>CM021100.1:173980758-175335605 GCA_007115665.2 Sequoiadendron giganteum | reverse complement strand
AATGCAGAAAGAATTTGAAATGTCCATGTTTGGCGAGATGGATTTCTTTCCTAAGCTACAGATTAATCAATCAAGGGAAGGAATTTTCATTTCATAATCTAAGTATGTGAAGGATATGTTGAAAAGATTTGGAATGGATGGTTCCAAACCGGTAAGTACCCCTATGGTGACTGGATGTAAGTTGGGAAAAGATGATGATTCACCTAAGACAGATCAAAGCAAGTATAGATCTATGATTGGTAGACTACTGTATTTGACTACTACTAGATCATATATTATGCATGCGGTTTGTCTTGTGAATAAATTTCAAGAAGATCCAAAGGAAACACATGTTACTATAGTTAAAAGGATATTTAGATATTTGAAAGGCACTTTGGATTATGGGTTATGGTATCCCAAGGATAATGATTTTACACTGAGTGCTTATACAAATGCGGATTGGGCAGGAAGTATAGATGACAAAAAGAGTATTAGTGGTGGTGCATTCTTTCTTGTATGTAGATTAGTGGCATGGTTGAGTAAGAAGCAATATTTAGTCTCTTTGTTTACTTTTGAAGTTGAGTATATTACTGTTGCATCTTGTTGTACACAAGTTTTATGGATGAAGCAAACATTAAAATATATCACAATGCAATATGATGATCCTATTTCTATCTTCTATGATAACACAAGTGCAATTAACATTTCGAAGAATCCTGTAATGAACTCGAGAATGAAGCATATACCTATCATGTATCATTTCTTGAGAGAGAAGGCCATGAAAAATGAAGTCAAGCTCGAGTATGTTTCAACAAACTATCAAATTGTGGATATATTCACAAAGGCTCTTCCTAAAGATACTTTTGAGTATCTCTGAGATAAGCTAAGGGTTATTGCCCCTCCTTTTACAAACTAAGATGCATTTGGAGATGTATTAGTCCAGTGGATTCATGGTTCTATCTTTTTGGATTGATGTTTTTGGTGGCTACCTCTCAAGGGGAACAAATAATTTTCAAAGTGTTGTCATTATGAGTATTTTGCTTTCATGTCAAAGGAAGTTTCAATGAACATATATATTTTTTCCTTTGCCATTGATATCAAAGGGGGAGAGAAAGAGCATGTGAAAAAGGAGAGAAAGAGAATGTGAACAAGAGAGAGGAAAGCAGGTGATGATCTTCTAAGGGGGAGAAGCAAAAGAAAAATCTTGAGAGCTGGTATGTGTCTGATGGTTTTTCACATCATGTGTTTCCATCAATGACAAAGTGGGAGATTGTTGCAAGAATATAAATAGGAATGGAAGTGTTGTCATTGATGTCAATCGGTTAGCTGGTTATTTACTATATGTTGAGGATATTGAGAGAATTGTATAAAAAGAAGATTGTAGGTTGTCAGCTATTGAGGTTGTTGGTCCGGTGCTTGTGAAATATGTTCCGGTTGAGGTCTGGAAGAATTGTTGTTGGTCTGGATTTATCTTTATGGTTTGAGAGTTGTGTTTCCCTGGTCCTATTGATGATGGTTTCAACATTTGGAAGCATCGAGCTTAATTGATCTATGTGTTTTACACTGGTTTGGTCGACCATGTGTCAAGCACTACATTCGAAGTTGATGAAGTCTATTGGATCTATTATGGGTCCCAAGTGAAGCATGTGTTTGGCTCACCCTCATTCTAATTCTACCTTAGGATGTTTGGCGTCGACCTAATTTGAATTTGAAGTTGGATGGTCGATTTTATATCTTTTCAAAGTTAGGGAATGGTATAAATACAAAATGTGCTAGCAATGAAAAAGTACATAAGAAAAGAAGGAAGATAAGTGAAAGAGCAGACATGACTTTGATGCTATTCTGAATGTTTGCGAGTTATGTGTGTGGTTGATCAGTGTGAAGCTAACATTGATTTTTTGAATGCAATGAGCAGATGATGAACTCTATCATTCATGCAAGTGGATCTGTGATTGTGATGGAATCCTTTATTGCATTGGGATTGTTGTCTCTTTATAACAAGTCTTCTTTGTCATCTTTGTATCTCTATGGAAGTGAGCCATCTGGGTTGTAGCCCCGTGGATAGTGAGTCTGGACAGCGAGTCCTTACTTCAAACATTGAACCTTTTTGTAATCGATTTTGATATTCGAGCTATAGTGTGAGTTAATCCTCATCGTGGTTTTTCTCTCATTGGATTTTTCATGTAAATTTGGTGTTATTGTGTTTGTGCATTGGCATTTGATGGTTAATCACTTAATCAGTTTATATGTTATTTTTTAGTAATTGAATTTAAGGTTTAAATCTATGACAACTGATTCACCCCCCTCTCAGTTGTCCTACCCAACATACACCTAAAATGCAAGGCAACTTTAAGCCAAATTTAGAAACCCTAAATGAAATGATTCAAATCCTAGATCTAGGGCTTGAATACACTCCAAATCCGAAATTAGAATGTTCAAATACTTTGGTTCACCAAAATGAAACATATAAAAATAGGTTCACCAATATAAAGGAAGGGAAATAGGTGATTGAATGGGGTTATTGTGGACCTATCTTCCTCAATTTGATTAGGAAATGAGGTCCATATAAAGAATTGCCTTACAACCCTTAGGTGAGTCAACTCAAAATGTGAATCTATAGATTTCTTTATGACTAAAGGATGGGGGTCAAGGTCAAACAATACTTTGGGGAGAAAAACTAAAAATAGTAAAACTAACTCCAAAATGCAATTCAACACTTGAAACGACAAATTTAAACTCAATACCGATAGAACCTGCAATTAAATTATAGATCAGAGAAGAGAAGATCTGAATGTACCTTTCACCGAAAGTTATTTTCTAAAGCTAATATGTGACTCATTCGCCCATGGGCGAGTGGGTTCTTTGTTAGGGCTCTTTTGCAACTTTCAAGAGCCTTCGGTCCTATCTATGCACTTCCTGATTATCCGAGTTTCAATGTTAGAAAGTCAAAAATAAATTTTGTAGATGAGTTTCCATGAGATGACAAATTTTGCAACTTTGTCAACTTCTTCAATTTTTCTTTTCAAGAGATCTTCAAGCTTTCTTCCACCCAGATCTGCATTACAACATGAAAGGGAAAAATTGTTTGTTTTTGGCGAATGGGGGTTTTCCTTGGTCAAACCCCATTTTGGTAATCAAACCTTGAAATGAAATGAAACATGAAAAATGGAATGAATAATGGGAAAATCTATGTTACCACTTAATAAACCTTGCATAAACCTTGGAATGGAAGTCTACAACTTGCATGAAATGGCTTCAATGGATGTGGATCTTGAACCTTGAATCTTTCTTGAAATGATGACATTGAATGCTTGAATGGATCATGAAACCTACATCATCATATTAACTCCAAAAACATGCATGATGCAAGAATACTTTGACATGACAATTGGATCTTGATTGATGCAATAATACTAATAAATCTATTATTGAATGCCTTGAATTTGTCTCTTAGATCTTCAAAATTGCTACGTTCTTGAATTGCTTTTCTAGGATTTGAAATGATGAAATAACCTTATATTTATAAATATGTATCCTCAATTTCCCGAAATTCAAACATCACAAGCCAACATTTGAATATACACTTAGAGATATTAAAATCCCACAAAAAACATAATTTAAATTTAGGTCCTAAGATCAAGGGAGGACCCTATGGGCAAATGGGTCCTAGGTCCCTAAACCTAGGACACACATTGCTCAATAAGAAGTGTTATGTTAAGGCATTAATGAATGTCAGGTTTCCTCTTTAGAGAATGTAATAAAATAGGCTTGGTAAATGAATTAAGGGGGACAATTAAGGAAAAAATAAGCTCAATTAATTAAGGAAGCATTAAACAAGTGTGAAAGTGTAAAGGGGTACACTTTACAACACTAAATTAAGGCACAATTAAGTCCAAATTAACTAGGAGGGCCAAAACAAGTGTGAAAATGAAAAAAGGATACATTTTTCTACACTACAACAATTACCATATCTGGAAATATCAAATGACCAAAATTCTTATGTCTATGGTCCACTTTAGATGAAGTACAACCAACATCGACTCATCAATTTGAGATATTTCAACATAGGAACAAGACAAATGAGCCTACGGGTTTGATTTCACTACATGTTCCAAATAGTCTCTTGTTTCATTTGGATTCCTACAACACTCCTAGGGCTATATGGATGAGATTCAATGATCTTTTTGGCACCATCAATGAATATATATCTCTCTAGATTGAGAGAAAATTAACATCACTTGTACCTAATTCTTACCCCTCCATTGAGGACTTCCTATAAAGGTTTAAGTCACTAAAATCTCTTTTGTAGGGTTGTGGGAAGAATAAAACTGAAAAATAATGTATTTTCTTGATTCTGTCTAAGCTTCGAGGGTCATTTCAGGTCTTCTCTTCTACTTTCTACTCTACTATGGATGCATTGGTGATGCATTTACCATGCCTACTTTTGAGGTTTTTTGTGAGCATTTGAATCATGAACAAGCAAAGTTGGTTCAATTTCAATCTCTTTTTGGTTCCAAAACCCAAGAATTGGTAGCACATACATCCAAAGGGAAAGATAAGAAGAAATAGAAGCCCAAGAAAAATTATTTATCAGGTAGTGAGTGTTTCTCCAAAACATCTCAGAAGTTAGAAAAAAAAACTCAAACCACTCCTCGGTATGACAAAAATTCTAAGTCTAGTGAGTCTTCCTCCAAGATGGAGAAGAAATCAGGTGAACCTTGCAATTTTTGTGGTAAAGAGGGACATCCAGTCAATCGATGTTGGAAGAGATTATAGGCTTTGGAGGAATCCATGCAACAACATAACATCTCCAACCCCAAATCTTCTTCCTCATCTATAGGTAAAGTTCATGCTCTTTTTGCATGGGCCTTACCTTCTGCAGCTCCATGGATACTTGATTCCGGTATGTCACATCACGTGACACATTCTTAGGATTTGGTCTCATCCCTTTCAGATTGCAGTTGGGGATTCTACACAACTTTAGTTTTAGGCTCAAGCATTGTCACACTTAAGGGTGGTTTTCTTCAGGAGGTACTTGCAGTTCCTAATATTTCCACCAACCTTCTTTCAGTGTATCAGATTTGTAGATTTGGTATCGATAGGACAGTTGAGTTTACCCCACATGATATATTTATTCATGACCTTCATGATCCTGATATTATTGTGGCTACTAGGAGTGTTGATATTTCTTCTCATTTATACCGATTTGATGGTTCAGGTTCATCCTTCATAGCACATGCAAACACTATGATCATGTTGTTGCATGAACATTTTGGTCATGTCGATTACATATATCTCCAACAAATGAGTACACATGAATTAGTGTCCTGGCTCCCTAAGATTTCTTGTATTGAGGTGTTTGTTGAGGATGTATTTTTAGCAAACATCATCGAGATTATTTTCCTATGGGCAGAGCCACACGTGCTAAGGAACCCTTAGAGTTGGTACATAGTGACCTCATGTCATTTTTGACTGCTTCATTTTTAGGGGCCAAATATGTGCTCACATTTATTGATGACTTCTCCAAGCATACATGGGTGTACTTTTTTAAGTACGGAAGTGATGCCTTTGATTCTTTCAGGATCTTTAAGGCATTTGTGGAGAAGTAATCTAGTATTTCTATTAGACGGATGCACACAAATAACGGGTGGGAGTATGTTAATTAGACTTTCAAGGAATTTTTCATTGAGCATGGTTTGCAACATCATCTTACAGTTCCATACACCCCTCAACAAAATGGTGTTGTTGAGTGAAAGAACAAAACTTTACAGGAGATGGCCAACTGTATGATCCAGTCATGAGATATGCATTCTTCATTTTGGGTTGAGGTAGTTCATTGTGCCAATTATATTTAGAATCGTATGTCTCACAAGGCATTGCAACATATGACTCTTGAGGAGGCTTGATCCCATGTCAAGCCCAATGTATCTTCATTCAGAGTCTTTGGTAGTGAGGCTTGAGCATTCATTTCTGAAGCTCAGCGAAAAGCCATGGAGAGGAAGAGTTGACCACTCATATTTGTTAGCTACTATGAGGATGTTAAGGTGTACATGTTGTTTGATCATGATTCGAGAGATGTCTTGTTTCGACGAGATGCCCAGTTTGATGAGCGCTTTCCTCTAATGGATTCTAAATCCCCAACTTCTCCCTCATCTCCTACTACTCACTCCTCATATCTTGAGGATTACTCATCTCTTGAGGATGAGGATGATGCTTCAACTATCCCACCACCTTCATATATTCAACCTTTACCCAAGTGGGCCGACAATACTATTGATGCAGTTGGACCTTTGTCAAGTGATCCTTCATACACCTATCACACTCGTGTACAAACATCGAGTGTTAGTCTTTTGAGTCATACCATTTCAAATGATCCTCAAAAAAATTTCAGAGGAGGTTGGTATTCTTGAGTGGGATAATGCTATGACAAATGAGTATTCTTTTCTGATGAAGAATCAAACTTGGGATTTAGTTCCTCTTCCTAAGGGAAGAAAGTTGGTTCGGTGCAAGTGGGTGTGCCATATCAAATATGCTACAAATGGTTCTATTGATAAGTATAAGGCTCATCTTGTTGCAAAAGGATTCTCTCAACTCAAAGACATTGATTATTCTAAGACCTTTGCCCCTATTGCCAAGACGAATTCTATTCACCTTGTACTTTCCATTGCAACTTCACAGGGATGATCAATATTTTAGATGGATGTGAAGAGTTCCTTTCTTCATGGTGATCTTCATGAGGAGATTTATATGGAGTAGCCACATGGTTTTATTGAGGACTCTTTGTTGGTTTGCAGAATTTTTTGTTCACTATATGGTCTCAAACAAGCCCCCCGGGCTTGGTATGAGAAGATGAACACTTTTCTTCTTTCTTCTGGCTTCACACAATGTCATTATGATCCCACAACTTACATTCATCGATAAGAGATTGATGTTTTGATCATTTTTCTATATGTGGATGATTTGATCCTTACAAGTGGTTCATTCTCCATGGTCCAGAATGTTCAACGAGCTTTTATGGAGCAGTTTGAGATGATAGATCTTGGCCTTCTACACTACTTTCTTGGTTTACAGGTTATTCAATCTTTGGATGGGATTTCCATATTTCAGTAGAAGTATGCCCTTGACATGCTTCAGAGATTTGGCATGTTTGATTGCAATCTTGCCCCCACACTATTCCAGTCAAGTGTTGTATTGTCTTCCACTTGTACTACTCCTTCAGTAGATGCTACATTAAATAGGCAGTTGGTTGGCAATCTTTTGTACCTGACACATTCACGTCTTAATCTTTCATTTGCGGTTGGTATTGTCTCTCAATTCTCACATAATACATATGAGAGTCGTTGTCAAGCTTCCAAATGAATTTTGAGATATATTTAGGGCACCTCACATTATGGTACTCACTATACATCAGAGGATCCTCAGATTATTGGCTTCACTGACTCAGATTGGGTTGGTGATGTCAATGATAGGAAGTCCACTTCTGGGTTTGTTTTCTGCCTTGGTTCTGGCCCCATTACGTGGTCTTGCAAGAAGCAATATGCTATTGCATTATCATCCATAGAGGTTGAGTATCATGTAGCAGTTTTGGCTATCTAGGAGGTTTTGTGGCTTCGACAGTCATTGATTGAGTTTGATTTTCCTCCTAATAGTTCCACTATTCTTTGGTGTGACAATTAGAGTGCCATTCACATTTATCGGAATCCAATGGAGCATCAACGTATTGAGCACATAGAGATCCACATGCACTTCATACGATAGTTGATTCAAGATGGTTTTCTCACCTTGGAGTGCATGCCTATAGAGGAGCAGGTTGCAGACATCTTCATGAAACCTTTGGCATCACCTTGCTAAATTTAGCTACATGATCAATGCTTGGGGTGAAAGAAGTTGTCCTTGGGGGCTCTTCATGAGGCATTCCTTCCTTCATATTTTTTCATGCATGCTTTTATCTCCTTTTGGAGTGGAGTTTTTCCTAAGAAGTTTTCTCCATTTCTCCACTTTTGAGAGATTTCTTTGATTGTACTTGGTATCTCATCAGGCCTAGTTACTAAGACCCATTCATGCTTTATTTGCTTTTTATGCATTGGTTTTAGAGTTTTTTAGCTACTCCTTAAGTTACAATTAAGGTGGGGTGTTAGAGCTATCATGTATTAGAGAATAATTAATTAATTAAATTATTTTAATTATCATGCACTTAATCTAAACGCATGATTGATTTATTAGTTAGCTCAATACTTTATTTATGTTAACTATAGAGCTAATATTAGATCATTCTATCTCATCACATAGGATGTTGACACTTGCCATGATCTAATCCCTTTATCAATAGCGTTGTTTTTATAAAGCATTCTTTCTCTCTTGTATTATTAATTCTGTAAGTATTTTTTTTTTAGGAATAACAAATCTTTGTTTTGCAGAGATCTTGAGTAGGTGTTTTGTTCATTGTTTATCTCATGTCTCGTATTATTCACAAATATAACGAAATATAGACAACACATATGTAGAAGAAATAGCCTAGGAGGAAAATGACAAGGAAACTCTAAGATCCTCTACTCAGTAGGCAAGTTACCTACAATATAACCCTTAGAAGAACCTAACTCAAAGGGCAAGATAGAGGTTAAAAGTTACAATGGGAGCACTAAGAGTGAAGATGTTTTAAATGCTTAGCTTAGGGAAGAACTGGAGTTGAAATCATAGAAAGTTAGAGGGTTCAAAAGTATTTTCATGATACACAAAGCAATGAAAAAATTACTGGATCTTACCACATCAAATGAAAATCTACTAAAAATAATAGAAAACATAAACCCTATCTAAAAATCATGCCAATTAAACCATGTTTCACGAGGTATTTCACACATTAAACTACCAAATTATTGAGGGATTGGAGATATTACAACCTATTTGATATCTATGGAAATAAATTTTGACAAGGAAGAATAGAGGTTAGATGCATTACAACATGCATTGGTGTGCAATGTTGCAAGTTGGTGGAAGATCTAAAAGATGGTATTCCCTAATGACATGCTTTCAAAATTTTAATAAAAATAAGATACTTGTAGGAAGAAGGGGAATATTTTCATTCAAAATCTAGAAAGCTTGTTTGCACTTCTTTGTCCACTCAAATATTTTCCCTTTCTTTTGGAGTGAAGTAATTGGTGTTGCAATTTTAGAAAATCCTTCTACAAAATTTTGATAGTATCCTACAAGTCCCATGAAGCTTCAGACTTCAGTCACATTTTGTCGAGTAGGTCATTTCATAATTGCCTTGATTTTCTCAGGATCTACAACAATCCCTTCAGCTGAAATGACATGGCCTAGATAATGTACTTTGTCCTGATAGAAGGTGCACTTGGATAGCTTGCCAAAAAGTTCTCTCCCTCAAACGTTGAACACTATCCTCAAATATTTGTCATGCTCTTCAATGTTCTTGGAGTAAATCAAGATATCATCCAAGAATATTAACACAAAATCATCTAAGCAATCCTTAAATACACCGTTCATTAAGTTCATGAAAGTTGTGGGAGCATTAGTTAACCCGAATGGTACTACTGTGAATTCAGAGTGACCATAATGAGTCCTAAAATTTGTTTTAAAAACATCCTCCTTAATCCTCAATTGATGATATTTGGATCTTAGATCTATCTTTGAGAATATTGTAGCTCTTTTCATCTGGTGAAAGAGTTCATCAATTCTTGGGAGGGGGTACTTGTTCTTGATGGTTTCCTTGTTTAGCATCCTATAGTCAACACACAAGTGTAAGGTTACATTCTTCTTCACAAAAATGACCGGTGCACCCCAAGGTGACACACTAGGTTTGATAAACCCTTGCTTCAACAACTCTTATAGTTGGGTCTTCAATTCATAGTGCTTGGTTGTGGTCATCCTATAGGGAGCCTTGGATTGAGGTTCAGTTCCAAGTAGAAAATCAATAGAGAAATCAAATTCCCTCTTTGGTGGCAATCATGTTAATTCCTCTGGAAAAACATCCTTGAATCCTCTAAGGACGAGATAATCATCAAATATTGGTTTCATCATATCCATATCACAATTGTGAATGACATACATGGAACATTCCTTCCTTTGGGTCTTCTTTAATTGCATAACTAAAATTTTCCTAAGCTTCAAGGGTTTTTGAAAACCATGAATCTCAACATGATTCTCAAAGTCATCTAAACAACTTACCATTTAATCCTCACAATTGACAATAGACCTGTGTTATGTCAACCAATTGATTCCCAAAATTATGTCATAGGTTCCTAAGGGAGACACATAAAGATTGAATTGTTTCTGAAAACTAGGAAGTTCCAAATCACTGCAAGAAAGACATAAGTCTACCATCTTTTTTGCCCAATTCCCATATTGAACCATCCATGAATTTTCCATGTGTCCTTGTCTAACTAGTAACTTGGAAATTATTTTAGGATCTACAAAGAATTCAATTGCTCCAGTATCAATTAATATAGAAACAGTTTGTCCATAAAGCTTATCGAATATATGGATTGGTGAAGCTTGGAAATTTGCTTGCTTGTTGTCCACAATTACATGAATCTGGTGTTGGGGTGCTCTTTGTTGATTCCTTCCTCTTTGCTCATTATCTACTAAGGACAAACATTTGCATAATGCTCTCCTCCACACACAAAATATCCACTACAAGGTACTCTTGGTCCTTTAGACCTATCCTTCCTATTGTTTTTGTTGTAGTTAGCCTTCTTATTGGTACCATTAGAATTCCCTTCAACTTTGTCTTGGGAATTGTTTCCACACTTCAGGTTTGGAATTTGGTGATTGTTGCCTCCTTGCTAGTTATTGTTCTAAAATTTACTATTCCCAAACCTAGTGTCTTGGTTCTTACAAAAGTTGGTCATTTGTTGAAGTTTTTGCTCTTGTTTTATAACCTTCTCAAAAACCTCATTCATAGTCAAAGGATTATGGATGTCTACATTTGCACCTATCTGAGGCCTCAAACCCAAGATGAACTTTCAAATTTGAAATCGTTCATCCATCTAATATTACAACACATACTTGAGCAAATGGGTGAACTTCTCCCAATATTGTGTCATTGTTAAGCCATCTTGAATCAAGTTATGGAATTCAATCATCTTTCTATCAAAGGTAACCACCTCTTCTTGAAAAGTAATAAAAGTATCCCAAGTGGTCTTTCTAGGCAACAATTTCTTCTCAACTTTCACATTATCCCACCAAGTAGTTGCTTCACCAATAAGTTGACACACAACCCGCATAACCTTGGTCTCATTAGATAGATTTCATAGCTCAAAGTATTTTTCCATCTCAATGATCCAAGCTTCCCCTCCATCTCTGATGGTTTTTCCATCAAATTTGGGCGGAGCAACCTTCTTGAGGTCCTTACCCAATTCTTTTGCAATTCTAGCCCTAGGAATTCTTTGGTCTTCATTCCCTAGAATCTGTTCCCCTTGGTTTCCTTGGTCTTGTTCCACTCAATTTCCCCTAACTTGTTGCTCCAAGTTATCCATCATGTTATCCAACCTATTCCTCATTTCAGTCAAGAGGTTCAAGATTTGATCCAACCCCTTATTTTGCTCATTGCTCAGTCCACCATGCTCATTATTCCTAGTTTGCACCATGTTTATTAATCAAAATTCCTAAAACATACAGTTACAACTTAGCGTCGTAGACAAAAAGGCCCTAGAGTTAAACCTAGAGCTCTAATACCAAATGTAGGGATCAAGACCCAATTCAATCTCACAAAAATGATCAATAACTCAATAACTCATACATGGAATATAAAGGAAACAACTTCATTAAGTAAATTAATTTCATAACACATCCTCATATGTGTAGTGCATAATCCAAGTAATAACACATAATATATGATATACAAAAATACAAATTCGGGTTTTCATGCCATGTAAACAACTAAAGACATAATTTGGAAGTACAAATACATATTTAATGATACAAAAATAATGTGAGGACATATACAATACAATCTTCGATCGCCATTGACCCTCACAATCATCCGCAAGTCAAGAGACAAGAACATGACTTAAGCACTTTTCTGTCCAAACATGAAGCTTATGCTTCCCCGAAATTCTTCCTAACACGAAGAATACCTCACCTTGCATGAAGTACCTAACAACTTGGAAATAAAAAATAGGAGGGAATCCCGATTCAAGCCTGATGTATATACATGCATTTCTAACAAGATATGCAATGTCCTACAATCAGGATATGCCAGAGAAATATATAAATAATTTGTTAGGTAAATTTCATCTATTTCAATGAACACATGGCTTTGGCCAAATCACTAAAAGTAACCGGTAGATCCTAAAAAGAGGATCAACCTTCTCTGTTAACCCATATTCGACACCCTATTCTGGAAGGTAAACCCAACACACATAGAAGAACATAACATGCATTATGATCATAAAATAACTAATTACTCTTTTCTTTCATACAAATGTTCAATTGTACATCTTTCATTGTTTCAACTTTACATGCATAGTACAATAAAATAATTCATTGTCATGCAATTCATTCTTTTAAATGCAAGTAGTTTAATTAACATGCATTTCTATGTGTAACTATAAATATAAAACTACTTCCATTTTTATGTAGTAATAAACTAATTTCCATATCTTGCAAGTTAATTCATGAGAAACTCAATTTCTCATTATATGTACACTAGCTCTATCATATGTACATATACTTATGGTTATATATATGGAGGAGTTCTTGAAGTGCTTGAATGCGGGGTTCCTCCCATAAGGCTTTCTCAATGTGGACATCCAAACTAATGAGCCCAAGGCCCTTGATATGATCCCTTGCTTTCCGTCTCCCGAGCACCCCTTGCTTACTCCAGTCGGCTCCAAGAAAAGAAAGGTGAATCCAAAACTTCATTCTTGGCTTATGAACTACGCTGGTTCTTCTCGACCTCTACTCGGTAACTCGCTTTCTTGATTCCAGACCTCGACAGGATGTTGGTTCTTTCTTTGATCCTCCATTTCTTAGATATATGTCAGTGGATTGTGTCAATGCAACATTTCAAGTGGAAAAGAGAGGTGAGGCAAGTGGGAGGGGATATATATATTGAGAGTTTAGAACTGTTGTTGTTGTTCCTAGGTCTATGATACAATCCTTTACACAGTTTACACTATTGGTAGGCCTTTTATTTCTGAATTGTGAAGTTCAAATTTCATGACCAATTTTGATAGAAAAAAAAAAAAAAGAATATTATACAACAAAAAATCTGACCTGATTAATTATTGAAATAATATTCCAAATGAAATTTACACTTGTAACCTTCAGTTTCTCCTCATGCTGCTCCTAAACAAGAAAGAAGATCTTCCCTATACAAGACTATAGCTGCTAAGCTTTAATCGATTCCCCACCTTTCTTTTTCCTTTTTTAATGTTTTATTTTTCTCCTCTTATAAAACCCATCCCCTCCTTTAAAAAGCTCCACCTCTTTTATTTTTATCGATCCCTATTTTTTTCTTTCCATGCTATGCATTTCACTTCAGTTCTTTCTATTCTTTAGGTTCATTTCTTTTCTCCTTTTTCCATGTTTTTATGCGATTCCTCCCCAAAGTTATAACTGATTTCTTTATTTAATTTAATTTTTTGTTTTTTCATGCATTTTTATTGGTAGAATATTTTAACTAACTTTTTTATATATTGATTATATTATTATTTTTATATATAAATAATTATATAATTATTTTAAAAAAAAGTCTTTTATTTATTTATTTTATTTTATGTATTTATAAATATAAATAAATTAAGTAATTTATTATGAAATTAATTTTTTATTTATTTTTCAATTAATCAACTAATTTAATTTTCAAAGAAATAAAATAACATAAAATCATAAAACATATTTTTATTTTTTCAAGTAATTTAACTTTCACAACCTTAATAAAACATACACACAATAATATTACAATCATAATTAACACAATGTAATCATACAATGCAAAAGGATGAGGCTACATAAGTGTGTGAATGCCTCGGGATTTCATGATACTATTCATTGCTAAGCAGCTAGAATACCCCTACCTCAACCATGTTCTCATTTTCAACAATTACCTGCTCATATTCCTACACTCAATCACACTCAAATGGCCATCAACAAATTAATCCACAAAACCATAGCCAAAGCATATACAATAATTTAACTCATTATCACATGATAGTTATTTCAATTTCATTTCAATGCATCAAGTTAACCATCTAATTTATCAATCACAAATGTAAATACCAGATAATCAAACAATCATAACTGATGTCCAATAGTCTCATCAATATATTGGAAAATAAATGTATCATAGAATCAAGATGTGACATTCAACAATTACAAAGCTCACTATGGGATTACTTAGCTTCCTCTATATTTGAGAGGGGAAGCTCCCTTGTAAGATATATGTTTTTTTTTTAAAAAAGGGGTAAATTGTTATTGAAACCAAAGAAACAGTACAAAGCACAAGGCCCTAGGCCCACTAGAAGACAACCACCTAACAAAAAACAGTCCACAGAGGAACACAACAAAGAAACCAATTACATATTTCGATCCTCCATGATTAACTTGTCTAGGGCCATAGATTGCTTTGAGGACAAGAGTCCCCAGTCACTCACATCCCATCTCTCTAAATACTCAGAAGCCCACTTTTCTAGAAGATCAACTACTCTATTCCACTCTCTAGGAATATGACAAAAAGGAAATAGAATCTAGAGAGCAACATAGGTTCAAGATCTACCTCACCACTACTGCCAGGTGCCAACTTGCTCCATCTAGCTGCTACTTGTTCAACATGTCAACCACAATCTATGAATCATATTAGTAGATAATCTTCCTCCATCCCAGGGCACAACTACGCTCAACAACATGGAGAATCGCAATAGCCTCTATAAGGTTGTTAGAATGTTGCCCCTAATAAATAGAAAAGAACACCACATCTCCATCACTATCTCTACCAATACCACCAATCCTCGCATGTCCAAGATTCCCCCCCGAAAGAGCCATTTGTATTAATCTTCAAAATCCCATTAGGAGGAAGCCATCGACCCTCCTGATGAATCCTCAACTTGACCTGTCGAGGACCCCTTTCCTCCAACCTTCAAATCCAAATTCCTTACAAAAGAACCATTGCAAGGATCCACCCCAACCGAAAGATCACATTTAGCAGAAATAGTCTCATGTATCCTACCCAAAATCTTTCACCATAGATAAGCTACCACCAAATTCACACCTTGAAATATCCTTTGGTTCCTTTCTAACCAGAGATGCCAGATAATAAAAGTAGGGCCAATGCTCCAAGCAATCTGAAGAAAAGTTGTCTTAGCAGGAGGTCGACCCAAACTTTCCTAGAATTCAACCAAAGAAGTGGCATGGACACAAGCATGATTCCACACTAGCCACTAGAGGTGCCAGATCTCCCTAGAGTAAGGACACTAGAAGAATAAATGTGAGGCACATTCCTCACTATTAGAACAAAAAACACAAATAGGACCTTGGAAGTCTCTTTTGTGTAAGTTCTCCCAAGTAAGGCATCTATTTTGGGCCACCAGCCATAAGAAGAAATTGCACTTAGACCAAGAAAAATTATTCCAAACCTACTTTCACAATGGAACCCCAATCCTCCCATACAATTGTCTATCCAACTCCAAGTATCCCAAGGCAACTATCAATTTCCCTTCGAGCAAGGCTCCAAGCCAAAGTATCTCTCCCTTTTAGGGAATTACACATTCTACATGTCAAAATCCTAGCTAGCTCTTGATGCTCTCCCTCAGTGCCTTCTGGTGGCCACTCATATGGCTTCTTCTAGTGAGACACCTCCACCTGCCCCAACACTCGAACTGTTTTAAAATTCTCCACTTTACACAACCCAACAACCAACAAACTATCAAAGAGAGACTATAAATGGGGATAAGTAGAGATGATAGGGGGATGACCATCCCAAGAATCATGCTAGATAAGAGCCTCAGATCCCTTATTGCAGATCCAGAAAAGCCCATCCTTGCTCAGCTTCGCCCCTCTCTTGAGTGTATCCTAAATCATAGACCCCCTCCCAAGAAGGCCATAACGAGGCACATCAAAGGAATTCAACCCACAAAGATACTTATAGGAAATAATTTTAGCCCAAGCCTGATCTTGACAAGTGCACCAACGCCAATATAACTTGGCAACTAAACCCTAACCATTAACCCCATCTGACTTAAGCCCAAGACCACCCTCTTGTTTCGGTTGACAAATAGACTCCCACTAAACCAAACTCCACTTAGAAGAGTACAAATTGCCAGGCCAAAGAAATTGGCATGCAAGGGTGTCAAACTCCGTAACAAAACTCGCAAGAGCAATTTGCACAAAGCACCTATAAAGAGGAAGAGCTTGGACAACAAACTTCAAAAGAATCACTCTCCTTATAGTCAAAAGTCATCTGTAAGTCCAATGACTTGCTCTATTACGAAACTTGTCCAAAATCTCTTGGCATCAACCTCTAAGCAAAGAACCCGCAAAAAGGGGGATCCAAAGGTACACAAAAGGAAAATAACCAATCTAAAATCTCAAAACCCAAGCAAAATCCTACTTTGGATGAGTCAAGGAGTATTGAAGAAGAAAATTTTAGACTTATCCTCATTTATCCTTAGACCAGAGGCAACCAAATAAATGTCCAAAGTTCTTAAATTCACCGCCTCAATTAATTTTTCCATTCCCATTAGGGCAATATCATCAACAAATTACAAGTGAGAGTGCAGAGGGAGACTGTTACCCTAACTCCAACCCTGAATTAATCCCTATCTAACTTGAGATTTGATAAATCTTCCCAACCCCTCAACCATTCTAATAAACAAATAAGGGGACAAGGGGCCCCCTTGACGAAGACCTCTAGAGGCTCCAAATAACTCATATGGCTCGCCATTAATAAGAACCACAAAGGATGACAACATCACACAACTCATGATCCAATTAACCCACTCACTACTAAATCCAAAAGTTAGAAGAATTTTCTACAAAAAAGCCCATTTGACTCTACCGTAAGCTTTTTCCATGTCTAGGTTAATAAACATGGCCTTCTCCTTGGAGGATGCCATAGAATAAATGGCCTCAACAACAATGACAATCCCATCCAAGATTTGTCTCCCGACCACAAATCCCCCTTGCTCATCTAAGATCAAAGAATTGAGCCAAGGCTTAAACCCTTCTGCAATCAATTTGGTAATAATTTTGTAGACCAAGTTGCAAAGAGCAATGAGTCTAAACTAGTCTAGAGAATTAGCACCATCCTGCAATTCACGAACCACCTCCAAGAGATCCATTTTGATAATCTCCCAAAACTCCTAAACAAAATCTATTGGAAAACCATTCGGACTTGGGGCTTTCCCTTTATTATTTGGAACACAATCACCTCTAACTCCGGCAGATAAATGGGGCGAAGGAAAGCCTCATTCATCTCATAAGAAACAAGGGGGGATACGAGCTAGAATTAAGATTTCCTCCCCACTTGCAGAAGGAGTATCTTCAACAAACATGGTTACAAAGAACCGAGAAGCCTCCTTAGAAATCTCCCCCAAAGAAGAAAGTTGGGCCCCCTTGAAGACACCAGAGAAGTAATAAGATTCCCATTCCTCCTAGTAGCTACAAAATTATGAAAGAAGGCAGTATTATGATCCCCTTCCTGAAGCCAATCAATACAAGACATTTGTTTCCAAAAAATCTCCTTGTGCAACTCCTATTCCACAAGTTCCTTAGAAGCAATTGTTTCCTCACGACCCAAAACATCGATCAGGTCATGATCCTGAATTTCTCAAGTGATAGAATCTAATAAAGCTTGAGCCTCCATACTTTTGAAATGCAGATTTTTGAAACACTGTTTGTTCCACTTCTTCAGACTATGCTTCACATACTGTAACCTCTTAGCATAGGAGTACATAGCCTTGCCAAAAGAAGGCTTCCCTTCAAGCCACCATTCTCTCATCAAATCCTAGAGAGAAGGGTCACGCAACCACATGAGTTGAAACTTAGATGAGGAATTCCTAGAAGCTTTTAAGGAAACAACCGAGTTTAATCGACCAGTGGTCAGAGCCCAGCCAATCTAAGATCTCAGAGCTGGAAGACCACCTATGACCAACCCAAAAACATGAAACAAGAAATCTATCCAATCTCTCAAAGATAGTCTCCTCACCAAATCTCCTATTATTCCATGTGAAGATACCATTATTTGGTTTCGCATCAATAAAATTTAGATATTCAATGTTGTCCCTCAAGAGAGAAGCAGAAGGATCCAATCTAGCGATGCCCCCTCTTTTTTCATCCAAACAAGAAATAACATTAAAATCACATACCACAACCCAGGGAAGAAGTAGAGCAAGGAATCGAACAAAGAGAACATGATTCCAGAGTTGCACTTTACCTAGAAGGTCAATAGGTGCATAGATATTAGTAAAAAGACAAGTTTCCTCAGAATCCAAGTAAGAAGCCACCATAGAAATAAAAGAGCGATTGGAGACCCACCATTGGGGAATAACCTTCCTTGGATCCCACAAGCAAGCCACACCACCAAAGCTTCCAAGGGCTCCAACACACTAACAACAACCACGATTCCAAATCCTAGGCACTTTATCCAACATACCATCAACTGTTAATTTAGTTTCTTGAATAAACATATTATTAGGAGAGTGATTCTTGATCATCTCACGAATAGCCTTTTGTCGAGGGATGCTATTCATACCCCTCACATTCCATGAGATAACTATCATTTATGAGACTGGGAGAAGTAGGAGTCCAAAGTTTTCACCAACCCAGAATCCATTAAAGTTTCACCCATTAACTTAACCTTTTCATGATATTTCTTGTGCCCCACTTTAGAAGGCTTCTCTGGGGGCCCCTTTTTTAGGGACTTCTGTTGTAAACCCAAGGCATGCACAACCCCATTGATTTTCTTGAAATCTAGAGACTCATCCACCTTGGAAGGAATCAAATCTGCCAAGGCACCCACCTCCCCCAAGGCCAAAGCCTTACTCATAACTATTACAACCTGAGGCTAAGAAGGAAGATTTGTTTCATCTAACCATCCTGCAATTTCTCTAGAGGCAAGTTCTGGTTACCATTCTCACCAGTTTTTGTCGAAGCATCACCCAAAGCCCACATACTAGAGTGCAAAACAACTGGTATATCCTCCTCCTAGACTAGATCCTGCAAAGCATCAAATCAATTGGAGGACTCATCATTCTGTCTATCTCTGAGGGTTCTTTTCAAACCTCTGCTCTTATTGCGAGACTTTACTGGAATAAAGCCTTGCTCATCAACAACCCCTTAAGAGGCCTTCCCCTTATCATTCCTAGGTGTTGAGTTGGAAGGAGCATTAGTAGCAGCATTTACTTGATTAAATCGAGGGCATTTCCTTTGCAAATACCCATACTCACGACAAAGTTGACATCTAAATGGGAGAGTTTCGTAGTCAAGCTGTTGGATCCAAGAAGAGGATCCTAAACAAATTTCAACAGAATCTGGCAATGGGGTTATTCAAATCAATTTCAACATAGATTCGAGCATATGAAATTACCTTTTTATCTAGAGTTTGTTGAGCCAAACCAACCGGTTTGCCAAGCAGAAGCACAATCATATGTAGTACTCACTTCCCTGGAACTCAAGTGAAAGTCGAGGGAGACAAACACAGACAAGGACCCAAAAGGAAAGCTTCTCAACAGAGTTGAACCCCACATGCCAAGGTTTGATGAAGAGACCAACTTGATTATTGAAGTAAGGGCCTCCTTCAAAAGCCCTATTTCTATCAGCCATGCAGGAGAATACAACCAAAAAATAGTTGTTGGCAGCCAACATTATCTCTATATCACCTTTCAGATTCCACACTCGTTGGGCCCAAGATTCAAGAACATGCAAAAAAAGACAAAGTCCCATAAATTTGCATATTAGAGCATGATTGCTCCAATAATTAACATCCCCTGCAACTAACTCCAACTCCAGTTGAATTACCAAAATGGGTCGATCTTAGTTTCTCTCCAAACATCCATTCACTTTCTTGATTCTGGGTGGGTCAAACAAAGATGAAGATCCAACCCCAAGCGAAAGTTTGTTCACATTCTCCATGGCCTTTGCATGCACAATCCAATGATGACCAACAAAGACCAAACTTCAGAAAACCACCACCCACAAGAACCTTTGCACTGCTTGGCACAATGCAGAGGTCCGAAAAAACAAAAGCCAAGAGGAAGCTCCTCCTCCACCAAACCACAATAGCAAATCCCAAACTCCCAACGCAAAAGAAAGACCACTTTCAAGCAATCCCAACACCCTCAAAGCAGCCAGCGACGAGATCCAATTAATAGCAAAAGGACAAAAACCTGCAGCAAGCAAAAGAAAACCCCACGCCCCCACGTGAGGCCACCTCAACCTATTATTTCATCCTATCTATTGTTTTCATAAAGATAACTTGTTAAAGAGTTTTTTTAAACAACTCTCCAGGATGTCATTACCTTCATTTGAATGAGAATCAATTCCCGAAGTGAAGATGACAACAAAATAATAAAATACATTAATAATATCACCAAAGAAATTAACTTTTTAAGAAAAATACTAGACATAAATCAGAATACTGGAAACTGTCATTGTGTGGTGATGCAACCACCAGTAAGTTTAATTGCATACTTCTTATGGGTACATCATATTATCTATTTTTTGCAATGTCCTATGAGACAACCACTCTGCTTTCCCACATTGCCTTCTTTTCCTGCTTGGCTCTGGTCGCTAAAGCCAACTGCATATTCGTCCAGTAGTGTTTTGGTTATTTGTAGCATTATTTCAGCATCATATTTCTTTGTTGTAGATATGAGCATGATAGATATAAACACATAATAAGACAAATTCCAAATAGTTTACATAACCAGCTGAGTTTTCTGGCTAAACAAGTGGCTAGATAAATCACAGATGATCTAGACATCGGTAGTTTATATGTGTGAAGTAGACATATATTTACTGTAAATGGCAACTAGGTTGCTTAGAGCAATTATGTTGATGGCATATCAAATGAAAAAATCCGTATAAACCCTATAGCAAGTTGCAGGATCTAAACAAAATATCCCATTCTATATTTGCTTCTAAAAGCAAAATTTCATTAATAATACCTGAATCTGATGCATAGAATCAAAATAATAAGGTTATACTGACTACACTATTGGAAATTACATACAAGACCTTACCATCAACTGCTACTACAAAATCTTATAGCAAATCAGGATAATATAGCTACATTCTACCTGAAAATAATATAGCTAATACGCTGCCATACCACAACCTTGTAGCAGGAAGATAACATTGGCAATACCCATTGTTGATTAACCAATTCTGCCATGAAAGAGCTAGTGAATTAATGTTCCTGAACAGACACGGAAAGAAAATACAATGAACTTCATTGGTGAACTGCGCGGTTCAAATAGTAAAGATCGGATCTCTGTGATCATTGGTTGATTAGCTGAGTATCATGGCACAATTAAAGAATTCTTCAAAGAAAATAATTGAAATAATGAATCTGCAACTTCTCCAAACTGATCGATCAATGAATTGATAAATCTGATATAGACACACTTTCAATCTACAGAGACTCAAGTGAAGGCTCTTTAACCTTCACCCCCTCTTGACTGGCATCGGCAAGAACCTTTTCCTTAAAGTAGAAAGCCAACAATTTCTTCAAAGCATTGACCTCTGTAACCCTCCCTTCCAGATCCACAACCCTGTTCTCAATTCCCTTCGATCTCTCCTCCATCCTATCTTCCAACAGAGTCACTAGCTCGTCCTGAATAACCCTCTGAATTCTCTGAGACCGAACATACTCATCCCTCTCCTTAACCCATTGATCAGCAAACTCACAGTCCTTCCATGCCTCAAACCAGGGCCCCCCTGAAGTATAATGAATTGCCTTAGGAACATTCTCCTCATCAACCTCATTATGCCCTACCAGAAAATTCCACACAAAGGGAACGGAGCCAATATCATTATCATCCAGCCACATGAACCTATGCAAAAATGCACCAGACTGAGAATTCACAACATTAGGTGTCAAAACCCTGTTCTTTGGGTGCGAGCAATTATACAAAACCATGGATGACCAATTCTTCCGAGGGTAAACCGTCTGCACAGCTCCATCCATCTTTATAGTGCTCTTTGGGGTATAATCATGCTTAACACACATAATTGCATACTTATCGTCAATAAGCTCAGCCAATTCTCTTATATCTGCGGTGTAAAGAAAATCACAGTCCACAAAAACAGCCCAGCCATCGTATCCGGCCAAGAAAGGAGTCAAAAAACGAGTGAAAGAAAACTCTGTGCTCTCTGTCTCGCCGCGGCTTCGCCAGTAAAGCCCTGCATTGCGCAAATCTGGTTGTTTTATGGGAATAACTTCAACAGGAATTGTTGCGTGCTTCAGAATTGAGTAGCGGCAAACTTCGTAGGCCAGATCTTCTCGCGGATCGTAGCCAACAAAGACTTTGAGTTTGTCTAGGGATTTCCCGCTCTTTGTCACCACAGGACCGCTCGCTTTGGGCGAAGCCAGTAAATTTTGACTAGAAGCAGGCTTGGAATCGTCTGAACTTTTATTTTTGTCATCATCATGAGTATTTGCTAGCGCGTAGGAAGAACAGGTTGCTACACCTAACCCTAGCCCAGCGGCCGCGAAGATTAGCTTAAGAGCTCGGCGGCTGGGAAACGAGGGCTGAGATCCCGCGTTTCCTGAGCTGTAAAATTGCATGCCCAGCTTGGATCTGGCGGTATTCATGAAGCTATTAGGTGGCAAAACTTTTGGAGAGATTTTTCTGATGCAGTGACGGAAAAGCGCCATGACTGATGTCGATCAATAGGTCTGAAAGTAACGAATAACTTACACGGCTTAATTCAACTCGAAACAAAGACGATTTCCCCAAAAAAAAAAACAGAAATTCTTTCAAACATATATATGAAAAGAGCTGTGTTTCCTTACAACAGTGGGAAATGCAAAGAAAATAGAAATAATAAGCCCTCTTAATGTGAATTTTTACAGCTTTAAAATTAAGGGAAAATAGGTTTCAGACGCATGCAAGCACACATTTCATATAATTTACATAAAAATCCTTTTGCTTTTAGTAACGAGAAAAAAACAAACTAAAGAAAATATTTTCATTACAGCAACGAGAAAACATACACAGCTAATACTTCTGAAAGAATTTCAAAGAAGATTCATCTTCGAGATACGGAAATCTAAGGTTTTAGTAATTATCTAGAACTAATTTGCAAGGAGATTTGAAAATGGACTTACTCTTTACTGTTCGATGTTTCCGGAGTTGGCAATGGCGTCCCTCCGATGAAAATCACTCTGAAGGGTAACCCCAACGGATTCGATAGGGAGACCTGTGGTTTTAAAAGTGTTTCCAGACAGTTGGAATTGTGACTGAATTGACGGGAAATCTCAAAAGCGAGATGATATTTATTTCTGTTCCATGGATTACGGTCTCCTCTGTACGGATCTTCCGCGTTGAGCCAGCTATAAAAATTGACAGGTGGTGCTCAGGGAACCAATAGAGATCTGCCACGCGGCCTGAGAATTTATACGGATAGAAAATAGTAGGAAGCAATGTTTAACTGTGTGCCAAACATAAGGCGGCTGTAGTAATGGTTACGAGACCACGGGCCCTTTCACCGACAAGCACGTGCATACTCATGTTTTTCAAATTTATGATTTATTAGTGTAAATTACTATATAAAATAAAATCCACATCACATACAAATCTGGTCTAAATTAATAAATATGTGGTAAATTTTAATAATAATTACATCAAGAGGTGTCGGTAGTATGATGTCATTATGTGTATAAAAAAATTAAAATATATTTGATATTTATTTATTAGCATTGATATAAGAGGTGCAATAGTTAGGTTGATTGTAATTTATATAGAGTGTTGTATAAATTTGAAAGAGAGGTCTTAAAAATGGTTTATTGACTTGTTAGTCTAAGAGGAAGTCTCAAAAAAAATAAAAATTATATTTAAAATTGTTCTTTGTTTTTATGTCTAAGCATTTAGCTTTTCTTTTGGGTTCATTTATAGAGGCGGTTGTCTCCCTAATCAAGTGGCTCTATACAACCAAACTTTTGATTGTAAATGTAAATGTTTGTATAACAGTTAATTGAATTTGAGGACATAAATCAAGGCTCTATAGGAGTTGATAGTGAACTCCAAGGAGTTGATAGTGAGCTCTCATAGCCTAGGATCACTTGCAAAAGACAAAGATAACCTTCCACAAGAGAGTATGGCAAGAGAATAGCTTGCTTGGTATTGATGCAATAATGTATAATGATTAATAATGGACCAATGATAGTACATCCCCTAATTACAAAATGTACAAGAGGCCTTGCTTATATAGGCAAGGTTGGAGATATGATTAGACAAGATATGGACAAGCGTCTTAATCCTATAACATGAGACAACTAAAGATAAGATAAGATAAGATCACATGGTCCAATTAAGGACTTTTAAAAATATTTCTAGTTTGCTAAGTAAACTAATATGTGAATGTGTGTGAATAAGACCTAACTAATAAGTAGTTATATAATGTGTCTTGTTCACACTACAAAGGGGAAAATAGTTAGGTAAAACCCTCATTCAAACCAACACCCCCCTTAAGTGCAACTTAGGGACAAGTAAACAAATGCAAGAATGCAAAGATGGGTCCCGAATACTAGATCATGTTAAGTACCCATTTACAAAACATCTCTTACAAATAGAGTAAGGAGAAAATCCATATGGGAAAAAATACCTCTCCAAAAGAGAAAATGCAAAAAAATTATCATGTACAAGTGATGAAATGAGTAATGAATGGAAGACTCAACATGACCCCCTAAAGACTACATCCATCACAAATATACAATCAACATCCACCTCGTAAGAGGGATAGAGAGAGACTATGTAGCCCTCACAATGCATAATGATGCCTTTAAAATATGCTCATGTGTCGCCATGTCCATGGAAGATGATGATGCCATGATCATGTACATGCTCAATCAACAAAGAAGGTGACAAACCAATAACAAGTATAATTGATGTTGAGCAAGATCTAAAGGCATAGATGGGTTGACAATAATTGTGATATGACTGTCATCAAAGAGGATAGGTAACCCCTCTAATGTGTCCTCCAAATATATAATATGAGACTCACAAAACAAATCTGATATACCTATCAAATGCTCATCCCGCTAAGCTGAATATGAAAAGCAATGATGGTCTTGCTAAATAGGAATGATGAGTCTTAATGAATGATTTTGTAGAAGGAATCAATGAAGATGAAGGATCAACAACTATCTTTGAAGGAGGAGAGGAAGTATTTGAAGAAACCTCATCATCCTCATCTAAATATTTAAAGCACTCCAAAGAATCAAAATCACAAATAGTATCATTATCATATGATATCTTATTTTAAATATGAAGAGGCATAAGGCAATCTAAAACAAGATCATTTAGCAATGGTTGAGTATCAGGATCTCCATATATCTCCCAAATTTTAGTCCAAAGAGCATGAGGACACTCAAAATGAACAACAGTATTCAAGATGTCATTATCAACATGTATACTAATAACTCCTAAGACATGACCCCTTTTGTAATTCTAAGTAGATTTCTTACTATCAATACCTAAAGGGGGAACATAACCATACAAATGTAGCAACAAATAAAGCCAACAAAGATGTTTTATGATGTCATCTCTCCATTTTTTGTAGTTTCCCCTTTTCAATATTATCAAAGAAGGATGAAATAAAAACCCATGATGAACTATGAAATATATCCAAAATTACAAAGACAACAACCTTCAACTACAATTAGAAACCCCCAAATATGATCAATACTAAAAATGAAGCCATCACAAAAAGATAGAACTTATCTAGGTGTCAAGATGTCCAAGTAACCAATCAATATGTAATATTTGCAAAAAAGTGAATAAAATATACATGGGGCTAAATCTATAAATAGTGTGTGGATAGAAAAAAAGAGGTACTCAATGCCTTTCTAATGTTGCAAAAATCATGAAAATCAGAGATCTAGAAAGAACTTTATGAGCTCGAAGGTCCAAATAGGATATCTAATTTCAAATAGCAATGAAATTCATCAATAGTAATTTTTTTTAATGAAACATACCACTAAAAAGTGCTCAAAACCAACTTTCTAATGATATCTTGTTCAAAACAATTTGATACCCGAGTCAAAATTTATGGTTCCCATAAAAAATTCCCTATTAGGGGCAAAAAAGTAGGCCCCCTTTGGCTTGGCACTCAATCATCCCATATGACCAAGGGGCTTAATAGTTTGAAAAAAATCTCATTGTCAAATTGAAAATTATGAAAAGGCCACTAAGTGGAGGCACCTGATGGTGGTGAGGGATGTGATGCTCAATAGGCAAGTGACTGTCAATTTATAGACTGTCACAAATTCTTTTTAAGCCAAATTTTAAATTTTAAATTTTTTGATGATACTCTATCGATGTGATGTGATGATTATATAGATATTGTGCAGGCTAAAGAATATTTTGTAGACATAGGAATATGCCAAATATTTTTCTACCAAGTATACAATGATTTGTGCTTGTGTATGGAGCATACACATTTCATACAATCATACAATTTTTTTGCCTAGTCAAATCTACAACCCTTACCAAAAATGCCCCAAAAAAATCTAATGGTCAAAATAAAAGTATTTTATATCAAAATAGGATTTTTTGGGCTTTATGGACTTAATGTTGAGGTCCATTTTGTCCCAAAGTACACCCAAAAAATCTCAAGCCTAAATCACCCTTAAATCTAAGAAAGGACTTGCATATCTAGAGTTCTTCATCTCAATTTATATTTCATGGCAAGAGACACAAGTTCTCCCTAGTAATATAAAGGAATATAAGAAGAAATAATTGGACACTAATTATAATTATTTTATTAATTATCTATGAATCATAATTAATTATTGCTATATCATTCATTATCCATTAATTATCACACCATTATTTTTGGCAAAAAGGAGAATTTTATTCAAAGATCATTAAAAACAAATACATAGAAAGATTTACAAACAACAACAACTATCATGACAAGTAAAAGAAGCAAGGCCCACAAGGGGTGCCTGCAAAACCACCTAACAACATCCAAATATTAGAACTTTAAATAGGACACATCCCACCCATTCCTACAAGACTAAGCTTAATACTATGTTAAGGTATGTTTAGAGCCAAATCTCCCAAACTAATAACATTCTAGTTTTTTATTCCCTTAGAAGCCCATTTTTCCAAATAGTTACCAACATTATTCAACTCTCTGAAAATGTGAAAAAAGGAGACAAAGTCAACATTTTTGGCTAGATCAAGAATATTCTTGGCCACTAGAGCTAGTCTTGAGAGGAATCTTGACAATTCCTTTTATTTGAGATAGAAACTAAGATCATATAATTAGTTTCACAAATAATATTATCTTAGGTGAGGCACTTTTTGTGACTAAGAAGCCACATAAAAAAGTTACACTTGGTCTAGCTAGTTTTATTCTAGATTCTTTTCTACCAATGATACTTAGCATGCTCCTCTTTTTGTTGTTCAAGACAATGATATAAGAGAAACCAAACAACCTCCTTTAGAAATATGGCCCCGATCAAGGAAATTTGAGTCCTCCAAAAAGCTACATGGTCTAGTTTCTAGAATTGAAGCTAAAGTGTCTTGATCCTCTAACAAACCTCCTCTTAGCTAGCTCCAAGACTCCTTCCACCATTTAATTGAAAAAAACCATAGAGGAAGAGGGCACTTAAATTTCTCAACCCTATACCAACCAAATTCCTAAAAAGAAACACAAATTTGGATTGAAGCTAAGGAAAAGAAGAAAGAATAGGGAGATGATTATATGAAGAATTTTCCTAGAACAACACTTTATCACCATTATTGGCTATCCAAAATAATCCTTCCTTTATAAGTGAATCCCCTATTTTTTAGCTATCCCATATCATAGATATTTTCCCTATCACCTCCATCCTCTAAACATATTTAGTAGCCACTCCTCCCAGATATTTAAAGTTAAGAATCCTAGCCCATGACTATTTTGGATTTCTACATCATCTCTAGTAAAGTTTCACTGCTAAATCTTGGAAATTTAGCCCTGATTGTTGAAGACCAATAAATCTAGCCTTTTCAGATTTGCATACCAAATCCCAAGTTGCAAAGCTCCAATTTCAGGTTTCCATATTTCCAACTTATAGGAATTTCTTGAGAAAACTCTTGGGAGCAACTAATATTAGAAATTTGTAGATCTATAGCAACTACAAAACATATTTTTAAGAGGGTCAACTAGCTCACAAAAGATAGCCATATAGAGGTCCAATGGCTAAGTCCCATATGAAATCTATCCAAAATTTTCTTCTATTGAATCCTTCTAAGTCTACTAGTAGATGAGGGAAATCCTAAATATTTCATAGGAAACACTATAATTTGAAATTGTAGAATATAAAAAATTATATGTTGAATAAGCTTTGGAGTATTAAAGAAGAAAATGTTAGAATTGTCCTCATTGATCCATTAACTAGAAGAAGATAAGTATATATCCAACACTTTTCTAAAATTGATTGCCTCTCTAATTTTATTTATCCCCATCAAGGTAGTATCATCCACAAACTAGAGATGATATTGAGAGACAAGGTTATGATTCCATACCAACCTTGAATAAGACCTCCCTCTATGTGATACATATGTAACCTACCTAAAATTTCTACCATTAAAATAAACAAGTATAGAGATAAAGGGTCTCCTTGTCCAAGGCCTCTAGAAGCTAAGAAGAGAGTTTAAGGTGTAATACCAACGGTTTGAAATGCAAATAGAAACAAACTAGTATGCAAGTTTCCTATTAAAACCAAGACAAAACCTTAGATAAATCTCAACAGAGTTCAAAGCAACAAAATAAAATTAAAAAAACTCAAATGTTACTACATGTGTGCAGTGATTTTCATATTCTAAGTGCAAGGAAATGACAATAAAACCAAGCAAAATACAAAAATCATACAACACTCAATATTAGGGTTGAGAGCTCATACCTTCACCAAAATGGATGAAACACCAGTATGTCAATGAGCTCAATGAGTAGATTACCTCGATGATAATGGTTTCGATGTGTGCTCTATGTAAAATTCAGTAGCATAAGATCATGTTATTGCTCAAGGATGCAGATTACATTGTGATAATGAAAAAATGGCTAAGTGTTAGTATTTTAAGAGGGTTGTGTTGGGAATAGGATGTCATTTAATTGCAATCCTAAACATGTTTCATGTATCTCCTAAGTCCTTGGAAAGTGTTCTCCAACACTAGGATTAGAAAGAGATTACAAATGAAATGAACATGTAAATTGACATTTGTAATTATTCCTAAATAATAGGAACATGTGAGGGCATCCATTTTGAGTTCCTAAATAATAGGAGCACATGAGGCGCCCACATGCAAGGTGGAACCCACCTTGTTTCAGTTAACTGTTTGGAGAATTGATAACACTTCAGTAATGCATGTCTAGGTTCCTACAAAATAGGGATTGATATTTACAAGAGTGGAGTGACACTATCAGTTCAGTTTAGTTATGGTTTAGTTATCTTCAGTTGCATGTAGTTATTTTGAGTTGTATACTAGCTAACTTGACTAATGACTTTAGTTGCATGGTAGATAAAAGGTGGATACTTTCAGTTAAGTGGGGATGATCAATCATGCATAAAGTTTGCATGAATTGATGGAGAGATATGTTTCAATTAACAAAGATTGACTAAGACCCATCTTGGGTGCCCAAGTTGGCATCTTTCAGTTAGCACCTTTTGCATGCAAAGATATTTACAAGGCTCTATTAAGTGGGGCCCATTCTTGGGCACCAAATTTGAGGTGGAGTTTACAAGATATCTTCGATACCAGAGTTCAGTTAAGTGTTCAGTTTGGGGCGCCTAAATTGAGGAGACTTTGGTTTTGACTTCATGTTATAGTGTAGAACTCTACTTGCCAAATCTAGGTGTAGGTTTTTGAGAGGAGATTTATTCTCTTGTAATTGTCAACTCTTAGGAGTTTACAATGCTCATTATTGTCTATATATTTCAGCAAGTGCATAAGAGTTTCATGTGAGTTTATTGCAGGTTGTGAAGAAGCATTATTGAAGAAAAAGGAAGTATATCAATCAAGGATTGATACAGTGTTATTGCAATCTTATTCTAAGGTTAAATAATACAAGCAATATCGGTTATGGTGGAGTTTTTTCCTGAAAGGGTTTCTCCACGTATATGTTGTGTCACTTCTATCTTCTGTCTACATTCTTCTACAATCTTTTGTCTATTTCTACAAAAGATAAAATTGATTTAAATAAAATAAATCATACACAAAGAATTGATCTAAACAGATTAATCATGCACAAATAACTGTGACAAAGAATACTTAATTAGATCTACAGTCACATAGTTTTACAAGTTTTAAGCTACAAATTTACCTTCATTTTCAACAGGTTGGATGGAATGGAGGGCTAGGATGCAAAGTTGGAGATCAATGGATGAGATGAGTTGAGACATCTCAACTCATGTGGTGGTGGCAAGTGTCAATATGGGAGGAGAAAGAGGGAGAGTTGACATGTCAAGGCCTAGGATGGTGATAAGTGTCACCATGTGAGACCTTGAGACAAGGATTGGTACTTTGTAAGTACCTAAGGAGATGGACAAGATCTCCCTCATAAAGGGATTTCTTGTCCAATCATCCATGAGGATTGGAAAAGAAGAATAAAAAGGAATTTTAAATTCATTTTGTGTACTTTGGAGGAATAAATAGGAATTTTGAATTCCTCTAAGGTACCTTGGGAGAAGTAACCCATGTGGGGTTACTTCTCCAAATTGAGAAATCATTTAAGGTTGACTTGACAAGAGTGGGAGGCCATAAATGGCAAGTGATTATCTATTTCTTAATCACAAGATTAAGAATGTGCAAGTGATTGGGGGGGTGATTAGGTAGGGGGATTAGGTTAATGAAGGTGATTAGAGGGAAATTTGTAAAAGTTGGAGGATTTGACACCTCTTAATCATGGATTAAGTGTGTGCACATCCCTAGTGAAGGGATTAGGAAATGGATTAGGGATAATGAAGGAATTATGGAGAATGTGATAAGGAGAGAGAAAAAGGTGTGAATTAAATATTTAATTTAATTTTTGTGGGAGAATGATTAAATTAAATAAATATATAAATTTATTTAATTTAAAGGAGAAGGGATTAAAGAAAAGTATTTAATCAATTAATTAAATACCTTAGGAATGTAGCAGACTTTAGGGAAACAAATGATGTTGATTAAATAATAATAAAATTATTTAATTACTATGGATAAGGGGGGATTTTAGATAAAAAGGGATAAATTTGACCAAATACAAGTGGTCAAATTTAGGTATCTACATTTTTAACCTCTTCAAAATAGTGTTAAAATAATGATTTTTTGAAGAAGATTAAAATATAACCAACTCAATAGCAAAAATGGATGAAGAGATGCCCTAGCATGGAGAGAAGAGATGATGTAGAAGAAAAGGCATAATATGATGGAATGATGCCCCTCGAGAGGGAACAAGAAAAAGGGGGCCCAAGCAACATCTCAAAAGAGGACAAAGGAGGATACCATCAGGACTGCAACAAAAAATGAGGAAGAATGACAAAGGAACAAAATAAAATGGACTTACGAGGAGGAAATGGGAGTGAAGAAGAAATTAGGGTTAATTACGATTACCTATAAATAAGTAATTAGGAAAATTACTATTCACTTTTAACCTAAGCATTTAGGTGATCATAAAGAGCATTAAGAGTGAAATGGCATGCGAGAGGGTGATTCCATGCTGGATTGATAGTATGAGAGCACAAGCACACAAAGGAGAGTGTGATATCTAGGTACAACACTTGATTTGAACCTATGCGGTTCATTTAATTATATTTATTAGAAGTCAAATTCAAAGGTCGAGTGAATCCGCCCATCATGATAGGGTGGATCTTCCATGTAGGAGCAAGGGAAGAAGCTCCCACAATGGGTGGATCTACTTTCACATAGGTGGATGCATCGAAAGGTGATTGCACACAGGATGGGTGGATTCACTAGAGCATAGGCAGATCCACCTACATATAGCAGATGCACCGAAAAGGCGATTACACACAGGATATGTAGATTTACTAGAGCATAGGTGGATTTGTTGGAGGATGGGAAAATCTATTGATAAGCAGATCCATAGGTGGATAGGTAGGTATGGAGAAGGGGTATATTTTTTACATGGGTAGATTCACAAGAGGAAGGGTGGATCCACCAAAAAACATTTTCATGGGGGATGGGCGGATGCACACCTCAAGGGTCACATTTGCGAGGAGGGAAGAAGAAAAATATGTGCTATGTGCAAGGGTAGATCTGTTGAATGAAGGATAGATAAATGCACCCTATACAAGGGTGGATCTATGAAATGAAGGATAGGTGGATGTGCCTTGTACAAGGGTGAATGCACAAAGAGGAGTAGAAAAAGATAGAAAAGATGAAAGACCTGACATGTGGACTGCATGGATGTAGGCCGTAGCGAGTCTTCAGACTCGGGAGAGGAGATTGATCATCCTTCAGTAGGACCTCCTCAATATCAGTAGTAGGTGGATTATCACTAGGTTTTCTTCTCTCACTTTTGTTGTTAGTTCTGTTATTTGAGAAATGGTAGGAGAAACTTCCTCTGTAACACTCTCATCTAAAGGCAACACCTAAGAAATGGACATTACACCAAGCCCTAAAATTACCCCTGCAAAAGAAGCCATGAATGTAGTGGAAGCCTTCTTAAATTCTTGTGCTACTTTCTCAATTATGGGTTCATCCTCTTTGGTGGTTTGAGGAGGTGTCTTCTTCTTCAGTCTTTTATATTATTTAGTAGACACCCTCGAGGAGGTTTTGGTGCTTGTTTCTTTACACTTCCTAGAAGTGGACCCATTTCCCTTATAATTATTAATTCAAATATCTATATAAGAGATACTCCTTTCCACCACTCTCATAGAAATTTGGTCCATTGAGCATTCCTCTTTATCCATCCAATTAATAAGATCCAAAGTCTTAGTGGAAATCCTCTATAAGTCAATAAGGGGTCAAATGTTTGACCATCGTCAAACAACCCTTCATGAATGTCCTCCTTGATATCAAAATCCCTCATTTGAGGAAATTCCAACCTTTCATAACTTCTCTTTTGTACCTCGAACTCATCTTGCAGGTTGGCCCAAATGTCTTCTATGTTTGGTTCATGGTGTGAGAAGAGAGATGTGTAAAGACTATTCATCTTTCCCTTGGGATCAAAGTTATCCCTTTTAACATATTGTTTCATGTTGATGGCTTGTAATTCTTCTATAGTTGTCTTGGCATCTACAACTGATGAGCATGAATACAAACCAAGACTGATAGGATACTTCATTCCTGTTTTCTTATGCTTACCAAAAAACTTTAAATCTACATCCATCATTTGTCTCAAAAACTCAATTAGAATCAACTTATCATTGCAATACCTGGGTAGCAAGAAAGGGGCCTTGTTGTATGTATAAAGCTTGATGTATGTTGACCTGGGAAATTGAATAAACCACAACCCCATTCCCCGATTAGAGCCATGACCTCTTTTTTCAACTTGAACCTTGTATCCCTATTAACTGATTGATGATTGGGTATATAAAGGCATCATTTACCTATTTGAAATGTTTCTCAGTTGTCTTATACTCCAATTGGGTATAATATTCCCATATTTTTTCTCCTTGTCCCTCCCCTCTAACTCCGATGGTGCTAAAACCTAGAAATTTACCCATTCTTGTGGCACAGTATACAACATAAGAGGACAAAAATAATTGATTGGTTTTATATACCATAGTCAACTAAGCATGAATTGTATCTAAGACAATTTTTCCCCAATCCGAAAAGGATTCACCCTTCAAGATGACATTGATGAAGTGAAAAATCCAATTATGATACATGTGGGAATCTTCCTTCTTGAATGCTCTGCACAACAATGAGATAATCTCCCATTTCTTCCTAAAAATATGACTTTCTAAATTTGGTAGGAAGTTTGGTAATTGAATTCCTTTCTATTTTCAACCACTTCTTATTCATGTATCTTAAGTGGCTGCTAACATCCTTCTCATACTCCTACATTGCTTGTGCCTTCATTATGGTTTTCAAGTTTGGGTATGGAGGTAGGTCAAAAACCAATATGATCATTACAAGGGAGAGGTCAATTATTTATGTTCTTGATGTATCAATTCATTTAATTTGTACTGGATTGTATGTTGTTGCTACAACTAGTATGAATTTTTGGCTTTGCACAACTATTGGAAAGGATGCCACATGTGCTAGGCCTGAGGAAACTATCTTCTTAGCTCTTGGAGTGGCATCTTCTAAGAAGGTGTCTTTTCAGAAGGTTTCCATGTCAATATATCCCAACTCTGTGGTAGTAATCTGAATGACCTTGGAGGTGAATTTGGAGACCACAGGGACTCCTTGAAACTTATATTTCATGGTTAGTGGTAATTTGTTAGCTTTAGTCTTCTTAGGTTTGGGTTCCTTTTGAGCACCCTTGAGACCATACTCACCACTTGATTCAAACATTTAGGGTACCCGAGAGAAAGCATCTAAAAGTTAATTAGAATATTATAAAGATTGTTCACAAATCTTTAGCCTTAGAGTGAGTTTGAAATTATGTCCTATCGGGTTTTCAAACCTTGCAAGGAATTCTTTGAAAATAGGAAATCTTCAATCTTTGTTGTGAATCAAGGTCATAAATGGAACCTTGATTAAGACCACCAAGAAAAATTTCCAATCGACACTTAGAGTCCCGATGGGACCCTTCTATTTGCCTCTCAAGAGTTAGAGTTGGGAACAAACTCCGGACATGATCATTGATGCTTGGGTCTCATCGGGACTTGGAGTCCCGAATGGACCAACTATAACAGGTCCTTCAGTTTCATAAAAACCAAAAGGACTATAACATTATATATTTTCTTTGGAATTTGGGAGTGGGATTGGACTTCGCATTAGGACCAAAAGGTCATGTGTCTCCTCGAAATTTCTGATCCCGCGATGACCAACGATGGTTTAGTTAACTTAATGATACTTGTTTTGATCAGAGATCAAGATCGATGGTGGATTTTGAATTCATACCCTTTTTCTAGGAGGATGTTCGGGGTCAAAAAACTTGAATGTATGGTCATTGATTCCTTGAAAACTTATTTTGAGTATTAAGGTCGAGAATGGGTCCTGAATCTAAAGTTTTTGGATGGAGTGTTTAATTGAGACATGAAGTCCCACGAGGACCAATAGTGTAAACGAGACTTTATAGCAGGGTGTTCTATCAAGACTTGGGATCTCAAAAGGACCAAAGATGAATTTTGAAACCATATTTTTTATGGCATGTTTGAGTTTGGGGATCGGGGTCAGAATCAAATCCTAAACCCGGATCATCATGAAGAAGGGAGGTGTGGGGTTGCAGGCCTCACAAGGTCTATTCATTTAAGATAATTGCACAGTCAACTTTAGGCCATATTATTTATATAGAAACCCTAGGGCACAACAAGATTCAAAGATACCATGAGATAAAAGCACGTCAGGATCAAAGATCTTGATGAGACCATGGGTGGGAACTTAATCCACTGCCCAGAAAACACACCCTCAAAATGAGGGAAAAAACACAAGACCAAACGGGTGAAAAAAATGCCAAAAAATGAAAAAATAAAAACACACACAAATAATACACAAAACATCGAAAAAGAAAATAAAAAAACAAAGACATGAGAAAGCAAAGAAAAAAACAGGACCAACCTCAAAACGCAACCAAGGCAAGGACATCCACAAGCACATGAACAATCCAACACTCCAAAATGTTCTAAATGCACCCTTGACTCCTCACAACTCAAATTCTCAATTACAAAATGCTATAATGACTAATTTCACGTGGGAGATCCTATTATAAGCTGACCTAACTCATGTGAACTAGATCGTAATTAATGTGGTAGATGATCGAGAGTTCGGGGTCAGGACAAATGCAAGGAACATGAGCAACTGTGGAGAGTCCGACAAGGATTTTCACTCCTAAACGGATGAAAGTTGGTTGGACACAAGAAAGAATGCAAGGTCGAGAGGAAGAAATAGAATTAGACATTAAACAATAGATCCAAGTCCAAACCCAACTTCCAATCCTGACAATTAAAACAATCTGGGTTTGGGGAACCAAAACAGACTTGGACCCTTTGGAAAAAGGTCCAAGGTCCATTTCAGGACTTGAATTCGGACAGGGCATTGCGCACATGGGGTCAGGAAACCAACATGAACTCAAAAATTTCTAAGGAAGGTCCAAATTTTCTTTTGAGACTCAAAACCCGCTAGGCACAAAACAAAACAAAACAAAGAGGTTCAAAAATAGCAAACACTCCCGAGACTAAGAAAAAAACCCAAGAAAAAGGAAAGAAAGGGGTCGACGAAGAAGAAACTTCTAGGACCCAAGCAAAGGAAAAATGACGAGGGAAAACAAATTAAGGTAAAAATGACAAAAGGGATGAAATCAAAGAGGGGGACCCATTTTGAACCAAAGGAAAGAAAAATGGGGATGGTATGTGTGGGTGTTTTTTAATGAACCAAACTTAATCTCATAAATTATCTATGAATTTTCCCAATTCAATGGTTAATAATTGTGAGGATTGGCCAATGAATAGGTGAAAGTTTTCTAGGCTTTCCCTTTGCACTTCGGGCTCTGCAGGACCCAAGAGGGTGATTCCTACAATGTATCTTTAGATACTCTTGTGCCAATTATCATATACATTGTAAATAAAATAATGGATTCTCCTTTAGTTGTCTAGCATATGAAATGCCTCAAAGATCTGACTAATGTTTATGACATCATCACATTCAAACATGATAAAATGTTATAATCAAGCTCAACATACATTCACACAAAAAATAGAGTTAAAATTGTTTTTGAATGTAGTTTCTATGAAGGATCTAGGAGACTATAAGATTAATTGACCAGTGCCTTATCCTAGGGTGGAGAATTCTAAACCATGTAATTGAAAACATATAATAGTATTATCCCTATCATGATAATGCCTACCAATGGTGCCTTACACCATTAATACCAGAGACTCAACCAACAATACTTAGTGATCCTTGCATACATTAACATAAACCTTCATTCATGTTAGTACATATTTAACTCATTCTTTGAATAAGAGTAATAACAATGAATAAACATTCAAGGAAAGACAAGAAGATGAATAGAAGAAATATTTGATTACTTTTTATTCAAAATTCATCCAATGTATACAATAGATAACGCCAACCTTGAATATTTTACCAATTATATTTCAAGATATGACAATACTATCAACACATTCACCATTACGGAACTCAAAAGACTCAAAGAACTTAAAATAGACTCAATTCTATTATCCACACTTGTTACAAAACTTCTTTGCAATAAATATACTAGCAACCCCATACAATTGGCCTTGAATTCCCTTTTATAAGAACAAGGGAGCAAAACAAGATTCAGGCCAAATTGTACACATGTAACATATTCATATGACAATCACATTACATCAAAAGGAAGTTACATTTTCCCAAATACAAGGGAGAATTTCACATAAGACAAAAACCATTTTCATTTGTTGATGAAGATTCTCCCACCTTCCAAAAGGTTCATCAGTCAATGAAAAAAAATCCTTTCCACAAGCTAAGAACTCAATCCACGTGCTCCAAAACTCGAGGGAGAAAAGCATAAAATAGAGAAAGAAGAAAAATCCAAAGAGTCTCCACATTTGTAATCCTTGTCAACAATTTACACTTGAGAGAGTATAATGTGTGAATGTTGATATATTGAAGGCCTAATCTGTACTATTTCCAAGCCATGTATTGTACTTCTCTCCACTGGAACCTCTATTATTGTAGACACAAAACCAAATTTCCACTCACCACTCCTTACAGTAGCTCATATGTCCAATATATCAACATAATTGGACTTCCATAGCAAAAAATCCTCCTCTATTGGCCAATTAAATGCCACAACCTTATCTTCCTTTAGCCTATATGGGTTGTATTTAACTACCACTTGATTAGCCTCATTGTCAAAATATTCGAGGAAAACCCCTATATGTATTAGCCTATCCATGCTATTCCTCAACATATCCAAGTCTACCCCATCACGTATTAGTTTGGCCTGAGTGGATATTACTTGATTTTCTTGGTCCTTCCATTCTTATAAGGACTTGAACTCACCATTTTCATTTAAAATATCTGGAAGCTGACTAAAGTTCCAATCATCAAATTTCTTTACCAACTCCCTGATTTTCATTTCCAAGGGCTCAATCAACCCTTGTGAATCTTTCATCTCAGTCACAAACCTAAGGGTTGGAAGAATGTTGGGAGGTTTATTCACATCATGTGTTGATGCAACTACCATATCCCTCAAAATTTGTGCTCTTGGGATCCATTTTCCCATTAAAGGGATGACAATCTCCTTATCTTTGTAAAAATTTCTAATGGCATCAATCATCAAAGAATAATTAGAATGAATTATTATTAATATTTTTTCAACTCCCTTCTTCAAGTTCTCAAGCATTGTTGTCACAATATTCATGTTATTCAATTAAACAAGCTCATCAAGTTTATCTTCATAATTCTTGAGATTTTCCATCAGCTCCTCCTTGGTAATTTCCTCAGCTTGAGGCACATCTGATGTATCGGGATATGATTGTGCAATTTTCATATCTTCATATTGGATTGGAGTTGGTGAAAGAATTGGAGAAGGCAAAGTTTGAGCTTGTGGGGAAGGGGGAGGAAAAATTGTGGCTTGGGAAGTACCTGGCTGTAGAGACTAGAATCGTTGTTACCATAAATCCATCTATATTTGCATTTGTCCAACCTTTTGTTGACTCAAATTGTACTCTACCACCATCTCATTATACTAAGTCTTGAACTTATCTCTTTCCTTTGTCAAGGACTCAACTATAGACTTAGTAAATTGTGCCACATTAACATTCATTGTTGTTGCTTACAGGGCATATGTATCTAATACTCTCTTTATAATTAATCATCCCCTGACCCCTAGAGTGAGCTCTACAACCTCAAGTTTCTTGGGGGTTAGGGCCAAAGCCCAAATATCAAGTGTATCCCACTATTGACTAAAGGTTGAGCCCTACAAGACCAATGTGACCTCTTCTTCACTATTGAAAATGGGGGCATCCTATCTTCTTATGGTATCAAATTCTATTATAGATGCCAAGTCCCATTTTGGAAGCAGTGGCACTCTGCATTTCTTAACTAGGTCCATGCCTTCTGCTATTGTGATATTCAAGTATTTTACCCTCATGTCCTCACAGACCTCAGCTTCAATGATATTTTGTGGCTTCTTTGAGCTCTCACTTGCCTTCTTCTACACATTTAAGGCATACTCATCTTTCATAACTCTCCATATATACTCTTTAAATGCTTGTCTTAACAAAATCATCATCATTCATAAAACTTTCACAAGCCTGAAACCTAAGATCCTCAGGGATATTGATTCCGCTTAGATCAACTTTACTTAATTGGAGACTTGGATTTTGTGTTTCTTCTTCCCTTTGAGGGGATATCATTCACTACCTTATTTCATCCTTTGTTTCAATAATTTCCTCATCAGAATCCTCCACAGGGTAATCAACAAGGCTAGTTGTTTCAACCCTTTTCCTTTTTACTTGTGGCTCCCTTAGAGAAGATGGCTCTCTAGTTGGTGAATCCAACTCAATTATTATAGGGGAAAAATAATTTTGTGGTGTCAATGGCGGCAACTGTTGTGGTGGAGATGGTTCTCTAGACTCCTCAAATTGTGTAGGATTTGCAATTGTTATTTGCCTCCTCACAATGCTCTTCTTCCTTGCATAAATATGCACTTTATCGGAAGGTTGTTGAGATAATTCTCCCTTTGTCATGGGGGCCTTACCCTTATCTTGGACTACTCTTTCTTCCTTCAAACAAGCAACAAATTTTTCAAAATTCTACATAACAATTTCAATCTTCAAAATTATATCATCAATATCTGACAAAGCCTTAAAATCAGGGTCTGTAACCCTCCTTGCTCTCTCCAACTTGACAAATACAACCCACTTCCTCATCATTCCCAATTGGACATCAAGATCAAGAACATTTATGATGGGAGAGAATGAGTATGGACATGTTGCCCTCCTCTGATCTTGTTCATCAACCAAAACATGAATTCCTTAGGATCATAACTCCTATATTCTTGAAGTTTCATCTCATAGGGCTTGAGGTAATAGTCAACAATGTTCCTCCATCCATTTGTTATCATAAAAGCTATCAAAAATAGTGTAAGTAGGGAAAAATGTTCCCCTCCTCTTCTCATTCAATAATACATCATCAACATTTCCTAGCTGCCACATGACCTCTAAAAATCCAATTCTTAATGGCACTTCCCTTGGGAGTACGTGAGGTGTCATCCTCATGCCATATACTGTAAACACAATGCAATCCTTGTATGAGATTACATCTCCCCAATTGTGACATATTCAATTTGGGCTTCCTTTCAGCTGGCCTCAAAAAGTCATGCAATTTTTTGGGGACCCTGGGCACATTCACCATTAAAACATTTCTCAACTTGGTAGCAAAAAGGTTGGTAGCAACTAAAAAACTAGTTTTTTGCTCATGCCTATCCTATAGTGGATTCCATGATTGTATTGGAATTTCAATACCATCCACATTTCTTTTAAGCTCCATATCATAGCCAAAATAATTTGCACCTCTATATAGAAACATGTGCATGAATAAGGAGTACCACCAGAACCTTAGAGTTGATTCCACATTCTTCAATGCTACTAACCCTTTATGAATTTCCTCCGATATATATGTAGCAAAATCATATAGAGTATTTATATTTGGGTGTTGGATGTTTGCATCCATATACATTTTGGCAATTGGCGTGTTGGAAGCGGGATCAAACCCCAAAATCTAGCAGAGGGAGTATAATTTTTTCTAAAAATATGTGAGAAAATACTTGATAGGGAGGGGATCTACATTAGAATGTCCCAAAATGATATTACCCTTCCCCTTACCTATTGACATTAGAAAGTTGGTCAACACAGAGACTCTGTAATTGTGTTTTACTTTCCCATACTCTTCCCTTAATTTCTTCTCATTTATTTCCACCATGTCATGGCTCCACTTGTTCAGCTTGAACACTTCAACAACTTCCTCCTTTATTACCTAGAGCATATTTTTCCCATAATAAGTTCTAACCACCCTAACAAGAGGGTCATAGTTTGCAACGATAGCCTTAAGAAGATCTACATCCATATACATGTTGGGAACCACCAACTTGGCCATGTCCAACCTCCATGGGTTGCAAAGTGGAACATCGACATTCTTTTTTCCAAACCACCCCTGGAAAAGAGTCCATCTAGAGTATAGTAGGGTAGTGAACCACCAAAAAGAATGCAATTAATGGAAAGAGGATTCCCTTTACTAGGCCCCTAGGGTTTCTCACCCTAGAAGCACTTGGTTTAGGAATGGCACTCTTTCCACTTTGGTGATATACTTTTTGGGTAGGTTCATTCAAAGGGGGGGTTAGGGGCTTAATGTGATGTTTGTGGAGTGCCCTAAATTTTGGAAATGGAAAATAGAAACTAAATGCTAATGTAAAACCTAAGAATGCAACTATGTTTGAATACACATAATGATATGCAAGTATACATACAAAATAACCTAATAAATATGAATAGACTATTACAAAAATGAATGAGATAGAAGGGGTGTGCACCTGGAAACTTGTAGAGGCTAGAAATGTTGTTGAATTTGATGCAAAATTTGAAAGGGAAATTTGTGCCAATCTGGGCAACCTAGTCCTTCTGTCGGGAAACTTTGTTGAAGTGGGTTTCTGCCAAAAAGGTATCCAGATCTACCAAGATCCCTGAAAAAATAGCTTCAATGGTGACCTAGTCCTCTTCTGAATTTATGAAGATCAGAAGATGGAATCTGAATCCCTTGGTCTGTGTTTCCTACTCCTCCAAGTGTCTGGTCCCGAAAATGCAGAATTTGATCTGTAAGTGTCTTCCAAGCTTCAATTAAGGTTTCTTCAACCTTAGAGAGCTTGTAAAAGTTGTTGAATGATCTTCCACTTGGGTCCTTTGCCAAATCTACCTACAAGACCTGCAAAACACATAAAGAGAGAAATAAATGTTGGATGTTAGGGTATGGGGGCTTGCCTTGGTCAAGCCCCTTTTGAGTAATTAAACCAAGAAGATGAAATAAAGTAATGAAGCATGGATAAAGGAGAGTGATGGAGTTTACCTTTTATTGATGATTGATCTTGAGTTGTAGCAATGGAGATTCAACCCTTGAATGCTTCTTGAGAGAGATACCTTGGTGACTTAGAATACTCAAACCCTAGTTTGCTTGAGAAGAAGAGGAGATGAGGGATGAGAGGAGAAAATGAGTGGTGTCTAATGAGGAATTAGGGTTTTGAGGCTTATTTATACAAGTTATGCCCTAATTTTCTCAAAATAACACCATACAGGCCAACCTTAGAGTTTTAGAGACACAATCTCGAAAGAATATTAAGTTAAATTTAAATTTTATGCCACATGGGATTAGGTCGCCCAAGGTGGCGACCTAGTCCACCTGGGAAATTTTCATTAGCTGTCAGGAATTAAAAGGTGATTATTGTTTCTTGTTGAGATTGTCTTCTGAAAACACACTAAGATAGGACTTATATGTGTTTTAAGGGGTCATTATAGCATAATAAAGGGTTGGTTAAGTGATGACAAGCCCAAGAAAGTGTGAAAATGTTTTATAACACCTTATAACACTTTGACACAAGGCTTGGAAATGGGTGAAAAGAGGCTAAAAAGGGTCCAAATTCCATAGGCAAAGGTCTAAATGAGCGAAAAGTGTCAAATTTTACACTTTTTGGCGACATAGGTAGCATCTTTGACTATGCATAATCTATCAACAACACCCTACTTAACTCTAGGGCCATAGAACAGAGGTTTCCCTTTTTCTTTATTAGATGTTGAGGGTGATAATTGCTCAATTAAGTCCTGGACTAAGGGTCTCACTACATGTTTTGACCCAGGTGTTTGACCTTTTGATGCAAAAGCTTGGATTTTTGGTGCCATGGGTAATAGATAATTCAACCTAGGGCTTGACAGGCTTCAAACCAAGGATTTTACGTATCAAGGAAAGACTTGATGTAAAAAAATGACTAAAATCATAGCTTATAACACTCTAATAAACATCAAAACTTAAAAGAATCCTAATTCAGAAAGTAGATAACAACAATTGCAATTGGCAATGGAAATTTGGGTAAATTCAAGTTCAAAGAGTGTAGTTTAAACTTACTGGTGTGAGTCATTGAAAACCTTAATTTGATGACACCAAGAGCTTGAAATGTGTTGCAACAAATTCTGGATGCATTGGAAATGATTTGACAATCGACTACAAGCTTTAAAACATGCTTTTATGCCAAACAAAGCTCTTTATTCGATAGAAAACCATCAACTCTGCCATTACTGCTTGCTCTCGTGAACAAAATGACTCGATGACGTTCTTTTAGAAACTTTGAATCTCTATCATTGATTTGATCTCAATGTGGACTAGTGTTTGGCTTAGACGGAGTCAACAAAGTTTGAATGTTTTTATTTTTGATGACCTGACATCCACCATGCTTTATTTCTGCTAAGTGTGTATCTTCTCTGTCAGCTTTGTGACCCCACTGCGCTTTACAAATTGGTAGAAGATCCACGTGTCAACAACTTTCTAGCCTTTTGGAATTCATAGGATTTAGATCTATAATTGCAGGCTAGTGAGGAATGACCCAGATCAACCTGACAACCTCCAACATGTGCATTCTTTAATCCACAGGCCAACGATTGGATACATATCTTCCTTCAGTAATGGGCGGTCGAGATCAAGACATCTTGATGAGAATTTTTTCTCGTGCATAAATATCCCTTTAGTAGCACACCCTTTAACCCTCCATAGTTAAAATGGAACATTTTATTAAATATTTCCATGCCTTCTATAGTCTAGTGGATGGTGGCAATGATGCCATGTGGCGCTCGCCCGCTATTCCTCCATGAGTTGAGATCTGATAGTGGTTCCCTCATGGGCTAGCAAGGAATGGTTAAGATTTACTTGTCAGAATTCATTTTAACCATTGATTTCATATCCTTTTTCCATCGGTGCCTTTGAAGAGTGGTAGGACCCACCATGAGGGTGGACAGGTGTCACCCGCTTGCTATCCCTCCAGCTTTTTATCATAATATTTTATTCCCACTGGCTGGAGGGGAACCAATAGGATGCATTCAATGGGATCCACCAAGCATTGTTTAGAATTTCAAAAGGCACATGCATCAATTCGTGACTTAAAATGGGGTCGTTCACAAAGTTTACAATATAAAATATTTAGGCCAAAGATTAAACCCGAACATAGGAATGATGGAAAATATTTAAAGATTTAGAGGAACCACCTAATATTTTCAAACCTCTATAACATAAAACATGATTAAAATAATTCAGTGGGTAGCAACCGTTTGACTAAGCACAAGGGGTCGATAAGTTAACGAGTTCAATAACTCAAGTGGTGACTTGGGAAACTAGGAACGGGTAAGTACCAGTCAACAACGAATTAGAACACATACAATGGTTTGCCACTTAAGATTTTTTCAAAGGTTTTAAGGCACAAATAAAACCCTAGAATAGGAGTACAACTGAAACCCTAAGCCACACGACTCATCCAAACCAGAAGGATTGCAAAATGTTTCATTTAAAATCAGTGGAACACAAAAAATTTGAGGGGTTCCACTAGTATGCACGGCATAAAAAATGGCAACTTGACCAAAAAAATGGTTTATAATTTTTTAAGACATTGAGGTATTTAGTCAGCCTAGAATATTTGGTTTACAACCTTTTCAATTTGGTACTATTAGTCCATGTACATAAGAGTGAGTTGAAATATCGAAAGTGATTTGGTGAAAAATTTGAATTCATGTGTGTGTGTTTGATTCATTTCCTTCCCCATAGAACTAGTTATGCTCAGGCTAACTATACCCATGTTCAAGCTACATGAAGTGGGTCATGTCTTCATTGTGCAATAATATTCTTGGGTGTTGAAAATGATGTCACTCGTAGCAACAATGTAGATAAAATCCTCACAAGAAAACCGCGAAGAACCTATCTTTCTTAAAAGGCTTAACCAAGACAACCTTAAGGGGGTGTGTCCGTGTAATAGGAAAAAGGTTGACTCAACTCAATCCCAAGTCTTTGGTAGTTAGGTCTTGACCACACTAGGTTCACTTCAAGGTATGATGTGATATTTGTAAGAGTTGTTGATGAACTCAAGCACCCAGGATCACCTGCAAAACCAAGATAAGCCTTCCACACGAGAGTAGCAAGAGATAAAATGCTGGAATATAGTGCAATAAAAAAATGATGTTATTATCACACACTAAATGATACAATATGCCTCAACTCTCCCTTGAATTGACTGAGTTAATATGAACTCATCTGAACTAGATAGGAGGGAGAGGTGAGTGCAGAATATATAGCAGAATATGGGAAAATAATTCCAAGAGGGGCAATAACTCCCAAATAACCAAATTAGGTGGGAGTTATGCCTACTTGGAAAATGCCAAACATGTGGCATAACCTACTCAGAAAGAGACATATGAGTGGTTTTGTGAGGTGGCATATAAGGCCAATAGAGGGTGTGAAACTCAACCACCCAAGTGTGAGTAGGAGAAACACATGTAATCGATGGATTACACCACATGTCCTTGTTAGAATCCAAGATCACCTGCATGCAATCACCTGTCACATACAAAAGACATGCAAAACCAACAAGATGTTCTGTAAACCTCAAAGTGTAAAATGCATTATTAGAATCTCAATATTACAATGAGATGATTTGCTTTATAAAAGCAAAGTATGCAACCCTAATGTTGACCTAAAATTAGCTCAACCTAAGTAAAGTTATGCAAGTGTAATTAAATATTAATTACACTAACAGCCCCCCATAAGTGCAACTTAGGGAGACTAAAATAAGCATGCACCTAAAACTAAGATGAATGCAAGAAAGCATGAATGGGTCCCGACAACTAGGCCTAATCAGGTACCCATGTACAAATGCAATAATGAGGTAGAGAAGGAAAACCCAGTGGGACAACCCCCCCTACAATGAGATGACTGCTGCAAAGAAGCACTGAAAGAACATTGTGGAGTACCACTGGAACCGCAATCTGGCAAGCAAGGAAAGATACTTCTGTCTACAAGAAACCATATCAGAATCATAATAATGTGATAGCAAACCCGATGCCACAGAACACTCGAAAACACCAAACTGGAACAACCCTGGAATCCATAGAGCAACAGTAGATGAAATGATGACAGAATCTGGAAATCATGAATCTCGATGTCGATGCCAAACTGAGACTGAAACTCTTCCATGGGAAAAAGTACCATAAAGACTCGGGAACAATAACCACAAATTTAGTGGTCCTCAAACTGAGATGGATCCGATGCGGATCATTAACCATAGGCTCTCAATCTAAAGTGTGAACCAAAATGAATTTGGTATGTGTCAAGCTAAGACAAAATATGGCCAATAAGAAACTAAGAAACCAGATTACAACCCCATGTGAGTTTCCATCAAAACATGATGAAGATTATTATGCAAGAAACACCCCCGATGGAACTTTATATCAGTTCATTTATTACAATTCCCAATGACTGCAAAAGGAGAGAATGCCTAAACATGCATAAACAAAAAATAGAAAAAGACCTCAGATCTGTGTAGAGGACTAAACCAGCTTTCCAATGCCGCAAGAATGGCGAAAAAAGGATCACCGAGTCAAAATATATGCCCTCCGGAGTGAATATAACAAGTTCTGAGTTCAAGGACCTGAAAAATAAATTTGGAGCATAATCAGAAAAAAATAACCTATACTAACAGAATAGGCTCGGAACCAGCTTTCCAACGATATTTCATTTGCAAAAAATCGACTGCGTACGCAAAAGTTATGCCTGATTTGGTGAAAGTGCTCCAGAATGGCCTATAACTGGCTACGGTGGCACGGATCCCCAAAAATGCATTTTTTTAAAAAAACGTGCCTCGAGATGCATGTTGGGGAGGCCGTATGGCTTCCTTGGCAATTTTTTTTTGCCTTTCGAATCAACTTCGCCAAAATCGATGAAACGAAGGGCGATCTTAGAGTTTTAGGGCACTGCGAACGCAATGGTGACCTCCGTTTCTGCTCAAAATGCTTCAAAAAAATGGCTACCTCCAGAGCTTCCAAAAAATCACCAAAACTGAAACCCTCACAGATCTGGAAAATGATGACCAAAATCTGCAAAATAAAAGCCAAACTTGACTTTTTTCAGCGCTCTGAATCCAATGGTGAAACCCGATCTGATCCAAAATGCCGCATAGATGAGCTCAAGGCATGAAATCCTCGAGGAACCCCGAACGAAATCTGCAATGGTTTTCTCCAAAATTTGAGAAGGGGCTGCATGTCAAGGCTCTGATACCATGTTAGAAACCCTAGATCAGACATGCAAACCTAAACACCTTCCATAGAAGAGAAAACATAAAAAAGCAGAGCTTTACATGTGAATGTGCAAAATGATATATTTAGGAATTCAATATTACAATGAGATGATTTGCTTTATAAAAGCAAAGTATGCAACCCTAATGTTGACCTAAAATTAGCTCAACCTAAGTAAAGTTATGCAAGTGTAATTAAATATTAATTACACTAACAGTCCTCACATGAACCACATCTCCTATAACCTAAGTTATGCTTAATAATGTGTAGGAAAAATAATATTAAAAAACCTACACTAACACCCCCCCTTAAGCATAGCTTAGGTGGGTGAAAGGATGAAATAATGCAAAGATGGGTCCCGACTACAAGGCCATGTTAGGTACCCATGTACAATGATGAAATCTCTCAAATATGAGAAAGAGAAAACCTATAGGACAAAAATCTCCCCCAAGAGAGAAGAAGAAGAGAGACCATATAATCCCCAAATATATAATCTCCTGCATTGTTGGTGAATGCTCTACACAAGAAGCTGAAGATGATCCAAGATCGCCGAACAATATTCCTCCCCTTAGGAAGAAAGAAAACCAAGGATGTATGCATGATATCTTCCCATTCCTGAAAGGCATATGAAGGAAGAATGATGAAAACATACGATGTCTCTGAACTTTTCTTAAGTGTCCCCATGTCAATGCTGAAAGTTGTCACCATCAAATCAGGTGTTCTAGGCCACACTGCAAAAGATGACAATCCAAAACCTACTGGAGATGGATGTAGAACAAAATTCGAAGACAAAAATATCTCCTCTGAAGACAAAGGTGTCTTCTCCAAATGTTGCTCAATAGTGGCCACATTCATGTCAAGCTATGAAGAATGATCATGTGGGTAAAGAACAAGAGGGTCAAAAGGTTCCCCCTCAACATTTGAAGAAGACAGAGCAAATTTATCAAAGAGAAGATGTCTGCACTCAATTGTGTTCTCCAAGTCTGCAAGATAGGACTCACAAAGCAAACTTGCAATGTCTGTCAAGTACTCCTCCCAAGTAGCTATGTCTAGAAGACAATGAATGTCCTGTTGCGCTAAATCAATAGAAGTCGTGGATGTAGCAATACTGGTATCATCAGAAGCAATAGGTGATGTAGGAGATGAAGTCTCAACACATGTCTCTTGAACCTCGGTTGAAATTATACCAAGATTCACTTGACCATACTGAATCTCCTCAAAAGTGTCCACACTAGATGCATGAGTGTGTACATCAACCGAAGGAACATCAGAGGAAAAATGTGAGGTGTATACATAAGATTGATGATCTGCCTCCCCAAATGCAACAATATATTTGCTATACAAATCCTGAATAATCACAAAATCTGGTGTGAACTCAACACTCTTTCCTTCCCCACCATGTGTGATTTGATAGATAGAAAGGATTTTTGTTGACAATGAAGGAACACAAAGAACATCATTGAATGATCCTTCATCTATGTCAATAGATCCTTACCTACAAACACTCACATGTGTGTTGTTATCCATCAATATGTTTGGTGAAGAACAAGTTTCAAATGAAGAGAACTTATTCTATGATGAAGCCATGTGATGTGAAGCTCCAAAATCAAGGATCCATCTCCTTGACTCAAAATCTGCAACTACAACAAGTGCTTTCCCCTTTTGTTTCTTTGAATTTGGTTTAGAAGATGATGAATCCTTTGACATAGTTGAGGGCAAATTGATTTTATTCTTTGCTAAAAGATTCTTCAACTCATCAATTTATTTTAAATAACATTGATGTTCATCATGCCCAAGTTTCTTGTAATATGCACATGTGGGCTTCTCCTTCTTAGATGATTCCCCTTTTGAGGAAGAGGATTCAAATTCTTCCTGTACCTTAGGCTCACTAGCCATCAACACTTGTGACTTGGAAACCTTGATGAGACCCATTTTAATCAGCTTCGCTTCCTCTTGGATTAGAAGATTTGAAAATGCATCAAATGTAGGCACAACAAATGCAGTTCCCATAGAAATCCTATTAGTGTGAAAGCCAGAAACAAACATGGAATACTCAGGACCAAGCTTGGATAACACATTCAAAATCAATTGTAAATCCTCCTTAGTAATCTTGCAATCCTTTAGCTGTGATCTTAGTTGCTTAATCTTGGAGATATAATCTTGGATGTGGTCAAATTTTTTTGGATCAAGATTCATCAAATCATTATCATTCTGATAACCCCTAATCTTATGAATTTTACCATACAAATTTTCAAGAGTCTCCCAAGCCTCCTTAGGTGTCTTGCATAATTCAATATAAAATTGTAAATCAAAAGAGACTAGTGAACAAATGTAACCAAAAGTTTTCTCACAATTGATCTCCCACAAAGTTTTTGCACCAGCATCAGTAGGTTGAGGAATAGATTCTTTTACATAGCCTCTGCAAAAAATTTCCCATTAGATAATTCCATACTGATTGTTTCCATGATGCATAATTATATGGAGTTAGGAGTTTAATGTTATGTTTCCCCATTGTAAGAACACACAACAAATAAATGAAAGAAATCAAACACCACAAGATCACCCCCCCAAATTCACTCAATCAATGATCCCCCCTAGAAAAATATGATGGTGGCACCTTATAATTAGTGTGTTTACAATTCTGGAGTTGAGTTCCAGAGTTTTACAATGTCCAATATTGGACCTAAATATCGAAAGTACAAAATAATCTTAGAATACGAATATCAAAATAGTAACAATGTGTAGTTCTTAAAATAATATCAACTTTCAAAAAAAGAATCACCTTGATCCGAGGTCATATGTGAAAGTTATAGCCGTTTGAAGTTCCAAAAATGAGAATTGTCCTTCAGATCTGCTGATAAAATTATTTTTTTGGAAAATCAGGATCAGTTGAGAAAAAATTGATTACACCATTGTAAATCCTGCAAAATTCTACCCCAAATAAAAAATATTTCTCGCAAAAAGGAGCCAAAATGACTGAGATATAGGCTTTTGAAGATCGGGTGCAAAATGCAAAACTCCAACGGAGAGGGGGTCTGCTGAAACGTTCTGATTTAGTTTCTTCAAAATATATAACCTTTATGCAAAAACTAGAAACGACCCAGATGGTTTTTTTTTGCTGCAAACAAAACCCAGATGGCGGATTTTCTTTAAAATATACATAAAATGGGGATCTAGTGTAAAATAGACACCTTTAGCAACAAAAACGACCCCAACAACCAAAAAATAGAATGAAAAGGTAGAATCAGCTACCTAAGACAAGAAAAGGCATGCTTGAACTTGAAATACTGGTTAAAACATTTACAAATATCTCAGATTCAAGAAGGGGCTTGCAGATCTGACGCTCTGATACCATGTAAGAGTTGTCGATGAACTCGAGCACCCAGGATCACTTGCAAAACCAAGATAAGCCTTCCACATGCGAGTATCAAGAGATAAAATGTTGGAATATAGTGCAATAACAAAATGATGTTATTATCACACACTAAATGATACAATATGCCTCAACTCTCCCTTGAATTGACTGAGTTAATATGAACTCATCTGAACTAGATAGGAGGGAGAGGTGAGTGTAGAATATATAGCAGAATATGGGCAAATAATTCCAAGAGGGGAAATAACTCCCAAATAACCAAATTAGGTGGGAGTTATGCCTACTTGGAAAATGCCAAACATGTGGCATAACCTACTCAGAAAGAGACATATGAGTGGTTTTGTGAGGTGGCATATAAGGCCAATAGAGGGTGTGAAACTCAACCACCCAAGTGTGAGTAGGAGCAACACATGTAATTGATGGATTACGCCGCATGTCCTCACATGAACCACATCTCCTATAACCTAAGGTATGCTTAATAATGTGTAGGAAAAATAATATTAAAAAACCTACACTAACAATATTCTTATTAATCTCAAATACTAGTTTCATTAAGAATCACAAGCATTAGATATAAGATTTCCAATCCAATCATTCAGTAATCTCATGAAATCAAATGATTTGCAATAATATTTCATGAACATCAAACAATTGTGCTATCACTTAAGTAGATTTAGCTTTAAGCATTCAAAAACTTCATAGAAAATGAAATATTTTCAATAAATTTCCATTTATTCATCTATTTTTTGGAATATTTTCAAAAATTTAAACATCTTATCTAAGATAAAGCATCAAAATACTAAAAAAAATAAAAAATTCTCTCGGTTATTCTCCACGTATGCCCTAAGATTTAATCAAATCAAAGCAAACCGCTTTATACTTCACCAAATTTGTTCACAACTAGGCATAAAATGGTGCAAGCCTTTAAAGAAGGGGGTTTCAGTTTCAACACTGAGTAGGTTCTGTATGCACCCTTAAACGACACAACACACAGTCTTGTTCAGTTGAGCTAACAAAAAACAACTACAAAAGATACATGAGATAGGTAGCTATCAAATTGGCTTCGATATTGATTAAGTTCTATGTGCATACAAGTTTTTAGTCCAAAATGATTAAAAAAACAGGAAAAAAGAACAAAACTTAGAGAAGTTTTGACTCTTCTGACATCCACAAGTTTTGAACTTAACTTAAAAAGAAGTAAAAAGAAGTATCCCCTGGCCTTTTATAGAATTAAGACATAGTTAGGATAAGAAAAATACATGAGGAAATCCAAGGGACGAATCATATCAAGGCACGTGAAATATGGTGACTAGTAAGAGAATTGCAAATGAAGTCAACAAAGGTCAACCTCCATCTGCACGCTGAAGTCCTTCGAATTTTATATCTTCTTATTATCGCTAGGATAATAACTTGAATCAGGATAGTGTGTAGGAACTTTCCAATATATTCAGAATAATTACTTCATCATCTTGATCCTACACTTTGTTTATGCCTCGAGCTTTCTACTCTCAATAATAAGCTTCCTTGGAGGTTGGTGCTTTTTGTCACCATATGTGAAATACTAGGATCCCTAATATTCTGGTGAATTCAAGCCCCTCTACACATAACTCCCTAGAATATGCAACCTGATTTGGATATGATTCTATCCATGATTCAAATTTCCCTAACCATCCATACCCGAACTCTACATCACAATTTGCTTCTACTGCAATCACAAATTCCATATATTAAATCCCTTTTAAAAAAAATCATTTATAAAATCTCATGTAAATAAAACCATCATTAATTTTTTATCATATAAATCCATCATAAATAACACGCTTTCAAGAAAATCACATATTCTTGTGTAATTATTCTTCTATACTGAGTTACTGGACTATCAGACTTCTTAGATATCCTTAAAAAATTTAAAACTTTGCTTTGCATTGCTACCTGGTACCCAGTATTCAACTTTACCCATGATTTTCCCAGACTTCGATTTTACAGAAACTTCCATCTTCACGGGACCTCGAATCTCAGACTGAAACACTTTGATTAATACTTCCATTACCTTTTGCATTTTAAACATTTTCGATTCCTGATATCTGGTACCCGAAACACTTGAATTATGAAGTACTTTTAAAAAAAAGATTTCTCTTTGCTTTTCACTTTCAGTGATCTTTCCAACTAGCTAACATCTACCATAAGTGTTAGTTTTCACTTGGGGTCCCCAAGTTTTACAATCTTGGGGTGTGTTGTGAGACCACACAACAACTTGCAACCAATAAAACCAAATTTAAATCAAAACTTGGAATTAAATCACCAGTCGTAAATTATAATTTATGCATATTTTAAAACAATAACTCTTTACCTTTACCTAGATTCTGACATAAAAATAATAAAATTCCTCCGAAAATATTCATGTCTGCTCTAATTAATTCCAATTTTCGGAACTCAGTGAAAAAAATCAATTCATTGACATTGAACTACATAATTTGGTAATCCTACAAAGCCAACCAGGGATAGAGCCTTGCTGCCAGTCAAGCGTCCATAGCCTCGACAAGGTTATCTCTATAATCCCCCCCAAACATAGCTCTACCGCCAGCTAGACATCCATAGCCCCAGTAGAGATATTTGGATAGCCTAAAGAGTTGATATATATTTATATATATATATATATATATATATATATATATATATATATCTTTTGATATTTCATTGATTTCTCATTTTTCTTTTTGATATTTCATTGATAACTCATTTTCAACTTGCAAGCAATGAAGCCTCCCATTAGGTTGGGAATTACAGTGGTAGCGAATGTTACCTTTTGATTTTTCATTCAATCCAAATCCCTTCATCAATTCACTACTTCTCAAAATCTCATTTAATAATTCCCTGTTGGTGTGTATTCCTGACTAAACTTTACTAGTTTTATGCCAAATCCTAGCTAATTGCAACTCGCTATATGTTAGTAAATATGCATAAATTAAAATTTAATAGCAAACAACTTAATCACCAAATTTAAATCTAAATTTAGAACCATTACTTACCACCCCTCCGATCAATTTTTATGGCAACTACTAAATACTTAGCTAGCAATTCTAATGTGATGGCAGTGCTCCACGTTAATGGATAAAAAATGTCATGATGATACTTAAACATGATCACAGTATTCTGCATTAAATTTGCACGTCTCAATGCGCACGTATTACTTCTTTCAAATTTCCCAGGTGGTGATGTGTGTTGCCTTACCAACTTCATTTTCCTTTCTGATTTGCACACATGGGCACCTTCATGATTAATACGGCTTAAAAAAAACACAATGAAATGACCAACATTAATTTTGAAATCTTTAACTTGCTTGATTCACAATCTTTGTACTAGCCGAATTTGAAGCAAATTGTCACCAATTGTGTGTAAAAATTAGTTTGATTTAACATTTCTCTCAGGAGAAACTCATTCAGTTGCCACCTTTCTTATGATTTCCAAGACTTCAATCCAAGAAACTATGTATTGCAACTTCCTCACGGTTTTCTATAAATTTTGCTCTTTTCTCAAAAAAATTCACACTTCTACTTTGCCTCTTCTTTTTTTTGTATTTTTCTGTTTCTGCTAGTGCTTGCTTGCTTCTAGGTCATGGATACTCCAATTTTCCCGACCTTCTCTCACCACTAGAATGTTTTCTCGGGTCGTGATATTCTTGGGTCGTATCATGACTCAGAGACTTGAAAAGGTTTTCTTCATTCAGACTACCAGTTTCACTATGCCAAACTTGTGCTTAGTCCTTGGGGAACAATATGTAAATTCCAGAGCTTACTACCAGTTTTATTCTGACTTGGCTTTCTTCGCTTTGTAGCATCACTCTTGGACATTGGGCTTCCTGTGGGCTTCCTGTTAAAGACATTCCCTCAGTTGCATTGGATAGTGCAACCTGAATATTTGGAGAATTTGGATACTATTTTATCTGTTGCACATCTGACCATTGGAATCCCTTCCATGGATGATATTCCTTGGTTCTTGGAACACGGGGAAGTGGTTCCACTTTGGTCATTTCTTATTGACCTCCATACTCCTGACTTTGAAGTTCACCGGGAAATTGCCTACGTAGGGTATTTATCCCTAATGGATGAGGCATCCCGGATTGATTGAATGGATACTCCTCTCTACAACTTAGCTCCCTCTTTTTTATTTTTTTTGTGATCCTTTTACAGTAAGAATTTTTGTACTTCCATGTATATAAGTGATACACACACACACATATAAATTTAGCTTTGTTGTACATTTTAAAGCGTGTATTTACTATGTACAGTTTTATCATTTTACATTTTATAGCACAATATTACAAATGTTTGAATTAACTCTCATGTGTATGATAAGTTAAGAAGAATTTGCTAATGCAACCAAACAAAAAAGGAAAGAAACAAATAAAACAAAAAAATAAAAAACCCTACAAAAAGAAAACTAACCCTAACTAACCAAAACTCTAATATAACAAACGATTAACCCTAACAAAGAAATTTATTTTAAGCTCAATAACTATTTTCATCGTTGTTTTAGTACGAATTACAATAGGTTTATCCTTGAATTCACTGTAATAAATTTCAAATGTTCTACTGTAACAATGAATTTATTTAAATTTTTTGCATTTAACAAACATAAATTCAAAAGCGTACTTACCAATAACTTGGCTCATATGTATGAAAACGACCTCATTAAAGGTCGATCACACACACCTTCTCTAGTTCATCAATACTCTACCTTCTTTTAGCCATGGTTCATGGTTTTCTTCTTTACTTTATTCAGTTCCATGAATGGTTGTGTCCATTTCTCAATTTTCTTCTCCTCCAAAAATTTTCACGTCCTCGGCCCTATCTTCACTTTGAAATTTGTTAGACCAAGCGATATCATAATTTATATTGCTATCAGAAAGAGAAAAAGTAAAAGCTTGATACTCTGTATCTTGCATAAAATGAGGAAAATTTCATTTTTTAGCTTGTGGATTTTCAATTTGGAACAAAAAAATGCGTCTCCCGCTCAATTTTCTTGCTCCTTCTCTTCTTTTACGTTTTCCACGTATGAAGAGAATGATGACTCATCGATGTCGTTTTCTTGTGTTTGGTGCAATATTTATGAATTTCGACATTCTCGCTCGTCTTCTTGCAAAACCTTAAGATTGTATTTATAACAATTATAGTTATCAAACGGTTTTGACATATCAGTTATTTTCTTAAAATTTTCAATTCCACTAGGGTTATACTCTCTTTCAGGATTCAACATATTTCTCGTTAACAATCCCTTTCTTCTAGCAGTTAGAACTTCTTCCATTAACATAATCACCTTACACATAGCCAAACTTACCCTAGTTAAAAAAATTCACAATCAAGCTCATTGTGATCAGTCGTATCATGAATTCTACACTTGGTGACTCTACCAAAGGTGAATAAACTCAAAGGATGTAATCTTCGGTTAAGAATTTTACGGAGTTTTTCAACTTCCATTTTTGAAATACAAGCTTGCATTAGAATTTCACCTTATAAGCCGCCTTTTAACCTCAAAACAAATACAAATTCCTAAATGAAACACAAAGATAAAAATATGAAGAAAAGTGAAATGAGGCCCTCCTTTTAGTGCCAATTCCTATTGACGATGATGTCACTTGCAGCAACAGTGTAGATAAAATCCTCACAGGCAAACCACGAAGAACCTATCTTTCTTGAAAGACTTAACTAGGGCAAACTTAAGGGGGGGTGTTTGTGTAATAGGGAAAAACTTAACTCAACTCAATCCCAAGTCTCCAATAGTCAGGTCTTAACCATACTAGGTTCACTTCAGGGTATGATGTGATACCGCTGTTAATCTCAAAGGGAATACAATTATCTCCAATCTCAAATACCAGTTTCATTAAGAATCATAAGCATTAGATAAAAGATTTCCAGTCCAATCATACAGTAATCTCATGAAATCAAAATGTTTGCAATAATATTTCAAGAACATCAAACAATTGTGCTATCACTTAAGTAGATTTAGCTTTAAGCATTTCACAACTTCATAGAAAACGAAATATTTTCAATAAATCTCCATTTATTCATCTATTTTTTGGAAAATTTTCTAAAATTTAAACAGCTAATCTAAGATAAAGCATCAAAATACTAAAGAAAATAAAATTTCTCTCGGTTATTCTCCACACATGCCCCAAGATGTAATCAAATCAAAGCAAACCACTTTATACTTCACCAAATTTCTTCATAGCTAGGCATAAAATGGTGCAAGCTTTTAAAGAAGGGAGTTTCAGTTTGGACATCAAGTAGGTTCTGTATGCACCCTTAAATGACGTAGCATACAGTCTTTTTCGGCTGAACTAACAAAAAACAACTACAAAAGATACATAGGATAGGTAGCTATAAAATTGGCTTTGGTATTGATTAAGTTCTATGTGCATACAAGTTTTTAGTTTGGAATGATTCAAAAAATAGCAAAAGAGAACAAAACTTAGAGAAGACTTAGAGAATTTTTGGCTCTTCTAACATCCAAAAATTCTAAAATTAACTTAAAAAGAAGTATCCTTTGGCCTTTTATATAAGTAAGATACAAGTAGGATAAGACAAATGCATGAGAGGAAATCCAAGGGATGGATCACATCAAGGCACATGAAATATGGTGACTAGTAAGAGAATTGCAAATGAAGTCAATGAAGGTCAACCTCCATCTGCACGTTGAAGTCCTTTGGGTTTTATATCTTCTTATTATCACCAAGATAATAACTTGAATAGGGATAGTGTGTAGGAACTTTCCCATTTATTCAAATTGATTACTTCATCATCCCAATCCTACACTTTGGTTTTGTCTCGGGCTTTCTACTCTCAGGAATGAGCTTCCTTGGAGGTTGGTGCTTTCTATTGCCATATGTGAAATATAGGGATCCCTAGTATTCTGGTGAATTCAAGCCCCTCTACATATAACTCCCTGAAATATGCAGCCCAATTTGGATATGATTCTATCCTTGATTCGAATTTTTCTGACCGTCCATACTCAAACTTTGCCTCGCAATTTGCTTCTCCTACAATCACAAATTCCATATATTAAATACCTTAAAAAAATCATTTATAAAATCTCATGTAAATAAAACCATCATTAATTTTTTATCATATAAATCCATCATAAATAACATACTTTCAAGAAAATCACATATTCTTGTGTAATTATTCTTTTATAATGAGTTATCGAACTATCGAACTTCTTAGATAACCTTAAAAAATTTAAAACTTTGTGATTGGATTAAACTGTGGTTGATGTTCGGGGTAAAAATATCCTTGTAATTCTTTCTTAAATTGGTGACTGGATTGAGATCAATCTTTGAGAATTTTAGAAGTTCCTCAGTTTACTCCTCAATGTCAATCCAGGAGCGTAGGCTTGTGAAAGATATTGGGGTTGTTTTCCTAAGGGTTGAACCTAGAAATCCAAGTGGGGATGGATGTGTTGCAAGTATGGATATGTTTGGTGGTGTTTTCATTAATTTTTTTATTGATTTCAACATAGATTTGTGTATTTTCCAAGTGCTTTTGAGAAAAATTGAGAAATAATGAAAGTAGGATTAAAAGTGTGTTATGTGTGTGCTCCGGTATTGTGGTCCACATTTCTTCTATATTGATCCTATGCCTATGCAGATCTATAGGTGTGTTCATAAGCTTTAATGAATCATATATACTAAGTTTCAGCTTCTGGTTTGATGAAGAGTAGAAGATATGGTCACTGGTGTGTGAACTGGTTTGTCAGAACTATTTGTTTGTGGATTGGGAGAATTTTTTTGGCTTTGTAGTCTTCTGATATTTGGTTTTAGATCTTGTGGATCTAGGAGATGACTATTTCTGATGGTTTTTGTGTTTTGATAAAATTTCTTATGGTTTGGCACTTCAGAAGACCTGCTCCAGAGCTTATGTGTTTTTGTTGGCCGGTCCGGTTGGATTGGTAAAGAGTTTTTTGTAAATAGAGTTGGTTGTAACTGTTGCAGATGTATCTGAGATGTTCTCAGAGATGATAAAATGATTGGTGAAGCATATTGAGTGATCCACGTGTGTTTATCTTGCTAGAGATGCATGTACTTCAAAGATCATTGGTGTTTTCATTAGGTTTGATCGACCTAGTGTTTACACGTTACATTTGGATTTTACATCGACTTGAGGAAGCATGTGTGAGCTTCAAGATGTTGTTTGGATCCTAGATTAAATATGTAATTGGTCCTCTCTCATTCTTATCTACCACAAGAATGTTGAGTAGCCGACCTAGTTTGAATTTGTAAATGAAATTGTATAGCCGACCTTGGAGAATGTTCCTAAGGTTATGTCAAGTTGTAGTGAAATCAATATCCATCCATCATTTGATTCGAGCAACAAAAGAGTGTGTGAACAAGTGTGAAAATAAAAGTGTGGAAGAGTGAATTGTGGCAATAGTACTTTATTGTATCTATAATCTTCTGATCAAGTTGCGAAGTGTGTGGATATTTATCTATTTCTTTGTATTCTTTTGTAGGCAGTGAGCCTCCCTTTTGGATGGCGAGTCCATCTCAAGGTAGTGAGCCCTTAATCTAGGTTGTGAGCCTTTGTATTTGGGCAGTGAGCCCTCTCACAGTGATTCTTTGTATCCGATATTGCATTACTACTATATTGTGAGTTAATCCTCACCGTGGTTTTTCCCTCGTTGGGTTTTCCACGTAAATTTGGTGTCTCTGGTGTTCTCTTTTTGTTATTTGCATTTCATGTTTACATTTATTAACAGATTAAAGTTGAGGTGAAAAAACTAATTTTAAAAAGAAAGAGATTTGATACATCTAATTCACCCCCCGTCTCAGTTGTCTTGTGCATTTCAACAATTAGTATTAGAGCTCTGGTTCCTCGGTGAAAGCCTTAACCGCTTGAGGTAGATTAGATGGCGCACAAGTTGCAACTTCCTATGTTTGATGGAGCCGATTATAGTGACTGTAAATAGTAGATGAGAAGTTATCTGATTTCACTCAGTTTCAACACCTAGAAAGTTGTGGAGACTAAGTATGTGATACCAGCAACCGATCCTTCCTCTACTAATGAATTTGCAACTTATGAAGAAAATGAAAGAGCAAGGTTTGCTATTTTTAGTGCTTTATCTAAAACTAAAAGAACAAAAGTTATATCTCTTCCTACTGCTCATGAAGTATGGACAAAGTTGAAATATATTTATGAATGGAATGATAGAGTAAAGTTGTCAAGGAAACTAACTACTAAGCAAAGATTTGAGAACTTGAGAATGGAAGATGGAGAAGACATTGCAAGATATTATCAGAGAGTTGAACTTATAGCAATAGGAATTGAGAATCAAGGTGGTACCATGTCAAATGAAGATATAATTGAAAAGATCTTGATGACCTTACCAGACAATTATAGTGACAAAGTACTTGCACTTGAAGAACGATATGATCCAAAGACATTTATTAAGGAGCATCTATTTGGTGTCTTGACTGCATTTGAAATGAGAAAATTTGCAAGAGATAAGGAGAAGACTGAAACAGCCTTTAAAGCAATGAAGATAGAAGATGGCTTGGATGATGAAGATTCAGAAGACTTGGAAGCAAATTTCACAAGGAGATTGAAGAAAGGTACCGATAAATACAAAGGTGAGTTGCCCTTTAAATGTTTCAGTTGTGGAAATATTGGTCATTATGCATCAAGATGTCCTAATAGAGCTACACAAAAGAAGAATAAGGATAATAAAAATAATTACAAGGATAAAAATGATAGGAAATTCAAGAAGCTATATTATGTTAAGGAAGATGCATGAATTTCTGATGATGAATCTGACCTTGAGGAAGATAAAGATGAATGTTTGTTTCTATCCTTGGAAAAGAAAGTTGAACCTACTAACCATGGAAGATGTGCAAAAGAATCTAGTTTGGAGAGTAAGAAGGATGAATCAGAAGGTACTCTGGTAACTGATTTTCATGCCAAACATGATGAAGAATTTTGGGTAATTGACAACGGATGTTCAAATCATATGACTGGAGATAAGAGTAAGTTTACTAAACTTGAGAAGTATGATGGAGGTATAGTCATGTTTGGGGATGATTCTTGTACTAAGATTGTTGGAAAAGGAATAATTATCTTTGATGAAAAACATAATACTGATGATGTCTATTATGTAAAGGGTTTAAGGCATAATCTCTTAAGTGTTGGACAAATGTGCAGCAAAGGTTTTAAGCTTGTGTTTCAGGATAACACTTGTGAGATCAAAAAAGGATCTGAAACTATGGTTACAACTATAAGAAGAACTCATGGAAATATCCATCAACTTAAAGGTGGTGATGGTCAGTGTTTTGTTTCTTAGATTAGTGAGAGTTGGCTCTGAAACCCGAGGATGGGACATGTGAATTTTGATAATCTGGTTAGGATTAGTTCTAGGGAAGTTTTCAGAGATCTACCTAGAATCATAAAGCCTTCAAATTCAATATGTAGAATTTGTTAGATGGGAAAACAAACAAGGAATAGTTTGAAAGCAAAGGGTCAATCATCTACCAGAATGCTAGAATTAATTCATACAGACCTCTGTGGTCCTATAAGAACAAGAAGCCTAAATGTTGACAAGTACTTTATGCTTTTAATTGATGATTATTCTAGAATGACATGGGTTACATTTCTTAGAGAAAAGGATTAGGCTCTTAATAGATTCAAAGTGTTTAAGGCAAGAGAATAAAATGTTTAAGATCCGATAGAGGTGGAGAGTTTACATCTGGTGAGTTCAATGCATTCTGTGAAGAGCATGGCATAAAAAGACATTATTTTTCTCCTAGAACCCCACAACAAAATGGAGTTGTAGAGAGAAAGAACTAGACTATGCAAGAGGCTGCCAAAACTATGATGAAAGAAGCAAATGTTCCTGATGTATATTGGAGAGAAGCAATTCACACTATTGTTTACATTCTTAATAGAGTTCAAGTCAGAGGTAACAACACTAAGACCCGTTATGAATTATGGACTGGTAAGACTCCTAATAAGAGGTTGAGGAAATAATTGAAAGTATTAATGTAAAGGTTGATGAAGCTATGTATAGATCAATGGAAATAACTGAAGTTGAGCCTGATGATAATTGAAGTTGAGCCTGATGAGCCTATCTATGTGCAAGTACAAGAAGTAGAAAAAGAAGAGAAAGTACAAAGTGAAGAAGAATAAATTATGGAACCTACACCTAAGACTCTTAAATATGTTTAGAAAAATCATTCGGAGGAACAGATAATTGGAGACAAAAGTGAAGGAGTGAAGACAAGAAGCAAAATGGTTGAGGAAAATTTGTGTCTACTCTCTAAGATAGAACCTAAGACGGTTAATGAAGCATGTGATGATGAAAGTTGGGTTAGAGCAATGAAAGAGGAACTGTAATAGATAGAGAAGAATGAGACATGGAAACTAGTCCCTAGACCTACAAAAAAGAATGTAATTGATTCTAAATGGGTATTCAGAAACAAGCTGAATGAAGATGGTGAAGTGGTAAGGAATAAAGCAAGACTTGTATGCAAAGGATATTCACAGGTTGAAGGAATATATTTTGAAGAAACTTTTGCACCTATAGCAAGAATGGAAGCCATTCAAATGTTCTTGGCATTCTCAACTCATAAAGACTTCAAAGTATATCAGATGGATGTCAAATCTACATTTTTGAATTGAGAATTGGAAGAAGAAGTGTATATGGAGCCACCAGAAGGTTTTCAACTGTTAGACAAACTGGACATGGTTTGTAAACTAAAGAAGGAACTATATGGATTGAAGCAAGCTCCAAGGCCTTGGTATGCAAGATTAGATAAATAATTGACAAAGAAAGGATTCAAAAAATGGTCCACAAACAACAATCTTTACTTCAAGGTTGAGAAAGACAAGATTCTGATAGTTGTGGTGTATGTTGATGACATCATCTTTGGTGGAAATGAAGGTATGTGTAATTTTTTTTTTGAAGAGATGCAAAAGGAATTTGAAATGTCTATGATTGGTGAACTGAATTTCTTCCTTGGACTTCAAGTAAATCAAACTAACAAAGGGGTATTCATCTTACAATCTAAGTATGTTAAGGAATTTCTAAAGAGGTTTGGAATGAATCTCTAAACTAGTTTGTACCCCTAAGATAACTGGATGTAAGCTGAGTAAGGATAATGAATCTGCTAAAGTTGATCAGACCATGTACAGATCCATGATTGGTGGACTATTATACCTTACTACTACTAGACCTAACATTATGCATGCAGTATGCTTAGTTGCAAGATTTCAAGTAGAACCGAAGGAATCACATGTTACAGTTGTGAAGATGATATTCATATATCTTAAAGGAACTCCATACTATGGATTATGGTATCCGAAGGACAATGATTTTACTCTGAATACCTACACTAATGCAGATCGGGCTGGTTGTGCAGATGAACGAAAGAGTACAAGTGGTGGTGCATTATTTCTTGGAGGAAGATTAGTTTCATGGTTGAGCAAGAATCATGATTCAGTTCTCTATCCACTACAGAAGCAAAATATATTGCAGCAACATCTTGCTATACACAGGTACTTTAGATGAAACAAACATTGATGGACATAGGTATGGTAAGTGATGAACCTATCTCTATATTTTGTGATAATACAAGTGCTATAAACATTTCAAATAATCCAGTGATGCATTCTAGAATAAAGCATATATCTATCAAGTATCACTTCTTGAAGGAGAAGGTATTGAGGAATGAAGTTAGACTTGAATATGTGCCTACCAAAGAACAAGTTGTTGACATATTCACTAAGGCCCTTCCGAAGGATACTTTTGAGTACCTCAGAGGGAATTTAGGGTTAATTCCCCTCCTTATTTGAACTAAGTGCACATGGAGGTGCATTAGTCCAGTGGATTCAAAGACCTTTTATTTTGGATTGATGATTGTGGTCTACTCCTCAAGGGGTGTAGTGAACTGCATTGTTGCAGTATGTGATGTGAGTGTACTCCTTAGGGGGAGTGAAGAGAGATTTATATGGCAAGAATTTCCTTTTCCATTGATGTCAAAGGGGGAGAGAGAATCATGTGAAAATTTTATGCTTGGAAGGTTGTCACTTCTGAAAATCATGTAGGATGTGGGAGAGAGAATCATGTGAAAATTTTATGCTTGGCAAGTTGTCACTTCTGAAAATCATGTATACTGTCTTTGATGGTTTTTCACATCATGCATTGCCATCAATGACAAAGGGGGAGATTGTTGCAAGTATGGTTGTGTTTGGTGGTGTTGTCATTAATGTTGTCATTGATGTTAACATAGACTTGTGTATTTGCCAAGTGCTTTTGAGAAAATTTGAGAAATAATGAAAGCAGGATTAAAAGTGTAATATGTGTGTGCTCTGATATTGTGGTCTGCATTTCTTCTATATTGATCCTATGCCTATGCGGATCTGTAGGTGTGTTCATAAGCTTTAATGAATCATATATACTAAAGTTTTAGCTTCTAGTTTGATGAAGAGTAGAAGATATGTTCACCGATGTGTGAATTAGTTTGTCAAAACTATTTGTTTATGGACTTGGAGATTTTTTTTGGCTCCACAGTCTTCTAATATTTGGTTTCAAATCTTGCAGATTTGGGAGATGACTATTTTTGATGGTTTTTGTGTTCTGAAAAAATTTCTTGAGGTTTGGCACTCCAGAAGACCTGCTCCAGAGCTTTTGTGTTTTTGCTGACTAGTTCGGTTGGATTGGTAAAGATTTTTTTGTAAATAAATTTGGTTGCAACTATTGTGGATGTATCTGTGATGTTCTCAAAGATGATAAAATGACTGGTGAAGCGTATTAAGTGATCCACATGTGTTTATTTTTCTGGAGATGCGTGTACTTCAAAGATCATTGGTGTTTTCATTAGGTATGGCCGACCTGGTGTTTACATGTTACATTTACCTTTTGAATTGACTTGAGGAAGCGTGTGCAAGCTTCAAGATGTTGTTTGGGTCCTAGATTAAATATGTAATTGGTCCTCTCTCATTCTTATCCATCGTGGGAGTGTTGAGTAGCCGACCTAGTTTGAATTTGTAAATGAAATTGTATAGCCGACCTTGGAGAATGTTCCTAAGGTTGAAGATGGTATAAAAGCAAGTCAAGTTGTAGAAAAATCAATATCCATCCATCATTCAATTCGAGCAAGAGAAGAGTGTACGAAAAATTGCAAAAAGCAGAGTGTGGAAGAGCAAACTATGGCAACAATACTTTATTGTATCTATAATCTTTTGATCAAGTTGCGAAGTGTGTGGAACTCCTAGTGGTGGATCTTTATCTATTTCTTTGTATTCTTTTGTAGGCAGTGAGCCTCCCTTTTGGATAATGAGTCCTTCTCAAGGCAGTGAGCACTTAATCTGGGTAGCGAGCCTTTGTATTTGGACAGTGAACCCTCTGGCAGTGAGCCTTTGTATCTGGTATTGCATTACTACTATATTGTGAGTTAATCCTCATCATGGTTTTTCCCTCATTGGGTTTTCCACGTAAATCTAGCGTTCTCTTTCTGTTATTTGCATTTCATGTTTACATTTATTAACAGATTGAAGTTAAAGTGAAAAGACTAAGTATAAAAGTAAAGAGATTTGATACAACTGATTCACCCCCCCTCTCAATTGTCTTGTGCATTTCAACAAGATGCAACTACATGCAAATTGCATTTCTCCATAAATCTAGTTTTTGGACCTCTTGTCACCTACGTGATAAGAACCCGGGCTTAACAGTTCGTAATAACAACAAATTAAAACTATCCAATAAAATAGAAATATTAATTCCTACTAACACTAAAATACTTGAAGCAGATGAATGATGGAATGTAAAGCATTGAATAAAGTTCACACATATTAATAAGCAATCTAATTAACACTTGTTTAAGATAATTTGTTGAACCAAATTTATGCAAAATAGTAGACACATTAATTAAGTCTTATTGTAAAGTAATTTACTAAACCAAATGTATCTATAGAACGATATTAAAAATGAACACATCAATCACCAGTACATCGAATAATAATTAACAACACATTTAAATACTAACATAATAATTAAAGATGAAAACCGATTTAAAATTAACAAAGTCTCATTACCACACAACACACAGATGCTACGACTAGTCACTAGACGATCGAGGAAGTGGGCCCTGCCTTCTATGATTTCCAGTGAAGAAACAAAAGCCTACTTTACTCTACTCAATGTGTATGTAAAACAAGATTTCAAACTCCAATCTTTATTTTATCAAAACAACAAATTTCAAATATATATTACCGATTACTAACTCAAGTCTTAGCATACATATATGTAGATCATATGTCGCTGAGTCTATAATAGACTAATAAAAAATATATACAATTTTTTGGGTTGTTATGGCCTACAACCAACAACCTTTAAAAGCTTCTTAAGAATAGATTTATAGATTTAACATTGTTCCAAAAACAAAACAACTTAGACCAAACTTAATCAAAAGAGACACATGACTCATGAGACGGTTCTTGTCCTCATTCCATCGATCCTCCCATTGCTCCCCCGCATCATCCACCTAATCATCTCCTTTTTCATAATCACGAGGATAATTAGTAAATAATTAATGGTTTTGATATATTCACAAGTTCTTATCCTCTCTTTGCATTTTATTAAATATCTCTACCTCATTAACAAATAGTGATAGGAACTACAAGGGATTCTATAGGAACAAAGAGGTAAAAAGGTAAACAAAGGGTTAAAAATAAAGACACATTTATCCCTCATCATTTCCCCCCAGCTTACGGTTTTGCATGTCCTCATGCAAAAAGACATAGGATACACACCAAACAACCTTTGCATTACATTGGAGATCTCTTTAACCCATAGATGCTTGAGTGCATGCATTTGATCTTTATGCTCTTAGATAAGCATAAGAGAAGCATCAATAGTCTTTGCCCGCTTAAGGGTTGCTTTACGCTGATCAATTTTTGCTGCCTGTGAAGAACTGAGGGTCTCTACATCTCGAACCTGCTTTTGTAGGGCTTCATTCTCATCAACTAATTTGGTCAGTAGATTTTGCAAGTCTTAAATTTCATCATTGGTTAACAGAGGGTTCTCCTCAAATTCCTTTTCTGCCTCTGCTTCTTGTTCTTCTTCTTGTTCACTGTGGGGAAACTCAAAATTTTCATGTTCTTGTTCAACCAACTTATTTGCCTCTTCCTTTCTCCCCTCTTCAAGTTCTTGCTCTGCCTCCAAATTGTTATTATGAGGGGTCTCAAATCCACTAATTTCTTGTTCAAAATTCCTTAGGTTGTCATCATCTACTTTCTTAGTTGACATAGTTTCAACCTGAATGGGTTCTCCTCACAAATACCTTCTCTGGCACCTAGGATTTCTTCTAAAATTAGAGAGTTTTGTGGAGCATTTTAGGGTCTTGCTCAGTCTCCTTTTTGTCTGATAGAGTGGCCCTAGATTCTTCTTGCGTCTTCCTTCTTTTACTCCTCCTTAGTTCCCTAAAAACTGCCTCTGTTCTCTTATTCTTCCGGAAGACTGTGGCCAAAATTGTTAAATCACCAACTTCATAAGTTTTCTTAGGGCTCATAACATCACTCACTACATTGGATAAATTTACTAACTTACCCATTTGAACAGTTGGTGATTTTTTTTTGAGACAACAGTTGAAGTTGACCCACTATCCAATTTCTTCTTACCACTAGAGTCAGGTGTTGTAGTCTTGGCATTTTCCTTTTTAAAACTTGAACTCTTGAACCGCTTACCATTCGACCCTAGGGTTTGTTTAACCTTTTTATTTGAGCTACTAGGGGAATCCCCTGATTTAGAACCCTCATTAGGTGTATTAGAAGGGTTTTCATTTTTGCTTCCTTCAGTTGAGCTCGCATGACCAAACCATTCTTCCTCAGAATTATCAAGAGATTTTTCCACATTTGGGGGGCCCTCTTCCATAGAGCATTTTGAGGGGTTAGGGAGGTCCTCCTCCATAGAATTTTTTGGGGTATCGACTGCAACAAATGAATCCCAATCCCTTGGAGGAGATAATTTCTTTAACACCCTCATAATTAACAATTTGATAAGTCTGTGATGGGCTAATGAATTTTTTCTACCCTTTTGAATTGATTTTCGCATTTGCATTATAGAAGAATACAAAAAGAAAGAAAGATTCACCAAAAAACCCCACTGGAAATATATCATGAGTTGAATTTGTTTAGCATAGACATACACATACCTTCCTTCGCAAGATACATATTGGATGACAAATCTCACCACATCATTCCAAGGCACCGAAAGTGAAGCTAACTTTGTGCCTTTTCCAGTGATGACTTCAATTGACTCCCCACGTCATAGGAATTTCTTGCAAAGGTGCTTAATATCTTTCGTCCATGTTGAGTTATCAGGAAAGTAATTTTCCCCTTATAACAACAATCCAATGACCTCTGCTATAGCTTCAACCAAAATAGGAATTTCCAAACCATGGACCCGTACTCATTTGATGTTACATGCCATTAAAAATTTGCATTCCAAATTCTCATCATACCCTCACAATCTCTTGAAGTATGCATCCCACCTTGCTTTCCTAAATATTTTATACGTTTTTGACATTGTCAGAGCCCTTAATTCATCCATATTTAGAGGCTCAAAATGGTGCTTGTGTTCTCCCACCATAATGTTACCAGGTGGTTCATTTAAAACTAGACTAAGGCACTTTTCATCAACTTGGAATAGTGTGTAGACAAAGTTTGTTAGTTGATGGAGTAAATCACCGCTGGTAAGGGAAAAATGTTGGGAATAGTATAGAGCAATTTTTGGATAACATGTAAAAATGAAAAGTTGTTAACTAGATTTGGATGGTTGTTTAAAATAGTAATAATGACAGGTTAAGATTTACACCAGGGATGGCAGTGGTAATAATGTTATGAAATGATCGAGGCCAATTAATAAATATTTTTAGTGTGTCAAATAAATACGGCTTCTTGAAAAATGAGGATAGAATGCATGAAAAAGAAAGGTAAAATAAGTGTGGAAACATCTGGTATGATTATGAGTTGATAGTTCCCAGATATACGATAGGTATGATTGGACAGTTTCCCCCCCAGCTTAGCATGTGGCCCGCCCATGAGACACGTCACCATTTATCAAAGAAAATATAAAATATAAAATAAAATAACAAAGAAAAAATGAAACTTGAAATATATCATTACCAAACCATCATATATACGAAAGATGACATGGAGGTAGATGCATGAGAAATTGATGAAGTAGAAGAGAGAACCGATCAAATCACATGGTGTAGACAAAAGGATTCCAGCGGAGCAGTGACAGAGCTGAGAGGAAGGCGACACAAAGTGATGATGAGGGGTTAATAAAGCACGTCATCAAAGCCATAGCCCAAGTAGATGCCTATGAAGAATAATGTCATATGGCCAGCTAGAAAATGAATGATGAAAATGAGCAAGGCCAAGCAAGTAGACACACCATGAGATCAATGGTGGAGGAAGTACAACTAGAAATGATGGAGCAGATGAATGGAAACATGAAAGATCCCTCAGAATGTGTAAGTCGATAGCAATTCTAGGAAGGAGATGAAAGAACCACAATAGAAGCAGACAACCTGGAAGGAGTGTCATGCTGCAAGAAGAATTGACCCAAAGCTCCTATCCATAAAATGATAGCAGCGGAGTTTTGAAATTACCAGGTAGAATGAAGCTCACAGGAAGATAATATACCCACGGTGAAGAGAAACCATATGCCCAAAAGTGGCCTTGAAGCAATGGAGAACAAAAATACTTCCTTGTGCATACCAAAAATGAAAGAAAAACAAGGGTTGTGGAATGTATGAATCATCTCCTATCACATAAGTGATAGGAAGTTTTTTTTATATCGATGATAGACTTCCAAGAACCTAGTTTTTGTCCTATCACCACCTAGAAGCGCTAGGAAGTCAGATTTCACTTCTAAGACTTATTTAGCAGTTAACACCCACCAGAGATTGGTTTTCAAACGTTAACTAGCCAAAAATGCCCAAAGGTTTTCATTGTTGGATCTTTTATTTCAATTTTTTATTTATAAAACCATTTTGAGAAGTACCCAAAAGGTACTAGGAGAGGCCACAAAAACCCTATCAAGTAGATGGATTTCCTTAGGTAGATTTGATACAAACTCTTCTTGTGAGAGAGGCCTCTTGTATAACTTCAACTAGTGACTATTAACAACTAAAGCAATGCAATCAAAGTCCACTGTGCGGAGCTTGAAAACCTCGTTATCGTAGAGCACATCAATTTCATAGGGTCTGAGCCACCAGGTGTGAAACTTTCCCTTAAAATCCTAAAAATGGGAATCATACAAGAGTGCCCAATCACTTGGTTGAAATTACCATTGGCAAATGAAATGATCATGCTAGAGAACACACTAGTTCTGGAAAATATCTACATGGAAGAGCGCTTGCTCACGAAGTTCATCTAATGAGTGAAGGAAGTTCATCTAATGAGTGAAGTTGTGCAATTCATTCTTTCTGCGCATCAGAAAAGTGCATACCTAGTTGAAGTGTGGTGCAAAGAGTTTTTACCTCAAACTCGATTAGGAGAAAAACCCTCTTATTGTAGATAAGTTTGTAAGGTTTCAAACCGGTGGTGGTTTTCCATGTAGTGCGGTAGGCCCACATGGCTTTAGGAAGTAATGCAACCCAATATTTCTTATGGAGGGCAATTGTCTTGGTGAGAATGTTCTCGAGTTCTCAGTTGGTGACTTCAACTTGGCCATTAGCCCGAGGATGGCACAGTGAAGATTTATGATGTCAAATCTCATATTCACAAACCAAAGAAGAAATGAGGTTAGATATAAACTATGGACCCTGCTCGGTAACTATCTCACATGGAACACCAAATTAAGTAAAAATCTCAGAATAGAGAAATTTAGCTACCTTGGTGTCCGTAGCATGCTTCAAAGCAACAACTTCAACCCACTTTGTTACATAATCTATACACACAAGGATGTATTCCTTGTTATGAGATGGTGGGTTGACAGATCCAACAAAGTTAACTCCCCATTTTTCAAAAGGTTCAATGGACAACTGAGGATGTAGGGGAATTTCATCTGAGTGTGTGGGGTGGCCCATATGCTGACATTTATCACAGTGTTGAACATAATGTTTACAATCCTTGTGGAGTGTAGGCCAATAATAGCCCGTAGTTAAGATATTTTGAGTAGTCCTCTGGGAGACAAAAATGTCCTCCACAGGGTTTCATGTGGCATGCATGAAGTATGTCAAATAAGTCATCCTCGGGCACACATTGGTGCATGATGTTGCCAAGGCCACAATGAAAGAGCAATCCATTGATTCACATATAATCACCACTGAGTCCGACCAACTTTCAGCATTCCCTTAGAGAGAAATGGGGTGGAAACTTGCAAGTAACCAGGTAGTTTTCCATGTCAGCATACCACATTCTCTTTGCTGATATACCAAAGAGATGTTCATCTAGAAATGTATCATCAACTGGAACTGGCTCGTCATCTTGCTATTATAACTTGGACAAAAAGTCTACAACCACATTCTCACTGATGAGTCTAGTTTATATTTTAATTATTGATAGGGTTGTTGTCCATTTCCTATAGTAACATAAGAATTTGATGCTTGGGATTTTATTTTCATAATATTTCCTCAAAACCATAGACCTTGGACATAAATCTATTTCCAAATAATATCGATATGCTATATGGACTGTTTGTGTTAATTTTGCATGTGATTAATGAATGTCACTTTAAGATGATTATGGATATGCAGTTGTTGTGCGTGCTAACATTGTCATGTAGATAATTTGAGGCCTACAATTTAGGAAGATTCCACCAGCTAGTTGTGTGCTATATCGATCAACAAGGTGGTCATTTATGGAGAGAAGACTCTTGGCGGCTGGAGATTCCTCATGCATTGGATTGTAACCACCTTGTAGTGGTCTTAAATGTTGTTGAGCATGCACTGGCATTACTTTTGTGCTAGATTTGAGTTAAGGAAATCATGCCTGACAAGTTTTGTGCATGCGTAGCCGCCCCTACTCTTTTCTGCGCTTTCCCTAATGTACTGTCCTCCGCGCTTGTTGGAGTTGACTGCCTTGCTTGGTGGTTGGATAAATAAGGACTCTAATGTTCCTTTTGAATGCTCTAGAGTCGAAGAATGTTAATTTATTGATGTACTTGCATTCTTAGTTTTTTGGCAATACAACTATGTTGATTGTACTCATGTTTTCTATTGAATAAAATGAAGTTATAAGTTCATGCATTTGAGTCTATCTTAGTTTTAGGGAATACTTATCCAAGGGGGCCCACTTGGTGAGTATTTCATCCTGTACCTTAGTTTAGTTTAGTTGTTATTTTTTGTTCAATAATTAGTTAAGAATCTGGCATTGACTATTCCTACAGCCACTAGAATTCCATTATGTGATTGTTCCTACAACCACTAGAATTCCATTATGTGACTGTTCCTGCAGCCAAAGAAGAATATAGTAGTTTCCTGTTTGTTCGCTCAGATTTTCATTTCTATCATGCATTTTAGTTTGGTCTATTTATTGGTTAATGTTCAACATTTACGTTATTTATTTCCAAGCAATTTACTTTCAGTATTATGCCTTTCTTAAGCTGTAGGATGAATGTAGCTCCTTTGGATTCCTAGTGCACATACAGTATTGACCCATTTCAAGTTTACATCCCTGAGTTGAAAATTTAAATGCACCTTCATGATGATTGAGATAGCTATTCAGGTCAAATGTCTAATCTCTGAATCACAACTGTAAAGGCTTAGTTTCATTATAGGAGCCCAACATTTTTGGTGCCATTGTCGGGGATGGTGTCAAACTATAGGTAGTTCTTTGGAGTCATTGATATTTTTTCTTGTTGTAGTAGTTTTGGAGTTGTTCTTAGTACTTGTTAGAAGAGTAATGACCCCCCTATTCTTTTGCCAATTTTTTGTGTGAGCTAACTGATAGTGAGTTGATACTGTATGCATAGAGAAAGAAGAAGAAATGCTCATGGGAGATTCCTTCTTAACAGTCCTGATTTATTCCAGATAGTTGAGTATCAGAACTTGCTTAAGGACGAAGAAGAAGAAGAGACACACCTTTTTGTTGATACATTTCTAGATCTGACTAGTTCTGAAGCTTCCTCTGAAGATCACAATCAGATTGAGAACCCCCTTGCTTTGGAATTTTATCAAGCAGGAATGGGTGATGCAAATGGAAATAGACCTAACAGAGCTAACCAACCAACTTTTCCTTTCCCCATTGCTCATCAAAATGAAATAGACAACCTCAAAAATATCCTTGCCTCAGTTCTTCCTAAGTTCTATGGACTTGTCACAAAAGATCTTGATACATTCTTATTTGAGTTTGACATACTCTACAAAAGTTATGACTATACCTCTGATGCCCATAGGCTTAAGCTATTCCCTGTCACCTTGAAGGAAGCTGCATTAAGATGGTTCATGAGCCTAAACATAGATACTATGGAGACTTGGGAGGGAATGAAGACAAAGTTCCTTGAGAAGTACAAAGAGTATTGCAGGGGCAGTGACATGAGGAGAGATGACATTTTTAGGATGTAGCAAAAGGAAGATGAGAGCTTGGAGGATTACATTTCAAGGTTTATGTTTTGCCTGCAGAAATCTCCACACCATACACTCAATGAAGAATCATAGAAGATAATTTTCTTGAGAATAATTAATGAAAACTACACCGATGCCTTGGACCTGATGAGAGGAGGAGATATCACCCAAGTTCTTTGGGAGGATATCGAGAAAATATGTCAGAATTATTGTAGGGCAACTTCAAAGAAGGGAAGAGATTACCAATCCTCTATGGGTAAGTCATCCACTAGTGGAGTTTCAATGATGGAAATTACTCACTTGTTCGCAGGTTTCAAGAAGGACATCATAAACAATCTGGCTACTCAACTGGATTCACTTCAGGCAAAGAAGAAACAAGAGGAGGCAAAGGCAATTTTGGTAGAATATTGCCCTCATTACAAACAAAAGAAGGACTACAAATGCAAGATGATAACTAATATTGATAGCAAGAAGATGACACCCGAGTTCAAGCCAATCCAGGGTGAATATGATAAAGTCTACTATGCTGCACAAAGAAGGCCATGGACTCCAAGATAGGGTATGCCACCAGATCCACTATCTTTTGTTGGGGCATATTTCAATTCTTATTCATCTAGTAATCAATGGAAAACCCCATATCCATCCAATTATGGAGGATATCCACCACATCCTTGCAGTAACCCTCCAAATGCTTGGCCCAGTCACCAAAACTCTCCAACCCAGTGGAAACAACCTCAGGGGAATTGGTAGTAGTTTCAAGGAAATTGGCAACCACCTCCAAGAAACTGGCAACAAACATCTCAATGGAGGAGAGGACAAAAATGACCAAGCTAGACAACTAATTACATGCAGCCACCTTCTCAACCCCAACAACCTACTATAATGCCTCCTCCTGCTAATCCAATTTCAAATGTGCCTAAACCTACTTAGCTACTAGCCCAACCCACACCTAACCCAAATAATAAACCACAACAACAACCAATATACTCTACTGATCCACATCAATTCCTTTCATATATTGTGAGTGTAAGTAACATCCGTTTGCGTTCAAGAACTAATTTGCCAGCCCCTTCCACACATAGTATCACTAAGCTTCCTGTGGAAGAGGAGGATCCTTTGAATGTCCCTGTTCAACCTAAAAATCCTGAACCAATCCTATCCAGGCAGATTGATCCTGAACCACCATTTCCCCAGAGGTTGGAAACTGTGAAACAAAAGGAAGAAAATGAAGACCCAAATTTTGACGTTCTAGATCAGTTGAAGCATATATGTGTCCGATACCTCTATTTCAGACCATCAAAGATACTCCCATATATGGCAAAACAATCAAGGAAGCATGCCTTAAGAAGCCAAACAGAAAGAAGAAAGACCACACTACAGTTCATGTGGTGGGACAACTTGCTGACATCATGCTTGGGAAAGTGACCATTCCCAAGTATAATGACCCAAGAGTCCTATGGTAGGTGTTGTTATAACTATGATGTAGATAAAGAATGCTCTGATTGACTTGGAAGCAACAATAAATGTGATGAATAAGGACATCCTGCAACAATTAAATATTGTAAGCATGAGCACTACTCCTATTGTCCCGTATTTTGCTGATAGTTCTATTGTTAAGCCTAATGCTATAGTGGAAGATCTAGTAGTAATTCTAGACTCTTGGGAATACCCAACAAATTTTATGATTCTTTCTCTTAAATCCACACTAGGCGGGTACCCTATTATTCTTGGAAGACCATGGTTCGCAACAAAAAATGCTTATATCAGATTCCAAACAAGAGACATGACCATTTTCAATGGAAAGAGCACCAAAAAGCTTGTTCTCTACCCTCCTGCTCAACCATCCCATGATAAGGATAATCTAGTATGGCCACACGTTGGTGAAGAGGCTGATGAAGTTAATTCTATGGCACAACTTATGATGTTACACATAAGTCCCTTCCTGCAGCTTCAGGATGAAGATGAATTATTGTATCACATCATTTATAACCATTATGAGGTAGAGGAAGAATTGTCCTCTCATATATTTGATTCTCTTGCTACAATGTAAACACTCTTGCCCGCTCTTCCTACAATCGCTCTTCCTACAACCACTTTTCTTGCAAAGACCTTTCCTACAACAACGAGTATGTTTCACGCATCACTGCCACATGAACTCAAGGTACTGAGCATTAGTGAAGTAGATATGGTTGAGTTAACCACACAAGTGAAAGTTTCAGAAGGGAAATATCTAAATATCAACAAGAAATTGAGTGAAGACCAGCAGTTGTCATTGGCAACCTACTTAGGTCCCACCAATATGTATTTGCATGGGACTATCATGATATGAAGGGATTTGATCCTAAGCTTTGCACTCATAGGATATACATAAGAGATGATTGTACGCTAGTAAGAAAACCACAAAGAAGAGTTAACCTTGCATTGAGAGAAATAGTAAAAGGGGAACTACAAAAATTGCTAGATGCAGGATTTATCTACCCCATTTCAGATAGCCAGTGGGTGTCCCGATTGGTGATTGTTCCCAAAAAAGGAGGGAAGTGGCGAGTTTGTATTGATTGCAGAGAACTCAAATCTACCACCAAAAAGGACCATTTTCCCTTATCATTCATAGATCAAGTTTTGGACTCACTTGCAGGAAAGCAATACTTTTCTTTTCTTGATGGATTCAGTGGCTATAATCATATCCAAATTGCACTAGAGGAACAAGAGAAGACCACCTTTACCTATCCATGAGGAACCTATTCCTACTCAATACTTCCATTTGGATTATGAAATGCACCTGCAACTTTTTAGAGGGCATTCATCAACATATTTTCAGACATCTCTCATGATTGCATGGAAATTTATATGAATGATTTCACTACTTATGGTGCTGATTTCAATGAAACATTGCAGAATATTAATAGAGTCCTACAAATATGTGAAGATCACAATCTATCTTTAAATAATGAGAAGTGCTTCATGATGATGTAGGAAGGTGTAGTTCTCGACCACTACATCTCTCATAAAGGAATTCAAGTAGATCCTACAAATATTGAGGTAATTACCAATCTGGCTATTGTTGCAAAACAAAAATATGTCAGGATTTTCTTAGGACATGCAAGTTATTATAGGAGGTTCATCAAGGACTTCAGAAAAATGGCAGTACCATTGTATAATCTCCTAACTGAAGATGTCGAGTTCCAATGGACAGAAGACTGTGACAGGGCATTTTTTTATTTGAAAGCAACTTTAACTCATGCTCCTGTAAGAAAGGGACATAATTGGGAGATTCCTTTTCACATCCATACAAATGCATCAAACTATGCTATAGGAGCAGTCCTAGGACAAAAAGAATGATCTATTGAAAACACCATTTACTTTGTCAACAAAAATCAACAAGGAGCTGAATTCAATTATACAGTGATAGAAAAAAGAAGTGTTAGCAGTCATCTATGCTTTAAATAAATTTAGACATTACATAATCGGCTACCAAATATTTGTGCACATCGATCATGCAGCCATTAGATACCTTATGAATAAACCTCTCATTTTAGGAAGACTAGCAAGATGGTTATTGTTGATGCAAGAGTTTGACATAACCATTATGGATAAACCAGGGAAAGCCAATGTTGTTACAAATTTTCTTTCAAGGCTGACACATCAGAAGACAATCAAGTCATAATGATTCTTTCCCTGATGAGCACTTATTTTCCATTAGTGTGCAGACACCCTAGTATGCTGACATAGCTAATTTTCTGGTCATAGGGAGAGTCCCTCCTCACTTCTCTCCAAAAGAGAGGAGAGTGCTCATTGAGAAATATTTTCCTTTCTCATGGATTTTTGGATGTTTGTTGTATACTGGACCCAACCAAGTCATGAGGAGATGTGTGAGGGAAGATGAGACATTTGATATTCTATATGCATGCCACAATGAACCCTGTGGAGAACATTTTGCAGCCAAGAGGACAACACTGAAGATTTTGAACACAAGATATTATTGGCCAACACTCCACAAAGATGTAGGGAGATATACAAGGAAGTGTGACATATGCCAAAGAATGGGTGAACCAACCAAATCTGATGAGATGCCATTTTCCCCCTAGGTAGCAATCAATCCATTTGATAAGTGGGGACTCGATTTCATAGGACCCATTGATCCTCCATCAAAAGGTAAATCTTATATTTTATTATGCACTGATTATGTAACTAAATGGATAGAAGTTAAGGCCATGAAGCATGCATGAGATACTAAGGTTGTAGAATGTTTGTATGAGTAAATTTTCACAAGGTATGGGGTTCCAAGAGAGATAGTGACTGATCAAGGGACTCAATTCACTTCAACCCTTGTTACAACACTGGTCAATGAGTATAAATTTAGGAACAAGAAGTCTACTCCTTATCACCCCTATGCCAATGGTTAAGTTGAGGTGATTAACAGAGAAATTGGAGCCATTTTGACCAAAACAATGGCTATCCATAAAAAGGATTGGTCACTGAGCAGGCTACCAAAATTTGTTTGGGTTATAGAACCACCTGGAAAACAACTACAAGATTCATTCCATTTGATTTGTTGTATGGAAAGACACCCATGATGCCCATTGAATTTGAGCATAAGACTCTTAGGACTACAGTAGAATTGGGCATGAATATTTCTAAAGCACAAAGAGATAGAATCATGTAGCTGAATGCTTTGGATGAGATGAGGAAGGTAGTCTTGCATCACACAGAGGTAGTGCATAATCAACGAATAAGATAACATGATAAATTCATCAAGGATAAGAAATTTTAGCTTGGAGATTGGGCATTGCTCTATGACTCAATATATTAGGATAATGCAGGAAAATTGCAGACAAGATGGCTCAAACCTTATGAGGTGGCTAAAGTATTTTCCAATGGAGTTGTTCAACTTAATACCATTGACCCTATTAGGTTTATGCTGTTGGTGAATGGTCATCGCCTGAGATTGTATCACAAGACAACCTCTAAGGAGGATTTCATACAAAAATTAACTCAATATGCAACAACCAAACTTTCTACAGCCGAAGGAAGTGGACCTAGTGTCCCTTCTTCCAGCTAATTAAGGTATGCCACTTCTCATAATAAAGATTCCCACTTTGTGGGGGTCCACTTCTTCACCCATCTGCCCATTCACTCCACCTTTCTCTCTCTTCCACCTCACCATCAACATTTCACTCCACCTCATTCCACTTCGCTTTTATTAATTACTCAACTGATTTCTTGGAAATGACCAATACCTTCTCCATGATCTTTGCAATAAATCTTCCACGAACTCAAGTACGTGCGCATTAATTTTTATATCTTAATTATCTTCTAGTGCATTTATTTAATTGTTGTAAATTAGTATAGACGTTCGCCATAACATGTCATCATTTTCTGCCCCTGTCAAATCATCCTTTCATCTCACATGTGAGGACACATGTGCAAATTTAGGTTGGGGGGAACGTGTCAATGCCATGTCAGCATGTCTGTCCATACTAATTCACGTCAACAAGATTTAAGTGATGGAGCTAATTTGAATTATGAAATGATGGTCATATGTGTGAATTGGAATTCTTCCACCACCATTTTCCTTAATCATAGCCTACATTTATTACTCCTTTATTGATTTAATTGTCCTTGTCATAATCCTAAGCCAAAAGGTAAAATTCAAATGACACCGGCATTGGAAATTTAGCAGAGTTGTAGGAAGAAAATGATTGGTTTCCAGACAAGAATTGCAGGAAGAAAACCTTTGCAAAGTAATTTTTTGATTGTAGACAATGGCAGTTGGGTTGATTCGAAATGAACCTCGGGTTCACGACATGTTACTATAGGATGCACCTTGCTAACCGAGTTTAGAAACTGTGGATGGCTAGACTATTTCGTAAAGCTGGATGGTTTCGACGAAGGTGTTTCATTAGAATTCGCTCAGACATTGTCATAAGGGAAAGCCACAGTAAAAGGGTTGGAAGTCACAACTACAGAGGAGAGAATTGTAGAAGTTACAAAGTTGCCTGCCGACAGTGAAAATTACCCTATTGCTAGGGACGCCAGGTCAACTAGGGCTGAATTCACAGAGCCTAATGACCCTCTATTAAGCATAGACAAACAAGGAGCAAAGAGGACTTCTCTGCCCAAGTTATGGAAGTAGGTTGTAGTCTATGTTATCAAATCTATCATCTGCGAAGGTCGCCAGTCAAATTTGCATTTTGTGCATTTTAAGCTTTTGAACCACATGAGTCACGAAAGGAGAATGAATGTTCCCAATGTGTTGTATCACCTTCTTTTGATCATGGCAACAAAAACTCAGAAAGGTAGGACAATTTTGTTTCCCACCATTGCCTAATTAAATTATTAGTTGAAAAATCTCTCCATGATGTGTCCAATATTTCTTGGGAAGAATTTTTTAGAATTGATCAAATTAGACCAGAGCATTTGCAACCTAGGGTTTTGCCTCAACCTCGTAGGGTTGGAAGGAGAAGGAGCAATGTTGGGGCCACTTCTGGTACCTCAACTTTTGATGCAAACCCTAGTGGAAACCCTCCTGTAGCCACACAAGCTATTGAGATTAGTTCTTCTGAGGTAGAGCATTCCAATAAAGAGATTTCCTCTCCTGATTCTGTTGTCCCTCTTGGCACATTAATGAAAACTAGGGCATAGAAGAGGAAGAAAAAACTAAAGGAAGGAAAAGCTAAAAAGAAAATGGTAGAAAAGGAAGTGCCGAGCTCTAGGAAATGGAAGGCTGACACTATTCTTTCTACATCAAAGGAAAGATAAAGAAACCCTCCTAAAAAAAAAATTCATCTAGGCTGGTCGTTGTGGTATCTCCCGAGGGAAGCCCTAAACTTGGAAAGTCACCACAGGAGGATACAGAACCTCCAATGGAGCAGGTAAATGATAAAGAAAATAATGTGTTCGAAGAAGCAACAAATTTAACATTGGCTGATCTTGCGGATATTGTAGAGCAAGTTGAAAACTAGTCGTGTGAAGAAAATCAAGAACTCCTGCAACAAGAGTTCCTACAGCATGAGCGAGAACAGGAACAAGAGGCCCTATAGATTGAAACAAGAGAACAAGAACTTGAGCCCCTACAACTAGAATTGGTTGAGCAAGAAGAAGCCCTGCAGATGGTACTCTACCAAGAGCAAGGACAAGTGCCAGGTAAAATAATGGTAGGAGTACATAGGCCCTTTGATTTTTCAATGAGCATAGTAGTCCTGAATTTATGGAAAGAAATACAAAGAAGAGAAGAAGAATGGAAAGTAGAAAAACGTAGGCTGAAGAAGGAAATTGAACAGAAAGATGAGGAGATTGAAGCTAAGAATGCAAAAATTGTTGTTTTGAAGAAGAAGGTGGATGACATGACAACTTTAGTGCCATAGATATTAGAATGTAGAGCTCCTCCAAGGGTATATGCCTTATATTTAAAAGAGAAGAATCTTTCTTTTAAGTTTGCAAAGATTGTTTCAAGTTTGAACCCCTCAGTTGAACCCCCTATTGAATTTTTCAATGCTTTTCGGATTGCTTCCCCTTAGATGAAAAATTTGTTGTGCAAATTTTATTTACATAATTTTTCTATAACCAAATACCATGAGTGGAATCCACTGTTATATGTTGGGGATTTCCAATTATAGGTATTCATGTCCTAAATACGAAATGAAGTAACTTGGGGAAAGCAATACAAGACTTACAGGCAAGTTGAATGCAACATTCCCCTACCTGTTAGGGCTAAATATGGACATCCATGAGATATTTTTAATGATTGGCACATAATTCTATACCAGCCAAGCTCTAGTTGCAGGATCCCGCCTCAGAGAAAGGCAATTTACAAAGAATATGAAGAGATGGAAAGAACCACGAGATACTATATAATGGGATACCTCTCATAGAGTTGGAATACCCTATCTTATGATTTGAAGTAAGTAGAGCCTAATTCCACGCACAACTATTTTGCAACACTCAAAAGAATTGATAGGTATATGCAGTTCGAGAGAACAAAAGGGAAATTTTGGCTTCCACTAATTTTTCACCCTCCTATTCTATTGTGGTCAGTGCCAAACTATAGGTTTTACAGGTATGGCATTGTTGATGAAATACAAAGATGGAGCAGGCTGGAGAGACAACAAGGATTCTATTGGGATCCTAATTCATATACAATAGAAACATATGTGGGACAACTTGTAGTTGCCAATTTTAGAGCACTGACCAAACAAAAGCACAACTATTCCTCTACTAAAGGGCCAACAAGACAATAGGTTGGGGGGAAATGACGAGTCTAGTTTATGGTTTAATTATTGATAGGGTTGTTGTCCATTTCCTGCAGTAACATAAGACTTTGATGCTTGGGAGTTGATCTTTTCATAATATTTCCTCAAAGCCATAGACCTTGGACATAAATCTATTTCCAAATGATATCGATATGTTATATGGATTGTTTGTGTTAATTTTGCATGTGATTAATGAATGTCGCTTTAAGATGATTATGGATATGCATTTGTTGTGTGTGCTAACGTTGTCATGTAGATAGTTTGAGGCCTACAATTTAGGAAGATTCCGCCAGCTGGTCATGTGCTATATTGGTCAATAAGGTGGTCATTTATGGAGAGAAGACTCTTGGTGGCTAGAGATTCCTCATGCATCTGATTGTAACTGACTTGTAATGGTCTTAAATGTTGTTGAGCATGTTCTTGCATTACTACTGTGCTGGATTCGAGTTAAGGCAATCATGCCCGATAGATTATGTGCATGCGTAGCAACCCCTGCTCTTTTTTGCACTTTCCCTAATGTGGCATCCTCCGCACTTGTTGGAGTTGACCACCTTGCTTGGTGGTTGGATAAATAAGGACTCTAATGTTCCTTTTGAATGCTCTAGAGTCGAGTAATTTTAATTTACTGATGTACTCACATTCTTATTTTTTTCGGCAATACAACTATGTTGATTGTACTCATGTTTTTCTACTGAATAAAATGAAGTTATAAGTTCATCCATCCGAGTCTATCTTAGTTTTAGGGAATACTTATCCAAGGGGGCCTGATGAGACAAAATAATGACTCATATTTTAGCCATGTAAAAATGTATATTTTTCCTAATTATGAAGTTATCAAGACTGAACATGATGATGAAAGTAAGATATTTTTAGTTGCAACAGTCAAAGATTTCATCATATATTGCAAATTACGATCTGGGTTTTGGAGATTTTTGGTTTAAACTTCAATGACAATATGGTGACAAAACCTATTAAATTTCATGAATACCCATTTTGTGTTTTGAGATAAAAATTCACCATAATATGTTGCTCTAGAATTTGTGGGGAGGTGCTTTGGAACTTGGGGGACAACACTTGAAGTTGTTCCAGAATTTGTGGGTTGCTCCGGAACCTTTCCAGAATTTGTAAAAGCAGCAATTGTGAGCATTAAAATAGATTGGGATGATTTGGACAGAAGTTGAGAGCATCTAGGAGGCAGTTCCAAGAGTTAAGGCAAGTTGTTGGATTGTGCAAACAAATGGAAAATATCTAGAAGACAATTTTGGGTAGTTTGAACCATTTTGCAAGCATCTAGGAGTTGTTTTATGAACTTTAATGATACGTAATGGAAAGACATGAATTTTTCAGTTGTCAAATACCTTTTTGAAGCTTGTTTAAGGGCTGCAAAATAGGCATATTTGTTTTGGACGACCAAAGAAGATTGACTCAACAAGATGAAGAAAGATCTATCTTTTTCTCTTAACACATGTTCCTATCTTCTAGCAAGTGGTTGCACAATCATAAAGCTTATCTTCCAGATCAGTTGAAGACAAAAGTTCTATAAATTCATATTAATCAAGAAATCAAATGGGGGGGAAGAGTTCATAAAGTAATATAGTTCAATATTTTAGCAACAATCTCTTTGTTTGTAGTCTCATTTCTTAGTAGTCATTTTATTTCTAGCTTTTTACATTTTCAATATTTCCTTTTACAAGTTTCTTAGGATAGATTTGATTCAAGCATTCCATTTACAAGCACTTAGATTAGATTTGATTCAAGTATTCTCTTTGTTTGTAGTTCTATTTCTTAGTAGTCATTTCATTTCTAGCTCTTTACATTTTCAGTATTTTCTTTTACAAGTTTCTTAGGATAGATTTGATTCAAGCATTTCATTTACAAGTTCTTAGATTAGATTTGATTTTTGAAATTTCTTTCATGCATTGCCTTTCAATTTTGTTTGTAGAAAAAAACATGTCATGCAAATGATTTTTTCTCCCTATTGCATATAGCTATGGACACCGCCTTGGATTGAAATTTATAGTTAAATGATGAGGATTACAACGACACTCACCAGGGCCCACTTGGTAAGTATTCCATCCCGTACCTTAGTTTAGTTTAGTTTTTATTTTTTGTTCAATAATTAGTTAAGAATCTGACACTGATTGTTCCTGTAGCCACTAGAATTCCATTATGTGATTGTTCCAACAGCCAAAGCAAAACAAAGTAGTTTCTTGTTTGTTCACTCAAATTTTCATTTATGTTATGCATTTTAGTTTGGTCTAGTTATTGGTTAATGTTCAACATTTATCTTATTTCTTTCCAAGCAATTTACTTTTAGTATTACACCTTTCTTAAGCTATAGGATGAATGTGGCTCCTTTGGATTCCTAGTGCACATACAATGCTGACCTATTTCAAGTTTACGTCCCTGGGTTGACAATTTAAATGTGCCTTCATGATGATTGAGATAGCTATTCAGGTTGGATGTCCAATCTCTGAATCACAGCTGTAAAGGCTTAGTTGTTAAAATCATTATAGGAGGGCAACACTCATGACCAAGCTTATCAAGTACAATAATGTCAAATTCTTGAAGTAGAAGTAACCATCTAATAACTCTACCGATCACAATAGGTTTTTTCATTAGAAATCGAATTGCAAAATGATCAGTATGAACAAACACTTTATATCCAGTGATATAATGATGAAACTTATTAATTACATAAACAACAACTAAAAACTCTTTTTCAATTACCGTATAATTTACCTCAACCCCTATGAAATTCTTGTTGACGTAGTAAATGGAGTAGAAGAGAGTATCTTCTTTCTATCCAAGGATAGCCCCTATGGAAAAATTTGAGGCATCAGTGTGAATATGAAAAGGTAGTTCCTAGTTTGGACCTCTAAGTATTGGTATGGTGACAAGCTTATTCTTAATGGTGTTAAGAGCCTCTTGACACTCTGGTGTCCAAGAGAAAATGACATCTTTCACTAGCAAAGCAAACAAGGGGGGGCAATCTTACTAAAATTTTGGATAAACCTCCTATAGTACCCTACATGGTCTAGAAAACTACATACATCCTTTTGGCCAATGGGTGTAGGCAAGTCTTGAATAATCTATATCTTTTTGGGATCGACTTTAATACCCTTAGAAGAAATATAATGGCCAAGTACCATCCCTTCTGTGATAAGCATATGGCACTTTTCATGACTTAATCATAGATTAGTGTCTATGCAATGTCTAAGTACCTTTTCTAAATTTTCCTTAGCCTCTTCATAAGTATTACCATGGATAGTAAAATCATCCATATATACCTCAACACAATCATTTACAAGATCCACAAAAATGCTCATGACTACCCTTTGAAAGGTGGCAGGGGCATTACATAAACCAAACAACAAAACATTATAGGAAAAAGTGCCCCGAGGGCAAGTGAAAGTAGTCTTATCCCGATCTTCAGGCGCTATGCAAATCTGGTTGTAGTCGTTGAATCCATCCAAAAAAGAGAAGAACTTTTTACCTGCAAGAGTGTCCAACACTTGATCAATAAACAACAATGGGAAGTGATCCTTTTTAGTAGCTTTATTTAGTGCTCTATAATAAACACAAATACTCCACTTACCATTTTTATTGGGAACCACAACTAGAGGAGAGACCCTTTGACTATCTGAAATAGGATATATAAACCCAACATTCAACAATTTTTGTAACTCCTCTTTAACTATTTCACGCAAGACGGGGTTGAGTCGTTGTTGTGGTTGCCTAATTGGACGACTACCTTCTTCAATGCAAATATGGTGGGTGTGGGTGCTGGGATGAATTCCATGCATATCTTGGTATTCCCAAGAAAATGCATCTTTATTAGCTTTAAGCATGGCAATGAGATCTTGGATTTGTTCAGTGGTTAATTGTGGATTAATATTAAGTGTGCAATTAGGAAAAATTTCCATAGCTTCTAATTGTGCAAGTGAATTAATGGCTAGTACTTTGGAGGTGGATGGTATATCGCGAGAATTTCCAGAGGATAAAATTGAGCTGTACAAACAATTATGAGGTAGCAACTGATGCAATGTGACAAAGTGTTGAGCAAATCGTGAGCTACCTACCAATGGAAAGTTTCCAAAAGGACAAGGAGTATTTATACCAAAATGGAGAACGATGCTTTCAAAAGATTCATTAGATGCATGTCTATTCTGAAGAAAATTAGCAAGAATACTATCTTCGGTAGGTTCTTTCATATTTAAGGCTTGATCAATTGTCAAGATGGGCAATGACTCATTCAAGTCTCTATCAACCCATATTGGATTTTTTGTCTCCAACAAGGGTTGCACTAGCGGGTATAAAGTCAAATTTTTCTTGTGCTCGCCATTAGAAAAGACCATGTTTCTCGAGCAAAAATTGATGAATGCATCTGTAGCTGCTAATCGGGATCATCCCAAAATCAAGGGGTATCCTCCCAGCTTAATCTTTAGCTACAAAACCATAAAGTTAGTTGGGTATTCCCATGAATCAATAGAAAGGATTACATCTTCAATCATACCCTCTAGTTTGACCAAAGATCGATTTGCCATTTGAAGAAATGTGGGAGTAGGGCTAAGTCCCTCTAGTGATAATATTTCCTTTGTTTCATTTGTCATAACATTAATTGTAGCTACCAGATCAACAAGGGTATTAGGAATACTTACTTTACCAATAGATACCTTGATCATTGGACTGCCTAGATCCGAGTACTTCATAATGGTTATGTTCTCGAGCATAAGATCTGCCAACTGTCCAATAACTTGGACGGTCTTTGGGTCTTGCTTCTTCTTTTGCTTCTGAGTACATAGATCTCGAATTATTTTTGTATAGACAAGAATGTCCTTGATAGCTTGCAACAAAGGAATTTTGATGTTAACATTGCATAGCTCATTAACAAAATCAAATTCAGGTTGAGATACTTCCCTTTGTATTGGTTCAGATTGAAATCAATTGGGAAAGGGAGGTTTTTTGACTGGCTCTACCTTAGGTTCTTCATTGATCTCTATAATGGTGGGCCTCTGAAGATCCTTTCTCGATCTTAATTGAACTCCATCTAATTCCATTGTATTTATAGGATAAGTGGAGTAACTTTTTGCCTCATTATTATACATGGGTTGTGTTGCCTTATTATTGGGATTTGGATTTTGTTGGGTTGGCATTGGTGTAGGTTTTGGTGGTTGTGTGGGATTGACTGGTTGAGTAGATGATGGCAGTATGGGCGTAAGAAATTGTTGTGGCTGTTGGTATGGGTTGATTGTGGGAGGAGGTGGAAATTGTGGTTGTGATGGATATGGTTGTTGGCATGGTGCGGGTTGTGGTGATTGTGGCCTCCGTGCCTATTGCCATGATTATGAAGCATACTGATATTGTGGCATCCATTGAGGGTATGACGAGGGTTGTTTTCGACACCCATACCATCTGGGTTGATTAGGTTGGTTGGGTCTGGGAGCAAGATAATCATTTTTCATGCTAGGGTGCATTACTCGAGGTGGAAAAGGTCATCTAGGGGCCATGTAGTAGACAGGTTCCTCAGAATATTCCATATCACGCACACCTACAAGAAGAGGCCTTAAGGTATAACTTCTATTGACTTCTTCTAAGGATGATATGTTGGTCATGTTGTAAGGGAAATCCTCACTACCATGTTTCTTGCGACAAGTCAGACAAAACACATCCAAAGCCTTTTCGGCTTCCTCTTGCTTCCTACGGGTATAAAGATTATCTATCTATTTACCCATATGATTTAAAAAATCTATTTTAAGATCCTCAAATAAATTGCCTATTTCAAGCTTCGTTATACTTGTTGCATTACATGGGGCATAAGGCTTACTTGGATAGTTCTATCCCGAACGCCGAGACCTTGAATAATTTCTACAAATGTCACATATATATCATCAAATTTCATTTTGGAGATGTTCCCTTTACCTATTAAATTTAATGCTTTCATAGTATCATCTCTTATTCCTTTCAGAAACAACATTTTAACAACATCCTCATTTAGCCCCTATTAGCGAGACCATTGAAGACTGAACATGAAGCTTTTGAGGTAGTCCTCCATGAACTCGTCTTCCTTTTGTGTCATGCGGAAGATTTTGTCCCAAACCTCCTTTGTTTTGTAATACTCCCGATACTTGGTTAGGAATAATTCCTTCATGACTTCCTATGTTCTGATATTCCTAAGGTTCATAAACCATCGTAGGGTTGCATCCTTTAATGTAGCTAGGAATAGTTTGACCTTCTGTACATCACTTTGATAATCATAGTTGTGGCACAAGATATCAAATTCAAACAAAAACATATCAGGATCCTCAATCGAAAGACCACAAAAAATGGGAAAAGCAAAATGAGGAATGTTCTTCATAGGGGCATCTTGTTCAAGATGTGTGATTGGAAACTCAAAGGTAATCAGATTATTGTTGGCCAATGCCCTATTATGATTATTGTTGTTGATGATGTTGTTGTTGGGATCCATGACGTCTAGTGCCCAAGGGGTAAAGTAGGTTTTAAATGGATCTTGGGTTTCTGAAAATGGACCAGCTTTAGTCCTGTAAGACTCTTGGAAGAATTTTTCAACATTTTTACATAATATTTCAGAAGAGCTTGGATGGGTACCTACAAGTGTCTTAACAATAGTGGTCTCAATAACACACTTCTCGATATCAGGTCTAAGTAACTCTAATGGTTTCAACTTAGTTTTTAGTTTTTCTTGTGTTGAACTACTTCCTTCAACGAATGGTTTTGACCTATTTTGAAATTCTTCGTGTTGTGGTCCCTCAATGGATGGTTTTAATTTGTTTTTGATTTTTTCGGGTTGTGAACTACTTCCCTTTTTTTCTTATAAATCTCCCTCTACTATCCCTACTATTATTAATTTACCTAAATGACTTATAGCATCACAAATCAGGAGTATTAACCTTAACAAGGTCGACAATTGTATAGGCTTTCCTCTTGACGTACTAGTCCTAACTCAACTTGTTATGATTCAAGGCTTTAATATCTCTCCCCAATAATGGTGCCAAAATGATTGGATTAAACTGTGGTTGATGTTCGGGGTAAAACTATCCTTGTAATTCTATCTTAAATTGGTGAATGGATTGAGATCAATCTTCGAGAATTTTGCAAGTTCCTCAGTTTACTTACTCCTCACTATCAATCTAGGAGCGTAGGCTTGTGAAAGATATTGGGGTTGTTTTCCTAAGGGTTGAACCTAGAAATCAAAGTGGGGATGGATGCAATTACAAGAAAAGTGCATTTGTTTAGAAATCTAGTTTGTGGACCTCCTGTCACCTGCGTGATAGGAACTTGGGTTGAAAAATTCATAATAATAGCAAATTAAAATTATCTAATAAAACAAAAATATTAATTCTTACTGACACTAAAATACCCGAAACAGATGAATGATGGAATGCAAAGCACTGAATAAAGTTCACACATATTAATAAGCAATCTAATTAACACTTGTCTAAAACAATACGTTGAACCGAATTTATGTAGAATAGTAGACACATTAACTAATTCTGATTGCAAAGTAGTCTGCTAAACCAAATTTATCTATAGCGCGATATTAAAATAGAACACATCAATCACCAATACATTGAATAATAATTAACAACACATTTAAATACTAATATAACGATTAAAGATCAAAACTGATTTAAAACTAAGAAAGTCTCATTACCACACAACACACGGATGCTACGGCTAGTCACTGGGCAATCAAGGAAGTGGGCCCCGCCTTCTCTAATTTCCAGTGAAGAAACAAAAGCCTACTTTACTCTACTTAATGTGTATGCAAAACAAGATTTTAACCTCTAATCTTTCTTTTATCAAAACAACAACTTTCAAATATATATCCGATTACTAACTCAAGTCTTAGCATACATATATATAGAGATCATATGTTGCTGAGTTTATAAAAACCTAATCAAAAAGATATATGATTTTTTGGGTTGTTATGGCCTACAAAGAACAACCTTTAAAAGCTTCTTAAGAATAGATTTACAGATTTAACATCGTTCCAAAAAAAACAACTTAGATCAAACTTAATCAAAAGAGACACATGACTCGTGAGACAGTTCTTGTCCTCATTCCACTGATGCTCCCATTGCTCCCATGCATCATCCACCTAATAATCTCTTATTTTCATAATCACAAGGACAATTAGTAAATAATTAAAGGTTTTGATATATTCACAAGTTCCTATCCTCCCTTTGCATTTTATTAAATATATCTACCTCATTAATAAATAGTGACATGAACTTGATATGGGTGTTATCTTTTATGCAGCTTGCCTTTCTTGGATAGGGTTGCCCTTCAAAATCGTTATGTATTGGGTTTCGGGTTCCATCAAAACTTGTTTTTCCCATAATAAAAAATAAATAGTGACAAGAACTACAAGGGATTCTATAGGAACAAAGAGGTAAAAAGGTAAACAAAAGGGTAAAAATAAAGACACATTTATCCCTCATCACTTTGCTTTGCACTGCTACCCGGTACATGGTATTCAACTTTACCCATGATTTTCATGGACTTCGGTTTTATCGGAACTTCCATCTTTACGGGACCTCGACTCTCGAACTAGAACACTTTGATTAATAATTCCATTACCTTTCACATTTTAAACATTCCATTTTCCTGGTACCTGATACCCAGTACCCGAAACACTTGAATTACGAAGTACTTTTTAAAAAATATTTCTCTTTGCTTTTGACTTCCGATGATCTTTCCAACTAGCTAGCATCTACCATAAGCGTTAGTTTTCACTTAGGGTTCCCAAGTCTTATAGTCTTGGGGTGTGTTGTGAGACCACACAACACTAGGCATTGCTCCATTTCCAGCCAGACATTCATAGCCCTGATAGAGATACCTCTAACTTCTTCCAAGAATAGCTCTACTACCAGCAAGGTGTCTATAGCCTCGATAGAGATTTGGATCACCCAGTTTAAATGAATATCTCTTTAATGATTTTCCATCTTCTCTTCTTTTCTTTTCTTTTATTTTATTTTCCACTTTGATACCTTTTATAAATATTTCATCCATGCTATTTTTAGTTATTTAAAATGAATTTCAAGGAATGGGTTTGAAGCCATAGTGGATATCATGATAACTCTATGAAACCAAAATTTTCACTCAAAACAGAGGTGCAATCATCCCAACAACAACTAACCCTTGGGAGTTTTAATAGTTCATTTTTTGGAGTGCTAGATTCAACTATCATTCACAAGACACAAATTCCAAAATGAAAGAGGGCCAAAGTATTATGAAAATAGAAAAAATAATCTTCTAGCTCTAGTTTCCCTCAGTATGACCCTTATATCCATCCAACCTTCCCAATGGTTCAAAATTAGCCACCCGAAAAGACAAATAGAAAGAAAAGGACAAAGGATAAATAACAACCCACGACAAAACAACACGAGAAAGCAAACAAGTGGAAACACGAAAACAAAAACAACTAAAACCATAGTGAAAAGTGAAAACAACAAACACAAAAAGGAAAGAAACAAAAACCACCTACACTACTAATATACAAGGAAGAGTATTGAGCCTTCATGGGCCAAAATAATGTTTCAAGAACTATCCTTTGACAAGAAATTGGATAGGTTCCCCCATTAACATGCTCAAATGGAAAGGGTTCTCTCCAAGGATTTTAGCAATCTAGTAGGGGCCCAACCATAAATGTTAAAATTTTAGTGGTCATGCCTTCTCTTTGGATTTATCCCACAAGTGCACAATATCTGATATTTTGAAAGCCTTGATCTTGGCTCTCTTGTCAAACCAACATTTGATGACAACTTGGTATTTGGAGAATTGTTGCATTGCAAAATATCTCTTCTCTTCGAGGCTCAACAAATTCATAGGTTTGACCTCTATCTTACCATCATTAGTAAAAAAATCTTTCATGAATCACAAGACAGGGTGTTGGCCATAGACCAACTGGTAAGGTGTGTTGAAAATGAAGGTAATATTGTAGTAAAATGTAGCTTAAAATTTGTAAATCCTATGTAACTATAGATTCAATTTTAGTATTATTTGTCACAATATTTTGTGTATGATTAATCTTGAATTAGATTAACTTTAATGTTGTATAAAGTAGACAAAAGATTGATAGAAGAAATATAAGACAAAATAGAAAGGACACAACATGTACGTGGAGAAAACCCTTTCGGGTAAAACAACTCCACCAAAATTGTTCTTGCTTGTATTATTCAACCTTTGAATGAGTTACAATAATACTGATTCAATTCTCCTTGATGTGCTTCTTTGTTCTTCAACAAATCTTCTTCACAACCTACAATATTTTCTCACAAAACTCTGTCATACAATTGTTGCAATATTAGACAATATTCTTGCTTACAAACTCATAAGAGTTAAAAAAATATATAATCACAAAGCCTCTTGAGAAAATCCACGCCTAGGGTTGCCAAGTTGAGTTCAAACATGCATGACAAAGTCAAACAATAGTCTCCCTCAAAGTTGGCGCCCGACACTGAAGTGTTAACCTCTTAAATGTCAAAAATATCTTCTGCAAGCTCATCCTCAAAGAAGGTGTCCAAAATGGGTCCCACTTAACTGAGAATCATAAATATCTTTTCCATGCAATAGTTGTGACTCAAAGATGTCAACTTGGGTGCCCAAGGTGGGCCCAAGCTAATCTTTTTTAACTGAAACACATTTGTTACCAAATCATGCAAAACAATGTGCATGCATGATCCTCCATCTGTTAATTGAATGTATCAACCTGTTATCTGTCCATGCAACTCAAGTCAACTGAGATTAACTAAAATGCAACTGAAGATAACTGAAACATAACTGAACTAAACTAAACTAAACTAAACTGAACCTCCTATTTTATAGGATCTCAACATGCATAAATCAAAATCCCTATTTTGTAGGAACCTGAGATGCATTTATGAAATGTACTCAATTCACCAACCAGTTAACTGAATCAAGGTGGATCTCGCTTCCAATTTGGGCACCCATGTGCTCCTATTTTGTAGGAGCTCACTCCAAGGCATCCCAACATGCTCTTAACACTTAGGAATAACTAAAAATGTCAAATTAAATGTTTATTTCATTCCAAATTAATCTCTTCCTAATCCTATAGTTGTGCAACACATTCCAAGGACTTAGGAGATACATAAAATATGTTTAGAATAAAATTAAATGGCATCCTATTCCCAACAAGGTGAAGTCCCTAAGGCTACTTTAATCTTGGTTCTATCCACCCATAAGGTAAATTTCAACTATGTGTGCCAGTCCCTAGGGTTGTGTTCTAACAGTTTCTTAATGACCTCCAAAAGGATTTTATTGGTTGATTTAGCTACCCCATTTCCCTATGGGTAATAATTGGAAGAATATTTAACAATTTTGTATTCAAAACCCACTAAATAAATTATGCTAAAGCAAAAGTAGGGCCATTATCACATACCAGAGCCAAGGGTACCCTAAACTTGGTAATGATATTATCTAAATAAACTTGATAACAACATCGGTGGTGTAGTTTTTACATGCCTGATCCTCCATCCATCATGTGCAGTAATCCATTATCATCAAGATGAACTTATGGCCTCCAAAGATGTTTGGATTAATTACTCCTATGAAATCTAATTCCCATTATGAAAATGGTCTTACGTCATATACCGATTGCAATGGCATGGATGGGTTGCATTCTTTAGATGCGACTGTCCAGAAAGTATCGCAACTCCACACGTGTTAGTGTGAATCTCAAAAGATGTGTGGCCAATAGTAACCAGAACTAAGGATGTGGTATGCCATGGATTCTATAGATCCATGTCTAGTACCATTCTTTCCATGAAATTCGTTTAAGACCTGTTCAACCTATTTCTGATCTAGGCATCTCAGATATACTCCTCCAAATTTCTTTATGAACAAAGCCCCATTTTTAATCATATAATGAGAAATTTTCAATCTCAACACCCTTCTTTGTGTGGAAATCATCCCTTTTGTATATTTATTGTGCAGCAACAAAACAACCAAGTTAGTGTACCAAGGATCGTCGGTTAATGACTGTAGTGTATATTGTTGACAAGTGATGTTAGGACCCACTTCTACAATTGTTCTTGACCAGATCAAATTCCTACAATATTTCCATCCACTTTCCTCTTCTCTCTCCTAGTTCACTCTACATTAATAATGATTTCATTGTAGGGTTTGGAATGATAGCTATGATTTTACGACGTAAGATGTAGTGATGAAACTTCTTGAAAACCCTTACCAATGCAAAAGCTTGTTTCTCTAGAGGAGGGTACCTAACTTCAACATTCTTGAAGGGAGAGCTCATAAAATTAATTGTTTGCTCACCTCCCTCTTCTTTCTGTTGCGTTAGGACTGTTGCACAAGAATGTTTTGATACAAAAGAATAAATGAAGAATGAATGTGAATAATCTAGGCTGGTTAAACCCAGAGCTTCTGAAATACAATATTTTATTTGTGAGAACACTACCTTATCCTCATTGCTCCATTCGATCTTGGCATCCTTTTTCATCATTTCATTCAAGGGGTTGACTATTTCAACAAACCCAATTATGAACTTTCGTATGAAATTGATATTCCTGAAGAATGATCACATATATTTCTTACTACTAGGCATAGGTAACTTTAAGATAGATTCTACCCTTCTTGGATCGATGGATATTCATTTTTCAGAGATCATGTGTCCCAATAGCTTCCCTTCGAAAACCCCAAATATGCACTTCTTTAGATTCAAGGAAACTCTGTACCTCCTACACCTCTCAAATATCTTTTCCAAGTCCGCATGATGATCATTTTGGCCCTTAGATAAGATGGCTAGATCATCCATATAGATAATTATGTATTTTCCTATTGGGTCCTTAAGTGCCACATCTATTACACACTAAAATGTACCCCACTTGGTTGTGAATGTCATTTTAATATGATCTTCATACTTAACCAACAATTGATTATACCTTGAGTATCCATCTAGGAATGATATCATCTGCAATCCGTTGACAATCTGGAGCACTTCATCTAGTGACCGAATTGAGTAATTATCCTTTTCAAAATCCCTATTTAGGTTCCTAAAATACATGCATAATTTGATTTCACCATTTTTCTTATGTACCAACACTAGATTAGCCACCCAAGTAGAATTTCTAATAGTAAATATTATCTTAGCATATAGCAAATTTTATACCTCTTTGAAGATGAGAGGTTCAATTAGAGCATTCACCGATTGTTGCTTCTAATGAAATGGTTTAACATGAGGTTTTAAGGGAATTGTATGTGTAATTATTGAGGTATCAATTTTTTTTACATCTTCATACCCCCACATAATTGTGTTGATATACTCTTTCAACACCAATATGATATTATCTTGAATATCCTTCAGGGAAATTTTGTCGATAAGAATATTTCTTTCTAGGTTTGAATCTGCCAAATTATAAGTTTCATACTTTTCTCCATCAACATTTGTAGGAAATTTATCTTTGGCTCTAGGGTCAAAGTAAAATATCCTCTCTAATGCAACTATCTCCTTTGGGATATTGTTCATTTTGAGATTTATAATGTCATATGGACCCAACTCTTCAGAATCTCAATTTTTGGCATCCCTATTAGATTCATCAATAACCTAACCATCAAAGACCCCTGAGATCACTAAGAAGGCTAAGATGTGTTGATCATCATCAAAGACTTGGAAGTTACTAATATTATCAGGGATCACTAGGAATGAAACCAACTCAACAAATAATCTCTTTAGCTTAGAATGCTTCATTCGTTCCAGTGTGCTTGTAACAACAACTAGTGCATCCATAATTTGGTTATTTTCCCTAGGGATCAACTTTATGTTAAACACATCAAAATATTGAATTAGGCTCCACACCTTATTCTGATATGTTTTCAATTTCTTGTTATGACATATATATTGGATTTGAACCTGCTTGAAAACTACCTTTGAATATCCCAATACCTTGAGGCACTTGCAACCTGAACTGCAACCTGTAAGAAGCAAAATATGTTTTTCCTTTGGGGCTAATTAACTCAATTCCAGCTCCACTCCCTTGTTTAGACTTGGATCCATCAAATTTTAGTGTCCATAACTAGTTTTTTGGTGGACCTTAATCTTTTGAACTAATTTTTGTGTTTTTATGCTTGAGAAATTGGTTGTGAGTTTGGCTCTTCAACATTATTTACCTCATGATTTTTGGGTACATCTAATTCTTTGGGTGATTCCTCTGGAATGAGAGGGTGAATGTGTATTTTCCCCTCAGGTTCATCTACCTTTAGCTATGAATCCACTAAAGGATCTTGGGGTTGATTTGGATGTTTAAGGATATTGGATACGCCATCTGATTTTGTTGGAATGATAACAAAATTGACCTAAAGTGAAGATTGTTGGTGTTCTTTTGGTACATGATCACTAGGTTTGATATCCATTTGGTAGCTAACTTGATTCAAAATATCCAAGCAAGGTCGGCAAGTTAATTCAAAATGATTCTAATAATGAACCCTACACCAATTGGGGAGTAGTAACTCCCACAAGTTTTCCCCTTCCCTAGGACTAGTTTATCTTGATTCAACCTTTTTGTCAACACACTTTGATTAATCGAGGCCATGCATTCTTTGTCTTCTATAGACTATGATGATGGTTGTCCATCAATGACGATTGTAAAATTCATGATCTCATCGAACCTATAAACTCCTCGTTCAGTTTTCAGGTAGGCAACCTCGTTGGGATGGTTATACTCGGTGATCATGTGTTCTAGATGAGGTTCGCTTTCAATCCTAATTTGGTTCGGTTGACCTTTCCATGGCAGCCACATGTGGGAGAAGTAAGTTGACACATACCTACCTAGAACCTTCACCCAATATCTACTTAAGAGCATATTATACATTTAGGGAATATTAGCCACCTAGATGTCAATATAGTGTTGAATCCTAGCATCTAATCCAAACTATACAAAGACATCCGTTAATTCCCCCACTACGTTCACTTTAGTTTTACCTAGTTGTATCTATTTTCTAGGTCTGTATGGGAGTCATGGATAACTTCTGGTAGATGGAGTACGACATGAACTTCCTCGAGGCAACGCAAAATCTATTAAGCAATTATTTAGGTTCTTTCTTAATATCCTCAAGCTAAGTAGAAAGGGAGGGATCGTTGTCTTTCCCCAATATATGGTTGTGTTTATGTTTGTTTTGGTAGCTACCTTAGCTTTTCCTTTAGACTAACCTACTTTATCTAGAGATCATGACTTCTCGTTGACTAGGGCGGTGTTGCAAAACATACAAAATAGACATGTTGGATCTAATCTTCCACATTTCATCGGTTATGTCATAGCTCGCTTCATTTTGGAATTGCAGTTTGGTAGAAAAGGAAGGGTTACTTCTATTTTGACATTAATTTGGTCCTTTAGGTGATTGATGGTTATTATTAGCCTTGGGGTATGGTGGTATTGTACTGTTGTTAGGGGGATTAGAAGTAGTAAATGGTCCCCTATTTTGGTTTCTCAAAGAGTGGCCTCCTTTTTGGGTTTGGAAGGCCTGTGCATCATAGGAATCTATTTCAGGTTCATTGTCTTCTTGAAACATGAAGGTGTAATCCTCAAACACCATGGTAGTATCCACATGTCCACCATTCCCAGTTGAATTAGGTTGGGCAAGCTAGGAATCGACTTGGGCCATCTTTACCACCTTTTCCATTTCTGAGTAGTTCACCTCAGAATGAGTAGAGGTGCCATACAACCTACACCAATTGGTCATGAAGTTTAAGTCCCCAACATTAGCTGTGTGAGAATTAACGTCATTATTTTGGCTATTATTTGTGACCCCACTATTTTTAGGTCTCGTATCCCATTGCCTATTATAGGGCCTTTCATTATACCATTTATTTTGGTTTTGAAAGTTTCTTTAATTTTGATTGTTGTTCTGATTTTGATAACCTCCTTGGTTTTGGTAATTGTTCTAGTTTTTAGGAGGGTTTATCTTGAACTAGGTCAACTCATTAGTCACTTAGGAGATTATTTTCTTCAAGGTCTCTATCGTAAATGATAAACAAGCAGTTTTATCACTATCCCCATGTGTTTCAAGCTAACTCATTTGTTGTGTTGATGTCAAATTCGGTTGATGATTATGTCCTCCAAGATTGGTTTGATGATTAGGGCTTGGTTTGAAGAAATCGAGCATCCTAGACATTTCTATGGTATTGGCTTGAGTATGGTTATGTTCATTGTTGGGCCAAGGTAGCATGGGTACATAATGTATTTCTACAAATGGCCCCTATGTAGAATGCCATTGCTGGGGGTGGATTGGGTTGAAACAATGGTGGTGTTGGTGGAGTTCTTGGTGGGGTTCTTAGTCATGCAACTCTATTTCTATGATTCATGCTTGGTTTGGTGGGAAATATAAGTAAAAATAAAGGTCTTTTATACAAAGTGGACCTAAGAACTCATTCAAAACTTTAATGTGAGAATGAACCAATCTGCTTCAGTTTTCTTCCTAATGATCCCTCCTTCTAGTGCTTGTTTTGTTGATGCCCCCTTGAACATTTCAGCCATTTAGAACACTAAGTTACTTAGCATAGTTGTGACCCAACACCTAGGACCTCAGAAGGTGATTTATTTCATGATCATTCACCTTTTTAGGAGAGGTTAGGTAATTGCATCTTGCTTGCATGTTGCATGTGTCAATTTGGCCATCAACACTAAGCATGTTGATGTCTAGTATCACTTTATGTGAGAGATGGTTGAGAATGGTAAGGTCTTGATAGAAAAGTTTGTCACTTTGGATAAAGTTGTAGATTCTCTTATGAAGCTAGTGACCATGAATAAGTTCTCTTGGTGCAGGAAGGCCATGGGCCTTGATTATTGTACTTTATTTTATGTTTTGTATCTCTTGGATGAAATTATAATGTGTAATGTCAAGTGGGAGAATGCTAGGATAAGGTGGCATTAACCTTGTAATCTTATGTCATTTGTATGTCTCCACATTCCTTGTAATGTGTTTTAGGGGACATGAGATAAAAATATTAAATGTTGGCAAATTATAATTATATTTTAAAGAGAGGATTTAATTTTGATGGAGGTTTCACATAAAATACATATAAGGGATATCTATTAGGCATCCATATTGGAAGTTGGAAGGTCTTGGATGGGGAAACCAAGATTGGAGATGAAAAGGTGTCTATTGGTGTTCCATTGGGGATTGAAAAGGTCATTCGAGCATCTAGAAAGTCGGGAGTTGGATAAGCTATGGATTAGGCACCCATATGTGAGTCTTGTATTTCTAGTTGATATTTTTATTGTGTCTTTTGGTTTTCCAAGAAGAGGGGTGTGGGTTTTTTCAAGTGGTTTTTTACCTCTTGTTTTGGTTTACCATTCATGGTTTTACCTCCCACAATTTCTATAAATTGAAGCCAAGAGATGGTAGCTTTATGTTGAGTTCTTGCAAGTAACATGGTGTTGTCGGGTTGATTAGAGATCAGTAGTGAATTTTATTATTGTTTAATCTCATTCTAAGATTAATAATATACTTTCCATCTTTTCTCATGTGGAGTTTTTCTCGAAACGGTTTCTCCACATAAATCTGTTGTCACATTTTGTTTGTTGTTTTTATATTGTGATGTTTGTTGCAATCATATGTTTAAATCTGATTTGATAATCTGATTTTCAGATATGAATTCACTTGTATTAGTTCATATCATAGCTTTCCTTCACCTTGTTTTCAACATTAGAAAACCCGACGATTGAGTCCATAGAGATAGTTTCCCATTTTTTATTGGGGATAGGCAAGGGTTGCACTAGACTAGTAGGGAAAGTGTACTCATGATGCATGAGCATCTTGGGGTGTAGGGGAATATTGTATCGCCCAAAAAAAAATTCTAATGTTTTATTTTAATTTTTTTTAGTTTGCTTTGTAGTTAATTGGTTATGGTTAAGAATAATTTATTGTGCAATTTTACATTACCAATTTACTCGTAGGTGAATTGCAAGGAAAGATAATAGGGCGGAAAACACCTTCCTAATGCAAAATCCTTAGAAGAGAAGTACAAAAGAAACCTTATTTAACAAATTTCATACATTTGAGATGCACATTCATATAACAACAAGAGAGAAAAAAATAAATTACAAACACAAAGATAACACCAGATATACGTGGGAAAACCCTTATGGGAGAAAAACCCACCACACGAAGTAGAGTCACTTTGTATTACAGTAAAACAGTTACAAACAGAGTTACAAACTTCACTCTCGGATGTTAGCTCATAGCAGCATCCCCTTGGTCAACCTCCAATTATATACTTCATTTCATTACATACACTCACTGTTACAATGCTTGTAAAGCATATAATGAATTCTCCTAACACTCTCCAACAACCATTAGGGTATATTTAATTACTTGCTTCACCGAAAAGATTTCTTCATCTTTGATTACACCGCCCTGCAACACACATCAGGTCACCCAACATTAAATTTTGGTTACATAAAATATTGTTATATTTGCACTTTGTCAACCCCTAAGTCAGAATATGCATTTAATGCAAATATATCACTATCAGGAGATAAAGCTTTCAGCCAATGATTGTTGATTTACAACAATGATGTAAAATCAAAAAATGACATTGTGCCACATGTCAACACATCATTCGTCCATTGCCTTGACTATAACACCAAACAATTGGCTATTCCTTGTGCTACTTTCCACCACACCACTGCTCGTCATCCAAAAGACCCCTGAGATAAGGCGGTATATCGCGCTACTACTCGATGGGTGTGAATCCCTCATGACATTGTGGTATACACCGCACTACCATGTCAGAGCTTGTAGACACCCGTGGTATGGTAGTGCCACCACACTACTGCTGCGTAGTATGAAAGTACCCGCAATATGGTGGTATTACCACACTACCGCTAGACAACCAAGAGACCCCTGGGGTATGGAGGTCAAACGCACTACCGTGCCTCTTCCATAAAAACCTAGCAGTATGGAGGTGAAGTCATGAACTCGAAAGGGAAATCTGCCAAGTCTTTAATAGAGGTTCAAGCCAGCAAGTTGAGGCACATTTTCCAACATGAATAATGATCATTCTTGTAGTAACTACTCGGAGGTGAGCATCCCATTTCAAGATGGAGTATTTTAAAATATTTTATGAAATGGAATCTTGTGTTATGAATATTTTTAAATAGTTATCAATTTGCAAGATAATACCAAAGGGAGTTACCAACTATTTTTATAAATTGAATCTATGACAACTTGGTTATGATAAAGCATCGATTATAGAGAATATTTTAATAAAACAAGTGGGTAGATTCTTGAATTCCCAAATGGAGGCTATTAGCAATTTTGATTCAAAATAGAGGGGAGAAAGTACTAAAGCATTTTTGAATGAAGAAAAGGGGTTCTGAGTAGAAAAAAATAAAATTAGAGTTCTTTTATAGGTTTAGGTCATGCATGGAGAAAACTAAGGAGAAAATGCAAGATAACTCCAATAGTGCATATTTCTAGTGCGAGATTGTAGGTTTTCAAAACATAATTTAATGCTCTTTTCTATTGCAATGTTCCAAAAATTGTAAGTCTTATATTTCTATTATAAATTAGCCTATATTTATGTAAAAAGAGGTTTACAAATTTTCATGTTGAAGAGAACAAGTTTCTACATTAAGAAGATCACCCAATTTGAAGAATTAGCTCCATAATGTAATAAAGCTACACAATTGAGAATTTGTTGTCCTAGTCCAAATGAGAGATGTATGAAAACCAATTCTATTGTAGATGAGGTCTTGAGACCCTTGTTTGATTATAATTTTATAGTTGAATTTGTTTGGTTAATAAATTGAAGTAATTTTGTTGCATCTATTTTGTGTAGTTGTTTTGAATGAAATTATTGACTAAGTAAGCATTTGAGGGAAGATTGTTAGTGTAATTAATATTTAATTACACTTGCATAACTTTACTTAGGTTTTGCTTAGGTAATAATTAGTTTAATTAATTAATAAGTAATCTTTATTTAGTTGAGCTATTTTTAGGTCAACATTAGGGTTGCATACATTGCTTTTATAAAGCAATTCTCTTATTGTAATTTCTTAATTCTGAATATTATCAATTTGCACATTGACATGCAAAGCTCTGCTTTTTTGATGTTTTCTCTTTTGTGGAAGGTGTTTAGGTTTGCATGTCTGATCTAGGGTTTCTAACATGGTATCAGAGCCTTGACATGCAGCCCCTTCTCAAATTCTGGAGAAATTCATTGCAGAGTTCGTTCGGAGTTCCTGGAGGGTATCATGCCTTGAGTTTATTTATGTAGCATCTTGGATCAGATTGGGCTTCACCATTGGATTCAGAGCACTGGAAAAATTTAGGATTGACTTTCATTTTACTGATTTTCATCATCGTTGAAGAAATCTATGAGGGTTTCAAGCTCGGTGATTTTTTGCAAGCTCTGGAGGTAGCTGATTTTTCGGAGCATTTTGAGCACGAACGGAGGTCACCATTGCATTCGCAACGGCCAAAAACCCTAAGGATGCCTATCGTTTGGTCAATTTTTGAGCACTTGATCCGGAAGGCAAAAAAATTTGCCAAGGAAGCCGTACGGCCTCCCCAACATGCTTACCGATGCACCAAAATCGAAAAAAAAAAAAAGAATTTCTGGGGATCCTCGCCACCGCCTCCAAGTATAAAGGTCTGCGCCATCGAGCGGCCACCAGGCGGCCATCCGTCAGCCACTTTGGCCAGCGGCGCTACCTGTCAGCCACTGGTCGGCTCTCAGCCCCCGCAGGCCTACACAGTCTAGCGCCGGTCACATGGGGGACCGTGCGCTATGCACCCAGCCCCCACCTGGCCCCTTTGCTTTCATCGCAGTCACATGGGTGACCAGCGGCTCCACCCCAGCCCCCAGTCCGCCAACCCCTGGTCGCGTACAGGATAGGGGCCAAATTTTTTTTAGCCCCCTAGGCTGCTTGCAGCCCTTATTGGCCATTTTGGAGCACCTTTGACAAAATCAGGCGTAACTTTTGCGTACGGAGTCAGTTTTTTGCAAACAATATATTGTTGGAAAGCTGGTTCCAAGACCATTTTGTTGGTGGAGGTTATTTTTCCTGATTATTCTCCAGTTTTATTTTGCAGGTCCTTGAACTCAGATGTTGTTGTTTTCACTTTGGAGGGCATATCTTTTGACTCGGTGATCCTTTTTTTGCCATTCTTGCGGAATTGGAAAGTTGGTTCAATCCTCTACACAGATATGAGGTCAATTTTTATTTTCTATTTATGCATGTTTAGGCATTCTCTCCTTTTGCAATCATTGGGTATTGTAATAAATGAACTGATATAAAGTTCCATCGAGGGGGTTTCTTGCATAATAATCTGATTAGAGTGTGCATGCACTTTGATCTTCATTTTATTTTGATGGCAACTCGCATGGGTTGTAATCTAGTTTATTAGTTTCTTTTGGCCATATTTTTGTCTTAGCTTGACACATATTAGATTCATCTCGGTTCACACTTTAGATTGAGAGCCTATGGTTAATGATCCGCATCGGATCCATCTCAGTTTGAGGGCCACTACATTTGTGGTTAATGTTCTTGAGTCTTTATGGTACTTTTTCCCATGGAAGAGTTTTAGTCTTATTTTGACATCGGCATCGAGATACACGGCTTCTAGATTCTGTCATCATTCATATCATCTACTGTTGCTTTATGGTTTCCAGGGTTGTTCCCATTTGGTGTGTGCGAGTGTTTCGTGGCATCAGGTCTGTTGTTGCATTATTATGATTCTGATATGGTTTCCTGTAAACAAAATTATCTTTCCTTGCTTGTTGTTGTTTTCACTTCAGAGGGCATATCTTTTGACTCGGTGATCCTTTTTTTGCCATTCTTGCGGCATTGGAAAGTTGGTTCAATCCTCTACACAGATTTGAGGTCTAATTTTATTTTTTGTTTATGCATGTTTAGGCATTCTCTCCTTTTGCAATCATTGGGGATTGTAATAAATGAATTGATATAAAGTTCCATCAGGGGGGTTTCTTGCATAATAATCTTCATTGTATTTTGATGGCAACTCGCATGGGTTATAATCTGGTTTCTTAGTTTCTTTTGGCCACATTTTTGTCTTAGCTTGACACATATCAGATTCATATCGGTTCACACTTTAGATTGAGAGCCTATGGTTAATGATCTGCATCAAATCCATCTTAGTTTGAGGGCCACTACATTTGTGGTTAATGTTCTAGAGTCTTTATGGTACTTTTTCCCATGGAAGAGTTTCAGTCTTATTTTGACATCGACATCGAGATACACGGCTTCCAGATTCTATCATCATTCATTTCATCTACTGTTGCTTTATGGATTCCAGGGTTGTTCTCGTTTGGTGTTTTTGAGTGTTCTATGACATCGGGTCTGTTGTTGCATTATTATGATTCCGATATGGTTTCTTGTAGACAGAAGTATCTTTCCTTGCTTGCCAGATTGTGGTTCCAGTGTTACTCCACAGTGTTCTTCTAGTGCTTCTTTGCAACAGTCATCTCATTGTAGGGGGGGTTGTCCCACTGGGTTTTCCTTCTCTACCTCATTATTGCATTTGTACATGGGTACCTAATCAGGCCTTGTTGCCGGGACCCATTCATGCTTTCTTGCATTCATCTTAGTTTTAGGTGCATGCCTTTTTTAGTCTCCCTAAGTTGCACTTATGGGAGGGTGTTAGTGTAATTAATATTTAATTACACTTGCATAACTTTACTTAGGTTTTGCTTAGGTAATAATTAGTTTACTTAATTAATAAGTAAGCTTTATTTAGTTGAGTTGTTTTTAGGACAACATTAGGGTTGCATACAGTGTTTTTATAAAGCAATTCTCTTATTGTAATTTCTTAATTCTGAATATTATCAATTTGCACATTGACATGCAAAGCTCTACTTTTTTTATGTTTTCTCTTATGTGGAAGGTGTTTAGGTTTGCATGTCTGATTTAGGGTTTCTAACAAAGATGAGTGCTATTGTTTTCTAGTCTAGATGATTTTTTGTAGCTCTTTTTTCTTTAGTAGAAGTTATAATCATATTTTTAAAACTTAATGTAATTTCTTTCATTTCATGTTATATAAAAATTGCTATTATTGGGTATGTATTATTTTCAAGGGGATTACCCTTCATAAGAAGATTTAATTTGTTGTTGTCATAATGTGTGTGAGGGGAGTAATCTTGCATCAATTGGTATTAGATATTGTGTGTGAGAGGAGTACCCTTGCATCAACTGATTATTTTTTGACATACTTCACATACTCTAATATCCTTAAGGACATCGTCCTTACACCCTTTCCATGAAAACCTCTCTTAAATATTCATAAATGTCTTGAAATATCCCTGACAAAAATCCAAGGGAGCATCATGAAAAGTTCTTAGAACCTTCTCTTTTAACTTATATTTGGGTACAAAAAAATTCTTCCCTTATATAAAATAAATTCATTCACCAAGTTTCATACTTATTATCCTATAGAGTACCATCCAAAATATTAGTGAAAAAGGAGTTTTTTCATATTGAAAAAGGATTTTATCCTTCCAATAAGTGGTTATATCCATCATATAATTCAAATGTGGTTTTCTTTGCAAAGCATCAACCACTACATTGTTCTTCCCGTTGACATATTCTATGTCAAAGTCTAAGCTTGTAGCTCACTCACCCACTTTTGTTGAGGCATCTCATTAAGATAATTTTGAATAAGAAAGTAGTTTAGACTATTATGATCAATTTTTTTATAAAAAACTTACCTCCAACCAAGTAGTTTTTGAACTTAGCCAAAGTGTGCACAATGGCTATCATTTCTTTATCATAAATGGAGTAACTTATCTCCACTCCTCTTAACTTCCTAATTTCAAAGGTGATTTAATTCTTATTCAACATAAACACAACACCAATTCCTTCCCTTGAAGCATCACATTCAAGCTCAAAAATATTTGTGAAGTACGGTATAGCCAAAATAGGACAAGAACTATTCAGCATTTTAAGTTGATCAAAAGTTTTCCACATCGAATCAATCCATGAAAATGCCCCCTTTTTGTTCAAATTAGTAAGAGAAGCAACCAACTATGAAAAACCATTCACAAATTTCTATAAAAGATAAATAGTTGAAATAAACCTCTCAAATGAGTGAGAGTATTTGGCAATGGCCAATCCAAGATGGCCTAAATATTTTCTTGATCAAATTTCACACTCTTATAGCTGATCATATGTCCAAAATATAAAATATCTAGCATAGGAAACTTGCACTTAGATTATTTGGAAAATAAAGATTGGGCCTCCAAAATTCCTAATAAATCATCCAAGTTCCTCATGGTAACTTCTCAAGTCTTAATGTAGACTAAGATGTCATCAAAGAATACTATTTTTTTCTAAGTTGTTGATTGATGACTTGGCTCAAGAAATATTCAAAAGTTGTAGGTGCATTAGTCAAACCTAAAGGAATGATTAAGAACTTGTAATTCTCAAAGTGACATCAAAATGTAGTTTTCTATATGTCTTCTTCTCAAACTCTAATTTGGTGATATCCAAATCTTTTAAATTCTATTTTGGAAAAATAGATTTCATCATGTAACTCATCAATAAGTTCATCAATCCTTAAAATTGGATATCAATTCTTGATGGTCTTATTGTTTAGAGTACTATTATCTATGTATATGCACTATTTTCATTATTATTCTTCACCAAGATGACAAAAGATGCAAAGGCACTTTTGATAGGGTGAATTTGTTCCAACTCAAGGATCTCCTTAATAGATTTTTCTCTCTTATTTATTCATTCTAGGATGGAAATAATGAATGATAATGATAGGATTCACTCCTTATTCCAGCTCAATCACATGATCTATTCCCCTATCTAGTGGTTTTCTTAGTGGTATTCCACTAAAAAAATGTGCTTATCTAACAAAGTCTGAACATCTACATGATATTCTCTCTTATTTCCCAGTGAATAGGTAGGCATGATCAAGCATTGGGTTTCCCACTCTACTTGGTCATGATGGAATAAAATATCCATCCTTTTTGTTGTAACAATATGATGAGTTCCATTAGACATACCCCTCAACACCACATTCTTACCATCACCATGGAACTCAAGTAATCCCACCCAATGAATGAAGCCATTGGACATCCAAAAAATCAATGTTACCTATCTCACCACATAAGAATCATCCTTCAATTCATAATTTCCAAGAAATAGGCTCAACTTAGGAATCTTTCTAGTTCATTGAAGAGTAAAAAATCAACAACTTTGACGTTAAAACTTTCAATTTTTTTTGTTTTCAACCCTCTTCTACCAACAACTAGTTCATCAATAAAATTACGAGAGACTACATAATCAATTATCACAATGCTTCTTTGGCCACATAATACCCCATGGATGCTAAAGGATCATAATTTCATGTACCTAAAAGTTGGGAAAATGTACCTTCAATAGTCTTCTCTTCATTAGGCCTTTTTTGGTACAATTTCTTCATCATTTTCTTTAGGATCAACTTGTTGATATTTTGTTTTGATTGATTCATTATCAGAAACCACCTCTATGTAATGAACTTGGCCTTTCCCAAGACATCTATGACCCAAAACCCAAGGCTCCTTGCATGTGAAACATAATTTTTTTTCCTTTTTGTTGGTGTAAATTGGTGTTTTGCCTATCTAGGTTCTATTTACATGTTAAGTCCATTTAGGTCCTAGGAGGGAATAACCATGTAATTCAGAATTTACCAAGTAGGTATAACCATGCAATCCTGGTAGGTATAACCGTGTAATCTGGAATTTACCAAGCAGGTTAAACTCTCAGCTATTATGGGATCTTGGGAGTTATTACTCCTCTTGGAATTATCTACCATTATTTTACTATATAAGCAACACTCACCCCTCCCCTTAGCTAGTAATATGGAATGCTAGTTCAGTGCTAAGGGAGTGCTGAGTTTTCATCTGTAAGATATATTTTCTTGCTTTCCTTCAATCATTTTGATCTTGGGTGGTTTCACAACCAAATCTAACATGGTATCAGAGTTGGTTGTGAGTTGTGGGTTAGCAGTTTTTTCAATCCATTCTTGAAAGCAAAGTATGCTCTTCTCTTGCATCCCATGATGACCTGGAGAATAAAAAATGCTTGATAGAGATCTCAATTTCTTGAGGGGCTTCCTTTCTATTGCATTTTATTGCAGGTATTTCAGAGCTTCCTGGAGACATTGTGAACTCACCATTGAGTTCAGAGCAACCGAAAAAGTCAGATTGGGCTTTTGTTTCGTCCAAATTGGACACCACATACGAGATCTATGAAGGGTTGAAGAAAGAGGTTTTTGAAGAGGTTCCAAAAGGTAGCCATCAAATCAACGCATTTTCAGCCCAAACAGACCTCACCATCGTGCTCAGAAGGCATCAAAACCTAAGGATTGACTACCAATTCGTGAAATTTTGAAAAGTTGACTTTTGAGGCAATTTTTTTTTGCATTCTGAGTCGTATGACCTCTTCTACGCAAACGGTATGGATTTAAAAAATAATAATAAATTTATTTTTGTTCAAAAAAATATTATTTCGAAAAAAATTTATTGAAAAAGTTTTTTTTGAAAATTTGAAAAAAAGGCAAAAAAAATTAAAAATTCAAAAGAAAAAAAAGAAGTCGTAATCAAAGCGCTTTAACTATACAGTAGTACTTGCACAGAGTACCTAAGGTACCTACACAAAGTACCTAAGGTACCTGTGCGGTACCCTTGGGCGCCGCGCCAGGCAGGCTGAGCAGGTCCCGTGGGGAGTGGCTTTGGCCCCCCAAAATATTTTTTTTAATAAATTTTTATTATTAAAAATTTCATTTCAAAATTTTTTAATATTTTTTTTTTCTTTGCAATGATTTCTGGCTTTGATTGTGTGAGAATTTTTTTTTTCTTTGCAATGATTTTTGGCTTTTGATTGTGTGAGAATTTTTAATATTTACCAAAAATTTCACATATTAAAAATTCAAACCTGTGCCATCATTTCGTACCTTGTACCTACAATTTGCCTCGGCTCATGTGCAACCTCTATTAAGTTTAGTAGGATTTTTTCTAGTTGCACTAATCTGGAGGATGTCTATTTTTAGCTGGTGAACTTCTAAACCTGGCAGACTTCTATCTCTAGTAGGCAAACAAATTTGGTAGTTTCTACAAATTTAGTAGCAGCTTTGCTAAATTTGGCGGAGGTTGATTTTTTTTTTAGGACCCCTCTCCATTGTAATTTTGGTTTTTGCGCCTGAATTTCAGAGGGCTCGTTCTGGATCATACGAAGGTATTTGTCAACATTTTTTTTTTATTTGGGGTAAAAAGTCATGCTCTTCATAGTGGTGTGATTAGTTTTTGCTCAAGTGATCTTCTTTTTTTTCTTTTTTTTTTCCAAAAAATCAATTTTTTCATCAGATATGAAGGACAATCCTCATTTTTTGAACTTCAAACGAATGCAACTTTCACATACGACCTCAGATTGAGGTGATTCTTTTTTTGTAAGTGATTTTTTTCCCGAGAACTACACATTAGTACTATTTTGAGGTTCTCATCTAAGATTTTATTATACTTTTAAGATTTGGGTCCATTTTGGACACTTGTAAAACTCTAGTAAATAACTCCAGCATTGCAAACACACTAATTTATAAAGTGCCAAATCATTTTTTGTTGGGGGGGATTCTTGATTGAGTGAAAAGGGGGGGTGTCTCTGTGTGTTTCTTCTTTCATTTTCTCTCACATTGCAACAACAATATAAAATGGATGAAATGGTTCCTCTACTCACACCATACAATTACTTTGAGTGGAAAAATGAAATGGAACTTCACTTAAGAAAGTTAAAATTTTATAGAATAACAATGGGTATTGATAAGGAACATACAAAGAATGAAGAAAAGCCTAAATGGTTCAACATGTGCGATGAAAATTTTGGCACCTTATGCATGGTTGTGTCTCCTGATCTATGATTTCATATTATGTCTACAAAATCACCAAATAAAGTGTGGAATACTTTGAACACTCTCTTTGGTAAGCAAGATGATTTGAGAGCACATTCATTGGAGAACGAGCTCATAGGATTGAGCCCATGCAATTTTGAGACCATTCAAGATTTCTTTACTAAATTGAATGCCATAAGATTGTAGTTGGAGCAATGTGGAGTTAAAAAGGATGACTCACAATTGATTTTAAGCATTCTTTCAAAACTTGGTCAAGATTATGCAGTGTTTATTTCTACATTTCATGCATTGAAAAGAGCCTTAGGAAAAAGATTTACTATGCCTTCTCTAGGCGAGTTCACAGTTGATGTCACAAAGGAGCAAGATAAATTGATTCAAATGGGCATTATTAAATCTTCTAAGTCTCAAGCCTTGACTACAAAACAAGGCACTAATAAGCAAAAAAAGAAATAAAGGAACCAAGGAGATAGAAATAAAGATTTAGATCAATCACTATCTACTTCTAAAGTAGACTCTAAATTCTCTTCAAAAGAGGATTCATCTAAGAAGGAGAAGCCCACTTGTGCATATTGCAATAGGAGTGTACATGAATAACAATCTTGTTATAAGAAGGATATTGATGAACTAAAAAATCTTCTTGAGAAGAAAAAATCAGTTTGCCTTCTCGAATGGTTGATTATGCTTCTTCTTCTAATTCCAAAAATTAAAAATAATCAAAATCTGATAAGGAAAAAGGTCATACTACAGGGGCAAGTAAATCAAAGGTAAAGCTCTTTGTGCCTCTACAGGCCTTGGATTAGGGAGATGGCTCCTAGATTCTGGAGCTTCTCATCACATGGCTTCTACAGAGTCTATGTTCTCTTCTTTTGAGACGTGTGTTATGCCACCTATTCTGATGGGAAAAAATACATACATGGATGTAATTGGGAAAGGATCTATTGATATTAGGGATGGAAATTTCAATGATGTTTTGTGTGTACCTCATCTTTCAAACAATATTCTTTTCATCTATCAAATCACTCATGGTGGAATAGGGAAGACCATGGAATTCACACCTGATTCAATTATCATCAAATACTTGGGAAGTAGAGAGATAATTGCTACCGGGGTGGTTGATCATGCATCTCGGTTATACACCTTTTCAGACTTTGCACTTGATGATGGTTCTAACCCTTTGGTTGTTGATCACACTCCTAGTTTGAATTTTGATTTTGAGGAGAACTTTGGTTACTTGAACTTGGGTATTCTCACAGGTGATCCAACTCTTGAGCCTTGCATTTTTATCCTCCATCTACTATTTCTTCTGAGGATACTGGTGTTGCTACATTCATGGCTACTTATGATTTAGTGCAATAGGATGCACATCATCTTCCAAATATAGCTACTTTGGATGACTACTTGACAAACATTGCAGGTTTGTTCATAGAGTCTCATATTTCAGACTTGGGAGACACTATTCATGACATTCATCTTCTCTTTGATGAAGTTGATTCTTCTTTAGTTGTTATGGAGGAAAATTTGAATCCTCTTTCTCATTCTCCACATGATCATTCATCACATTTTGACATGAGTGTGGATACTTTTGATCAGCATTTGGAGGAGGCACCTTTGTCTTTAGAAGAGATATTGGAGTCTTTGGATCTTGTTCTACATACATCTCTACTAGGTTCTAGATTGTCATCTTCATTAGTGTGGCCTCGAATTCCTGATTTGATGTAGGCGTCTTTTGAAATCGACATGGAGACACATGAGAATTTTTTAGAGACTTGTTACAGTTTAAGATTTCTTCCCTCATATTCCTTTCAGGTTTGGAAAGACATTCTTCATGCACCTTTGGTTTTGTTTCTTCCTAAGGGGAGAAACATTGTTCGATGATCATGGTCCATCTTGTACATCCAATTTCAAGCATCAACCATTGACATAGTTGAATACTTGATGGAAGACTACATAGTCTTTCTTGTCCTTTCTATTTTGGATGGGAATTCTTTCTTGCATGTGATTCTTCTTGTGTTGGGAAACATGTTTTCTTTTCTCTCTTTTGGGGAGGATTTTTGTCCCACTGTGTTTTCTCCTTTTCTCTGTTTGTGAGAGATCATTTTGTACATGGATACCTAACATGGTCTTGTAGTTGAGACCCATCTTTGTGTCTTTTCACCCACCTAAGCTACACTTAATGGGGGGTGTTAGTATAGGTTTTTTATTTTCCTTATGTTAGGGAATATTTATTTTTCCTACACACATTATTAAGATTGCTTAGGTTATATTAGAATGGTTAGGATGAGGACATGTGGAATAAATCCATCACTCACATGTGTCACTCACACCCACCTTTGGGTAGTTGAGTCTCGCACCCTCTTTTGGATTTATTAGCCACCTCCCATAACCATTTGTTGTCTTTATCTAAGTAGGTATAACCATGTAATCTGGCATTTACCAAGTAGATTAAACTCCCACCTATTATGGGCACTTGGGAGTTATTACTCTTCTTGGAATTATCTTCCATTATTTTTCTATATAAGAAACACTCACCCCTCCCCTTGGCTAGTGATATGGAATGCTAGTTCAGTCCTAAGGGAGTGTTGAGTTTATTCATCTGTACTTGATCTCTTTTCTTGCTTTCCTTCAATCATTTTGATCTTGGGTGGTTTCACAACCAAATCTAACAATTGGCACTTCACCTTTTGGACTATGAATTTATTCTTCTCTTTAGATAAATATTGACTAAAATGTGCTAACTGTAGAATCCATAGTGGTTCTAGTGGAATGATTTATATTTTTTGCATATTTATTTGTAGAGCTGCATGTACTTTCCTCACCATTTTGTCATTAGGGTATGCTCATATGTTGGTCCATTTTTCTAATCAGTTGGGCCATTATTCCATCATCACATCAAATTTAATTTCATCCATCTCATTCAAATTATCATCCATTTTTATCTATTTGACTTTATCTTATATATTATATTCTACTACTTGATCTAATTCTCAGTATTATCTTCAAAAAATGGGAATTGAAACTCTTTATTGGAATCTCTAATAGTATCTAATCTTTTTTTCACTTAGATGCATGAGATAAAAAATACTATATAAAAATATTAGCTCTAAACTCATAGGATAGCAAGATCACCAACTCTTATACCATTGTAAAATTCTGTCCTACTTTTTATTTTTATTTTTACAGCATAATGATGAATATGTAACGTCTTCAAAACTTTATGATCATCTAGATCCTAGAGTGGGAAAGGTGAGAGCATACAGTTCTTCCAAACACACAACTATTCTCAATGAATGAAATTACAAAATAATATGATAGTAAGATGACTAGAATATGCAGGTGACTAAGCTAACCTATCAACACCTCTTTTTATGGACTTGCATAAAATGACACATAGGCAACAAAGCTAGCCTTATAAAAACCTCTTTGAAAAATTGTGTGAATGAAATGCAAGCCACTAAGAAAATTTCTAAGTTTGAATCAAACCAAAATGACCGACAATGTTATTTTATTCATGCTAAACAGGTTGAGTTATTATGCTATAATGGTTGGTGTAGTGTAGGAAATTGTATACCTTTACAATTTCACTCTATGTTTGGGTCCCTTAATTAATTGGACTTAATTAAGCTCCCAATTTTCCAAATTATGCATTCCAAAGCCTTATTTATCATGTTTTCCAAAAGGGGAGCCTATATTTAATTAATGTAATTAATATTTTAATCACCTCAAAATGAATGTGTCATAGAATTTTGGGCTGGAACCCATTTTCCCAAGGGCGAATGGGTCCTCCTTAAGTCCTATGTCCAAAATTTTAATATGTTTTTGGTGATATTTAATGATTTAAATTTCATATGCAATTGTCGGCTTTTAGAATTTAATTTTTGAGAAATTAGATAAACACCTATAAATACATGTATTTTTATCAATTCAAATCTAACACACTTTTAGGAGACTTCCTAAGAGAAAATATTATTGTCAAGAGCATATTTATCAGTAATTTGTTGCAACATTCATGATCCTATCATCATGCTCTAGCTTATGTTTGTTATTGTCTTCTTGTGAAAGCTAATATGCATTGTTGATCCTAAAGCATCCAAGCATCCAAGTATCCAACACATCAAGAAAAGAAAGATCTAATTCCTTGGAGTGATTTGTTTGAATTCAGTCCTCTAAGGGAAGCCATTCAAGGTTTGGTGAGTTGTAGCGATCATTCATTCATCATTCCTTCCTTTTATCAATTGGCATTATCATTCTATCAAGGTTTAATTACCAAAAATGGGATTTGACTAAGGCAAGCCCCCATTCAAAATAAACAATTTTTCCTCTCTTTGTATGTGCAGATTACAAGTTGAAGAATGACTGAAAGGATCTCAAAGAACAATTTTGCAACATTACATAAGTTGTCACCATTGTTGCCAAGCCACATAAACTCAATTGTAGATTTTATTTCTGACTTTCCAAGAGTGGGACCTATGCCAAACTAAAGCCAAGATCTAGCATTAGAGGACTTTCAAAGCTTATTTTAGACACCCTACCCAGGACCCATTCACCCTAGGGTAAACCTATCCTTCAGTAGTACTCAAAAATGAATTTTAATGCCAAGTACATGTGTCCAAACCCTTATTAGATCTACCTACAAATTTTGTTTTAAGTATCATATCTTTGGGATCTTGCATTTATCATTTCGGTCTTTTTGATCATTAGGTTTAATTGCATCAAATTATTTTTGTAGGGAAAAATTGTGGACTACGAATGTGGTAGACTTTATCCCTTATAATCCTGTTGAATAGTTCTATAAATCCAATTGGTATGAATTTTCCTCAGTTTATTCCTATGTGTGTCAATCTGGGGATCGTAAATTGACAAAATGTATTGGGGATGTTTTCTTAATGGCTAAAGACAATAAATTGGGAAAGTATGAGATGTGCTCTATGAAAAACAAGTATTCAACTTTCACACTTACTAGAAATTATTCTAACATTTTTTCTTTAAACAACTCATGATCTAGTAAGAATACTCCCTAAGTTAGATAACATAATCACACTTGAATTAAATGCAAAACATTGATCAAACACTTAAATAATTAGATGACAAAAAGTTGTAGTGTGATAGGAAGTTGGAGTGTAATAGGAAGTTCACAAGACATAATACAAAGTAGTCTTTAGAAATCATAATTATGACTGAACAACGGGAAAACTACTAAGGAAAATTAACTTCTTGCACCTTAAATAATAATTACATCTAATAGAAAGTTGATCACACTGATTGCAACACTAAACCAATTACATAAGTTGAACATTAAAACTTCCCAAGCATAAAAGGAAATCAAATCACAAAAAATTCATACTATAAAATGCATTCAACATAAATGTTACCCTTAAGTTTGGTACTCTCCCCAACATTACCTTGCTTCCCCTTTATTTAGTTAAATCTTTGCACAAGTTTTTAAGGCCAAGCGGTGTTTCACAGTACGTTACGAACCTAGGTGGGGTTTTCACTAGTTTTGCTAACCTCCCACTTTATTGCTTCTTTATTGTTCTTTGAATGTAGGCAGTGTTTTATGGTTCCATTGACTTACCACCCGTTTAAGCCTTACTTATCTTAGGTGGTCTGTACTAAAGTTTTGCGAACTTGTCAAAGACCCTTGGGTGACTTGTTTCACAAGTTTTTCTTTTGGGAAGGATTTCAAGAGATGTTTGAAACTTGGGTGCTGTTTTGCTAAGTTCTGTGAACCACCCACCCTACAGCCAGAAGACATTTTTTAGAAGAATAAAAAATAACAGTGAAAGCAGATTTGAATGAAAAATGTAGTTATATAGGAAAAATAAATGAATACCATTGAATTTGATATGAACATAATCAACTTAAATCATTCATGCAAGAACACTATGATATGAAAACATTATATATATATATATCGTAGCGCCATAACAAAAATAAACGATTCAACTACAAAAATTTGATATCGATAGCAAAAAAGGGTATCTTTTTCAAATATAAAGGGCGAACATCAACACTCAAATGCCCTCTATCATAGTCTGAAGGTGTTTGATTTGGGAAAGAGATAGTATATTCTCATACGACTATAAAAATTGGGCAAAGAGCACCATGTCATTCCTCACAATCCCTACACGAAGTAGAGTCATGACTTCTTCCACAACCTCATTCTGAAGAGTCGATGCTATGTAGATGGCATTTCCCACCAACCCGCGCTATGGATAGTTACTAAGCCCGACAATGGCTACATTGATAGGGTGGTGAAACTCTAGCCTCACCAAATGCTCAAATGCTCTCATGCCCCAATCACGGCGACTAGAGGTCCTGATGACAGTGTACACAAAATGATCCAACATGGTAGTGTTATACATGTGCACTTGGATCATAAATGATTCACCCAAAATTCTATGAAGCACTTCCTCTTCTATCTCACTCTATATGACAAAAATGTCTTTCAGTTGGTCAGACAGATGCCTAAACAGAGGATTGCATTCGATCTCTTCCAAAATGATGAAATCATTCACTGATACTCCTTCACTCTGAGTGCTCACCATATTGGATTCTTTTGAATGGTGAATTATGGTGACATTGGTTGAATTTATAGATAGTTGGTTAGACATTTGGGCTATCTCTCTTAGATTTGATGAGATAACAACTTGGTTTGAATTAATGGTTGTTTTGAACCAATATTAAATTACGTTCCTTATTAGATAGCATACATATGCGATCATATTGTATCTTCTTAAACCTTAATTAATTGCATGGATATGGGATATATCATTTGGAAATCGTTGGTGTGAAACAAGGCCAAGTTTTCTTGCCTAATATCTTTTCATTTATCAGTTTAATTATTTCAGTTGATCATATTCTCTTAGCCATTTTCAAGGAGACAGTTGGGCGACAAGAAGTGTCACTAATTTTAGTAATGGTTTTGGTAACCATTTTTGGGGTGAAATTCACTACTATATCTAAGATGAGGGAGAAGGATAGGGGGTTTGATCTCCATAGATACATTGTGCTGTATTTCGAGAAGGAACACTATTCATTTATGTCAATTTTATATTGCAGTAGTTTGTAATTTGTGTGTTATGAATTTAAATGTGGTGTTTAGCATATCGATCTATGTGTCAAGCATGTAATAGAGGCATATTTTCTATTTGAAATATACTTTATTGCGTCCATTTATTGCAGTATAATTTCTTCTTTCTTGGTATGGTAGTTATAAGTCAATTCAATCTATGTGTTGTTAGTTTATGGCTTTCTGATTTCCCTTTCACATTAGTGTATTTTTTATGAACTAGCATTTGTCACCTTATCACTTTCTAGTTAAAATCTACCATATTATTAGATAGATCATACGAGGGAGTAGTACCTCTTTAATTTAGAGGAAAGTTGCAAATGCAGTTGTGACATTTCTAGAGCTATTATTGATTGGCTCCAATACATCAAGGGTAAAATAGAGTCAAAGTTATTAATATTTTCCAAGAGGCCAATTCATTCGCTAAAAAAATTTTGGGGACTCCATTGGGGAGGTAGTTATAATATCTGACAAGTTGCCATCGTGTGATGTGGAAAGATGGTACTCCCCCATAACAATGTATTTCCTATGTTTTAGCCTAACTTGAATTGGATGTAGACAAAACAAGAAGACATTATTTCTCACTTAAATACACTTTCTTGAAGGTGCAAAAGGAGCACATCAGATTATATGTGAGAAAATCTTATCTTGGAAGAAGAAGAAGAGCGGGCCCAACGCCCACCTAGACTGGTAGTTGAACATCCTCCAAGATTGGTGTTTGTGTACTATGACAACCCTCCCCGTCGTCCTAATCACCATCCCAATCAACCTCTCCATCACCCTCAAGACCCACCTCCACCTCATCCACCACCGAGAGATTAATCCAGGGGTTCCCCCCTATATTTTCTCCTTCATGAGTTGGTGACTCTAATCAGATCCATGGCCTTGAATCTCTGGTATAACCACATTGTCCCCATTTCCTTATCATAATATCATGACTTGCCTAGTAGATCCTGAAATTTTTTCCTAAATTCTGTGGTGAAGACACACAAGACCCTAAAGAACACATCCTATCCATGACCACAGTAAGTGGGATCTTGGGTATCCAAGACAAAGATGTTTTTGTGACAATCTTGACAATCTTTGTTGATAGTTTAATCAAGAACACAACTAAATGATTCAGGGGAATGGAAAAGGGATGCATCACATGATGGAATGTTTTAAGAGAAAAGTTTCTCTAGTGTTATAAAACTCTAGCTAACGTTGCGGCCATCATGTGATAATTTTTTCATATTATAAAAGCTAAAGTTGAGACAATGAGAGATATCTTGTACCACTTCAAAAAATTCCTGCTCCTGAAAGGCCAAGTAAGGAAATTTAGTTTCACATATTCATTTCAGCTTTAGATCATGATATTCAATTGATCCTCAAAAGAGATAGGGTCCAAAGGATCAAAAAAGCTCAGTTGGAAGCGATAAGTATTGAGGATGATTTTATAGCTGGGGGAAAGTGGAAATTTAATAATATTAAGAGGTTTGAAATTAATCCTCCTCTCAAATTTCTTAAAGTAATGAAACTTTCTCGTCTGACCGCTGAAAATATTAACCTGACAATCTTTGGTAGCATGCAACAACTTGAAAAAGAAGAAATTCAACACTACAATGCTCAAGCTTTTAGTTTGAATGTCTTGACTTAAGTTGAAGATGATCTCAGTTCATCCAGTGATGATGAAGATAATTCGCCATAGAAGAAGTCACTTTTTGTGTCTCAGGTTACCTTTTCTTTCCATTTTGAGAATAAGTCTTTCCCTCCTAATGCCAATATAAATGACCCAATGCCACATTCCCCTCTTGCTCCAAAATATTAAACTCTCATTTTTGAGGAGGCTGCTAATAAAAATCCATGCTTTAATATGGAAGACAATGAAGACTCCACGTATGATGCTTCCTGGGATGGGATATAGTGGTCATTCAATTCTAACCCCCTCTTTGTCTTTGATGAATTTGAAATGTACGATAATTTTTTGTTCATTGATCCAGTTGATGAACCTATGTCAGAAGAAAGAAGGTAATGTTTCTTATCGACGGGGGAAGGTTTTTGTTGTTACTACAGAAGAGCAAAGCAATGGTGTAGAGTTGTTAGTTTGTGGATTTAGGAAACATAGTGTCAGAGAAGAAGTTGAAACAGGGGATTTGTCACAAGGGTTGGATGTACATGAATCAAGAAAGCCTAGTAAAGAGAAGTGGATGAGAGAATATGGTCTAGTGTAGGCCTTCTTGCAGCAGAAAGAAATCTATGATGAGAAATTGATTTTTGGAGGTTTGCTTGGCGACAATTTCTTCTTTCTCTACATTTGTGTTTGGGCGATCTCACTTCTCATTTTTTTCCAGAAGCTTTATGCAAAGGTAGGCCTATTTAGGGATGGGTCATTCTTTTCTCATCCTATTAATAGCTTCGTGTAAGACCTTTCTTGCCTTTTGTTTCTAGCAGGTTCTTCCTGTCATGTACATAGTCACATTTTTGGTGTGTTTGTTTCTTGTTGGGTTTGTTGTTTTGGGTTTTGGTGGCCTTCTCATTTTGACTTTGTACCTAATGGATAGGACTGGTCACATCTTCTAGGTTCTTCTACGTCATTTACAGTACTTTTCCCCAGTTAGAGCCACTATTACCCTTAATTTTGGTACCCTCCTCAATGCCACCTAGCTTCCCCTTTCTTTAGTTAAATATTTGCATAAGTTTCTAAGTCCAAGCGGTGTTTCATTATACATTGTGAACCTAGGCAGGGTTTTCACTAGTTTTTCTAGCCTCCCACTTTACCGCTTCTTTATTGTTCTTTGAATGTAGGTGGTGTTTTGTGGTTCCATTATAACTTACCACTCGTTTAAGCCTTACCTATCTTAAGTGGTCCATACTAAAGGTTCGTGAACTTGTCAAAGACCGTCAGGTGACTTGTTTAACAAGTTTTTCTTTTTAGAAATATTTTAGGAGACGTTTGAAACTTGGGTGGTGTTTTGCTAAGTTCTACAAACCACCCACCCTATCACCAGAAGACATTTTTCAGAAGAATAAAAAATAATAGTGACTGTAGATTTGAATGACAAATGCATTTGTATAGGAAAAGGAAATGAATACCATTGAATTTGATATGAAAAGAATCAACATAAATCATTCATACAAGAAAAATGTGATATCAAAATAGTATTTTTATTTATATATAACATATACATCGCAGTGGGATTACAAAAATTTCTGATTCAACTACAAAAAGTTGACATCGATAGAAAAAAAAAAGGTTTCTTTTTCAAACACAAAGGGTGAACATCAACACTCGAATGCCCTTTATTAGAGTCTGAAGGTGTTCAATTTGGACAGGAGATAGTAGATTCTCATGCGACTACAAAAATTGGGTAAAGAGCCACATGCCATTCCTCACAACCCCTACACAAAGTAGAGTCACGACTTCTTCCACAAATTCATTCTAAAGAGCCGAAACTATGCAAATGGCTTCGCCCACCAACCCGTTATGTGGATAGTGACTAAGCCCGATAATGGCTACACTGATATGGTGGTGAAAATCTGGCCTCAAAAAATGCTCATACCCTCTCATGCCCTAGTCATGATGACCAAAGGTCCTGATGATAGTGTACACAGAATGCTCCAACATGGTAGTGTTATGGAAGTGCATTTGTCTCATAAATGCTTCACCCAGAATGCTATGAAGAACTTCCTCTTCTATCTCACTTTGTATGCCAAAAACTTCTTTTAGTTGGTTAGACAGATGCATGAACAGAGGATTGTATTCAATCTCTTCCAAAATGATGAAATCATTCGGTGATACTCCATTACTCTGAGGGCTTGCCTTATTGGATGCTTTTGAATGGAAAATTGTGGTGACACTAGTTGAATTTATAGATGGTTGGTTAGAAGTTTGGGCTATCTCTCTTAGATTTAATAAGACAATAACTTGGTTTGAATTAATGGCTGATTTGAACCAATTTTAAATTGCATTCCCTGTTGGACAACATACATGTGTGATCATATTGTATCTCCTTAAACCTTCATTAATTGTATGGTTGTGGGATATATCATTTGGTGGTTGTTAGTGTGAAATAAGGTCAAGTTTTCTTGCCTAATGTATTTCCATTTGTTAGTTTAATTATTCTCATTGATCATATTCTCTTAGTCATTTTGAAGAAGGTGGTTAGGCGACAAGAAGCATCACTAATTTTAGTAACGGTTTTGGTAACCATTTTTTGGGTTAAATTCACTACTATATCTAGGATGAGGGAGAATGATAGGAGGTCCAATCTCCACAGATACATTGTGTTATATTTTGAGAAGGAACACTATTCATTTATGCCAATTTTATATTGTAGTAGTTTGTAATATGTGTGTTATGAATTTAAATGTGGTGTTTAGCGTATCGATTTGTGTGTTGAGCGTGTAATAGAGGCATATTTTCTGTTTTAAATATACTTTATTACATCCATTTATTATAGTATAATTTCTTCTTTCTTGGTATGAAAATCATAATTCTTTTCAATCTGTGTGTTGCTAGTTTATGGCTTTCTTCTTTCCCTTTCGCATTAGTGTCATTTTTATGAACTAGCATTTGTCACCTTATCACTTTTTGGTTAAAAGCCACCATATTATTAGATAGATCATACGAGGGAGTTGTACTTCTTTAATTAAGAGGAAATTTACAAATATAATTGGGACATTTCCGGAGCTGTTAGCAATTGGCTCCAGTGCATCAAGGGTAAAATAGAGTCAAAGTTATTAATCTTTTCCAAGAGGCCAATTCATTTGCTAACAATAAATCAAATCGTACTGAATGTAAATTATAACTAGTATAAACACAAAACAACCTCACCAAGTATCCTGAGAGGGGGCCCTTCCTCTGGTTCACAAGTAGAGTGGAAAGAAGCTAATTATGCTAACTCAATACCATGAACATCCAATTCTATTCATCCAGTTTGTAGCAAAAAAAATGTATTTTTGTTCTCTATCTTCTCTGTGTCTATCCTCTACATTCTAAATCATACCATATATAGATTTGATCAACATGTCGAATACCATAAACTATGATTAAAATAAATTATGACTTGTTATGGCCAGTGGCCAACAAACTGGCTATCAATAGTCTTTGGTTTGGTCATAGGCCACAAACCCAAAACAATATTAAAAATAGTTTTGAAATGTAATGCAAAAATGGAAGCAAGCAGTTTCACAACACATTTGACTCATCCTTTACCATTCCTCATGTTCTATGACCTTCAAGGGTTGTCTTCCACATGAACACTTCATTCAACATAATCAATTCCTATAGCAAATCAATCAAATTATGTCATTATCTCAACATTTTGGCATTTTGGAAGCATTCCTCCATTCTTTGAAAAGATATTAAATATTATTTATTTTCATAATAATTAATGGTAAAATGAATTAGGAAAGAGGGAAAACAGGTAATGGAATGAAACACAAAAGGCATAGGAATTAGACATGTTTTGCACCCATCAATTTCCATTTAGTTCCAAATCCTATTGTCCTAAGAAACAAGAGATTTCAGTTTGATTGGCTCACTTTAGGGTTGAAAGTCAATCTCTACACCTTGAAATATCTTAGTTTCAATGAAATTTTGGGAAGAGGGACATCATTAGTTCCTAAGTTCTTTGTATGAAGGACCTAGGACACCCCATTTTGGATCTCCCCCTTTTTCGACCTTTTCAGTTAGCAATAATCATCTAACTTAAAATATGAAATACATACACATATAGCCTTTGATGGTATTTCCATCTAGGTTTTACAATATTAACATGAACTTCATTACAAATCAACATGACATAAGTATACTACAATTATTAAACTTAAATAAAGTTTTGATTATAAAATCAAATTATTGCAATATCCAAAATAAGCCCAAATATCATTGAAAAGTTAGCTTAATGATGAACCAATTGTAGAATACCTTATAAGGATGATATAAAATATTAACATACCTGAATAATACCCCTCTTTATTGCTAGTAACACTGCTCATAACTGAATTACAACTCATTTTCAATACACATAAACCATTTCCCAGAAGCACACTAACACAACCAAATTGATGAGCTACTAGAAACACACTTAAAACCTCCAATAAACACACCCAAACATTGTTGGAATAACTGCCAGCATCTCCCTTTGGGTTCGCGACATGGTTTAACCGCCTCTCATGGATCTTAACTGACGCTTGTATCGGGCATTGATAGGTCGATCTTTTGGTGCAGCGACAAGGCCAACAATTGGTATCAGAGCAGGTCATGGGTTTAAACCCCTCGGGTGACGCTGAGGGGGGATTGTTGGGCTAACCGCCAACATCTCCCTTCGAGTTTATGACATGGTTTAACCGCCTCTTGTGGATCTTAACTGATGCTTGTCTCAGGCATTGACAGGTTGATCTTTTGGTGCAACGATAAGGCCAACAAACACACTGGAAATAATATTATATTAGATTGATAATTTTCTTAGACATGTATAGTTTTGAAACAAGGTATTTTATTATTGGTATAATTTGTGTAATAGGTACAAAAGATAATCAAAATCACCCAAAACACTATTGTCTACCTTGTTAATGATTTGAAACATTAAATAACCCTTAGGCACATAAATACAAGCCATTATGAACACTCAAATAGGGGTGATTCATCTCCCAAACTCACACCTTTTCCACATGGTATGGACTTCCTTAAGATGGATGACTCATAGAAACACATTCAATATTTACATTGAACTATACAACTTGCATAATTAGTTATTAATAATCCAAATAGAAAAAATAATGTGATACACTCAAACTCTATAACTCAGATGGTGCGGCAAACAATAGGTACAACCTACGGGAAATGTACGACTAATATGAGGATTGGTATAACTCTTGTAAAAACTTCCACCAAGCTCTTTCAAAATAATTGAAATGTCAAGAAAACAATACTAAACCATTTAGCAAATAGAAACACATAAAAAGTATTCATTGAAAAAAAAACTAGAAATCTTCATTTGTAGCACAATTGTAACTTCATGATGAAATCCCCAAATTCAATTAGGAGGGTTTTTTTCCCCAAAATCGGTATTCTAGAATTTTTTCATCCTCAAGAAATGAAAAAACTCAAATTTCCTTAGAGAAAATAGTAAATATGAAAAATGGTAACCCTTTTCTCTTCATAGCTCCCTCCTTTTATAACTTTTCTTGGTGGATTTAATATTAATTAATCCTTTTTGGCTCCATTTAATATTTTAAAGTGTGCAAAAATATCAACTTTTCCCCTTGAGCCTAACACATCCTTTTTTGCACAACTTAATATCACTTTTTAAATAATTAAAATAAGTTGCCAATATAAAAAATAAAATTTGACAACTTAATTATTTAATTTACTTTTCCTTTTTTTTTTTTATGCCAATTAGCTTATGGGAAAATATAGGAAATAATCTAAAGGATAAATATTTGCTTACATGTAAGAAGGGGTGATTACAATTGGGCTAATTATTGGGATGAACATGGTGTCAAAATAAGGACTACCATAGGCTGACTGTAGAAATGATTAGGTCTTGAGGGTTGGAAAATCCACCTAAGAACCTAGTAGAATATGGAAAGGCCTTACATTCTTCATACAAAACTAACAAGATATTTGAACAACCAATAATTGACATGGATTGGTTAGTTCTTGAAGACTCCTTAATGGACAACAAGGTTATAAATGTTATAAATTGAATGATGCAATGATTGGAGGAGCCTTATCCTATGTTGGATCGACATCCAAAGGCTGTGAAGAAGATAGATTAAGCTAGATAATTATCTAGTGCAACAAATAAATAAGAAAAATATAAAGGCAAAAGAGAAACTAGGGTTGTTACCATCAAAAGGAAATAAAAATAAAATACATTAACCATTGACTCAATTGGGGGTGAGGGTGAAGAAGAAAATTTCCAACTCATCATGAAAAGGAGGTCAATTCTAAAGTATCCTCTTATTGTCAGGTCACTGTCTCAACTTGCTTCAAAAGAAAATACTCGCTCACCACCTCATGATTCACCATCCAAATTATTGGTGTAAATAGGTAATTTACCTAACTTGTTAACTAGTGGGTCCTATTTACATGTTAAGTCCGCTTAGGTTATAAGAGTCTTTCTAGAAGTATTAATTGTCATCTAGATCTTATCTTATATTTTTGGAATTTAATACTTTTTCCTAGGTCATTTAATATTTACATTAGTTAGTTGTCATATGTTATAGAATTGGCGTATGTCATAATCTTGTCTACTCCTATATTTCACCTTGTCTATATAAGCAAGGTCATTGTAAACTTTGTAGCATACCTCATCATGATTATGATACTATTTTGGAGTTTGATTATTTCAAGTACTTTGAATCTTTAGATGAGGATGATAAGGTTTCTTTAGATGTACCTTCTTCTCCTTCAAAGATGTTTTTTGTACCTTCACCTTCATTGATTCCTTCTGCAAAATAATTGATTGAGGCTACCATTATTTTTGTTCAACAAGTGAATCACTGTCTTTTAGATATATCTTTGTGGGGTGATTTCTTGATAGGTATTTTAGACTTGTTTGTGGAGTCACATTTCAGATTTGGAGGACACGTGTGATGGGTTATCTCTCCTCTTTGATGACAGTCATTGCACAATTGTTTCCAATCCATCACTGTCTTTGGATATTGTTCAACATCAATTTCCGCATAGTCCTGGTTTGTCACCTTCTTCATTGATTGGGCATGTACCTAATTTTATTATGGAATCTTCATCTTCAATGGAAAAGGAGACACATGAGAAGATTTAAAAGACATAATCATACATCTTTATGCTTCTTCCTTTCAATTCATATCTAGGATAGGAAGCATTCCTGCATTTTTACTTGGTTTTGGTTTTTTTGAAAGAGAGACAAGTTGTTTGTCGACATTGGATCATGCTTTGTCTTTAGATACTTACCATTTTTTTAGGATATTATACATTGTAGGGGGTATATAGTCTCTCTTTTTCCATGGGGGTCATTGATTGTATATTCATGATGGATGTAGTCCTTGGGGGTATCATTGAGTCCTCCATTCATTATCCTTGTTTGTATCTTTTCTCTCTTTTGGAGAGGGGGTTTTCCCCATGTTTTTTTTTCTCCTTTTCTCCATTTGTGAGAGATTATTTGTACATACGTACCTAACATGGTCTAATAGCTGATACCCATCTTTTCATCTTTGTATAATTTGCATAATAATCTTCTCCACAAGTTGCACTTAAGCGGGGGTATTCTGTGTGAATAGGTAGTTTACCTAACAAGTTAATTAGTGGGTCCAATTTACATGTTAAGACCACTTAAGTCCTAGGAGTCTTTCTAGAAGTATTAATTGTCATCTAGATCTTATCTTATCTTTTTGACATTTAATATTTTTTCCTAGGTAATTTAATATTTTTATTAGCTAGTTGTCATATATTATAGAATTGAGACACATGTCATAATCTTGTCTAATCCTATCTTTAAATTTGTCTATATAATAAAGGTCATTGTACACTTTGTAAGAAACCTCATCATCACATTTGATAAATCTTAATATCAAGTAAGCTCATTTCTTGCATACTCTCTTATGGAAGGGTTTTCATTATTTTTGCAACTGATCTTGGGTATTGAGCTAATATTTAGCTCCTGCACCAATCACTACCCAATTCACCTCCTCTTGTCCAAAGTCCACCAATACAAGCTACATCCTAGGCTCCAACTCAACCAAACGTTCTCAATCCATCCCATGAACTTACCATTCCTTCACCTTCTTACTCTTTCCCACACATAATAGTACCTTCACCTCCTCATACTAAGGAAATAATTCAACCAATAGGTGATGGTGGGAAACATGATGGATTTTTATAAGAGATGGAGATTGAAAACCTTAACAACTGAGTGCTAGCAATTGATTCTTCACCATAAGAGCATGTTGAGAATTCTTAGAGCACCATTGGGACCACAGTCTCAAATCCCCCTCCTACTCCTCCCAACCTTCAACTATCTAAGACTTCAAGTCTCTTTATTTGGCTCATTTATGTCATTCAAAAGAGATAAAGGATATATGTCCAAGAGGAGGAATATTTCTCTTCAATGACAAAGGTTTTTAAGGCCCTACCCAGTAAAAAGAAGGCGAGGAGACTCCCCACCATATCAATAAATGAACAAGGTGTTAGAGTGGCTCAGATAGCCACCCCTATGGTAGATAAACCAAACACACAATTGACACCTAGGGATTACACAAGACATCAAGTCAATTCAGGGTATCTAACCAAAGAAGGAGAAAATCAATCACTACAACTAGCTATATCCACCATACTTGATCAAATGAAGAAAGATGCGAATATTAAAGAACTTAAAGCTCAAGTGGGATATCTAAATTCTTACATCAATAACTTGGTAGGACCTACTGATTATACTACATCTACTCCTACAATTTTGATTGTATTGAATATGGATGCTCACCATCTAGATCTTGAAGGGATTATTTATGCTACCTCAAACAAGAGAGAAAGATTGTAAGTTCTAGGTAGTAGAGTGATAAAGGAAGCATTGAGAGCCTATCACAACAATATTGATGATATAATTTTAACTATGGAAGTTGAAACATACATTTATGACAAGATTCTGATGTGGGATGAGTATATCTTAATTTTGTAAATAATGAAATCCACTCATTCGAATGAGTAAACTTGATCATGAATTTTTATAATAATGATTAGAAATTGTTGCCATAGTGGTTGAAAGCTAGGAAACTAAGATAAAGATGCTAAGAGGGTGTAAGTATAGATTAAATAAGAGGAGATACTCAAATGACAATGCACTCACTAAGATAAGGAAATTCATAGAGGATATCCCTTGTACCTTTTGGGATAATTCCTCATTAGTTCATCTAGTAGCCAAAATAATATAAGAATTCATATAGAGTCCCTTCATCAACAAACACATGAGAAAATTATCAACAAGATGATGAGAGCCAAATATGTGCTATAGAAGTTCTAAGAAAACTTGATCAAGTTTGGAGATCTTTAGAGCAAGATCAAGTGATCAATTTTTTCCAAAAAAATAAAATCAAGTATCATAAGGGGCCAAATATGATCGAGTTAAATGAAGCTATCACTTATTTCCTTGGTCATTTTCTAGGCTCAATGTGATATTTATTATTTTCTATGTTTTATTTATACTCATTATTATTTTGGGCAATGTAACAAATCAACTCAAGCAATTTGTTTATTTTTAAAAGGTCTTTAGGGATGATTTCAGTTGTAACTAGTATTTTTCTAAATTTAGGGTCTAGGCACCAATTTTAGGGTTAGGTCAGCTTTTTGTGATCCTAAAGTTTTGAGTGCCCAAGGCAGGTAATAATTGCTCCCTTTTGGATGTTTGAAAGAGCTATACTTTTTTCTTAGCAACAAACTTATACAGTTTTAGCATGGGAATCCTATTGAACATTGTAAATCTACATATATTTGAGATTAATGAAGGATACCTATTGTTTCCTTGATGCTGAAAATTGTGTGAATACTAACCACTAAACTGTTAGTTTTATGTGGATCTTGTCTAACTGTTTATATCTGAGAGATTGAATGTGATTTGTGATTGTTTTTTCATTTATCTTATTTTCTTTTCCTCTAACCCTAATCATCTTTTGATCTTTTTATGTTATAGTATTAGTTTAGGATAGATCTAGATCTAGGTTAGGCATTAAGACATTTAAAAAAATAGTTTATTTCATTAGGGTAGAATAAAAAATAATCTTGGATCAGATATTTTAAAGATTAAACCATCTATACTACCATATCTAAAACATTCAATTGCTTATCTCCATCCAATTTGATTGCTATGAGAAAAGGCCTCTTGTAAGCATATCATATAGTACACTTAGTTTTTCCAACATGGTCAAGAGATGACTAAAAAGAAACCTTGGAACTAGATGTTCAAATTTTCAAGAGTAGAGTGATATGTTGTTCTAATTAGCATTGGTTGTGCTAATACCACTATCAACATATTTGATATTGTGTTTTATGACAACCCCTTATGCTATTATATACATTCAAACATGGAAATAAAAACACTATATAATATATTAAACTAAAAATATGTTTATATTAATTTATTTTGAGTGCTTTGGGATGGTGGAGAGATGGATCCAATAATAGATTGGTGCCTTCATCCAGTTAGGCAACAAAGTATCTAAATTCACACAAAAGATGTAATAATTAAAACCAAAGGTGATACCTTAATAAAGGCACTACAAAGGACTATGCCTTTCAAAATGTACATGCAAGTTGGGCCCTACACATGCATCAAAAATAAAATAAATGGTTGCATAATATTAAGTGAGTCTATTTAGTTTAATCCATGAGCATACCCATACATTTCTTTTATTGTGTTGAAAATATACCTTATAAAGGCTTTGTAAGGATTTTACACTCATCTAGTTTACTTCCTGAACAATGCACATCCATAAATATATACCACACATAAGGAGATATTCAAATAATTTCGATTTTATCTTTAATAATTTGATCTAAAAAGGTTACAAATGTTCATCATTGTGAAGGCTAAATCTGCATTTTTCTCAAACAATGACAAATATTAGTATTATTAGTCAATTAAGCAAACCAAATAAAGCATTCCTATGAAATACTTAAACATGCTAAATATGTAATCAAGACAATAAGAGACCAAAGTAACAAATGAAAATATATAAAAACATATTCAAACTCTATCCCATAGTGGGAGTGGTGCTCTTTTGATGTGGAAAGAATGCCCTTTCCCACCTCCTTTGATAAATCTTCCAAGATGTGATGTCTAATTGCCCTCAAAGATAATGATAGCAATTGGAGGATAATGACTTTGCATAAAGAAGTGGATCCATTTCAAGTAGAAGTGGCTTCTACTTATAGGAGTGAAGGGTTGAAGAAGAGGTACAATTGGTGAATGTGGCATAAAAAGGGAGCCAATAGGATTGTGACACTTGTCACAATTCTATTGGATGAGGATGAAGCACATTTTGGGGAATGTGTAGAGTAAACAGGATGTAAGAGAAATAAATGAAAATGGTTGAGGATGTAAGAGGATTAAATGAAAGTGGTTGGAGATGTAAGAGAATTTTGTCGAGAATTTAAGGGATAAGTTGGCATGTAAGGAGTAAATGCCTTTGTAAGAGGCTATTAAAGCCTTTTGGAGGGATATTGAATCAAGGGGTGGTTGGGAGGAATATTCCTAGGAATATGTCATTGTGAGGATAAATAAGGTAATTAGATAATTAAAAGAAATGAATTTCATGTGCAACCTGGTTAGTTGACCATGGGTTGAGTTTGACCAAGGTTGAGTCAAAAGCTAGAGAATGGGTAATGAGGATTAAGAGTTAATTATTTCAGAATTAATCAATTAGAAGGGATTAGGGGGTTTATGATATTTGATTTATTAAATCAAATGAGAGGACTTTAGGGTTTTATGTATTTAATTAAACATGATGAATATTAGTGAGCATGAAGTGAATTAATCAAATAAACTTAATTACTTAATTAATAGTAGAAGTGGTGTTAATTAATCGGATTTAGATGCATAAAGCTAGTTAGGCCTATTTGAGTGTCTACATTTTGTCCCTCTTTGAAGCAGTGTACTAGTTGTGTTGGTTCAAAGACTAATGTTGCCAAGATCAAAATTAAAAAAAAAATGATTTTTTTGGATCCTCCACTATTGCCCCAGCGAAATGAGTTACGTTGGGGTGATCCCACAATACTGGTTTACAATTTTTGGCCAAAGTAGACATTGAACTAAATTTTTTTTAACTAAATCTTCACTTTCATGCACCTATAGTAGCTAAACCGTGAGGAATTTGAAGATGATGCAAACTAGTGATTTGCGACATTTTTTCTGTAGATTCTAAATATATATATATATATATATATTAATCAAATTGCACTTCTTTTTCCATCTCCTTCAAAAACTAGTTTTTAACAGTAAACACCATTTTTAAAGAGTGATGTTACTAACTAACACACCTTTTTTTCTATGAAGGATAAAATTCTATTTTTTTGAATTTAGATTCATAACTACGATATCTAGTGCATGGAATTGGTTTTATAGCATTTCATTGAATTTTTTTTTTTTAATTAAGTTTCAAATTCAAACCAATTATAATTTAGACATGATTTACTGGCTAAAACATAACTTTTTTTGTATGTATCAAAATTCAATTTTTCTTTTTTTGTTGGATCAAGGACATCAATATCTAGTGCATATATATTTTTTAAATTTTTATTTATAATCTACTATTTTTCCACATGGGTAGAACAAAGAGCTTGATTTTCGGTGAAAAACCTACAAATTCACAAGAAATAAAAAATAAATATATTTAAAATTATTATTTTTGAGAAGCTTATAATGAGGGCTACATACTTGCAAAAAAAATTTAAATGAATTCATTTGATCCCCCAAAAGGTAAATCAAAAGCGGTTTTCTATCAGCATTTTGATAGGTGTAAAGGAGACTCTGTTATAGGTATGGTTTAAAACTAGAGGGGTTCTAGCCAAGTGGGTTTGACCTAAGGTGGTTTGATCAAACCCTCTTCAATTGGAATCATTTAAATGGAACTTTTCAAGGCTTAAATCATTATATTTTCTAAAAATATGTGATTTCAAAAAAAAATAGGATGTTCAAAAAAGTGTAAACCACTATTGTGGGATCAACCATTGGTACACTGCCCCCTCGAGAGATCGGGCAAAAATTCCAATTTTTGGGTCAAGCTCACAAAAAATATGCTTTATGGTTTTATGAATGGTTATGTTATGAGATGGTTAAACTAACAGATCTATATTATGATGATGATGTAAATGAGATGGAATAAGATGCTTAGAATAACAAATCTATATTATCCTAAACAACTTAAATGATGATGTAATGCATGTGAGATGGATGATGTTTCTTATTATGATGATATGTATGAGCATGCAGGATGGGTATGCTGATGTTTTATGAATGTAGTTAGATTTTTGGTGAATGTCATGATAGTATGTTAGCGTGAAAGAGGATAGAATAATGAGAGGGATCAACCCTCGATTCTGAGAAGATGCAGAAGTCCAACAAGTCTATGAATCATTGAGGCTCTATTAGATATGATGATGAGTGATGATGATTTTCTTATCAAGGGATTGGGGATATAAGTGACACAACTTTTCTTATGTTTGATAACACACATAGATACAATGCATCAAGGTATAGACAACCAAGATGGCGTGGTATCTAGTGCGATGGACTTTGACTCAACAAACAGATAGGAGTATCCTTGTTCACACCCAACATAAGAAACCTTGTTAAGATGTACATGCAATATTTTAAACATCTTGGACCAAAATAGAGAAAGGAAAAACCTAACAATGTAATAGTCAACAAGACGTCCAAAATGCCCTCCCAACATATCGAACAAATTAAGCATCACCAAGTTATATTACAAGAATATCTAACAAGCACGACAAAAAAATATAATGATCAATGCCGCATTCATTTTTCTCTAAATCATTTAGATATACATCCTCGAGAGGTCATGAGAATGGGCATAATAAGATAAATCATAAGAAAATATCAAACAAATAAACAAGACAATGTTCTTCATACCTCTAGCCAAGATTAAAACTACAATGATGTATGATATTGATGTCCATTGTAGGAAAGATGTATCCTAGGTCATGATGTTATCAAGTGATTTTGAGACTAACGGGATGATGGGCTAGTGATACCAAGAGTTGACCAACTTGTTACATACTCACCTAGACTTAAGGCTTGTACGTTGGAGTTCACTCTTTCAATTTGCTATACTTGTTTCCAATTGTTTTGCCAAAGGTTGAAGATGATGAATGATTTATTGTGAGTAGATTTTTATTGTGGGTGAACATGAAATGGGATGGATGATTTTGGGTTTTTTGAATTTTTTTGGTATTTTGAAATGTTTTTAGGCTATTTTTTAGCTTTTCAAAATGTGTTACAAATGTTTTGATTTTCAAAAAATTTAATGTTTTTGTGTTTTTGAGATTTTGACCAAGAACCTAATCTAAGGACCTATCTTAGGGGCCTTGGGGGTTGATCAAAGATTAGCCTTGCCTACGTTATACACACAAAGACCACGTAGTTTGACTGACACAGACTCATTTATTGGTGAAGAATATGAACATGTATGGATTGCCAGTTTATTGTGATAAACACCTAAAGGACTGACCTAATGTCTCGGGGCCCGATCAAAGATTAGCCTTGCCTACGTTCAAGCTCAGAGACCACGTAGTTCAAAATAATGACTATATTTTTTACTTTTTCTATTTTCAACTTTTTTTTTTTGGATTTTTGATATGTTTTAGATGTTTTTGGATTTTCTTGGTTTTATGAATGTTTTTGGATTTTATTATGTTTTTGGAAGATTTTAGGATATACATGAATCCGATCTGACATAGGTATACAGACATTCCCCCAATGTGATACGATAGACTACCTCGATATAGGTAGGACAAACTAACCTTAGGAAAGTGTCAAGTAGTTCTAAGATGGAACATGATATCGACATAGGATCAAGCTATGATGTAGATGTAGTTGGAGGATGGAATAAATAGGGAATACGATGGGTGATTGTGATGGGAAGGTGATGCAGAACAAGAAAATGGATCAATGGTGGATGGAGAGTGCTTATTTACACAAAGCGCTTGATTGTCGGGTTTTCACCAAGGTACTTGCCCAAAGTGCCACCGAAGTTGTTTTCACTAGAGGATGATTTTTTTTCTTTACTGTTTTCAATCCTTTTTTTGATTTTTTTGATTTTGATATATTTTATTTTTTTATATTTTTGGATTTATACCTTGCAAGCTTAGGCATAATTTTTTTTGAGATGGAAGCTATTGATGGGTTTCTATAGAGGCTCACCTTTGGGTGTGGATATATGATATGCTCTTGATTTGTAACTTGTGGTGGCGATAAAGGGTTCCAACCAGTTGGGTTCAAATTTTCCCTTGTTGTCTAGATTTGGTACATTTTTTTGATTTTATTTCAACTCAAGCTCTTTGACCTAGAAGGACTGAATCTTGATCTTCTTGTTATAGTTCCTTTTGACACGGTTTTGATAAACTTGTATGTGGTTAAAAGCATCGATGCATCGCTCGTCCAATAACTCCAGCTCATTCAACCGTGAAACTCTATATTCTTCATTAGTGATAAGGTTCTCCAAGGATATTCTCAAGGATAGGAGCTTGTTGGTGTAATTAATTGTGTTGTACCTTTTCCTAGGTCATAATTACACCTTAGTTAAGTTTACTTAGGAACCACATAGGAGTTGTTGGAGATTTTCCACCTTTGGTGGACTTATCATGTTATTACTTTATCACTTCCACCTTTCATGGACATATCATGTGATTACCTTTCCACCTTTTGTGGGTGATCCACTATTTGTGGTGGTTATCACATTATCACCTTTCCACTTTAGGTGGAGTGATAGATTTCCATTATTGCCTCATGTCATAAGATTACAACACTTGTCATAATCTTATGCACTCCTATGTTCTCACCTTGGCTATATAACCAAGGGGTCTCTCATTGTACAAATATCTCATCTCATTTCATTGACATTGAATATAGTTTATTTTTGTCACATTATTTCCTCTCTTCTTATGCTTTCCATTTGGTCCATAGATCTTGGCATCCATAGCCAATTCTAACATGGTATCAAAGCAGGTTGGGTGCCATTGGAGAGTCTTTCTGATGAGAGATACTAGATTTGGGGAGGGTCCATTTTTGGCTCTTTATTGCAGGTTTATATCAGAGCTTGCTGGTGCAAATCTGAGCTCACCATTGCATCTAGAAGGTTTGAGAAAGTTGATTTTGCCTTTTGTTTCATCCAAATCAGACATATGAGGCCAAATCTATGAGGGTTTGAAGCTGAATTGTGGTTGTCAGATCTAGAAGGCAACTGCATTTTTGGAACATTTTGGGTCAAATCCGACCCTACCATCGCGTCCAATCGTCCAAATAGAAGCAGTTGTCCGGTGAGGCAAAACAAATCTACCTGGAGAGCCGTACGACCCCCCAAGTCACGTCATAATTGCAGGGGTACGATTTTTTATTTTTATTTTTGTTTAAATATTATTATTTTTTGCGAAATATTTTTCAAAAATTTGTTTTAAAAAATATATATATATATATATATATATATTTTGCAGTTTTTTAAAAAAGTTTGGTTTTTATTTAAAAATCAAAACAAATTAAAAAATATATATTCTGAGTACAAGGGTACTCTGTGTACCCTGCACTCGTACCAGAGGCACCTGCGGTACTCGAGCAATACAGGCCTATGCAGGTGCTGCCACCTGGCTCCATGCGGCCCCCGACCCCACACCTACCGCCAACATCCATCGACGGTGAAAAACTTCAGCAGTAAAAAAAAAACAATTCCGGCGGATAGGGGTATATACCGGTGACGAAATATTTCGTCTAAAAAAAGCATATTCCGATGTCGATAAAAAATATTTCGGCCGCATGCTCGAAGAAATCGGCGAAGGAATATACCGGCAGACGATCAGCATATTCTGACGAATTTTCTAGCAAGAGATTTTTTTTCCAATGATGGGCAGGAAAGCGTTAATTGTAAGCCCGTGAAATGCCTACGTCAGCGACATGTCATTGCTGACATCATCATTTTCTAAAACAAATTTTCCCCCCTCACCAATGGAGTTTTTGAATTTGCAGTTCAACTTCAGAGGCTCATAACTCGGTCATTTTGGCTCCTTTTTTCAAGCAATTTTTTTTATTTGGGATAATTTTTCGCGCTCTTCACAGTGGTGTAATCAGTTTTTGGTTTTGGCTTCTAGTTTTTCCAAAAAAAAAAGATTCTCATAGGTGTTGCTGCTTCTTCCTCATTTTGGGAACTCCCTCCTCATTTTGGGAACTTTGGGAGTTCATAACTTGCTCCTACGGTAACATTTTTGGGTGAATTTTTTTTTTGAAAGTGCATGATTTCTCGTGTACTTTCCAGTGGTGTAATTAGATTTATCTTTTCTCTTGTAATTTTTTCACTTTTGAGCTTGAGGCATATTTTGGCAATTTGCATGTACCAAGATCAAAGTCCACTTTGTTATTTTTGGCAGTGACAATTGTAAATGCACTAAGTATAAAGTGCCAAATCATATATTTCTTGGGGGGTTTCATGATTGAGTTATTTGGGGGGGTAATCTTGCAGTGATTGGTTGCATTCTTTTGCTTGGTTTGCGTTCTTGCAATGGGGAAATCTCAAATTGAACTCCTAAATCCACATAATTATGCTACATGGATAAAATCGGTATGGCACTATCTCATGATGAAAGGTCTAATAGGTCATCTAAAGGACGCTATTCAAAAACCTACTGATGCTAAAGAATTGGAAAAATGGGAGATTGATCAAGAGAAAACACTTGGATGCATATGTTCATTAGTCTCATTTGATTTGCAATTTCATATTGATTCATGTAAAACACCTAAAGAGGCATGGGAGACTTTTGAAAAATTGTATGGTAAAACAAATAAGATTAGGGGATATCAGATTGATAATGATTTGATGAATCTTGATCCTAAAAGTTTTGACCACATCCAAGACTACATCTCCAAAATCAAGCAATTAAGAACATAGTTGAAAGAATGCAGTATTAAAAAAGAGGATTTACAATTGATTTTGAATGTGTTATCCAAGCTTGGTCCTGAGTATTCAGTATTTGTTTTTGGTTTTCATACCCATCGACTTTTTATGGGAGCATCATATGTTGATCCTAAGTTTGATGACTTTGCAAATATACTAATCTAAGAGGAAGCTAAGTTAATGAACATGGGTCTAATCAAGTCTTCCAAGCCACATGCATTGGTTTCTAGTGAGTCAAAGGTACAAAAAGAATTAGGGAATTTTGATAAGAAGAAAAAGATGAAAAAGAACAAGCCACATAAAGAATCAGAATCCACTCATTCAAAAGAAGAATCATCTAAGAAGAAGAGGTCTTTTTGTGCATATTGCAAGAAAGATGGACATGAAGAACACAATTGTTATAAGAAGGATATTGATGAGTTGAAAAATATTCTCAAAAAGAATCAAATTGATTTGCCTTCTAGAATGTCTGAATCACCTCCTTCTTCAAAACAGTGTAAGGGAAAAGTTCATTTGGCATCTACATCAAGATATAAAGGTCAAGCTCTTTGTGCTTTTTCAGGTTCAGGATCAGGGAGATGGCTTCTAGATTCAGGAGCATCTCATCATATGGCATCTTCACAGTCTATATTCTCTTCATTTCAACCTTGTTCTATGTCTCCTATCTTAATGGGAAATAATACATACATGAGTGTAAAAGGGAAGGGATCTATTAGTTTTGGGGAAAACACTTTCCAGGATGTTTTGTGTGTTCCTCATTTGACGAACAATCTTCTTTCCATAAATCAGATTACACATGGTGGAGATGGAAGGACTGTGGAGTTCACACCTGATTCATTCATCATTCGATACTTGGAGAGTAGAGAGATCATTGCTACTGGGGTGGTTGATCACTCATCTCGGTTGTATACGTTTGCAGATTTTGCTTCTGATGATGACATTGTTCCTCTGGTTGTTGATCATATGAACCATGATTCAGAGGAGACATTTGGATACTTGAACTTGGGAGTTCTCACATTAGATCCAGTTCTAGAGCCATGCATTTCATCTCCTCCATCTACTGTTGTAGTTGATGATGCTTGTGATTCCATAGTTTTGGTTCCTTGTGATTCAGTGCAGCAGGACATACATTGTATTCCAAATATGGCTACTTTGGATGGCTTCTTGACAGCTATTTCAGACTTGTTTATGGAGTCTCATCTTGCAGATTTGGGGGACATCATTGATGAAATTCATCTTCTCTTTAATGAAGATGCTCCTTCAGTTGCTGTGAGGGAACACTCTGACCCTCTTGTTCATTCTCTACATGATCATTCTTCACAGTTTGACATGAGTGTTGATACTTTTGGACAACATTTGGAGGAGGCTTCTTTGTCTTTAGAGGGGATAACCTTGTCTTTGGATTGTGTTCTACATTCATCTCTACTAGATGTTGGATTTTCCTCTTCAACAGTGTGGCCTAGAATGCCTGTTTGGAGTGTGTCAGCTTTCGACATCGACATGGAGACATTTGAGCATGCTTGAGAGACATCATACATCCTGCATGCATTCTTGGTTTTGTTTCTTCCTAAGGGGAGGAATGTTGTTCGACGAGATTGGATCATCTTTAGCATTCAATGTCAAGGTTCTACCATCATTGCAGGAGATTCAACATTGAGGGGGGCCTGCCTTGTCTCTCTTCTACTTCTCTCTTATGGGGGGACTTTTTCCTCACATGGGATTTTTACCTTCTCATGCATCATTGAGAGCATTTCTCTATTGTATTTCATCTCTCTTTTGGGGAAGATTTTTGTCCCACTGGATTTTCTCCTTTTCTCCATTTGTGAGAGATTGCATTGCATTTGTACATGGGTACCTAACATGGCCTAGTTGTCGGGACCCATCTTGCATTGTTTGATTTTGTGTACATTCTCCCTAAATTATACTTAAGGGGGGGTGTTGGTGTAATTAATTGTGTTGTACCTTGTCCTAGGGCATAATTACACCTTAGTTAAGTTTACTTGGGGACCACATAGGAGTTGTTGGAGATTTTCCACCTTTGGTGGACTTATCATGTTATTACTTTATCACTTCCACCTTTCATGGACATATCATGTGATTACCTTTCCACCTTTTGTGGGTGATCCACTATTTGTGGCGGTTATCACATTATCACCTTTCCACTTTAGGTGGAGTGATATATTTTCATTATTGTCTCATGTCATAAGATTACGACACTTGTCATAATCTTATACACTCCTATGTTCTCACCTTGGCTATATAACCAAGGGGTCTCTCATTGTACAAATATCTCATCTCATATCATTGAAATTGAATATAGTTTATTTTTGTCACATTATTTTCTCTCTTATTGTGCTTTCCATTTGGTCCATAGATCTTGGCATCCATAGCCAATTCTAACATGGTATCAAAACATGTTTGATTCTAACAGAGATCAAGCTCATTAGGTAGGATAACTTTTGATCTGTAGACCAAAGAAAAAGGGGTTGCACATGTAGGTGTATTGATGCTAGTTAGGTAGGCCCATAGGGCAGGGTTTAACTGTAGATGCCAGTCACAACCAACTTCATTGACTATTTTCTTTAGGGTTTTCAAAATGGTTTTATTCATAGCCTCAACTTGGTTGTTACCCCGAGGGTAATATGGGGTGGAGAAGCAATGTTGGATATTAAATATTTGGCATAGCTCATAGACATCCTAGTTTTTGAAAGGTGTCACATTATCTAAGATAAGGGCTTGGGGAAAACTGTAATGATAAATGAGGTAATTCGGGATGAATTTAGAGATTTTCTTCCTTATGATATAGGTTGTAAGGATGGCCTCTATCCGCTTTGTGAAGTACTTTGTGGCGGTAATGATAAACTTGTGTCCATTGGATGAGGTAGGTGTTATTTTTCCTATGAGATGAAGCCCCCACTATGAAAAAGGCCAAGGCGTTATGATTGGCTGGAGCTCCTGAGTTGGTGCATGGATGAGGTTCCCATGCTGTTGGAATTGCATACATTTCTTGACATAATTGTGAGCTTCTTTCTCCATAGTAGGCCAGTAGTACCTCATCCTTAGTAATTTCTTGGCCAAGGTCATACCATTGGATTGTGAGCCACAAATGTTGTCATGTACTTTTGTTAAGGTAGTCAAAGCTTCCTCAGGGTTAAGGTATCACAATAAGGTTCCTTTGATACTCCTACAATAGAGTTTTTTTGCCTAACATAAGGAAGCGGGATGATTTCTTAATGGAGGTCTTCTTGAGATTTGGGGTAATGTCAACGGGGAGGACTCCTATTTTCAAGTAGGTGAATATGTCATGGTACCAAGGATCACTGGGACCAACGGAATCACACACGAACTCAGATTACGGTACCTCAAAAGCTGGTACATGAAGCTACTCTATGAGGAATTCATGTTTATGGATGTTCCTTTAGGATATCTAGTAATGATCCAATTGTAGCCATAGCATCAACTGACCTATTGTTTACCCTTGGTATTTGCTCAAACATTATGTCAATGAAGAACTCCTTGAGGTCCTCTACCATCTTTTTGTATGGGGTAAGTTTTTCATCCTTATTTTGAAATTCATCATTGACTTGGTTGATAATCAATTATGAATCCCCATAGACCTTGAGTGCCATGATTTACCATTATACTGCAATTCAGAGTCCTATGGCAAGAGATTCATACTCCACAATGTTGTTGGTGCAAGGGAAAGACAACCTATATGATTTTGGGATACAATCCCCTTGTGCTGTGATGAAGTGGATTCTTTCTCTTGGCCCATGTTGTGTGTAGGATCCATCAAAATATACCTTCTAATGGTTTGCGATATTCAAGTTGAAGATTGATTCATTTGGAAACTCTAATACCAGTGGATTTTCTTCATATATGGGAGCGTCGACTAATTGATTTGCAATTGCTTGTCCTTTGATAGCTTTCCATTCCACATACTCAATGTCATATTTTATCAATATCATCACCCATTTGGCCATCCACCATATCAAAGTTGCTTTGGATAAGAGATACTTAAGGGGATCAATCTTGGTGATGAGTTTAATTTGGTGGGCTAGCATATAGTGCCTACATTTTTGCGATGCAAAAATGACTACAAGGCAAGCTTTCTCAATGAATGTGTAGTTTAGCTCATGTCCCACCAAGGTTCTATCGATGTAGTAGATAACTCTCTCTTTCCCTATTTCATCATGCTGAGAGCACCAAGAGTTGCCATCGTAGTTGAAATGTAAAGGATCAATGGTTTCTTCTAGATTGGTGGCATGTGTCAGCAAGTATTCCTTGATTTGATTAAATGATTCTCGTCCCACTTGTAGGTTACTCCCTTGTGAAGAAAATGGGAGCAAGGGACAGTCTTATATGTGAGTTGTGCTATGAATCATTAGATGGATTGTAGCCTTCCTTGTAAGCCTCTTAGTTGTTTTAGTGTGCATGGAGCCTCCATGTTTAAGATTTCCTTGATTTTTGCTAGATCTATTTTGATTCCTCTCATCGATATAATATATCCCAACAACTTTGCTGAAGTTATGCCAAAGACACATTTATTGGGATTGATTCATACCTTATATTCTTCTAGTTTGTCGAAGATTGGGCCCAGTGTCAATATATGGTCTTGACATTTCCTTGATTTGGCTAGTATTTCATCCACATGGTCCTCTACAGATTTGTGGACCATGTCATGAAAGATCAAAATCATAGCCCTTTGATATGTAGCTTCGACATTCTTAAGCCCAAATGGCATCATATTCCAACAATAGGTGCCCCATGGACAAGTGAAGGTTGTTTTATGTTGGTCATCCTTTTCAATCATAATCTGGTTGTATCTTGAAAATACATCCATCAATGATAGCATTTCATGCCCCACTGTTAATTCTACAATCATATTTATGTTGGGGAGGAGGAAATCATCCTTAGGACATGCTTTATTCAGGTCTTTGAAGTCGGTGCAGATTTGGATGCCCCCAATGGGCTTGGAAATAGGTACTAGGTTGGAAACCCATTTTGGATAATCAATGGGTTAGATGAATCCAATGTTGAGGAGTTTATGTTGCTCAAATTTGACAAGTAGGGTGATCTACAAATGCATCTTTCTCAACTTCTATCTCACAAATTTTTCCTTTGGATAGTTTGCTAGATGATGGACCACCACTTCTAGATCAAGGCCTGGCATGTCAGCGTATGTCCATGCAAAGTTCACTTTCCTTTCCTTTAGGAATTCTACTAGATTTTCTTGCTACTTTGTCAAAAGTGACTCGACATAGAAAGTGATGTGCGAGATCTCTTCAGTTCCTAAGTTCACTGAGTTGCACTTCTCTGCTAGGATTGTTGATTTCTCTTGATGGATGGAACTAAGGGGAAGATTGAATCTATCATCCTTTGGCGCCTTAGAAATGTTTTCTCCATCAGATAGATCCTTTATTTTTAATATTTTAGGATCAAAAAGTGCCACAATGTGGTTTTCACTTAAAGATCGAGACGTTACTCTTAGATTTTCAATTTTGCAACTAAGAGATTCAATTGTTTCCCCATAGTATGCATGCATATCCAAATTTGTATCAAAATCTTCTTTGTGATCTCCATATGGTATATTATCCCTTAGTCCCATGAATTTCAAGAGAGCCTCATCATTTTTGAATGTATCTAAGATCGATGTTCCTCGTTGGTCACAGTTGATGAGTTGGGGGTAGACGAGTTTTATTTCAGTGGTTTGGTTACTTGACTCAAATGATGTGTAGGTGATCATAAAAATGGAGGAATCTTCAAATAGCATGGGTAGGTCGGAGAGGATATCCTCGAAGGGACTATTAAGCGAAACATGGATCGAAGAGGAAGCTTTAACCATTTTAACATGAGTACTTTTTCCAAGTATGGTTATCTTCATAGGGGTATATCCAAGGCCAATATTCTTAGGGCACTTCTCAAGAATGATAGGTTGTAGTAAGCCATTGTCATTTTTTTTGAGCTTCTCATTTTTTTTGTAACCCTAGCCAAACATTAATTGTAGACCCTTGTTGTCCTCATCCATGGGAAGATTAGGTACATGTCTTTCATCTTGGTAGAGCAAGCTTGATACATCCATTTCATTTACCACTTCTTTGCTTAGGTCTCCGCACTTTTTGAAAGTGGTACGTTCTGCTTTGAAGGTCTTAAATATTGTGTCAATTGGGTGTGGTTTTCCATGAGATCTAGGAGATTGAGGTAATTCTCCTATCACAAAGGAACTCTTCTTTAATTTATAGTCCTCAAAACCATTATCTTGGATTACAACCTTAATATCTAGGAGATTCGAGATGGAGGGCGTCTTTGTCTCAGAAGTGGAGCCTAAAGTGGATGGATCAACATAGGGAGATGTGGGTTCCTCGTCATTTTTTGGAACTTGGGGGATCTTGTAATATTTGGTTTCCAGATTCTTGCAATAATAGAACGGTTCAAGGTTGCCATGAATCGTGACTTCTTGATTTTGATATGGGAATTTTACACATTGGTGGAATGTGGATGCGACAACTTGCATCCCATGGATCCATGGATGCCCTAGGAGAATATTATAGGGAAACTCAAGGTCAAGGACCTAGCAAGTGGTTTCCATGATGATCGACCCCACTTGAATGGGGAGTTGAATGGTGCCTTGGGACACCTGTTCTTGGTCATCGTAGGCCCTGATGGTGATACCTTTTCCTTTTTCAATGATATCCTTTGAAAAGCCTAGCTTTTTGACTAGTTGCAAGGTACAAATATTTAAGCCTGCATTTCCATCCACCAAGACTCTTTTGACTTTGTTCTTATGGACCAAGACCTCAAGATGGAGTGTATGGTTATGTGATGGTTGCGTCATGAGGTCATGCTCATAAAATGTAAGAAGATATGGTGTAGTGATGTGTACGACCATAGTTTGAAATTGGTTTGCATCAATGTTTGTGGGATTAGAGGATGCAAACAAGGCTTTCTCTAGAATATCCCTATGTGCAGGAGATATTTTAAGTAACTCCATGATGGAGATTTGGGTGGGGATCTTCTTCGATTGTTCCAAGATTCCATAACCACTAGGGTTAGATTTTGAATTGGAAGGCGGTGCCCTAGGTGGTGGAGATGGTCCTGTGATAGAGATCTTGTCAGTATGTGTCATAACTCCACACTCTGCTTTGGGCCCTTTGATGTTGACAACCATTAAAAACTCATCTAATGATGCTACAACATGGTCATAGACATGGTTTATATTGGTGTAATTCTTCCCTTTTCCCTTGTTGTGATCTGGCATTGGATTCATGTATATCTTGAGATCTTGGTTTCTTGTTGGTTGGTCGATAGTTATAGTCTTATCATCGATGAAGTCTTGGATAAGATTTTTTACCTCATGTAGCTATTGTGTGTCCCTTGATCTTGTGAAAATAAAAAAGGTGCTTCTCATTATACCAGGGTGGTTTAACTTGAGGCTCTTGGTAATTTTCATAAATGGGGAGTGTGATGAGGTTTTCTTGCATGAGTTGTTGCATGATAGATTCAATGGGTTCCCCCAATGGTGTATACTTACATTTCAGTGGATATTTTTTCCTTGGGGGTGGTCTTCCTTGAGTTTTCACATTGTTGATCATTTGATTATTCGATTGTTGTTGTGATGGGGTGTTTTGATGAATGGGTTGTTGTGTGTTGATTTGATAAGTATTTTGTGGGTATGTTTGTGTGTTTTGCCTTGGGGAACTGATAACAACTTTGGCATCAATGACACCATCGTTGGTAGCATTTTTATTTTTAGCCCATATGCAAGGTTTGTCATTGTAGCTTGTCGATGGTCTATTGCCTTGGTACATGGGTGTGCCCCCTTGCACTATAAGGGCTCTTTCAATGTTGAGAGATTTGAGGATCAGTTGGTCATATGTCATGATGCATTCCATTTTTAGATGGAAGGATAACCCCCTTCGAGGTTAGAGATAATGGTTCCAATTTGTTATTCCTCTGGCATAGACCATTTTCTTTTATCGGCCTTGGATCTCCATCATTGTAGGAAAAATGCAAATGTCTCTCCCTTAGCTTGTTTGAGGCCGGATAATTCCTCCAAGCTCACTTCCATGCTTAAGTTAAATGAGTAGTTTTATATTAACAAGTCCACAATTTCTTAGAACTTCTTGATTCCAAGAGGTAAGCGGGAGAACCATTCCATTGCTGGACCAACCAAGCTTTGGGGAAAGAGTCGCATCAGATAGGAATTGTCATAAGCTACTTCCATACAATGTACATGGAATTCTCTAATATGATCCTCAGGATTTTTGTTTCCTCAATATTTGTCAAATTTCAGTATTTTTTAGCCTGGTGGGAATGGAACCATAACAATGCTTCTATAAAATGGATAGGGGCACAAATTTCCTTGTGTGTGATTTTTTTTTTCCTGATTATATGTCCTATATTAGTTGTGATAACAACTTGACCTATGTGGAAAGATCATTTTGTGGATCGGGTGGTAGAATGTATGTGTTTTGGGATGTATGGTTTGTTGGGTGAAGGATGGGGTGGCTTGTGTGTTAAGGTTCAAGGAATTTTGTTGCATGTTCATAAAAGGTTGTTGGAAGCTTTGTTGTACGGGAAATGCTTGTTGGTATGCCTATTGTTGTTGTTGTGCCAAAAATTCTTATTGTTGGGCTTGTTACTATTGTTGTTGTTGTTGTTGTTGAGCAATAGTGCTTGTTGTTGGGCTTGTTGTTGTGTTGTTTTTTGTTGTTGCACTATCAATTCTTGATTTTGTGTGTGTTGTTCTAATACTTTTTGATAGGTTTTACATTGTAACAAGGCTTGCACTTGCGCTTGTTGCGCTTGGTATTGATCTTGTGCTTGGGCTTGTGCCTACACTTTTTTTTGTGCTTGTTGTGTGGGTTGTTGTTGTTGTAGCAAAGTTTGTGCTTGTGCTTGAGCTTGAGCTTGGGCTTGTGATTGAGATTGAGCTTGATCTTGTGCTTGTGCTTGTTGGGCTTGAATTAATTGCAAGGCCCTCTGGTAAGCTTGTTATGTTGCTTGCAATGTGATACTATACTGATTTGTTGCATTTTGGATTTGGAGGTGGAGGTGGGGGATTTTGAGGTATGGTGTGAGATGATGTGAAAATAGGTTGTTGGGGTGGTTGTTCCAGTGCTTGTTGAGTGATGACGAGGGGTTAAGTGGTAGATGGCGGATTCAGATTGATAGTTGATATGCTTAGTCCTTGTGAGACTAGATTTTGGGATGTTTGAGGTGTTGAAGATGATGTGATGATTGGTTGAGAGATTTGGGTTGATGCCACTTGGTGCTGCGATATCAGTGACATGTTTGGAGGATTTGGTATGATAGATGTGTTGATTTGATTCATTTTGGATTGATGTGTTTAAGGAAGGGATTTTCCCTATACCTTGTGTGGATGATGATGTCAAGATGGGGAATGGTGGTAAAATTTATGATGTGTTACCTTGTGGAAGTGAAGATGAAGCATTCAAAGTACACACATGTCTAAATAAGTCCACTTGTCCTTGTGATACATTGGGGAGAGAGCTTTGTGTATTGAGAGGGTATGTCAGTGTTGTGCAAAAGGTGGAGGGGCTGTTTGTATCATGGAAAATGAGTGGCACATATCGATGTTTAGGGTGTTGTGGGATGGTTCTAGGAATACCCAAGATCGTGTTGGCCTCTAGATTTCGATTGTTGACAAGTGGGTGTTCTTGAAGAGCTTGAAGTAGTGAACTTCCCTTTGTAATCATTGGTTGGCTTGGGGTGTGAGATGATGATGGTTGAGTGATTGGTTGGATCATGCTTGGAAATGAGGGTGTGAATGATGTTTGTGGTTGTGTGCATGTGTTTTTCCTACCTAAGAATTCAGATCTAACTAAAAATTCAAAGGAAAGAACAAAAGCCCACCTCAAAGATTAGCCTAAGTAAAGCACAAAAGAGAAAGATGAAAAACGATGAAAGGATTATACCTTTTATGTTGATCTCCTTGGTTGGCCCTTGATTTGGATGGAAGTGTATGCTCCTTGATGGAAAGGTGATGGAAAATGATTGAAATGAAAATGAAAGATGAGAGTAAATGATGAGCAAATAAAGTGGATGCAAGTTGCAAAATGTGCTTAATGGAGGCTTGAATGGCTTAGGATCATAAATCTCTTACAAAATGCATAAGGTCTCTAGATCCCACTAACTCAAGAGTCCTTAAGATGAAGGAAGAGGGGGGTTATTTATAGAGGAAATTGAATTCTCTAGAGAATTCAATGGTCAAGATTGAGCCACCATGGCCAAGATGGATGGTTGTGGTGGGTTGAGGACTCACAAGCCCTCATATCTTGACATGTGGACGATGAGGTGCCAAAGGGGATGATGAGATGGAAAGGGGTACAAGTGAGGTGAAAGAAGGACAAATAATGTGGAGGAAGGACAAGTACTTTGAAAGTACCTTGAGGGATGAGAGAATTTCTTCAAAAAAGGAACCCCTTTTCCCCAAATGAAGGTGAAAGTGACATATGAGGAATTTTAGTATTTCTCAAAAAATCCTCATGGAGAAGAGAGAATTGGTTGGAAAAATAAATGTGAATATTTAATTCACATAATTTGAGGGGATAAGGTGGTTGGAATAATAAATATGAATTTAAAATTCATATGATAAACACCTTATGGATAAGAGGAGGTTCCTATGGAAGAGGTTGAAAAGTGCCTTGTGGATAAAACAAGGCCCTTATAATGGAAGGTTATTGGCTTCCATGTGACTTGATGTGACCGTTCAATGATTACACGGGGAAGAGGAGATTCCTTGGAGGAATCAAAAGTGAATTTTAAATTCATGTGGAAGAGGGATATTCTTTGGAGGAATAAAAGTGAATTTTAAATTCACATGGGGAAGACAAAAAGGAATTGAAAATTACTTGGGGAATGAGAGAGTTGACCAAAGGGGGATTGATTAGACTGAATAATCACTGATTAGAAGATAGTTAGTGGCTAACGAAGATTAAGAGCTAACTTGCAAAAGTTGGAGGATGTGACACATCCTAATCAAGGATTAGCCATGTGCACATGGGATTAGGAGATGGATTAGGATTAAGGAAAAGGATGTGACATGTGAGGAATTAAATAAATGTCATATTTATTTAATTCATTTGATGAAAAGGAGAGTAAAGAGGGTAAGGTATTTAATCATTAACTAAATACCTTATGGATTAAAGAGGGATTAAGGGTATTAATTAGATAATAGCAATATTACCTAATTAATATGAATAAGAGGATGTTTTGATGAAAAGGGATAAATTTAGACAAATGTAAGTGTCCAAATTTGGATGTCTACATTTTGCCCCTCTTTGAGATGGTGTTACGAAATAGCATAATTTCAAAGAAAATTAAAATATAGCACTTAGAAGAAGGTGGTTAGATTAATGAGGATGCCCCAATCATTCGAGGAGTGAATAGGAGGAGGGATAATGAGAGTGAAGATGAAGATTAGGGATTGAGGATGCCCCCTCGGGAGGACATGTAGGTTTAAGTGAACACAAGTGTGCTCTCGAAATGAATGAAATGATGCAAGGGTAGATGGGGAAGATGATGCAAAATGATTTATGAGAGAGGATGATGATGTGAAGAGATAAAGGTAAGCACAAATGAATTCCAGGATAAATATGATGTTGCCCCAGTCAAGCTACAAGCCAAGATCGACTGATGGTTGATGGAGTGTTGTTGATAAGGGAAGAATACATCCCAAAACAACACAAGGATAGGGAAGGAGACATCCTGATGATAGTGTTGTTGATGAGGGAAGCATACATCCTAGAACAACACAAGGATAGGGAAGGATACATCCCACTGATGATGATGATGATAGTGTTGTTAACGAGGGAAGGATACATCCCAAAACAACACAAGGATAGGGAAGGAGACATCCCGATGAGAGTGTTGTTGATGAGGGAAGCATACCTCCCAGAACAACATAAGGATAGGGAAGGATACATCCCGCTAATGATGATGATGATAGTGTTGTTAACAAGGGAATGATACATCCCAAAGCAACACAAAAGGATAGGGAAAGATACATCCCGATGATGATGATGATGATTGCATCAAGGCTTGTAGCAGGGTAGGGAACAAGACCAAGGATGTGATTAGATGATTTGTGCTAGAATGAATGGATGAGGATTGGATGGAGATGTGAGATAGTTAAAAGGAATGATGATGGAGGTAAAGATGCAATGCAATGGAAGATGCAATTTTCCATTTTTGGAGCACTGATTTTTGCGATAGCAAAAGACAATATATACCATGGTATGGGGAACCAAGGTGGATTAGTGTCTAATGCATACACAAACACAAAAAACAAGAAGGCTATCCCAAAACTCCAAAGTTGTGATGACTTTGTTTGGGCCAGGTATTGGGATAACCACAAGCACAAAAGGATGTCCTAGTGTAACACAAGACATTAAAGGTCTTGGTGGGTACTACGTGGGACAACCAAGGAGATAGAAACATATGAAGATACAAAGATATACCCCTATGTTAACCAGTCAAAATACACCATAATATGATAGATCATGGCAGCCTTGACAAGTGATGACAGGGAGCTCAAATGATAAACAAAATGTCAAAACTATCAAAAAATCACAATCAAATTTCAAATGTCCTTTGCCATAGGATCAAAAGGATGGATGGGATTGATGTGGTTTGTTAGGAAGGATACATCCTGTTGAGACCAAAGATGGAGGATAGATTGGTTGATCGACATGACGCGGGATATCTAAAACCGATTGGATCTCATGAGACTAATGACCTTTGTTTGTAAGCTCTAGCTAGGATAGGGACATACTTGATGACATGATGTAGGACGACAAGACACAAGACAACAAAACCCTAAAGACCTAGGGGCTCGAGGGTTAATCAAAGATCAACCTTGCCTACGTGAAAGTGCAAAGCTCTCGTAGTTCAAGAAAAGACCATGATAAAAGAAGAAAGAGGACAATGGAGACGTTGATGGATGAAAAATACCAGACAAATTCCCAAAATGATTTAGGCTTTCTTACGTGAAAGAGTAGGGGAAACGTAGTTTGATACAAGGCCAAAAATAGATGATGGAAGATGACAAGACATATAAAAGATAGAACCCTGAGGGCAGATCAAATGATCGACCTTGCCTACATGAAAGCGCAGGGGCAACGTAATTCGACAAGGACGAACAAAAACAAGGATAGACAAAACAAAGCCCCGGGGGTAGATCAAATGATCGACCTTGCCTATGTGAAAGCATAGGGGCAACGTAGTTCAACACAAGACCAACAAAAAAAAATGGATAAGGGATGATGAGATGACCATGATAAATGGATAAAAGGATGGAGCAGTTATGATGAGACAAGATATACTTACAAGATAGGATGATGGTGATGACACAAATCTCAATGATGGAATAGTTATCCAAATCATCAAAAGATGAATTGGGAGAATGGCATGATGAAGAGATGAATGATGAGAAGTGATAAGAGATCGAAAATATGATTGAGGATAGGGAAGGATACATCCCGATTAAAGGGTTGTTGATGAGGGAAGGACACATCTCGAAATAACACCAAAAGATAGGGAAGGATATATCCCAATGATGATGATGATGATTCGATCTAGGCATTGGGTTACATGATGGAGGATCCTATAGCCAAATACCAATGACAAAGGATGATGAGATGGGATGAGGATGGAGATGGGGGGATGGATAGATAAAGATAAGGGAATGGATAGATGTGAGGAATAGATAGGATGGATGATGGTGAGATGAATGGAATTGGATTACATGAGGGTTAGCCTATAGCTATATACCAATGACAAGGGATGAGGAGATGAAAGGGAAGATAGAGGAAAATTGATAAAGATGGGGAAATAGAAAGATGTTAGGATGGATGGACAAAAGGATAAGGATTTGAAAAGATGGATAGGAAGATAAGGATAGGGAGATAGGTGAGATGTTTAGATAGATGGAAAAGGACTAGTGGATGAGAGTATCGGAAGATAAGGATTTGGTAGACGACAAGGATTACCAGGTGGATAAATGGATGGGGAGGTAAGGATGGACAGGATGGGGGGATGGAGAGGATTACCTGGAGGGATGGATGGACGATGTATCCAAGGAATCTATCGCAAATAAGGGGATTCCCCCACTCTAGATGTGTCATGTGTGACGAGGAAAGATGGATAACAAGATGGGTGGATAGGGGAGTGAGATGGAAATAAATAGGAGAGATAGGCAATGGAAGATAGATAGAGGTGGATAGGATGCATGGACACTTGAAGATAGATAGAGGTGGATAAGGAATATGATGCCATATGGATGAGGGGAATGTATGCCAAGAAGTGTCCAAAGCATATATATGGTTGCCCCTATCTAGGTCAAGATCACAAGGAAGATGGAGGGACTAGATACAAATGGGATATGATAGGTAGGATGTGGAAGATAGGTAGATGTAGGAATGTGTAGGTGGAAGCTGCCCTCGATTGTGGAAGTAGACTAGATGAGGGATTTACGCATGATGCTTGTTTGCTAGGTTTTCATCATGGAAATTATCCAAGGCACTTGTTTGCCAAGTTTTCACCATTGGATGAATTATTTTCTCTTTACTATTTTTCTTTTTTTCTTCTTTTTTTGACTTTTGGGACTTTTCAGAGAGAAAGACGAATGTAGATGGATGAGGACATGGAATCAGAAGACATATGATAAAGCGGATGGATGAAGGACTCAAGCATCTAGTTCCATATGAGGTAATAAGAGCCCATGTGTAAAGTGATCATTGGATGTTGGTACAACCTTATTAGAATAGATGGATTAGGCAAGGGAATGGATCAAAGGGATTGGATGGGGGATATATGGGGGATAATGGATGGGGTGTTGGAAAGTGTATGTATGGAATGATGGAGTGGATGTGTGATGGGGGAAGGTGTTCAGGACCAACATTGGCACATGTGGTGGATGTGAAATGAAAAGATGGTTTATGGATGGAGAATGTGGCGATAATGGAGGCGTTGGGATAGTGAATTTTGGGACATAAGGACCCAAAAAAAATTTAGGAGATAGAGGATGTGAATGATTAGTTTTGGGATTAGAAACTTCAGATGTTGTTAGGGATTTTTCATTCGAAGGAATGACCTCTTCTTTCTTGGGAATCCACATGGTTTTTATTTTTGCTTTAGTGGGCCTTTATGGCCATTTGGATTGAGTTGGATTTTGGATTTGATTTTTCTTTTTATCAACATGTCTTTTGAAGGGGACGTGAGGAGCTTTAGATTCATGTGGATGTTTGGATTTATACATTTTTTCTTTGGCATCCAAAGTACTTTTAGTAGCAATGGGATGGGTATGGGGAGATGGTTGATGTGGAGAAGATGTGGATGGAGTGATAGAGGTAAGATTGTGATGATGATGTGTGGATGGAGGATGTGAGATAACATGCATGGAGGGGTGCCTTTGTTGATCCTGATTAGGAGTTATGAAGTTATAATTTTTACGCTATGTACTAGGGATAAGTGATGGATGGAGGAAAGGATGAATAGGATGAGATGGAGGAGGTGATTTTGGGATATAAGGACCCAAAATAGACTGTGTGTATGGAGGATGTAGGAAGGTTGGTGGAGGGACATAAGGACCCAAAATGGACTTAGAGGATGAAGGAGGAAGATGGATGATTGTTTTGAGGGAATATGATGGAGGAGGGGGGATGGCAACAAATGATTTGGTGGATCGATGAGAAGTACCTCTTTTTCCTTTAGAAGAGGATCATTTAGGATGTACATAGGTTGTAACAACATCTTCAGAGTGCGAGTCTTGGGAGATATATCCAAGACCACGTGTGCTTGGTTGTTCTTTGACTTGGATGGGCTCCGAAGTACCTTGCTCATGAAGGCCTAAACCTTTTCCTTGATAGTTCATGTTCTTGAGCATGTGATCTATGGTAGGATGCTTATTCTTTCAGAAACATGATGCGAGTACATTATTAGGTAAAGGAGGATGGCTGGTAGACAAGCTAGTGTGATCTTGAGACAGGGTAGATAAGATGATGAGATCAGGATTCAGGTGAGGAAAGGAATCTTGAGATGGGATGGATGGGGGACTATGATCTTGGGATGGACTGGATGGGATGGTAGGATCTAGATTTGGAGGAGGGATATGCTTGTATGCTTTGGATCAATCCCTTGGCATGGCTCAACATGTATGGGAGGCACGATGATCGAGGATTGTTGGAGGGACTCCTCAAGTGGGGGAGATAGGAGGATGGAGGATTCACAAAGGTCATGGGATTGAAGTTTGGTAATATTAGGACTAGGAGGAGTGGGTTGGATGTCTCCAGTGGATTGGGTGGATCTAGTAGTAGAAGATGGGGATTTAATGGGTTTGATAGGTTTGACAGGCTCAACCATTTGGATGGTGTCAGGAATGGTAATGGGAGTGATAGGTGTAGGATGGAGGAGGGCCTCATCACTGGTGACTGTACATGATAGAGTGGGAGGGCATTGTTTCACAACATCAAGATGTGGACGTGGGGATGTCTCTTCTATCACGAGTCCTTGGACAAAATTAGGAAGGGATGTAGGATTAGGTGGGGTGATGGGAATGGATGGAGGATTAGGGATGGTTGGACAACTAGGATTAGGGATTGGTGGATTAGGATTAGATGAGGGGATGGGAATGGATGGAGGATTAGGGGTTGGTGGAGGATTAGGGTTAGGGATTGGAGGATTAGATGAGTGGATGGGTGGATTAGGATTAGATGTAGAACTAGGAAGAGATGGAGGACTAGGAGGAGATGGAGGATTAGGGTTAGATGAGGGGATGGGAATTGATGGAGGATTAGAGATTGGTGGATTAGGATTAGATAAGGGGATGTGAATGGATGGATGATTAGAGATTGGTGGATTAGGATTAGGATTAAAGGAGTGAATGGAACTAGATGGAGGACTAGGAGTGATTGGAGGACTAGGTGGGTTATGATTAGATGGAGGATTACGATATAATGTGGTGAAAGGGGGAGTGATGTAGGAGGATGTGGATGCTGGATTAGGATGGGAAGATGGGGATGATGGATAATAGTAGGAAGATGTGGATGATGGATTAGGACAAAAGGAAATTGGTGGCGGATTCACGTAGGAGGACATGGACAAAGGATGAGGATGGAAAGATGTGGCATTAAGGTAAGGATATTGGGATGGTGGATTGTGATAGGAAGGTGTGGATGTTGGATTAGAAGAGGAGGATTGAGGTGGTGGACTACCATAGGAAGACATGTATGGTGGGTTGGCATAAAAGGGTATGGATGATGGATTGGGATAAGAGGATTGAGATGGTGGATTAGGATAAGAGGAATATTGGGATGGTGGATAATGATGGGAATGCGTGAGTGTTGGATTAGGATGGGAAGATTGGGATGTGGGATTAAGGTAGAGGTATTGGGATTGTTGATGATGATAAAGATAGGAGTATGGGGATGGTGGATAAGATAGAGGTTGAGAGGGAGGACATGATGAATATGTCGATGGTGAGGATGTTGGATATCCCTTGTCAAGGGTAGCATAAGGACTGTTAGTAGATGCGGATGAAGGGTGGGATAGTTCAAAGGAGTATTTGGATTTTGGGAGGAGATTAGAGAGATATTTCTAGCAATGATAGTGTCAAGGGGATCTATATAACTCTCTTCATGATCAACAAGACTTTCGTTATCGTCATCAACATAGTTAGGATTCCCCTTCACTACTATTATTGGTCGTGCAAGAGGGGGATAAGGATTAATGATGTATTGGAAGAATATGGAAGATGAGATCTTAAGGTTTGTTTCATTATCAGGAGATCTTAGATATAGATGGAAAAAAGCTCAAATTGGGATTTAGGTCAACCTCAGATTAGGATCGTGTTAAAGCTCAGATTCAAGTTGGATGAAAGTTCAGAGTAAAATTGGATAAAGGCCCAGATTGGGATTGGATCGAAGGATATGATAAGATTGATTCTAAACCAAGTTCAGGGGTTTTGACTAGAGGATGTAAGGTGTTGACAATCAGATTTTTGCCAAATTTGGTAGTTTTTAAAAATTGTCAAATTTTGCCATTTTAGGAAACTTCATAGGCATACCTTTGAGAGTCCAATTTTTTCCCAAAAAATACCCAATACTAAGGTAGGATGAATTTCCAACTAATATCCCAAATCTGAGACATGCATTCCGAGTTATTAACGAAAATGATTTTTCAAAAACTGAAAAAGACACTAAATTGTGATTTTGAGGGTCAAGATGAAAGTTTGAGGCCCAAAAAATGTGTCCAAACGGGATCCAACTAGCACAAGATCCGTCGGGAATCCACATGCCACCTCATAATGCAACCAGTCGTAAAATTTCAGCCCAATCAGACACCCGAGTCAAAAGTTATATGGCCTTTGGAAGTTTCTACAGAAAAATCAAAACCCTCAAAATGAAGTCTCGATGATTGGGATGGATGATTTGATGATAGATATGGACTCTAATGATGTTCTAAGAAGAAACTATGTGGTTTGGTCAATGAAATGATGGTGTTTTTTCCGAGGGGTGTGTGTGCTCGGGCATGGCCGCCCCTCTGCAAGGGCAAGGTCGTTCGACTGGATTTTGAACTTGTCCAAATCAAGAACGAGACCAAACAATCCCGACGGAAGGTGAAACAGACTTGCAAAATGAGATTTCTAAGTGGGTGAATGTGTCGACGGAACAAGAGAACAAATATCCAAAATGGACAGATGGATGGTTGGAATAGGTAATCGAATACTCTGGACTAGGGAACAACACTAGGAACAGGAAAACGATTTGTTGGAATGGGTGAACAACTTCCTAGAACGGGTGAACAACTGGTCAAAAATGGGAAACAATACTTAGAATGGGAAAATGGATATCTGGAATGGATGGAAAGATGATCGGAATGGGTAATCGGATACTCTGAACGAGGGAACAACACTCGGAATGGGAAAATGGTTTGCTAGAATAGGTGAACAACTGGTCAGAAAAGGGAAACGATGCTCAAAACAGGAAAATGGATATCCAGAATGGACAGACGGATGATCAAGATGGGTGAACGGGTACCCCAGACGAGGGAACAACACTCAGAACGAGAAAATGGTTTGTCATAACGAGTGAACAGCTTCCCGGAATGGGTGAACAGTTGGTCGAAAAGGGGAAACGATGCTCGAAACAAGAAAATGGATATCCGGAATGGATATATGGATGGTCGAAATGGGTACCCTAGAAGAGGGAACAACACTCAGAACGGGAAAAGGGTTTGTCGGAACGGGTGAACGGCTTCCCAAAACGGGTGAATAGTTGGTTGGAAAGGGGAAATGGGATTTTTTTTTTGAACTTGTCCAAATCAAGAACAAGCCTACTAGATGGTGAAACAAACTTTGCTAAATGATGGAATAGGTCCCTAAACGGAAAAATAGATTCCCCAAATGACCAAATTATCTTTCTAAGTGGATAAACAAGTTGATGGAACGAGAAGATGAATCCTTTAAATGGATGAATGGGTTAATGGAATGGCGGAATAGACGTTCAAAATAGGGGAATGGATTGACGGAATGACAGGGAGATGTTAAAAAATGACTTGTTTTGGGCATGGCTGCCCTTGCTAGGGTGTGGCCTCCCTTTGGGTGAAAGCAAGGGTCAAAAATGGTTATTTTGGTGCCGACGAGCAACTATGCTCGGGTGTCACTGGTTCTGCCGGGGCGCAGTCAGTTTTGCAAGGGAATTTTTGACTCTGATGAAAACAAAGAGCTTATGGTGTTGGTTTTTCGCAAAAAAATGCCTCTACCAGACGTGGTCGCCCCTCAAGTCAGATAGTGGGCAAAAATGATGCAGTTTTCATCGAGGGGCATCTATGCTTGGGCGTGGCCACTACCGTCAAGGCATGGCTGGTTTTCTGCTTCACCTGAACTTGCAAAAAACACAGTCAACAAATAAAAAAAGTAAACATTTCCGTCGAGGGGCGTCTATGCCCGAGTGTGGTCGGTTTCGCCGGGGCGTAGTCAGTTTTCTGTGTCACCTGAACCTAAAAAATACAAAAAATAAAAAACTATAAAAGCAAATGACCCATTTATGGGTCCCATTGGGCATGCCAAAAATGTGTGCATGTGTTTTTCCTACCTAAGAATGTAGATCTAACTAAAAATGCAAAGGAAAGAACATAAGACCACCTCAAAGATTAGCCTAAGTAAAGCACAAAAGAGAAAGATGGAATGCGATGAAATGATTATACCTTTTATGCTGATCTCCTTGGTTGGCCCTTGATTTGGATGGAAGTGTATGCTTCTTGATGGCAAGGTGATGGAAAATGATTGAAATGCAAATGCAAGATGAGAGTAAATGATGAGCAAATAAAGTGGATGCAAGTTGCAAAATGTGCTTAATGGAGGCTTGAATGGCTTAGGATCATAAGTTTCTTACAAAATGCATAAGGTCTCTAGATCCCACTAACTCAAGAGTCCTTAAGATGACGGAAGAGGGGGGTATTTATAGAGGAAATTGAATTCTCTAGAGAATTCAACGGTCAACGGTCAGGATTGAGCCACCAAGGCCAAGATGGAGGGTTGTGGTGAGTTGAGGACTCACAAGCCCTCATATCTTGACATGTGGAGGGTGAGGTGCCAAAGGGGATGATGAGATGGAAAAGGGTACAAGTGAGATGGAAGAAGGAAAAATGATGTGGAGGAAGGACAAATACTTTGCAAGTACCTTGGGGGATGAGAGGATTTCCTCAAAAAAGGAACCTCTTGTGCCCAAATGAAGGTGAAAGTGACATATGAGGAATTTTAGTATTTCTCAAAAAATCCTCATGGAGAAGAGAGAATTGGTTGAAAAAATAAATGTGAATATTTAATTCACATGATTGGAGGGGATAAGGTGGTTGGGATAATAAATATGAATTTAAAATTCATATGATAAACACCTTATGGATAAGAGGAGGTTCCTATGGAAGAGGTTGAAAAGTGCCTTTTGGATAAAACAAGACCCTTATAATGGAAGGTTCTTGGCTTCCATGTGACTTGATGTGACCTTTCAATGATCACATGGGGAAGAGGAGATTCCTTGGAGGAATCAAAAGTGAATTTTAAATTCATGGGGAAGAGGGAGATTCCTTGGAGGAATAAAAGTGAATTTTAAATTCACATGGGGAAGACAAAAATGAAATTCCTTGGGGAATGAGAAGTTGACCAAAGGGGGATTGATTAGACTGACTAATCACTGATTAGAAGATAGTTAGTGGCTAATGAAGATGAAGAGCCAACTTGCGAAAGTTGGAGGATGTGACACATCCTAATCAAGGATTAGCCATGTGCACATTGGATTAGGATTAAGGAAAAAGATGTGACATGTGAGGAATTAAATAAATTGTTGGAAATAGGATGCCATTTAATTTAAATCCTAAACATTATTTATTTCACCATGTATCCTAAGTCCTTAGAATGTGTTCAACAACACTAGGATTAGGAAGAGATTAATATTTGATGAAATAATCATGTTAATTGACATTTGTAATTAATTCTAAATGTTAAAAGCATGTGTGGACGCCTTGGAATTAGCTCCTATAAAATTATAGGAGCACATGGGCTCACATATGGGAGGTGACACTCACCTTGAGTTTAGTTAACTAGTTGGTAAATTGAGTACACTTCAAAAATGCATCCTAGGTTCTTACAAAATAGAGATTTTTTTTATGCATGTTGAGGTCCTATAAAATAGGGGTCAGTTCAATGAAGTTCAGTTATCTTCAGTTAGTTTTAGTTGAATGCTAGTTGACTTCAGTTAACTTGGAATGCATGGCTAATAACTTGAGTTGCATGACATATAATAGGTACTACCTTCAGTTAACAGGGGATGGCCATTCTTGCATGAATGGTGTTGAGAAATGTTTCAGTTAACAAGAAATATCTTGGACCCACTTTGGGCGCCCAAGTTGGCTTCTTGGAATTAGCTCCTTTGCATGTTGAGATATTTTTGAAGGCTTAGTTAAGTGGGGCCCTCTTTTAGGTACCAACTTTGAGGATGAAGCCTTAAGATATTTACAAAATAAAGGTTGAGTTATGACTTCAGTTTGGGGCGCCCAAATGCATGAAGATGGGGTTTGCACATTGTTTTTCACGAGATAACTCAATTGTCATGAGATAGGCGTACCTTTTAGGGATAGGGCTTATGCATTGTAATTGTAACTCATGTTGAGTTTACAAAGCTAATTAAAGCCTATTTATCTCAAGCAATTGTATAGAGTTATGATCAGTTTTTATTGTAGGTTGTGAAGAAGTTTTGGTGAAGGAAAAAGAGGCATTCTCAAGCAAGAATTGGAGCTATTGTAATCTACTCCGGAGATTGAATAATAGATTAATTCTTGGTGGATTTTTTTACTCGAAAGGGTTTTCTTCATGTTATATGCTTGTGTAATCTTTCTAATATCCTGTCTACTTCTTTTATCAACTTTTGTCTACATTCTACAACAGTAAAATGGATTAATCAAGATAATCACCCACAAAGAATTTGTAACAAAAGGAAAAAGCTTATTTAGATCATAAATCTTAATTTTTTATAGATTATTAAGCTAAGAAAACACCTCAATTTTCAACATAAATGTCATATTTATTTAATTCATTTGATGAAAAGGAGAGTAAAAGGGGTAAGGTATTTAATCATTAACTAAATACCTTAGGGATTAAAAAGGGATTAAGGGTATTAATTAGATAATAGCAAGATTACCTAATTAACAATAATAAGAGGATGTTTAGACGAAAAGGGATAAATTTGGACAAATGTAAGTGTCCAAATTTGGATGTCTATAGTGCTATGTACCCCAAAGTTTGTTCGACAATGGTGGTCAAATCAGAATCGAAAGGGAGTTTAGCCCCTTCTTTTTCCAATGCCAACATGTATTGGGTGGTATTTAGTCTCATGACTGTGCCGACAAGTTTGTGCATTTCAAGATTTTGGACTAGTTCGAGTATTTCATCTTGGGACATCTCTTTGAAGTTATTCATGACATCCTCAATAGGTAGTTGAGGGGTATTAAGTGGAGGGTTGATAGATACCCTAGGGTTGAATTATGTTTGAATTAAATCACTTGAGGTTGATGTTTCTTTGTTTTGCTCCACGATATTCTTGTGTTGTGACCTTGTTTGGACAATAAAATTGGGATCAACTTTTATAATATGTAAGGTGAACCTTTAACTCCTTTGGTTGATCTAAATTTTAGGTACAAAAATAAATTCTAGGATGTGTTGTAGGATCAAATGATGATGATGATAAATGAGGGATGAATGGTATGGATGTTTGAACTTTTTGAGAACTTTGGATCACACTAGACCTTAGGATTTTTTATTTTGATTAGTTTGGTTTGGATAATGAACTTGTAGATCCCAAAATGTTAGATGTGATCTTAGGATGAACTTATCCAAAGGGGTGTTGATTTAACTAACTGTGTGAGAAAGGATCCATTCCCACACACCTAACTAAACAAGATTATTTTGATTTTGGTATAAGGATTTACCAAAGTTCTAGCATAGATGATTTTTCCAAAGTTCTAAAAGCTGTTTGTGAGATGAATTTTGATAAATTTTTTGATGGATGACAGTGTTGGTTTTGATCCTAGATGAACCTAGAAGGACTTTGTTTACAAGTCCAAGGTGTTGAAGAACATGCTATTCCCTATAAAACTTGTTCAAATCCAAAAGACCAATGTTTGAGTTTAAATAAGGGGTTCATACTGTGCATACATGTCCAGATTATTCAACGAAATAAGTCTATAAAACCTTGTTACCTTCTTGCTTATTTTGTGGTGTTGTCTTAGATTACGTCTTCTAATGTATCTTCTTATATCTTTTTGAGTATGAAACCTAAGTTTAAAGTGACGACATATAAACCTTTGCTTTGGAATTTTGACTTTGCAGGAAATCATGAAGACAAACACATGTGTGGGGTTCAATTGTCTTTTTATCTTAATTAAATGAATTATTTTTTACCACATCAACTTTGACTTGCTTAAATTTCAAACTAAATGTCTATCTCTAAGCCCCTTTTCGTTCCACAAGGTCCATTATGTGAAAATCAAAGAGCCAAGGCCATAGTTTCCCTAGGCTGACTTTGAAGAGAGCAAATTGAGATACGATCCCAAGTATTTAGAAGCCTCTAAGGATGAGATCCTTAGGGACAAGTAGTAATAATTGAGCCCTTCAAAGATATTTAATCTTTCTAAAGGGTTTGAAATTTTGATGATTGTTAAATGTTTGCTTCAAAGTTTGAGAACCAAGCAATGTGTTTAATTGACTTGAAAAATGCACAATCCTAGGCTGTAGAGATACTATTTGCTGAGTCCCCACTCATATTTATCCAAACACTAAGACAAAATGAATAGATAGAGATTTGGCAACATTGGCTCCCCTCCATGACACACTTTTTGGGACCACCAAATCTCAAATCCTAAAGATCCAATGATCTTAAGGATTTTCCTATTTCAAATTTGAATAGTAAAATATGGGGCGACTTTCGAATGACCGTTCTTGCACCAACAAGCATAAAGGTTTTTGGTCACTAAAACAAGTTGGTTATTAGTTCAAATATTCAAGATAAAAATACTGATGCCATACACGTGACAAGATTAAATTAATTAAGAGGCCTCCCAGTCTCTTCCTAAGAAGATATTTTAACGTATCACACAAATACTAAGGGTGGCACTTGCTGGTATGGGACAACCACATCAGCTAGTTGATGACTTTCATCACCACTGTTTCATTTATATAGCGGACCAAATATGAAAGCACCGCTTTGGGTCATTTCCTCTCTCAAGTTGGGAGGTAGGCCCTTCTAAAGGTGACACTTTGACTTGAAAGCAAATGTGTAAAAAAAAATCAAGGTGTTTTTCGTCACCCAAGATCACCAAAAGTTGCGAGGGGAGAGGATACACACCTCAAATGCACAAAAACAAGAAAATAACACTTAGAGTGTTTCTCTTCACCCAAGATCACATGAAACGCAAGGGGAGATGATACATACTCAAAGTGCATCAAAAACAAGATCACACAATTCAAATACTTGTTCGATTTAACCCTCAAAGTAATGGCACAAATTCATTTTAAGCTCCAAACTAAGTGTGAGTTTTCCTTGTTCAATTTTAATCCCACAAAGCAATGTTTAGTAAATTTTTAAGTTCAATTTTAACCAATTTGAAAAAGATCAAATCAATGATTAATTTTAAGCCCAAAATGAAGCTAGTTGTCCTAAAATAGAAAATGAAAGCAACAATGAATGCCCCAAGCTATTACAACGAGCATTTAAAAATGCTTTTTTAAATTTCAATGCCCACTTTTTCAACTCAAATCTGCTTGTTAGTTGTTTTTTTGGATTTTTCCACCTTGCTACACCATAATATTGCACTTGCAATATTAATATAGATAAACGTGTGGATAAATGTTCAAGAAAAATCTAAGGATATGCAAATCATTTATCAGTATATTCCCAAAGCTTTGAAATTTATATGAACAAGACAAATAGTTTACATTCCCATCTAATGCATTGATGGATATTAAAGTTTTTTCAAAAACCAAGACTTTATAGTCTTATCTAATGCATTAATCAATATTATAAACAAAGCATAATGAGCACGCTAGCCATCCAATGTTTCCGGCGGTTGCACCTCGAACCCAGTGGTATTTAATGCATTAACTATGCATTCATGGTGCAAAAATAAAAAACCGCCTCAAGAAAGATGTCACTACCACAAAGATTTACACAGTAAGAATAAGAGTAACTGCGCCCAAAGCTTGAAGTTTATTTGAACAACAAACAAAGACATTACATTCCCATTTAGACACAATTTTTTTTTTCTAGATTGCACGCACTCATTTATCTTGAGCATGAAGACTTGATGTGATAAATGAGTTATAAATTCAATCATTCATATAAAGTGAGCACACATATCTAGTAAAGTCTTTGTAATATACTTGAGCTAAAAATGCATTGATTGTGAGTTGCTCATTCCCTAACATCCAGTCATTGATTGTTGTGATAAATAAACAAAGCTAGCACACATTAAATAAAGCTTTATGAATGCATTAAATCTTTACTATGTGCTCATATATCTTTCATTGATCGATTAAATGCTACAAATCTTGATGTGATAAATGAATGTGTGCTCAAAGTTTTGAAAAAATCCAAAGACTTTATAGTCCTATCTTAATGCATCAATTGATATTAAATAAGAAAAAGCATAATGAGCGATGATTCTATATCCCCCAGCCGCCAATGTTCAATCTATGATTTTTAATTTGTGTATGCTATCCTATGTTTTTGGTTTTCTTAAAGAAAAATGATTTATAGAGCTACTTATCGCTGCAACAAATATTTCCACTGTAAGAATAAGGGTAACTAAGCACCTAAAGCTTGTAACCTATATAAACAAAAACAAAGACTTTACAACCCTATCTATTGCATGCACCTGAAGCTTGAAGTATATATCAACAAAAACAAAGACTTTGCATTTTTATCTGCTGCATTAATCGATATGAAATAAATAACATGTGATATTCATATTTTGCAATCAAAGCATTAATCTGATGCATTCATCTTAGGTGACAAAGGAAACATAATGAAGATGAATCCAATTTTTATCTATGATTTTTTAATCTAATAAGTTTGAAGGGGATGTAAGAGAAGTAAGAAACAAAGACTTTGTAGACAAAGCATTAATTTGATGATATTTAGAAACAAAGACTTTGTAGTCAAAGCATAGGTTTCTTCTAAAACTGTATTCGACCTCCTATAGCTGGGAATGAACATAATTTAATCTTTCCCTTTGCAACTTACAAACATGGTGGGTGCCAAAATGTGAAGGCTAAACCTGCATTTTGCTCAAACAATGACAAATATTAACATTATTAGTCAATGACAAATATTAACATTATTAGTCAATTAAGAAAACCAAATAAAGCATTCCTATGAAATACTTAAACATGCTAAATATGTAATCAAGATAATAAGAGACCAAAGTAACAAATGGAAACATATAAAAAAATCTATCTCATAGTTGGAGTGGTGCTCCTTTGATGTGGAAAGAATGCCCTTTCCCACCCCCTTTGATAAAGCTTCCAAGATGTGATGAATTCCAATTGCCCTCAAAGATAATGATAGCAATTGGAGGATAATAACTTTGCATAAAGAAGTGGATCCATTTCAAGTAGAAGAGGCTTCTACTTATAGGAGTGAAGGGTGGAAGAAGAGGTAAAATTTGTGACTGTGGGATAAAAAGGGAGCCAATAGGATAGTGACACTTGTCACAATTCTATTGGATCATGAGGATGGAGCACATTTTGGGGAATGTGTAGAGTAAAGAGGATATAAGAGAAATAAATGAAAATGATCGAGGATGTAAAAATATTAAATGAATTTGGTTGGAGATGTAAGAGAATGATGTTAAGAATGTAAGAGAATTTAAGGGACAAGATGGCATGTAAGAAGGAGTAAATGCCTTTGTAAGAGGCTATTTAAGCCTTTTGGAGGGAAATTGAATGAAGGGGTGGTTGGGAGGAATATTCCTAGGAATATGCCATTGTAAGGAAAAATAAGGTAATTATATAATTAAAAGAAATGAATTTCATTTGCAACATGGTTAGTTGACCATGGGTTGAGTTTGACCAAGGTTGAGTCAAAAGCTAGGGAATGGGTAACGAGGATTAAGATTTAATTAATTCAAAATTAATCAATTTGAAGGGATTAGGGGGTTTATGACATTTGATTTATTAAATCAAATGAGAGGACTTTAGGGTTTTTAATTAAACATGATGAACATTAGTGAGCAAGATGTGAATTAATCAAATAAACTTAATTGCTTAATTAATAGTAGAAATGGTGTTAATTAATCAGATTTAGATGCATAAAGCTAGTCAAGCCTATTTGAGTGTCTACAATCATAAATTTGGGATGAACCCAAATAATTACAATATCAAAGTACTTTTACCTAGAACAAGAAATTGAAACCTAGGGCTTCTTGTGAATATAACTATTCTACTAGTTCTACAATTGCTCCTCTTTTTTCCTTTCTCCTTCTTCTTGGCCATTGTAGAAAATATATAGATTGACAAAGACACATTTAAAAAAAAAACTTAAGTACACTTGTAATCAGAGTAAAAAACATACACATAGAGATACCATTCACTTCAAAGGTTTATTCACAACACAAATTCTAGAATTACCAACGTTTTAGATTCAAGTTATATAGGGATTCACAAGACTCATTCACAACTTGAATTGAATGAGATGAAGTTTAAGCAAACATGTTAACCCAAGTTGACATTCTCCAATTAATCATCATTGGTGAAACTTGTACTTGTGCACTCAGGTGAAATGTCAGTTGCAGTTTACCATATAAGGTTAATCAAAGCACAACATAAAACACCTAATGTGATATCATATCAAATGATATATAATATTAATAACTATAACAATTGAAAGTCATCCTAAGCCACATGATCCATATAACATAAATAGAATAAGCTATAATCATAACAATCATAATGTTGAGCTAGATAACACAATCAAATCATGTATAACAAATATAGTGAAAACACTAAACTTGAAACATTGTAGTTGTCCAAATATATAAAATACCAATCTGTGCAATCCATAAGACATAGTTAGATACCATATGCCAGTACCCAATATCACCAATAAAGTACTCTAACGACAATACAAAACATCACCAATAAGTACAATGACAAATCTGAAGTAAAATTCAAATAGACATACAAAGCACATACATCTTTGACAATTTTTTTCTTCATCAAGTACCTCAACAAACATGGTTGAAATCTTTTGCATATAATCTTTGTGAGTTACTCTAGACTAATATAGAAAAATAAAATAGTGTAGACCAATTGTAAGAATAGTTAAACAAGGAAAAAATTTCAAATACATCCCAAATACATTACCTTATAATTATCAAATTGGAGGGCTAGTAGATTGTGAGTAAGAATAGTTTGACCTATTATTCTTTCTTTTGGAATAATCTTGAACATTGTTAAATTCTCCATATAGTTCAAACTTTGGTTGAGCTCTCTCCTTCAATCTCATAAATTGATTGTTGACCAAGTTGAACTACTCCAATTTAAAAGTTATGATAATAAAAAGAAATAAAAAACAAAAAATAGAATTGAGAGGAACAATATTTTAAAAAAATAAAAATTATTTTTATTACTTTACAATAATTTATAAAAATAAATCTAAAACTGATTACTCTTCAACATCACTCAATTTTATAATTAAGAGTAAATTTTAATCAAACAAGACATTGAAAAGTGTAAATGGGGTGGAAGCTGGACAATGTAGATGGAGAGTTTCTAGGAAGCAACCAGTACACTCTGAGGAAATGAGGGCCACTACCACGCCGTAAAGCATACAACGGGTTCGTGTGCTCCTTAACCCCAGCACACTCCACCAAGCTCCATCAAGTTCAATTCTTCCTGTTATTCCTCTCAGGTAGAAATATCTCCTGTTCTCACCTTTTCTAGCATTTCCGTTTCAGGCACTGTTCTTTTATCCATGGCATCTTCTTCCTCGTCTCGCCAACATGATGAGGAACCTCATCCTCCTTCTGTAATTGTACCTACCGAAGGATCGAGACTAGTAGAGGAATCTCCAAAAGAGTATGATATGTTCATTAACCACAGAGGCCCTGATGTTAAGGAAACTTTGGCTCGTCAGCTTTACAATTCCCTGCAAAATTTAGATGCGCAAGCGTTTCTTGATTCCGAAGAGAAGGAAATTGGATGCTCGTTTCCTTGTACAATTACAACTGCCATCCGATCCGCTTCAGTTCATGTAGCTATCTTCTCCCCAGGATACGCAGGGTCAGTCTGGTGTTTGGACGAGCTGCGGTTAATGTTAGAGACAACTGCTATGATCATTCCTGTGTTTTATGGCGGTGTGCAGCCTTCTGATCTCCGCCACGTTGAAACAGGAAAGTATGCCGAGGCATTTGTGATTCACTCACAGAAGCGGAGGTATAGCGAAGAGCAGCTTGAGGCCTGCAAAAAGGCCCTGAAAAGTGAATCACTTACCGCTGGCTTTGAATCCAGCAAGTACAAGAAGTAAAGCTTCTTCTCTGTGCTTTTAAATCTATCCCTTTTGCTTTTCACAAAATTTTAGTCAGCATAGATGCCTGTCTTATGAAATCCTCTTTTCCCTTGTAATTTCAGTGATAGCGATCTATGTGAAAGCATAGTGTTAGAAGTGAAGAAAGAGTTAGAGAGGAAAGCACCCGAATATGTTGCAGAACACTCCGTGGGACTTGATAAGCTGGTAAAAGATTTTGAAACATTCTACCAGAAGAGAAAGGAGAAAGATCAGGCCAACATTTTCGGCATCGTTGGTATGGGTGGGATCGGGAAGTCGACTCTAGCCAGAGAGTTTTTCAACCGGAAACGATCAGAGTACCACGGGGCATGTTTTCTATCTCATATTCGAGAAGTATCTAAAATGGGGAAATTGCCTTCATTGCAGCGTAAACTTCTCAAAGATCTGCTTCGCCAAGATCATTGCGAATTTGGATGTAAAGAGGATGGAATCAGCTATCTTATGAAGCGCTTTAAAAGTGTAGACAAGCGTTTCCTTGTTGTTCTAGATGATATTGATCATTTGGACCAGTTAGAAGCTTTTCCTATCTTGAAAAACTTAAGTAACAGTTTAGCAATTGTTACAACCCGTGATGAAGGTGTGCTCATTAACGCTCAAATTTCTGTTCATTATAAATTGAAAGTTATGAATGAAGAACATGGATCAGAGTTATTTTGTTGGCATGCTTTCGAGCAACAACATCCGGCTAATGGATACAGGGAAGTGGTTAAGGACTTCATAGATGTATGCAGAGGCTTACCCCTGTATCTTCGAGTTCTGGGCAGGCATATTCGTGGTAGAAATCCCAATGATTGTCGGTGGGTTTTGAATAAATATAAGAGCTTACTGCATGGAGACATAAAGGACAGTCTCAAAATAAGTCTTGAGACATTGGACAGAGAGGAAGAAAACGTGTTCATGGATATGGCATGTTTTTTTGTTGATAAATCAAAGAGTGTGGCCATCAGAGTATGGGAGGGATCCGGATGGAACGCTCATTATGTATTGGGAAAACTAAAAGAAAAAGGTATTGTGGAAGAAATTGAATATAGGTGGAATAAGGAGCCCGTATTGACAATGCATGACCTCCTGCGGGACTTGGGAAGAGAAAGGGCAAATGAACTGCAATCTCCTCGTCGTCTGTGGTGTCCCGAACATCTTAGGGATTTGGTTGGTTTTTCATTACTTGTTGCAATATTTTTGGCATATTGAATTATTCTTTGTTCTTAATGAAGCACAATTTTGTCCTTGATCTTTAAATGCAGGAATCAATGGGATTCCGAGAAATTCTTGACAGCAGTGCCAGCGCTAATTGGAGGTGTCTCCAGTCAATTGTAGACGGCTCTATGGATGCTGAAATTACATATTTTTTAGCAAATTCGGATGGCTTGATTCAGAAACCAGCATCTTTGCTATGGCTTGAACTTGACTTCAATCGGCAAAAGTGGGAATGCATTCCTCCGTGGATTCCTCTTAAAAAATTGGAGTTTTTAAAAATAATGAATGGAGATCTCAAAAGGTTGTGGCAGAGTGATGTACAGGTATGTTATCTTCATTGGAAAATGAGTTTCCTTTCTGTAATAACAGCTTGTTGTTTACGACTGAATGCTTGAGACAAATTTATTCTGAATTTCAGGCACCTTCCTCGCTGAAAGAGCTGCAGCTTTCTCAAACCATTTTTGTAGAGGGACCAGATTTATTCGGCAAGTCAAATCATTTAGAAAAAATATTAGTAAGCGTAGATAACATGGCAATTGAAGGGTGGTCCTTTTTAGAATCCCTTATACGTAATCCTAAATGTTTGGTTTTGGGGCCTTCCAAATTAAGTGTAGAACTGGCGTCCTGTAGAAGTGGAGAGTCAGGTACTCTCGAGTTTGTATCTTCAAGTACATATAATTTCTCTAATGTCAGATTAAGAGGAATATTGGATTTGAATAACAGGGGACGGTCCCTTCCTGTTCGATGTCCCATGGGTAGCCTTCAAAAGCTAGAGATTTTTGATCAGCATCTTGTAACCAAGGTCTTGGTTAGCGGATGTCATTATCCCAATATCAAATCCCTCATCCTTACATCCATGGAAGGCCTGATTGAACTAGATTTGAAAATGGTTACAAGCCTCAATAATCTTGAGTTGACTAACTGCAAAACCTTGAAAATTGTGTCAGGGATATCTGATCTTGCAAATCTTGTAACCTTGAACATTAATAGATGTTCGGAACTTGAAGAATTGCCATATCTTGCCCATCTGACAGTGCTACAGATGGTTACGATTGGTAGATGTGAGAAGCTGAATCGTCTTGAGTTGCATAGATGTGAAAATTTGAAATCAGTCGTCCTCAGTTTCATGAAAAACCTGGTTACTGTGGATTTAAAAAGGGTAACTGCATTGAATAGTCTTCAGCTGAATGATTGTCAAAATTGCAAAAGTGTATCAGGTATAGCTGATCTTGCAAATCTTTTAACTCTGAACATTAATCAATGTTCAGAACTTGAAGAATTGCCATGTCTTGCCCATCTGAGCTGCCTGCAGACGGTTACAATTGGTAGATGTGAGAAGCTAATTTGCCTTGAGCTCAATGATTGCAAAAATTTGAAAACAGTAGAAATGTGTTTTCTAGCAAAGCTTGTAGCAATCAGCATTCGTCACTGTCCTGAGCTTGAGAAATTGCCACATCTTGTAGGTCTAAGTTCCCTACAGAGAATTATCATTGATGGATGTGGGAAGCTGAAAAGTCTTGAGTTGCGTTTTTTAAATAATTTGAAGAGCCTGACGGGTATTGTTGATCTGACAGAGCTTGAAATAACTAAATGCCCAGAGCTTCAAGAGCTGCCAAATCTTGCATCTCTTGAAAAGCTTACCATTAAACTGCAGGATATATCAGGTATTGAAGAGTTGCCTGCATTGAAAAATTTGCAACTTTTACAGTGCAGCAATGCAGTTATAGGGAATTTAACTCACAGGTTACAGGTATTTAATTCTCACATTATATTTATTGTATTGAAAGATATTTTTATTTTAAAATATGTTGTGGATCTTAAGCTTTGTTTTCTTATTTTTTCTTAAAAGTACATCAAATTCTAGATCATTTTTAATAATATTAAAATCATAATTAGAAGTAATCTATCCTGGAACTTAAGAAGATCTGTAATTTTTTCCCTCAGTTAAAAACTATTCACTATTAGCTTTGCTGAGACATATTTTTCATTCTCATATCAGAGGGTGCCATCAGATTATATGGTTACAATTGGGAGTGCTGTGGATGGAGCCAAATCAACCCTTCAACCACATTTCTTTTCTGATTGGATTGGAGATGATGCAATCATTCAAATTAATGTCCAGGAACATGGTTTTGAATACAAGCTGAAATTAATATCAGAACAGAGTTTGTTGAGTGGAATCATTGTATGCACTGTTGTGGTGGTTGATAGCGCTACTGTGCCTGAGTTTATACAGATTGGACCTAGCCCAGGTCCATACCAGCGCCTGGGCAGAGGAGAATGGATTGTTATAACTGTAATTATGGACCAAGAACTAATAAGGCATTATCTAGAAGATTTCAAGCGTCTGCATCTGAAAACTTTGTTAAACCGTTCTACAATAGAAAAGGTATGTATGGTTACAGTGAAGAAAGGCGAAGAATCGAAATCCCTGCCACTAGTGAAAATGGTCATGGATCGCCTACTAAAGAAATAGGTACAGGTTCTGGTGACAATCTTGGTGCAGTGGATCCTAAATTAATGGCCTCCCTTAGTGACAAGATGCATGTTGGTCATTGCTTATTGTACAAAGAGGTAAAGTGAAAGCATTTGCTTGATTCATAGTGGAGAGCTTATGCTGAAATAGAATTGGTGTTAAATTGACTTTATATGGCTTTTCTGACGTGATCAGGAAACAACAGCATGCATCTTGTCTCCATTCCCACATTATTATACATCAATGAGGGCATATTTCAGTGTATACAATTTTTTTACAGCACTATTCCTAAGCATACAAGAAGGTATTTGGAAGCTTGAAAAATACCATTACCTGAAAGAAGTCTTTTTAAAGATGTTTTGCATTTTCAAACTATTCACAAGCTTTAGAAATTAGATTGTGCTTATCAGGCACACTGCAACTTTTTTCATTTGTCCCACCATTCTGGCTGGAGGATTCTCCCTCCTACCTGTACCAGACTTCTGCCATGAGGATTGGATATTTTTTGTGTGAATGGAGGTAGGCATTTTGAGATGCAATTCTGGGACAGTTAGGGGCATCTTAATGATTATCACATTCTACCATTTTTCTTGCTCACTTGATCTTTAAAGCGTTTTTATTATTTTACACAAGTTTCTATGATGGAATTTTTGGGAGACCATCTTTAGGGAATAGCAGAGGAAGTTTATTAAAAAATGGAAAATTTGAAAGTATATTTTTTTAAATATTCATATGATAATATTGATAAGGAATTTATCATATATATTATAGAACTTTTATATATAATGTTAGAGTTGAATTGAGATTTTATATGTGAGTGGACAAATAAATTAATAAAATTTATTTGTTTTTGTTGTCAATGTGCATATATATTGTATAAAAATTACACCAAAATATTCTGCCTCTTGTCACTGGTCTATGAAGTAGGTATTTTAGGGGCTCATGATCCATAAAGAATGTGAATGTGGTGTATAGTAGGTAGTGTTGAAATTTGTGCAAGGCATATATCATGTCATTAAGGCCTCTTGCTCTGTAGTAATATAATTTTTTTATGCTTGTGATAATTTGTGGCTAGCAAATGCGATTGGGTGGTCTTCATTTCCCCTTGGTTGTGCCAAGACTGCTCCAACTGCAGTCCCTAAGACATCAACATGTATGTGGAATGGGACATTCTAGTCTGGAAAGATTAATATAGGTGCTTCTGCTATTTTCTATTTCAATGTATCAAAAGCTTGCTGACACTATTTATTCTAATTGATAGTTATACTTGTCTTCTTTTTCAACAGTTCTTCTAGTGGTGCCACAACTGGGGCATAACCTCAAATTAAATTTTGATGATAATTTGTATAGCCTCAGAAAGTTTTATCCTCTAAAGTTGCCCTTGGAGGTGGTAGGGTCATGATGAGTGCTACTTTCAAGGGATCAACCATAAGTCCTTTATAGATAATGTGTCCAAGTAGTGTGCCAAATGGTATTACAAACACACATTTCTTTAGACTCAGGGAGATTTGTAGATGTTTGCATCTTTCTAGCATTAACTGAAATGCTTGGACATGGTCTTTAAGTAATCCATAGACTGTCTAGTTTAGATAGATTTCTAGGAAATCATGGATAAAGTCTTTGAATGCATTGATTATGATTTGACTAAATATTACTAGTGTATTTTTTTAGGCCTAAGGGCATGATTGTATACATAAAGCATCCCCATTCTGCCACAAATGTTATTTTAGGTTGATCTTCTTCTTGGATCTTAACTTGGTGGTATCCAGGAAATCCATTAGTAAATGAATATGCTTTTCTTCCAGCAACAGATTTTAAGACCTTTTCTGTGAATGGTGTGGGGTAGGAGTCATGGACACAAGATTTATTGAGTTCTCTAAATTCCACACATATTTTGATATCCCCGGTTTTCTTATTTTATACTACCATGGGACTAATCCAATCAACATCATCCATTGGTTTAATTATAGTTGTTGCTAACATCTTATGGATCTTTATTTTGACCTTTCTCTTCATGTTTGGATTTAATCGATATGGCTTCTTTCTTTGGGGTTCTACTCCTTTTAGTTGGATTTTCATGACTCCGACTTCCTCTTTGTTTTCTTTAAGGTCTATAAATGTGCGAGGAAATAGGTCTTCATAGTCTGTTAGAATTTCCGCAACTTGCATGGAATCTTTCTCTTCCTAATAGTTCCCTATCTTTGCTATTTTAGGATTTCCCTCATTTTCCATGTTTGCTTCTCAAAGTTTTAATCGGTGATTATAATATTTACTTTTTAGAATAGTTTCTGATGTTATCATCCTTTCTTCCTCCTTGAATTCAATATCCCAATGCTGTAATTGTAGTTCTTCATCTTTATTCATTTTATTTTGTTTTACAACACCGTTTTTTTGGGTGTTATTCACTTTCGTCCATCCATTCTATGAGCTTCCATATTCCCTCTTTGCATGGGGGTATTGTATTTCTTCTTTTGTGTTGACCATCTTCTGGTCTTCTTCTGTAAGTAAGATAATCTCCCTTATTCTCTAAAGAGTGTTATTGATGATCTTGAAGGTATTGATGATCTTGAAGGGATTGAAGAAGGAAAATGTATGGCAGAAATTGTTCTAGAGAACTTCCCAATTTCTTGTTTTTGCTATTTTTTCTAAGTTAATAAACTAGGCTTGTGCAATTGGTGGTGTCTAATAAAACATTTGTATGTTTAGTCTTTTATAATATTTGTAATGTCCCCTTCTCGCTCTTGAGTAGTGCAGTGATTCAATTAGCCTATTCTAGAGTTCTCGTAGGTTAGTTGATGTGCTTAGGGGACTCAGTTGCCAACATTGATGTTCAGTGTTGTGGTTTCTGGAGGGGTTTCTACTTATAGCAGTGGCCGGTCTTGATGTTGCTATCTTCAGTTGGTCATAGTATTCTTCTATGGTCTTCAACTTTGCTCAGTTTGGGTGTTTGGCATATACTTATTGTTTATAGCAGTGCTATTTATATTAATTCACCTTTGGGGGAGTTGGTCCCAAGCCAGTGTACTCGCAGCAGCATTATCACTCAGTTTATTGTCGGAGAGCCTAAGGTTGCAGTATTTGATATTTGTTTAATTCAACCACTAAGTTATTTTATAAAGTTATATTATAAATTAATGTTGAGGGGAAAAGTGGTCATTAGAAAAGTTCACTTTGAGCCTAGTGAAATGACTTTAAGTTGTTTTTAAAAGCTTTTAAAATATTTTAATTCCTCTATGTATTTGGACGCCTAGAGAAGGGTGAGGAAATATTTTAAAATGTTTAATATTTCAATGAGGAGAAAGGCATTGGTTTCTAGGGTGGAATTAAGAGAATTTTAAAGTCCATCGCCCTAACTCTTTATATTCTCCATTTTGGCTCTCATTTTGATATCTCTGCTTTGACAACATAACGAAATGTTTCCAGATTGCTTGGGCTGTGAACTGAGGACGAAAACCCTCTTCGTATGGGCTGGTTTCTGTGGTGAAATATCCACCCTAATCAGATATTGGAGTTTATTATCAGTTGAGATCATGGGAGCTTCATAGAGTTGATTTTGGTGATGGAAATGATGAAGATTTATCAGTACTTTTAGGAGTTTTTGGTGTGCTTTCGATTGCTTTCAGTTTTGGTGTGGTTTTTGAAGGTTTTGGAGTGATTTATTTCAGTTTTTGGGATGTTTCTGTAAATGGGCCTGAACTTGGTTTTTGACTCATAGCTCTGTGTTGGGTGGATACATCAAAATGGGTATTGAATATATGAAAGGGCAATCTCCAGCTGATTCTAAAGAGTATAAGCTTGAATGTTTTGGTGGTGTTCCTAATTTTCTAAGGCAGATTGAACTTTCTAGAGAGGGACGCCCTTGCTGGAGGTAAACTCAGTTTGGACCTGCAAACACTTAGGCGCTGGTTGCTGCACTTTGGGGGTTTCAAGGAGAGGTCTAGGTGAAGAAGAATCAAGGCCTTTGAAAGCTTTATGCTCAGGAGTTGATGGATGACATTTTTGAGTTACACTACTTCTGCCATGGATGTTACCAGGTCTGATAACACATTGTATTTTTCTGATATAAAACAGAAAATGGATATTTATGATGATTGTTTCAATCTCCATTGAATGGTTTTAGTTTATAGTGTTAACTATTCATTGCAACTATTATGCAAGTAATTGGTAAATTAATTGATGTATTAACAATGAGCGAGACGCTCAATAAATAGTTTACAAGATATACAAAACTGGAAAGTTTCTAAAAAGAAACTCCAGATAAGATCGGAGACGATCTTATCTCTATCTTACAATATCTTACAATATTGAGCATTAATAAATAAATAAACATTATTTTAATACCCTCCCTTAATACTCAATCTATCAACTACACCAAGATGCCCCCTGAATTTTACAAACTTATCTGTACTGAGCGACTTGGTGAGAATGTCTGCTGTCTGATCCTCTGTCGGAACATACAGCAACTGAACTGATCCGTCTTCAACCAGCTTCCGAATGAAATGACAATGAGTTTCCACATGCTTGGTTCGCTCATGGAAGACCGGATTCTTGGCAAGTTTGAGAACTCCCTGATTATCACAGAACAAGGGAGTCGGACCTGCTTGAGATATTTGCATATCTGCAAGCATCCGGCGAAGCCAAACTGCCTCACATGCTACTTTTACTGCTCCCCGATATTCTGCTTCTGTCGAGGAGAGAGCCACTGCCTGCTGCTTCTTACTAGTCCATGTGATTGCACCGGATCCCAAACTGAACACATACCCAGATGTTGATTTCCTGTCATCAACTGAACCTGCCCAATCTGAATCTGTGAACCCACTGAGTTTAGGATCGTGACTCCGAGTGTACAAGAGTCCAAAATCAGGAGTGCCCTTCACATAACGCAGCACACGCTTCGCTGCTACCCAATGATCAGCCTTGGGGGCTGTCATGAAGCGTGATATGTAGCTCACTGCAAAACTCAAATCAGGTCTAGTAGCAGCAAGATAGATGAGGCTGCCTACTAGTTGCCTGAACAATGTTTCATCTACCACAGGTGAATCGGACTTAGCTGACAACTTAAGCCCTTTTTCCATGGGTGTAGAGGCAGGTTTGCAATCCTGCATTCGGAACTTATCCAGAAGACTTCGAGCATACTTGGACTGGGAGATGAAAATGCTGCTCTCTGTCTGCCAAACCTCAACACCTAAACAATAATGCAGGAGGCCCAAGTCTGTCATGTCAAAAGTTTTGCACAAGTCCTGTTTGATCTCAGTGATCAAATGTGCTGAGCTACCAGTAATGATCAAGTCATCCACGTAGACAACAACAAGCAGAATCTCATTACCAGTATTCTTGACATACAGGTTCGAGTCAGATGGACTCCTCTGAAAACCATGATCTGTGAGGTACGTGTCAATCTTAATGTACCAAGCCCGAGGAGCCTGTTTCAGGCCATAGAGTGCTTTGACCAATCTGCATACCTTCTGTTCTTGACCAACAACTTTGAAACCTGGAGGTTGCGTCATGTATACTTCCTCCTTCAACTCACCGTCGAGGAAAGCACTCTTCACATCCATCTGATGGACCTTCCAACCAAATTGGGCTGCTAAGGCAAGGACAAGCCGTATGGTACTCATTTTGGCTGTAGGAGCAAAGGTCTCCTCATAGTCAATGCCTTCTTTCTGTGAGAACCCCCGTGCAACCAGACGAGCTTTGTACTTTTCAAGGGTTCCGTCAGCTTTGTACTTCACCTTGTACACCCATTTGCAGCTAATGGGCTTCTTCCCTGAAGGAAGATTGGAAAGGACCCAAGTGTGATTCTTCTGAAGACTCTGGTATTCTGATTCCATTGCCTTTTCCCACTCAGGTATCCCTTTTGCCTTTGAATAGGTCTGAGGCTCATAAACACTGTGAATGTTGGCCATGAGAGCAAAATTCACTGTAGATTGTTGTTTGCTCTTGTTTCTGGATGATCTACCCTCAATGAGCTCATCAACACGAAGATCACTGATAGTCTTAGCCCACCATTTCGGTCGGAGAGTAGATGTGCCAACATCAGATGCAACAGGAGGAGCTGGACCTGGTTGTGGATCTGGAACAGGTTCAACAGGGGGATGTTCATTATCATCTGGAGGAAACTCAGGTTGAGCATCATCAAAGACTAGGTCTTTGTCATCCCTCCCATCAGGTGGACCTAATGGAAGTCGGACACTCATATCAGGACCCTGTAGAGGCTGATCCTCTGAATGCTGAACAGGTGAGGAAGAGTGAAATGGACCTCGTTCCTCATCAAAGACAACATCTCGACTGAAGATAAGACGATCAGTGTCTATATCAATCAGCCTATATGCCTTGTGATTGTCACTGTACCCTGTGAACATGAGTTTCTGGCTCTTGGAGTCCAGCTTAGTGCGCTTGGCCTCTGGAATCCAAACATACACAAGGGAGCCAAAAACTTTCAAATGACTGATCCTAGGTTTGCGACCAGACCAAACTTCCTCAGGAGTCTTCCCCTTAACAGCATGAGTGGGTGACCTATTAAGGAGATAGACTGATGTATTGACTGCTTCTGCCCAAAACTTGGTAGGAACACTCCTGTGTTGCAACATGGAGCGAGCCATCTCAACAATCGTACGATTGCGTCGCTCTACAACACCGTTTTGCTGAGGAGTGTAGGGTGTGGTTAACTGACGTTTTATCCCATGAGTATCACAGAAGTTGGAGAATGCACTAGAACAGAATTCCCCCCCATTATCTGACCTAAGAGTTATAATACAAGAACTGGACTCTTTTTCAACTAAGGCCTTAAACTTCTGAAATACATTAAAAACCTCTGATTTCTGTTTAAGAAAGTACACCCACATTTTCCTACTATAGTCATCAACAAAAAGTAGAAAGTACTTGCAACCAGTTACAGAAGAAACAGACATAGGACCACAAATATCAGCATGAACTAATTGAAGTACCTTAGAAGCCCGCCAAGAGTCGCCATCCTTGAACGGTGTGCGATGCTGCTTCCCAGCCTGACAAGCACCACAAACGCCCTGATGCTGAGTCTGAATGTCAGGTAAGCCATCTACAAGTCCCTCCCGAGCAAGCTGAGAGAGATAGTGCACGTTCAAGTGCCCGTACCGCTGGTGCCAAAGACTGGTGACAGCTGAATTTCTGGCTGCCAAGGCTAACTCCGGAGAATCACCAGTGTCCACAAGCCTGTAAAGGCCATGATCCTCTATCCCAACGGCCACCGTTGTGCGAGTTTCTCGATCAACAATCGAACATCTATGCGAGCTGAATACCACATCCATCTGGGGAGAATGCCGCATGATCTGACTGACTGAGAGAAGATTGAGCTCGATATCAGGTACATAATATACGTTGAGGAATATGAGATCCCTCCCGCCAGATTGAACCTGAACAGTGCCTGTGCCGACAACTGTGTATTCCTCACCTCCTCCAAAGATTACTGAGTCAGTGCAAGGGGAAAAGTCTGTGAACCAATCACGCCTATGTGAGAAATGACGCGAGGCACCAGAATCTATGTACCAAGCAGAGGACCTGACATGGTCTGCGGGCCTTTTTGCCATCAGTGCATAAAAGGCAGATTCCTTCTGCTCAGAGTGCTCGGCGACATTCGCTTTCTGAAACCCTCCCTGCTTCTTTTGCTCAGAAGCCAAACGAGCACGGCAATCTTTCTTGATGTGGCCAAATTTATGACAGTAGTTACACTGAACATTTTTCTTCTTCGGGCTGGTGGAGCGCTGACTTGAGCCTTTCTGCTGTGAAGGCTGACCTTTGCCATGATGCTTCGACTGAGTTTTTGCTGCAAAGGCCTGCTCCGTGGAGGATGATGATTCATTGCTACCGAACTGTTGTCTCCAGTGATCCTGCTGCAACAGGATAGTGCACAAATTCGGAAACTTGAGATCAACATTAGCAGATGTAATGTTGAGGGTCTCTATGAAATGTTCATAGGACTTTGGTAAACTCTTCAGGGTGATCACAACCATGTCTTCCTCCTCCATTTTCCGACCAATCGCCTCCAACTGATCTTTGATCTCCTGGATTTTATTCAAGTGCGCTTGCAGAGTTGTCTTCTCATCCATCATGATAGAAAACAACATATTCTTCAAGAAAAACGCACGGCTTTTGTCGGAAGTTTCATGCAAATCCTTCAAGTGATCCCAGATCTCCTTAGCTGATTTTCGCAGTGGAATCTGAGGGAGCTGATCATCAGTAACCGAAAGCTTAATAAGCATGACGGCTTCACGATTCTGCTCATCAAACTTATCCTGATCCTTACCCGCCGCTTCAGGACGAGTAGCGTTGCCGATGATCATCTGATCAAGGCAGCGGTATTCAAAAACTGTTAACATCCGCTGCTTCTAGGTGTTGTAATTTTTGCCATTAAATCTCTGGCTGCCCTCCAACATTAAATTGCTTAAACTGGCCATTTTCACGCTTTTCGAGGCACGAAAAACGATGTACTGAGAAGACGATGCACAAAACTCGAGGTACAAATTCCAATGCAGAAAACAGGGACAGATTCAAGTACAGACTGCAGAAAGTACAGTGTACGGATGGCACAAAATTCGAGGCACAAAAAACGATGCACCCAGAAAATTCGGAGACCAACCCAGTTGAGCTCTCGAAAAACCCACTAGGAATCTGTAATCGGAAAAATATTCTGACTTCGAAAAATGTGTCAAAACCCTGGCCGTATTCGCAAGATGCCCTAGGCGGCCATGAGAGCTCCAAAAAGTTGCAGAAAGGAGCTCAAATCTGCACACAGATGTCTTCAAATCGCGGCTTCAGCAATTCAGCAAAGCACAGAAAACGCATTTGAAAGACCACGCCAGGAAGAAGAAGCATGCAGGGTTTGTAGAAGACAGAAATCTGAGACAAGAAGAAACGCGTCCTTCAAATGCCCAAGCCACGCGAGCTGAAGAAATCCGCGGCTCACAGAAATCGCGTCAAACAGAGAAGAAATCACGTCCTTCAGATGCTTAAAACAATCCGCTAAAAAAACTTCCTTAAGAATTTCGGATTATGGTTTTGAATGACCCATGAAATTCACAAGCAGAAAACCCTTCCGATTTTTTTTTTTCTGAATAGCCACAGAAAAAAAAATTTCGAATTTTTTTTTTTTTTACTCACAAATTTTTTTTGAGAATTTTTAATTCAAAAAATTCAAGAAAAAATCTTAAACGATTTTTATATGAATTAAAAATTCACAGTTGAGCAATCTGGCTCTGATACCATATTACGCAAGTAATTGGTAAATTAATTGATGTATTAACAATGAGCGAGACGCTCAATAAATAGTTTACAAGATATACAAAACTAGAAAGTTTCTAAAAAGAAACTCCAGATAAGATCGGAGAGGATCTTATCTCTATCTTACAATATCTTACAATATTGAGCATTAATAAATAAATAAACATTATTTTAATACAACCTCTCTTTATGCTATATACATCTTGCAAATTCATTAAGAACAATCAAAAGACATCATTGAACAATTAAACCAGCAAACAGGAGATTTCAAAAAAAAATACAGGGGTGTATGTTACAATATTCCTTGCATTTTTCCCATATGTTTAGACGGATGTTTAAATGTTGTTTTGGTGTTATGGTACAATAATATTTGGGAATCAATTCACAATCCTTCTATGGGTGGATATCTTGTTTGTGTCAAGATTGTGAGGGCTTTTCATGTAGGAATGTTGGGTTTGTGTGTATTCCACCAGCATGTAGCGTTGCAAATTAAGGTATGTTGTAGTGCATCCAATCGTAATTCTTCTTTATTAAATGTTCCATGTTTTCTAAGTAAGATACTAGGTCGCTCACTCCTAAATTAATAATTACCCAAAAAATTAACTTCTACATCTTTCCATGTGCCAATTGTACCTATGGATGACCCATCTACTAAAGTAATCCTGTATGGAGTTTCATATAATTGTGATTTCCCAAAGTCTTCCCAAACTCTTTTGGGGATCATATAATGTCAACTCCTAAATCAATTATGACATGTTTTATCTGTTTGTGATTGATATGTGGGCTTATTATTATTTGTTTAGTTTTCCATTGTCTTGGGGTTTTTGTTAGGTTTCTAATGTGAGGTCTTGATATCGTTTGTTTATTCCATTATTTAGAAAACTGTTTATTTTTTTCTATCAGGTTTTGTTGTTCCACCAAAGAGGCTGACTATTTTAATGTTAAGATTTCTTTTTCAGAAAATAGGCTTAATGATAATCCTCTTTTTCCTGTCAGTGAATTATGGTTTGTTTAATTTCTTCTATAATTTGATTATGCTTCTTTTCAGCAGGATAAAAATCATCCTCATCTTCACCATCTAAGTCTTGAAATCCACTATCTTGCTTTACTGGTTTCTTTCCCTCCTCTTGTGATTAATGCAACATTACTTTTTCCTCGATATTTTGATAGAGATTTTTGTCTTAATGTTTCCTTCTTCTCAAAGTATTCTTTCTCTAGAGCTTCTTCTTTGGTTAGGATATTTAAGATCTTAGGTTCTTGAAGGCATATATCCTCTTTGTGACATTGTCTTGCTGTAATACCCTCCCCTATTCTGTGATATTCCACACCAAATTTCTTGACACAAATTTTTGCAATCTCACAAGTTGTGCAACTCATGCGTTTCCTCAAATAGTCACAAATATCAAAGTTATATAAATGTTCTTTGCAGATATCAAGGTTGAATATATGTTTTGTTTCCAGAAGTTTGAATTAAAATCTCATAACAACCACTCAAAATATTACTTCTAGCCTTCAAGTTTAATCACAAACTTCTCTAACAACAAGATTATGACATCCACAGGTTGCATATGCAACAAATAATTTAACTCGGCAGATAATATTCAATTAACATCAATATTCAAACTTTTTCCTGACCTGAAAAATATATTCAGTCTCTAAACCTTATTCCCTTGTATGGCCCTTTCTACAAAGTAAGACTCCTTAAATAAGTACAGCCTCACTTGTATAGTAGCTCCAAAGGAAACACAACAGAGGATTAAAGGTACGTTGGTTAAGAATATTAAATACCAAGCTCATATTAAAATGTACGATAGAGATGACTTGTATAGTTGCACACTTGGGCTCGATTCTTTTTTTCCTAGTCGTGCATTATGATTCTGACCTCAAGATTAATGTTGCCTTCAAAAAACACATCACCACTTATAACCTCCAAACTAAATGGTGACCAAGGAAATTAATGTTCCAAAATATTAAAAACTTCTTTAAATGTCTGCACAACCCAATATATCTGTCTTGTACAATGCTCAAGTGTAAAACTCTAACTTTGTTGAAATAACCACGACTTTCCCAATAGTCATAAAAAATACCCTTTAATAATAACTCCTTCCCAAAACTCACGACTCTCAATAATATTTGAGGCAAATTTAATTTTGCAAGGATATATTGGCCTCTTAATGAAAGTACGACTGCCAAAGATTAAACAGATAATTTTCCTGACATCCACGCCTGTATAGACCCTTTGTCTATAATGTATGGCTTGCTCGATGAAGTATACAGTCAACTAATTTAGTCCCCTGAAATCTTTTGAAATACAAAAACCATTAAATCTCTAAAAAACACTTTGAATACTAGCACAATCCTTGAGTGAGATTGTTAGCATTGAACAATCATCCAAGAAGGGTCTCTCACCTTCGAAGATGATATTCTTCATGAAGGATTTCATCTTCACAAAGTTTGGGAAAGAATCCAATAGCATAACACTCTCTTCAAAATTTTACACATGCCCAAAATTAAGCCCAAAATTCCTTTTTGTTCTTTCCATAACTCCCACACATTTCTTGAAAATTGAAATATGTACTTTATTTTTTAATTCCCCTTATGTCTCCGATTCAGACATCCCTTAGTGAGCATTAATTTCAGTTTTGAAAAATAAACTTTTTGCCCTTAGTCCACTTTATAAATTTTTACTCATAGAAATGACTTGCAACGTACTAGAGTAAACGAGAATGCAATTTACAGAACATACATAGAAAATATTCATGAATGCATAATGTGCACATAATAATGATACTTTCATTCATTAATGCAATAGATACAATATACAATCATCTGTGCTATGTCATGTCATATCATGTCCCCGACTACAATGAAACATAACATATATATAGTTGTTGATGGTGGTTGAGAACACCAACCACCATCAACAACTCCTTGTTACAACTAATTCAATTGGTCGGGGACTTAATTCCTAACAACAACTTATAACATAAAATATTTTGCTGCATACATTATAGTTTGATTTAATTACATTAATTGGTCGACTAAACAACATGATCACTCTTGGCCGACTACATCGTCCCCTCCACAAAAGAATGTCGTCTTCCAGATGACAGAAAACCAAAATGGGGACTTCAAAAGAATTTTTTTTACTAAGAAAGAGGGTGAGAAGGTGCCTCTAGATGTCTTGATGATGTAGGGGTCGTGGTCGCCGACTGTTGCTGTTGCAGGCGCTGAAGTTTTTGATTGGTTGCTAGCTACCTCTCTTGAATCGTCTTCACCATCTGCACTACCTTTGAAAGTTTGGCCTTCGTCCTCTCGAGATCCTGGTTCCTTCCTCCTAACTCCTTGTCCTTGTCCTTCAGTTGGTCGTCCCTCTCAGCTAGAGTCTCCCTGTTTTAGCCAATTGTGCATCACGTTTTGCCAACAATCTCTCCTTCTCGCCCAACTATGCTTCTAGTTCCGCCAACACTCTCCTTCTACGCCACTGTCTGCTTGAGAGCTGTGACTCTCGTATGCTTGGTGGCAGTCACTTGAGCCATCTACTCTTGTGACTTGCGGATTTGATCTGCCAACTCTACTGAAATATTCTCTCTCAATTTTTTTGATTTCAAACCCAACATTTACAATAGAATCATTCACCCGTTAAGGTTAGCATAACCAAAATGTACATGAAAGAACTCTAACCAAGAATGCGCCCTAAAACCACTTAAGGAGGAGGGGCGAGCATATGGTCAGAGGATCCCTAGGATCTACTGAATAAACAAGTACGAGATTATACTGAGAGAGGAATATTAAACTCGACACCAAGAATGTGCACTCAAGATCCCTTTGCAGGCGAGGTGCTAACATATGGTGGAGTACTACTGCTAAATTCAAAGAACAAGGTGGATAACCAGCCAAAGAGCTTTCCATGCTACCACCAAACAGTGGGGGGAAAAAGGTTACAAAACATAATTATCCACACTGGCGGTATACCATCCAGGGGTGCTTTAGTGTGAAGCTAATTAATTAATACAACGAAACTAAAACTGAAACAGTACTACTATTTAACAGTTCATACAAAATGTAAAGCTGCAAATTACAATGTTCAACACCAATTTCTAAGCACCACTCTTATACAATGTTTTCCGAGTTAGAGAACAAGAGGAGAGAAGATAGAATATGAAAGTAGCGAAAGAATTGCTTTATCTCTGAAAATTGTAATTCTGGAAATGGAAATCAGCAACTATAGAATTATATAAAAAGCTCATAACTCGATCAAAATACCTCTGAAAGGCGTGAAATCACAGGCATGGTTCAAATGGAAGATAGGCGCCCCTGTTGAGACACAAAAAACAACTCCAAACACCTGCAACAATTAATGACACACTTCCCAATGCAATGCTGAAAGGTACAACCCTTGAGAGGGGCGATTTTTCATTATAAAAATGCACACTCCAAAATAAAATCCGAAATTGCTTGGAGATGGTCGCCTAGACCTTAGGAATCTTATTATCAAATACCTAGAACAATATAAAATTCGTACATTCATCCATGAATAAAAACAACTTTCAGCTGTATGCAAACAACAACTGTAAATTTGGAAAATACATCAATAATTCACCTTGAAAACACAATCTGCTAGTCTGGATGAGAAGCAACAATAATTCAACTAGGCGTTGTCTCGCGAACACGAAATTGAATGAAGAACTAGGAGGTTAGCATTCCTCGAAGTATAAAATGATAAATCATTTTGACAGCATAACTTTAGCAAGATAATAGATGAACAATGTTGGAGCCAAGCCTTACTTTTAAAGGAAGATAGGAAACTGTTCAAGTCCCCCAAGAAGGTACGCCAATAGCCAAGTCTCTTCAAATTTCCAAAAAGACAATAACTTTTCAAAAATACGCCCCCACTTGAGATAAAGAGATTTTAATAAAATAAAACCTTTGAGTTTCTTCATGTGGCGCCACCCTCAAGTCCCTTTTTCAAAACAACTTAAGTTAATGCCTTAGGCCAAGGGGTCAATTGCAAATTAGAATAATTTGCTCTTTAATGCAAAAATGCACTAAAACAATATTTTTAAACAGCTAAGGCTTAATACTGAATACTGCTTCCAATGATGTGATGAACTGAAGGCTGTCAACTGCTTACTGCTAGAAATAGTATTTACTATAAATAGTAAATAATGAGGAAAGATCACTCCAAAATTGGAACCCTTTGAAACATCTCAACAAGCCTATAGGATTCCGGGATAGGCTGATGAGCTCATGACAGGATCATTGCCAAAAGGGGAACATTACATCTACCTTGCTACTCTTTGCTTGTGCGGGAGCTCTCTCCCTCGCCTCAATCGCCTCCTCAATGGTATGTGTCTAGGGTCTCCATCGGAGAAATACATCTCTGAAACTCTTCTCCATACCATGGAGTGTTGTGAGTACGTGGCCATGCCTCCCCATGACAATGGGTTGAGTTGGCTACCAAGTGGCCAACATCTCCTTGGTCTCCACCCTCAACCAACATCTCCTCGATCTCCACCTCTCGAAATGAAACACTGGAAAAATTTGCTCTCGCACCCATGTTGCATTAAGGCCAAGATCATCTCAGCCTCTTGTGCCACCAAAGGATCCAGCCCTACAAGCAATTGCTGTCCTATCTCTCCCATCTCGTGCATGACCCGAGCTACCCCTTGCAGCTCGCTTAGATATCTTTGTGCCGAACCAAGGGGTTGTGAGGGTTGGGTTGGCTGATTTGAAAGAGCCCTTTTGACTTGTCCTCACTAGACTTTGCCTCCCCTAGCTCTTTTGGATGTGCCTCTCTCTATGTTGGCCGTGAAGGTGTTGTGTGGGCCAACTGTGACGCTGGCTGAGCTGGCCGTGAAGGTGGCTGAACTGTCTGTGAAACTGTCCGTGAGGTTGTTGGTCGTGGAGGTGGTTGGGCTAGCCTCAAGATGAGTCGAGCTAGCTGTGGAGCCGACTGGGTACTCGGCTGTGGAGTTGGTTGTGTACTTGGTTGCTTCGGTCATGAGGGTGGCTCTATCTGAGAAGCAGGTGGGTGAGTTACCTCCGTCTCTGTTGATGGATGGCTTTGGCGATGGTGGAGGGTTGTCTGCCAATACACCAATCTCTCCTATCCATGTGTCGAGCATAGCGTCCTCCACACCCTCTTCTACTGCAATTGCTGATGGTATAGGCATTGTTGTCAGTGCAACTGGTGGTGGTATAGGCATTGGTATCGGTTGGTTGATCGTGGCTCCACTCCCGGCTCTATGGGGATCTCTTCCTCGACCTCCTTTGAGCTAGTGTCTCCCACCACAAAGACCTCCTCCAAAGAGGACAACTTGATGGCCTCCTTTGCACTTGATGTATAGTCATCTCCTCTCTGCTCATGGTCATCTCCATTTGGTCGAGGTGGTGATATATCTATTTTCCTCCTCTTCGTTGGTAGTACCGAGTGAGGTATGTCTTTGCCTGTGGTTTGCACTCCCGAGTTCACCCAATAGAACACGGTCGACCAACCCGCATCTAGTTGGTCAGCTGGCTGCAATATCCTCTAGTTGTTAGCCAACACCTGAGTGTAAATGGCATTGAGTAGTAGCCCAATGGCACGTTGTATCATGTAAAATGCTTTGTGTTGTAAGCACAAGAACTTCAAATCCATTCTGAGAATAATGTTGCCGAGTTGTACACCTTGCCTGAATACAACCCTGTCATCAAGCCAATCGTCCACACAATGTTGTCCGATGCCCTACTCGCCCTATTCAACCAACTATTAATTAGATCTAGTAGCCACTTCCATTCAACATTGTTGAGGAAGTTCTTCTACAACCCCTATTGTCGACACTCCAGATGCTATCTCTTTATGCTGGGTGAGATCAGACCTACACACCCTCACCACCAAATTCACCTTCATTTGTCATGACATCTTTCCTAAGGGCTTTGTAGTTGAAGCCCCTCGAGAAGGTATCCCGAATACCCTTGTAACTCTGGCGAGGCATACGAGATGGTCACCTGGCATACTCTATAATTGATGACCAACTTGTGGCCATGTCGGTCATAGTGTATAATCATTTGCTTGAGATATGGTTCGAACACCCGAGAGTTAAAGAACGACATCTATGCTACTTTGTCTACTTGTGCCTTCTCCAATGATTGTTTTAGGATATGATCATTCTGGGTTGACATCTACCTGGAACGACACTCTGTGCCACTTAGTCTCTCCTAGGTGATATTATCTACTATCACCACATCATCACTATCCTTCGCCATGTTTCCTTTTGCTATCCTTAGATGAAATGGTGGCGGCCTTTTTCCTTTATTGTTGCTGGAGGTTGCCATGTCCTCCTGACAATAACTATTCTCTAACACACTTAGGCACGAGTTATATAATTGATGCTTTTCCTCCCGACTGTTACAGTAAGTGATTTTCTTTCCCTTCCGTACTCTCCATTTCGTGCAAGGTTGTACTAGAAATTTGGTTCTACATTGCATTGGTACTCCCTTCGACTATACGATATGCTTCTCTCTTGGATGTGGTGGTACACACTATGACACTTCCCTCAACCGTATGTTATCTTTGTTTTGCTGTTGGTACTCTACACCATACAATCTCTCAACCTCCTCATTCTGTATGGTACTTCCTTTTGTGCACGGATTCCGCCCTTGACTTCTTCATTTGATGCTAGTTGTATGACATACGACATTCACTACTACTGTTGTTGAAGGTTGAATTTGCTGTTTCATACAGGTCTGAGTTTGTTGTATGATCTTACCTCTACAGTTTCATGCGACTTTCAATGTGCACTATCCTTCCTCCAAATGTAATATGATTTCTCACAGACACCACTGTACATTTCCTTCTTCTTGATACCGTATGGGCTTCATCGTACCCTTTGGCTGTCGTATGGAATCCTCACGCCTTCCTTTGTTCTCTTTGTTTTCTTGAAACTGCCATATGACGTACCTTGCTTTCCATAACGACATCTTACTCCTAATTGGCGTATGTTTTCCTCTTGAAATCTTTGCATTTTTGCCCTTCTTCGTGAGGGGCTTCTCTTAATTCTGTATGATGTTTGTATGGTCCCAATTCTTCTGTGCAATCTACCTCGTGTGACTTGGTTTGCTTCTTCTGCCGTACTGTTGAAAATAAAGGTATAACTTGCAGCAATATGAACTTACTAAAGTGATTGCAAGTCTGAAATTATATTTACAAGATTACCATAAAATGATTAAGTGATTGATAGTTGCAACAATGAAAGAAAAATCTGCAATACCACAAGTCATCAACACAAGTGACATAAGATATACATGGAGAAAACTTTGCAGGAAAAAAACTCAACACCTAAAGGGATTTAATGTTTGTATTAATCTTCAAGGAAGTACATTAATACAACAATCCTCTTTGTAATTCGATAGCACTTTGTTGCTCTGACAACTTGCAAAGAACTCATATCAAACAACAAGTAAAACCACCTTGAAAAACCCATGCCCCCCTTAGTGTATAGCCCATAAACATGGAATAAAATATTAAATTATCACATGGCCTTCACAAGGGTGCCTAACCCACAGCCAATAGGAATTGGTCAACCCGAGTGCTCCATAACTCTTTGACGGCTTCGACGGCTACATGCATGAACATGCACCAATATGCAAACCTGGTGCCCAACCATGCAAGAGCATGCAAAACATGCAAATACCATACAAGGACATGCACACTAAAGTGGTACCCACCCACAAAGTTGGACGCACAAGAGGAATATGCCTCCAAGATTCTTTGTAACTGCCATCGTAATGGGTCCCCCTCTTTGAATGCAATTACAATTTGTCATAGGAAAATAAATAATAAATATTTTGTCCCTCATGTCCCCTAGAACACATTCTAAAGAACGTCGAGACACATAAATCAACTTAGGATAGAAATTATAATGTCACCTATCCTAACACGTACAATGTACGGTTACCCTGCCCTCAATTTGCTCTCTTTGGTTTCCGTACGGGCTATGTTGTAGATTTTTCCCTTGTGCGATTACTTTCTTCTTCAGCTGTATGAAGTTGCCCTGAGTGTGAGTGTATTTCCTTTGTCGGATTTTGTAATCTCTCCTTGGCCGCATGGCCTCTTTGGCTTCGTTCAATATTTTTTTTATATAATAATATTTTTCACTTTAATAATAATTTTTATTTCAATATTCTTTTTTTCTCTTGTGAATTTTTTAATAATTTTTACCTTCCCTTTATTTTTTCCAACTTTTTCTCCTTGTATTTTATTTTTTTCCGCCTTTGCTTTTTAATTTTTAATTTTGGCTCCATTGTTTTATTTTTCCACTTTTCCAAATTTTTCATTTTTTTCATTTTTCAATTTTACCTTTGTAGTTTTTTCAATTTTTGACTATCTCATTGATTTTTTTCTTTTTTCTTTTTACAATTTTCATTTTTTCCTTCATCACATTTTCTTTTTTGCATTTTTCTCTCATCACCTAGTACTTTGCCTTCCAAGGCGTACCGCCATTTGCAAGAAAATTGGCGGACACTCATCCTCACAACATGTTCCTAAGTATTACAAATCAAAAAAATTGTCGACCAATGGCGCGGGACCTATACCTTTGAAACTCTCTTCCACATATCGTCTGTTGTATTTCTAGTACTTGGTGATGTCTTCCCTGTCCATGATCGGTGGGCCCACAAGATTTGGTATTACTCACCATAATCTGTATGAGGCCACCAGTGTGGGTGGCTCTCGACCATTGTCTCTAGCATATTTGGCTAAGTCATCATTGTATCCATCCGTCTGAGCACCAACAAACATATCTTCCGTCATCATTATCGGTTTCAGACATGGTCCAATTTTTTATGAGTACTCGTTCCAGTCTTCATCCCACCATTCATCTTCATCGCTTTCGGTTTGTTTTGTGTTTTCCTTTCTTTCTCTTTCTGCTTTCTCCTCTTTCTCCTTCTGTGCTTCTTCATCCAGTTCATAGGACACATATCCCTTCCATTCACGTTCGTAGGTTGCCTGGTATTTCCAATGACCCCATACCCCTCTCCAAAGGCCAAGTGTCTTGAACAAATCATTTGTCTGGTGTTTATGGACCCGAGGCACTACAATGCGCTCCACTCTCTTTTTGACAAGCTTCTCTTTGACCACCTTTTCCACTCTTGGTGCGGTCCAATATTTCTTTGGTACATACTGACTTCCTCCTATTCCCTAGTCTTGTTCCTCTGTGGTGTTTCTTTCGCTTATTCTCTAGTCTTTTGTCGTTGCGTATCCCAACATATTGATGGCTATTGTTTCTCTTCTCTCCTGATATGGCTTGAGTTTCGACCCGTTAATGGCATCTAGTAACAGAGTTCCATTTAGATTCTCCAACTTGATTGCTCCGTTCTCATAGACCTCCCTGATTTTAAAGGGTTCAAGCCACCTAACTTTGAACTTCCCTGATTTGATCTCATTACAACCATTATATTTCAAAGCTAATTGGCTCAGTCGGAAATTCATTTGGTGGAGGTGTTTGCCATGGCAATATTTTCTCCTTTTTTTGCATTGCCCCCGTCGCCCACTGTGCCATAATTCTTTGTTCATCAAGTTTGTTGAGCTGGAATAATCGCTCCTTCAGACTTCGTGTCGTCCAGTCTATTCTCGACTGCTATTCTTAGGCTTGGCACCATGTACTTGGTTGGCACAATAAAGACCCCTCTTTAAATATTTTTATATAATATCTAGGTGACTAAGCCTAGAAAGAGGACATTATGCTTGCCCCTTGTGGTGGGTTTTTAGGTACTTTTAGCATGATTTTTGCCCCTCTTGTTGCATTAGGTCCAAATACTTTTTGATGGTGTTGGTGCATTTTAAAATATTGTTGTGCTCTCACACATGTGAATAAATCATGATTTAGGTTGCCACAAAACCCACAAGTTTTCTTCTTATCTTCATTACATTAATTAGCATAATGTGCTATTTTTTGTGTTTATATCATGTGGCTTCTTCTCTTCATCTTTGATTCCTACCTCTGCCTCCACCATGGCCACCTTGGTAGTTGTTATAATAGCCTCTATCTTCACTAGTTAAGTAAGAATAAGTGTTGTTGTACCGCATTATGGTACATTTTGGAGTGTATGAATATTTCTTTGATTCTACTAATTTGGTTGTTTGTATCCATGGTATTGGGCATAAAAGGGTCTTTTTGCTAGTCTTTTAATATATGCCATTCCATGAACAATCGATTCCTTCTTTTCGTGGTGGTGGTTACACTAGGGTTCATGTTCTTTTGTGTGGGCTCTAAACAATAAAGATGGGCAGTCATTTATCTCATGGTCATCCCATTCTCTGCATATTCCATAGTAGACTATCTATGTTTTCCTAGGATCCGTCTTGAGATCTACTCTAAGTGTGGTAGCTCATTTTTCTCCCTTTAGCATTGGGCATTCATTTCTAAGATGGCCCTTCCTAGAGGAATAAGTACACCATATATTTATTCTTTGATTTTGCTGTGGTAGCGAGGTTCTAATTGCTAGTTGTAACCCAAATATGAACCATTCAATCTGTTGTTTCCAATAGATCTAATTTTTTTGGCAATTTCTATAAACTTGTGGTTATAGTTGTTAATGGATTCTCCCTCTTGAATCATATTTGTCATTCTACTTACACTTTCAGTGAAGATCTCTAGGGATTGAAAGTTGGATACAAAATCCTCTTTTACTTCAGAGTCTCAGACCATTCCTTATCATGTTGGGGATATGTCTTTAGTGGATCATTTCGTATTGTTCCCACAAAGTGAAATAGTTTTGTTTGGTCTCTCATGGTATTTTTCCTTTGCCATAGTAATTCTAGAACAAATATGTGCTCAACAAATTCTATAGTATCTTTGCCAAAAATTGGGAGTTTTATTGGTAAATCCATGTTAAGAAAAGTTTCTTTGGCCTCCTTGCAGTGGTGAATTGGTTTGTTGTTTAATGATTGTCCCTTTTTCTCGCACATATTCTAATTTACTAGTTTTCTAGATCTTCCTGTATCTTTGGATAATCATATATCAAAAAACTCCTTCCCTAATACTATATCACAATCTTGCAGAAATTGTCATTGTGATTCTATTGTTTCACTCGAATGATTATATATATTTGATGTTAAAACTCTCTTAACTTACATTACATAGGGGATGAATTTACAACAACCATTTGAGATCTAACAATTAAGAACACCAAATTTACGTGGAAATCCTTCCGGGAGAAAACCGCAACAAAATAATGCTTATATAAATTTATTACAATCTTTGTAGGCACCAACCCACTAGAGACACCAATCCCCTATTATACAATTTGTGAGCACCAACCCACTGGAGACACCAATCCCCACAATTTGTAGGCACCAATCCCCACAATTCGTAGGCACCAACCCCCATTGCTAAGCACTAACTTAGTGAGAGACACCAATCTCTCCTTTACAAAGCACCAATATTAACAACAAAGTTCCACCTTTTGAATGCTGCTTCTTCAACGGATGATGGATATTATGATCTCCTTGATTTGTTTACTCCTCTTTTTATATCTGCATATATTTTCCTTATCAAATCTTTATGAACTTCTCTTCTCAAATCTCTCACATAAGTCTGATCCAATCTCTTTCAGGTCTGCATATACCTCTTTCAAATCTTCCTTTGATGATCTCCCTTTTTATTCTCTTCCTCAATTATATCTGCACATATTTTTCATATATATATCTGCACATATTCTTTGTTATATATTTGCATAAACCTCTTTTCTATATCTGCATTAACTTCTCTTAATATGCAGATCTGTATCCTTCTTTTTCTCACACAAGTAAACTCCAAATTCATTTCACAAATCTCTTTTATAGATTTACCAAGGAAGGCGACTTGATTGAAGAGACACATCTACTAATTTAGAGTTGTTACTTTTCATTCATAACTAATTCAAATGAAATTGCTGCTTTATACCTTCCTATTATAATTGTTGCTCCCTTGATACTTCCACCTCATAACATGTAGTAATTACTTGTCTTAATTCATCACATAATCATTGCTTTATATGGTAGATAGGATCACTGCCTTATATCAATATATTTTGCTACCTTTGATCACCCTTTTTTATATGCAATTTCAAATTTATTAACCGACATATGGTCGGCCAGCATATTAATCTTTGCTTCCCCTTATTGTAGTCAGCCAGCATGAAGTCGGCATTAGATAATTAAACCTCATTGTTGCCTTACTAATCATAAACTTGTTTTAAATCTTTCCACAAGGATGGTAACAAAGTCGGCCAGAATAAAGAGACTAGTTTGGGCAATCTTAATTACATTTATATATATCTTAGAATATATGCCATTACTTGGTTAATATACATATATCGATTTGTGGCCTTTGGCCTTTGTCCTTCATGTGATGTTCTATATCCTTTGACATCAATGACAACTACTTTGCCAATCATCCATACGCCTTTGACAATTACTTCATTCATTTGCTTTGACATCGATGACAATATTCTAATAGACTCTTGGTAGGGGATTTCATTTTAGGAGATACTTTCTTATTAGTTAAGTACATTATATTAAATAATGATGTTTCCCATCCTTAATCATTCCAATTGCATCATTGGTTAAATTGTTCAACATATCATCACTTGCCTCTAACGTGTGATGTTCTATCCTTTTTAATTTACCATCCTTTATCTTCTCCACACTTCTGGTTACCATTTATTCCAAATATTCCACATCAAAATTTATAGTTTGTAATTTTGCTAAGGGGTTTAGAAATCCCTTGAATCTCTCATCAACTATCATTCTAAGATTGGATAAATTTGGTTCAAGGTGCGGTGTCTGTGTCAACATAGGAAGTGGGAAAACCTCCATGCTACTACGACCTTCTTCCTATGATGTCCAAGAGATCCCATACTCTTCTATACTTCCTATTAGTTTGGTGAGAATTTCTGTTGCTTTGTCAAGATGTGTGGTTAATTGTTCAAGTATATCATTGTCATGAAGTGGTTCTATTATCTGTCCTTCTGTTGGCAGGACGTTAGCATTTTCCTTTGTATTTTGTTCAGCTATAACCCCTTTGGCATGCTCATTTGTATTCCATTCCTCTAAACAATGTGGGTTCCTTTTTTCCTCTTTCTCTACTATTGCAGCCCTTTTGGTGCTCTCCATCTTAGCTTCCTTAGCCTTCTCAATCCTTTTGTGGTATTTTTCTTGTCATATTTCTTTTTTCATTTTTCTTCCATGTTCAACTTTATTGCTAATTGAATGCTATCCTTAAATTCTCTCAATCTCTTATTATCTCCTTTCACCATGGGTGTTAAGAATTTGAAATTGCATTGATCTTCTTATGCATCCCAAGTGGCTTGTTCTCATCCTGCTTGCATTGGTCACATCTTTTCAAGGGACCCTTCAGGATTCCCCCCCATTTCCACTTGTCATCCCCTAGGTGCCTAAACCACTCTCACAAGGCTAGGGCCTAAGGGAGTCTGTCGCAGATCATAATTTTTTTGTCTTATTTATAATTCCTTTTTGAGCAATTCTCTTACCAACACAATTGATGGTTTTGCAATTTTATCTTTTCTGTATTGTGTGACCAAGGTCCCGGCAACAGAACCAAATGTTGACAAGGAAATGGATTCATAGGTTGGAGTTTTGAGTCTAGACTTCCTGTATGTTGTATTTATAGCTCGATATTTACAATATAAGAATAATCAAACACTATGTGATATAATAGATTATGGTGCGGTAAGATAAGAGAGCATATAAACAAACATTCCATCAATTCATACTCATAGACTGATCATAACAATTTATCACTGGACATTTCATTCATCATTTAATATTATATCTTCCATATTCTTTCTTATACATTATATTTCTTCTTTTCCACCACTATATCCTACTATCTTTCTATTCTATTCTATTTGTACTATACATATGTTATTACATTAGGGACATGTCCCTTGTGATAATTAGGCCTCTTAGCTTATGCGGGAGTTGGCCTGGAGCCCTGCATTCCTCTTGCGGTCAGATGTGGTGGTCTGTAGGTGCTACCATCATTCTGCTTTTTATTTTCTACTAGACACCATGAAGTATGGTGTTATGTGATGCCACAGACCTTGGCATGATGCTTTGAGGAGTAATGCTAGGATACTTTGGCATTGGTGCTTTGTGAGGTTGAGCTGGGCTGCATGACTGCTAGCAAGGCTAATTTGAGTGAGGGATATGGCGCAAATTAGCTTGGATCAAGGATACTTCTTTTTCAAATGTAAGAAATCAGTCCTAGCCCAGATAGTATGACCTACATCGTGCTTATTCCTGTATATTGCCATGAAGGAAGCATTTGGCAGCAAGGAAACTTTTCTAAGAGATGCTGGGAAAGGGTGTAGCCTCTAACTTAATGACATACAATGCTATTATTGGTGGGAAATGCAATGAGTAACATTTTGGAGAAGTTGTCTTTTTCAGGAGATGCTAGACAAAGGTATCAATCCTGATCATAGCTTAAATGGGACTTTGATGAATGGGCTGTGCAAATATGGCAGAAAAGAGGAGGCCAAGGCACTCCTCAATGAGTTAGTGGAACAGAGTTATTGTTTTAAGGCTGAGATGGTAGAACATGGTCATATTTTAAGATTGAGATTGTAGAATAAGGTTATTTTATTAAGAATGGGATGGTACAACAGGGTCATATTTTTAAGATTGAGATTGTAGAATCAGGTTATTTTATTAAGAATGGGATGGTACAACAAGGTCATAATTTTAAGAACGAGATGTTAAAACAAGATCATGATTTTAAGGGCATGGCCTGCTACTCATAATTACAGAAATTATTACTGTTTCAGTGCTGATCATTTGGAGTGTGTTTGGTGAGCCTTTTTCTATTACAGGAAACGATTTGAACCTAGCTACTGGATGATATAAGCAGTACTCATCTCCAAGTTTTGCTCATCAATATTAATATTGTTGAGGCTGCAACATGATATTGGTTGGGAATTGAATCTGGTTCCTTTCTACCACAAGTGCCTAATTTCTCATGTAGGCCACATCCCAACCCATGTGAGTTTGGTGGAGCTAGATGCCATGACTGCAGTTAAAACAAATGTAATCTAATGCTCAATCTTAAGACAGCATGGATCACTTTCATGCTTTAAGGACAATGTAATCTATTCTTTCTCATTTTGACCATACTTTACTCTCTTTCATCTGCAGAACCAGTTACGAGGTCAACTTGACATGTTGCCTGAAAATGGGACAAATTATAGGAATAAATAACTGATAATAATATAATGTGATGAGAGGATGCATGTTGATGAAACACTTGTGAAGTAGTCTAGTTGGAAGAATTGGCATCTGAGTTTGCTTCTCATCTTCCCAAAAACAACTCTAGCATATTTTGGCCATACTACATATTTTGGCCATACTAACATATGCTTTAATCTATTTTCAGGAAAGCTTTTGCACAAAAGGCAAAAAGCCTGAGCTTGAGATGATTGACACCAAATCTCGTAAATTGCTGGTAATAATAAATATTGAATTATACAAATATGTCAAGATCATTGTATAATTTTCAGGAAAGCTTTTGCACAATAGGCAAAAAGCCTGAGCTTGAGATGATTGACACCAAATCTCGTAAATTGCTGGTAATATTGAATTATACAAATATGTCAAGATCATTGTAAATATGATGTATCTAATTCATTTGCCAGAAAGGATAACAATACCACATTAGAAATTTTGCTATTACATTATTTGGCATTATTTTTAATATTCATATATTTGTTTGAAATAGTACTGGCCCATTGTCTAGGAATTTTATTTTTTATTTTTTGATATATAGGTAAAACATTGATTTATCAAAAAAAAAAAGGCAAGCCCCATCAAATACATCGCAAAGATCATATGCAAGCCCAACAAACACATTAGCAGAGAAGACAAGTGAAGCAATACCCTGATCTCTTTAACTTTCCATCTCCAAGACTTTGACTTTATTTACATATAAACACCGAAATAGACTAATACTGAGAGGCACCAACCTATTAGGCCACATATTGATAGATCCTTTATGACTATTTATCAACTGCATTTTGTGTTGCTTCGTTATTGCCACCTACACAAAAAATTCCCACAAGCAGTTTCCCGGGAGATCTTTACATTCTGTTCTGTCAAGACTGCATCACATCATTGAGGGTGGTAGCCTTCATTTAGCCTTGCCTTTTATCTTTTATACTTGCAGAAGACCCCTGGCTTATTAGTTCTTGCACAAAGGTGTACTGGTTATTTGGAATTCACCCGTCCAAGAGTTTAATCTTCTTGTGAAAGGATAATCCATGCCCATCAGAGGACTTTGGGTTCAATGTTGAAGTTTCTGTTAAATACTTTAGCCAGCCTGGTATCATAGCTTTTCTACCCTTTTTGCAAAGGATGACTTCAAGGCATGAAATATTCTTACTTACTGGCTGCTATGCCCAGAGATCTCTCCATGAGATCTCATTGCATTGTCATACCATTTCTGCCAAATTCATACTCACTGGTCTGATGATCAACACAGTAGATCTCCTTTGAATGAGATAATCTCCTCCTGCAACCTACAAAGGTGTTTTATAATTTGTAAGAGCATTGCAGGATAAAACTTTTATTTACTAAGAACATTGAAGAATATTAGCCACATGCATCATAATTCATGTCATGAAGGCTTCAAGCATTCAGATACAAATAATAGCATAGTATTTTGACCTGAGGACATATCGTGTCCCTTTTATTTGGTCCTGTTCATAGTGCAGTTACAACATAAAATGTGCTAAAAGTAAGCTTTTGTTTGAAATTATGTCCATTATTAGTCTAACTTAGCCAAATACATGGGGCCATGCGTTTATATCACTCCTCTTTGATGTGAGTCCATTTCATTGTCTAAATTTTGTATTTTTTGACATATCGGATTATGGGCTGTTTTTTATTGTGTTGACTAGTACGTAATGATTATTTACACTATGCAAGATGGAAGTGATCATGATGTTAAAGGCATGTAAATGGTTTGTCTTGAATTTTTTACCCTAGGATGTATCCACTTTTCCTTATGGCATTGATTCTTATTGCTTGAATTTAACCATCTAGCTTCTGCATCTCGTATCTAGCACTTTCAATAGTTATTGCCATTAGAGACTGTTGGAAATTTCGATCAGGGGAAACTAGGAGAATTGCTGGAAGGTTGTCTCTGCTGAAAATCTCAGTGAAGGATTTTACATTATGTTTCAAATGCCTAAAATAAGTTATAAAATGTATTTACTGTTTTTGATAGCTGATTACTTCTCCATGTAACCTTGCAATTGTACTTTAAGGGATGAAAAGTTTAGTCTGAAGGGTGTTTGCTTCACTTGACAGCAAGTATGGGTGGATTTTCTAAATATTTTAATGCCATATCAGGAGTTCATGTTTGCTTCAGTAGTGCTTATATTCTTTTATGTATTCTTGTTGATTGATAGCAGCTATGGCCACTTGTTTTTTATGAATGTTACATGCTTTTCAATGATCAAGTTTATACACTTTTTCATTTCTTTGTTGCTTGACTACCATCAATGTTGTTTACCTCGCGGAGTGTTTATATCAACGTACTACATACACAGGAAGTAAACGGAACTATATGTAACATACATAACAGAACAGTACGATATGCTAGAACCATAAGATGTTTGTATTTATATCCAGTAAATATCACCATGTACAATCACAAATATATCCATGCTATCAATCATGGAATCATCATCCTAATAATAATGGTAGTGTCCTCCCGACTACAAAACTGAGTACATATAACGTTCGACGGTTGGTTGAGCAACCAACCGTCGTGACGTTCCATAACAACTCGCTACAACTAATCGGGACTTAATTACCCGAAAGTACATGCCAACAATTATTCCCACTACGACTATAGTTTTATTGCATTATAATAACTTGGCCGACTACGCTAAGGATATTTAGCAACTTATATCATCCCCCCCACAAAATAGGTCGCCTTCTAGGCAACAAGATAACAAAAATGGGAAATGATGCTGTACAAAATTTATTGAGAGGGAGGGGGAAGTGAGGACGTCCCTGGATGAACTGATGACGTGGGAGTAGCAGCAAAAGAGTCCTGGTCCTTCAATCGCTTGACTTCCTCCGTGCGTACTCGAAGCTGGTGATCGGCAAGAATTTCTCGTTCTCTCGCAGCTTTCACCATGTGGGCTACCTCCATCAGCTGGCTCTTGACTTTGTTTGCCTCCACGCTTGTGGTTGCCAATTGTTCCTCCAATTTTTTGACTTTCTCGCTCCACATCTGTTCTTGCTTCTAAGTCTCCTCCTCCTTCTGTCTAAACTCCTCCTCCCTCTGGCGGTTCCCTTCCTCCAAACTAATTACTCTGGCTTCCAAGGTGGCTATCTGTTTTGCCTGTGCATCCGATACCTGAGTCTGGTCTGCTAGCTAAGTTTGGAGATTCTTTATGGTCATGGCCGATTCCTCCTCCACTTTTTGTAGCATGTGATAGGCTTCCACCTTTCCTGCTACCGCCAACTCGGCAGACAGTACCTGCCTCTTCACTTTGTAGAAAACATCTCAGAATGCAAGCTCGATGTGGTAGAGGCTTTCTATAACTTTTGCATCCCTTCCTGCCATCCTTGGTGGGTTGCCTCGCCAATGTCTGAGCATGGCTACAGTTTCGCTTGCCGGCCAACCTTGGCTGGTAAAAATACGAGCGAATTCTGCCTCACATCCCATCTGTACGAACCCTCTAAGGCGTTGTACCTCCTGGCCCACTAATGGGGATCGACCAATCTTAAGGTCCTTCGAGATGTGCCCCACCTGCATCATTACACGCCCCATGTGTTGGAGCTCCTCCACATATCTCTGTACAGTCCCCAAAGGATCTGATGGATCCGGTTATGATATTTCTACCACATACCCGCCAGACTCACTATCCTCATCATTCTCTTCATCAGGTGCATCTTCCTCGTTTGGAGGAAGGTTCTCCGGCCCTCCCTGTTCCTCTACTGGCTCTCTGGCTACAACCAACTCCTCTTTGGCCACTGGTGACTGCTGGTATACCTCCTCTACCACTGGCTGCTCTGCTATGTTCATCATCGTGTCACTCCCCTGTGTCTGAATGGCTGAGCCTGCAACCTTTGTATCACCCCCCAACCCTTCTGGCAAATTCTCATCGGGTGTCTCAGCCACTCGATAGGAATTGCTGGTGATGTCTCTGGCAGACCCTCTATTGCCACTCTTGGCGCTGTCTCTTCTACAACTGTCGGCCCTGGCTGTATGGCTGCCGACCCTGTCAGTGTTGTGAATCCTGGTGGTGAAACTGTGTCGCCGGAAGCTGCCGAACTCGAAGATATGGTGGTCACGTCTCCTAGTGGTGCCCATCTTGGCAATGCGCTAGGTACTGCGACTGCCACTCTCAATGTGCGTCCGCCACTAATGGAGGATGCTGGGAGTGTGAAGGTGGCCGTCGGTGCGCTTTCCTGGTCTGCTGGCGGTGTTGGCAATGTGAACCCTGCTGGTTGAAACGAAACTGCTTCTACCACCTCCATTTTGTTTCTCCCACCTACGGCCAGTGACACTTCTTCATCCTTCGACGAGCTCCCTGCTGAGGTTGAGGAAGACACCTCAATATGTTCTCCTTCCTCCCCACTTTGTGCCGATGTTTCTTCTTCTGTGGATGCTTCTCAGCCTTTCCTTTTTCTTCCTGTCATGGAGCCCTCTCCAGCCTGCTTGAGCTCCAATGTCGTCTAGTAGAATGTTGTTGGTAATCCTGGATCGAGATGTTTGAGTGGCTGCAATCGGCCCCACCTACCCTCTGATACTTGTGTGTGTACAACATCCAAGAACATAGTAATGGCATGCTGGGTCATGTAAAATGCTTTGTGCCGCTGGGACATAAACTCTCGCATCCGCTCTGTAAGTAATTGTGCCCAATTATATATTCGGCCGATGCTCAGTCCCACCATGTAATCTACCATCCATATGGAAATGTCGGACGCTCGGTTGGCACCTGTAAGTCGACACTTCATCAAGTCCAATACGCACTTCCATTCAGCTGTAGCCAAATAATGTTTTCGAAGGCCCCTGTTGTCGGTGTTCCATAAAGTATCTTTCTCCTCTGGTGTTAAATTGCTTTGGCACACCTGCTTAATTAGGACTTACTTATGTTGCCGTGTCATCTTCTTTGGCTTATTAACCCCGATCCTTGTGGCTGAAACGCCGAAAACTCGTTCAAAATCCTACGGCCAGAATGAAACTATAATCGGACAGCCTCTGTAATCTTTCACCGACTTGTGGGTGTGCCTGCAATAGTTTTCCACCATAGCTCTCAGCCAAGGTTCAAATTCTCGTGAATTGAAAAATGGCACCAAGATGACTTTATCCACTCGAGCATGTTGTAGTGCAATCTTCAACGTGTGGTCATCGGCTATGCTCCGCCACCACTGCTTGCACTCTTTCCTAGTTAAATTCTCCCAGGACATCGGTTCAATGTCTACATCCATTTTCTTTTTCTTTCTTGTCGAGGCTATCTTTGGCTTAGGCTACACAGTTTTCTTTCCCTTGTCCATTGTATTGCCAATTTGGCAATCCCGACCAACTTTATTTACTTTCAAACGGTTGTCGAAACTGTCTGACTTCAGTAACCGCCGTACCAAGTAAGCCTGGGACTTTCAATTTTTTTGAAAAGACTGCAATTGTTGTAGGCTTTGAAGCTGCCGTACGATTTGGAAGACCACTGCCAGTGAAGGGTGCTGCTGTACGATTTGGAAGACCACTGCCAGTGAAGGGTGTTGTCGTACGACTTGAAAGACTTCTGCCAGTGAAGGTTGATGCCGTATGACTTGAAGAACTTCTGCTAGTGAAGGTTGATCCCGTACTATTTGAGAAAATTCTGCCAATGAAGGTTGATGCCGTACGATTTGAAAAGACTTTGCTAGTGAAAGATGTCGTGCGATTTGACAAAACTCTGCCAGTGAAAGATGCCGTACGATTTGACAAAACTTTGCCAGTGAAAGACGCCGTATGATCTAGACCTTTACCAATGAGATAATTTCGTACGATCTGGACCTCTGCCAGTGAAAGATAATTTCGTAAGATCTGGACCTCTGCCAGTGAAAGATAATTTCGTACGATCTGGACCTCTGCCAATGAAAAGGGATGCCGTACGATTTGGAGATGATATAAGTGCCGTACGCTTTGAACACTCTCAGAATTTTGTGTGATTTGAAAACACTGTATATGCCGTACGACTTGAAAATTCTCTAGATGTCGTACGGATTGAAGGAGTCACCGTCCATTGTGGACATTAGGTGAAGGCCGTATGATGTGGATCCCTGTATTTTGCTTTTGAAGTCGCCTTTCCTGTTGTTGATCCCTTTTATTTCTCCGCCCTAATATCTTGTGTGGCCGTACGACTTCCTCTTTGGCCGTAAGGCCTCCTCTTTGGCTACTACTTTTATTTTAATTTTTATTCTTCTCCTTTTAGCTGGCGTTATAACTTTTATTATTTTCTTCTTTTTTCTAGTTCCCTTTAATAATTCTATCATACTTCTTTTATTTCCGCCTTGTTTTGTTTTTTCCCTCTCTTTCTTCCATTTTCTCGCTTTTAATTTATTTTTTTCTCTTTTTGATATTTTAAATATTTTTCTATTTTCACCATCTTCTCTCTCTTCATCTTTCTCTTCTTTTCTCTTTTCGTCTCTCCCTTCTTCTCTTTCCTGTTTATTTCTTTTTCTCTTCTTTCCTCGTACTCCATCATTTTCTCTGACTTTTAATTTGGATGCATAATACCATTTACACGTATGCATAAATCTTTTATAACATTCTTCTTCACAACAAGTCCCTATGAATTTTACGTCAAACCATTTATCAAGTAAAGGAGCAGGACCAGTACCTTTATATCGACAGTCGACATACCTTCCTCCATACTATTGGTACCATGTAACATCTTCACCTTCTACTATGGGAGGTTCGGCTGGATTGGGTATTATTTTCCAAAGTCCGTCTTTTGTTGCTATCTTCCTTACCCTCGACACCTTCCTTCTCTCTCTTCTCATTAGCTGCAGTATTTCCTCCGTATACCCGTCCACATGTGATAGGAACTTGTCCTCTATCATGATCACAGTTTTTAGACAAGGTGCCGTCTTTTCGAAGTATTCCTCCCATTGTTCATCGTCCCATTCTTCCTTCTCTTCGTCATTATCTTCAGGTTGGGGTTCTCTTGCCGCTTGTTCTTCCTTCTCCTTCTGTGCCTCTTCATCTATTTCTTTTGCGAGATACCCCTTCCGTATGCCTTCGTATGGTGCGACGTAACTCTAGTGTCTGCCCATTCGTTTCCATAGTGCAGGTGTCCCAAACACTGCATTGGTCAGGTGTTTGTTTATCCGTGGTACTGCAATTCCCTCCACTTTCTTTTCCACCAGTCTCTCTTCCATTATCTGGTTCCTACCTGATTCCATCCAGACTCCCTCTGATGCATATCCAGGGCCTCCCAAACCCTAGTCTTGCTCTCTCGGTGCCTCTATCTTCACAGGCCAATCTTCCTTGGTGGCGTAGCCGAGCATATTGATGGCTATAATGTGTTCCTTCTCTTTTCTCTCCTGATATATCTTTAGCTTAGATCTGCTGATTGCACTCGGTAGGGGTGATCCATCCAAATTCTTGAGTTTTATAGACCCATTGTCGCATATTTCTTTGATCTTGAACGGTCCTAACCACCGTACTTTGAACTTCCCTGGTTTGATCTCGTTACGGCCGTTATACTTCAAAACTAATTGTCCTGGCCGAAAGTTCATTCGTCGAAGGTGTTTGTCGTGCCAATGCTTCCTTCTCCGTTGCATATTTTCTGTGACCCATTGTGCCATCACTCTCTGCTCGTCCAGTTTGTTGAGTTCGTACAACCGTTCCTTCAAACTCTCCGTATCTCCTAACCGGTTCTCTATGGCTATCCGTAGGCTTGGTACCATGTATTCCATTGGTACTACTGCTTCCTGGCCGTACATCAACTAGAAATGTGTGTGTCCTATTGTTACTTTGTATGTCGTACGGTATGCCCACGGGACGGCTGGTAGCCGTTCTTCCCAATCCGCTTCCTCTACACCACATGACTTGTGAATGATTGCCACTAGTACCTTATTCGTAGACTCTGCTTGGCCATTGGATCGTGGGTAGTACGGGCTAGATAGGTTGTGAAATATCCGAAACTCTGTTGTCATCAGTCGGATGACGTGATTCACAAAGTGTCCTCCTCGATCACTCGTAATTTGGATTGGGATCCCGTACCGTGTCACTATCTGTTCGTAGATGAATTTGGCTGTGCTCTGGGCTGTGTTATCTGACAATGCTCGTGCTTCAGCCCACTTCGTGAGATATTCTGTCTCCACCATGATGTATCGGCACTGATGTAGGTGACTCACTTTTAGTGGTCCAATAAAGTCCAATCCCCATCTCTCAAAAAACTCCTGAGGCTGGGATGGATAGAGTGGCATAAAATACCGCTTCAGAGGTTTTCCCACTCTCTGGCAGGTATCACATCCTATCACCCACTCCCGTGCGTCTGTGTGCATCGTCAGCCACCATAGTCCTGCCAGAAGAATTTTTCTTGCCGTGGCATCTGGTCCCATATGCTCGCCAGCCAAACCCTCGTGTGCTTCCTTCAGTACCCCTGGCATTTCCTCTTCAATAACACATCTTTGGAGGATCTGGTCGGACCCCATCTTGTATAGCAAGCCATTAATTAGCTGAAATGTTTTGCTTTTTAGTACGAGCTTTCTCCTCTCCGCCGGTGCCATTTCCTTGGGGAACGTGGATTTAGACAAGTATTCTTCGATCTTTTCGTACCATGACGAAAGTATTGCAATCTGAAATAGGTGTGCATTGGGATAATCTTCGTTCATGCCTCCTTCCGCAGGTTCGCTCGACTGTATTCTTGACAACTGGTCTACGATCACGTGACTCTTCCTCGGCCGTACTATGATAGTGAATGTGAATTCCTGAAGTAATAGCAGCCACCTACTTACTTTGCCTTGGATTATAGGCTTGTTCACCAGATACATTAGGGCTTGATGGTCTATGTAGAAGGTGAATGGCGTTGCTAACAAATAGTGCCTAAATTTTTATACGGAGTACACCATCCCTAGTGCTTCGCGCTCAGTCGTACTATAGTTCTTCTTCGCCTTCGAGAGTAGCCGACTAGCAAAGAATATTGGTTGGTCCAACCCGTGTGCTCCGACTTGTGCGAGTGTTGCTCCTATGGCAAAGTTTGAGGCATCCACATGTACGTGGAATTCCTTGTCCCAGTCCGGGTACACCAGGATGGGTGAGCTGATTAGCCGGTCCTTTAGTTCCTTGAATGCTTTTTCTTGTTCTTTCGTCCATAGGAAAGGTTGTCCCTTCCTTGTCAATAAGTCAAGCGGGTATGATACTTGTGCAAAATTTTTAATGAACCTCCGGTAGTACCCGACATGGCCGAGAAAGGACTTCACTCCTATGACATTTTCCGGAGCCTCCATATGTACAATGACCATTATTTTGTCAGGATCAGTCTTTAGCCCGACTTTGCATACAATATGGCCTAGTAACTTTCCCTGTGGTACCATGAACCTGCATTTCTTTGGGTTCAATGCTAGATGTGCTGCTCGGCATCTTTCCATGCATTCTCCAAGAGCCTTGAGATGTTTTTCCTTGTCACTGAAAATAGACTAGTCGTCTAAGAACGCCCTGAAATTGCCCACCGACATCTTGTCAAATGTGTAAAATTATCCTTTGGAACGTGGCCGGTGCATTACACAACCCGAATGGCATCCGGTGGTACGCGTATACTCCATCTTCTACCACATAAGTTGTTTTCAACTTGTCTTCTTTGGCAATACAAATTTGGTTATATTCGGAAAACCTGTCCAAGAACGAGTACATTTCATGCCCAGCGACCTCCTCCAAAATGGTGTTGGTGAAGGGAATTGGAAACGGGTCCTTCATTGTTACTGTGTTCAAACACCGGAAGTCGACACATATCCTGATTTGCTCCGATTCTTTCTTTAAGGTAATGACAATTGGTGACACCCACTCGCTCACATTTACTTTGAAAATGATGCCCGCCTCCAACATCTTCTCTATCTCCTCTTGTACCTTCGCGGCATAGTTCTTATTCATCCTATACGGTCTCTTCCGTACGGGTTGGGCTCCTGGTACGAGTGGGATCCTATGCACACACAGCTCCGGTGGTACTCCTTTCAAATCCTTGTATGTCCAGGCAAAGGTGTCCTTGTACTCCATGAATATTTTAAATGCCGCCGCCTTCAGTACAGGGTCCCAGTCATCATCGACGAGGATCTCCCTAGACTTCTCATGTTCCCCCATATTCACCCTTTTGAGTGTCGGTTCCTTGTACTTGATGGGTTTATCTTGTTCCAGTTTGTGGGCTGGTGTCTCGTCTAATTCTGCCGTACCTTCCTTATATTCACCGTACTCTGGCAGGAATGTCTCACTGGTTAGGCCCTTATCTTCGCCTTCTTCTCCTTCCTTGATCTGCAACATGTTGCAATCTGGGTGAAAGACTTCATAATCCTCCATCTGCCAGTGAAATAACCCGTCCAGTGAACTGGTTTCATCTTCCGAACAACTTCCTATTTCCAGTACCCCTTCCTCGTTTGGCTCCATTGTTTCCCTTTCCTCATCGCCATCTGATCCTTCATCAGAGTCTGAAGACGCCAAGTCCTCACTAACCACCTGATTCTTCAAATCGATAATATACTTCTTCCCATGGCTCTCGATCGAAAGGGTATTCTTCTTCCAGTTGTGGTTCGCCTTGACGGCGATTAGCCATCCCCGTCCTAGTAGTGCATCGTACGCTTTTCTCTCTAGGGGGATGACGACAAAATTCAATAGGAATTGTTGCGTACCTATCACCACTTTTTGTGCCATCAGCGTACCGATTGGTTTGATATTATGTTGATCGGCGCCCACCAGTTGGAATGTCGGCGGCCAGAGTGTGGGTTTCCCGAGGCTCTTCCATGTATCCTCAGGTAGTACGTTAACTCCCGATCCTCCGTCGACGATGGTATTAGAGAGTTTCATCCCCAGGATTTCCATCTGTACAACGACCGGTTTCCTCCCACCACTTATTGCGAGTAGCGTTGGATCTGTGGTTGCTCCTGTTGGTTCTGTGGTGTCTTCGTTGGAACCCATTTGAGTATTGTCTGTCATGATATTTGTGAGTGCTACTCTTAGTTGCGGCATGGCTTGTAGAAGGTCTGTTACCTTGACTGGTATAGTTGTGTGAAGTACTTGCTGTATGATGTTCTTTTCCAACTCTGACTGCAACGACGTACTAGCCACTTTGGTAGTTCTCCGTTCATTTGCCATTGCTTCTTCTACCTCTGCCCTGGCTTCTCGGAGTCGTTCTTTCTCCGTACGGGGGTCCAGGTAGTTAGCCTTCTTCATCTGCGCCCTTGTAAGTGCCAGGACTTCTTCATTGGCTACCTCCAGTATGTTGATACCTTTCTGCTTGGGATAGTCGGTGTCTTCGTGATCGCTCGGACCGCACCACTTGCACAACTTCCCTTCAGCGCCTTGGCCGCTCTGGCATTCCCTGGCAAAGTGGCCCCATTCGCTACATCTCCGACATTGGATCATGGGCCGACCTTTGCTGTCATATTGGATTTTTCTTCTTGGTGTGGTGTTTCTCCGATTGTTGTGATAGCTGCTAGGGGATGCGTTGTTATTCTGATGCTTCGGTGGTGTGGTCGAAGGGGTAGATTGTTCCCCTTGTGTGAAGAACACTTGCGCACTCCGTGTTTTCAAATTGTACGAGCATTCTTTGACGGAGTGTCCCATAACTTGGCAAATGTCACAAAACATCTTCTTTGGGCAGTTTGTTTTTGTATGGCCTTCCATTTTACATTCCGTACACCATAGTTCGATTGGTTCCTTAGATCCTTCCTTGTCTGCTTTTAGTTCCTTCATCATCCTTAGCATGTCGTGACAGAGTGCTTGTACAGTTTTTGATTCATCCCTGCTTTCCCCCGCGCTTTCTTCATCATCATGCTTCTTCCCTCTAGAGGATGTCTTGTTCTCGCTTTCAATATCCATCGCACGGTTGTATGCTTCAGTGTACGAGGATGGAGGAACTACCTTCATGTTCTTACGTAGCGAGGGAAGCAACCCTTCGATAAACCATCTCTTCTTTAAACCATCTGCTGGCTGCGATTCTAGTTTCCCCAACAGGTCTTTTAATTTCCGGTTGTAAGTTCGTACGCTTTCGTTCTTCCCTTGTTTGGTGTTGTAAATCTCGGCCACAATTTCACTGTCCTCTCTCAACAGTTTGAATTCTTCTTGAAATGCCTGCTTCAACACCCTCCATGAAGCTTTCTGTACTTGGTCCAACTCCGAGTACCAGTCAATGGCACTGTCTTAGAGTGTCGCTGGAAATGCTTTCAACCAATTATCCCGATCATCTTCTCCACTCGCTATCCAAATTGTCTCGCACGTTTTACAGTGTTGTTCTAGATCCTCTGACCCATTCCCCGTAAACTTCGGCAACTTTTGCCGTTCTGGAGTCACCATCTTGCCCCGTTGTCCTCCTCGTGTATTGCACCTGACTGGACTGGTTTCAGTACGTTCCGGTGTGTCACTTGCACTCTCGGCCATGTACGAGTCACCCTTCCGTCCCCTGTCAGCGTCCTCTACACCTTGGGTTTCCTGGGCTCTGCTTCAGTGCTCCCTCTGCCAAGGGGTCTTGGGCTCAGATCTCCCTGTCCTCCGTCCTTCGTCGTCGTCCGATATGGACAACTCCCGAAAGTGTTGGATATTGTTCTCAAGTTCACCACTCAAGTCTTCCTCATTTTCTTGGTTTTTATGTTTTTCTACATACGGGGTGATGAATGGTTCCTCGTCCCTCTCTTCCACAGAGTGTTGATGTGCTTTACTAAATCTCAACCGCTGGTTTTCTTGCTCTTGTATTCTTAATGATCACCAAATTCTTTCCTCCTTTGCTTCGTGCCCGAATGGTACTCGGTTCTTGTCCTTGTTCGGCCGTACGAGCATTTACAGGTCTTTCACGCGATCATTGTTGGTTGCTAGGGGTACGTCTCCGGCTAGTATCCCTTTCTTCCTCTTCCCGTTTGGTTCGTTCCTCGTACCGCTGCAAGATTTGCTGCCTTCGGCATTCTTGTTCCTCCTCCACCCGAAGGTCTTGTAGGATGATGGAATGACGGGCCAACAATCTTGGCATGCAGTGGAGAAGGTGATCAACCTCGTCGTTTACTTCGAGGCGATCCCAAATAACTGCCTCAGGGACTTCTCGTCGGAGGGCTTGCCTCCGTATGTGGTCTTGTAGGGATATGTTCCAGAGATTTATCAAATCCCATGTCAAGTTGTCCTCTCTTTCTTCATTCGTTACTATGGGTTCGTCTGTTGGTCGGCCCATTACGCTGCCATTACACCGAGTGCTTCCTTGGTTCGCTTAGGCAACGACGCCAAATGTTTACCTCGCGGAGTGTTTATATCAACGTACTACGTACACAGGAAGTAAACAGAACTATATGTAACATACAGAACATAACAGTACGATATGCTAGAACCATAAGATGTTTGTATTCATATCCAATAAATATCACCATGTACAATCACAAATATATCCGTGCTATCAATCATAGAATCATCATCCTAATAACAATGGTAGTGTCCTCCCGACTACAAAATTGAGTACATATAACGTTCGGCGGTTGGTTGAGCAACCAACCGTCGTGACGTTCCATAACAACCTGCTACAACTAATCGGGACTTAATTACCCGAAAGTACATGCCAACAATTATTCCCACTAAGACTATAGTTTTATTGCATTATAATAACTTGGCCGACTACGGCCGACTACGCTAAGGATATTTAGCCACTTACAAATGTGCCCTTGAACTTTACTTTTATTTCAACTGCCAAGTTTGCATTTAAGTCCAAACATGTCAGAAAAGACATAGTCACTCGTCATAGATTTTTCTGATTAACAATTTTCGTTATGAATTGAAACAATGCAATGTCAAAATTGATTTTAGGCTAATTGGTGAGTAAGTAGAACTCCAAAGTCCTCGGAGAGCACAAGTTAAATTTCACAGAGTTGTTATTCATGGCAATGAGTTTAGTTGGTGGTGTAGAGCCTCACGATGCTTTCAAAATGAATTTTCGGTTTTGTGGGAATTCTCCAAACTTCCTGGAGGAGCAGGCTATTTTTTAGTAAGTCATTTGGTTGCTTCAGTTCATCGTCTTAAGACCTCAGGATCACTTTGATATGATCAGAATTACATAATTATATCATTTGGGTATTTTCCACAACTAGGGTAAATTATTGATTTATTACTTAATTATTCACTTAAGTTGTTTAATTTTGAAATATTAGAAAGACAACTTAGTGTAATAACTGGTTAAAAAGGTGTTAAGTTGTGTTTCTTTTGGATGCCTAGGCTTGGGGGTCTTTTGCACATGAGAAATATTATTTAATTTGCAAAAAGGTTTTTGTGAGGGAAAAATGAATTATTATATTTTTATTATTATTATTTCCTTTCTGAAAATATATACAAGGAGCTTGTGAGCTCACTTGAAGGGTTAGCCATAAGATGTTATTTTCTTTTGTTGTTGGAAAGAACTTGAGTTCTTCCAAAATCTTTTAAGAATGAAAACCCTCTTGAGATTACTAGTTTCAGGGATGAAAATCTCCCTAGCTAGTTAATGTGATTTTATCCAAGAATCATTAGTGAGCTACAAATTAAAGTGAAAAATTTTGGGTTGCAAACATGAAGAGAATTTTGATGTGTTTTGAGAGGTTTGTTGTTGCTATTCCATTTGGGTGAATGAGCTAATGTGTTTCAGTGTTTGGGAAAGGTGTTGATGAATTTCTTGAGGTCCTACACCTATGGGCAAGTCTTACCTCCTCTCTTGGCCGTACCATTGCTGGTATGAGATTTATATTCTCTGTTATTTGAGATTCTTATGAAGACATATATGCAAGCCGTACAGTTTTTAAGAATGCAGATTTGATTGTTGATTGGGCCGTACCATGTGTTGGGGGTGCTTGTGAAGGGGGCGTGTGAGTTTCTTGATCAAAGTGCTGCAAATTTTGGGAGTTCTCCTTGCTGATTGATGACACCTAGCTTGTTAGAGGTTAACCCCTTCAAATCTGGGTTGTATTTTTGATCTTATCATGAGCTTAATGTGGTCATACAATCCCCTGTACCTGCTGTACTGATTGTTGGTTATTTATCTTAAACCTGCACCTATTCGATTTTTCATATCAACTTGTTATGAGGTCATTTCCAATGAATTTATGAAGAGTTTTGAGGGGTTTGACTGTGTTCTTTCAGTTATTGGCAGCTTGAGTATATATTTAATATTATGCTTTCATTTTGTGTTTCTTGAGTATTACCAGCAAGTATTCCAGTCTGATCTGACAGTCAAAACAACAAGATTTGGTGATATCAGTCCTGTACCACTGTTCCTCATCATTCCTACAAGGTATCTCGCTGTTCTTTCCTAGTTGGGTTGGTTTGTTTATGATACTTGTCTCTTTGAGGGTGTTATACCAATCCTGTTATTACCAACACTTTAGATCAACAATTATTCCTCTTACATGGTGTTTTGAAATGCATATGAACTAACCTTGTAATGCTTCAGACGGTTAGATTGTCAAAGAGTTGTCATTTTTAAGAATTTAATATTGTAAATATTGGATGGTAGACCGCCAGTGGGTTTGATCATGCTCATTAATGTATGTTCTTACCCCACTGAATAAGTGGATAGTTGCTGAACGAACTTACCCACTGAACAAGTGCAAGCATTATATTTACTTATCCTATTGAATAAGTGAAGAGTCTGTATTTTGTCATGCCCCTGCCATGATGAAATTGACACACTAAAGGGTGAAAAAACGAAGCGTTGAAATAACAATATAAATATTAAAAATATGAATATAAACAATTTAAATATTATTATAATTATAATCATTACAATATAATAATATAAATAATATATATACATAAAATTAATATAAAATAAATATATTAACAATAAATCCAATATATAATAGTAAAATTGGAAACCTATAATATATTAATATAAATTATGTAAAATATAAAATAATATAAATGGTGTGGACAAGGCTGTTATTGTTAATAAACAGCAATAAATACATTCTTCTAAAAGCAGCGATTAGAATGATCAAAAGGAGGCAGCGTCTCACAAAGGCTGCGATTCCATTTCTCTCCACTATGGTCAGCGATCAATGCAAGGCAAGCAAAAGATCATTATTTAAAAAGGCATAATTAACAAATGAAAGGTTTTAAGTCAGCGTTGGGTTTGGAAGGAGGTGTCCTTTAACAAGGAAAGAGTGTGAATGAAGAGATGTGATCTTTCCCCCACCATTGAAGAGATATTAGAGAGGTAAAGTCATTTGAAGAAGGCATCAGGGAATCATATTGAGAAATACATCTACATTCAGGGGAACAACCAAAATAAATACAATCAGTAATTGGAAATCTGGATAATACAGCAGATGGGAAAAATGAATAAATATATTGGATTAAATATTATTGGCAAGAATGTATTTGGGGAAGTATATATATATAAGGATGAATATTAAGAATAATTATATATATATTTGTATGAAATATATTTATTTATACAAGGATGAATATTAGGAATAATTATATATATTTGTATGATATGTGTGTATATTATGTACCATTATGCAATAATGATACATACATACATACATATATATTCATGCAAGGATGATTATAAAGAATATACACACACACATACAATTATGCAATAATGATGCTTGTAGCAATTATTGAGCCTTATAAATAATTAAGATTCTTTAATATAAATATGGATAATTGATTCTTAATCAAGAATTATTCTGAGTATTGAAAATAAATTGAATAGGAGAATAAAGTTCTATCGAATCATCTAGAAAAAAATAAATTTAATCATCTACATTAATAATTATTACATTTGCATGTTGGGCTATAGCAATCATATATATTCATAGATATTGTTGTATGCAATTAGATGTATATATTTTGAATACATGAATTTCATGCATTTTATGTAGAAGCTAATAAGAATTGCATTTCTAATTAAGTTATGGATTCCACTTTAAGTTACTTATTCCTCTACAATCAATCATGGGAAGGAGAGACAAAAGCACAAGGTGGATAGTAGTTACAAGGTTTCATTCTAAGTAGGCCACCCATAATGGATGGCTGAAGTGTCTGCCATGTGTGGGCCAAGGGGGTTGCCTATCTGCCCTTGGGCTTAGAAAGAATAAATGCTCTGGGCATCCTATTACAGCTTCATCTTCGAACTTCTCGATGGTTGATTATGAGAGTGGATAATAACCTTAAATTCGTGTTGATAGTTACTTATTTGTTTTAAGATAATGAACCTTATGCATGCTAAATAATTTACGGATTTACAATGATCAAACTAATTGTTTATGGATTCTAATATTGGCTAACATTATTGCAGGTTTAAACTTAGAGTCTATTGGTAAGTTGTAATTTAATAAAATGTACTTATTTTTCATTTGAAATTGTGGTTTTTCCCAAAAATCTAAGTATATCCAAAAAGGGGGCATTACAAGTGGTATCAAACCTTTAATCCTACAACCTGTGGACAAACTGATTTTAACCACCATTCAACTAGAATTAACTATTCAACCTTCTTCTTAACTAGGCCAATAATGCATTTCTATATGCATGTGCCTTTTATGTGTATAGTTTGTGACTTACGTGTATTCATGTGTATACTTTGTGACTTATGTGTATTTATGCGACTTATGTGCATTCATGTGTATACTTTATGACTTATGTGTATTCATGAGTATACTTTGTGATTTACGTGTATTCATGTGTATACTTTGTGACTTATGTGTCAAAACTTTATAAACTAAAAACAAATTCTAGATGAACTATCCCCAAAAATGGAAAATATACATGGACAAACAAAAGGCAAGGGTTCACAAGAATTGCAAAGAGAATAGATAGATGCATGTTGTTTGGAGAATGAAATAATAACCCATTAGCCTTTGAATCCACCATTACATCGTTTACTAGCTCTGACCATTGCCCTCTACAACTTGAATTTACCCTAGAAAAAACACTAACAATATGTGCAGTTATGTTTAAAAACATGTGGTTGCGAGATGAAAGCCTTATAGAGAAAGTGAAATAACGATGGAATTTCCCTAAAACCAATGAAAATAAACTTTTTCAATTCCACAGGAGCTTATGTTACATCAAATTGTAGCTAAAATATTGGAAGAAATATCACTTCAACATATTTGAGGAAAAATAATACCTAAAAGAGGAGATAGAGGAATTAAATGAAAAAAATATTAAGGGATGGATGTAATTTCCTTTGAAAAGAAAATAAACAGTATGGTGACAAGAAAATATAGGGAGACTTTGATAAGAAAATAAATATAGGGAGACTTTGATAAGAAAATAAACAGTATGGTGACAAAAGTCTAGGGAATGTTGGCTAAAAGAGGGAGATAGAAACACAATTATTTTTCACAATACTACCAAGGTAAAACAAATTAGGAATAAAATATTAGAAATTAAGGATTGTAATGACAATACTTTACAAAATCAATAAAAAATATGAAGTTTTTGGTTCAATACTACGAGTCTCTCCCTAATAAGGATGAACCCATATCAACTACAGATAGAATAAAAATCCTTTGCAATATTCCTTAAATGATCAACGAAGAATAAAATAGATCAATGATATGTCCTATAATAGAAGATGAATTTAAAAAGGTGACCTTTCATCTTGGGGTGGACAAGGCACCATGACCCTATGGATTCCTTAAAAGTTTATTACAATTATTTTGGGATATTATGGAAAAGGAACTGACTATGGAATTTAAAAAATTGAGGAAGATAAGGTAAATTTTGAAAAACATAAATAATAATTTATTGGCCCTGATCCCCAAGAAGAATGAGGTGGATACCTTTGATGGTTTCAAGCCAATCTCCCTATGCAATATTGTATAAAAAATCATCACCAAAATTATGGTGAATAAATTGATGGATTTTATTCCCATCCTTTTTTGGAGAGAAAAGTGACTTTACCCTTGGGAGATCAATAGCGGAAGGAATAATTATTGCTCTTAAATCCATACACATTGGAAGGAAAGCTAGAGTAGAGAGAATGAAAATCAAATTGGACGTTAGGAAAGCTTATGATCAATTAAAAAAATCCTTCCTTTTGGATGCTATGATGAAATTTATAGATTTTGTGAAGAATGAATACAATGGATTAATAGTTATATTTCAAGTTCAAGATTCTTATTGTTGGTCAATGTCATCCCCCATGGCTTCTTCCCCACATCACATGGAATTAGAAATGGTGATCTATTATTCTTTTTCCTTTTTATTGTCATGACAAAGGCCTTGGGGTGAAGTATTAATGGGAAATAAAAAGAGGTAAATAGAAGGGCATCCAAATAGCTCAAGGAATAGACCTCGTCGCACACCAATAGTTTGAAATTGACACTATGCTTTTTGGTGTGGCAAGTAGGAGAAAAGCATGAGAAATAATGAATACCTTTGATAGATATTCAGGGCTTCTAGACAAAGTATCAACGTAAGGAAATAAAACATTGTCTTCTTCAACATGAATATCAGAAAATAAAGAGAAGTAGCACTAATCCTGGGTTTCAAAGCTTCACAATTGCTTAGAAAATTCTCTCGCATACCTATCTTTATTGGGCCATCAAAGTCAAAATTATGGGAAACCTAGTAAAAATTTGCAACATCAAATTGGAAGCTTGGAAAAGTAAGTGATTCAATTTGGCTAGGCGTATCTTAATGCTAAAATCTATCAATTTAGTTATTGTAGCCATAAAAGGTTGAAGATGTTGCAAGAATGAAGGTGTTGTCATCAATGTCAACAAGAAGTCTACTTACTAGTGTTGTCATTGATGTCAACTATGGGTTGAACATATTGAGAATATTGTGAAAATCGATAAATAGTTTGAATTATGTTGTGCAAGTGTTCATAGTATGCCCCGCTATTGTGCTCTGCGTTCTTTCAATGCTGATGTTATACCTGTGTAGATCTTACAGGTTATTCAAGGTTGTCAAAGGTTGCTATATCTTGAATTTGGGTTTTTGGATCACTTTACAGTGCGAGATACTTTCACCAGTATATGAACCAGTTGTTCAGTGATGTTTTTTGTGGCTTGGGAGAGATGTATTTGCTCTGTGTTTCTCCATTGTTTAGCTTTAGGTTGTGCAAATTTGGGAAGTTGCTCATAATGCTTATATCTTTTTGTATTCAAGGTTTTACTTGATTTGGTACAATACAAAGTGAGTTTCATTTATTAGTATGCAAGTAAGGGTTGTCAGTTATTTCGAATTGAAGTATTTGAATGAAGTGTCTGATGAATCTCAAGTAGTTCATGAGTTAATCTTTTATGTTCCAGTAAATTATGTTGTCTAAAACTTTTGACTTATGGATTGATTTGAGGAAGTGTGTACTTAATATTTATGGTGTTTTGCATGGGTGTTGGCCGACCTTGTGTTTAACACTACATGTGAGGCTTATGAAGTGTGTTGAGGTGTGTTTGGATCTATTTGGGTCCTAGTTAAGAATTTATGTAGGTCGCCTTTCGTTCCTATCCACCACGAGAATGTTTAGTTGCTGACCTATTTTGAATTTGTATGTATAACGGTTAGTGGCTGACATTGGATAAAGTTTTTGAGGTAGAGCTTGATATAATTATGTATGGTATTGATGCAAGTGAAAGACAAGGAAAGAGTAAGAAGTAAGATGCGATATTGATGTGAGTGTGATGTGAATTTGAGCAGAGAAGTGCAAACTTCATGTTAGGGTTCTTGAAGGCAGTGAGTTAAAGGAATCTGAAATCTTTCATGTGAGATTGCGAAAGTGTGCTAGCAATTGTGGTGGATTCCTTGTTGCATTGAGAAGTGTTCTCCGTGTAACATTCTTCTTCTATCAAGTCTTGTTTTCTTTTTGTGGCTATGAGTCCTTTTGGATAGTGTGTTCTATTTTGACAATGAGCCCTTGTACTGGTTTTTCTATTACTTATATTGTAAGCTCATCCTCATCGTGGTTTTTCCTTCATTGGGTTTTTCATGTAAATTTTGTGTTCTCTTGTGTATGGTGTTTTGATTTTAGTTTATGTTATCTACATTTCATATTTAATCAAACTAATAGAATAAGGGTTTAATGAATGCTTGTGGATTTGGTAACTATTGAGGGTTTTGAAGGTTTAATTTGCTACAACTGATCCACCCCCCTCTCAGTTGTCTTGTTCATTTCAACAATTGGTATCAGAGCAAGGTTCCTTGGAGAAGAGCTTAATTGCTTGAGGTAGATCCGAGATGGCAAACAAGATTGCTTTGGAATATCCTAGATTCGATGACTCAAATTATGCATTCTCGAAGACAAAGATGAAAGGATATTTGTTTTTTCAGGGAGATGAGATTGAGAAGGCTTATCAGACTACATACACTCCACCTCTGAATGGTTGGAGTACAAATGCAGAAATCAAGGCACATGAGATCAATACTAAGACAAGATTTATTATTGTGAATTGTCAAACAAGCAAAGTTGCAGAATTTGAAGGCATAATTTGAAATGGTGCATATGTTTGAAGATGAAAAAATTAAAGGCTGCATATAGAGAGTTGATGAGTTGGTAAGTGCTATGAGAGGTCTTGGTGCAACAATTAAAGAATCTAAAGTAGTGAAGAACAAGGAAAACTTTAAGAAACCCCACCCTCGGCTAAGGTGTAAAATCCTGGCGAATCTTGTATTATTCTCGATAAAAATATTAATTTTATTGGCAATTTTTTTCATTTTTCGGGAAAAAAAAATTCCAATTGGCGAATATTTTACAATCGCTAGAAGTCTATGGAAAATCATGGCGAAATGCAAATTTTTTTAAATGAATAAAATATTTTTCATTGGCGATTAAAACCTTTTTTCAAACCATTTTTTTTCTGTTGGCGAATTAACCCTGTTTTCAAAACATAAAAAATAATGTTGGCGAATAAAACCTTTTTTCAAAGCAAAAACAATATTTTCATTGGCAAATTAAACATAATCTCAAACTAATAAAAAATTTCAATGGTGAAATAAATAGATATGCCAATAAAAATCAGTGTGGTTGGCGAAAATATCAAATTCCGAGACATATTTTTCGTACATTCAAATTCCTTCATAAAGAGTCTGGAATGCGAACAACTGTCAACATATTTATTATTTCTGAAGCCAGATGTCAGTGAAAATTAATATAATCTATGGTTGTTCGATGAATTTTTGATGGATGACTGTAGTTGCATTCTGGAAGTAAATCTCTGAAGCACTAGACTTGCGAATTGAAACATTTGAAATAACACTAGAACCGTTAGATGCGGCCATGTGGCGAGATCAAGACTCATTGCTCATCACTCATTCTGTCTTTTCAATGCCTCTATGTTGTACATTTCATTTAATTGAAATTCTCAATCTTTTTGAAGAGAGTTTGGTTGTCGTACTGCTAGTGCTGGCAGTGGTGGCGATTAATGCCATATGTGATATGAACATCCGAAACAATTTCTTGGACAACTCATAACTTTAATGAAAAAATATTTGTAATGATTTCATATCGTTTGAGTGGCATTGGTGATTTTGATAGCTTGTCAGCTTGAGTTACAGTTTGCATGTAGCCAGACATCAATCAAACTAAAGATTTTAATTGTACACGAATCACGATTATCATTATACCCAGGCTGGTAGCGACACTGGTGTCTGGTGGCCCATAAATAGGGATAGTGAATAGTGGATAGTGGATAGTGTCACAAGGGTTTTCATTTTCTAGGGTTAATAAGGATTCAAGAAGAAGATGATGTGGTATTATTGGGGATACTGTAAATTTTCCTGCCTACAGTTATGTAGTTACAGAGTAATCAGTAAAAGACGAATTTCCTTCAAGTTCAGAACGGTTGGAATTGGAAAGAAGTTGATTTGGTTAACTTGACTTCTCAGACAAGTTTTGAACCAGGATGAGGAGCTTTGATGGAGGTAAGTGCTATACCAGTGCATGGAAGCTGCATGCAAACGATGGGAGCAGATTTGCTACTCCTCTTGTATCTTCACAACTCCCTTTTCCCCAACATGGTTGGCCTAACAAGTTCCATGCATTTATTTTTAGAGACACATTTGTATTACATCTTCTGCATGACTCTAGTTCTCAAAGGGGGTAAGTACATTTTGTATCTTCACAACTCCCATTTCCCCAGAATGATTAGAATCCCCTTTCCCCTAGCATGGTCGAAATTGGGTAAATCCCTTGTGTTTAAACTTAATTTTCAATGCCACATTTGTATTACGTTGTCACGAGTAGAAGCTTGGAATCATGTGTTTATTTTGAGAGTTACATTTGTATTAATTTGTCACCAACAAAACCTTGGAAATTGGAATCAATTTGTAATCCATTGTAACGAGCAACAACTTGGAATAAATTATTAAATAGTGTCTATGTAAAGTGACACATTGGCATATGTTATTTATACAAAACAGGAGCTTGCCTGCTCTATAGCTACTTGTCTTTAAAAATATATGTAATAATGTGACATTGAAATTCAGTTGCAATAAAATAAATGGTTGTGTTGTGCTATTCTTCGTTATTCATTTACACTTACAGTAAAGAGTTATTTTCTGAGTTCAAAACTTCAGTGTCTATTTATATTAATATATTCAAATCAATTTTTTTCCTTTAAGAAATTAAGTAATATACTTTATGCAGTATGCACTTGATAATTCAAGGTTATATCGGGCCATCAAGGGAATGCAATCATTCGTTCCACCAATGTTTATGTGTTACAACGATGTGCTTACTTTTGTTGACTCTATCGGTATATCGGGGAGAGAACCTTATGAGTCAACCCGATAGAATATTGTTACATCGATACTAGGTTGTGAGCTATTTTCTTTGGGACTTCGACGAGGCTGTGATGGGGGTTCTATTGATGAAGCATTGTTAGGCCGATGGTATTGAATTTTGTTAGGAATGGGGGAAGGACTACGAGTACAGGATTTCAAATGCACAGAGCAATAGGCTTGCGAACTTAAACCTTTGGATTCAACCTATAACCGTTAGATTTAGAAAGATCAACGGTTAAAAATTTGCAACTTTAATGTTCCAATTTCAACAAAAAGGCATTTAAAGCACTTTATATTGCTAAGTGTCAACTATCAAGTGATTTTTTAAAACTTTTAAGTGAGAGGGTCAGCACACGGGGAGATTTTTTGAAGTCCTTTACAACATTAAGTTACCAGCCCCTTGGCCTTGATGCTAATCCTAGCGCACAAAAGTTTAAAACAACTTTAAAACAAATGTGTCAATGTGTCATGTTTATTTTTTTAAGTTAATATAATAAATTAGTCAAATTTCAACCGTTGGATGATCATTTGATGTATGGTTGTATTTGCATTCCAGAATGAAATGCACAGAGTAATAGGCTTTCGAATTTAAACCTCCGGAATCACCCTATAACTGTTAGATGTTAGTGCAAATTAATATAATCTATGACCGTTCGATGAATTTTTGATGGACGATTGTAGTTGCATTCCAGAAGTAAATCTCTGAAGCACTAGACTTGCGAATTGAAACCTCCAGAATAACACTAGAACCGTTAGATGCGACCATGTGGCGAGATCAAGGCTCATCACTCATCACTCATTCTGTATTTTCAATGCCTCAATGTTGTACATTTCATTTAATTGAAATTCTCAATCTTTTTGAAGAAAGTTTGGTTGTCGTACTGCTAGTGCTGGCAGTGGCGATGATTAATGCCATATGTGATATGAACATCCAAAGCAATTTCTTGGATAACTCATAGTTTTAATGAAACAAGATTTGTAATGATTTCATATCGTTTGAGTAGCACTGGTGATTTTGATAGCTTGTGATCTTGAGTTACAGTTTGCGTGTAGCCAAACGCTAATCAAATTAAAGATTTTAATTGTACACGAATCACGATTATCATTATACAACTTTAAAACAACTTTAAAACACATGTGTCAATGTGTCATGTTTATCTTTTTAAGTTAATATCATAAATTAGTCAAGTTTCAACCGTTGGATGACCATTTGATGTATGGTTGTATTTGCATTCTGGAATGAAATGCACAGAGCGATAGGCTTGCGAACTTAAACCTCTGAAATCACCCTATAACCGTTAGATTTAGAAAGATCAACGGTTAAAAATTTGCAACTTTAATGTTCCAATTTCGAAAAGAAAAGTATTTAAAGCACTTTGTACTGCTAAGTGTCAACTGTCAAGTGATTTTTTTTTAACTTTTAATTGAGAGGGTCAGCACACGGGGAGATTTTTTTAAGTCCTTTCACCTTTGCAACGTTAAGTTACCAGCCCCTTGGCCTTGATACCAATCCTAGTGCACAAAAGTTTAAAACAACTTTAAAACACAAGTGTCATGTTTATTTTTTAAGTTAATATCATAAATTACTCAAGTTTCAACTGTTGGATGAACATTTGATGTATAGTTGTAGTTGCATTCTAGAATGAAATGCATAGAGCGATAGGATTGCGAACTTAAACCTTTAGAATCACCCTATAACCATTAGATTTAGAAATATCAATGGTTTAGAATTTGCAACATGTAGACTTAAGACGTTTGATTCACTTTAATGTTCCAATTTTGAGAAAAAAGTAGTTTATATTGTTAAGTGAGGGTCAACACACGAGGAAATTTCAATCTTCACTCTTCAAATTGCTCATTGCAGTGCACCACCCTGTTATGGATTCCACAGTTCCACTTCCAACAAAGCCATTCTAGTTTCCACGACTGTCAACATTAATCTCTTCAAGAGTCAGGACTCAGAATCCGGGTAAGTGAAAAATTCTTGCAGCTACATTTCATCGTTTGACATTTCTTAAAATCTTCTTTTGTCAAAATTTGAAGTTTGGATTTAGAGACTTAATAATTAAGAAAAATTGAGGACTAATAGGTATTAGGGAATTCAAATTTCACAACTTCACATTGTATAAGCATGTCTACCACTAGTACCACTAGAGCAATGTCCGATAAAAAAATACATTATGCACAATTGCTTAAAACCCCAGGTTTCACTAATGGGTACCATGATATTTATGATCCTGAAATCTATGGTAGGCATACCTCAGAACTTAGATTTTCATCTCAGAATAAGGCTACAAAGCAAACACAAGTTAATAGTATTAGTGCACCATGGGTAACTGGATTAGGGCGCATGATGTTACATGAAGTTTTCCCTTGCCCAAAATTTATCATGGTCTGTGCCAAAAATTATGATGATAAGAAAAGAGCAATTGTTAATAAAGATAGCCAAGTAGAATTGTTATCCATTAATGTAGAAGAAATTGGAAAAGTGTTGGGGTTTACAACCGAAGAATTTGGAAACGACCACATTGACCTAGAAAATCTTGCTAGTGATTATGAAGCAGTGGAATAAAGGTAGAAAAATAATTTCTTTAAAATAAAATAGTTTAGGATAGAAACAAATTGAAAGGTGATCATAAGCCTCCTTATAATTTGGATATTTTAAAACCATGGGTTCATGATGCTATTTCCATGCTAGCATTTTGCCTCAATTTGGATAGCAATTTGGAAGTGGGTGCAAGCCTCCTTGAAATGGTATTTAATATCCATTATGGTGTTGAACATGTCAAATATAATTATATTCAGCACATTGTAGAATCCATGCATAAACAATTTCTAATGATTAAAAAAGGTTCCACCAAGACATTTAGGTTCACAACCTACTTGTTCTATCTTTTTCTATTCAAATCAAGAGGAAAGTTTCAAACCAACAAGCTTCAGATTCAACCCTGTAGTAATGCAGGGGAAAATAAAATGGATCCAGTATATGAATGGACCATTGAGATAAGGATACATGATTCTCGAAGGAACTATAGTCATTTTTTGGACTAATTTTTGGCTTCATTGCATCAAGCAATTACAAATACTCCAATGCCTAGATTGCCTATGCAATGTAGAAACTACATGCAACTAGGAAAATAAATACAATTGGATGATTGGTACTTAATGGAAGAATATACTGTGCTAAGATTTTATGGATCGGGAGTACAACCATACAAACTTCCAATACATGTGATAGAAAGGGTTTTTGCATTGGAATATGTAAGGTAGGTGCAGAGTGCTAATGAACTACACTTTCTCAGTTAGCAAAAGAAGACCTTATTTCCTTTTTTACCTTTTTCATGTGGAGGGTTCACATTCAAGAGAAAAACATTTAGTGTGGCACATAATCTTTTGATTTTTTTTTACTTTGATGCTATCTGTCATTGGCAGTATGATCCATGTGACATCATTAAATCAATGATTCTGGTCAATAGGAATGCTGCAAGTAGAATTCAACATCAAAGTAAACCCTTGCTTGAAAACTTGAGAAACAAGGATTCTTGGGATGAGGTCAAAATAGCAATGGAGAAAAGTGTTGCTGAGAATGGTATTTCTTTTGAACATTTGTCAGCAGAAATTATGGCATTGCACCAAAAGACAATCGGGACATACAATAATTTTTATGAAAAAAGTGATAAAACATCTAGTAGAGTAAAAATTCTAGGTTCTCTAGAGAAGGAAGTTACAGATAAAAATTGGTCACGATAAAAAATTATTACCTTTTGATCTATGAGGAAGGACCTAGGTGATCCAAGAGCTCTTGCAAAGTATGGAGCTAACGAAGAAGATAAAGAGTTTAGCAAATTGTGGAATATAGAGCATCCCGATGAACATGGAAACAAAGAAAGTGATGATGAATCTAATGATGATAGTGAAGAAGTAGAACAAATCCAAGCCAATTACAAACTTGGTTTAAGTGAGGCCGCAAAAGAAGCATATGCTTCAACATATACTTCAGGAGCAACCATACTTGAAAAAATTCGTTATGAAGGTGGTCCTTTGGGGTCCAAAAGACAAGGCCTTTGGACGGTAATAGATGTTGAGCATAAAAAACCAGTTGATAAATCTGGCCTTGGGCTTGGAGGTGAAAAAGTAGACCAAGGGAATACAAGTGAAACTCAATTTGTTAGAGCTTCTAATCCTCATCCTCATGGTTAGATACAATCACAACTAGGACATGCCCTTGGTGGACAACTTAGTGCAACTGGGAGTGTCATTCATAGTGATGGTATGGGTAGTAGTACTAGTAGTGGTCAACATGTGCTACAACAACAAATTACACACAAGAGGAAAATAATACAAGATACCACAAAAACGCTAGGTGATCAAGGCAATCAAAAGAGGCAAAGGATTTTGACAGGTTCAAGTCACACTATCAGTGGATCCACTACAAAGGAGTTATTTCCAGGCACTCCCCCAATTCCAGTTAGTGTGGCTGTGAAATTATTAGCAACTGCAAGTACTATTCCTTCGCCATTCAAGCATTCCATTGTTCCTACCTCCCCAAGTTATGATTTCATTGAAGATTTTAAAAAGAAATCAGACTTGAATAAAAAAGAAAAGAAGCAACTGATGGAGAGTGTGTCTACTATAACTTCAGAGCTTGCAACAACCATGGTATTACCCGCATTTGACACAAATAAAGAAATCATGGAGTACACAATTTTTGTTCCCATAGTTCAAAACAAACCAACAAATCAGATGGATCGATCTAAATACCAGGTAACCAATTTTTAATTGGATTTTTATGGCTTAAAAAATACTGACAAAATTAATGTATCAAAGAAGAACAATGAATTGGTGTACACATCATTGCTAAAGTAGGATAGAGAGAAGAAAAGGTTACAAACCCAAATAGAAAAGTTACAGGCAGACCTAGCAAGTGGAAAGCAAAAAGGAAAACAACAAATAACAAGAGTAATGAATTAGAAAAAAGAATAATAAAATTTTCCTCTACATCAACAAGAAAAGAGGATAAACCAAATGAGAGAGAAGTGAACGACCTAAAGCGAAGGCTAGATGAGAGCAACAAGAAATATGATGAGGAAAAATCCACTTCAGAAAAATCAAGACTAAGCATTGCGAATGCAAATGCATAGTGGGAACAAAAATTGGAGAAACAAAGAAAAGCAAATGAAAGATTGGAGATAGAGTTGACGGAAGCAAAAGAAGAAATTAAGTCTTCTCAAAATAAGTTATCTGCATTTTGTAGAGATACATTGAGGCATATGAAACAAAATATTTGGGATGAAATAATGCAGAGGTTTGATCATTTGTGTGACATCTTTCAATTGAATGATGCTATCAGACAACATTATAAGAAGCTCAACAAATATTTAGTGGACAACAAAAACGTGCTGGAATTAGAGAAATCTGCAAATCAAGTTCTACAAAGTCTACAAAGCCAATGACAATGATTTGAAATCAAAAGGGATTACTAATCAGATTGAAACCTCAATGAAGTTGTCATCTATCATTTAAAAGTGTTCGAGAATGCATGGAACAAAGGAATATTTGTATTTGGTTGCAAACAAGATGAAGGTGGTGGATGAAAAGGTAAGGAACTTCACAGAGCTTGGTTTTCCAGAGCCTTTTAACACAAATGATCGATTCAGAAAGAAGATGGAAGGTGCAAGGAAGATTGATTTGGACCAGTTTCCTCTTAACCCAAATGTGAACTATTTGGATTCCATCAAAACACTGATAACCTTGAATGCAAAATTGACTGAAGAATTCAAGACAGGTTCCACTTCCAATTAAAATCATGAAATGTTAACAAAACTTCAAGTCAAACAACATCAGTTAGAACAAATGACAATTCCACCACCTGAAGAGTGGAAGTTGCTAGAAAAGGTGATACAGTGACTTGATTTTTAATTTTCAATCTTTGATAATATGAGTTTCGAAGTTCCAACTCAGCTCTGTGCAGACTTGTCTTTGGGCATTAGCAAGATTTTGCATTGCCAATGCCAATATGTACTCCTTCATGTGAAAATCAATTAAAAATCTCAAATTCAGACTTCAATAATGTGATGATGTTCAATTATCTGTATTGTTTATTTTATCATTTGAACTATAAGGTGATGAACTATTAGCTCATTATATTTACTTTTTGGTAGAGCTTTCAAGTTATGGATGTTGAACTGTTAGCTCATTATATTTACTTCTTGGTAGAGCTTCTAAGTTATGGATGTTGAACTGTTAGTTTTTGTTATGTTGGGACTAAAAATATTGATCAGTATCCACCAACTTATTGTAACATATGAATTTCTGCAACACAGAATTGTTAGTTGAACATTATAAAATCCTGCATATTAGATCATATAACAATGGAATACAATAGAGAATAAACGACAAAAGAAATAAACTAGATTGATCTCACCCATGTCTTCTCTCCTCCATGCTTCACTTCCATTGTACCTTCTTAAGATTGTTGTGATAATAATGCCCTCAGATTTGTGAGCAAATTATCTATGCTTAGCCCTAGCAATGCCTTTGAAGGATTTAAATTACTAAACTATGCAACTAGAAACTCAATCCTAATATGCAAGTAATAATAAGCCTAAAGATAAGAAATGAAATGCCTATAGTAAGAATAAATTAAGCAATGATTGATCCGAAAATGAGATCAAGATTGTCATTTTATAGAAAATGCAATCTTGAACGGACGGACTAGATGAGAGCTTTAAGGAATGCCCTAGAATCAAAGGTCAAGATTCAATAAGGCAACTCTCAATTAGGGTTAGGGCAAAATACCCATATGTGTGAATAAGATTTAATTAAAAGAATTAAATCAAGACTGAATGTGACAGTTGAGATGAAATTAGTAAAAATTAGAAGACAAGAGGATGAGATTTTAGAAAATCAGTAATTTTAGAAATTACTTGATTTGTAGAAGAATAATTCCATTTTGAATTAAATTAATTCAAAATATGGATTTTGTGAGATAAGAAGTAATTGATTTTTGAAATTAATTACTAAATGAAGAATCAGTTAAGTATGTGAGATATTTTTAAATCATTTTGTTTTATTTAAAAATACCAAAGTGTCACATGCCATAATTAAATAATTAAAATAATTATCTAATTTAGAAGAAGTAGTTAATTAATTAAATAAATTAATGAATTTATTTAATTAAGAGAGGATTTAGGAATTAGTGACATATTAAATAGATATATTAAAATATATTAATTTAATAATCAGGAGGACATTAATGATAAGGATTAATTAAATAAATAAGATTTTATTTAATTAAGAGAAGACTTTGACAATTAGTGACATTATTAAATAAATAAATAAGATTTATTTACTTAATAATTATGAAGAATGAGAGATTATGAATTAATTAAATAATTATAAATTATTTACTTAATAGTTGAATGCGGGTTAGGAACATAATTAAAATGTCATAATTATGTTAGGATGAAAAGTGGTAAAATAGTGCTCGCAGGCCTAGGTCATTTTTAGGTGTCTACATTTGCCCCTCTTTGTCATAATGCAGCTTGTCGCATTGTGGCAAAGAAAACAAGTCTGGAATATGCCCCAGCGGAGGTACGGAGTGCCTATGCCCCCTCGGGAAAATTTTCGAATTTCGACCCGAGGTTAGAAAAATTTGGAAAATATTTTGACTAGCTCAATTAATGACCAGATGAGTGATGGCGCGATCCGATTTAGAAATGGAGAACGTTAAGTTAGCCAAAATGTCGGTCAAAGGTGGTCAAATGAGCCTCTAGTACAACCTACTAAGTCAAAACCCTAATTTTCAGCCTATAAATAGGTTGAAAAGGTCAATCCAAATGTCATTTTCTCATTTGTCATATAGAAAATTTAGAAACCAGAGCTCTGAGAGACGATGGTGATTTCGATGACTACACATCGTGGATACCACGTGCGCATATTCCGATGACTCGAGGGCGTAGGTGCACCGGTAAGTACCCTATCCAACTTGTCAAATTTTGAATTTTATGCATTTATTAGGGTTTAATGGGGGGAAAACAAATGCGGTGCAATGCAAATGCTATCACGTAAGCCGCAAACGCATTCGCGTTCACCGCATTTGATTGCATAGCGACGCATGTGCGATGGGTAGGTTAGGCGCTTTTGTGCAACTGCGCATCCACAAGGGGAAACGACGCATTCACAATTTCGCGATGCAATTGAAAGAATTGCGATGCATCTGAAATTGTTGCGAGGCAATCGATAGACTTGTGACGCATTTGCAATTGTGTGACACAATTGACAAGCCTAACGACACATTCGTTGTTGGATTGCGCATTTGATGGTCATAACGACGCATTTGATTGTTTGCAATGTATTTGCTATTTGCAGAGTCACAATTGACTGGTTGTGATGCATTTGTGGTCAACGCAACGCAATTGCCATTGACCAAAGTTGACTTTTGTTGACCTTGTGTCGAGATTAACCTTTATGTACCCTTGACTGACCAGTAATAGTAAACTTTCCATAATGTCTCGTAATATGTGCTAATCCTTGGCCTTTCCTTGTGTAGAGTCAGCTTGTGCCCATTTATACACGAGAGTTCCGACCAGCTACCTATGCCTTCAAAGATCGCCTCAGTGATAGGCAGAGACAGCGGTTGATGGCCCTAGGCCTGTACCATGTGACGTACATGCCCATTATTTGGGAAAATAGAGGTTTTCTTACAGCTCTTTGCGAGAGGTGGCATTCTGAGACCTGCTCGTTTCACCTGCCTACTGGAGAGGTGACAGTGACTTTGGAGGATATCTATTGTATTCTCCGGATTCCGATTAGCAGAGAGAGGGTGGTCTATGATCCACATCGAGGGCGACAGGTCCTGACAGAGAGGTATGAGGGTGTCGATGGTGCCCAGTTTGTCTTGGACAGTTATGAGATCAGCTGGGACGTTGTAGCCGATCAATTTCCCAGGTTTGATGCCATGCTCATGACCTTGATCGCCAGATTACTGATCCCAGATCGCTGTGGTCATGGATTTCCCATTGGATGGGGGGATGTTCTTGTTCGCATGCGACTACAGAGGACTTTTTTCGCTTGGGGGCCATGCTTGTTGGCCATGTTATACCATCAGTTGCACGAGGTAGTTTACCATCAGGGTCACAGTATCAGCTGTGGGACCACCTTACTCATGATTTGGGTATGGGAGTGCATTCCCATTTTTCGACCGCCAGTACAGATGCAGTAGTTGGGTGATGGGATGCCATATGTTTATCTGTATGCAGGATCAGTTAGCCAGACTCGTGTTGGAGATACCGGGTACTGGCGTCATTAGATTGATACGATGATCAACTTTGTTTGGAGGCCGTACAAAGATTGTGCTCAATGGTCAGACGAGGATGGCCACTTATCCTTTTGCAGACAGTTTCGATACTTGATTGGCCACACGGTACAAACACATCAGATTATTGAGATGTACCTGCCCCAGCGGGTACTACGACAGTTTGGGGAGCAGCAAATTGTGTCAGTAGGCATGACAAAGTATGCTCGGTCTTCCAGGGAGACCATGTGGGGGCCGCCCATATTAGTTACCGTAGCAGAGTAGTAGGTTGACAGTCTAGGGGCAGTTCAGTGGGTATGGAGAGGGGGTCCAATAGATCCAGGGACGTCTGCCGAGTTTGACACCTGGTGGCAGGTTCACAGGCCCATCCCTTTGACAGATCTAGATGGTCCACCGCCGATAGATCGTAGATAAGTCATTCCCTGGATATCGAGGAGAGGTCAGGGTGGCAGAGATGGAGGGAGAGATGGAAGAGGTGCTAGGGGTAGAGATGGAGGCGGGGATGGGGGAGACGGGGGAGGTGGAGGAGGTGGAGGAGACGATGGAGGTGGAGGAGATGGAGGGGGAGGAGGAGATGGTGGGGGTTCCAGGAGGAGGGATGACCGAGGGCGGAGGCAGCCCAGGAGAGTGAGGCAGAGAGTGGGTGGTGTAACATTTTCATCCATTCGAGAGGAGGGGGAGGAGAGAGAGCCAAAGGCAAGGGCCGAGGAGATCAGAGGAGGTGAGGAGGAGGTGGAGGTGGTGGTTGAGGAGGGGGTGGAGGTGGTGGCGGAGGAGAGAGTGGAGGAGGATCCACTTGTTGGGGGACACCCTCTTGACATAGATGTGGAGGAGGTGAGGAGTGGAAAGGAGAGAGATGAGGAGGAGGATGAGGCAGATCAGCGGCTGTGGGAGCGCATGATCTCTGGAGATGATGAGGGTGACAGATCACCCATTTTGCCTGCTGATGCTACTATTGATCTACGGATCACATATTTACAGAGCAGACTCAATGCGGCCTTGTCTCAGAACAAGGCCCTAGCAACAAAGTTAGAGGTCACCCGGGTGGAGAGAGATCAGGCTAGTCTCCAACGGTAGGAGTCAGATTGGTGGGTGACCGAGTTTGCAGATTTGTGCACTGGATCGATAGGGGATATGGCTCGGGAGTTAGCCAGGATGGCAGAGAGCAGGGGTTGATACAGGGTTTTATATGAGCAGGTCGTTCCTCCAGATAGACGGGACCCAGGGTTGTCCCAATCCTATAGCAGGACAGGTAGTGGCAGCCAGACACACAACAACAAGTCTCACAACAGTAGTCACACCAGTGCTGGGGGGTCTACTGCATCGGGGCAGTCTTCAGGTCATAGGTCACACAACTCTCACAGGCACTCGTTAGGGCACAGTCACAGGTCAGAGCATGGTCATAAATCAGTATCCTCAGGGCAGCAGACAGAGCAGAGCCAGCCTTCGGTTACTGATCCCATAGGTTCCCAGAGTGAGACACAGGAGAGGACACCTATTCAGGTCACTTTTCAGTTGATGGGTCATCCACGATCACCTCACAGTTCACCTCCACGGGACAGAGGAGGGCCATCTTAGGACTTGCTTTTAGACACATGTATATTTTGATATTCAAGCCTACGAGCCCTATTTTTGGGATATCATATGACTTTATCCTGTGACATTACATGTTTTTGAGAGTATATATATATGCGATGCAGTTTTGATGTGGCCTATATGATGTTATGCGTTATGGTATTCTAATGTTCTATGAGATGCTTATGTGATGCTTTTATGATGCTATGAGGTGTATTTATGCTTATGTTTATGAATGCATTTATGGATGTGATTATGTATGCATTGTGTAATGTGATGATGATGTGATTTCTATATGTTAATGTCGATGTTTATTTATGATGCTTATATGTGGATGCAAATGATGGTCTTATGAATGTGTGCAAATGATAGTGTTTAGGCACTGTGAATTGTGGTATTTGATTTATGCAGATATGAATATGAAATGCTCATGCCATTATGTATGCAATTTTGTTTTTGTATGTCGCAGGATATCATCAGAGGACGAGAGAAGAGAAGACGAAGATGGATGTTAGTGCGAAGAAAGATATGCATGTTAGTGCGAAAACAAAATCGTTCAAAGCTTTTCTATAGTGCTATCCTAGTTTCTTTTTAATCATCATTGAGCGAAAATGTCATGATGGTCGACATACACTATGATATGACATAGATCAATAGTGTGCAAGGTCGAACCATCACGTAGATCAACAGTCGCAGACAAAGGATGATCATGACTCATGCAAGGAACACAATTGCCCCTAGTCATGTTATCATGATCAATAGCCAGAAAAACCAAGCCAATCATGAGACGTTGCTACTTCTCTAAATCCTGATGATAGGACATCCTTGAGAAACTAGCCACATGATAGCAAAAAACATACAGTAAAATCATCGTACTATGTCGTTGCTTCTCTAAATCTTGAAGTCAGGACATCCTAGAGAAACTAATAGTAGAGTGATAAGAAGACAAGGATAACTATTATGATATGTCATGGTTCCTAAGACATAAGGAACTAATATCCTGATAATCATCAAAAGACAAAAAAACAAAAGTTTTCCAAGTGTTTGCCAAGTGTTTTAATGTCAGGTGTTTGTCAAATGTCGAGTGATATCAAATTTAGGAAGGACACATCCTAAATGATGTTGATATCTAGGGGATCGATTCTCGGAGTTAGGAGAATCTATTAAAATTGCCAGATGATGATGATGATGCTTAGGAAGGACACATCCAAAAGCATAAAGAAGTGACAAGAGTTGCTCTTCAGAAGGACACATCTTGAAGAAGAACTCAAAGCTTTGCCATGATAATTTGTTTTGATATGATTTTGACTACATGTCATTGCTGACATGCTGAATTGACTGAAAGTGTTTGATGAAACAAACTTTCGATAGACTGATGACATAAGATTTCCTTGATTTGAAGATAGTTTGACGTGTGTGAATGTGTAGTGCCAAGAACCCTAATGGAATGACCTAGTGCGGCCTCGGGGGTCCATCAATTGATGGCCTTTTCTACGTCGTGCACTCAGAGACCTTGTAGTTTGACACGACCAATGACCTTGTCCAAAGGACAGAAGTTTGAATCATGATTTTATTTTGACAAACCTAGAAGGACTTACCTAAAATGTCTTGGGGATTCAAAGATGAATCTTGCCTACGTAGTAAAAGCGTAGAGACAACGTAGTTCAGACATGGACAAAAGATTGATTGATGTGATCGATTGAATTGATTAGATTGACTTTGATTTTGGGATTTTGACATTGATTTGGATGTTTTTGTATTTTCTCGGGACGCTTTCTGATTTTTAGGACTTTTTTCAAGACTTTTTTCAATTTTTGAGGGTTTTTTCAGGACTTTTAAAGATTTTTAGGATTTTTTCAGGACATTTTAAGAATGCAGGATCATGTGTGGTACCCACTGCAGTTGCATGATAAAGGTCTTGCCCCCAGACAAGTCGGGGAATACCCGAGTTCAATGATATGGAGATAGGTAGACAAAAGGCAAGGATATGCAAGGGATGATGTCAACCAAATGCTAATCATGGTCGGAATTGACAAGACTTAGGATGGATGTCGTGAATGTGTCAGGCCTTTGTGATTATGACAAATGGATAAAGGTCGATTTGAGTGACAGTAGATGGCAAAGCAATGATCGACTACGCATGACGCCTGTTTGCCGAGTTTTCACCATGGTACTTATCCTAAGCGCTTGTTTGCCAGGTTTTCACTATTGGATGAATTCATTTCTCTTTACTATTTTTGCCATTTTTTGATTTTTTTGATGTCACCAAGACGCCTGTTTGCCAGGTTTTCAACAAGGGACGATTTTTTTTGCTATTTTTCAATTTTTTTGTATTTTGTAGGTCTTTAGCCCAGTTCTCTGATGCTATGTGTATAACTTTCTTAGATGCACGCTGTTGATAGGTTCTGTCAATTGTTCTTCGTAAGGTGTAACCAACTGATAGACTCCATAACCAAATGCGACAGTAATGATATAAGGACCAAGCCAATTAGCCTCAAACTTATTACGCTTTTCACGGTCTGCCTGATTTCTCGGGTTCTGCATGAGAACCAAGTCACCGATTTCAAACTTTCTCACCATGACTCTTTTATTGTAACTTCGGCAAAGACGATTTTGATATGCCTGCAGATGATTTAAGGCATTTTTCCATCTTTCTTGTAACATTTCCAGCTCATGTAGGCGAGTATGTCTGTACTCTTCATCATCAATCATTCCTTTCAAGGAGACTCGAAGAGAAGGAATTTTGACCTCAATGGGCAATATGGCCTCAGATCCATAGACCAGGGAAAATGGAGTGGCTCCAGTGGGAGTACGGATGCTGGTACAATAGGCCCATAAAGCAGGATTAAGTTGTAGGTGCCAATCTCGGCCAGCGTCGTTGATGGTCTTCTTCAAAATGCGAAGAATTGTTTTGTTGGACGCCTCAGCTTGGCCGCTACCTTGAGGGTAATATGGAGTGGAAAAATGGTGTTGGATGTGGAATCGCTCACAGAGTTCACGAACATCCTGATTTTTGAATGGACTGCCATTATCTGTGATGATGGATTGTGGGACACCATATCGGCAAATGATGTAATTTAGGATGAACTTGGATATTTGCTTACTGGTGATATAGGTGAGAGGGACGACCTCAATCCACTTAGTAAAATACTCAGTGGCAGTGATTATGAACTTATGGCCATTGGAAGAGGATGGATGGATTTTACCCATGAGGTTGAGTCCCCATTGTGCGAAAGGCCATGCAGAAGTAATAGGTCTCAATTCCTGTGCAGGTGCATGAATCAGATCACTGTGCACCTGACATTTCTGACATGTTCTGACAAACTGGAGAGCATCTTTTTCCAATGTCGACCAGTAGTACCCAAGTCTGGTGACTTTCCTAGCTAAGGTTGGACCACTCGAATGAGATCCGCATATACCCTCATGTACTTCTTGTAAAGTCGTTTGGGCTTCATCAGTGTCGAGACAACGAAGAAGGGTGTTGTCAAAGCCATGGCGATATAAGGTGTCACTGACGATGGTATGTCTAGCCACTTTTCGGATAAAGGATTTTCGTTGGTTGTTGGACAAGTTGGGTGGGAGGGTTTGGGATTTAAGATAGTCGTATAGGTCCTGATACCAAGGAGAACTGGGACCAACAATCTCGCACACCATTTCTGACTCTGGAATATCGTATGCAGGCATCAACAACTATTTACTAAGCATTCAAATTGTGACACATTCTTAGGGATGTCTAGGAGAGATCCAATGATAGCCATTGCATCGGCCACCTTATTATGTGTTCTAGGGATTTGCTCAAATGCAATCATTTTGAAGTACATTAGGAAACTATCCACCATTCTTTTATAGGGGAGCAATTTCTCATCTTTTGTGTCATAGTCATCATTCACTTGATTGATGACCAACTGAGAATCTCCGAATACGAGCAATGTCTGAACTTCCCATTTTATTGCTATCTTGAGACCTGTAACCAATGCCTCGTATTTTGCAATATTATTTGTACAAGGGAAAGCGATCCGAAATGATTTAGGAATTGAATCCCCTTGTGGTGTGATAAATAATATGCCAGCTTGAGCCGTGACTAGTGTGGGACCCATCAAAGTAAAGTTTCCATGGTAAATCTGGTTCTACGTGGAAGATCGACTCATCAGGAAAATCAGTTATTAGTGGATGAGTGGCTTGGATTGGTGCATCCACCAGTTGGTCTGCTATTACTTGACCTTTTATTGCTTTGCGCTCCACATACTGTATGTCATACTCGCTTAATATCATGACCCATTTCGCCAAACAGCCTGTCAAAGCTGCTTGACTCAAGAGATATTTTATTGGGTCAATTTTAGCTACCAAATGTGTTTGGTGGCTTAGCATATAGTGTCTTAGTTTCTGCACCGCGAAGACGACTGCAAGGCATGCCCATTCAATGGTTATGTAGTTGAGCTCATATCCAATTAGTGTGCGACTGATGTAGTATATGGCTCTTTCTTTTTCTTCATGGTCATTTTGCGCCAATAATGCCCCCAGTGCATTTGTCATTGCAGAGACATACAAGATCAATGGTTTTCCCTCAATAGGTGGCATTAACACTGGTGGTGTTAATAGATATTCTTTAATTTGGTTAAAGGCTATGTTGCATTTATCTGTCCATACAAAAGGATTGCTTTTGTGTAGCAGATATTGGAATGGTTGACACTTGTCTGCCAACTGTTCTATGAAGTGGCGAATGGACTGTAATATGCCCTGAAGTTTGCGCAACTCACCGATTCCCTTTGGTGGAGGCATGTCCAAAATTGATTTTACTTTTGCAGGGTCAACCTCAATGCCGTGGCGCGAAACTATGTATCCCAATAACTTACCATAAGTGACTCCAAAGACACACTTCTTTGGGTTCAATCTAACGTTGTAATCCTCAAGCCGTCTGGAAATTTTGTCTAAGACTTTGAGATGTTCTTTCCTTGTCAAAGATTTTGCTAATAGGGCATCCACATAATCTTCCATTAGAATATGCATCATGTCATGGAAGATTGTTGTCATAGCCCTCTGATATGTAGCGCCAACATTCTTTAGACCAAAACGCATGACATTCCAATAGTATGTTCCCCAAGGACAAGTGAATGCCATTTTATGTTGATCTTTTGTTGTAATTCTGATTTGGTTATAGCCTGAGAAACCATCCATGAGAGATAGCATCTCATACCCTGCCGCGAGGTCAACAATCATGTCTATGTTTGGTAGGGGGAAGTCATCCTTTGGGAAAGCTTTATTCAAATCTTTGAAATCCATGCAGATACGGATTTGTCTATTCGGCTTGGTAACAGGAACAATGTTTGATATCCAATCAACATAGTCTATTGACCTTCTATTGACCTTATGAACTCAACATCCAGTAGCTTTTTTAGTTCAGCCTCGACAAGTAATGCAATCTGTGGGTGCATTTTGCGCAACTTTTGTTTGACTGGCTTGATTCCTGGGATTAAAGGAAGATGATGTAGAACCAGTTCTAGATCAAGGCTTGGCATGTCAGAATATGACCATGCGAAGTTAACTTTCCTGTCTGTGAAGAATTGTGTAAATTCAGGTTTTTCTTCGTCTAACAATGATGCGGCCAAGAGAATCAGTTTGGGATTCTCTGGTGTGGCTATGTTAACTTTTGTTGTGTCCTCAATGAGCATAGTTGATTTTTCCTATGTTACGGGGAGAAAGTCCAATCCTCCATCCTTAGGCGCCTCAAAGAGGTTTTCACCTTCGGATGTGTCCTTTGTTTTTACTATTTTACTACCAGAAGGTGCCTTGCAGTTTTCACCTAAAGGCATTTCTTTTTCTTTTTTCTTTTTTGTATTTTTGCGACTGGAGGATTGCACAGTCTCCCCGAAATACGCTGCACAATTTAGATCAATGGAGAACCCTATTTTGTGATCCCCCCATGGAATACCTTCTCTTAGCCCCATGAATTTTGCAATTGCCTCGTTGTTATGAAATATGTCCATCACCGATGGATCTTGTTGGTCCCAGTCGATTAGTTGTGGGTAAACAAGGGAGATTCCATCATCAGTGTTGGTGAAGGATGGGGAGGATGTGGAAAGTGTGTAAATTGATGCCTCAAGTGTAAAGGAAAAGTTATCAATTTCCACTTCCGTGTCTAATGCAATGGATGGTCCATACTTCGAGTCAGATGAATCAAATTCAAAATCATAATATGGGATAAAATTATCAACATCGTGACTAGTGGTTGGCGTTTTAGAAGTATGGATAGTGGGCTCAAATAAAGTAGGCTCATGGGTGGGCTCAGGAATGGGGTGGGATGATTCAGGTATTGCCGACGACACCTTATGTTCTTCTGGGTTCCAAGGGATGCGTACCCATTCCTTATTTTTAGAGTGTCGGTCGATAGGGTCTATGTTATATTCTTGGCAGAATCGTTCTTCAAAGGAAAGTTGGCCAGGTTCTAAGAATAGTTCATCAATGTCATAGTCATTGACGGTTTTGTCAGATCCCCATTCCCATTCATTTGAGTCAGTTTCAGTGAGGGATTCTTTGCATGTCTCGACACCTTCTATAGCCATTACAACTTTACTCAAAAGTTCAAGGGTACATTGATCGTCAGTTCCAACTTGGTCAAACCCTAGCCCTATGTATCTTGGTTTTGTCATCATGATAATAGGTTCCCGTCTTCCGTTGTTGTTCTTTCCAAGACCGCTTGTACCATCAAAACCTTGGGATTTGCATATATCATATCCTTTGCCATAGAGATGCAATGGTAGGGGAGATAACTCTGTTGGGTCTTTGTAGATCCTGTTATCCATGTCAATAATGAATTCATTACCCATATCGCCCCACCGTGTAAAAACACTGTTTGGTGGAACCTTGAAAGTTACTTGGGATGGAGGCCGATGGAGATGGTGTGGTAGAAGGTGATGGAATGGATGACCTTGTGAGTGTCGATGGGTCAATATATTTAGATGAGGTGGACGATGAGGCCTCCCGATTGATAGGTACCTGGTGCTCAGCAGTGGCTCGCAGGTTAGTGCAGTATTGGAATGGATTGGGATCTCCTGGGATAGTGATCTCAGTTCCATTAAAAGGGAATTTGAGGCATTGGTGGTACGTGGATGGAATGGCCTTTAGAGCGTGAATCCATGGACGACCAAGTAAGATATTATAGTGTATATCACGATCCAGGACCTAGCATGTTGTATCTATGATGACTGGTCCCACCCGGAGTGGGATTTTAATAACGCCTTTAGAAGCGCATTCTTCATCATCGTATTCCTTGATGACGATACTCTTGCTAGCATCTACACATGCATTAGAAAAACCAAGAGCTTTGACCAATTTCAGAGAGTAGATGTTCAATCCTGCTTCGCCATCTACTAGGACTCGTCTAACCTTATGCTTATGGACAAAAAATTCAATGTGAAGGGCATCATTATGTGATGGTTTGGGTGAGGAATAGTCGTTGTCTGAAAAGGTGATGTGGTGAGGCGAATTCAAGTATCCGACCATAGTCTCAAAATGGTTGACATCGATGTTGGTTGGGACAGATGACTCTTGTAGTACTTTATCTAGGATGGCCTTATGCGTAGGTGAAATACGGAGCAGTTCGAGAATGGATATTTGAGTAGGTGTTTTATTTAACTGCTCAACAATGTTGAACTCCGGTTTTGGATTTGACTGTCTAGCGAATGGACCAGGTATGGTGATTTTTGGTTGGCATGCAGAAGGACAGGGATAGCGACCTTGCCTTTATGTGTGGTGACATTGCATTTTGGGGCCTTTTTTATGGTAATGGTATTAACACATTCATCTTCATCAGCAGCGCGAAGATTGTTAATAATGGTACCATCGGGATATTTATATGCAGGACAGGTAGTATTGTAGGCCGGGCGGATATTGTTGGGTTGATTGTTGGTATGCTATGTGCCAGACGAGGAAGCTTTACCATGATCCTGCAGTAGGTTTTTGTGAATAGTATGATTCGTGTTAGATGTAAATGATTGACCACCCAACTCAATGGTGTGGTTCTCAATGAGGTCTTGCACCAGATTTCACAGTTGACGACAAGAGGAGGTTTTATGCCCTTTGGCATGGTGGTAATCACAAAATGTGTTGTCATCCCACCATGACGACTTGAATTGACCAGGGTCATATGGTTTTGGCTCTTCCAGCGTTATGACGTCGTTTTGAAGAAGTTTATTCAAGACAGTTTCAATAGGTTCACCCAAAGGGGTGTATGTGCGCTTTTGGAACTGTCGTGTTTGACGCAACTACCTTTGATTAGTTTGCACATGATTGTTTTGGATAGCATTAGCAGTTGGTGTTGGTGTAGTGATAGGTGCATTTTGATTTTGTACTCCTTTGATTGTGAGTACATGACCTGTTGTGTTGACAGTTTTTGCATCCACTACACCATTGTTTGTGATATGTTTGTTCTTAACCCAGTATTTGTTTTTGTCGTTTGAGCTACTTGGGTTATTATTGGTGGTGGTGTTGATGGTTTTGCCACCATATTTCAATTCACCCTTGGCAATCAAGGCTTTTTCCAATTGAACACCCTTTTCAACAAGGTCAACAAAAGTGGTGCAACAATGGACTTGTAATCCATACCTTAGCGGTCCAAGGAGAGTTTGTACAAACATGGTTACTTTCTCCTTTTCAGGTATTTCTACCGGACATATGCTTGCTAAGGTTCTCCATCTTTGAAAGAATGGAATGAAAGTATCTCCTGCATCCTCTTGGGTGAGTCTGCATAAGGAGGCGATGTGTGACTACAAAAATACACTACATTTGATTTTATGATTAGCGCAAATTGCAGAGATTTGTGTGACAAGATCCATTTTGTGGCCCACTTTACTACTTGATCAATGATCATGTCCATAAATAAATCTAAAACCCCATGTTCACAACCCCTAATCTTGAAGAATTCAAATTCAATGTACTGACAAATTAAATGTACTTCCACACACTCAGTTTGAATAAGATAAATAGCCACTTTGGAGACAACCAAATAAGTTAATAACATATAAGCATATGAATCCACAATAGTTGAACACTCGAAAGCAAATCAGTAATTATGTGTAACCTTCTCCATTGTATTGATCTTCAAAGTTCAAATGATATTCATTATAAAAATAGTTTATGATATGAGATGGATGGGTGAATTGGTGCAATCTATTATCTATCTTCTTACTATTTTCTACTCTAAAGTCTAATTAAAAATGATGTGATGATCCATTGATCTCCTATTCGGGTCTTGATCTCTCTTATATATGAGAGGCAACAAGCTACAAACCCCTTACAAAAATTCATGACGTTTGACAACTAAACATAACTCAAATTATAAATAAAACAATGTCGCATGTGAATGCACTGATCCATCAATCTCCAAGCAGTAGCCCGTGACCACCTAAGATTTGTTCAAGGATTCTACTCTATGATAGGGCTCTCATCATGCTGTCGGTTGACGTTCTTACTCTAAATCTGATGGTTGTCCCATTGAATATGATTCTGACACATCTACAGTTTGGCTAATAAATAGATTGACTGCAGAGAGGTGATGGATGTACTCCTGTTCAACATAGGTGTCCACGTTAGAGACCGCCTCTTTCATATCATATTCCATAGACATTATTTTTTTGAGTTGCTCATGAGTGTTTTGTAAAACCATATCCTCGTCATTTATTTCTTGCAACACAACAGTTAGAATCCCAACAAGCTCTTCCTTCCAATTATCATATTCTTGCGGATTTCCAATGCCATTATGAAGTGTCGGGAGTGGGACAGAATCAAAGCAGTCAAAATATTCCTTAAGCCTGTTATGATATCCGTTATGTGATTCTACTAGCTTGTTATATGTCAACAATATTTGTCCTTTCATGACATTATTATCTATGAGCTCCTTTTTTTTCTCCATCATTCTAGGCTACAATCGTTCATTCTCCACCAATGCAATGCGTGTTTGTTTAAATACTTTCTAATATTCATTAGCACACTTCATCATTTTTTTGAATCTTTCTTTTATCATTTCAGATACAGTGTTATATTTGATGGTTTTCACTTCTTTCTCCAATTCTTTGCATTTCCCTTGGAATTTCAGATGGCAATTCTTCCAATAGGCTGCATGCCAATGCATCAAGCACTCTCTTATCTTTTTCAAGCCATGGGGAGTACAAATCTGATGTGGAGGAGGAAGATGTTCTTTCTCTCTGATTTGCTAGCTCCTTCTTCAATTTTTCATTTTCCTTAATCAGTTTTTCAATTTGTGATTTGGTAAATTTTGCCACATTTATGTTCAATTTTGTTGTCTCCATAGGATTGGTATCCACTACTCGTTGAAACAAGAGATGACCAAACCCTTGGTTTGGATTACTAATTATAACAGGTCTTTTATCATGGGGATACAATGACCAAATAAACAAAGTGGCTTCGTCTGGGTTGTACCTAGATCCTGAATACATTTTGTCACTTGCTTCTTCTGTTAAGTTCATTGTCTTATCCCCTTATTTTCTGAAGCTATCAAATACAATTGAAGAGCTAATATCCCACCTTGGCAAGTGCAACACTCCAACTTCTTGAAGCAATTCCCTTCCTCTTTCAGGAGTGATGGACTCCATTTCCTTTTCTACCTCCCTTTTCAATTCCTTCAGAGCGGTTGCCTCTTGTTCAGGAGTGATATCCTGTATCTGTTGTCTCATTTTTCTGCCTTTATATTCATAAAAAAATGATTTAAATTTAGAAGATTTAACAAAATCACAATTAGAAATAAACTGTTGTCCAACCCTGACCCTCACATCATCAGATAGTTCATTTGATGCCCCAAATCTTACAATATTCTTCTCTTGAGGGGGATCATACTGTGCAATCATAGGAGCACTGATTTGTTTGACCTGTTCACCCTCTTCATCACCCTTCTTTTCTTTGCTTATATCAGTATCTACATAAAAACATACCTCAAGAGTAGGCTGTGAAGGTATGTAATCCAAGGGCTCTATGTCTTCAACTTGTTCTCTTAAATAGGTTGCATGAGGTGCATCAAAAACAACTGGGGGTACATCCTTTATCAGTTCATTGACATGAGCGATGAGTTGCTCAATTCTTGTCAAAGGATCCTATATCTCACCAAATGCCTTTGAATAAGATGGGACATTTTTTCTCTTCCATTCCTCTGCAAGCATAATCTTGTTATAGGTGACCATTTTTTCCTTGGTGGAAGCCTCATCATGGTTTCTTATGACATCTTCGATTGAGAACAAATGTTCATACCTTGATAGCCCCTGCGATAATCTCGCCTTGTGAATAAACCCTTATGCATCAAATTGTTTCCTTACATCACCTAGAGGTAGGTTGTACTATGCTAATTTACCATCAATTTCTCCATATCTTTCATTGGAAACTATTGTAAAGTCTCCAAAACATAAGGTGTTGGGCATAATTGATTAATTTCTATGTCCTTTAAGGTGTTTGGAATCAAATTTTTCCAATCGCCTCACAATTTCTAAATAAGAAATTCGGTCAAGAACTACTCGTGGCATCAACTGTGGAGCCCCTTCGAACCCATAAACCCTTATTATTGTACAATCAGGGAAAGCATACCAGTCTCCCCACTTATGATTCACTTTATTTCTCTGGTCATTTTCTTTTGGTCTTAGAAATATTTGTACTTCTGGGGATAGGTTATAATTGCACGGATATCCTAGCAACTTCATCAATGGTTTTACAAAAAATTCTTCAAAATAAAGGTAATGAGACCTACCAAATTGACTGTCCCACAATGAAGTCCAAATTTGTGTAGGTTTAAAATCTCCATTTTTATCTGTATCTTTTATCCTTAATTCTTCATTGCAGACCCCTCTGACTTGTCCCTCATACAAAAGCAAATGCATAAGCAAAGAATAGTGTTCAAAATTAATATTATGATTATTATTTTTAATCTTTTCAAGCCCTCGATGTAGGGCGTTGGCCAAGTAGCTAGCATAATCAAATGGCCTGACATCCTTGCTCTGTATGTTTGCAGCTAAGACCATTGGGGCAATCGACATGAGAGGCAAAACCTCTACTCCCAAAACCTGACCAGCTGAATAATAGGTGTATTGGAAATACTCTTCGAACAAATCTTCATGGAAAGGAGGGTTTTCACTGCTAGAGAACCTCTTGAGTTGGCCTCCTTCATCCTTGGGCCTATGCAAAGGTAATTTACATCTCTTATAGCTGGTATCCATGTGGTGATACTCTGTCAAGAGATCTTTGACCGTGAATAATAAATTCAGTGAACACTCTAACTGAAATACATTAGAAATGAGATCCTTAGAAATAACAAGCATGTCACCCCCACCATGTGACTAAATAGTTCTTTTCTTGGGGTCATACTGATATCAAGAGATTTAATTAGTGTCGCGTTCACAAACACACTGGGCATCACAAGTCTTCCCAAGTTCAACCTCCATGGATTGCAGACTGGTTGAAACCTAAATTGTTTTCCGTAATGGTACATGAAGAGGTCGTACCCTCATTGCGTGTCCAAATATCCCCTAAGACCTTATGTTTTTCCCATAGTCGATCTATGGAAGGATTCATTTGAGCACTCCTCTTGGGTCTCGGCCTCGACCCAGGGCATTGATCTATCAGGTCTTCATTTAGGAGTCTCTTAGGCTTTTTAATGTTTAGTTGATCCAAAGTCTTAGTCTTTTCGGTTTTCTATTTTTTAGCTTTGGATTTGTCTGTACTCTCTTCCAATATTTAAATCTTAAGATTTTGATGAAAATAGCTTCTCAACCGGGTCTGAAGTACTTACATGAGTCTCGCTAAGTCGCCTCCATAGTCCACCAGTCTTTTCTGTGTTAGAACTCCAATTTTTTGCTTTTCTGCTTATGCCCTAAGCGAAATCTTCCAGGATTTTGTAATAACTATGCGATCAACTTGTGATATAATTCACTTCAACTCTGGTTCATAAATGCACCATCCGTGGACCGTCTTTCAGTCTTGCCATCGAAGAAGAACATTTATTTCAAATATTTCAAAGTTGACGATGCCCCGAGATGTCACATCAGTCTTTCACTGATAGCCACCCTCTCCACCGATGGACATCTATCCTTCATTATATCAGTGGGACACCAAATAATGTTTCCCCGATGCACCATAGTTCCCCCAATATACTTTATGCATTCAATAATTCATGCCCATGGTTATAATTCATGGTTACTTTTGTTGACAACTTGACTCTATCGGTATATCAAGAGAGCACCTTAGGAGTCAGCCTGATAGAGTATTGTTACACCGATACTAGGTTTGTGAGCTATTTTCATTGGGCCATCAACGGGACTGTGATGGGGGTTCCACCGATGAAGCATTGTTAGGCCGATGGTATTAAATTTTGTTAGGAATGGGGGAAGGACTACGTCACTATGAAATTTCAAATTTGTTTATGGATGCAATGTGAATGTAGGCTATAATATGGATCTTGTCACACAAATTTCTACAATTTGCATTGTTCATAAAATCAAAGTGTGGTATATTTTTGTGATTATTGATAAAATCCGATAATTCATGCCCATGGTTATAATTCATGGCTACTTTTGTTGACAACTTGACTCTATCGGTATATCGGGAGAGCACCTTAGGAGTCAGCCCGATAGAGTATTGTTACATCGATACTAGGTTGTGAGCTATTTTCATTAGGCCATCGACGGGATTGTGATGGGGTTCTGTCGATGAAGCATTGCTAGGCCGATGGTATTGAATTTTGTTAGGAATGGGGGAAGGACTACGTCACTACGAAATTTCAAATTTGTTTATGGATGCAATGTAGGCTATAATATGGATCTTGTCACACAAATTTCTACAATTTGCATTGTTCATAATTTATGAATCATAAAATCAAAGTGTCATTTATTTTTGTGATTATTGATATGTGGAAGATAGGTGGGGTGGACTCGGTGGAGGCTAGTTTCTTTGTAAAGAAAAAATAAATTTCCTTTTAAGAGATCAAATTTAAATTTTAATATCACAAGTTCATGGATGATGGAATACTATATAATTTATAAAATATCAACTACAGTTTGACTTTGGCATATGATTCATGAAGTGCAATATAATATAAAATATCATGGAGTGCAATATAAAATAAAATATCCTAAAGTGCAATGATTCATAATTTATTTGAATACAATATAAAAAATCATCAACTATAGGAATATGATTCATGCAGTGCTTGAGTGCAATATAATATAAGATATCATGAAGTGCAATGATTCACAATTTCAATGTTCATTGAATACAATATAACATATCATCAACTATAGTTTGGAATTTGGAACAATGGAAACTGATTCATGAAGTGCAGTAAAAATACCTAAAACTTGCTAATTCTCTTCCATCTCCCAAACGGAGTCAGGGTCCTCAAACCGATGCTCATCTTGAGATAAAGTAACATAGTCATCTTGATTCTAAGTTTTCTCTTCACTTTCTTTGACCTGTGTCTCAAATTCAACATTCATTGTGTGATTTGTGTCAATTTCAATATCATTGTCATCTGTCCCAGGCCCACTGCCACTGCCACTACCACCAATACCGACGGTGCTTGGAATTGGAGAGCCTGTGTTGCACAACCCGATCCCTCTTCTGTCACATGTGGATCTCCAGATTGCGAGTTCCCTTTCAAAAGGAAATTTCTTGACAGTATACGTGGTTCCTTTCATCCTCAAGCAATTTTCCAAATTCTTGTCCAGTTTGTTTCTTAACTTTGATTTCAAAAACCCCAATGTACTGAAAACTCTCTCATCCTCCACCGACTCCAATATCATTGTTTGACATAAATCAACAAGTTTGAAATATTCTGACATCGAACCGCATAATATTTCACTCTGACCTAAGCTTGTCCAAACCTTTTTTATTGATCCCAGTTTAAAGGCCTTCTCCTTGACCATGGATTTATATTGGTCCCTCATAGCTGTTGCAAAAATCCCACATTGCTTTCTAAGCTTATTTTCATTTAAAATTCCTTCTATTGTCTGCTCATTGTATGTTAACTTTTTCGAAAACTGTTCGATCAATATTTTTACTTGATCATGAAAATATTTTGGGTTATCTCAGTTTACCCAAAACTGAGGATACACAATACCCATGGCTTCAAGTATTTCATGTCGAGGGGATCTTTCACAAATCTTTGAGGAAAGAGATTTTGTAATTTCCTTCAAATTATCACTAATAGATTTAACAATGTCAATAAAATCTTCCTCGTTAACAGGTACTTCTTTTCTAGAGTGCCTTGTTGTCTTACAATGGTACATTGGTATCTCGTATCCACGTACACAAATACATAAGTGTTCACTTGCATTAAATTGTAAATAATTATCAGGATTATTCAAATCAATAATTTTTTGCCACATCAAATAATTTGCGCCTTCTTGTGTTAGATCTAGATATAGATGATCGAGGGCCAAGCATGTAAGTTTATGTAGATTAGCATATTCATAAATATACATAGTTTTGTCTTGAGATTTCTTCACAAGATTGTTCATCTCATCTAGCATGGGGAGAAGACTAGCTAAAATCAAGAGTGTCTCTATATTGCTTAACCTATGTAAGAGGTCAGGAGCTTTGTCTATTGTGTTGCGATGCTCATACATCACTCCAATCAAGGATTGATATTCTGAAAGAACTCATTGCGCTGGTCCATGCAGGGAGATCCATCTAGTATCGACATCCTTGAGAAGCTTATTCCAAGTGTTATTCCCTCAGCAAAATGTTGAAATTCAAGGAAACGTTTGGGACTTTGGTAGAAGTATGCATGGATCTCACGAACTAGATTTTCAACTTTTGATACTGTAGGAAACTTGCTTACAATTTTGAATGCTAAATTCATTATGTGGGCCATGTAGTGAATGCCAAGCATGTATGGTTCACAAGTAGTTTGTAAATTTGTGCAAACACCGCTCCTTTGACCTTGCATCACTGCAGCTCCATCAACTCCTACACACACCAACTTTTTTGCAATTGTCAACTCATCCATACCTACAATTTCATTCAAAGATTTTTTGACTAGTTCAAATAGATTTTGTGATGTTGAACAGTCCTTCATTTTATGAACACAAATAAGATGAGCTTGATGAACATGTTGTTCTATAGTATACAAATGCATACAAACCCAAGAAGTATTGTCTACCGCAATAGCTTCATCTAAAGATAATGCAATGAAATTTGACTCTTTTACTTTCTCCTTTAAATCTTGCTTTTCCACTGCAGCAAGATAGGTCACCCATTCCCATCCAACGTTTACTGTCCAATGTGAGAAGGGAAAGTGGAGAACACTCAAATAAGATAATAAATCAAAATATTCTGGGTAGTCTATCATAGGACGCCCCCTGGACAAAATATGAAAAACAATACTCATCTAAATAGTTTTTGATAGATTTGCTACTGCCATGGCTTTTCCAAAATGAGCCTCAAGTGTACCTTCACATTTTTTGATCTTTGAAATTCTATGGTTATGCTCTCCATAATCTGTGGCATACTTAACATGAATACATTCTTCCTTTGATTTCTATCGTACGACTGATTGTTCCTTTCCATCTATGATTTGTTTTTCATAAACTTTACTAATATGCTTTTCTATAGTGTCAAGCTTTAGCTGCATCGTCTTGTCTCTTCCAAATTTCCAACTACAAATCTTACATTTGACCTCTATTTCCCTTTCAATATCATTTTTGTTTGATACCCCCATTGGTTCAAGGAATGGGTACTTCGACAACCAACCAATTTGAAAATTCCTTGTCATTTCCCACTCGTGCCCCAATTTTGATTTGCCTTTTATTTTCTTGCTACCAACATCATCCTCATCCAAGTCAATTATTTCATTCTGGCTAACCAGGGCATCCCTTGGAACATATTCTATGGTATTTCCATCCTCATTTGATACATTTTGATTTAACTCAATGACAATCTCACTTTGACCTTCCTGTGGCGGTGAGGTATTGTCAATGCCATCTTCAATAATATTTGGTGGAAGAGTTGATGATATAGCTCCACCTTGATCTGATGGATTAGAAGCTTTGTCAATTCCAAAGTAAGACTGTATGGTACCTCCACGTTTTGGGTGTTTTGATGGCCTCCCAGTCTCTTCATTACCCTTAGGAGTCTTACCCTTGCTACTCGACATATTGATATCTCACTTCGAATAAAAGCTGGAAAAAAATGTCTTCTTGTTTAAGAAGGACAAACCGACAGAGAATATAGATCCCATTCCCTACTCAAAATCATATTTAAGACTGAAACAAGAATGAAAAACAGATAAATAAATCTTATTATTATAACTAATAACTAATAATAGTATGAAGAAATGATCACTCACCTTTGAGTCTACGTTTTTGGGTTTCGCTGACTTCTGAATTGAGAAGTAGAACCTCAGAACCAAACAAAATATGTAAAAACAAATACCAGTTTAAATTGTATTTATATCAATCCATATTTGGCGAATTCCGTGAGATTTTTAAATGGTATGTTAAAAAATTGGCGAATCCCGCGTGCTTATACAACGATACCTTGTAATTTTCAATGCGAAATGTGTCCTTGAATGTAATTATTTTTAAATATTATTGGCGAAATAGGTCCTCATAAGAAACTATTTATAAATTTTAATTGGCAAAATGGGTCTTCACAAGCAACTATTTGTAAATTTTAATTGGTGAAATGGGTCCTCATATAATATTGTTTTAATAGTATTGGCGAATATGTTGGTGTTTTATAACATGCTCCCCAGGATTCCAGGCAAAAATATTAATCGATCCATTGGAAACGCGTAGTCTGGTATGGAAAATTTATTGCCTAAACATGCCTCATAAAAATAAATGTTGGTGAATGGACATGCATTGGATCGATAGTTCGTAAAATTCAAGTGATTTGAACACCTTGTTGGATATAGTAAATTCGCCAATTTTGATTTTCCCGATTCCTAGAATTCATCAATTGGCAAAGATTCTCCACTAAAGTTTTCCCTGGTGAAGAAAGTTATCAGACCACTTTTGGACTGCTATAGTGAAAAGGTATCTACTATTGAGGAAACCATTGATTTTGATAAATATTCCAAAGATCAGTTGATTGGTACTCTAACCACATTTGAAATGAGAAAACTGAAGAAAGGTACAAAAGTTGAGACTACTTTCAAGGCTGGAAAATTAGAGAAGGTTGAAGATTTTGGTGAAGATCTTGATGATTTGAAGCTAACTTTGTAAGGAAGATGAAAAAGGGCACCAGTAAGTACAAAGGTAAATTTCCTTTCAAATGTTTTAGCTGTAGTGATATAGGTCATTATGCTTCTAGATGTCCAAAGTGAGCTATAAAAAATAAGAACAAGGAAAATAAAGGAAAAATGATTAAGAAAGCTTACTATGTGAGAGAAGATGTTGGCATTTCTGATGATGAATCTAATTATGGAGATTTTGATGATGATGAATGCTTGTTTTTGGCTATAAAAGAACCTAGTTTTGTTAACTTTGAAAGTTGTGTAAAAGAAAGTGTTCCAAAGATAAAGGATAAGGTTGAAGGTACTTTGGTATCTACTTTTCATGTCAAAGAGGATAATAATTAATGGGTTTTTGATAGTGGCTACTCTAATCACATGCCGGAGATGAGTAAGTTTGTTAAACTTGAAAAGTATGATGGGGGATTAATTAAATCTGGAGATAATTCAGGAGCTAAGATTTGTGGAATAGGTTCAATTAGTTTTAATGGAAAGCATAACACTAACAGTGTTTATTATGTTAAGGTTTTAAGGCATAACCTTTTGAGTGTTGGACAAATGTGTAGAAAATGAGCATGAAATCACAATACTGTCTCACTTTTGGGATGTGCTGATTTTTGCTTGAAATCACTATTTTTAGAAAAGCTAATGATTTAAGTCTTGAGAGGCTTCATCTAAAGGGTTTTAATTAAAAAGGGATAGATAATACCCCGTTAGATCAAACCCCCTTTGATATAACCCCTCTAGTATTAAATCATACCCACAATGGAGTCTCCTTCACACCTATCAAAATGTTGGCAAAAACCCACTTTTTCTTTACCTTTTGAGGGATTAAATAACATCATTTAAAAAATATATTTTGCAAGATTGTAGCCCTTGAAAGGAGCTTTCCAACAACTATAGGTTTGATATATTTTTATCTTATCATGTATTTAATTTTAATTTCTTACTAAACATAGGTTTTTCTCTAAACATCAAGCTCTTTGTTGTACAAAAGTGGAAAAACAGTAAACCATTGTAATTTTTTTCAAAAAATACCCATTCCCTACGTATTGATGTCCTTGTTTCACCCAAAAAAAAATTGGATTTTAATATATACACAAAAAGTTAGGTTGTACGACACACATGTATGTCCAAATTATAGTTACAATGACTTCAAAAATTAATTTAAAAAAATATGCAACAAAAAATTATTAAAAAATATCCTTTCCCTAGATATTGATGTTGAGAATCTATATTTCAAAAATTAAAATTTAATCCTTTATAAAAAAAATTATGTTGTACAACACAAACGTTGCTTTCTGAAAATGTTGTTTTATATCTAAAACCAGTTATTAAAGGAGATGTTGAAAGATTCATGATTTATTTCAGAAAATTTGAAAAAAATAATAATTAGAATCTACACACAAATTGCCACAAATCACTAGTTCACATCATCTTCAAATTCTTAATGGTTTAGCTGCTATAGGTCTCAGAAGATGAAGAATCAGTTAAAAATATTGATGTAAATATCCATCTTGAGAAAAAAGTGAGTAGTATTGTGATTTAACCCATGATACAATATTGAGTTTAAGGATGAAGCATGTGAGATCCGAAAAGGGTTCGAAACTATAATTTCTTCTGGTAAGAGAACAAATGGAAACATCTATCAACTTAAGGGTGCCGATGGTCATTACTTTATGTCATAGATTAATGATAGTTGGTTATGACACCAGAGGATGTGTCACATGAAGTTTGATAATTTGGCAAGAATTAGTTCAACTCATGCAGTGAGAGATTTACCTAGAATCACAAAACCTATCAATGTTGTTTGTGAGAGTTATCAATTTGGAAAACAAGCAAGGAGTAGCTTTAAGGGAAAGGAACAATCAACTACTAGACTGTTGAAATTAGTGCATATAGATCTTTGTGGTCCTACAAGGGTGAGATGTCTACAAAGTGACATGTACTTTATGCTTTTGATTGATGATTATTCTAGAATGACATGGGTTACTTTTCTTAAAGAGAAATTTGATGCATTAGATAAGTTCAATGCATTTAAAGTTATGATTGAGAATGAAATGGATTTGAAAATCAAATTCTTGAGGTTTGACAAATGTGGCGAATTCAGCTCCAATGAGTTTAACATGTTTTGTGAAGTTCATGGAATAAAGATGCATATGTATGCCTTTAGAACTCCTTAGAAAAATGGAGTTGTTGAAAGAAAAAAATGGATTGTTCAAGAAGTTGCAAGGACTATGATGAAAGAGAAAAATCCACTAGAAATCTGTTGGAGAGAAGCTATTCATAATGTTGTTTACATACTTAACAAAATTTAAGCTAAAGCTAATAGCACAAAGATTCCTTATCAGTTATGACATGGAAGGATTCCTACTGTGAAGTACTTTATAGTGTTTGGAAGCAAATGTTACATCAAAAGAGAAGAAGAAAACTTAGGGAAGTTTGATGCAAGGTCTAGTGAAGGCATCTTCCTTGAATATTCTATCAGAAGCAAAGCTTACATATGTTACAACAAAAGGTTGAGAAAGATAGTTGAAAGTGAAAATGTTAAAGTTGATGAAAACTTGCAGAATTTCATTGCAATAGATGGATATGTGTCAGATGAACCTTCTTGCAGAGAAGTAGAAGAAAAAGATGATGAACAAGAAGTGCAGAATGAAGAGGAAGAAGCTTCGGAGAAAACCCCTAAAACCCCTAAGTATGTGCAAAAGAATCATTCAGAAGATCAAGTCATTGGAGATAAGAGGAAAGGTGTATTGACAAGAAGCAAAGCCGCCAAAGTTAAGGTAAATTTGTGTCTACTTTCTAAAGTTGAACCTAAATCAATAAGTTAAAAATGCAAGGATGAACATTGGATGAAGGCAATGAAAGAAGAACTTATGAAGATAGAAAAAAATCAGACTTGGGAATTGGTTCCTAGACTAGCAAACAAAAACATAATTGGAACCAAATGGGTATTTAGGAACAAGATGAATGAGAATGGAGAAGTAGTAAGAAATAAGGAAAGACTTGTGTGTAAGGGTTAATCACAAGTAGAAGGTATAAATTTTGAGGTGACTTTTTCTCTTGTGGCTAGGATGGAAGCTATTAGAATGTTTTTGGCATTTGCAACACATAAAGATTTTAAAGTTTATCAGATGGGTGTGAAGTCTACTTTTCTGAATGGAGAACTGGAAGAAGAGGTTTACATGAAACAACTAGAAGGATTTTGGTTGTTAGATCAACCAGATATGGTATGTAAATTGAAGAAGGCACTATATGGATTGAAGCAAGATCCCAAAGCTTGGTATGCAAGATTGGACAAGTACTTGATACAACAAGGATTCAATAAGGGCACCACCGATAGTAATATTTACTTTAAGATTGAGGAAGACAAGATCTTGATATTAGTAGTTTATGTGGATGATATTATCTTTGGTGGAAATGAGGCTATGTGTAAGAAGTTTGTAGAAGAAATGCATAAAGAATTTGAGATATCAATGTTTGAGGAGATGAATTTCTTTCTTGGGCTACAAATCAATGAAGTAGATAAAGGGATTTTCATTTCACAGTCTAAATATGTTCAGAGAGATATTGAAGAAGTTTGGAATGGATGACTCCAAACCAGTATGTACTCCTATGGTGAATGGTTGTAAATTGAGAAAAGATGATGATTCACCTAAGGCTGATTAGAGCAAGTACAAATCTATGATTGGTGGACTGTTATATTTAACAGTTACTAGATCGGATATCATGCATGCAATTTGTCTTGTGGCTAGATTTTAAGAAGATCCTAAAGAAACACATGTTGCAGTAGTGAAGAAGATATTTAGATATATAAGGGGCATACTAGATTATGGCTTGTGGTATCCTAAAAATACTGATTTTAGATTAAGTGCTTATGTAGATGCAGATTGGGCTGGTTGTGTTAATGACAACAAAAGTACAAGTGGTGGTGCATTCTTTCTTGGATGTAGATTGGTGTCATGATTGAGCAAGAAGCAAGATTTAGTTTCTTTATCCATTGTAGCAGTTGACTACATTGCAACATCATGTCGTGTACACATGTATTGTGGATGAGACAAATATTGAAAGATATCGGAGTTGTGTATTGAGAACCTATATCTATCTTCTATGATAACACAAGTGCAATTAACATTTCAAAGAATCCAATGATGCATTCAAGGAAAAATAATATATCTATTAGGTATCACTTTTTAAAGGAAAAGGTTATGGAGAATGAAGTGAAGCTTGAGTATGTACCTACAAAAGATCAAATTACTGATATATTTACTAAGGCTCTTGCTAAGGTTACTTTTAAGTATCTTTGGGAGAAGTTGGGGGTTATCACCCCTCTCTATTTGAACTAGATGCATATGGAGATGCATCAGTCCAGTGGATCTAAGGAATGTCTCAGGGGGTGTAGGTAGTGTCATGTGTTGTCATTGAGTTGATAATTTGATTGTGTATACTCCCAAGGGGGAGTGTTCAAAGAAATTTTCTTGGTTCAGTGTCAAAGGGGAAGAATAATGTAATTTTTTTTTCCTTTGCCATTGATGTCAAAGGGGGAGAGAGAATCATGTGGAGAAAAGATTATCTACTTAAGAGGAGAGGAAATCATGTAAGGTAGCACTGCGAAAAGTTGTCTAATCATTATTGAAAAAGGGGGAGAGACTCTTGTAAGGGGGAGAGAGTTCAAGAATTTTGTGTAGGCTATCTAATCATAAAGAAAAAAAGAATGTGTGTGTGTTGTCCTTGGTGACTTTTCACATCTTGTGTTGCCATCAATGACAAAGGGGGAGATTGTTGCAAGAATTAAGGTGTTGTCATTGTATTTTCTTTGTGGTTCTTCGTTGTTTGGCTTCAGATTGTACGGATTTGGGAAGTTTCTCATAATGCTTGTATCTATTTGTATTCAAGGTTTTACTTGATTTGGTGTAGTATAGAGTGAGTTTTATTTATCTGTATACAAGGGTTGTCAGTTATTTTGAGTTGAAGTATTTGAATGATGTGATTTTGGATGAAGTTTTTGATGAATCTCAAGTAGTTACTTAGTTAATCTTGATCATGTTCAAGTAAATTACATTGTCTGAAGCTTTCGGCTTATGGATTGATTTGAGGAAGCGTGTACTTAATGTTTATGGTGTTTTGCATGGGTGTTGGATGACCTTGTGTTTAGCACTACATGCGAGGGTTGTGAAGTGTGTTGAGGTGTGTTTGGATCTATTTGGGTCCTAGTTAAGGATTTATGTCAGTCGTCTTTCATTCTTATCCACTGCAGGAATGTTTAGGTGCCAACCTATTTTGAATTTGTATGTATAATGGCTAGTGGCTGACATTGGAGAAAGTTGTTGAGGTAGAGCTTGATATAGATATGTATGCATCATTCTATAAATAAACTATAAGAATTTTTTTATTTCAAAATGTAAATGATTCCCAATTAAGTGAAAAAGCATAAATTAAGAGAAAGGGTAGCTGAACTTTGCATGTTTTCTAAATAAACATTGTGGAATTGTATGTAGTTATAGAGGGAACATGTAAATCCTAATCTTAAGCAAATAGACCTTGGAATTTATTATGAGAGAAGCTTGAGATTTTGTTTTCAGTAGAAAGGATTTTGAGCATCCCTAGTGGTGCATGTAGAAAATATTGCTAAGTACAACAAGATGTCTGGTTAGGCTATGTTTTCTGACAAGGATGTAAATAATGGGCCCCCCTTGTCACATCAAGGAGGTTTCAATAGTGAAAGGTACAATTCCTTGGATTTCAATATAATTTTTGGATACCCAAATGCCGTACCATACAAGATCCAAGATAAGATACCAATATTTAAAGGTGAATAGACTGAGTCAACAAATCAACATCTGTAGGACTTTATTGATGTGATGGGAGACTATGAGGTGACCTTTGAGGATGTAGTTATGAAATTGTTTGTTCAATCTTTGAAAGTAGATGCTAGAAATTGGCTATCTTATTTGCATATGTCCTCAATACACTCATGGAGAGAATTCAAACTGGTGTTCATGGAACAATTTGGAGAAAGGATTGTCCCAGTCTTGATTAGGCATAAATTTATGGATATGGAGAAGGATGAGAATGAGTTGGTCCCCTCATTTAACCTCCGGTTTTCAAAGGTAATAAGGGAAATCCCAGCACATATAAGACCAAATGATGTCGAATTCTTGGTTGTGTACTTGGGAGCGTTTGATAAAAAAAATGAGTTACTTGTTGAGAGATAAAGAACCTACAACTTTGCAACAAGCATATCACATTTCCATAAACATCAAAAATAATTTAAAATTCTCAATGATGAGGGGGGGTTTTAATATTTGTAGTGAGATTTTAAAAATTCCCCATAATGATGCTATAGTAAATGAGTCAATCAACAATGAATTAGGACAAGGGAATCAGACCCCTGTTGCTTCAAGCCCATCAATAACACCATAAGAGGATTATATTGTGGCTGAAAGGGATAATACACCTATGTTTGACAAAGATGACCGAGAATTTCCAGTTCATAGGTTATGTGACATGCAAAGGCATGAAGGGGAGTCCCTTGACCAAATTTTCTCTAGGTTCACTGATTCTTTGCTTGTCATCCCTAAAAAATTTAGGCCCAGTACCCTGATGTGCATTGGTTTGTTTTGTCAATTATATCAATCAGGATTGAGTGCTTTTCCAAAAGAAGTGAAGCCCCATGCCTTGAGCCAAGTCACTGATTGGATCAGGATCATTGAGGGAATCCATAATGAGCATACTGGACAAATTTTATATCAGAGTGACAGTGATGAAACCCATTACCAAGAGGACCGGGAGTCTTTGTTGTTAGGACAAGATGATGTGTTTGAACATGAACAATGGGTTAATGATGTTGTGTGTTTAGTGAATGATATGGCTGCTAAGACACAATACTAGAATGATGAAGTGATGCCGATTTCCACCCTTGGGATATTGTGAGAGACAAGCAGAAGCAAGGGGAAGTGTCACTCTTTGGTTTGATTGAATATCCTGACATATAAACCAATGGGTCATCTAGTGATGAGATGGATTCAGAGCATTATTTTGTTGGATATAGGTCATCTTATGAAATGGAGGTGGAATATATGTTCCCAAACAGGGGATGTGTTGGTGGCTATGGTGGGATTCAGGCAGCTGAGGGTTAGGAATTTTCCTCATGTGATGAGTTTTCAGAATGTGGATCCATAATTTTGAGCATAAGTGATGAAGATGACTCTGATGAAGACTGTCAAAGCATGGAAGGTTGTCACCCACATACTCAAGAGATAGGGGTGAATGAGAGTGCAATGAGAATATGGCTTAACCCCTTGCATGATGAACCTATATCAGTAGATGATGAGGTGGGAGATAATCCTTACTGGTGTAGAAATAACCCACTATTTGTTGTAGGCTCTGATGATCTCATGACAAATGTGCCCTACATAGATAGTAATGATGACATGAATGAAATGACTGAGAGTGAAGACCAAAGTAGTACAAGTGACTCTCATTCCACTATCACAATTGTAGGCTTGGATCAGTTGGCCCTCCAAGTGATGGGCAGATGTGATGATATTGATACCAACAATAACTGGACAAAGGTTGGAGATATTAATCCCTATAATATTATCAACAATATCACTGCTAATGAGAATATCCAAGGTGATTTCGTAGATTCCTGTTGTGATAAGGAAAATTCTAATGTGCATACACCTGATCTGGTGTATAATAATGGCCAGTATGACTGTGTGGTCAATTTTTTTGCAGATTCTCCTCAACTTCTAGGCCTTATTGTAGAGTTGTTCCCACTAGATGATGTTAATAATCACTCTGATTGTATAGGGGATGTTATTAACAATGGATCCTTCCTTTTTGATATCACTAGAGTTGAGTCTAATAAACAACAAGGTGTGTACGAGGGATTCCAGTATGATGTTTGAGCTCACAACCAAGCAAATTATGAATTTTTTGTATTACCATCTCAATTAGGTGAGATTTGGGTCCTTCAGGCTGACAAAGATAAAAATAGTATATAGGACAAGAATGGGGATGCCGTTTGGAGTAATCTGGATTACCTTGGAATGCTTGACCCACAGATGTGCCTGTCGCAGGAACAATAGGACAAAGTTTTTGATAGAGGTAAGAATTGAATGGCCTGTTCTGTTTGATGGCCTGGGGTCATCAAACAATACCAAAGCAAGAAGAGCCACAAAGCATACTAAGGATCTAACCGTTCATTTTCCTGGTCTTCTTCTACCTAAGATTCTGAGATCTTTCTATGCCCACAAGAGGCATACATCCCCAGTCAGAGCCACTAGTGGAACCCTTAAAATTTTCCTAGTTCCACCGAGTTGTAAGGTTAAACCTTGATTATCATTACCTTAGGGTTTTGGTTTCACAAAATTCTTCATGTCCACACCCTTATTTGGCCACTGGGTTTTTATTTTTGAGTTGACTGGTCGTGGCAGTTCTCGATATTTTCATTAATCCTTCATGGGCTTAAGTCTCATGGTTTTACTAACCCTTTCTTTATCCCACCTGTCATGGCTAGGAAGTCCTTCTGAAACAACCTTTGGTGCACATGTTGTAAGTTCTCTATAGGTCGAGCTTTATGTTTTCTAATCGCTTGTCGCTTGTTCATTTTCAAATTCCCATGTCAAACCCACAATGACCAATCCCCCTTGGTCTCTTTTGCATCGACCACCTACATGCCTTCACGTGTCCTTTTTGTTCACAAGAAAGTAACACCCAATGAGCGATGCGGTCAACATTTTGACCCATCGCTACCCTCTTAACTATCATTGTTTGGTTTGTGCAGGTTAAAGTTGAACCTGCGAATGACAATGCCTTGGTCATGTTCCATCGTTGGGTTGCAACGTGTCGTTGGTTGAGTTTGGTTTACCCAGGGGGTAACACGCGATGGGCGATCTATTGGAATATGGCACTAGACAGGTATGTGTGGCTTGCGTCACTGGTCTCTCTATTATCATGTGTCGCCCTTCGCGGTTAGGATGCAACCCATGACCACCGATGGGTTAAGTTTCCTCATCGCGCGGGCTCAGTATGTCAAGGGTTGGGTTGATTCGAGCGGTTGCCAACACGCGATGAGTGATGCGGCTAGGTACCAATGGTCAAGATCCATTCATAACTACGATCTACGACTGATGTTTCATCACTGATTTCTTGGCCATCACTTGATGAGACTCATATCAGGAGGATGAACTAGTGATGGGTGATTTATTTTGGTTTGTGGTTCTGATTTGCTTGCAATTTGTAAGGATCGACAATGCGCGTGTCAAGATTGATGGTTTCGGGATATGGCCGAGTACGTGGCAGTTTTAAAGCACTTCTTCATTGTTTCTAATTACAACCAATAAAGCAAGTGGTGATCCTTAATTTTCCTCGTTGATTGAGTTTTAATCTCCGACGATCAACGGTTGAGATGTGACATGCAAGTGATTGATTTTTTCCAGTCACGCGAGTGAACCAGGATGGCCATTAATTGTAGCATACTGTGAATTCCTCTATTTAATGAGGATTGTCCTTCAGATTTCTCACCATTTTATTTCAAATCAGTCCTTGTGGATAATTATCACAAGCATTAGGCAGTAAGTGTTATTGCCTAGTGAATTATCGCTAGGGTGGTGAGCTGGTATTTTGACAAATATGTTGTTCCTGCTGCATTTCGATAACCTCTTCTGTATTTGGTGCTAATGTAGCTTGCGTTGTCTCTACCTGGGGGTCTCTTGGCGAAGGTTACTGGTTTTCTCGCATGCATCAGGCCCGTGTTGCTAATAAAATGAGTCAGCCGACCTCTTCCTCCACACTAGTATGTAGGTCGTGACGTTTGAGCTTGCAAGAACCATTAATGTATGAACCGGAGAAGGTGGTTGCGGTCGAGGAGGCACCAGTCGTTCCGAGAGCTAAAAGAAGCGCTTGTAAGTGGGCTAGGCAAACTGTTGTCTGAGAAGCTTATAATCTTTGGCCTAGAGCTTACTAAGAAGAACTAGGCAAGTTTGAAAAGAAGGAGCCCAACAAGTTTGTGAAAGAATTAATGAGGAAAAAGGTAGGCCATAGTGTTTGTCTTGGAAAGCCTAGTTCCTCAGTGGTAATTAGTGAGAGTTCTTCGGAGGAGATTGAAGGGGTTGGCCTGGGTAGTGGCCATTGCCCTATTTCCCTTGTGCCCTATACTAATTCAGACGAGGAGGTGGTATTTTCAACTCCACTCTCTGTAAGGAGGCCGGGTGAGGGTGTCCACGCAACTAGTAACAAGGCTGGGTGATACCCATGTGCTTTGATTGGTAATGATTGGGTCTTGGGTGTGGTGATGTGGTTTCCTGATGTGGGTGTTCTTATGGGGTTTTGTTGTTAAGAGTGATGGTGACTTTTCCTATTTTTGGTAAGGTGCGGACTACGATGGCGACGCCTTTTGGAAGGCTTGTGTGGCATCTTCGGATGGTGGCTTGGCACCTCTTTTTTCTTTTTGCTTTCCTGTGATATGCAAATGAAAATATAACTGTCCGAGAGCGAAACCCCACGAGGAAAAATGGCCTTGAAATTATCGTGAAATGTAACTGAAATGAACCCTTTGCTTGTTGCTCCCTTAACCTATAAAAGGAATTTCAAGGTTCATTTAAGGAGATCTTCTTTTTGAGTTAAAAATGGCTTAGGTATAGGCTGAACATGAATTTAATACAAAATGTATGTAGGATAAACTAGCGTATTGTCTTGAGTTTGAATCCTGTACATGGTATTCTTAGATAATTTTGTATGAATATGTGATATTGTGATACTATTTGAAAAATCGAGATATCTTCTCTCCTATATGTAATTATTACAATATTATAAATGGGAAACCAAGCGTTTTATCATTTGTCTTTCAATGTTTGATTGAGGGTACGATTCTGTTATGGTTTTAGCCTAAGGGGTTAATTAAAATACTTGAAGGGATTCATAGGTTTGTAAGCAATTACTCAGGATTCTGATAAGAAGTTGTGTTTCGGTAGCTGTGAATTTTCATAATGTAAGGCATTATGAGAATAAGCCATTAATTTAATGATTTATGCATTGTCGACTGCCATGTATTTGACTCCATTCCCAATTGATGAGACACTAATTTATCTTGTGTATGTCTCTATAACTTAGTGAAGCACCCAAAATACCTTGTCAAGGACTCATAATGAAGACGACACTAAATCAAATTTTGCTTATTGTTAGATGCAAGGTTGAAATGAAACCCTGCTCCTAGAAAAGAGAAGGCTACTTGTGTAAAGGTCGGCCAAGTCTTTGCTAAGTAATGTCTATTTGGATAGAGGGGAGCATATCTATGTACGATGTTCACCTTTTTGTACAATCCTTCGTGAACCCCAATGGGAATTACCCTCCTTGGTCCCGTAGAGCCTAAAGTGCAGGGGTCAAAGGTTTAAAACCATTTACCCGTAGAGTTGTCCATTCATCTATAAGATGCTTGATAATGAAGGATGGCCACCTTCTAGAGCTTCCTTAGGGTGTACTGGAAAAAACACCAATAGATTCAACCCCCCTCTTAGTTGTCTTGTTCATTTCAACATAAGACACCATTATTGAAAGTTGAAGAGTTGTAGGTGATTGTTTGTAGGGGAAAAGTGTATATTTGGAGGTGCTTATGAAGCACATATTTTTATTGTAGATTGTTTTTATTTCATTTTAAAATTATATAAAGGGCATATGTTGCTGCCCATTAGTCATTTATTGATTGAAAATGACATTGTAATAAGATTACCATAATAAACAGACTTGTTGCAAATTTCAATTAAATCCATGAGACTTTGTTGCAGATTTTTCTTGCACTATTGTGTTTGTTTGAGAGTGTGATTTCAAAAAAAGAGGGTTGTTGTGATCCCCTCTTTCATTTGTAGTACTAGAGTAGGATGATTTTGATTGTGTAAACAAATCACGGAAGAGAGAAATTTTGCACCAAGATTGAGTTTGTGGGTGTGTAGGAAAATGTATGCAAAAGGATCCCCACATGGTAGGGGTAGGGGTAGAGGTAGAGGAAGAGGTGATAATTTTTTCCATGACAATGATTTTAGGGCATTGAGAAGATAGGTTGAAGCCATATGAGAATAAATTAGAATAGGGTTTACACGGAGAAGAGAAACAATAATTGATGAAGAAGAAGAAACCTTAGAGGATGCCAACCAAACAAGTGAACAAAGAGATGCAACAACAATAGTTTCCAATGACCCATTTTTGATTTCCGTATTAAGGATAAGAAAATGACCAAACTTTTATGTTCCCACATTTAGTGGAAATTGGAATCCAGAAGAGTTAGTGGATTGGACCAATGAAATGGAAGAGTTCTTTATGTTTGAAGAAATTGAGGATCCTAACTGAGTGAGGTGTGCAAAAAATGAATTAAAGAGACATGCTTCAATTTTGTGGAGAGAAATTCAATTAGAAAGAGGGATAAGAGGAAAGGATAAAATAGAAAAGTGGGAAAAAATGGTAGAGAAGATGAAAAGATAGTTCATTCCAGTGGATTATGAGCTTGATTTGCTCAAAAAATGCAAGGGCTAAAATAAGGAACCAAAATAGTGAAAGAATATACAAAGGAGTTTCATGGGATCCTGATTAGAAAAGGAAATCTAAAGCAACTAAGGAGAAGGTTGCAAGATATATTAATGGTTTGAGGCCAAGCATACAAGTGGATGTGAATTTAGTGAGATTTTTCACAATGGAAGGTGCTTATTATATTGACTTGAAAAATGAGGATAAAATGAACAAAAGATATGAAATTAAGCAAAGAGAAAGAGGTCGTGGAGGAAGGATTAGAGGAAGATCTTACAAGAATGATTTTAGAAATTAGAAAAATTAAAAAAATGAAGACCAAGGTAGCAACAAAACTCATAAGTATGATGACTCATATGATCCTAGAGATCAAAATCCAAGAGGTAGAGGAATATCATGTAGATGTTTTGGGAGAGGAACCTTCAGAGGAACCTATTTTAAGTGTGGAGAAGAGGATCATAGAGCTATTAATTGTCCTCATGAAGAGGAAATTCTGAGAATAAGATTAGAAAATAATAATATAGTAGAAATCATGTTGAATGCACAAGACAACTTAGAGGGGGGTGAATCAGTTGTCTATCAAACTTCAAAACCATCATAAACACTAGATCCACATACATTCAATTAACCCTTAGTCTGTTATGATAATTTAACATGAAAAAAATAACAAAAAATGAAACAACTTAAAACCATACACAAGAGGACACTAGATTTATGTGGAAAACCCAAGATGGGAAAAACCATGGTGAGGATTAGCTCACAATATAGAGTAATGGAGAAATCAATTACAAAGGGCTCACTTCGAGAGGGCTCGCTGCCCAGAATAGAGAAAGGCTCACTACCATAGACTCATTGTTAGAATAGAAAATAAGATAGGAAAGAATGTTACATAGAGAAATATATCTTAATGCAATAGATAAATCCACCATAATATCACCAACACCTTCATAACTTGACTGGAAAATTGTAGACATATTTTGCTCACTACATCCAACAATCTAACACATGAAATATCGCACTGTACTTCTAAATTTTGCACACTAACAATCAACAATTCACATCACTTGCATCACACTTGTCTATCTCATATATCACACTATCCTTCAACAATTCAACTATTATTTATACCATCTTCAACCTTGAAAAATTTCTCCAAGGTCGTCTATGCACATCAAACGTGCAAATTCAAATTAGGTTGACACCAAAACATTCCTGCGATGGAAAGGAATGAAGGCATACCAAAACACACCTTAGCTAGGATCCAAAACCACTCTTACACACCACACCTCTCTACCACAAACAACAAAGTACCTTCTCAAGTAGTGTAAACACCAAGGTCACACCATTAAAATTTTAAGTACACACTTCCTTTGATTCAACAATAATTTATGGACAACAAATGCCACTTGAAAACACTTTGGAATATTCCATAAACACCCTAAAATCCAAAAAAATCCTTCACAACATCTTTCACCTAAAGAATGTACACACCCAGTACATTCGAACAACTCTTTCATATTTTGTAACTAAAATTTTTGACTTTCGAAGCACCAAACCTCGAACAACTTCAAATGAAGATAGATACCAACACTACTAGCACACCTTCAGATCTGCAAGACTTGAAACCAAACTATGGAGAAATGCGAAGCAAAAAAATTTCTCCCAAACACACAATACACAGTTCACAGACTAGTGAAAACAACTTCTTCACAATGATCTAGCACACCAAAATTTGGATATAAAACATTTGAACACCTTTGATCAACATATATGCACCGAAAGAAGATCTTCAATCTAGAAGAATTGTGGAGCAACACAAGAACACAACTCTACAACCTAGAACAACATTGCAACATACTGGTTCCTCATTTTATCATATTTTCTCTAAAGCACTTGGATACCAGGGTGAAGCCACAATAGTGGTTTACAATTTAGGTGAGGAAGGGAAACTCACAAAAAATGACCCCAAGGCAAACAAAGTGATTTTTGGGGTTCGTACGAACCTACTGGTTCAACCGAATCAATAAGGGGTTCGCTCAAACTAGGGTTCGAGCGAACCCCTTTGAATCTTGGCCACCAAAAAATGCATAGGAAAGGGGTTCGAGCGAACCCCTAGAGGTTCGCTTGAACCCCTATGGGTTCGTACGAACCCCCCTTATCCCTCATCCCCCATCTGAGACACAAAAAAACCTAAATTTCGCACTTTAGAGCTCGGGTTGAGGATGAAAATGGAGGAATCTTCACAAACCCAACTAGAATCAGGTAGTCCTTAGAACGAACTATCCAACGAATATAATTTTAATATGTTTTGGTTTTATTATGTATGTGTTTTTTTAGTTTTATTAAACATAGGTTTTTCACTGAAAATCAAGCTCTTTGTTCTGCACATGTGGAAAAATAGCAGATTATCAAAATAAAATTTTTAAAAATATGTTCGGGCTGGGTATTGATGTCCTTGATCCATTAAAAAAATAAAATTGAATTTCGATACATACAAAAAAAGTTATGTTGTATACAGTCTGCCTATGTCTGAATTGCAATTGGTTTGACTTTGAAACTTGATTAAGGAAAAAATATTCAATAAAAAACTATGAGACCAAATGAAAGGGCTAGATATCATAGGTACAAATCTAAATTCGAAAAAATTAGAATTTTATCCTTCATACAAAAAAAGTTATGTTGTATACGGTGAGAGTCACTTTTTAAAAATGTTGTTTTATGAAAAAAACCAGTTTTCGTGTTAAATGGAAAAAAAAGTGCAATCTGATTCCAAAAATTTTGAAAAAAATATTTTTAGAATCTATAGACAAAATATGATGAGACTCTAGTTTGCATCATCTTCAAATTCCTCACGGCTTAGCCGCTATAGGTGCCCGAATATGAAGATTTAGTTAAAAATAATAATTTCAGTGTCCAGTTTGGCCAAAAATTGTAAACCACTATTGTGGGATCACCCACCAAGTACCTGAGACATGTATCATCATCATCTTTTTAACTTCCTCAACACTACCAAACCGACTATAATGTAGCAAATCAACCATAGATAGAAGCTTATCAAAGTAGTACTAGAGGTTCACACTAGTAACCTACTAATGACAATATAATGCAATTAATCAAAGCATAGACAACACCAACTGCTCACATTCTTGTAATAATCTCCCTTAACAATAATCTGCTTCCTTCTCATATAGATGACACCAATGACAACATAGGATTGTTGGTATCAATGACAACATCAAATTCTCATACTTGCAACAAAGGATCAATGAAGTAGATGCATACTCATCAATTCAAAATAAGAAAAAGGAGCTAAAGTCTCGATGACAAGAAGAGCATTGTTGAATGAAGAAAATGAACTAGCTCAAAAAACTAGATTATTCAAGACAAGATTCAAATTTGAAGAGAATGCTTGTAATGTCATTAAAGATAGTGGAAGGACGGACAAACTTGTATCTGAAGAAATGGTGAGAAAATTGAAGCTAGAGAGGAAGAGGCACTCGAATCCATACCAGATAGCATGGGTACAAGACAAACAAAAGATTTTGTTCATTGAACAATGCTTGGTAAAATTTAAAATAGGAGGTTATTTTGATGAAATATTATGTGATATAATTCCTATAGATGCATGCCATATTTTTTAGGAAGGGCTTGGCAGTATGATAGGAAGGCAATGCACGATGGTTGTGCTAATACATTTACAATAACTAAAGATGGAGTGAAACATAAGTCGAAAATTTTGAAAGAAAATTTGGTTCAAGTTTGTGTTTTAATGCAAGAGATTTTTTAATGGATGGAAGGAAAATCTTAGATGGTATGAGACATGAGGATTTTTTTTTTCTTTGATTCCTAAAACTAAGTATGAAAATGTGGAAGATGTTCTTGTGGAGATTGTAGATTTGTTGCAAGAGTTTAAAGATATTGTTTCAAATAATGTGCTAGAAGGCATCACACTAGTGAGGAAGATCAATCATCAAATTGATTTAATACCAGGGCTGAGTTTTCCAAACAAGGCAATCCATAGAATGTCACCTATAAAGAGTGAAGAGCTCAAAATACAAGTTGTAGATTTGTTGAGGAAGGGTTTGATCAGAGAAAGTTTGAGTCTGTGTGCAATGCCTGATATTTTAGCACCATATAAAGGAGGATAATGGAGAATGTGCATAAATTCAAGAGCCATAAACAATATTACCATCAGATATAGATTCCCATTACCTAGGATGGATGATAAAATGGGTTGCTTAAGTGGAGTAGAGTACTTCACCATAATTGATTTGAAGAGTGGATACCATCAAATCTAAATTAGATCTAAGGAGTTGAATGGAAGATGACAATCAAGATTAAGGAAGGTTTGTATGAGTGACTGGTCATGCCATTCAGGCTAACCAATACACCTAGTACATTTTTGAGATTGATGAACGAGGTATTGAAAGAGTTCTTGGGCTGATTTGTAATAGTTTGTTAGAAACCCTAGATCAGACATGCAAACCTAAACACCTTCCACAGAAGAGAAAACATAAAAAAACAGAGCTTTGCATGCGAATGTGCAAAATGATATATTCAGGAATTTTATATTACAAATGAGATGATTTTCTTTATAAAAGCAAATTATGTAACCCTAATGTTGACCTAAAAATAGCTCAACTAAATAAAGCTTACTTATTAAATAAGTAAACTAATTATTACCTAAGCAAAACCTAAGTAAAGTTATGCAAGTGTAATTAAATATTAATTACACTAACATAGTTTATCTCAAGATGATATTTTAATCTTTAGTAAACTGAAGAAGAACATTTGATGCATTTTAAACTTGTTTTTGAGAAGCTTAGAGATGAAAATTTGTTGATTAACCTCAGAAGTGCAACTTTATGAAGATGAAATTGGTATATTTGGGCTTTGTTGTATCAGGGGAAGGCATCAAAATGGACCCAAAAAAGGTGAGCTATTTTAGAATGGCCAACACCTGGAAGTGTAATATAGGTGAGATCGTTTCATGGATTAGCAAGTTTTTACAAAAAAATTATCAGAGGATTCAGTAGTATATGTGCCCCGGTAACTGAGACTATGAGAGGTGGTAAGAAGGATTTCAAGTGGACTATAGGGGCAACAAAGAGTTTTGATGTGTTAAAGGAAAAAGTGATAGAGCAATCTATTCTAGCATTTCTAGATTTCAACAAGGTATTCCAAGTTGATTATGATGCAAGTGATAATTCTATTGGGGTTGTTTTAAGCTAAGAAGGTAAACCAATTTCTTACTTTAGTGAGAAGTTAAATGATGCTAAGAAAAAATATTCAATTTATGATCAAGAGTTTTATGCTATTATTCAAACACTTAAGAAATATAGATACTATCTATTACCTAAGGAGTTTTTTATGTTTATTGATCATCAAGCACTTCAATATTTGAATAGTCAAGGGTAGTTGGGTCAAAGGAATATGAAATGGGTAGAGTTATTAGAGAGTTATAGATTTTTTTTGAAACATAGAAGTGGGAAGTCTAACAAGGTTGCAAATGCTTTGAGTAGGAGACAATTTGTTTGATTGAAATGTGGGTTGAAAATATTGGTTTTGATGAACTCAAGGAGTTTTATGAAGATGATCAAGATTTTGGAGAAGCACATGGAGGGCTTGTAAAGAGCCTATTGCAGAAAATAGAACTAAGTGACTAGATTATTTAATCTAAGATTGTATTTTATTCAAAGGTAATAAGTTGTGCATTCCTAAAAGTTCTATGAGGTTGAATTTGGTTAATGAAAAACATAGTGGAGGACTTGTAGGGAATCTTGGTTTTGATAAGAGTATACCACTTGTTGGAGAAATTTATTATTGGAATCAGGTGCAAAAAGATGTGAGAAAATGTGTAAAAGGTTGTATGATATGTCAATTGGAAAAAGGTGTTAGTCAAAATAATAGCTTATATTAGTCATTGTTTGTACCTGAGAGGCCATGGGAGGAGATTAGTATGGATTTTGTTCTTGGTTTGCCAAGGACACAAAGGGGTCATGATTCTATATTTTTAGTGGTATAAATATTTTCCAAGATGGATCATTTTATTCCATGTAATAAAAATAATGATGTCGTAAATATTACAAAATTGTTTTTCAGAGAAGTAGTGTGCTTGCATGGTCTATCGAAGAGCATTGTTTTAGATAGAGACACAAAGTTTGTGGGACACTTTTGGAGGAACCTATGGAATAAGCTAAGGATTGATTTGAATTTTTTCTTAGCCTACCATCCTCAAACAAATGGACAAACAAAGGTGGTAAATAAGAGCTTGGGAAATTTGTTGAGGTGTCTAGTTGGAAACAAGCCAAAGGGGTGAGATTTGATTCTACCTCAAGCATAATTTGAATATAACAAATTAGTGAATATAAGTATAGGTAAATATCATTTCCAAATAGTTTATGGAAAAATATCAAGAGCTATTTTAGATTTGAAAAAGATTGACAATGTTGAATTTTTTTTTGCAGAAGTAGAGGATTTTGTTGATCACATGAAAAGCATACAAGAAGAGGTAAGAAAATACATCCATAAAATGAATTTTCAATATAATTCTAAAGTTGATTTGAAGAGAAGACATAAGGAGTTTTAGGTTGGTAATTAGGTGATGGTGCACTTGAAGAAATAAATATTTCCAGTTGGTACTTACAACAAGCTAAAAGTGAAGAAGTTTGGGCCTTGCAAAATTGTAAGTAAGCACATTTTGGTAATCCCTATGAAGTAGAGTTGCCAAGCGAACTTAATATTTCACATATTTTCAATATTTATGATCTGAAAAAGTTTCATGAGGCTGAAAATGATGGTGGTGTACAGTATGTGAACAATTACATACAATAGCACCTACTTTGGAGAAGGAGAAGATAGAAACAAATCTTGACAATAGGATGAGTAAGAGCACAAGGAGGAAGTAGTATATGGAGTATTTGGTAAAATGGATTGGGAGGCATGTAGAAGAATCATCTTGGTTGACTGAGATCGAGATTATTCACCTTGGTTATCCTCTTGAGAAGTGACAGGGTCACTTCTCTTCTATTTGTGGGTGTTTGATGCAAGAGCATGTATGGTTGACAATCTTGCATCAACAAAATAAAGTTCAAATTTGAAATTTGCATTTGCATTTCATTTTAAAAGGATAATTTGAATAAGTTTGGGAATAATTATATTTAATTAAATAATATCACTTTTTCTATGCAAGTTGGCAAGTGGAGGTAAAGGAGGTGTAGTTGCATTTTTTAGAAAAAAATGAAAAAATAGATTCAAGCATTAGGCTTTTGGGAGTTACAAATTTGCATGAAAAATAATTTATTGATTTTTCCATTTTTAAGACCACTCATTCCGAGGAGGTGAGCATAGCATTCCCAATTGGAGGGAAAAATCTAATTTTTTGGTTTTGGGAAAGTGATGTTTTGAATGTTTTTGAGTTTTCATTGTTCACTATAGGTTTTGAAGGAGGGAGAGCTTAGTGTGGTATTTCTATAGAGGTTATTGAATACTTTTTTTGCAAGTTAAAAGGGTTATTGCAGCCATTAAAGGTTGAAGATGCCATTTTTGAAAGTTGAAGAGTTGCAGGTGATTGTTTGTAGGAGAAAAGTGCAGATTTGGAGTTGCTTATGAAACACATAGTTTGATTTTTGTTGTAGCTTGTTTTCATTTCATTTTTCAGATTATGTATAGGGCATATGTTGCTAACCACCAGTCATTTGTTGGCTGAAAATGACATTGTAATCAAATTACCATAATGAGAAGACTTATTGTTGCAATTTTCAATTGAATATTTGAGACTTTGTTGCAGATTTTTCTTGCACTATTGTGCTTGTTTGAGAGTGTGATTTCAGAAAAGAGGGTTGTCGTAATCCCCTCTTTCATCAGAAGAAGAAATGGCTGAACACATCCTTTTACAATGCAAAATAAATGACTTTTGTTGGAAGATAGTAATGACGAAGTTAAACTAGTAGAGCCAACTACCACATAGTCTCCTCCTTGTCTTCAACTCTTTGTCAATAATACATAAGAGAGCAGTCTTTGCAAGCATTTTTAAAGAAAGCCCCTCATTAATAATATGGGTACTATGGAAGGAAAAAAATAGAAGGAACTTTTAAGGAAAATAGACGACAAAGGATGTCATAACCCTCTTTTAAAATCCTAATTATTTTGGATTACTTCATATTTATCAGGTAGATAATATTATTAAAATGATATAATTGATATTCTTTAGAAAATAGTATTATTCAATTACTATTATTATTTTATATAAGATAAAATATAAATAAATAAATAATACTGTTCCTCTTTGATTAATATGAGGGGATGATCGTTGCAAAACATGGGACAATTTGTACAGTAGGTGAATCATTTGTAACAGCAAGAATGTAAGTTACATTTTTGCATGGCGTAACTTCAAATGCTATAATTTTTTTAAAAATAAGCATTATTTATGGGGAGGAATTCAGGGGTTGAGAGGGGCAAAACCATGTTTCCTAAAAGCTAATATAGACGACAAAGGAGAGCACACTGCAACTAGATGTTTGGCTTTAGATTCAATAATGGTTATAGTAACATAGTGGATGTTGCAATTCAGTCTATAATACATGACTTCTTTCCTTTTGAGGCTGAGATTGTTGTGTTCAAACTATAATTATTCATATCATATCTATGCTTTGAGACTCTAGTTCAAAAATCAAGGGTGAGAAACATGATGTGCCTTTGTCGATTTCAATTTGATAATTGCAAAGTAAATTTATTTTTTTCTACATTTTATTCTTATCTATTTATTTCTGTGTTACTTTCCACTTGAGGTTTCACCTGTAATCGATGGTCACGAGCATGGAAAGTAGACATGATATTGTTGCAGATTCATTTATGTTATATACACATCATGTCGATTTGAAGAGGATGTAGGAACCTTGATGTCTGAGAAGTATGCATTTGTGGGTTCAAACGCAATTGGTAGATTCAAGAAATACACAGAACAGATTTCCATAAAGGGGTCTTCTATGCTCACCAAACTTTATTTGAGGTTGTAACTCATGATATGATGAAAGATGTCCCTAGCAGTTAGAATCGATTCGTAAGAGTTCATCGGGACTATTCGTATCATATTCGACCTCTGATGCATGGAAAGATCAGTGAGGATCGAGGTAAATTCATGGAATGAGAGGAGGATATGAATATACTCTAGATGTCAAGAATTGCATAAGAAGTAGGCGATATTCTTGCATGTCGCATATGATAGGTAATTATTTATATGATTTATATTTAGTATACCTTCATTACATTATTTATGAAAGGGTAATCTCTACCATAAGACAAGTAACCCGTCTTAAAAAGGGTTTCACAATTTGGATCTTGCATACAATGATTAGATATATGTCGATACATATGAACATGTTTCCTTGTCTTTTGTGGTGTCTTTTTGGAATAATTTACTAAAATAATTTGTATGGATTTAGATATGTAATAAGATCTGAATCATTGCATATTAGCAGATACTTGATGATTTTTTTATGAAAGATATGCTAACATACTGGTTGCATGCTTCAAAATATAGAATATTCTTTTTCTAGCATGGTGCTAATATTATTTTGATTGTAGATTAGATAGTCATATGGACGAGGGTTGCATTTTCATCGAGCTTTATGTGTTCCTCGGTTAATAGTTATTAATCTTTCATCTTTTCAATTTTTACTTTTTTTAAAGAAATTAGAGAGGCAGCTCATTTAGGAACATCATGCCCCACAGTAGTGAGTCGAAGTCTACAAGATCAACAACCTCTGGAATTAAGATCTTCTAGCAAGCCGTGGTAGGAATTAATCCAGGAACTACAACAAGGATTTGGTAAGGAAGTTCACATTTGATTTATAATATTATACTATACAACATGCAAATAAAATTAGATAAATCAGTATCTAACATTTAAGTTACTTTTGAATTCGATATTTTCTTATAAGAAAAAGATGCATTGATTCGTCTTTGCATTAATAGGATTTGAATTCTAGTTTTCATTATATTTTCATCCTTTCGTTTCTCTATAGCCTAGTTTAGGGGCTAAATTGTTAGTGGAAGTCGTGGGATTATAAGAGCATGATTTAAATTTAAGAAGAATCATACCTATATAGGATGATCCAGATATATGCTTTGGTTTTTTTTGATGAATAGGCATGTATCTATATTAATTATAAATATAGAAATACATATTCACAAAAAAAGGTGGGCAGTAAAAAGGCACACCTTGAGAGTCATATGGGCAAAGCCCAAAAATTCAAAGTCACATGGCCCGTGTTAGTGTAGGTTTTTTTATTTTCCTTATGTTAGGAATATTTTATTTTCCTACACATGGGTGATCCCACAAAGCTGGTTTACAATTTCTTGGAGATTCTGATTTTTGCTGAAATCACATATTTTTAGAAAATATAATGATTTAAGCCTTAAAACGTTCCGTTATATGGATTCCAATTGAAAAGGGTTTGATCAAACCATCTTAGATTGAATCCCCTTGGATAGATTCCTGCTAGTTTTAAACCATACCTACAACAAAGTCTCCTTTACACATATCAAAATGTTGATTAAAAATTACTTTTGATTTACCTTTGGGGGATCAAATGAATTCATTTAAAATTTATTTGAAATAATCATGGTAGTCCTTGGAACGAGCTATCCAACGAATAAAATTTTAATATGTTTTGGTTTTATTATGTATGTGTTTTTTTAGTTTTATTAAACATAGGTTTTTCACCGAAAATCAAGCTCTTTGTTCTGCACATGTGGAAAAATAGCATATTATCAAAATAAAATTTTAAAAATTATGTTCAGGTTGGGTATTGATGTCCTTGATCCATTAATTTTTTTTTATTAAATTTCGATACATATAGAAAAAAATTATGTTGTATAGAGTCCGCCTATGTTTCAATTGTAATTGGTTTGACTTTGAAACTTGATTAAGGAAAAAATATTTAATAAAAAACTATGAAATGAAATGAAAGTGCTAGATATCATAGTTACAAATGTAAATTCAAAAAAAAAAAAAAAATTCCTTCATACAAAAAAAGTTATGTTGTATACGGTGAGCATCACTCCTTAAAAATGCTATTTTAAAAAAAAACTAGTTTTCAAAGGAGATGGAAAAAGAAGTGCAATCTGATTCCAATTTTTTTAAAAAAATATATATTTAGAAACTATAGACAAAATGTAACAAATCACTAGTTTGCATCATCTTCAAATTCCTCACGGTTTAGCCGCTATAGGATCCCGAAAGTGAAGATTTAGTTTAAAAAAATTAGTTCAGTGTCTAGTTTGCCCAAAACTTGTAAACTAGTATTGTGGGATCACCCACACATTATTAAATTTTCTTAGGTTATATCAAGATGGCCAGGATGAGGACATGTGGCATAAATCCATTATTCACATGTGTCACTCACACCCACCTTTGGGTAGTTGAATGCCACACCCTCTTTTGGACTTATTTGCCACCTCCTCATAACCATTTTTTGTCTTTACCTAAGTAGGCATAATCATGTATTTGACATTTACCAAGTAGGTAAAACCTCCCACCTATTATGGGTAAAGGGGAGTTATTATTCCTCTTGATTTTATTTTCCTCTATTTTTCTATATAATCAACCCTCACCTCTCCCTATGCTAAGTTCACTAGTTCACTTATTCTGAAGTGCTAGTTCAGTGCTAGGAGAGTGTTGGGTTTATTCATCTCTAGGTTCTTGTCTTGCTTTCCTTCAGTCACTTTGATCTTGGGTGACTTCACAATAAAATCTAATAGGATGAGCCCAAAAAGCATTAAACATTACAAACATGAAAATAAAAATGGCTATCATGCGGCCAGAGCAGTGCTAGCAGGGGACGGAGGGTCCCTGTCATCTGATCTCTTCCTCCATACATCAATGGGGTATGGAGTGACGTCAAGAGGACCCTAGCCATCATCATCTTCTTTTTATTTTTCTTTCTCTTTTTCCTCACATCTAGGTGAGATTGCTAAGTCCAAATGTGGGAGCCATTTTGTAGAATCCAACCAACTAGAGCTGCTACCATGAGCAGTATCAATGGGCCACCTAGAAATGCCAACGTTGCCCCTCGCCACCCCTCCAGAGGGCCACTCCAGGTCAACTTGTAGAGGAGGAGAACACGACCGTCAAGGAGGGTGGGATCCATGATGAGAAGGAGCTTGAGAGAAGGGGCAAGCAAAGCCATTCTACCACCGGCCCCATGGGGGAAACTAGCCACGGGAAGAGGTAGGCGAAGAGGGCACCCGAGCCACAGTGCAAAGGGCATTGCCCCAGTGGTCCAAAAGCACCTGAAGGTGAGAGACTGCAAGCACAATTTTATTCGCTTGCACTTGTATCTGCAAAAAACATTAGAATAAATAATTGCTTTAGAGTATAAAGATACATATTTATCAATCTGGCTATGAGAAACTATGTAGACATTTCTATAGATTTCCAAATACTGAAGAGGATTTCCATCCTGAAAGTGTGCCAAATTTGGGTATACTTTGCAAGAAGCCTGGGAGAATCACTCGGCAAAATCATATGCCAAGAAAACGACTCTGGCCTGAACAGCTAAAAGAAGTCATGAATCCAATTACATAGTTGTTGAGCTCTAGTACAAAACCAGAAAATATTCTTAAACAACTCAGCCTACCCACAAAACAGGCAACGAGGGTCTTGGACCCCCAAGTGGACAAGCCAAGACCCCACAAGTAAGCCTTGGAAAAATAATACACCAAAAAAGTGGGTGAGCTTTGGCTCAACACTTGCAGACCAAGTGGCGGAGAATGTTTTACGCCAAATAGACATAGAAGACTGGAGATGCCACCACTAGTTCAAACTGTCAACCATAGGAAAATGAGGTGAAAGCCACAGATAACCAAGCCGAGGCTTGTAATTCATGAAAGGGGTGCCTGGGTACCACTTCCAATCCTTCTACTAGGGCTTGGTGACACAAATACCCACCTTATAAAGCATATCAGCCGAAATGGCATTCACTAGATCATCATAGGTGTCATGGTCCTAGTTTTGAAGCCTGTAATGAGAATGAAAAACCTCCCACGACATGATACACATCGTGGGTCTGTGAAACATGTGTTGCAAGGTCTGAATACTTTTCTTGTGGAATCTTAGGGCCTCAAGCCAAGGTGACTTAGCTAGAGGCTGACCATTATTGGAAAAAAGAGGTAACCACCACACATTCTGTTGATTGAGTGAAAGCCCATCATGAAAACTAGAGCCAACCCAATGGAGCTAGGGCTTAACAACCTCCCAGGCTCTCCAAATTATCTTGGCCATGAAAATTCCCACAATCTGGATTGGTTCCCTCATAACCAAAAGGGTTTGAAAGCCAATCCCCTTCCGGGCCGATTTGTGTGTTGGAAAGCTAAACTGAATACAATGCCTGAGGAGAATTTTTTAGGCCTCATCGCTAGTAAGCACTTTGATAATCCATTTTACACAAAGAGTCATCCCTTTCCGTTGAGTGGAAAGTAGGCCAAGCCCTCCAAAGTCTCTGGGTAGGCAACAAAATTCTCAGGAAACACGGTGAAACCCTTAGTGTGCCTTAGAAGAGGCCCAAAGAAAGTCGCTCAGAAGCTTTTTAAGATTAGCATAAGCGGCCTTTGAGGGGACCCATCAAGAATAATAGTAAACATGTGTAGTTGCTAACACCTTAGAGAAAATATGGATTTTATCAACCAAAGGGAGAGGCTTGGTAATCCAGTAAGCTAGCTTCTACTCGATTCGAGAAAGAACTGCTTGCCAGAGATCCATTAGAGAAATATTAACGAAAGCATTAGTGGGAATCCTTTATTTGGGACTAAGCAATTAAGTAGGAGACTGCAACAAATTTTATTTATATCGCTAAACTTTTATTCACCCATGATGAACCTTCATCCTTTGTGTAACTACTGGTTTAGTTATAAGTATTTACTGAGTTAAACCATCTCTATTGCCTCACTTTGTGAATAGATAAAAATGGTCCACCCCTTTTAACTTACATTTCAATGGTAATCGATTTAAATTAATTGGCCTTTAAATCTTGGGAAAACTGTCTTCCTTGATAATAATTCTCCTATACTTGAATAGATACTACTTTGGTCTCTTAACAAATGAATTAATTCATTTATGCTTTGGTCATACACTTGACCCTATGAGTGGTTGAGAGTATTACTTCTTTGGCTTTAATTGAAATCTTTAGGTTAGGGTTAGTGTTCTTTTAATTTATTTTTTAATTTCATTATATCAAGGTTGTTATGAATCTAATCTTGTGGTTGAAACCTTTTCAAAATCAATCCTTGATACACCTCTATATCTTTGTCATTATGTAATAATGTGTTCCATTCACAGTGGAAATATTTAGAATTTATGTATATATGATTATGAAATTGGTTGTTTAGTGTCTCAATTTTACCCTTGAATTATAATGGTTTTTACCTTCTTGTCTCCTATGTATTAGTTATTTACAAAATTCATTATCTATCTTGTGGATAGAATGTGTGTGTGTGTTAAATCTGATTTAAATAAATCATATTCTATGTAAGAGTTGTATTGATTGATAATCAAAAAGCTAATTTTGAACTAAGATGAAAAAAATTAAGGAACTACTTATCTTTTGATTCTTGCCCTAGAGGAGAAGATTCACTATTCTAAGTAAGTTATTTGATAACTAAGTGGGAACTAATAAAAACTCAAATCAAAATCATTGACTATGAGTAATTCAATCCTTTAATCAATTAGAAATTAAGTATAAAATGGTTTTCTTGTTATCGTCATTGAAGTTTTGGATGATAGATTGCTATGAAATATGAGTTGTATTATCGCTCTAAAATTTCATCATTTATCAAAAAATTAGATTGACTTCTAAACCTAATAGTGATCTAGTTTAGGGATGATAGTAACTAGTCATTATCCAACAAATAAAAGGTTTAAGAGAATTCCGATAGTTATTACATGAAGGATGATAAAAGGTATGAATTATATCATATGCAAGATTTCATGATTGACTAACATTCTTGCATTTAATGATTAATAGATGTTTTCGTACTGTGCTCCATTCTAATTTCTCTTAATGTGTAGACAATACTAACCCATATGATGTGTTTTAGTCACAAGGACATCTTGATAAGGGATGTGCAAGTACATATCACTTTGTTGTATTTGAATTAATAAATTCAAAAATATTTTAAAATATAATGATGGATATATTAAGCTTATTTCACTCGCCACTGAATAAGTGGAAGAGATTGGGTTTCTTCTATTATTTTAAAACCCGACTGAGTAAGTGGGTGATGTTGTTTTTATTTTATTTTATTTTATTTTGGAAGTTGTAAATAATGTTCTTTAGGTGTTTTCTTAATTCCATCACTGGAGGTTGACTTTTGTTGTATGCTCTCACCTCGCCGTTAAGGATCTTGGTGATCAAAAAATAAAGTCGATCCAATGGTCATTAGAAGATTCCTTACTTTATGTTAGAAATCTTGAGTCTAGACTCTAGAACATTCGCTAAATATTAATGTTTTGAGAGAAATTTATGAGTGTTGTTGCTCTAAGTGGGTAGAAACCAATGAGGAACTTTATGGGGAGATTGGACCCTAGAAAGGGTTGCATACCCACTAATCTGGTACTTAGATACTAGGACTACCAAACCATAATATAGTCTTAATTTAAAACTATGATTATTATTATTCCTTTTCTTGCTTGGGGGTTTGGATAGAGTCCTAGAGGTTTCACAATGCCAATACAATTGAGAGGTGAGGAAGCCCTTAATCTATAGCATTCATCCTTGTTAAATTTTATTGGGATATTCAAATATGGTGAATCTCTATTTATAGCCTTCTGGATGTTTTGTCAATTAATAAAATGAATATGACGTTTTTTTTCTAAATGTTGACTCTTAGACTTTTGTATTTTCTTGTTCAAAAATAAATAAATTATTACTGTCTTTTATTTTATCTTTGGAGTGGGTCGTTACAAAAAAGCAATTGTCTCTTAGAATTGAGTCAACCATAATATAGATTGTTAATAATGTTACTATAAATAAAAAATTGAAACATTTCTGCTTCACAAATTAGGATGGCCAATTAAGAAATACCTAGCAAGGATTAGTGGTCCCCCTCACTCAAGGGACCTCTTGGGTTGATCCAACTCAAACCCTTCATGCAAAGGCTAGATGGTATCCCTCAAGTACTAATTGGATCGAAATTGACTTTGATGAGGCCTCGAAAGGAAGTCTAAGATGTTTTGGGGTTGGATGCACAATTAGAGACCATTATGGAGAAATTAGGGCGGTAGCCACTAGGAAGCCCCTAGAGAGAAGTAACAACGAAACCGAATTTCAAGTAGCTTTTCTTGGACATCAACTATGCTGAAAAAAGGATTCATGTAGAAGAGGATGACTTATTGTGATAAATGCTATCTGTAGTAGAAATATTTTCAATTTAGAAATTAAGAAAGTTCATTACCCCCTTCATGAGGGCAATGTCTATGCAGGCAAAGTTCATTACCCCCTTCATGAGATCTTTCAAGAATTTGAAAACTTTATTACTACCCACGTTTATAGAGAGTAATGCATTGGCAGATACGATGGCAAATTGGGTGATCAACACGCAGGATAATGATTTTATGTAGAGCTCGTTGGATACAGAGTACTACAAACATGTGAAGTTGCAGGGAGAGTTAATTAATGAAAATGAATGCTAATTCGAATGTGACGAGGAATCTGTTAAAAATCTTTAAGTGGCACGAGCGACATTCATAAGAAGTAATGCCACATTTCTATATATGGGTTCAACATACAACATTTGGCACCAGAAATAGAAGACACCATGGAAGTGACATTCAACTTGAAGACGAAGCGATCATAGATGGCCTTTGTTGATGCCATCACATACCAAAGTTGGCAGAGGATGCTTAAAATACAAGCAACTATGTGTCTTACATGCCATCAAAATGGTATTGGTGAAGATTAAAACTTAAAAATAAACTCTTATACTATACTGTGATAGCTTAATAAATATGCTCAGAAAATAAAAACAAAGAACAATATATCTTCTCACAGACTAAGCGAATAGCAACATTGAAATCATAACTCTGTTATTATTCAACTGTTAAAATTAAAATTCTGCTACAACATACTTCATCTTAAAAGAGTTCAGATACGGCTAAAGCTTTAAAAAGCACTAACTAAAAAAAGAGTCGTGGATCATGCAGAACAAGCTGAAAATAAAACTAATCCTAAACTGATCCTACCACTGAAAATACTGCTCATACAACAATTTATAATTTATCAAGCAATAACAGAAACTAAAGAAAGTTTTTTGGCAGTGGAACTGGAGATGACTGGAGATCAAGATGTTGTTGATCATGCATTTTTCAATCTCCCCCTGCTTAAGCAATGGGGATGAGTCCCAATTGATTCCTCAAAGTAACAAAACTGGTTGTAGGTAGGGTTTTGGTAAAAATATCAGCAACTTACTCAGTTTTAGGGAAAAATTGTAATTCCACTGTCCCATCTTGAACTAAATTTCGGATCAAGTGATGTCTAATTTCAATGTGCTTCGATCTAGCATGGATTTTTGCTCATTGCAATGGTACTGCTGTTATCGTGCAGTAAATAGTGGGTGGATGTTCCTCAACCAATTGCAAATCTTTCAAAATCCGTCAAATCCTCATGGTTTGACAACTGGCTACTGCTGCTGCAATATACTCTGCTTATGCAGAAGAGAGAGCCATGATTGCCTACTTTTTACTACTCCGTGAGACAACTCCAGAACCAAGTGAGAAAATATATCTAGATGTTGATTTTCTATCATCCAATGAACTATCTCAATCAGAATTTATGTAACCAATTAGCTCAAACTTATGTGGGTGAGAATAATGAATGTCAAAATAGTGTGTACCACTCACATACCTTGAGATTCTTTTTGTGACATGCCAATGAGACTCATGTGGATCCTGCATGAATTGAGAGATGAAGCTCACAACATAAATAATATCAGGTCTTGTTGTAGTGAAGTACATGAGGCTACATGAGTTGCAACTACATTGCACGACATCATTCTAAACCGCTTCAATATATCATCCATATACTTGGTTTGAGAAATGGATATACCTTTTGATTGTTGTTGCACCTCCACTCCAAGAAAATAATGAATGAGTCCCAGATCTAACATCTCAAATTCTTGTTTCATTTCCACTTGAAATTTCTCCATGAGAGATGGGCTATTACCTGTATAAATGAGATCATCAACATAAAGGAAAAGAGTTCAAAATGTGCGTGGGCGGGAGAAGTTTTGTTTTGCAACGGGCCGATACTGGGAAGGCTGCGACTGCGAATGGTGTCCATGTGCTTTCGGCTGGGGGTGTGGTCGGGGGTCCTACTCCTGGTGTGTGTGTTGGGGGTGCCTCTGTTTCCTCCTTCGAAACTCCGCGATCTGTTGTGGCTCCGCTCTCTGCATCTTCCGTGCCTGGTGCAGATGGCTTTGTTTGTGGCGAAGTCCCTAGTCTCCCTCCCGTTGGGGACTCCTCTACCCCGGTGCCTGTCCTCGGTCCCTCTCCCATTGTGGGCTCCTTTGGCCCAGTGCGTGGGGCTGTGCAGTTTGGTGGCCTTGCGGGCTCTGTTCTTGCCCATCGGTTGGTTCCTCCCGTTGTTGCTGCTACAGGGAAGGCGAGATCTTTTTTAGATGCTGCTAAGGGGAGTGTTCGGCCTCCATCTCTTGTTTGTAGGTTTCTACCCTGCGCTCGAGATTCCCCTGTGGTGGTTTGTAGTCCAGAGATTGTTGAAAATGAGGAGTATTATTTGAAAATGGGTGTAGTTTGCAGATTCAATGGCCTATGGCCCTCCCTCCCGGATCTCCACGATTGGGTGTCGGTTTCTTGGAAGCCTTTGGTGGTTGGGGAAATCGAGCTCTACCCTAGCACTAGGGGCTCTTTATTGCTACCTTTGCCTCCCCTCTTGAACGAAATTGTGTTTTGGAAAGGGGGTGGATGTGGGGTATCCCTTCTCTGTCCATTAGGCCTTGGTCTCGTTCTTTCAACCCCCTTATGAAGCCGTTGAACACCAGACCGGTTTGGGTCCATCTACCTAACCTTCCTCTCCAGTTTTGGGAGGAATCATGCTTTGAAGCCATTGGCAATTCCGTTGGTCAATTCCTAATGGTGGATTCTACAACTCAGGAGTTTGGACACACTATGGTCGCTCGGTTGTTGGTTGATCTGGACATCTCCAAACCTCTCCATGGGGATGTTGTTTTGCAGGTGGAGGACAAACCTTGGAAGCAGCTCTTGGACTATGAGGGTCTCCCCTTTCAGTGTAGGAGATGTTTTTTTGTGGGTCATTTGGCCTCTGCCTGTCCTCAGGACCGCCGCAAGGGTGCTGCCACTTGGTGGAAGGATGCTCTCTTGGACCACCTCATGGTGGGCCCTTCAGGTATTGCTTATGTGGAGGCTAACAAACTTGTTTCTGCTCCTCACTCGGACATCCCTACTACAGAACCACCTTTGGACAGATTTGCTGATGCTAGTTTGACTGTGCTTGACCGTTCTTCAGCTTCTGTTGTCGTTGCTCTGTCTGTTTCAGCCTGCCTTTTGTTGAACGCCTCTATTATTCTTGTGTTTGACTCGATCGTTGTTGCTCCGCTTCTGTCTCCATTGCTGCTTGGTGGCTCCTCTTTGGTGGTGTCTAGGGTGGAGTCGCTTCTCTCTCGTTCCCCATTGCCCGTTTTCGAGCCTCCCTGGTCGGTGGTCCTACGAAAGAAGAAAGGTCTCACCAATTCTGTTGTTGATTCTCGGCTCCGAATGCGTGGTGCCAGCCTTGACCCCTATGTTTTTGGGTTTGCTTAATTCTTTTGTTTTTCTATAGTTGTCTGTCAGTTGTTCCTGATTTTTTTCCACAACTGTCTATCAGCTGTTTCTGTTTTTCCCTATAGTTCAAATTTTATTTTGAACTATGTTGTCCTTTGGCCCTTTGGGCCCTTTGTGAAGGGTACGACACCCTATAAATGCTGCTTAATTTTTCAAAAACATAAAGGAAAACAATTATAATGTCATTACCAAGATGTCGGATATAGAGGGTTGGCTTTTAGAGACTTCAAATGAATCCTTTCTTCAAAAAATAATTGTTAATCCTTGCATACCGAGCATGAGATGCTTGCTTCAACCCATAGAGAGATTTTTTTAACTTGTAAACCAAATGTTCTTTTCCTCAAATTTTATATCCAATAGGCTATTCCACATAGACTTCCTCATCAATATAACCATTCAAAAAATTTGGTTTTACATCCATCTGATAGACTAGCCACTTTTGTTGTGCAACAATAGCCAATATAATCTTGACTTATCAAATCTTGCAACTAGAGCGAAAGTCTTTGAATAATCTACTCTAGGAATTTGTGCTAATCCCTTGGCAACTAATCTTGACTTGTGTCTATTCACAAAACCATCAACATGATACTTCACCTTATGAATCCATTTGACACCAATAACCTATTTGTCCTTAAGAAGCTGCACTAATTCCCATGTATTGTTTTTATCAATTGCATACATCTCTTCATTCATAACATCAATCATTACTTGTTCTTTCACATCTTCTTCATACACAAAAGGTTCAACTTGAATGGTACCAAACAAAGCAAAATTTTCTATTGGATTCACATTAGAACTCCTTTGATAAATTTTATTTAAACTTCGTACCTTTCGTGAAGAACTTGGACTTGATTGTGGACTTGAACTATCACTTGTAGAGGAACTTGGAGAACTTGGTGAACTTGGGCTTGAACTTCCACTTGAGCTTGTGGGGAGAGGAGGGATCTTTTAATTTTCTACCAAGTTCAAACACTTTGAAAATCCTCCTTCAAATTCTATTATGAGGCAGTTGGCTCAAGGTGGGATAATTTCTTTAGAAGGCAAGAAATGGACAAAGCATAGATGAATAACTAACCCAACTCTCCACATATAATATTTAAAGGAGATGATTACCATAATAGAGGGCAGCACTTTAGATGTCATAATGAGGTGAAAGGAAATAATTTGTTATAATGTAGAGAAAGAAATTGAAGTATCAAAAGAATTTTATGATCTAAAAGCATACACTATTGTCCAAAAAACCTTTGGAAGCATTTATGTTGAAACAAAACATATATTTGATATGTAGTTAAATTTTTTGAAGCTATTCCCAATTTCAAATTCTTGCCTTCAAATAACAATAAGCAACTTTGGAAACAAGTCATTGAAAGTGTTGATTGAAGGGAAAGATAAAATATTAAGCATGGGTAAATCTGAATGATATGGTAATGATGTACTATGTACCATGGTGGCTCCAAATAATGGAGATCCAAGAAGACTTCAATATGCATACATGACAATTGAAGATATCACTAAGGAATGCAAGCAATGTTATTCTTGGGTAGGTGATATTTCAAGTTGATATTCATGCAAAAGTGGATGCCCTACATGAATTTAAGTGATCTCTTTCATGTTCTATTAGAAGGAGGAATGATGCATGTGTGGTAGAATGCCACAATGACATAAGTTTTTGATTACACAATGCGACGAGGATAGGTATGCAAAACTTACCTTTCCTATAGACATGCAAGGCATCAGTTGATGTTACCATGTGGATGAGTGGAGTAGGACATGATGCAATGACACTTTCACATCTAACCAAGGTTGGGATCCTATTTGCTTGTTATAGTAGAGGAGTAAACCATTCTCCTACAAAGCATGTTTTATAAGATGGTTTGATTAGGAAGTATCTTCTTCTTACTATGCCATAAATAAATTTGTATCATGGTTGTGACAATTACATTATGTTATAGTTTTTATGAAAATGGAGACAAGTCTTTTGAAATGTTTTGTACAAAGAAGGATTGTATGCTCTCATCTCTTGCAAGGTGGGCAAAGGCATTAGTGGATGCATTAGACAAGCAAAAACTTCCAGTTTTATCATAGCCATTGAGAAAGGGTTTAAAAAAACATGCAACTTAGGTTCATTGACCATTCATCTAATTGAGAATATAAAGGTGGTTGCAATTACAAATGGGGTAGACAGATATTGAAAAGTACCTCAACAAAATCATAACTCAAAAGTTACAAGTTTTCAATTGTATTTTTGTAAAAGTGACTTATGTCACTTATTGTAATAGAAAGTTAGAAAATGAACCTTATTTTTGGAAAAATGATGTAAAAATTAATTGAATGAGATTTATTATTTTTTAGAACCAATGTGGTTCAAAAAGGTAGTTATTCAAAGAAGCCTATAAATATAAGGCTATTTGTATTGTAAAGGGGACTCTTACAAAGGATAAACTTTCCAAAATAACTTTTTGGAGAAACTTTATGAGGATTTTTGGTTTGACACTTTGTATAGAAATATTTTAGAATTATATAATTTCATAAAGATAATGAAGAATGTATTTGGTTCATATGTTCTAAATGTATTCTTGTGTTATTATTACAAATTTCTTGTATGCTAAATCAATAATCTCTCTATGTAACTATGTAAACCATTGGTAATCTATGCAATTGATGTAATGAAAAACATTCATATTTTGATATCTTGGTTTGGATGTGTTGAAGCAACTTATCTCTTTGTACATATGTTGAGGTTTTTTATCCTTTTCTCATCAACATTACATATCTAAAACATGCTTTATGGTGAAACCCCCTTGAAGTTGTAGTAAGTTGTGAAGTCTTAGTATTCGTGTGTTTGCCACTAAGGTTTTCGTTATTCACTTTCTTTAGTTTTTTCCTTTTCCTTTATGTACTTTCAAGGTAAAAGTACACAAAAACCCAAAAATCCATATCATATGATTGAGCTGCCCCTCTCAAACACAAAGGAAAGTTGTTAGTCCATTAGAAAATTATCCAACTGTTGGAACAATTGTTATTGCCCATCAGGTGAGCCACTTTGATATCCACAATGAAAAAGCTATTTACCAACAAAATCTCAATGTTTTTCTTATTGGTTAAATGATTCAAAAAATTGATATAATTTTTTAACCATGAATTTTAAGGTTTCAATACAAAATGTAAATACCCTAGCTTGATTAGGGATTTATAGTGTTTGTTGATTTGATTATTTTTCTTATGATTGCTTTAAGTGCACATTTTGGAGATTTGTACTAGCATAAGTATTGAAATTCAATTAGTTGATTATTTATCCTCTGCTTATTGTATTGATGATGTGGGATATTTGGTGGGTGTGTTGCTCTAGGCCTGAGTGCTTGATAACTTGTTTTTGAGTCTAATAGCAATAAATTATATTTGATTGCACTAGTGTTGGCATATGTATTCCATATTTATATTCTACTTTGATGGTCTTTTCAATTGGTGGGTGGTAAGGTGGTCACATGTAATAGGAATATATGAAGGTCAAATACTTTGATTGCTTTAATGTAGCTTCATTAAAAGATAGATTAATCTTGATGATACTAAATTTATCTTGATGTTGTTGCTGGTAAAGTCTAGAAAGATAGATGCCCTAAAAATTCTTTGGTTTCTTTTGAATAAAACTTGATGAATCTATGTTTGTTAATTGTTGAGACATCATATGAGTATCATAGAAGGGGTGGTTGCTATAAACATGAATCACCTGCAAGATATTTTTCCACCATAACAATTAAAGTTCACAGAGACAAAATATCATGTGATACTTTTCACAATTTAAAAGTCTGAGCAATATTGCATTTTTTGAGGCATTAGTGAAGGATAAGACATCAACCTGTTGTGGTACCAGATGTCCACTGTAAATCGATCCAACATGATCATTTGAAATAGAGAAAGGAAAAGTAGGTTGCTAAATGATTGGAAATTCACTAGTTGAGGCTATAAAATAGCACTAGTTGCTTCACTTCCATTTTTTTAAACAATTCTTGGTGTGACTGACAAAAGAACTGAAGCTAGATGCAAAGCTGCCACCAAAAATCGTAGCTGTACTTTTCAAAATATCGCTTCTAGTTATTTTAGCAATTTTACTACCACTGCCATTGACACAAGCTGCAACTAATATAGTAACAGGCAAACCAAAAGCATCTTCATTATGTAGAAATTAAACATACATTAAACCCATGAAGTTATCTATAAAAAATGTAATCTATACACAAGTGATGCATAAAATGTGAACTTAGAATTTGTAATGTTCCTCCTATTAATCTGATTGTTATACGTATCCCTGCTAGAGTAAATTATTTTACCTTCCCTCTATTAGGGTGTTAGAGAGCCTGTATTCGATGATAAATCAACTTTCAAGCTTTGAAAGCAGGTTTGGAAAAGCTAATGTGAATATATAGATGCTATTTCTAATACTTGACAGTTTGATTATAGTTACATGATTTGCAAATCTGACTAGTTTCTAAGGGTTTTTTATGTCACCCTTTCATTTACCAACGTCTGCATGCATTGAAATAATAAATCCTACACATGTAATGATAGAATTGATTCACAAGTGACTTGGTCATATCTTAGGAGGTGTAAATAATATATAGGTTTGGAATTATTGCTAGTAGACTTTAGTGTGTTGCCCGGATCTAGGCGAATGTCTATAGAGGTTCACGCTAGTGCTCAAATTTGGGGTAGCAAACTTAGGTGCAAATTCACAATAGCTTAAATTTCCTTCCTTGGTCTCTAAAGTGTCCTATATGGTGATTTAACCAATGTTGATGAGATATGAATGGTTTATTAGCAGTCCTTCCCTAGTTTCTTAATTGAATTTGGTCTTGGAAATGAACGATTTGGGTTTGTTTTACCTTTCTCTCAGCAATTAGGTTATTGGATGTCTTCGTTTTGTGAGGATTTTGTAATCTTGGTGGGTGAAGTGAATATGATTTGATTGGTTTAGCGGCCTGTGCGATCTCTCCTTTAGCACCCTTCATATTGCTATGATTTTGTTAGGATGTGGTTGTTAGAAGGTTCCTATGCTTGTGCTTGTTTCTTACTTTGATGTCTACCAATGTTTGGAACTGAAAATTGAAATACAATTACTTGGATTAGCTCAATTTGCAAACCATGTTTGGATTTGCAAAGTCGAAGGTAGAGTATTTATCCCAACCTTTGAAAGTGCAAATGAGGGGTTTCTTATACAACATAAGAAAATTCTCCAAAAATATAGCTCTTCTTCTCAAAAGATCCATTGTTTAGTTAGGAAAATAGGCCAAGGTTCAATATTTAGGCACCTCTTTTAAATTTGAAACTTTTACTTTATTTTGTTTTGTTTCTTTTATATTTTATTATTATATTATTTAGATTATATATAATATATAGTAGTGCTCAAAAATATTATTTTAATAATAGAAAAGGATTAAGGGAAAGAAAAAGGGACATGACAATCCTCAAGCAACATTCTCAAAAGGTACATTTTTTCATTTCATCAAATATTTTGGGACGATGTAACTCCATCTCTTCTTTATGATATTGATGATTATTTTGGGCTCCAAAAGCAATTTACCTTTGTCATCAAGAGGTGGCAACTCCAAGGAAGGGGTGGCATGTTATCCAAGAGCTCTCTTAAAGCATGATACATGAAAAAAATGTTCATTTGTTATTTTCTAATAGTTCCAACTCATTGAAATGGAGAAAGATAGGTTTTGGAGAAAATGTAAAACGGGAGGGTTCACCAATTTAAAATGTAGACCTATTTCTCACTATTTCATTAGGAAATGAGATCCACACAAAGAATTGACTTACAACCCTTAAGTGAGTCAACTCAACGAGGGAATCTACTGATTTCCTTATGATTGAGGATAGGGGTTTTAGTCTGAACAATATTTTTGGGAGAAAAACTAAAAATAGTAAATCAAATTAATTATGCCAATTCAAACTTGAAACAAAGAATATTTTGTAGATATGAGGAGGTCTGAGTGATGTGTACCAGTCACCAAAAAACACTTTTAGAAGGTTGTCTGGGACTCATTCGTCCATGGGTGAATGGGTCTTTTGTCAAGGTTTTCAACAAACTTTTGGGAGCCTCTTATGTCAATTTGTGGCTTCTATTTGATTTGGGTTGCAGTGTCATAAAGTCGAAAATCAAATTTGTAGGTGAGTTTCCATGCTTTGATGACAACTTTTTCAATCTTTGTCTTCAAAAGATCTTCAATCCTTCTTCTACCTAAAATAAAACCCTTGAATAAACCTTTGGAAGTATGCAATATTGGTCTTGATCTTGCATGAGATGGTTTCAATGGATGTGGATCTTGATGCTTGAAATATGATTTTGAATGCTTGCTTGAATCTTTGAAACCTACATCACAATGTTAGCTCCAAAAACATGCATGATGCTTAAGACTTTGACATGATGCTTGAGATCTTGATTGTTGCAATAAATCATTGATAAAACTGCTCTTGAATGTGTTTGATCATAAACTTAGCTCTTGCAAAGTCACATAAAAATTCTAGGATTGATTTGATGAAATAACCTTGTATTTATAGGTATGCATCCTTAATTTCCTAAAAATTAAACATTACAAGCCGACATCAAAATTTGAATTTAGAGATGTTAAAATAACGCCAAAAACATTATTTAAATTCAAGTTCAAAGGCCTATGGGTGAATGGGTCCTAGTTCCCTATTCCTAGAACACACATTGCTCAAGGTAAAGTGTTATGTGTTGGCATAAATTATTGTCAGATTTCTCCTTCAAAAAATGTAATTTATTAGGCTTGTAAATGTAAAATAGGGCTTATTAAGGCATAATTAAGTTCATTTTAATTAAGAGGGCCTAAACAAAGTGTGAAAATGTAAAAGAGTACATTTTTCTACACTACATTTAGCCCCCACTTTAGTGAGAGGATAACCTTACATCAAACTCACACTAAAGTAAACAAATATGCATCGAGAGGGGGTCCAAGTGTACAATTGTTAGTGAGATAGGATGAAAAAGATCAAGGAGGTTGTGCAAGCCCCTAGGATCTAAGATCCCATGTAAAACCAACATAAGCACAAAGGAACACACACAAGATGTGTGATATGCAACAACAAGACAAGATACACAAGCATACAATGTCAAAGACTAAAAGAAAGAAAAAATTAAAAATAAAATAAAAAGTGGTGGATCAAGCCTTGACTATTTGTCCAACTTGATGTAGATCAAGCCTTAGTTGTTTGTCTAAAAAATGTTTACAAGTGAAACCCACTTTCCACTATGCAAACAACAATACACTCACACGGGCTAGTGAAATTTGTTGTCCACTAGATGAGCCCCCAAAAATGGCCAATAAGAGAATCTTATTAGGCTCCCAAAACCATACCAAAGTTATACCTCTGATAACTCCAATAAGGTGCCACACAATATGAACTTTGAGATTCATAAGGCTTAGCAAGCTGCATTATGCTAAGAAATTATGAACAAGCATGGCCCTACTGGCAAGCAAGGTGTGTTATGCTTGGTGGCCATGAAAAGGTTGTAACTTCGAGCTTCACAAGGTTAGAAAGTTGTGTTATGCTAAGAACTTATGAAAAAAATTGCAAATAACATAATCAAAGGGGTTTTGCTTAGTTCATGAAAGGTCTCCTCTTAGGGAACATTGTGCCTAATGTTCCCAAGAGAGGACAAGTTGAAGATAAAAGATTCACAACTTAGGGAATGCAATCTGTACCATTACCACTAAGAGAAAATGTCATATGCTCAAAAAAGTAGCAATCTTGGAGAACATCAAACCTAATGACACCACCAAGAAGAAAACACATTGTATCAAGTAAGAAGACCACACTATGAAACATAAGTTATAGTCAAAATGATAATGCCAATGTATCCCCCCACTTTAAATAAATTGCTAAACACTATGTTGTGATCATTTACTTTAAAGTAGCCAATGATAAATGCTAACAATAAAGAAGACATGAGAGCTTATTTGGCAAGCAACATACTCTTGTTCGTAATTTTGTTGGGAGAACTCCACTTGAAAGTGTGCTTAAAGAATGGGTTCAAAAGGCCTAGGTCCCTCATGGGTTCTGCCTTGATATGGTCCAAAATTTGACCAAAGGTTTTTTTCTTTTTCGCTTTGCAGAGGTTAGTCATGTTTAGGCAATCCTAAACCATGTTCCTTGGTATGTCTGGTCCTCTTTGTTGGTTTTCCAGCCTTAGTCCTAGGACTTTACCATCTTTGAGGAAAGAAAGTTACGGGTTCCAATTTGGATTGAATTTTCTGGTTTACCCTTGCCTTGTTTTCTCTTTTTATAGCATATCACCTCCTCCATTGGGAGGGTCATTTGTGTCAAACTTGACCAGTTCTTTTAGGCTCACCCTCAAAAGCGAGTCCATGTTGAAGTTGATCTTTTATAGGACTTGAAAGAGTCCATTGATATTCAAATTGATAGCTTTAGACATACCCAAAAGGTGACATTTTAATTTTTCTGAACTTGTTATTGGTGTCAATCTGCTAAACATAAGATCAAGGATTGCCCTCTTGTGATCCCTCATACTCAGTCTTCGCCATAGGAAGTTGAAAACCCCACCAAGCAGAAGGTTCTACCGCCAAACAAGAGGAAAAATGGAAAATAGTTACCAACTGGAAAAACAAGTCCAACGACATAGGGGTGGTTTCCAAATCCCCTGAGGCATATGCTGAAGTTTCAAACCCTTCATCGAAGGGGAAAGAGGCCCAAGATGCTTCTAATAGTATGCCAGCTCGGCCATGGCCCTTTGCCACTCCTCAACCTGCCTTTGTTATGATAGCTCAGTCGATTGTGTCTCCTCTCGTATTAAGAATTCATAGAAGATCATGTAGTCCTTCTTAGCCTCTTGAAGAAGGAGAATTTGTCCAAGAAAAAAGGAGACATTCATCTCCTCTAATTCAGATTGGGATAGTCCCACCAGATTTTTTGCAAAATCACTTTTCCTCTTTGGAAGAGCTAGACTTTGTCGACATGGTCAAGTCCTTAACATGAATTTTCTCTCCTGGAATGTTCAAGGTCTGACAAAACTCTCTAGGAAGTATTCTATTAGGGTTACTATTCATAAATTTTCTAGTATTGATGTTTTGTGTCTCCAGGAAGTTAAAGTTGCTAGTTTTTTTATTGCTTCAGCTTGCCGAACTATTTGGCCAACCAGTAAAATGTTTTGTTTTGATCATGAGGTTGGGTGTGGCGGTGTTGTCTGTTTACTCACTGGGTAGTGTTCAATGTACTACAAGAGTAAACGAGAATAACTCACAAAAATGATGGATGTATTAGAATATGAATCACAGAACAATTGTAAGAGTAATTACATAGCACAATGGATTGGTTTCAGTCATGAAGTATATCAACAATACATATCAATTATCGGTGTCCGACTATAAATGACAAGATACATATATAGATGGCCGAGGTTGGTTGAGATATCAATCGTCGACAACTCTTCCTAACTACCCACCCGACAACTAATCCAACTTTTACTCTAAACTATGCATGTATTATTTAAACTATTATTATCTATTCCTAGTACAACCGACTACAACATTTATTTAATTAATTAGTACGGTCGATTACAATATAATTATTTATTAACATGGCCATCTACATTATCCCCCCACAAAGTAGTCGTCTTCCAGACAACTAAAAACTAAAAATGCCAAGTCAAGCTCCTACTTGGTGGTAGCCCACTCGTCATTTTCATGTAATTGACTCTCCCTCTACTGAAAGTCATTGCACATCGGCCACTTGGGTATCCTTCTCTGCCAACTGACTATCACTCTCACCCAATACTCTGTCCCTCTTCGCCAACTTCTCCTCTAGAGCTACAACTCTCATTTGCTCAACTGCCAACTGCTCTTGTAATTGTACTATGAAGGTTGGTTGTATTGCGATTTGGGAATTCCAATAAATTTGATGGGCATCTAGGGGCAACGCCCCCAACAAGGTCAAGGGGTAGCACCCCTTGTGGGGGTTTGGGGGTAGCGCTCCCAGCGGGGTCGAGGGGCAACACCCCTGGTGCACTGCCTGTCACAGTATAGGGTGGGGTCAAGGGGCAGCGCCCCCACCGCCAGGACCAATTTAAGACTTTTTGAACCACACTGAATTGCATCACACACATCATTTTCATCAATTTTCAATAAGTTCCAAATATTTCTCACCAAGCCATAAATTAGATATTTTAGCGTGTTTAATAGTATAATCTAATGCCTCCTTCGTACAACTTCCTCTAGCCATGCTTGCACCTTCATACACCATTGTCCCTTAGCCTTCTATGAAACTAGTGCATCTTTCATCTATACAATTTTGGCTACTAATCTCGCATCTGTACCCACACCTTTGGTGCACGCTTGTTGTACGACCCTATCCTCTTTATGCAATGTATCTCATACAAGATTCTCTCATCCATTCTACGTTGCTAATTTTGTCATATGAACTATCTATAGCCTCCGTACACTAATATTTTTTTGAGTTTGTACAACACTGCCTTTATGAAATCGTACAACACTGTCTTTTTTAAATTGTATGACAATGTTCCATATGCTAACACCTTTATGAGTTCGTACGCCAATAATCTTCTGAAATTGTACAAAAAATTTGTTTGTGATTTTATTTTCATATGGACTTTCCTTGGGAGATTTTTCCTTCAATAGTGGAATGCCTTGTAATCGACCTACAATCTCCTTCCCCTTAAGTTGGCATATAGTGTTCTCAAAAATTTGTACATTTCCTTCAACTTCCCATCTGGACATTGTGGGTTGCCTCATGCATACACTGCTCAGGAGACTTGTTTTATGTCTTTCAAAAACCTATTCATTCTCCCGTATGATTGCAATTCTTCTTCTCTTGTCGTATGATACCAAGTACTCTATCCCCATTTGGCTGTAATTTTTCTTACCTCTTCTTGACAATTCTATTTTCCCTTTTCATGTTATGCACAAGAGTGCTTCCACCAAGCCATATGATTTGATCTTGTACCCATATGGGCCTATGTTGTACGCTTCCTCTGATGTTTTCTCCTTTAGGTCGTACGATGCTTTCTCCTTTTGCTTGAATTGCTTCCACATTTCTTTCCCGATCTTGGCCCTCTTTTGGCCATATAGATTTTGGTTTAATGATGTCTTTTACTTTAATTTTTCTCACCTTGATTTTTAATACACTCGCCTTTCTTCTGTCACTTATTATTTTTTCTCCTTTTATTTTCTTTATTTTCCTCATTTTTCATTTTTTCTTTCTCTTCATTTTTTTAATTTTTGAATTCTTCCACTTTTTTTTTTCATTTTTCCCACTTTCAATTTTTCCTTTATTTTTGAATTTTCTTAGTTTTCCCATTTTTTCATTTTCTCCATTTTTTGAATTTTGTACTTTCTTTTCATTTTTCAACACTTCCTTATTCATTTTTTTTCCTTTTAAAATTTTCATCTTCATTTTCTCTCTCCTCCCTTTCTCTTTTTGCTAAATTTCTCTCACTACCTTGTACTTTGTCATGTTCCAACTTGTCAGTTGTTGTATCATCCAATTCTAATACTCTCTCTTTGTACTCTCTGTACTTGGTCGAAAGTGTCTGGCTATACTCGACTGGAAGCATTTGGATGGACATCCTCTTCTCTCCTTCATAGATTTCTATGATTTGTAGCATGTTACACTCTTGGTGGAACACCTCATAATCTTCCATTTGCCAATGAAATAGGTCATTCAACGAACTTGTCTTGTCTTCTGAGCAACTCTCGAGTTCAAGTACCCCCTCATCATTCAGCTCCATTACTTTCCTACCTTCATCCATGTCTGACTCTCCCCCATCGGATTTCGATTCAGAAGATGCCAGTTCTTCACTGACAACCTGATTCTTCAAGTCAATCACATATTTCCTCTCGTCATTCTCTATGAACAGTGTATTTCTTTTCCAATTATGATTTTCCCTGGCTGCCACCAACCACCCTTGTTTGAGCAACACATCATATGCCTTCCTTTGTAGTAGAATGACTATGAAGTTTAGTAGGAAGGGTTGTGTTCCGATCACCACTTCCTACGCCATCAGTTGCATTCCTAATGACTTGATACCATGTTGATTAGTGCCAACCAGTTGAAATGTTGGCGGCTAGAGTGTAGTCTTCCTGAGGCTCTTCCATGTGTCTTCGGGTAGTACGTTGAATCTTGATCCTCCGTCGACGATAGTATTTGTCAAGATATTCCCTCTGATCTCCATCTGAATGACCATTGGCATCTTCCCGATGTTTGTCGTGAGCAGTATGGGGTCAATGGTTTGTTCATCATACAATAGCGGTTTTGGTACCCATTCTTGCCTTCGGTCCTTCGATTGCGGTTGCTTTCCATCCCTGACAATATTTGTCATTGCCAACCCCAACTGTGGAAAAGTATGGAGAAGGTTAGTTACTTTTATCGGTACGGTGGTCTGTAGTAACTGTCGTATAATTTTGGTTTCCACCTTTGACCATCGAGAGGTTACTGGTTTCTCTAGAGATGTTTTGTTCTCCTTCATCATCGCCAGTTCCACTTCTGCTTTTGCTTCTTTCATCCTTTGTTTTTTCGTACATGGATCTAGATAGGTGGCCTTCTTTGCTTGTGCTCTGGTGATCACTAGTACCTCTTTTTCTTCCACTTCTAGCATATGGATGTACCCTTCTACTTAGGGCATTCATTGTCTTCATGGTTGCCTGGTCCATAGGTCACTTGCACAGTCTTCCCCTCGAACCTTGGTCGTTTTGGCATTCCCTGGCGAAGTGGCCCCATTCATTGCACTTTTGGCATTATATCATGGGCCTTCCTTTTCCATCGTACTTTATCTTGTTTCTTTGACTTATGTTGCTTCGATAACCTCTAGGGGATGCATTGCTATTTTACTAGGGCTTCGGTGGTGTGTTCGACAGTGTTGATGATTCTCCTTGAGTGAAGAGTATCTGCATACCCCTTGCTCTCAGATTATATGGGCATTCCTTGATGGAATGTCCCATAACTTGGCAGATATCACAAAAAATCTTCTTTAGATGGTTCGCTTTTGTGTGACCTTCCCCATTTCACTTTGTACACCATAGTTCTTGTGCTTCCCTTGTACTCTCTTTTTTGGCCTTCAATTCTTTCATCATTCACATCATATCTTTCCTAAGTGCTTGTACGGTCTTGGATTCACCATCTTTATTGTCTATACTCTCCTTGCCGGTCAACTTCTTTTACCCTTAGGAGGATGTTTTGTTTGTGCTTTCTATATCCATCGCCCGATTTTACACTTCAGCATACAGTGACGAAGGAATGAATTTCATGTTCTTCCTCAACAATGAAATAAAGCCTTCGATGAACCATCACTTCTTTAGCCCATCGGTTAGTTGAACCTCCAATTTTCCCAACAAGTCTTTGAGTCACCGATTGTATGTGTGCACATTCTCATGCTTCCCCTACTTTGTATTGCAGATTTATGCTACAATCTCACTGTCATCCCTCGGGAGTTTAAACTCGTCGTGAAAGGCCTTCTTGAGTAATCTACATGATGCCCTTTGTACTTGGTCCAATTCTGAGTACCAATCAATGGCACTATCTCTCAATATTGTTGGAAATGCTTTTAGCCAGTGATCTAGATCATCCTGTCAATTTTTTATCCAAATTGTTTCACATGTTTTACAATGTCGTATTTTTTGGTAGCTTCTGTCATGCGCCTAGTGGAGTCACCATCTTGTCCCGATACCCTCCTTATGTATTGGACCTAACTGGAGTGGTTTTCTCGCTATATTTTCGTGCATCACTTACACTCTCGGCCATGTACGAGTCTCTCCCATGTCTTGTGTCAGTGTCCTTGACACCTTGAGTCTCCTTGGATTCACTCCAATACTCCCTCTTCCCTGGGGTCTTGGGCTCATATCTTCTAGTCCTTAGCCCTTCGTTCTCGTCTGATATGGATAACTTACCAATGCATCGAATGCTACTATCAAGTTCTTCACTTAATTCATTTTTTTTTTCACTGATTTTGTATCTTCCTACTTACGAAGTGTTGAAGGGTCCTTCATCCCTCCCCTCAAATTTATTTCATTGTGCTCTACTGATGGATTGGTCTATTTTCTCAAGATTCTCATGTGCTCTTTTTATACTTTGGTTTATTTCAATTAGATCTTCATTAAATTCTTTATCAACTTGCCTTAGTCTTTGTCGTCGGCTTTCTTGCTCCTGGAGTCTGAGTGATTGCCAAACCCTCTCCTCTTGAGTTTCATGCCTGATTGGTAGTTGGTTCTTGTCTTTGTTAGGTTGTACGAGCATAAGGGTTGTTAACATGATCATTGGTTATTGAGAGTACATCTCTGGCTGGTATCCCATTCTTCCTCTTCCCACTTGGTTTGTTCTTCGTACCGTTGCAGTATTTTTTGCCTTCAAAATTCTCGATCCTCCTCTGCCCAAAGGTCCTATAGGATGATGAAATGGCAGGCCAACAGTCTCAACAGAAAATTGAGAAGATGATCAACCTCTTCGTTCACTTCTAGTCTGTCCCAGATAATTGCCTCAGGGATCTCTCACCTGAGTGCTTCCCTCCGTATGTGATCTCTTTGTGATATATTCCACAGATTTATCAAATCTTGTGTCAACTCATCCTCTCTTTTTTCATTATTTTCCATAGGCTCCTCTGTCAATAGACCCATTACACTTCAATCATAATGACAAGTGATTCCATAATCCATTTAGGCAACAGTGCCAAATTTTTACTCATTGGGTAGTGTTCAACGTACTACATGAGTAAATGAGAATAACTCACGAACATGATGCACATACTAGAATATGAATCACAGAACAATCGTAAGAGTAATTTCACAACACAATGGATTGGTTTCATTCATGAAGCATATCAACAGTACATAGCAATTATCAGTGTCTGACTACAAATGACAAGATACATATATAGATGGTCGAGGTTGGTTGAGATACCAATCATCGGAAACTCTTCCTAACTACCCACCCGACAGCTAATCCAACATTTACTTTAAACTGTGCATGTATTATTTAAACTATTATTATCTATTCCTAGTACAACCGACTACAACATTTATTTAATTAATTAGTACGGTCGATTACAATATAATTATTTATTAACATGGCCATCTACATTGTCACCCTTTTGCCTCCATAGTAACATGCTAGTATGGATGATCCTGGGTCTAACCCCACACACCGGCTCATCTGGATTCTTTTGAACATTGATAATCATTCCTTTGGGATTATCAATGTTTATGCCTCAAATGATGATATTGAAAGATCTCTTCTCTGGCGATGGATTTTTGACTCATTTCCTATGGCTACCTAGCTCCTTTGTGGAGAATTTAATATAGTTGAGGTGGCATATGACAAAGAGGGTACTTTTCTATTCAGATGGGCAGCTAGTGAAAGAGAACCGTGGTTTTACATGCATAATAAATTGGGTCTTTTCGACCCCAATATTGGTTGCCACCGTTCTCATTCTCTCTAGCACACTTGGTGTAATTTTGGAGCTGGGTTTAATAGAGTCTTTAAGTTTCTTGATCGTGCCATGATCCCTACGCAATATATTTTTTCTTTTGCCAGCTCCTCCCCACTTTTAGTTAATTTGTTAGTTGATGTCATGCTATCAAATCATTTCCCCATTCATTTTTGCATTGAATAGCAATTAGGACAACCTTGTGCCAGGACCTAGTTCTTTTCAAATACCTCTTTGTTGTGTCACCAGCCCACACTGGCCCACATCAAAACTATCTGGAATTTTGAATGTAGACCTATCCACTCATCTAGTTGGATCAAGTGGTGGGATGATGCCATCACCCGTATCATGAGGTTTCTTCGCATTTATGGGTGCTAGCTGACTATCTTTCACAAACGATCTTATGAGGCGACCATGTTTGATCTTCATAAAGCCACCAAGGCTTTAAGGGCTAGCCCCTTTTCCCCTTCTCTACAAGTCAAGGTTGTGAAGTTGAGACATTAAAAGAAAGTCACTAAAAATTATGTGGCCAAAGGGGTGCAAATCAAAGCCAAATTGCACTGGCTCAAGATTGGGGACCATGTCTCAAAAAAATTCTAAAAAAAATCTTTTTGTCTCTTCATGCTAAACACTCTTCACCTAACATCAAGTGAATCAAAGATGGAAATAATGTGCTCTCTGAGCTGCCTAACATTCTCCAAGAATTTTTTAGACACTATGAGCAAGTTTTCACAACCCAAGATTACACACTAGAGAAAAATAATTTGTTCCAGGACTACCTTGTTGTGTCAACTAGACTTTCTACAGCTCAAAAAGCCTTTTGTGAGAAATTACTCATGATTGAAGACATCAAAGAAGTAGTGAGCACAATGGCTAATGACAAAGCTCTAGGAATTGATGGGTTCCTATGTGAGTTCTACAAATCCCTTTGGGACTATGTGGGAAGTGATCTTCATAAATTTTACCTTGAATCTTTTCATTCTAATTTTATAGGTAATCTCATCAACAAAGGCAATATTAAATTCATACCTAAATTTGGTGATCCTGAGGATATTTTCAACTGTAAGCTCATCACACTCCTCAATGTTTCCTACAAATAATAGCCAAATCCCTTGCTTTAAAAATCTACCATCTTTTTCCTTAGATTGTGCACCCTAAACAGACTAGTTTCATTAAATCCACGTTCATCCTGGATAACATAATTGTTCTTTTGGAAGGTATGGAGTGGGCGAGATGCTACAAACAAAAAGTAATTTTCCTGAAAATTTGATTTTTCTAAAGCTTATGATAGCATTGAGTGGCCTATCATTTTGTCTATGCTTTTTGCACTGGGCTTTGGCCCTAATTTCATTCAGTCTATGCAAATGTTGTTCTCTGAAACTTCAACTTACATCAGCATTAATGGCCACTAGTCCCAATCCTTTGGTCTATTTCACTCCATCTGTCAAGGTTGTCTGCTTGCCCCCTCGCTTTATGTGCTGGTTGTTGAGGGTTTTGGCTACCTACTTACTTATTTAGTTTCTTGAGGGCTTTCCCAGGTAATATATTTTCCTAACTTGCCATCTTAGCTTGTCAATGGCCACTTTGTTGATGATTCCTTCCTTACCTTGTTGGAAGAAGAAAATAATTTCAAAGTTGCTCTTGGTTGTCTTGAAAACTTTTCTTGGCCTTTGGTTTTTCCATCCAGTGGTACAAAAATTTGTGTTATAGATAGTTTTTCCTTCCCAGTCCTCTTTTGATTCAACACTTTGGGTGGAAGTGGATTTCTCCAAGTTAAATTTTGAGATTTTTTGGTATCCCTTAACCTTTCACTTTTCAAGCCTCCTTTATTGATATCTGGCAAGTGGTTCTCTCTCGAATTGAGCAAAAGTTGGCATTTTAGGTAACCAAGCTGCTCTCTCTAGTTGGTAAATATTCAGGAGTTCTCTAAAATCTTGGCAATGACCCATGTGTACTACTCCTCATGTTGGGCCCCTTCCAAGGCCTCTTATGTGAAGCTAGAAAAATTGCTCAAAGATTTTCTTTGGGCCTCCTCTAAGACTCATAGAGGCTTTCATCACATTTCCTAGGAGTTTTGTTGCCTCCCTAGATATTTTGGTGGGCTTAAAGCCTTCTCTCCACTTAGTGGCAAGAGATTTCTCTTTGTTTCAAATGGATATTTGTGCTCTTACTGTTAATGAGGCTTGAAAAATTCCCCTCAAGCATTATATTTCAATGGGTTATCCCACTCATAGACCTTCCTAGAAGGGCATTGGTTTGTAGACCCTTCTCATTATGAAGGATCTTGTTCAAATTATGGGTAATTTTGTTGTCAAAAGTATTTAGTGTGCCTAGGAGGTTGTCAAGCCCTGGATTTGCTAGACTGGGACTGGTTTCAGAGATGGGCTCTCATTCAATCAGTAAAATATCTAGTGGTCTCCTCTTTTTGCTAATATGGGTTGACCTTTGGCCAAGCTTCCTTGGATTAAGGCTCTTATATTCCACAAGAAGGGTGTTCAAAACCCTCAAGATTTTCTTCATAGACCCGTAATGAGCATTATGACATGGGGATCTTTTCGTACCAAGTTTGGCTTACAAAACCATGATCGTGAAACTTTTGATGGTTTGGGGAATGCCATCCCAACTGATACTTGGTGGAAAGATTGGAAGTGGTTTCTAGACACCTCATTCAGGAATCACAAACCTCAACTTGGCTATCAATGGATCTTGCCTCATTTTTTGATGAATAATAATTTGAACCAAAGGTGGCATCTCTAGTCCCCAGTGTCTATTTGGCACAAAAGGTTTTCTGCTACGTGGTCTACCATTATTGAGCCCAAGCTTGCCCACTTTGCTTGGTGTATTATTTTCCAAGGCTTACTAGTGGGATCTCAAATTTCTCACTTGGGGGTCTAGGAACCTCATTGCCCTTTATGTGGGTAGGCCGAGTCTTTTAAGCACCTCTTTTGGTTTTGCACCAAAGCTCAGTGATTATGGAATTGGATTCATGACTTCTTTTGGCCATTTCAGTCGAAGCCTTTCTCCTGGCATATGGTGTTGTTGGGATTGAATCTTCAAGGCTCCTTGCGAAGTATACCAAGATTTGGCACACTTTCAGGGTGGAAATCCTCTTCAATATCTAGAAAGATAGAAATTCCTACATTTTTTCTCACAACCAGATTGATAAACATTTTTATCTATATTCTAAAGCCATTATTTGTTCTAACGTTCTTTTGCCAATTCAAGTGAAAACAAATACAATTGTGCTTGAAGTTGCTCACCTTTAGGAGCTATTGGACCACTAGGGGAATGCCCCTGCATCGTGGCTTGTATACCTCCCTCTCCCACTTCCTCTCAAGGTTGACCTCCTTTGGGGGTTGGCAAAGAATTGGTTCTGCTAGGGATTCTCTGGCTCGCCCTCATTCCCAGGCTCCTCCTCACTATGGATCACATCCTCACAAGAAGTCACCCTGTCTTCCTCAAACTGACCTGGGGTGGCCTTCTGGAGGAGCTTTGGGGGGTGGCAGTGATGCTTCTAGGTGGCCTTTTGTTGGAGCTCATAGAGGTGGTTCTGGTTGGCCTACTAATACTTCTAAATGGCTTATGCGTTTGGATCTATCGATTTCTCCTCATCATGAAGATAAAGACAAGGATGATGATGGTTAGGCTCCTCTTGACATCACTCCAAACCTCACTATTGTATGGGGAAAACTGGATGATAAGGAGTTGCCACCCTCTTCTGGCACTGTTATGGCCACTTAGTAGCTTTCTTTTATTATTTTTATTGTAATGTTTTCTACATTTTGGGCGTGGCCCAAGACTTTATAGTTTTTTGGAATCTGTCCATGTGACTCTTGGGGTGTGCCTTTATACCACCCATCCTTTTTTTGTGAATATGTGTATTTTTATCTTTTATTAATATAAATATAGATGCCTATTTATCAGAAAAAGAAGAAAAACACAAGACAAAAGAAAAGATTAAAGGTTTATGACATATAGAAGAATGTAGGTACAAATAGAGGAATGAACAAAAAGACATGTTAAACAAAATGATACGGGGAATCACATTACACACATGCAATCACCCAAAAAGAACATGAAAAGAAAATAAATAAAAGACTAGTAAGGCACATGTGAGTCAACCTATAGCATGTCATTTGTATCCCAATTTTGTTTAGTATATGCGGAAGGTGGAGAAATAGCCAAAGGGACAACAGAAGGTTTTTTACTAGGAACAAGGCTTACCTAACCCCTTGCCCCCACTAAGTGCAGAAAAATGACGAGCCGAGATGGGTGATGAGAATGGGATCCTTGCAATATAAAAATTATTTGCAACAACTATCACATGGCAAGGAGAAAAACAATTAATTTTTAAGGGATTAGCTGATCATAGTCTTGTGGAATTATTTCAAATTCACTAAGGAGTCTCTTTAAAACATGACACTCATCAATAAGATGACCAAGTGTTTGATGAAATGCACAATAGTTCATGTTTTTACTCTTATCTTTCTTGTTTTCTTTGATAGGAGGGAAGTAAATCAATCCTAGGCGAAGAAGGTGTTCCATTATTTGTTCAATTTCTATTTTGGTGTGTAAAAATGACAATTATTTGACTTTATAAGGCTTTGGTTTCTTGCTTGCTTGATTTTTTTTTAGAGAGGAGGACCTAGGGTGATCCTATCATCCTTGTGATGGATTGTTTGATCATTATGAAGGAGGACACTTTTTTCTTTGGGAGATGTAGGGGGAGGAGGATCTTGATATCCTACTCCATTGGTATCTTCAATTGGGATTTATTTGAGTAATTTGTGGACTTCATGCTCATTGGTTATGCCATGTCCTTGTTTGCTTAAGATCTTAAATCCTTGACCATAACTCTCTTCTAAGTTAATGGGTGTACTAGTAACTCGGTTGGTATAAGATAGAAGAATAGATCATTAGTGCTCTTGTTAACAAGTTCATTAATGATTGATTGAGGCTTTCTTTTTGGTTCAATTTCAAAAGGTAAGAGTTTGGATATATCAAATGGTGGTATCGTAGGAGGTATTTGTTGTTGCACAGAGGGATAAAAGGATGCATTTCTCTCAAGGTTGTTAAGATAATTATGTATGAAATTATGCAAGATATCCTCATTTTCTCCTATGATGTCAACCTCACGAGGACATTCATTAGGAGTTGATTGAGCATTATTAGGTTCTAGTGCATTAGGATCATTACCAAACACACAAATTGAGACATCTACCAAAGACATTAAGGATTTCCATATATTTCCCATACACGTATCCATGATGTAAGAAATGTAAACAAATTTTTAGATTTTAACAAGATAATTTATTGGTTATACTATGCCAAAAACCTGAAAATGATGTCTTGACAATTCCAAATTTGATTTTGAAATGCACTTGAATTTGACTAATTAACCTTAATGTAAATAATTTTAAAAAACAAAAATTCTCGAAATTGAAAGAGAGATCTAAATGTAGAAACACTAAATGTAAATTGAGGGTTTTTAATGCCCAGACATTCAGAAAAAGCCTTGATTAGGGACTCATTCACTCATGGGCGAATGGATCTTGCTTTAGGGTTTTGAAAAATCAAATTACAAATTTATGAGTTAATACTTATGTTTTCATATTCTAGTTGCAAACAGGTAGTTATAGTTTCAAATTTATGGAAAATCAGATCTAAATGCAAGTGTGAAATGATGCTAAATGAAAAGAAAAAAGACCTAATTTGAGATGCAATTTTGATTCAATTTTCTAATTTAAGTGACTAATCATGCAATGCTATGTAAGAACTATGCCAAAGCAGTGAAATTTTCAAAATTTTCAAATTTTAAAGAATGTAATGATGCAAACCTAAAACCTTAAATGAGATGCAAAATAATGTTAGTGAAACACCCTAAATGAGATGTAAATCAATGCAATGCAATGCAAAGTAATACAAATCCTATATATAGGGTTTGAATGGACTCCAATTTTTAGAATTTTGATGTACAAAGTCAGGTTCACCAAAATGAAATGGAGAAAAATATGTTTTTGGAAAAAATGTAAAACAAGGGGTTCACCAATTTAAAATGTAGACCTATTTCACACTATTTCATTAGGAAATGATATCGACACAAATAATTGACTTACAACCCTTAGGTGAGTCAACTCAATGAGGGAATCTACTGATTTCCTTATGATTGAGGACGCGGGTTTTGACCTGAACAACACTTTTGGAAGAAAAACTAAAAATAGTAAATCAACTTAATTATGCCAATTCAAACTTGAAATAACAATATAAAGCTCAATATAAATAGAAAAAAAACATTTTGTAGATCTAAGGAGGTCTAAGTGATATGTACCAGTCACCAAAAAGAACTTTTGGAAGGCTTTCTAGGACCCATTCACCCATGGGCGAATGGGCATTTTTTAGGGTTTTCAAAAAACTTTCAAGAACCTATGATGTCAGTTTGTAGCTTTTGTTTGATCTAGGTTGCATTTTCGTAAAGTCAGAAACCAAATCTATAGGTGAGTTTTTGTGATTTGATGACAACTTTGACAACTTTGACAACTTTGACAACTTTTCCAATCTTTCTCTTCAAAAGATCTTCAATCCTTCTTCAACCTAAAATCAAACCCTTGAATAAACCTTTGGAATTCTGCAATATTGTTCTTGATCTTGCATGAGATGGCTTCAATGGATGTGGATCTTGATGCTTGAAATATGACTTTGAGTGCTTGCTTGAATCTTTGAAACCTACATCACAATGTTAGCTCCAAAAACATGCATGATGCTTAAGACTTTGATATGATGCTTGAGATCTTGATTGTTGTAGTAAATCACTGATAAATCTGCTCTTGAATGCCTTTGATCATAAACTTAGCTCTTGTGAAGTCACATAAAATTATAGGATTGATTTGATGAAATAACCTTGTATTTATAGGTATGTATCCTTAATTTCCTAAAAATTAAACATTACAAACTGACATCAAAATTTGAATTTAGAGATGTTAAAATACCACCAAAAACATAATTTAAATTCAGGTTCAAAGGCTTGAGAGGACCCATTCACCCTTGGGTGAATCAGTCTTAGGCCCCTATTCCTGGAACACACATTGCTCAAGGTAAAGTGTTATGTGTTGGCATTAATTAAATTTTTGGGTTTCCCCTTCGAAAAATGTAATTTATTAGGCTTGTAGATGTAAAATAGGGCTCATTAAGGCATAATTAAGTCCATTTTAATTAAGAGGGCCCAAGAGAAGTGTGAAAATGTAAAGGAGTACATTTTTCTACACTACACTCATATGCAATCTCTCCTGTCCTTTGTATGATCTTATAGGGTCTATAAAATTGTGACTTAAGGTTCTCCTTCTTTCTTGTTATATTTCAAATGATGTAATAACTAGGTATTTATAGGCATTTATTCAATTTCTCATAAATTAAATTCCAAAATTCAACATTTGCTATTTGAACTTTAAATGTTATAATGTCGACACCGACATATCCAAAATTGGTCCCTGACAAAAAGGGAGACCCATACACCCTAGGGTGAATGGTCCTGGCCCTATTTTTTTGGACATTAAGTGTCGGGGGAAAACTAATAACTAGATGCATTTGTTCAATGCTTGTAATTTCTCAAAAAATGGTACAAATGGGCTATAGAATGCATAATTTAGGAAATTAGGGGGTCAATTAGGCTCAATCATTTAGGGGGGATAAAATATACCGTGAAATTGTGAAGGGTGACAATTTATGATGCTACAAGGGCATCCTTTGCCAAAGTACTACCTACATACCCACTTCCAAACGAGATCAAAGACACACATAGTTCTCCTCACAAGGTTTCTCAAAGGATGCATATGCATCATTACCTAATTTAGTAAACCTATACCATGACACTTTCATCCACCTATTTCAAAATCTCAAATTAAACTTCAACATAGTTATTATTCCTAATTCAATGTGAGCATCCTAGAACCCCTTGCAATTACCTATCAAGAATATTGTGCCACATTTGGTACCCCAATGATAATACCACATAGTTTATAACATAGGGTTCTATTTAGGCTTGGAATGTGGTGATAACATGTATACAACATGATTTGATAAAAAATAGATATCACATGTTTGTCGATTCTTGGTATCTTGATCCACTATATTATACTAATGAGAGACTCCTTAAACATTCATATATAAGAATAAAACAGTAGAATAAATATGTCAATTATGATGCATTTACTAATAGTAAGATTAGTAATACTCAAGATCTATTCACAATGTAACAATTATGTGAATCTCCAATATGGCTCCAATGAGATTCGAATAACATAATCAAGCATCATGGTCTAATTAGTTTTTGACATCAACCTCCATTAGAACATGTCATGCCTCAATAAGGCTATACAAAATTATGTAATATTCAAAAGACTTAACACAGTAGTTATAAACTTTATCTAAGCAAAGTCGATACACAACTCGAATCTAGATCTGGTTGAAAACACTATATCCATTGGATCAACATCCAAGTATACACATCTAATAATGATATATTCTTAATCTCTTATTATCCTTTATCATCTAGTGAAATCGAATAACTTTAAAATGGTCTTAGTTCACAAAATATGAAATGTTCACCTTGGCCACTTATAACTAAATATGAAATTATTGGTAAGCGATAAGATATTAGGAGATGTTTACTATATGATTACAAATGGATTTATCTCTTAGTCTCTACAAAACCATTGAAATAAATGATAGCATCATTCTTTTTAATCATGCAACAATTTGGTACAAGTCCCTTAGTTCAATTGATAATTCAAATGATACTAAGAGTTCTATAGACATCATGCAATTTTATAAAGACTATGTATAGAGTCCTATAACTTAGTCTAGGCATAAGTATCCCCACATGGTAACATTACATGAAAAGAGAGTAATCGAAACTACACATTCTTAAACATCATTATTGGATTATGACACCCATACTTTGATTATTACCATGTCATTACAAATGAGCCTATCGATTCTTATTTAACTAAAAGCACATAATATCCTCCAGTATTGAACCTATAGCATAATGGCCTTATCATTTTTTTATGATACCATATTTATTAATTTTGTACACTTATTCTTTCCTAAGGACTATGTAATGCATTTTATACTAAATATGAATCAAATCAATAAGTGATCCCATATGACAACACTCGGTTTACAAATCAACCCTTATTCTCATAATTTTAGTGGTCATAAGATGTAGAAACATCACAACTCATGACACATATTTCACCGTCCAATATAATGTGACAAATAGCAATCATATTAATAGCCAATATACTAATTATATGGAAAACCTTAAAACCAATATCATTCTTGCACTTATCATACTATAAGTTTAAACACGAATTGTATCCCACCATTCATTTACTAAGGTTGATAGTTCATTTCAAGAGGTAAAGGTTGGTTACCACCTTTCTTATCGTGGTTCTACTTGTTTTTGTATATCAACTTAATTTAAATAGAATATGCAATGATTTGTTATACATATATCATCTAAGCATATATGGCCTATCAAATGACACCAAAATAATAATAGATATAGTAGCCATACATCTCCCATGATCAACTATTTATCTCACCCTTAAATAGAATACCCAACATAAATTATGAAGAAAATTAGTCACAATTTGAAAACACTTAAAGAGAATTTGGGCATAAAGTTATCTTTTTATGGGGATGTGACAAAATATAAAATATTCGTGAAGAAAGACTAAGGCCAATAAGAAAGGAAACTACAAGGACATTTTTTTTATATTTTTTCTTTTAACATAAATTGTAAAACATTTGCTTCTTACATGGAAGTTTCTTAGTTGGATAGAAGAAAGAATACCTCGATGAAACAAAACAAAAAGTGGATGGAAAAGTGGGTGTGAAAATGCAAGATTGTCCAAGTACAAATGAAGAAATAAAAAAATATGTGAAGCAAAAATTCAAAAATGCTATATGGACAAAACAATCAGGACGAAAGAAAGACTACTATATCAAAGAATTTAACCCCAAGGGGGACCATGAAGAAAAGGCCTATATAGGAGCGAATATTAAATGGAGAGCAAAGATGTTGATAGCTCAGCTCCGGACTAGCTCACATCGTCTTAGATGTGAAACGGGCAGATGGTTGGTTCCTAAAGAAGAATATGTCTATTTTGCGACATGGGATTGGTGGAGACCGAATGGCATTTTTTTATGGACTGATCAACGTATAATGATATTCGGGCCAGCTATGCGAACACCTTACAAGTTGATAATTTAAATACCTATTTGAGGAGGAAAGGTTGACCAAATTAGAAAACTACATCATCAAAATTCACCAGCATAGGATTGACCTCGAGCGAAGAACTCAAATTGCTTAGGGTCCCCCCTTTTTGGTGGCAGTCCTGTGTTGTTCCTGGGTCCCATAGGCTGTTGTGGCCTTGTGGATGTAATTAAAATATTTCATTTCATTTCTATTATGTAATAATTAAAACTTAACAACAATGAGACTATTAAAACTTGATAAATCACCATTTCACCTCCATATTTGATCACAAAAACACATGTCAAAGACCGAGAGAGAGATTCCACGATTTTCCCTAACATCTAGATTTAGGCTTGCCAATTCATTTTCTTGAAAGTTCTATCGCCTTAATCTCATTCGTCCTTTGCACCTTCTCAATGTTTTGTCTCACCTCCTCTCTCTATGTCATCTCCCTCCCGTCCATTCTCTTCTTCTCTTCATGTTTTTCCCTATTTTCACTCCCTTGCACCCACCCTTTGCATTTTCTTCCAAAATAAAACTCAATCATAGATTTATGGAGGGTTTTTTACTCTCTTTCCCTCTATGCACTGACCTTCATGCATAACTACATTTTTTTCTTTGTATCCTCCAAATTGTCCCTCACTCCTTTTCAATCGTTGCCTTCCTTCCCCCATTTCTTTTCTAGAGGCAAATATTTTAATGCTTTTATGACAGTCCATAACCTATCCTAAACCTCTGATTATGGCGTAGGCTAGAGGAATTCTCGCAAATGTTATGGAGTCCCATACCTTCACATGGTGCCCATACTGGCACCATACCTTTTCCTTAAGAGTTTCTACTATCTTGTGTGCTTTGATGGACAATCATTCCTTTACTTGACATGTCCCCACCAAACATGGATCAATCAAAATTAATTATTTTGGGGCTATTGTTCCTTCCTACATATGTACGCCATGCTTCTTAATAGAATTTTGAATGACCCTTTCTTTGGTTTCTAGACATTGATCATAGGGATGTGACATTGAGCCCTTTCATGGCTAATTGTAGACAAGATCACTATATAGTAGTGAAGAAGGTCTTCATACTTATAAGTATATACAATATGCTTTAGGGGACCTATAAATTTCAATGGATATTCATGGATGTGTGGATTTAGATCAAGAAATGAATGGCGATATTTAAAGGTCTACAAGTGAATATGTTCATCCTATTCAATGGTGCAATGAGTTGGATGTAAGAATGATACTTTTATCCACTATCACACTTAATCATGTATGTAAGGAGGATACTTTTCTTTAGATACTATATTTAGATGTTGGGATGAGTCAAGGAGTGGTTATTATTCACTATGATAGTCAAATTGACATCAACTTGGAAAACAACCTAACCTTTCATGCATGGATGAAGTACATTGATATTCAATATACTTCAATTCATGACATGGTGGAGAATGGGAGGGTATTTCTAGAGAAAGTTGACAATTTGGATATTGTTACAAATTTATTTAAAAATTAGGTGAGCATATTATGGTGTCATGGATGTTCATGTACAATTGAACATTGGCATGACATGATCATGCATGTGTTTGACAAGTTGTGATACTTCAATTGATTCATGATTATAGGTGGTGGTGTGTTTTAGTTTTAGGAGGTTGTTCTTATCTTTTAGATGTTTTTTTGGTTACTTTAGTATGTATTTATTTGGAAAATTGGATTGGCATGTGATTTGGTTTTTAGATCTTGATATCTACATGTTATTTTCCTGGTTGTCTTAAATTTGTAGGTTACTGATGTGATGGTGACTTTTCATAGTGCATTGAGTAAGGATCTATGAGTAATATAGATTTTTGGGTCGACCACCCATTTGGTTGTAGTGGGATGAGTCAAATGTGAACTATCTATATCCACATATCTTTTCCATGTTGATGCAGATTTAGTTAGTTGAACTTATCTATGGTTATTTGTGTAGGAGCTGAAAATTAGCTCACACCCCAAAATCACTTGCAAAATAAAGATAACATTCCACAAGAAAGTATGGTAAAATAATAGCTTATTTGATATGACATGTAATAAATGTACAAGAGCCTTTCTTAAATAGACAAGGTGAGAGATAATAGTAGACAAGATCATGAAATGTGTCTTGATCCTATAATATGCGACATCTAACTCAACTAATATTAAATGACCTAGGACACAAGAATTAAATTCCAAATTATAAGATACGATCTAAATAACAACTAAGACTTCTAGAACAATTCCTAGGACCTAAGTAAACTTAACATGTGAATATGACATACTAGGTGAACTAGTTAGGTAAAAACCATATTCACACCAACAAGTAAACAAGTCTAGGATACCTATCAAGAAATAATCCCATAAAGATATATCTAAAAGACAATGATTTACCTATTACAAAGAATCACCGAAAGCTATCAAAGAAGCAACTCTGGACTCTTGTGAAGCAAAAAAATATGGATGGTCTTGTTGAACATGAATAATGTGAGCCTCAATCAGAAGGTGAAGGTACAACAATTGTCTCTGATGGATAACAAGGAGCATTTGAAGAAACTTCATCCTCATCTTTTGAAGATTCAAAGTACTCCAAAGAACCAACTCCTTAAAGTATCATAGTCATAGGGTATCCTATTTGAAATATGAAGAGGCAAAAGATAGTTTAAAACAAGATCATCTAGGAATGGATGAGTATCAAGATCTCCATATGTATCCTAAATTTTAGTCCAAAGAGTGTGAACAAACTCAAAATAAATAAGAGCATTCTAAATTCCATCATCAACATGCATAGCTATAAATCCTAAGACATGATACCTTTTACAATTCCAAGAAAAAATTCTTACTATCAGTACTTAGAGGGGGAACAAGGCCATACAAATGTGGCAACAAATGAAGCCAATGGAGATGTTTTATGATTTCATCCATCCATTTTTTATATTTTCCATTTTTCAAGCTAATCAGAGAAGGATGAAATGAAAAATCCATAATGACCAATATAAATCTCCCGATTTACAAAGATAGAAATCTTCAAAAGAAATTAAAAACCCCCAAACATGATGAATATTGCAAATGAAGTCATCCCAAAAAGACATAACTTCTCCAAATGTTAGGATGTCTAAGTAATCAGTCATAATGCAAAATTTGCAAATACTAAATAAAATATACCTAGGGATGAATCTAGAAAAATAACATGTACACAAAAATAGAGCTCCTCAATACCTTTTTGATGTTGCAAAAATCATGAAAAAATGGAGATCCAAGAAAAAATTTATGAGCTCAAAAATCCAAATGGGAGATATGACTTCAAACAACAATAAAATACACTTGCAAAAAAAATGGAAAAATGAACTACATCGTTGCAAAGTTCTTGGAACCAACATTTCAATGATATCTCGTTTTTGAAAAATAGACCCTTGGATCAAAAGATATGACCCCCAAAAAAACTACCCAATAAGGGCCTTAATGGCAAAAAATAAGCCCTTTGTTAGCAAGAGAGTGGTTTTCCACGTGACCACGAGTTGTAAAGTGGGAAAAAAGAACCACCATTAGGTGGTGGCAACAAGTTGGTGCTCCAATGATAGGAAAATTCATGCCACTCCATATATGGTGGCGGGTGGGGTGTCTATTAAGATTTGAGCCCTAAGTGATGATGGGGCCCTAGTTGAAGATCGAGGGCTATGGCCAAATATTTAAACTATTATTTTTAAATTAAGATTTTGAATTAAAAAAATCTCACAAAAAAATGTTGACATTGTACTAGAAGAGATAGATGACATGGAGATTACATAGACGTTGATGCTAGTGGAATATGTGCAAGGAATATTTTGATTTTGCATAGTGTACTAGAGACTATGATCTATTAACACCTATGTATAGATTGTATGATATAGATCCATATTGTACAGATTCCTACTATATGTATTCCATGCAGGTGAAAATGGCAATGGGGGAAGAAAATCCTTTAAGGGACTAGGGAAAAAGTCTTCAATTTCGACAATTTGATAGTCAATATTAAGGTTCTAGACATGATTGCAGTGTCTATTTTGGCCCAAGATGTTCCAAAATATCAACTACCTCTCGGATCTGGAAACCACCTCCCAACTTCAAACCCTTATAAATTTGACCTCACAAGTCCAATTTGGATAAAACAAAAGGAGAAATCAACTTTCTTGGACTCCGTAAACTCAATGGTGGGCTTGTATTTTCTCCAACATTTTCCAAAATGAATCTAAAATAGAAACCCACAAATATGAAACCCTCAAATCTAGTGTTTCTATCAAGTTTTTATGATTCTCTAGGTCATCGTATGATGCAAGAGAAGAGCATACTTAAAATTTTAAGATCCACCAATATTTTCAATCTAGCAATAGCTCATGCCAAAAACCACCCTCATATTCAAGGAGTTTGCATATCTGAAGCTTTGATACCATGTAGAAGATGAAAATTGTCTCACACCCCAAAATCACCTGCAAAATTAAAGATAACCTTCATCAAGAGAGTATGACAAGATAATAGCTTGCTTGATATGATACAAATGTACAAGATCCTTGCTTAAATAGAAAAGGTGAGAAATAAGATTGGACAAGATCATGACATGTGTCTTAATCCTATAATATGAGATAGCTAATTGAACTAATATTAAATGACCTTGGACTCAAGAATTAAATGCCTAGATATAAGATAAGATCTAAATGACAACTAATAATTCTAGAAGGATTCTTAGGACATAAGTAAAATTAACATGTGAATATAATCCTACTAGGTGAACTAGCTAGGTGAAAACCATATTCACACCAACAAATCATGCATTGAAATGTTGCATTGAGATGAGAGGATGAATGATTGGAGTGCTTGGATAGTTGGTTATTGAAACTATTAACTATAAGAGCCTCGAATTGCTCTGATACCATGTGAGAGCTAGAGATATTATCTCAACACCTAGGAACACTTGCAAAAACAATGAAAAACCTTCTACAAGAGGATATGCAAGAATGTGAGCTTGCTTGATATTAAGACCACTCAAATGATGAGGTATGAAGTATGATACAAATGAGTACAAGCACCTTCCTTATATAGGAAAGGGTGAGATGTAGTAAGCTATATGATGTTGCCATGTGTCATGATTTAACATGTGACAACATGTAAACCCTAACAAGCTACCTAGGGAATGATGAACTGATAGAGATAAGTTCTAGAAAAGAAAACTCATCTTATAGAAGGAATCTTATCTCCTACAAACATGGAAAGGGTAGTTACCCCCTTTTTATGATTTATTTAATAATGCAATCTAGGACTAAATTATTAAATGAAAACCTAAGTTAACTTATGCTAGTGTAATCAATAATTAATTACACTAACATTAACAGGGTTGTTTATCATGATGTCCTAGATAGCTTTGTTATACTATTTAGTGGGAGATTTTGATAGTGATGTTTTAGTGGTGGTTTATCTTCTTTGCTTGGATATATTGGTTCTAATTTATTCTTTGGAGTTGTTCATATTGCAATTGAGTATTTGTGGACCATGGGTGTTCTTTGTTTAGATCACAACACCATGGATAACTTAATATCACGATATAGTGGGAGATTTGGTAGTGATATGGATTCATCACTTGGTGATGGATGATCTTTTGTAGTGGTTGTTTGTGTCATGGAGGAGCTCTTGGATCCTATTTTCTACAATGAGTGTTCTTTGACATATTTATTTTCATTAATGAGAGATGGATATCTTCATGAGAGTGAAGATGTTGACATCTTGGTTAGCCATGAAGAACTAGTGGATTCTTTGGTTGAGCTGTCAATTTTATGAGTTGTTTATTTTGATAGGTAATCCTTAGTTGAGAGGAAGGTTTGTTGTTGTGCCATGGTGTATTTTTTATTGCACATTAGAGAATTGGCGTGATATAGGTGCACTTAAGAGCATGATATGTTCATTGAAGCATATGATATTCTTTTGAGGAGATGTTAGGTCATGATATCCAAGGAGCCTTCACCTAGATATGGACATGAGTTCATGATGAAGCTATACAAGATATTTTTCTTGGAGAGATTCATTATGGCTTGGTGTATCTTGAAAGAGCAATCTCATTCCCCAATCTTGGTCTAGTCAATGGATAATCATATGAAAGGTATTTCCCACTTTGTTTTTAGATGCATTACATTTTACCCTTTGTATTCTCATGGATATGGATCTTGAGCTATGGTTGTTTAGTTCTAGAGTGTTCATTTGAGGAGTGTTTGGCATGTTTATGTTCTTGTGCATATGAGTTCTTTAATGATATCATTTATGAGGATTTTAGGAGATGTTATTGGGATTATTCTTGGTTATTAAATGAGTTTGAGTTTGATCTTCCTTAGTTATAGAGGTTTACATCCACGTTGGTTATATGAAATACATATGTTTTGTTTGATCATGAATGGTTGGGTGTTAAGGCTTTTCAATTGGGGTTATGAAAGAGATCTAACATGACACAACTTAGCACTTTGAGGTATTCTAGTATAAGGACATGTTATGTGATATGATTAATAGGTTTTCTTGCTTTTTTCTATGAATTCTTCTTGGAGTTTCATGTGAACACATAGTTTGGTGTGGTGGACTTGGAAGAGTTATGGTGACTTGTTGTGAGGGAGTATATAATGGTTTTTATTGCATGTGTGGATCATTGTGATTATTCTTTGTTACTACATAGTTTGATTATAAGATACACCTTGGTTTGAATGTTGATTGGTAGACTTGGTTTGTCTTGAGCTATTTTTAAATTTGACATTACCCATGCAATGGGAGTTCTTGGATGCATATTTTCTTCATGGACATGTTTAATACACGAAGCTTGTGATTATGTTTTATGAGTTGGATATGTTGTTGGCATGAGTTCTACTAATATTTTGGATACCTTATAGGTATGGATAATTGGATGGATTAGCATTTGTTGCGGTTTCTATTTTCAATGATGTGGGATTTTTTATTTGATAGAAACTTGGAGTCTTTGTTATCAATTGGATTTGATGCTTGTGTATTTTGGATTGGTGCATCTTCACCTTGGCTTTTTCCTTTTCTTTCATAGGTGGAATGTTGGAGGATGAGAGGAGTTCTTTCTTAAGATGGAGGTCAAACTAGGTGTTATTGTAAGTATCTTGATGGAGCACAAGAGCATGTTAGAGATTCATGCGGTTTCATGGATAACTATGATGATGTATTTCATCAATTGACCCTTATACAATGTATGCAAGTGAGAGAATGTTAGGAAAAGGATGGTGTACATCTTGCACAATGATGTATACAACAAGTGAGAGAATGTTAGAAAAAGGATGGTGTACATCTTGCACAAGAAAATAATTATTTTAATTATGTAAAGATTATTTATTTGTGGTGTATCTTAGGAGATGTGTTTAGCCACATTAAATATTTATTTGGGTCCACTTATAAATTTGTATGCAACATTGGTTAGATATTTTATCTATGGGTTGCACATGGGAAAAATATTTAATATTGGGAAACTTAGTACCAAAAAGTAAATTTTGGGGTCAACGGTTTTGTGCATTTGTGATTTTGAGGCACATGGTTTTATCTATACTAGTTGATTGTTTTGTGTGAGCTTAAATCTATAAAAGAAATCACATGTTTAGTGGTTGGGGTTGGCTAGTTTGGGTGAGTTATTGTATTGAGCTCTCTTGTCAAGTGCATATATGAAGCATGCCATGAGATGTGTGGTTACATGGTTGGACACATGGAGGATGGATTTGGAGGAGCTTGATGTTTCATAAGCATGGATGGAGACTTTGTAAGTGTACTTGAATAATATATTTAGTGTAGATGCTTCTGGAGACTGAGTTTTTCCATCTTCAAGGTTTTCCTAGGGCATATCTTGTGGTATTTATTTAATCTTTGCAAAATGGTTATTTTTAAGCTTGTATGCATGTTTTTCTCTCAAGGGGTTACATAGGAAATGGTTTGATCAATCTAGCAATTTCCTAACATTCTAGAACCATTAGAGCTATAAGAAAACAAAGATGTTTGAAGCCTTGGATATGTACTTAAGAGGAAAATAACATACAATACTCATGATTCATACAAATATTTGTTTCATCCATTCCTATAGATACTAATAAAGTTCATTTTTTTTATATTGAATTCTAGTAGAGTTCATTTAGTTGATTTGTTTATATATGTTTATGGGGTTGGTTATGTTGTATTGATTGATTCATCTGACTATGATTTCATTATGGTTTACAATGTTCCTGAAGTATTTATCGCATATGCATGTATTTTCTTGTTCATATAATTGTGTTCATTGCATATACACATGAACACACAGAGAATGGAAAGCATAATAAAAAATATAAGCATCTACTCATACAAGTCAAGAACTAATATAAGAAAAGTCATATCAAATATTTCAAATGTTTAACAATGGATAATAATTGAAATACCAAATACATCTCGAATAGGGGGTGCACCATGGTTACTTCTAAAGGGTAATATTGTATGAGATGACTTTTACCTTTTAACCCTCAAATGTATAAATGAATAGCCATGTGTCATGCCCCTTTTTGCCAAATCATTTTGACTTAATTAATTATGCGTCAAACAAGACATTATGAAGAAGATTTACCTTATTGGTCATGGCATTTGGCATTGACATGCTTTCATAGATAGTTTTTATGCATTTATTAATGAATTACTTTTTCTAAAATAGGGTAATGATGCCATATTATTACCCATGGGTTACTTTTGGATGGTATATTGATACATTACATTCGCAAGGGCCCTCTCCTACTCATATTTCTTACTATAAGCACAATTTTAACAAATTTACTATCTCCAATAATTACATAAATTTTTATCCTATTTCATAGGTATAAATAAAAATGAATATTTATCTAATCATGATTACCAAATACAACTCTTGTAATATCATTGATTATAGCTACCTATGGGGCAATCATTTATTTTGTCACACCTATGTGATATAGGTGACTAATTCAAAGGATTTGTTTCTATAAGTTTCTTGCCCCTCCCTATTGGGAGCAATATTGGATGTATTTTATTGCCCTTTGACATCTATTCTTACATTGCTCACATGCTCATATGCTTACTCCCACATGCTTTTATTTGATGATGATTAGAGGTTCTACAATTACCATGCTAATATCTTGTGACTCATGTTTATTCTAACATGATTATATCTTGCACTAGCATATTTATTGATTATAATTTATCAATGCATGATGACATCTTGCACTTGATGCTTACATTTTTCCTTATCTAGTATTCATGGTTATTATCATTGGCTTGTGGTCCTAATTAGGGGAAACATTGGGGTACCTTGCATCCGATCATCATACATGGTTGTCACACAATGATATCTTTATATTCCTACATATTGTGCTTTACAATATCATGCCATTTTACAAATCTTTTCTCCTCTATGTATTACTTTCATCCTTTCTTTACAACCAATTAGAGGGGTACACATATTATCACTGGAATTAAATCAGCATATTTATCTATATTCTTTGTATGAGTGAATATTTACTTTCATGTTGACTTTTTTATTTATTTTGACATGCATAATTATTGTTGTTTAGATGCAAGTCAAATTAAGGGGCAAAATGTAATGGTGAAAATTACATGCCTTATGTTTACCCTTTTCATTTTGTACTTGCTTTGACCCATTTGTCTCCAAGGCAATGGCTAGTGTACAAATAGCATATTTTTGCATGAAAGTTGGCAAACAACCCAATCCAATCCAAGTCCAACTCCATCTCCACTCAAACCCAAAGTTGATACTTGACCCTCAATGTATCTATGTACGACCATGAAAATAAACTAATTCAATCTCATGATTTATAAAAATGACCCTAGTTATTTGAAATCTACATTCAAAATTTGGGCTTCAAATGATTCTCTTCAATTAGCTATTATGAGCCAACAATAACACAAAAACATTTGAATTGCATGTTTAGGATGTACATAAGAACAAACCCTAATTCAATATTACCATATAGTGCATATCTTGCATGCATCTTTTATGTAGAACTAAAAATAAAAAGCTTCATCAGACATTGCATTATTAATAAAAAGAGTTGACATCAACATTCTAGCAACACTACATGACTACCTACTCTCTTCAATTATTAAACCAAGTCATTAAATTGATATCCAAAGGTTTGTTTAAAGAAGAATCATCCTCCTAGCAAACTCCTCGAAGGTGTTTCTCACCATCCATTTATTATTACAAGCCCAAGGATCAAGGTGAGTCAATATTTGTGGTTATTAAAGATTTGTAAGTCTCAAGTTCACTTATACAAGTCCAATTCCATTTTCATGTAAAAGATTTAAATCTATTTAAAGACATTTGATTATGAGAATGACTTAATTCCAACTCATTCAAAAATAATTAATTTTCAATTAATTTTAAAAATTATGATCAAAACCATAAAATTAATATAATCATATTTACATATTATACCTAATCTAATTTTATAATAAAAATAAAAATATAAACATTTATATATATATTGAACAAAGCAAAAGAATTTACAAGAATAAAGCTACTAGAAGTAGCTAGAGAACATGACCAGCCAAAAAGCCAGTCAAACTAAAAAACTACAAGAGTTGTCCAATAATAGAAACAGAAATGCAAGAGCTAAACGTTTAACAATAACTGTACAACATATCAACCATAAAATACAAGTTACATTAGCTAAGCTGTATAGCAAAATATATACACAATTACAAGCGCTGAATAACATTTTTAAGTTATCAAGTTTATTGACCAGCTGAAACTAGGGGAGAGGACCCAGTAGTTGAGCACCCTGACTTCGAGCTTCTAATTATCCTATGTGGAAATTTCAAATCACTCCCAATTTTTTGCAGTAGCTTACTTGGCAAATCCCCAGCTTATAACTAAGGTTTCAGGGCTACATCATCGAATGTGATGCCACATCAACATGCTTTTCGTCAAGGTGTCCAAAAAGGCCCAACAAAAGAGTGAGACCAATACTCATGCATTCACAGCATGTTTTATTGAGTGCTGATGTGGAATCACATGATTGGTTGCTTTTTAGATCAAAGGAATACATTTTGTTTAATTATGGGTAGTCATCATCAACACTAACAACTTTAAAATCACAACTATTGGTCCAAAATTGATAAAAATATTGGACATTATATAAACAACTACTATCACAACTATTGAAACATGCTCAGGGTCCTCTCCCCTATTACGTTAATGTAGTGTTATGATCTGATTTTATTTATTTATAAGGAAGTTATATAACTAATGTAGTTATTACGTAAGAAAGAAAAGAACCAAGTGTGCGAAGTGCAGCCTAACCTCGTCTTGTATAACATAATGCATACCATGATGTGCTCTTGATTCTGCTTCTTGGCATTCACTTTGATACCTCGTATGCCTGATGATTATTTTACTCGATTACTGCTCCCTTCACACCCAAGCATGAAAACCCTTCTCGTGTCCATTGGGAGGCAGTAGCTTGCTCGCTTGAGATGTCATTACTAGTAAGAAAAATAGTTTCTAATATAAAAAATAATGACTAAGAAGTTATAAAATGATATCATAGTGACGAACAAGACTATGTTTTCGGCTGATGTGTGTTCGCAAGAAATAGCTTAGAATCCTTGGCTTCACTGTCTAATTTCAAATGAAGATGGGGATTATGGTGGAGAGCTTTCATATACAAATAACAATGTTGAATTCACTGTACTTGATACGAATATTGTAATTAGTTACATTGCACACTAATTCCGGAGTGACATTTAACCATTTAACATATCCTGGATCTGCTCATAAATTTTCCCATTTTAAAATGTAGCCAAATTTAACAGCGTTGCAAATAATTTCAATAGACATTAACCCTCAAATTTAAGTTACAATAGCTTTCTATGTTGAACTTACTGTTGCTATTTTTATCAGCATGGGTATTTTACAAGCAAGTTACACTGAAAGCTATTAAAGGAATATGCACATCATCGTGCTTCTAAATTACAACTCTCGTACATATCTGTAGAGTGTTATTTTGCCTGGACTAGGAGAACAAGGAATATTTCATGGTGTGTCCTAAACATACAACAACCGCCAGCATTCCTTTAATGGCTCAATGCCAGGCGTCATCAAAATTTAAATGCCTTCAAGGCAGCAAAACCCAGATGCTAAAGCAAGCAGCACTCTCCAATATGCGCATTATACATAGCTCATGACCATGAACCAGATCTTGCCTTCAAACTTCAGGTTTTACAAAATCACAAAACTTCAGATCTCGCCTTCAAACTTTATAATATCACCTTCTGCCTATGGTTTAAGGCACAAGTTTATCCTGATAAAATGGATTGAGAGTCGAGACTTACTACCTGTTGCTGTATCATTCTCAGATCTGTTACAAAGCTCATCAAAGTACTGTGGACAGAAGCCTTTATGCCCATCATCTGCTCTCACTTGGCATTCACCAGAGAGTTCTACCATGAAAGCAAATGATATATACCAAGGCAAGGGTATGTACAGAGAACAAAGCATAAGATAAAATAATTAATGCCAAATTCCTTTGCATGATGCCAAGGACAGAAGATAAACATTCTTAGCTACTCTTCTTTCCCCACCATTTTTTCTTTGTCTTTTCCACAGCTGAATCTACACTTCCAATCTTGTGTAGAATTCCCTTTGTCTCACGTAATCGAAATTTATAATCTTTTTTCCAGACATCAAATCTCTGTTTCAGCTTCCTAAGTTCTTCATCAGGGTTAAGATTTGCTTCTGCCTGACCAGACTTCACCTCCACCAAAAAGTTAGCGTCATCATTAAAAACTTGAGTTCTATGCTCAAACTCCTTAACCATGTGGCCAACAACAGACCTCCCTGCATCCAGTTCCCTTATCACCCCATTATCAAAATTATGAGTGGGAAACTTATAATCAGGTGTCTTTGCTCCAAGTGAAGCAGTTTCATCCCAATCAAATTCATCATCATCAGGTGGCAAAGTGGATTTAACTGCATGATTCTGTGAAGCTGTGATCTGATTACTTATGACATCATCCTGTTTTGTCTGTGGAATCAAAGAATCCTCCACAAGACTTTTCTTAGCTGCAACAAGGCTCAGTTGTAATGATCTCATCTGCTTCTGCCACATGTCCTCCATAGAAGTCATCTTGACCTCATACTCCGACCATCTGGCTTCATACTGCTGTAACCTTTGTTGCAAGAGAGCATTGGCATCTTCCTTCTCTCTCAAAGCCATCTCTGCTTCATGTACACGCCTTTGAAGCTCTGCAAGGTATGATACTTGAACCTTGATTGTGCCTTCGCTTTCAGAATCCTTCTCAGATAACAGCCATTCAGACTTGTGAGAATGCTATCATCAGGTAAAATGAATAAATCCTAAAGTTTAAAAATGACCAGATTAGGAGGTTCTAATAAAAAAGAAAACCATTAATCAGTAGATAGTAGATACCTTCAACCCCTGTATGGTTAACCTTCTATTTGTTTTTGACAAGCCATTAGTCCTTTCCACCAGTTTAAACTCCTTGTCAACATCATAATTTCTGTCAAAGGTGACATCAGCAACAGGTTTCTCCACATCAACTTTTAAAGAAAAGGCTTCTTCATGCAATTGTCGTCGCATTATTTGTATTTGTCTTCTTGCAAGCCAGCCACGCAATACTGAAAGCAAACAGGAACAGTTCAGAATGTAAGTATGGGTCCCTCTTCAACATAAATAATGATAGTTAGCTGTGTTTTGAATGACTGTAAGCATAGTATCTTACCTGCCTGAACAAGAATCACCATTTTACGAGTAGTTAAATATTTCCTTCTAGCTGTCATGGACCTTAATTCCTTTTGTATAGTGATAACTGCCTTGCGTCTCTCCATCAATAATTCATATTGTTTTCTTGATTTTGCACCTCGTATAACTGCATACACAAAAATTGCAAACCAAACAAGGTTCATTGAGCATACATTACAAGAAATTTAAGAATTACACACAGTAACCCACAACCAAAAGCCATACAGTATGCCATCATCTCAAGAAAAAGCAATTTAGATTAGCATACATGATTGCAAGATTACAATTCCTCTTTTGAGTTCTTTAAATTGGCAACGAGCTCTATATCCCCTGAAAACTTTTTGAACTCCAAGAATGCCATGAAGAGTTCGAGCACGTGTGTCTTCCAGTTTGCCAATCTGTAGCCAAACACAATGATTTCAAATGAAATACATCTGGAATAAGGTGAAAATTCTAGGTAAAGATTAAGAACATGCAGGGAACTGATCATAAAGCACATGTAAAACAAGGAGTCTATGGATTGTAACAACACAAGCACTACTAGATACAAGTTACTACAAAGATGAATATCCACATTTCTGTATAGATGCAGCATTGTATTGTTTTCTCCAGTGAATAAAACTTCAAAATGGTGGAAATATTATATTATATGTTGATAGTAATTACATAAAACTTCGAAAGCCTGCTGTTTTGATTCATATTGCTTTCAGCAATTACTTAATATAGATTACTCTGATACTAATGGATATCTAATATTTGATCTGAAAAAAATATTCCTAAAAAATATCCTGGGAAGCCTAGCTATGAAAATTGGCACTACCATAGCAAAGTTATAAAAATTTCTATTCTCTGGAAAAATTACACATATCACATATGAAAGTTAAGATGGCCAGAAGCATACACATATATTGTGTTTCTCTTATACGAAAACATCCAAGGATAGCAGTTCAAGCAGATTATAGCAGATTACAACAGGTGATTAGTTGCTTATATAGGGAATTAGAATGACAGCTTGTTAGCAAGTCTGCCAGGTTTGGTGGTAAAGATAGGGATTTGAACCACCTACCTAAAGTCTCTCCTAAACTTTTGCCACCATAATTACAAGGAGACTTGTACCTGAAAGGTCTCTCCTGTATTAGAAATGCATCCTATCTTGGAGATCCATATGGGAGCATCTCCAGTCATTAGGAGACTTCAAATGGATTTGTTTGCATCTCCCTGTTTCTTAGAAGCATCCTTTAAAAATTGGGAACTTTCTGTAGACATTTTGCAGATATATACATTGAGTTTTCCTCAAGTGTTGATATGTGGAAAGCTAAAAGGACTAATAAATATACTATCAGACTTGTAATTTTCTATTTTCTGCATAAACGTTTACAAGTTTTTTTGCAGTAGAAATTTTTGTTATCAAAAATCCCAATGAGGTAATAGTATGAAGAGAATGTAATGTTCCCCTTTTGGCAGTAATCCTGTCAATGGCTCATCAGCCTATTCCGGAATCTTGTAGGCTCGTTGAGGTGAATCAAAGGATTCCAGTTTTGGAAGTTTTGTGGTCGTTCCTCAATATTTACTATTTATAGTAAATACTATATTTGGTAGTTAGCAGTTGTCAGCTTTCAGTCCATCACGTCATCTGGAGCAGTTACTCAAAACTAAGCCTTGGCCTTTTGAAAATATTATTTTAATGAATTTCTTCATTGAAAGGGCAAATTGTTCTAATTTGCAGTTAAAAGGGCAAATTGTTCTAATTTGCAGTTGACCCCTTGGCCTAAGGTATTAACTTCAAGTTGTGTTAAAAGAGGGACTTAAAGGGTGGCGCCTCATGAAGGAATTTAAAAAGGTTTTTATTAATTCTTCCTTGTCTCAAGTGGGACGCATTTTTGTGAAGAATTATATCTTTTTTTTAAAAAGAATGTGTAAAGGCTTTTGGCGTACCTTCTCTGGGATTTGAACAGTCTTCTCTTTTCCTTTAAAAATGAGGCTTGGCTCCAGCATTTGGTTATCTCATATTTTGCTAAACTTATGCTATCGAAATGATTTCTCATTTTGCACTTCAAGGAATGCTGACCTCCTAGTACCTATCTCAATTTCGTGTTTGCAAGATAACACCTAATTGAATTGTTGCTGCTTCTCATCCATACTAGCAGATAGAGCTTCAAGGTGGAATTTTGGAGTTTTTACCAGATTTTGCAGTTGCTGTTTGCACACAGTTGAAAGGCGAATTCACTCACAGCGGTTTGTATGATTTTTGTTTGGTTCTGGGTATTTGGTCTATCTATCTCTAAGGTCTAGGCGACCATTCTCACCAATTTCCAGAATTTAGTTTGAAGTGTGGTTTTTTAAAGAGCAAAATCGCCCCTCAAAGAGGGTTGTACCTTTCTGTTTGCATTGGAATGTGTGTCATAAATAATTGCTGGTGTTTTGAGGTTGTTTCTTCATCTTAGCAGTGGTGCCTAGCTTCTAGTTGATCATTGCCTTTGGTTGCACGCAATTCGGAGGTATTTTGGTTGAGTTATGAATATTTTATGAAATTTTGTAGTTGCTGATTGCCATTTCTAGAATTGCAGATTTATGAGATAGAAGCAATTCATTTGTTGTTTCCATCTTCTTTCTTCATTTCTTATTATATTCTAACTTGGAAACATTGTATAACGTGGTGCTTTGAAAAATGGTGAAAAACAATGTAATTTGCAGCTTTCTCATTTGTACAAACTGTTAACAGTAGTACTATTTCAGTTTTAGCATTTGTTGCATTATTTAATTAACTTCACATTAAGCACCCCTAGATGGTATACCGCCAATGTGGATAATCTGATTTGTAATCCCTTTCATGCCCACTTTCAAGTGGTGAATCCCCACTCTTCAGTGGATGCCTGCCGCAGCAGAAGAAGTATTAATTTTGTAATCTTTTCCCCCCACTGTTTGGTGGTAGCGTGGAAAGTTCTTTGGTTGGTTATCTGCTTTGTTTCATTTCAATTCAGCAGTAGTACTCCACCATATGTTAGCACCTCGTCTGTCAAAAGATCTTGAGTGCACATTCTTGGTGTCGAGTTTAATATCTCTCTTTCAGTGTAATCTCGTACTCATTGATTCAGTAGATCCTAGGGATCCTCTGACCATATGCCCGCCCCTCCTCCTTAAGTGGTTTTAGGGTGCATTCTTGGTTAGAGTTCTTTCATGTACGTTTTGGATTATGCTAACCTTAACGGGTGATTGATTCTATTGTAAATGTTCACTAAAAAACAAGAAAAAATTGAGAGAGAATATTTCAGAGAAACAATGATGGCAATCTCCAAATGCCCCTACTATGTTTTAACCTTAATGGCATTACCCTCCCATCTAAGTCTCTCATATCTAGGTGATTATGCTTTAAAATAATTTTTTTATGACAATGATAATTAAGTATCAACATCATTTATCTTTGCTTTTGTTGACATTTACTTCATACTTCAAAATGTTATTTTTTCCTTTTTTTTAAGCATCTTAGTATTTTACATTCTTCAAAAGTTGCACATCCATTGTATGATTTTTTTTATCTAAATACACATTATGCATTTTTATTTTTCTGTCTTCAGGTACTCACCCCCACCTCCCGCTCCAGTTACAGTCCCCCTCTCCTTGTAACGATGTTGATAATGTGTTTAAATAGCAATGAAAGGACAGTTGCATCGTAAATCCACATACAGATACAATGATTCAGTATGAGGGTCTAATCTTTTAAATTGATAAGAAAGGAAAAATATGGAATGAACTGAAATCAAAGAATGAGATAGTGAAGGCATTAGAAGTAATTTTTTTATATTTGGAGCTAGAGCTATAAATAAAGATCAGTAACAATTTAGTAGTTGCCAAGTATTGAACTAAATTTAATATTAGATGACCTGATACTAACCTATAGAAAATAACACTACACCTGCATATGAGAATCAGGAACCAAAAATATCCACCTTACAAAACAAAGAAGCAGCATATTGAGGGCAATGTTCTCATCAGACATGGGTCAATCTATTATTTAAGTAAGAATGATAGGCAGCATAACTCTTTAAGTTTACTCAATAATTGACAACGTATGATGGCTAAATCAGTAGCTAGTTAGTATTTTGTTTCATGCTTTTGTTTGTATTATCAGGTCGCCAGCTTATATATAGTGGCATCTTACCATGCAAAGGTACCCACTTGTGTTCCAATTGCCTACATGATATCAGAGCCAATCCTTTGAATGCTGGAAAGTGGCAGCCATAATTCTGCTGGAGAAATCAGAGTTCAACCTCATTTTGAAATGCAAACAACATAAGTGTGGTTTTGATCAAATAGATGAACTCACGGGTGGTTTTTGTATGAACTGCATTTTTCCTTGACTGTGGTGAACACATTTGAACTTTTAGATGAAGAATACTGTAGCACCTAGATTCATATGCCGTAGCATACACTTGGTGATGATGCAGAGATATTTAGTTGCCATGTCTAATTCAGCTTGTTTGACATTGTTTGTAAAGAGAGCTCTGGCTGCAGCTTCTATATATAGGCCTTTTATAAGGACTTCTGGGAACTCTTAGATTTTTCAACTGCAACCGCTTTCTCATAAACACTATTCATGAAGTACTCAATTCCAAAGAAGGATGATTGAGTGATGGATTGGGATCTTTGTTTTGTCATTTGCATAGGATTTTTACCAAGGACGAACTCTCACCACATTTTTAATGTGATCTAGGCCTATTGCAGTACCAACCAGAGTAAATGGCTTAACACACACTTAATAAATGCTCTAGGATGAATTCTATAATGTCCCCATTTTCGATGTCCTTCTTTGGGCTAGTTTGGTTCTAACTCACTTACTATTTTTAGTAACTGGTCCTGGCAACAGTGCAGTGTAAGGTTTCCTATTTGGGCAGTGTGTGGAAGTTGTTCGATGAGCTTTAATGTTTTGTGCCAGTTTGATAATTGGTGAGTACTTACTATTTTTAGTAGTTCAATTTCGGGAAACTAATCTCAAACCCATAGTGTCCTTTGCAATGTTATTTCTATGGTGGCGTTGGAGAGCCTAAGGTTGGATTATTTTTAATTTGTTTTTAATCAATCAATTATTTTTATAAAATAACTTTATAACTTAACATTGTTGCCTAATGAGATAACTTAACATTGTTTTAGAAGTTTGAATAAGACAAAATAGTTTCCTTATGAGCAAGGATGCCCCTTTGAGGAATATTTGATTATGTTTTAAAGTATAAAACAAATTATTAAAAAACAAATGGAGAAGGGCATTGCTTTTGGAGGGAAAGCATTTTCAAACTTGAGTTGCCCTAATTTCTCATTGACTCTCTATAATCTCATTTTGGGGTCTCATTTGTTTATGTCCAAGTTCGTTGCATTACAGGATGCTGCTGGATTTTCTCCAGAGGTCTACAGTTTGGTGTTGAGGATGAAAACCCTCTTCATTTAAAAGCTGGTTTTCGTAGTGAAAGACCTATTGTAGTCAGTTGGGAGTGATTCCACTCAGGGGTCATGTTGGTGTGCGTTTTAATACCCACCGAACACAGAATAAAATGCCCAAAGACACTCTATCCTCTCTTGAAAAATCACCGTGTATACTAAGATTGCGAGAAGATCATATGGCGATTCCAAGGTTTCTTTTGTCAGGTCTTGACGTGTGGATAAGATCAGTGGGCGTTGTGATTTGTTGGTAATCACAAGGGGACTTACATTAGAATTTATTTGCAAGCTAAGGACTTAGACGGTTTTGACATTGAAGGCTCCTCCTTTTTGGGTTTTCTCAATTTTAGGATTTCCAAAAAATGTAAACAAAAGATAAGGGTTTAGGAGTGTTAATCTAATCCTAAGAATTCAAGAGACGACAATGATTTGGTGAAACAAGGAACCACACTTTGTTTCGCCTCCTTGGGACAACTACGCAAAGTGGGTGAAATCTTCTAGGGGTGTGATTATGATTTTCATGTCCAGAATAAGACTGAAGTTAAGCATCCACAATTTAAGAGCTCAGGTTAACTTTACGCATTGGATACAAATCATCTATCCAAAGAAAGTATGAGCTAGATTTCACCAATCACCGCTATCAGATCTATCATTCATTAACAAAACATATAAATGAAATACTAATTTAATTCTACTCTAAGTGTTGAAGGAGAAATATGAAAACCTTGCACACTACTTGAAAATAAAAGTGGTTCTTAGCAAATCATGCACAAGAGCTTTTATAAACGGAAATAGTTTTGTCGCAACAATCTTATACAACTCACTTCACAAATTACAAATGAGGGGAGAGCTCAATTTATAGGCTCCCCGATTACAATTCAATGGCCAAGATTGATTTCGAATCAACGGCCAAGATTACAAAATAAAACCCTAATTAGGGCTTGTCACAATTAACTACCTCTCAAACAATGAGAAAATTACATTTTGGGACACTTGTCCTTCTTGCTAAATATAAACCAACTCCATGGATAAGTCAAGTTCATTGAACCTAGACATGTTGACTTGGAACAATTTCATTGGGTGGAAGATGACGAGGCGCCACCTTAGCGTGCTGGATGTCCTCCTTGGTCTCCTTGTTCTTTTTCCATGTACTTGCCTTAGAATATCTTCTTTGCCAACAACTTTGTCCTTTGTGCTTGTTTCTTCCTAGCTTTGATCTTGGATTTCCTTTGAGATTTTGATTTCTTCTTCTCACTTGCATCTGAATCTTTGAGGTCTCCTCTTGGAGCAGTTATTGAACTTTTCTTTCCTGATTGCTTTGAAATTCCTTCTCCTGTGCCTTCACCATAATGGAAGAAATTGGAACTTTCTTTGTGAAGTATTTCCCATACTTAGCCAAACTTATGGCTATTCAATGTCATTTTGTAATGCCTTCATGTGGACCATTCAACACTTAGCCAAGATTTTGGCCATCTTTATGCTCGAATGAACTTTTCCTGTGGATTTGTCTTCAATTCTGAGTTTGGCTTGTGCTAAGTAGGGAAGACTCCATCCTTGGGCAAGAATTTTATTCATTTCCTCTTTATTTCTCTTCATTTTTCCTGTTTTCTTTCCAACACTTAGTCAAAATTTGATCCTTTTATTGTAGGAAAATTCCACACTTAGCCATTTTTTTGATTCCTCTTGGCAAATTTTACCATGTTTGTTTCTAACCTTGGCGGACTTTGGCACATGTCATGCCAGTTTTCTATTATGCTTGAGCGGACTTCCTCATTAGCAAGCCAATTATTTTTCTTTCTCCCTGGCAAACTTGGCTATGTCCTGGACAAGGCGGACTTTGAAGCTGGCTTAGATAAGTGCATGGCGGACTTCAAGGTTGGCTAGACATGCTTTGGCGGACTTCATCTTTGGCTAGACCATGTGCACTTCCATTTGGGCGGACTTTGTCTTCGGCCTGCCATCTTCATACTAGGCGAACTTGGTGAGTGCTTAGACATTCTCATGCTTGGCGCACTTTGCCAATGCCTTAGAAATTTTCCTTCCCTCCAAAGTTGGGCGGACTTCTCAATAGATTTGCCAATTTTCCTCTTGGGTGGGTGGACTTGGAAGCTTCTTTGCCATCTCACATCTCTCCTCTAGGCACTTCATGCCTTAGATATCTTCCATCTTGCTTGAGGGCGGACTTTGGAGTCTTCTTACCAATCACGCCTTTTCCATGCCTTAGAAACTTTTACCATGCTAGGAAGGGGGGCGAACTTCAAGATTTTCATGCCAAGGGCGGACTTTGAAGCTGGCCGGACTAATGGTGTGTGTTTTGAATACGCCACCGAACACAGAATAAAATACCCAAGCACACTCTATCCTCTCTTGAAAAGTGATTGCAAATACCTAGAAGATAATACAATAACTCCAATGTTTCTTTTGATTAGGTCATGATGTGTGGATAAGGCCAGTGGGCATTGTGATTGCTGGTAATCACAAGGGGACTTACGTTATAATTTGTTTGCAGATTGAGGACTTAGACAGTTTTATCTTTGAAGGCTCTTTTTGATGGGTATTTTAGATTCTCCAAAAAAAAGGATAACGGTTTAGAGATCTAAACTACGCCTAAGAACTCAAGAGATGGCAACAACTAGATAAAATAGGGTAACCACACTTTGTTTCGCCTCCTTCGGACAACTACGCAAAGCGGGTGCAATCTTCAACGGAAGTGATAATAATTTTCATGTTTCAATTGATAATTAAAACAAATAGAAGTTAAGCATCCACAAATTAATGGCTCAAGCTAACTTTACACATCGAATGCAAATCATCCATTCGACAAAAGTATGAGCTAAATTTTATCCACCGCTGCTATCAAATCTATCATTCACTCATAACATGTAAATGAAATACTAATTTAATTCTACTTTAAGTGTTGAAGGAGAAATATTAAAACCGTGCACACTACTTGAAAATAAAAGTGGTTCTTAGCAAATCATGCACAAGAGTTTTTATAAACGGAAATAGTTTTGTCGCAACAATCTTATACAACTCACTTCACAAATTACAACTGAGGGGTGAGCTCAATTTATAGGCTCCCCAATTACAATTCAATGGCCAAGATTGATTTCGAATCAACGGCTGAGATTACAAAATAAAACCCTAATTAGGGCTTGTCATAATTAACTACCTCTCGACCAATGAGAAAATTACATTTTGGGACACTTGTCCTTCTTGCTAAATATAAACCAATTCCATGGAAAAGTCAAGTTCATTGAACCTAGACCTATTGACTTGGGACAATTTGATTGGTTGGAAGATGACGAGGCGCCACCTCAGCGTGCTGGATGTCCTCCTTGGTCTCCTTGTTCTTTTTCCATGTACTTGCCTTAGAATATCTTTCTTTGTTGACGACTTTGTCCTTTGTGTTTGTTCCTTCCTAGCTTTGACCTTGGATTTCCTTTGGGATTTTGATTTCTTCTTCTCACTTGCATTTGAAGTCTGGAAGTCTCCCCTTGGAGCAATTATTGAACTTTTCCTTCCTAATTGCTTTGAAATTCCTTCAAGTGCCTTGAATATGGAGAAGAACTCTCCTATGCTTTTGCCAAAATGGAGGAAATTGGAACTTTCTTTGTGAAGTATTTCCCATACTTAGCCAAACTTATGGCTATTCAATGTCATTTTGTAATGCCTTCATGTGGACCATTCAACACTTAGCCAAGATTTTGGCCATCTTTATGCTCAAATGAACTTTGCCTGTGGATTTGTCTTCAATTCTGAGTTTGGCTTGTGCTAAGTAGGGCGGACTCCATCCTTGGGCAAGAATTTTATTCATTTTTTCTTTACTCCTCTTCATTTTTCCTGTTTTCTTTCCAACACTTAGTCAAAATTTGATCCTTTTATTGTAGGAAAATTCCACACTTAGCCAATTTTCTGAGTTTTCCTTGGCAGACTTCATGCTTGGCCGGACATTTTTCATTGAGCGGACTTTCTGCTTGGTCGGACATTTTCTTTGAGCGGACTTTCTGCTTGGCCGGACATTTTTCTACTAGGCGAACTTGGTGAGTGCTTAGACATTCTCGTGCTTGGCGCACTTTGCCAATGCCTTAGAAATTTTCCTTGCCCCCAAAGTTGGGTGGACTTCTTAGTAGATTTGTCAATTTTTCTCTTGGGTGGGCGGACTTGGAAGCTTCTTTGCCAGTCATGCCTTTTCCATGCTTTAGAAACTTTTACCATGCTGGGACATGCATTTCCCTCTAGGCGCACTTGACCCTGTGGCTGGACACCTTCATGGTGGACTTCACCAATGCTTGGACATGCTTTCCTTGTGGCGGACTTTGTACTTAGCCAGACATCTGACTTAGTCAAAAATTTCAAATTTTCTCTCTCCTTCTGGGTTGGGCAAACTTGAAGATCTCTCTGCCATTTTGTATTTTATGCATGCCTTAGGAATTTATTTCATGCTGAGTTGGGTGGACTTGGTGCTTGCCTTTCCAAACATTCTTCCTTCCGTGCCTTAGAATTTTATTCCATCATGCCAAGGAGTGAATTTTATGCCAGCTTGATCCCCTCTCTCTCTAGGCATATATTTTTTTATCCATGCCTTAGAAATTTTGATCTTCCAAAGTTGGGCGAATTTTTATCTTTCCTTGCCAATGGCATATTTTGTCCTTCATTTGTCCAAGGCGGACTTCAACCTTTTCTTGCCATGGCGAATTTTAGCCTTGCCTTGTCCAGGGCGGACTTGGCACATGTTCATTCCATTCATCTTTCCCTTTCTCCCCATGGCAGACCTGGGCTCTTTCTTGCCAAGGGCGGACTTGGCCTTCTTTGTGCCTTCTTGGACTTCATGCTTCTCAGGCCATGGGCAGACTTGGAGGCCTCTCATGCCATGGCGGACTTGAGCCTTGGCTTGCCAATGCCTACCTTGCCAAAGGTAGGGCGGACTTCATGTCTTGTCTGCCATTCTTTCCTCATGGGCACCCTTCATCAAACTTAGCCATTTTCACCAAACTTTTGCCATTTTACCTTGATTTTCATGATTTCTGGAGGCATGTTGACTTCATGCTCTGTGGGATCCGAAAATATAAACTTTTTCCAAAAATAGAAACTTTCCAAAAATAGAAACTTTCTAAAAATAAGAAAAAGCAAAAAGCATCCCTAAAAAATAGGAACTCCAGAATGGCCTAAAAATGCCAAAAATCAAAAAAGCAAAAAGCAAAAAAAGCAGAATCCCTAAAAAATAGGAAGTGCCAGAATTGACTCAAAGCAATGGCGTTCCTCGTCTACCGGTCCTTCTAAGCACTTCCATGACATCTAGGCACTGATATGTGCTTGAATTCTCTACTTGGCTCAGATGATTTCCAGAAAACTCTAATTCCTCATTGTAAACAAAATGGTGATAAGCAGTTGCGCTGCCAAGGCAAAAACCAAAAAGCAAAAGAAGGGGGTCCCCATTTGCAATGGGGCGATGTGTGAAATAGGTCACAACATCTAGCACCAACTTGAATAAATGTTCCTGCACATTTCAAAGATAGAGTTTTCTTAAATTAATTCTAATAGGAACTCCAGAATGACCTAAAAATGCCAAAAAAAAAAGAAGCAAAAAGCAAAAAACAACAGAATCCCTAAAAAATAGGAAGTGCCAGAATTGACTCAAAGCAATGGCGTTCCTCGTCTACCGGTCCTTCTAAGCACTTCCATGACATCTAGGCACTGATATGTGCTTGAATTCTCTACTTGGCTCAGATGATTTCCATAAAACTCTAATTCCTCATTGTAAACAAAATGGTGATAAGCAGTTGCGCTGCCAAGGCAAAAACCAAAAAGCAAAAGAAGGGGGTCCCCATTTGCAATGGGGCGATGTGTGAAATAGGTCACAACATCTAGCACCAACTTGAATAAATGTTCCTACACATTTCAAAGATAGAGTTTTCTTTAAACCCCAAATCTTAAATTAATTCTAATTAACTTACCCATTGGCTAAGGGGGGTACTCAAAAGGAAAGAGGAATCCTAAACTGTATCCAGACCTTTCATCCTTCAGTTACGAGTGTGTGCACATGCGTTTATTTCCGTCTCATAAGAACAATATGACTCTTTGGTTTCGTTATGGCCTTCTTGTGTAGTTTGTCTTAACTCCAAAAGCATCCTTGGATAGAGCCCCGCTCCCAGCGAGCGTCCATAGCCCCGGCGAGGTTATCTCTATAATCTCACGGAGATTGCTCTACTTCCGGTGATTTTTTTTTGTTAGTGAGTGTACACCTGTAGAGATGTCTGCACACCCAGAGCCAAGTGTTTTGACCTTTTTCTCTTTTTCTTTTCCTTCATTTTGATATTCTTTTTTTGTTCACATATTTCCACACTTTGGCTTGTAAGCAATGAAGCTCACATGGGCTTGAGTATTATAGTGGCGCTGAAGTAAGACTTTTGATTATTTTCTTTTAGCTTGACCATGACTTCACCTAGGAAACCATAATGACTCAGAGAATTCCTTAAGTGTGTATAATAACTACAAGACTCAGTGTCAAGATACAATAGATGATTCCCTTTCCAGTCAAGTACTAACCTTAACCAAACGATGAAGTTGAAAAAGAACAATCTTGGATTCACAAGTACCTCATAAAATAATATCCAAGAAATGGAGTGAACATAATTTAGCACAGACGCTAGAGTTCTTAAGATACAACACCCTTCACAAATGGGAGCCGCTTTATTAAAAGCAAAACAAAACGGACAAGCAAACTAAACTAAGAAAGCTAAATGACTAATCAAAAGCAAACAAAGCAAAACGTGAAAGAAAACCTACTCTAAACAAAAACAAAAATTTTAAGCGAACAACAGTCAAAAGATATAGTAAATACAACTCCCCGCATGATTTCTCAGGATGTGTAGGAACAACAATGCAGCGGTCATAGTGCGAAATTTTGCAAACCTATCTTTAAATTCGGAAAAGTATTCTTTCAGAGGACAAACTTGAAATTCAAGCAAAACTTCGGGAAAGATTAGTAACTGGGGCGACTCACCCGGACCATGATTAATCCATAAACAAGTTATATTTCCTAAATCTCCATAATCAAAATGATATTCCTTGTAGTCAACAATAGGGAAAGATACAACCTGGTGGTCTTCATTCACAAACATGAATTCTTGCTCGTCATCCATTGCTTCATCAGGAGGTCGAAGTTGATGGTGAACCATACCACTTGCATCTGAAACATGGAGATCAACATCACATTCCAAACTGGGTGGAGTGTGGTGGGGATTGGATTTGGAAATTTGAATTATTTCATGCACCAGCTCCTTTTGAATCCCTAACAATGGATCAAGCCCCAACCTGAATTGTTCTCCATTCTCTACCTCTGTTACAGTTACTTGTTCATCAGGTAGCATGCCATTTGTTTCAATTTCATCAAGAAATTCTTCCATGATTGTGAGCATTGGATCCAACGCTGACGCAAAATGTATTTCATATTCTTCTTCCATCTTGGTTGCCCATTGATCGTCAAACATATTATCTTGCCTCAAGCCGCCTGTCATTTCTTCCATCTTGTTTATGCATGATTGAACTTTTTCATCAAGGACCATTCCTTCTTGAAGTGCAATGGAACCACTTCCTTCTTGTGTCACACCGTCCACTTGAGGGCCCTCTCCAACTTGTAGTTCTTCATTTTCACACAATTCCACGTGTTGATATTGGATTGCCTCTCTCGCTTGGATGTATATTAATTCCTTGATCTTTACTCTAACGGCCTCCTCTGGCGTTACAATGCTTGGAATATCTTTGCCCACTTGATCCCTAAGCTCGATCACATCATCCTGTTGTGACTTATTCTCCCTGTTGTTAGATGACATTGTGGTACATTCTTCATCTGGTGCTAAAAATGTTCGCTTGACATACTCAATCCATGTTTCATGCTTGAAGCATCCATATGGTAACTCTGGTAATCTGAGGTGACATCTGGCATGGTTGATGGCCTGTTCACATGATGTGTAAGTGAACTCTGGATGAGGTGCGTTGTGAATCCGACACCAACGAGGGAGCAAAACACCTTCCAAGTGAACATTACCTAGTTCTATTTGATATTGGATTCTAAGTATGAACCTCGTGAAGGCCTCATTTCTAACTTCTGGAATGCTATAATCATCAGGTTCTACATCCAACACTCCTGGCTTTGGAACATCCCAAAAGAAAATTTTCCCTTGGAGAACAAGCTCTATCCTTGAGAGGAATGTCAAGCGACTGATCTCTTCGTGCTTGGAGGTCTCATGAATTCAGCATCTTCCTGGCAAAGCAAACTTAGACAAATTCCTGGGATGCAGCTGTGCATTCAATTTTTTTTGGATTTACGCAATATCCACGAGACTGTGTCGAGAACAAGACATATGGAATGGATGCCCATCCATTGAGAGATTCCTTTTTCGATTCTCCATTTCTGACTTTTTTGGAATTTTTTTCTAACTTTTCACTTTTTTTGTATTTTTTGACATAAAAGAGATCTAACATATCTCTGATTTGGCATTTCAAAGTTCATACTGGTTCCATCCAGTTGAATTTCCTTCTTTTTCTCTATTTCAGTTCTAAGCAAATGAATCATTCTCCGTTAAAGCCCTCCTTCTAGCGCCAATTCTGTTGGTGTGTGTTTTGAATACGCCACCGAACACAGAATAAAATGCCCAAGGACACTCTATCCTCTCTTGAAAAGTGATTGCAAATACCTAGAAGATAATACAATAACTCCAATGTTTCTTTTGGTCAGGTCATGACGTGTGGATAAGGCCAATGGGCGTTGTGATTGCTGGTAATCACAAGGGGACTTACGTTATAATTTGTTTGCAGATTGAGGACTTAGACGGTTTTATCTTTGAAGGCTCTTTTTGATGGGTATTTTAGATTCTCCAAAAAAAAGGCAAAAAAAGATAAGGGTTTAGAGATCTAAACTACACCTAAGAACTCAAGAGACGGCAGCAACTAGATAAAATAGGGTAACCACACTTTGTTTCGCCTCCTTCGGACAACTACGCAAAGCGGGTGCAATCTTCAACGAAAGTGATAATAATTTTCATGATTGAATTGATAATTAAAACAAACAGAAGTTAAGCATCCACAAATTAATGGCTCAGGCTAACTTTACACATCGAATGCAAATCATCCATTCGACAAAAGTATGAGCTAAATTTTATTCACCGCTGCTATCAAATCTATCATTCACTAATAACATGTAAATGAAATACTAATTTAATTCTACTCTAAGTGTTGAAGGAGAAATATTAAAACCTTGCACACTACTTGAAAATAAAAGTGGTTCTTAGCAAATCATGCACAAGAGCTTTTATAAACGGAAATAGTTTTGTCGCAACAATCTTATACAACTCACTTCACAAATTACAAATGAGGGGCGAGCTCAATTTATAGGCTCCCCAAGTACAATTCAATGGCCAAGATTGATTTCGAATCAACGGCCGAGATTACAAAATAAAACCCTAATTAGGGCTTGTCATAATTAACTACCTCTCGACCAATGAGAAAATTACATTTTGGGACACTTGTCCTTCTTGCTAAATATAAACCAATTCCATGGAAAAGTCAAGTTCATTGAACCTAGACCTGTTGACTTGGGGACAATTTGATTGGTTGGAAGATGATGAGGCGCCACCTCAGCGTGCTGGATGTCCTCCTTGGTCTCCTTGTTCTTTTTCCATGTACTTGCCTTAGAATATCTTTCTTTGTTGACGACTTTGTCCTTTGTGTTTGTTCCTTCCTAGCTTTGACCTTGGATTTCCTTTGGGATTTTGATTTCTTCTTCTCACTTGCATTTGAAGTCTGGAAGTCTCCCCTTGGAGCAGTTATTGAACTTTTCCTTCCTAATTGCTTTAAAATTCCTTCAAGTGCCTTGAATATGGAGAAGAACTCTCCTATGCTTTCGCCAAAATGGAGGAAATTGGAACTTTCTTTGTGAAGTATTTCCCATACTTAGCCAAAATTTTGGCTATTCAATGTCATTTTGTAATGCCTTCATGTGGACCATTCAACACTTAGCCAAGATTTTGGCCATCTTTATGCTCGAATGAACTTTGCTTGTGGATTTGTCTTCAATTCTGAGTTTGGCTTGTGCTAAGTAGGGCGGACTCCATCCTTGGGCAATAATTTTATTCATTTTTTCTTTACTCCTCTTCATTTTTCCTGTTTTCTTTCCAACACTTAGTCAAAATTTGATCCTTTTATTGTAGGAAAATTCCACACTTAGCCAATTTTCTGAGTTTTCCTTGGCAGACTTCATGGTTGGCCGGACATTTTTCTTTGAGCGGACTTTCTGCTTGGTCGGACATTTTCTTTGAGCGGACTTTCTGCTTGGTCGGACATTTTTCTACTAGGCGAACTTGGTGAGTGCTTAGACATTCTCGTGCTTGGCGCACTTTGCCAATACCTTAGAATTTTTCCTTGCCCCCAAAGTTGGGCGGACTTCTTAGTAGATTTGTCAATTTTTCTCTTGGGTGGGCGGACTTGGAAGCTTCTTTGCCAGTCACGCCTTTTCCATGCTGGGACATGCATTTTCCTCTAGGCGCACTTGACCCTGTGGCTGGACACCTTCATGGCGGACTTCACCAATGCTTGGACATGCTTCCCTGTAGCGGACTTTGTATTGTCATGTCCCCGAAACAACAATACCATAAAGACCAAGTGTTAAAATACAAATAAATTAATAAATAAAATAAATAGCAATATTAATGTTAAATATAAAATAAATGTGTACCATATCAATATAAATATATAAATATGAAATAATAAATATAATAATAATATATAGACAAATTATTGTTATTAGATTCCAATATTAAATAACTTAATATCAAAAATAATAATAATAAATAAATATTATAATCATTACACATTACAGATTGTAATATACATTAGAATAAAATAATAATAAGATATTAGAAAACTGGTTTTATTATTATACTTTAATGTTAAAATATATTCAATAAAACATCAAAATAAAATAATAAAATAAGTATATAATCTGAAATATCATAATTATTAGTAATAATATATTATTTTCAAAAATAGATATTATTGTGATAATAAGCCTTTAAATGCAGCAATTAAAACCTAAGAAAGGGATATATTTTATGAAAAGTCGCCTCTTTCACCAAACAATACATTCTCCCTATGAGTCACCTACCTTGAATGGTATAAATAGAAGGAAGGAAAATAAAGAAGAAAAAAAATATAGACTTGGATAAATACGATCTGCAATTCAGAACAGCAGCAACAATGATTGTTATGCATTGGAATATAGTCATTTAATATATATATATATTATTTAATAGGCATACAAGTATATATGCATAGATATAGATAAATTTTATAATGAATAATATGCAATTAATAAAGAATAATATATGAATAAGGAAAGAATAATTATATAAACATATATATATGAATACTAATGGATATAAGTAAAAGAATAATTATATATATATATATATATATATATATATATATGTATATGTATTATACAATTATGCACTAATGATGCTTGTTGCAATTATTAAACCTTATAAGTAATTGTGATTATTTGATATAAAAATGAATAAATTAATGAATGTCTTTATCTTATGATTGATTAGGAAAGGGAGAAAAAGAACATAGTTTGAACACTAAACCATCATAAAGGATATCTTCAAAAACTCAGGGCAAGAATTATGGTAAACCTAGAAAGGGACATTACATGTACTTAGCCAGACATCTGACTTAGTCAAAATTTTCAAATTTTCTCTCTCCTTTTGGGTTGGGCAAACTTGAAGATCTCTCTACCATTTTGTATTTTATGCATGCCTTAGGTATATATTTCATGTTGAGTTGGGTGGACTCGGTGCTTGCCTTTCCAGACATTCTTCCTTCTGTGCCTTAGAATTTTATTCCGTCATGCCGAGGAGTGAATTTTGTATTTTATGCATGCCTTAGGAATTTATTTCATGCTGAGTTGGGTGGACTTGGTGCTTGCCTTTCTAGACATTCTTCCTTCCGTGCCTTAGAATTTTATTCCGTCATGCCGAGGAGTGAATTTTATGCCAGCTTGATCCCCTCTCTCTCTAGGCATATATTTTTTTATCCATGCCTTAGAAATTTTGATCTTCCAAAGTTGGGCGAATTTTTATCTTTCCTAGCCAATGGTGTATTTTGTCCTTCATATGTCCAAGGCGGACTTCAACCTTTTCTTGCCATGGCGAATTTTAGCCTTGCCTTGTCCAGGGCGGACTTGGCACATGTTCATTCCATTCATCTTTCCCTTTCTCCCCATGGCAAACCTGGGCTCTTTCTTGCCAAGGGCGGACTTGGCCTTCTTTGTGCCATCCACCTCTTCCTTGGGCGAACTTCATGCTTCTCAGGCCATGGGCGGACTTGGAGGCCTCTCATGCCATGGCGGACTTGAGCCTTGGCTTGCCAATGCCTACCTTTGGCATGCCAAAGGTAGGGCGGACTTCATGTCTTGTCTGCCATTCTTTCCTCATGGGTGCCCTTCATCAAACTTAGCCATTTTCACCAAACTTTTGTCATTTTACCTTGATTTTCATGATTTTTGGAGGTGTGTTGACTTCATGCTCTGTGGGATCCGAAAATAGAAACTTTTTCCAAAAATAGAAACTTTCCAAAAATTAAAAAAAAGCATAAAGCATCCCTAAAAAATAGGAACTCCAGAATGGCCTAAAAATGCCAAAAATTAAAAAAGCAAAAAGCAAAAAAAAACAGAATCCCTAAAAAATAGGAAGTGCCAGAATTGACTCAAAGCAATGGCGTTCCTCGTCTACCGGTCCTTCTAAGCACTTCCATGACATCTAGGCACTGATATGGGCTTGAATTCTCTACTTGGCTCAGATGATTTCCAGAAAACTCTAATTCCTCATTGTAAACAAAATGGTGATAAGCAGTTGCGCTGCCAAGGCAAAAACCAAAAAGCAAAAGAAGGGGGTCCTCATTTGCAATGGGGCGATGTGTGAAATAGGTCACAACACGGACGAGATGCATTTTCCTCTAGGCGCACTTGACCCTGTGGCTGGACACCTTCATGGCGGGCTTCACCAATGCTTGGACATGCTTCCCTGTTGGAAGGCGAGCTTTTCCTTGTGCCTGCCATTGCTCCCCTTGGTGTCTAGGTGGACTTCATGTTGCCTTAGCCATTTCTTTGGGTGAACTTTGCCAATGCTTAGACATTTCTCTTCCTGTGGCGGACTTTGTACTTGGCCAGACATCTAACTTAGTCAAAAAATTCAAATTCTCTCTCCTTCTGAGTTGGGCGAACTTGAAGATCTCTCTGCCATTTTGTATTTTATTCATGCCTTAGGAATTTATTTCATGCTGAGTTGGGTGGACTTCATGCTTGCCTTGCCAGACATTCTTCCTTCCGTGCCTTAGAATTTTATTCCGTCATGCCGAGGAGTGAATTTTATGCCAGCTTGATCCCCTCTCTCTCTAGGCATATATTTTTTTATCCATGCCTTTGAAAAATTTCTTCTTCCAAAGTTGGGCAGACTTCAACGTCTCCTTGACATTGACGCACTTGGCATCTTACCTGTCCAAGGGCGGACTTGGCACTTCATCAAGCCATGGGCGGACTTGGAAGCTTGTCTTTCCATCCATTTCTCTCATGGGCGGTCTTTGTGTCTTCTCTGCCAAGGGCGGACTTGGAGCTTGTCTTGCCTATGGCGGACTTGGAGCTTGCCAAGACAGGGCGGACTTGGTACTTCATCTAGCCATGGCGATCTTGGAGGCTTCCTTTCCATGGGCGGACTTCACTCTTGGCCTGCCAATGCTTGCCTTTGGCGAATTTCTCAGGCTTGTCATTTTTCATCAATTTTTTACCTTTTACCTTGATTTTCATGTTGATTTCTCTCAATCTGGAGGAGTGTTAACTTCATGATCAGTGGGACCTCGAAATAGAAACTTTTCCCAAAATAGGAACTTTCCAAAAATAGAAACTTTCTAAAAATAGAAAAAAGCAAAAAGCATCCCTAAAAAATAGGAACTCCAAAATGGCCTAAAAATGCCAAAAATCAAACAAGCAAAAAGCAAAAAAGCAGAATCCCTAAAAAATAGAAAGTGTCAGAATTGACTCAAAGCAATGGCGTTCCTCCTCTACCGGTCCTTCTAAGCACTTCCATTACATCTAGGCACTGATATGGGCTTGAATTCTCTACTTGGCTCAAATGATTTCCAGAAAACTCTAATTCCTCATTGTAAATAAAATGGTGATAAGCAGTGAAAAGCAAAAAGAAGGGGGTCCCCATTTGCAATGGGGCGATGTGTGAAATAGGTCACAACAGGTCACTTTGGTGCTTAACAAATATTCAAGTTTTCAGTATTTTGGTATTGAAAGATGAAGATTCTTGAATATTTTTGAAGTGTTGCTTATTGGGTTTGGTGTGAATGAGTTTGGCTTTGAAGGGTCTGGTTATGGCGTTGAGTTTCAAGGTGGATTTTGAGGGTTTTGAGCAGTTAACAGTGAATTTCTGAGTAATACATTCCCAGGGAAGAATCTGATTATTTGTTCATAACTCCAATTTTGCTTGGGATAACTTTCTGGGTATTGTTTCATTTGAAGCTCCTTATCTTGGCGCCCCATAAAATATATTTACTTGCATTTATCAGCAAAGGATTGAATTATTAGGACAAATCGTCTCAGCAAGTATGGCGCTCAATTTGGTGTTTCTGGTTGATTAGACCTGCTGTTGTGATGATCAGGATCTGCACCTTTAAGGGGTTTGAAGGGCATTAGTTTGTGACGAGTTACAGGAGTTTGAAGGGCTTTCTTGTTGGAGTTGTTATCAGCTGTTTGAAGACTTATTACCAGGTCTGAAACTATTATTTTTGAGTCTGAATACACTTGCATTAGTCTGATTTTGTATGCTAAATCTGAAGTTTCTGATATGATGTCCGATGAAATATATTTCTGAAGTTGTATCTATTTGCAAATCAATCATTATAGTTTCTTTCTATGCTTTATGATATTTTATCATGAATGCAAATTTGCAAAACCATGAATGGCATTTGAAACACAAGCAAACCATCATCAAACAAAACTCAATTAGCAAATCAGAAAACTGTGGTGTACGGATTGCAAGGGGGAAGGTCACAAAAAGGCGAACTGCCCAAAGAAGCTGTTCTACGATATTTGCCAAGTGATGTGACATTCCATCAAGGAATGCCCATACAATCTAAAAGCAAGGGGTACACAAGTACTCTTCACTCAGGGAGAACCATCAACACCACCGAAGCCCCAGTACAATAGCAATGCATCCCTTGGAGGTTACTGAAGCAACAAAAGTCCAAGAAGTAAGATACAGTACGATGGTAAAGGAAGGCCCATGATACAATGCTGGAAGTGCAACGAATGGGGCCACTTCACCAGGGAACGCCAGAATGGTCAAGGTTCAAGGGGAAGACTGTGCAAGTGGTGTGGATCAAGTGATCATGAAGACAATGAATGCCCAAAGCAAAATGGCATCCATATGTTAGATGTGGAAGTGCAAGAGGCATTGGCAATTACTAAAGCGTAAACGAAGAAGGCTACCTACCCAAGTCCATGTACAGAGAAACAAAGAATGAAGGAAGCAAAAGTAGAAGTGGAGATGGCGATGGCAAATGAACACAAAGCACCTCTGGAGAATACGAACACCTCTTAGCGGTCGAAGGCAAAAAACAACATTGTACAACAGGTATTGCAGACCACCGTACCCATAAAGGTGATTGACCTTCTCCAAATTATGCCACAGTTGGGACTGGCAATCACGAATGTTGTCAGTAATGACCAACGTCAGTGACAAGAAGGCCAAAGGAAAGAATTGATAGCAGAACCACCACCGTACGGTGAACAAACCATCGACCCAATGGTGTTGACAGAAACATTGAGAAGATGCCAATGGTCGTACAAATGGAGATCGGAGGAAAAATCCTAACAAACACTATCATCGATGGAGGATCAAGAGTCAATGGTACTACCAAAAGACACATGAAAGAGTCTCGGAAAGCCGACACTCTGGCCACCAACATTCCAACTCGTGGGTGCCGATCAACACGGCATCAAACCGTTGGGAACATTGATGGCGCAAAAGGTAATGATTGGGACACAACCGTTCCTACTAAACTTCGTAGTCATTCCACTACAGAGGAAGGCGTACGATGTGTTGCTTGGAAGAGGATGGTTGGTGGCAGCCAAAGCAAATCACAATTGGAAGAGGAACACACTCTCGATTGAGAGCAATGGGCAGAAGTACGCCATTGACTTAAAGAACCAGGCCGTGAACGAAGAATTGGCTTCCTCCAAATCAAAATTAGACGGAGGTGAGTCGGATGTCGATGAAGGGAGGAAAGCTATGCATGTAATGTCCCCATTTTAGCCATTTGCTCTTCAATAGCTCATCGGCCTATTCCAAAAGTCTGTAGACTCATTGAGGTTAAATTAGGATTTCCATTGTTTGGAAGTTTTTGGCATTTCTCAGAATTTACTAATTTTTAGTAAGTTCTAATTTTGGCAATGGTCCTGTTGACAACATCTCAGTAAGTTTACCATTTTAGTTGGAGCAATTGAGTATGTTTGGTTTTAGCTTTTGAGGTGAAATATTGGAGAGATAAGTTAATTCAAGTCATTAATGTTATATTTTTTAATTGACCCCCTTGGCCTAGTGTTATGACTTGAAGTTGTGTTAAAAGGTGGACATAAAGGGCGGACGTCTCATGGAGGAAATAATTGTTATTTTATAATGTTTATTGTGCCATTAAGTTTGGACACCTAGATAAGTTGGAATAAAGTGTTTTAAAAATTGAAATATTTCAAAAAAAGTGAATGGGCATCCCTTTCTTGGAGGAGTTATGGAATTTGAAAAGTCGCCTTCAATTCTATAAAAGAGAGTGTTTGCTCCAGCATTTATCATCCAATGTTTATGCTAAAGTTATGTTATGATATTGCTATTAGGATTCAACCATGATGGGCATCCCTTTCTTGGAGGAGTTATGGAATTTGAAAAGTCACCTTCAATTCTATAAAAGAGAGTGTTTGCTCCAACATTTATCATCCAATGTTTATGCTAAAGTTATGTTATGATATTGCTATCAAGATTCAACCGTGTAGTTTTTGAGTCAAACTCATTGACCCATGTTTCATGAGTAGTGGTTCACAAGAACCCATCTCATGATAATGAATGGTCCACTTAGCATTCATTGCATCTAGGTGATGCTCACAGAGGTGAAGCATTGGTCCGTCCCGAGAGGTCACCCATCCCAGTACTGCTCCAACTCAAGCGCGCTTAACCACATAGTTTCCCCCAAGGTTTAGCCCACTTAGCTTGTTACCCCATTTGCAAAACCTTCAGCAAGTGTTATGCCTTATGAACCATTCATTATAGAGCCCCTTTAGCTCATCAATTGATAAGTAGGAGGTTTCTTCCACAGTGTGTCAAATTATGATATTGCTATCAGTATTCAACCGTGTAGTTTTCAAGTTAAACTCATTGACCCATGTTTCATGAGTAGTGGTTCACAAGAACCCATCTCTCATGATAATGAATGGTCCACTTAGCACTCATTGCATCTAGGTGATGCTCACATAAGTGAAGCATTGGTCCGTCTCGGGAGGTCACCCATCCCAGTACTGCTCCAGCTCAAGCGCACTTAACCACGGAGTTTCCCCCAAGGTTTAGCTCACTTAGCTTGCTACCCCATTTGCAAAACCTTCGGCAAGAGTTATGCCTTATGAACCATTCATTATAGAGCCCCTTTAGCTCATCAATTGAAATGGCATTGTAAATTCAGCTTTGAATCCTTACCTCCTAGCAATTAACCAATTTCGTGTTTGGAAGATAACACCTAGTTGGCTTCATGGCTGCTTCTCATCCAGACAAGCAGATTGGGCTTCAAAATGGAGAATTTTGGTGATGTTTCTCAGTTTTGGTGTTGCTGGTATTACTACAGTTGAAAGTGTTTTTAGTTAGTAGCTTTTTGTGCAAATAAAATATCATTTTGGGTATGCTTGCAAAGTGATTCTAGACTCAAGGCGACCCTTTCCACAAGAGATTGGAATTTATTTCCAAGTTATTATTTTTATATTGCAAAATCACACCTCCCAACAAGCCGTACCTCTCATGATAGGCATTGGAATTCGTGCCAAATAATTGGAAGCGATTTGAAGTTGTTTCATCATTGTAACTTGGGCGCCTATCCTCCAAAGAGTCTTTGTACTTCGTTTCATCACGTTTGAAGGTATATTGATGAAGTTGTGAGCATTTATGTGGTTTTTTGTTTTCTGGTTGACATTTTCAGTTTGCTGGTTTTTGTTATCAGACTTCAATAAGTTCAGTTTTTAGCTTCAATTTCAGTATTAGAGAGGTCTAAAACTTGGAAGTTTCATCCTTCACATATTTGCATTCTATCTATTAATGTAACACTTGTAAATTGGAGATTTCTCTAATTGTAAGGTTGTGAATTAGTAGTACTAATCCAACCATTGGTTTTTACTGCATTTACTTGTGATTTTTAATGCAAACATTATAACCCTTGGATGGTTTACCGCCAGTGTGGAAAAAGAACTCAATAATCTCTCTTTTGTACCCAATGGAAAGTGGTGAATTCCCACTCACAAGTGGATGCCTGCCGCAGTGGATGAATTAGTTTGCTTTGTTTCTTTCTTCCCCCCGCTGAATAAGTGGAAGTGTGGAAATTGTTCATGGCACGTTCACCGCCTCGTTACTTTCAATTGTGACTTCCTTTCAAGTTATTGAGCATTTACCTCCACCATATGCTAGCCCCTCACCCACATTGGGTTTTAGGGCACATTCTTGGTGTTGAGTGTTTTCAGTTTGCTTATTACTTTGTTGAGCTAACACTAATCAGTTGGCTTAGTTAATGGTTGTGTTGTGAAAATTCCAAAAAATTGTCTAGCACATTTCAATGGAGCCGAACAACAAAGGCATACTCGAACTTGAAAGTTGCTTGGAGGATGAGACAAGCTCGCTGAATGACCTATTCATTGGCAGATGGAAGACTGTGAGGTGTTCCATCAAGAGTGTAACATGTTATAGATCGAATAAACCCAAGAAGTGGAGAAGGGCACATCCAACCAAACATTCTCGATCGAATACAAAGACAAAGAAAGAGTATTAGAACTGGATGATACGCCAATCCATAAGTCCGAACAAGTACGAGGTGGGAAATTTGTGTCGGAGCCAAAAAATGAAAAAAGTGAAAAAATAGCTAAGGAGAAAATAATGCAATTAAAAAATCAAAAAAATAAAGGAAAAGTTGGAAGCTGGAAAAAATGAAAAAATGAAAAAAATAAAAAGGAGTTTAAAAATGACAAAATTAAATTGGAGGTGCCGAAACGTGAAAAAATTAAGACGGAGGAATTCAATGAAAGACTAAAGAAAAATGGAAAAAATATGGAGGAATTAAAAAATTCGAAAGTTGGGGAGAGAGAAAAAAAGATGAGAGAAAAAAGAGATGGAGGAAAACAAAAAAATAAGAAGTATGGAAAAGTAAAGAAAGCAAGGAGCTCAAAAAGATTAAAATTAAAAATGTTGGAGTGGAAAAATATTACACAAGCCATACAAAAGGCGACAAAGGCAAAAGACTCTAGACAAACAGAGAAAAAAGAGACGAGGAGAGAGAAAAAAGAGATGAGGTGAGAGAAAAAAGACACGGAGGAAAACAAAAAAATAAGAAGTATGGAAAAATAAAGAAAGCAAAGAGCTCAAAAAGATTAAAATTAAAAACGTTGAGTGGAAAAATATTACACAGGCCATACAAAAGGTGACAAAGGCAAAAGACTCTCAACGAAGGGAAAACAAAATAGGAATGGAGACCCAGCATGACCAAGGCAAATCAGCCAAATACACCGTACAATGTACGGATAAGACTATAAAGGCAAGATCGGAAGTCGCTAAAATCATGGAGATTCCAAAGGAGAAGAAGCTTGCACGGTACAAAGAGGTCATACGAAATAAGGAAGAGCTTACCGTACGAGGAGAAGAGTTTGTTGTACGAGGAAGAGAGCTGATCATATGAGTAAAAAGGAGTTTAGATGTACATGTCAAAAGGACCACAAAAAGGTTCATACGTTTTAAGTAGAGAAAATGGACCGTACAAGTTCCTAAAGTCACAAAGGTCATACAATTTGATGAGAGTAACAAGCCCGTATGAGATCATAAAGTCACAAAAGCCATACGAAATAAAGTGAAGGCATTTAAGACCATATGAGGAGGTGGGAATGGGAATGCCATACGAATTAAAAATTGCAAAGTTGTGCGAACTATTGACTTGAAGGTCGTATGATGGGTGAGATTGAAGATTGTACAGAGAGAGCAAACAAAATCGTACGAGCAATTAACTTAAATGTCGTACACTTGAAGATTGTGCAAGTCCTTAAAAGGAGAGTTGTATGAAATGTTGGATGCAATAATAAAAGTCTTAGAGTGAGCATTTAGCTTGAAGAAGCAAGAATTAAATCGCAGAGGACAAAATCACAAGGCTAGCGTGTATGACAATAGAATGAGGACGCGTGGCTGGAAGTGGGTTGTAGAGTGCAGAGGAGTGTTACTAAAGAGCGTACGACTAAGGGTGTTACTAAAGGGCGCTACCCCCGAATCTCACAAGGGGCACTGCCCCTCGACCCCCTGGGGGTGCTACCCCCAGATCCTTGCAAGGGGCACTACCCCTTGACATCGATGGGGGCGTTGCCCCCGAACCCCCATCAAATTCAATTAAATTACCAAATCCCAATACAACCAACCGCCACAGCCCAATACAGCCAACCACCACAGTACAGCCAAAGCAGCCAATTGAGAGGATTGAAGGTTCTGAATGCAAAGGTAAATTCTTTCAATGTTCTATCTCGCACGAGTGGCCAAGAGTAGAGATGGCCAAGACTACCAAGAAAAAGTTAGTGGATTGCAATCAGAAGTCACAAAAGCAACTAGTTGTTGAGCACACAAGAGTCGCAACTCTCAAAGAGACATTGGCCAAGAGGGAGTGAACATTGGCCGAGAGGGAGTGAGCATTGGTCGAGAGGTACCCCCGTTTTTGTTTTTTGTCGTCTGGAAGACAACTACTTTTGTGGGGGGATGATGTAGTCGATCATAGTCGGTCGTCAATCATAGTCAATCAGAGACTTAATTGGTCATAGTCAAACATCAGTCATAGTCAATCATAGACTTAATTGGTCATAGTCGGTCACAGTTAATTTATATTTAAATAAGCCTATAGTTAGTTTATAATATTTCATATACTTTTGTACATGTTCGGGAAGACTAATTCCCCGACTAGTGATTAGTTGTTGTCATGAAGCGTTGTGACGGTTGGTTCCTCAACCACAGCCAGCGGCTATTTGTACTTGAGTCAATATAGTCAAGAGACATTCTGTCGGTACTTATGATATTAGGTTACATGTTACATTTTGATGTTACATTCTAGTATGGCTAATTGTACTTGGTTACCATAAATAATAAATGAAGTACCATTTTGTTGTGCGATATGCATTCATGATTGTTCGTACTTGTCTATGTTCTATTAATTCCGTTTACTCTCGTAGTACGTTGGAAATCCATCCAGTGAGTAAATAGCAGCTACACGAAACTCAAGAAAGGCAGATTTCAGACCATTACTCTTAGAATATTATATTCTACATTTGTTTAATGGTCAACAGTAGTTGGTAGGTAGACACTTAATGTCTACAGTAATTTTCTCCTTCTATATAATGTACTCTTCTCTTGAGTAATATTATCACATTTTAACCAGTTCATATTCTGAACATGGTATCAGAGCTAGTCTGAGCTTGTCTCCCTCACGGGAGGGCTCAGGATTCTGGGAGGGCTCTTTGTTTTGGTACCGATTTGCAAAGACGATTTTTTGTGTTCAAACCCGTGAAGGGTTTTGACCCGTCTTCTGGGCGAATTTTGTCTGCAAATTCGTGGGCCTTGTTTACAGGGAAAAATCAAGGGTTTTGTAGAGAGAAAATTCGTGGGCCACAAAATTAGATTTTCGTCTGATTTTTTTTTGGTGAAAATTGCGTTTTTGTGTTGAGAGAAAAAAAAAAAAGAGTTCTTGTTTTTTCTGGGCACGTTTTTCCTCTCCAAACGCGTTTTTTTTGCTGGGCGTTTTTTTTTTCAGATGCGTTTTCTTTGGCCGCACGACTTTTGGGCGCATGTCTTTCTGCTAGTCGTGATTTTTCGTGGGCATTTTTTCTTCTTCTGGGCACGTGTTTTACAAACCCCTGGGCGGATTTATTTTCGTAGAAATCTTTGCATCACTTGTCTGGCCCGCGCGCGACCTTGTCTGAGAATTCTTTCTCTAGTCGCACGTGACCTCTGCTGGGCGCGTTTTCTGCAACCCGCGTGGTTTCTGGGCGCCATTTTCAGACGCATTTGCTTGGCTCTTCTTGGCTCGCGTTTTGCCTGACCTGCGCAACCTCTGCTGGACTGCTTTCTGGGTGCCCATCTCTAGCTGCGATTTTTACAGTTCTTGGGCGCGGATTTGTCTTTAATTCTGCCCACGTTTTTTAGGCGTGATTTTCATCCTTGCTTGGACGTGGTTTCTAATCTAAGGCCATGTTTTTATTTATGTTTTTGATCTGCCTTCTGGTCGCCTAGGGTTTGGCATCTTTTTTGCTTCGGTTTCTGCAGAATTCGAGCCATTTTCTGCATTTTTTTGAAGCTTTAATGGCAGCCAAGGTTTCTAGAAACTTCCTCTAGGGTTTTGACCCTCTGTTTCAAGGCGGAAAATGTTTTCGACTGCAGATTCTTACTGGGTTTTTCACATAGTTACACCGAGTTTCGGGGACGGGGACGGGGGGATGGCAAGGGACGGGTTTCGGGGGCGCAGGGCCTAAGTTTGGGGACGGCGGGGGGACGGCCGGGGGGGGGAGGGGGGGCGGCGGGGGAGCGGTGCGCTGAAATACATATAGTACTTGAATGCATTAGTCAAATGCATCAAGGCAAGGCATTTGAACTGTTTGACAGTGACTGCTTCAGTCACTGTCAAACAGTTCAAATGCCTTGCCTTGATGCAATCACTATCAAGTATCAAGGACAAGTGTCAAACAGTTCACACTTCATAGTTAAAAATTTAAAAAGGTTTGCCTTGATGCATGCAATCACTATCACTGTCAAGTGTCAAGTGTCAAACAGTTCACATACCTTACTTGTGCTTCCACATTTTGCAGAAATGCCATGAAATAAATAATAATTTTTAGTTTTACTTTTAACTTTTATCTCATTTTCGATTTTAAAAATTTTCAAAAAAAAAATAGTTGAAATTGAGGGCGAGGCTGACTGGTGAGGCTTTGAGCGAATCCCTCAAAGGGATGCGAGCTCATGGAAGAGGCGACAATGTCGCCTTCCATGAGCTCGCATGCCTTTGAGGGATTCGCTCAACAGTTCGCTGAACTGTTGACGGAATGCCTCAAACGGATGTCAGTTGCACGCAACTGACATCCGTTTGAGGCATTCCGTCAATCTGTTTGAGGCATTCCGTCAACAGTTCAGCGAACTGTTGAGCAAATCCCTCAAAGGGATGTGAGCTCATGGAAGGCAACATTGTCGCCTCTTCCATGAGCTTGCATCCCTTTGAGGGATTCGCTCCCGTCTCCCAACCTCCTGTTGCCAATGCCGAATGCCCTAGCGGCTGAAATCAAAATAAAAAATGATAAATCCGAAATCGTAAATATAAAATCCTTGTCACTGAGTGTTCAATAATGACGCCCTTGGAAAACCGAAAATCCGAAAACCTTGATCTAGTTCAGTTTGCAGTTCGCACATTCACTCTCAGGCAAAGTCTCGAATGCTCGCACAGGCACGCACGGGTAGGAAATGAGATAAAAGTTAAAAGTTTTTTGTTTTACTTACATATCATTCATGAATCAATATCATAATAGTTAAATTTTAATAAATTTGATTTTAATTAAAATTTAATACACTTGAATGAAGGGGACGTGGGAAACTCAGAGGCTTGTAGACTCCCAGAAGACTCCCAAAGGAGACGCCCAGAAGACTCCCTGTGAAGGAAACGTCCAGGGGACGGCGAAGGGACGGGGGGACGACGGGGGGACGTTTCCCTGATATCTTCTCGTCTCGAAAACGTCCCCGTCTCCGAGACGGTTGCTTTTTCGAGGGGGACGCATCCCCGTGGAGCTATGGTTTTTCAAGATCTCAACTAGGTTGGTCTCCGTTTTTTTTGGGTGCATCATTTTTCGTGCCTACGGATTTAGATTGTTTTTTGTGCCTGAACCTATCTCAATGTCTTAAAACTCGTGCCTTGGTTTTTGTGCATTAGCCTCTTCTCAGTACCTCATTTTTTGTGCCTCGAAAAGCGTGAAGATGGCCAGTTTGAACAACATTATGTTGGACGGCAGCCAGCAATTCAACGGCAAAAATCTGTATGGGTTTTAAAGTTTTTTACCTTAAAAAATCTGTAATCTGGGAGGGTTTTAAAGTTTTTTCCCTTAAAAAATTTGTAATCTGGGAGGGTTTATAATTTTTTCCTCAAAAATTAAGAGTTTTTCCTGCATACCCTAGTCGGGGTTTCTGTTGTTCGGGAGGGCTCTCTGATATCTGGTTTTTACCGTTTTTTCCGAAAAAACGATGATTTGTAATCTAGGTTTGGCAATTTTTTCCTCAAAAATCGTGGTTGGTTGCAGTCTGTATTTGTCGCACTTGGAGTTGCTGAGGCGAACATCTGCACAACTAGCTTCTTGCAGTCAGTTCTCGGGCGTCATGCTCATCTGCAAAGGTTTCGACGGTTTGCCGATTTATCCTCAAAGTCGTGTCTGTTGTTCTCGGTGTGTCTCTGGTTTCACGGAGGAACAACTCTGTTATCCAACCTCAGGTTGGACATTTTGTGATGACTTCTGGTCAGCAGTTCTGCAGTTTCTGGGAGGGTTGGTGGCAGACTCATCTCGGTGGTAGAGTCAGTGGCAAGCTCTTGTCTCTTGTTGCAGAGCATTTTTTGGACGTTTTTTGGTTCTCTTGGTCATTCACATTCTGCAGATCTAGGGAGGGTCTCCGTAGCAGCAGAGTGTTCTGAAGAATTTGTGACCAATCGACCTGCAGATTGTTTTTTGTAGGCTAGTTAGTAGATTGAACATTAAGGGAGGGTGTTAGAATATTATATTCTACATTTGTTTAATGGTCAACAGTAGTTGGTAGGTAGACACTTAATGTCTACAGTAATTTTCTCCTTCTATATAATGTACTCTTCTCTTGAGTAATATTATCAAATTTTAACCAGTTCATATTCTGAACAATTACATCAGCAGACCTGACTGAACTCCAACTCCAAAATGGCACGACTCCCTAGGAGGGGCGATTTGCCTTTAACAATCAATACTTCACCAAATGTTGCATATGACTATTCAAAATGAGGCGCCCAGCATCAAGAAATCCATTGGTTGATTACCCAGAACAGTCCACTTCACAGACACGGAGTTCCTAACAGATTTGTACTTCCAGCTACTCAAAAACAGTGATTTTCCAGAACTCAAAAAAAGCATATCAGACCTCTGAAAATGAAACCGAGGCAACTCTTATTTAAGACATGCCTTTTCATTATATTTTAAATGGGATGATTGTGTCCTTTCATGGGAGTGCACTTCTTAGGGGGTCGGCCCCATTAACTTTATTTATATTATTTTATTTTATTTTAAACTTATTTTAAAGAAGTTGGCCACATATGCAGGGAGGTCGGCTATATGAGGAATATGTTGTCTTCTTAATTATATCTGCCGTCTTCTTTAATCATTTGCTGCTTATTAATTAATTGCTGCTCCTCTTCAGTGTTAATCATTGTCTCTTTTTCTTATTAGTAATTGCTGCATATTAATTTGGCATGAGCATTTTAACTTTTACACATTAATATGTATGCCTTTGTTGGCTAGCATTCATCAAGGAATAGAATGAAGTCTAGGCACTATCATGTAAGGGTGACTCGTCCATCTTATGATCAAAGATTGAATCAATTAGTGGTCTTTAGCCTTTTGCCTCTACACCTTTGACATCAATGACAACAATATTTTCAACAACAAGACCTAAACAAACTATTTTATTAATCTATTTGTTTTGTACAGGGTATATTCGAGGGAGATGTATGGTTGTGTACTTTCTCCGATCTAATTGTTGCTTTTGGTATGCCTATGCCTATCTATCTATAAATCAGATAGTACATTACATGTTCATAAAAAAAAATGAGTTGTTGTTGAAGTTGAAATGGTTGAACTCCCATGATTGACACTTCATCTTTGGATAGCTAGAATTTCTTGTTGCACACTATGCTAACAAGTCCCGATCAAGAAAAGATATGTTGAGGTTCTACAAGAAAGGAGTTTAACACCTTGAGAAGGCATAATACGGGAGCAGTCTAACCCACTCAATGATGCACAGACCTCAAATTATATTCCCTTCAAGTGAGTGGACCTATTACTCAGGCTTGCTCTTACAGTTCATCTTTGGATAGCTAGAATTTCTTGTTGCACACTATGCTAACAAGTCCTGATCAAGAAAAGATATGTTGAGGTTCTACAAGAAAGGAGTTTAACACCTTGAGAAGGCATAATATGGGAGCAGTCTAACCCACTCAATGATGCACAGACCTCAAATTGTATTCCCTTCAAGTGAGTGGACCTATTACTCAGGCTTGCTCTTACAGTGGATCTGCCAAAATTCAAACAAACACTGCCCAATTTCCATTTTGCACCAACTTCACTTTTGTTTGATTTCTAAAAATTCACTCTTATTATGTCTTGAGAGGTTATTCCATTTCGCTTTAGTACTTGTGTTTTCAGCTGTTAGTCTACTACTATTGCAATCTTTCAACTTGTTACTCCATGCTTCTTAGGTATTTTGTTCTTATGATGTACTTCCAGAATGTTAGCTATGTAGTTATATAATGAAAATTTATAACCTATAACAGAAATTCCTCCTCATTATTAGAAAAAAGGACTCACAGAAATAACAAACTAAATGATACAAAGGTTAGGTTTTTAATAAGAAACAAAAAGAATAAATGTTTTTCGCTAAGAAAAGTAAAACAATGTGATTGTAACATGATGAAAAAAAAGATTCAATAAAATATAAAAGGGATAAATTTTACCTGTCCTGTCCGGAAAAATAACTTTGTGAAACCAACTTGGTACATCTCAGGAAAGATATTGAACTGGTGAAGGATTGCCACAGAGACACTGAGTACCTCTTGAGCAGCAATGTTAGGTGGCAAGAGAAACCCATATCTGCAAAATGAACCAAAGGGAATAAGAGAAAATTGGAAATGTAAAAGATGCAGACTCAAAGACGTATTAAACATAAATAAACATTACCTTTTCGCAAATTGCTGGTGTGACATTCGAGTGGGATAACCTGAACGGGATATTCGTACTACTTCCAATACTCCACAGCAGCGCAACTGCTGTAGGACAAGTCCTTGCTCATAGACACCAGGAAGTTGCAGTTTGTTTGGCTTGATACATCGAATGAAATGAGGTGAAGTATTTTCCAGTCTTTGCATCAGCTTGAAAAGTTGTCCCTATCAAAATATTTTTTGATTTTGAATTCCCCAGCAGACCAGATCAGTTCAAAGAAATCTGTGTATTGTACACTATTATAATTGAATGTATAGAAATTGAAACAATTCCAACCACCTTAAATTTGGTTGCAACACTCTGTCTCTGGGAGTCAGCACCATTTGCTCGACCTCTAGGAGTTGTTAGAATCTGTGGTCCTTTGCTGAAATTGGCTGCAAATAATTGTGGCAGACCAGTGCATGAAGACATAAGCTGAATCAAATCAGAATGCAGCAAGTCTCTATTTTTCTCCAAAAAAGCCGTTGTATCGTATACAACCTGCTTGAAGAAACCAAGTTATGAATTAGATGCAAATCTATATGTTATTACTGTGAACTTTCATATCTGTAATTGCCAAATTGCATATCTTTCCAGTCTATACCTCCCCAGCATAATGGCAGACACGGAATGCACTGCCTCTCTCTCCTTTGAAGCAAGAGTTTCCATTTAAATGCTGCTTAAGTTTATTAGCCAAAGTTAAATCAGTTCCTTTGGGGAACGTGCACTCTTCATCCAACAAGGAAAGTAAACCTAACGGTCTCTGCATGAAGCATTCCATGAACAACCAGTTAGTTATGCCCTACCGTACTGATTTGTGGAAAGAAATTGAATTAGTGGAGAGCTCAGATATTGCATTTATGCAGCTTGCTAATAAACTAGTTCTTCTAACATCGATAATGTATTTGAGGGAGAATAGCATAATTTTGAAAAAAAGTAAGAGAATCGATACACTTCCTAGGAGATAAGCATCGTGTTTCATTGTTTCCACATTGAGTACTTATGGTATTCATGTAATGAAACATAATATAGCACTCTCGACAAAAAAAATGCTTTAGAAGAAAACTTACATCAGTCTTACTGATTGATCATTAGCAGAAAATTAAGTTATTGCTTAGATTGCAAAAATCTGTGAAGAGAACAATAAGCATTTTCTTCACAGTTATAATGTCATAACATCTTTAGAGGCTAAGATAACACAAGAGCTCATCCAATTAAACGTTGGCCAAGAATGTTGTTGATTTGTAAGTAATTTGCAAAAGAAGCATGAGAACAAAACTGGAATGAAATCACATTAATGTTCACAAATCACCAAAGCAGGTCAATGAGACTTGAAAGTACAGCAAATTACAATAAAAAAGATTAGCCCCAGGAGCTGAAAAGTAGATAGTGACTGAATAAAGTCATAAAAAACCTAAGCATATGAACCAAGAAGCTGGTGAAGACCAAAGGAAAGAAAGCATAAGGTGACAACACAATAACATTAATCTATACACATTTGGAGCAAGCAAGCTAATGGCATCATCATCCACCACATGGAAGAGACCAATGCAAGACCTAATATGTCTAATGGTGAATGTCCAAGTGTAAGAGAGTTGGATTGAATAACTGACCAGATCGGAGTTTTGGGGAGACAAGAGAGCAGTTAGAAGATCTCGCAGGTCCTCACTTTTAAAGCAAAGTAGGGTTATGCTTTCTAGGCTGAGAATCAGGAATCTAGGCAGCCCTCATAGCAATCCACAGAGTACTATAATGTCTCACTAATCTATCTTAATCAGTCTAGAAACTCTTTGTTACCAAAGGATGCTAAACTCCTCCAATACCTGCAATGTCCAAAATGGGCTAAAGAGCAGTGAAGCAGCATTCTTGGGGCTTGGATGATGTCCCCAATGTCTTAGGGACTAGGGGACTTGGATGGATCATCCCCTTTTCAGGACTGGACAGCCTGCTCCATTTGCTGCATAAAAATTCAAAAAGTAACTTTGTAAGGAAAAGTACTAAAAACCCTTATAAAACTAAAAGGAGAAGGATTGTCATTGCAAATTCGGCATATTGTATTTAATTTTTAAGTATTTCAGCTGCTTTTAGTTTGTTTAAGCTACTTTACAGCTGTGTCCCCACTGTCTGCAAACTGTGGGTGAATTTTTGCCCTCCCCAAACTGCATCCCCACATCCCTGAATCTCAGAAAGTCGGAGAAACACTGCTAAAAAGTAGATAATCAGCCTAGTGGGTCAAGATATCTCCTGCGAGAATTTCTGCCTTCTGAAGGAAGAGCATCACACACCTTTGATCAGGGCAGCAAAAGACTGTGGAGTGCAGCGACAAGGACACATTCTCCACATTCTCCAAATCATAAAGAGAGCATACACAACAAATATTGTCACCATTGGGAATATGAAAGTCAATCCCCACATGAAGCTGGTGAGAACAAGACCTCAACTAGCTAAGGGAAATCCTCAAGTGGAAAGAAAGAAGGAAGAAATTATATTAATGTCCATGGATGACCAAAAGTAGATCAAAGGGACTTGAGAGTACATTAGTATGAAATAGCAAGTTCTATGAAGAGGAAATCCTAGAGAGGCCCAAAATAAAGGGAAGAACAAAAACAAAAATACAATACAGTTGTGGACCACTCACACATGTTACCAAGAAACCAATACAAGTTATAGTAGGGGGGACAAGATCCCCAAATAGCATAAGTTGAGGAGTACAATACAGTTGTGGACCACTCACACATGTTACCAAGAAACCAATACAAGTTATAGTAGGGGGGACAAGATCCCCAAATAGCATAAGTTGAGGAGTACTAGAGAGACAGGATTCGAGTCTTATCAAATAAATATCTTTTCCAAGGCCTAATATGGAAGAGCCATCAGTGTCATTGTTAATTACTGTTAAAGGATCAATGCAAGATTTGATAGTGCTCATCAAGGAGTGTATTAAGACTAGAAGGGCCAAGATGGGGGATCTAAGAGGAAGCAAGGTGCTCCCTCTAAAAGACTAAAAGTACAACATCCATGGCCAATGTAACTCCCCCAATAATGAAGAAGCTCATAATATGTATCTATCCTTGTGGCTAGGGGTGTAGCTGAAGAGGAGTAGATCTATGTTGTTGAGAAGGAATTTAGCCTCACCATCAAAAAGAAATAGAACTATGTTTCTGAGGGGGAACATGTTGGGGAATAAGTTGTAAGAAATGACATCACATGTTCAATGTGTGAAGTAGCGGTATTCAAAGGCTGTTTAGAACCATCATCAAGAGTAACAATACCATTTAGGAAGTGCTCAGCATTGAAAGTATACATAGGATGGTCATTCAAAAAGCCATCTTAGGGTTGATTCGTTACAGACAAAGAAGAGACCACACATCAAATTTTACCATGCAAGTGTAAGATGTATCCTTTCAACTCCTTTGTACTTGTATTTTGTGATATAGTAAGACCAAACTTCAATAAACTTCACTTTTCTGAGATATATGTTAAAAACCTTGTGATGCAGCAATTTGTTCCCCAAGTGTTCACTTCAACCCTTACAAAGGGCAATCTACATGCAGATTGTTTCTGCATCATTCTCATTTCCATCATCAAAGAGACAGGAAAAAATCCAACTTTACACCTAAGATTTCATTATTCTTTAGTACATAAGCAATCCAAATAACTATAATCCTCTTGACAAACAAGGTTATAAAATTGGAGCGGACTCTTTTCATCCCATTTTCTGTTTGCATAAAAAAATTTGGATAATCCCTAATTCCTAAAGAATGGAAGATCCACAAGAACTGCAAAAGAATGCACAATTGAAAGAGATAATAATTATGATTGAATAAACAAGAAAGGTGCTCTACATTCACAGTTAAATCAAATAACCTCTATGGTTTTCACTTATGCTTGGCAGCTAGAACAAATAAATGATACCAGATAACATGACCTGTAGCATTTTTTCAATAAAGATAAGGATCTTGCATTGTTTAGAGCTGCTAAGAGACAACACCTAAGGAAAAGTGAACAAAAATGGCAAGCTCAAACTATTCCTGTTAAAAAAATTGCATTTTTGAATCAAAAATTAAAATGACAAAAAATAGTAATTGAGTTGTTATTCTTGTTACCAGAAACCAAGTAAAATGTATTTATATCTACAAGACGCTGTTAGTATCCAAAATCACATCATCCAGACAACAAGGTATCTTTAAGGAAATAATTGAGCTAATTCTCCATGCTTTAAGTTGCTACAAACCTTTTCAATAAGATCTAAACACTCCTGATTGTCTTCAAATTCCACTCTTGTCCAATCAATGCCATCCAGGCTATATTCCTGAAATGCATTCATGTATATTATTTCCATTGCCAATGATATGATCCTTGCATTTGGTCTCTTAGATATAAAATCAAAATAAAATAATAGGCATAAAAGCTCAGCAGCATGCCAACCATGTTTTGAAATGCACTAGAAAGCATGCACACTTTCACATGTCTATTCATGAGTTATCTACAATACTCAAAAGATTCAACAACGTTGCAGAATATGTTTGAGGCAACTGATACACAAGCACGCTAAAGCCAAGACAACCATCTGGGGTAACATCTATAATTCACCCAGGCTAAAATGTTTAATGCTTGCATAGATGTAGTTAATTCAGATTTAAAGAATATGAAATGAAAAAGTTAATTTTGTACTTGAACCTCCACATGGTCAAACAAAGCATCATAAAATATCAAAGCCCTGTCCATGACAAGCACTGCAAATTGTAGTAAGTGGATAATTATTCTAAAAATCACTAGCAAAGATAATGCCAAGAGATCATTTTTATATTGATCATTTTGATATATAAAGAGTAATGGTTCAATACTATTTTGGAATAAATGCAAAATTATATTAGAAATCCTTTTAATCTGGTGTTCAATTCTTGAATCTTAAAAATTCAGCTTGAGTTATTCCCCATGAGGATCAAATACAACAAACAAACTTACGATGGATTGCATGTATGGTGAACAAATTTAGGATGCCTTGCATATTTGATCCTTCTTACTATAATTGACATGCACCAACAACAACTCAAAATGTGCCAATAGAAACTAACAGAACAATAATAGCTTATGTTTCAGCTCTTAAGGTTCCTAAAAGTTATGATATAATATAAAATATTGATATCCCCTGTAATGCACCTACTGCAAATTACACCTCAAGGCCTCTATGGTGAATCGCTTTCACCCACAAGGGCAATCCCTCTTTTTTATTAAGTGTTTTTGTTATTATTTTTTTTGTTTCAGGCTTTTTAAATAATAATCAAGCTTTAAATGAATTTGGAATTAGCCCTAGTAGCTGAAACAATGTTGGCTAAACATTGCTTGAATTAACAAAGAAGGTAGATTACAATAAATAGAGGAGGTAGAGCACTGTAGACATTTAAGATGTCTAACTACCTCAGCTACCGACTACAGTAGCACTAATTGACCATTATACAATAAAGAATTTAATATTCTAACACCCTCCCTTAATGGTCAATCTACTAACTAGCCTACAGAAAACAATCTACATGTCGATTGGTCACAAATTCTTCAGAACACTCTGCTGCTACGGAGACCCGCCCTGGATCTACAGAATGTGAATGACCAAGAGAACCAAAAAACGTCCAAAAAATGCTCTGCAACAAGAGACAAGAGCCTGCCACGGACTCTGCCACCGAGATGAATCTACCACCAACCCTCCCAGAAACTGCAGAACTGCTAACCAGAAGTCATCACAAAATGTCCAACCTGATGTTGGATAACAGAGTTGTATGTCCAACCTGATGTTGGATAACAAAGTTCTTCCTCCCTGAAACCAGAGACACACCGAGAACAACGGACACTATTTTGAGGATAAATCGGCAAACCGTCGAAACCTTTGTAGATGAGCATGACGCCTGAGAACTGACTGCAAGAAGCTAGTTGTGCAGATGGTCACCTCAGCAACTCCAAGTGCGACAAATACAGACTGCAACCAACTACAATTTTTAAGGAAAAAATCGCCAAACCCAGATTACAAATCATCGTTTTTTTCGGAAAAAAACGGTAAAAACCAAATACCAGAGAGCCCTCCCGAACAACAGAAACCCCGACTAAGGTATATAGGAAAAACTCTTAATTTTTGAGGAAAAAATTATAAACCCTCCCAGATTACAAATTTTTTAAGGGAAAAAACTTTAAAACCCAGAAGACAGATTTTTTTTTCACGGACAAAAAAATTTAAAACCCAAAAAGACATATTTTTTATAAGGAAAAATATTTAAAAACCTTAGAAAGACATTTTTTTATAAGGAAAAAATATTTTAAAAAACCTTAGAAAGACATATTTTTTTTTATATAAGGAAAAAATATTTAAAAAAACCTTAGCCGAAAACAAACCCTAGCCGCAAGAGTCAAAGACTCTCTCTTCCATCCTAGGCTGCTTGGAACGAGTTGCGAGTGGGTGACGAAGATGCGTCGAGGGGCAAAGAAGCCCGAGAAACACCAATCGGCAGAAGGAAGAAAGGAGTCAAGGCTGTGGCCGATGTGACCACAGGGGACCCCAGCCGGCCAAAACATCAAACACGCAGGCTGGAACGAAGAGAAACGCGAGCCGGCGCTAAAGCACAAGTGAAGGCAAGGGCCCGAGAGACAAAACGCGACGACGGCAGCACAGAAGAAGAGCCACAAAACCTTCGCGCGCTTTGCAGGAGGACCCGAACAAACAACCTGTCATAGGTCGCGTCGCTTACAGAAGCCGTCGGAGCAAAACGCAGGAGACAAAACCAAGAAGGATGCAAGTAGGAAAACGTGCCCACAGATCACGTCCAGGTGAACAGAGAAAACGCCCAAAACGAAACAGAAATCCGTCCAAGAACGCACGCAGGAGATGCCGAGAGGTCGCGCTACCCGAAAACACACAGAGAAGCAAGCATACGCGGATCGCACGAATACACTACAAACAAGAACCCTGCGAACGGGTTACAGATAACGGGCTTAGAAAACAAAAACACACGATCCTTAAAACAAAACGTGACCAGCAAAGAGCATAAACATGCGGACCCTAGAATTTTTTGAATTACAGCCTCTACAAAACTCACGAAAAATTTCAAAACAAAAGCGCCCAGAAACCCTAGAGCTCTGAAATTTCGAATTACAAGCTAAAAAACCCACGAAAAATTGCAGAAAGAAGATCACACTCATAAACCTGGACCCTCCCATGAAGGAGTTACGCCCAGACTAGCTCTGATACCATGACCATGTCTTCTTCCTCCATTGTTCGACCAATCGCCTCCAACTGATCACAAATGTCCTTAATCTTCGTGAGATGTTCCTGTAAGGACATTTTCTCATCCATCATGATGGAAAAGAGCATGTTCTTGAGAAAGAACGCTCTGCTCTTGTCGGAGGTTTCATGAAGGGCCTTCAAATGATCCCAAATTTCTGAAGCAGTTTTGCCAGACGGTACCTGAGGTAGCTGCTCATCCGTGACTGAGAGTTTGATGAGCATGACGGCTTCCCGGTTGCGTTCATCCCATTTGTCCTGGTCCTTTCCGACTACAGTGGGACGAGGCGAGTTCCCCAAAACGATTTGATCGAGGCAACGATATTCGAAGATCGTATTCATGCGCTGCTTCTAGGTGTTGTAATTTTTCCCGTTGAACTTCTGGCTGCTTTCGAGCATTATGTTCGTCAGAGATGCCATCACGTACCCTGAGGTCAAATTGGTGAAGGCAAAACAAAAATAAAAAACGCACAAATTCAAAGATGAAACCTTAGCACGGATTTCGAGGCACGTTGAGGACGAAATCCAGAAGATCTGAAGAGTACCCATAAAAGAATGCTGAAAACCCAGAAAATTTTCTAACTACCCAAAAAAATTCGTCAACACCCAATGGCACAAATTTTGAGGCACAAAAATCGAGGTACCTAGAAAAAATGGAAGACAACCCAATTGAGATCGTAGAAAACCCACCAAGAATATGGTCTCAAAAAAAAATTCGAGTTGAAAAAACACGTGAAAACCCTAGTCGACGGTACAGAACCCTAGGTAGCCATGGATGCACCAGAAAAAAGAAGAAAATCGCAAAAAAAACGTGCAGAAATCTTCAGATCGTGTACACCAAAGAATGCAGACTCAAAAACAGAGGCGTGCGCCAGTAAACACAGCAAAAAAAAAAGACCAAATGAGTTCAAAAATCGTGTGCAGAAACAGACGAAAACGTGTGCCAGATTTTTAGAAGAAAACGCAGGTGTGAAGGGTTTTTTTTTTTAAAGACACTCAAATCTGAAGAAACGCGACCAGGAGGAGATAAATTGCGGCTGAAAAACACGGGCAGAGAGACCAAAATCCGCGTCCAGAAACAAGAAGAAATGCGTTCAAAAAAACGCGACTAAAAAACGTGTTTTTCAAACAAAGAAAACGCGAATCAAAAAACGCGGCCAGAAGCAAATCGCAACTTGTAGACGCAAAAAGAACAGTCGCCCAGAAACACATAGAAAGAACTGATTCAAGGTGGCGCGCGGATGCCCAAAAAGCCACGATTTTTTTTCAGAAACCCTAACAAGGAAAAAACTCGAATTATAACTTTTTTTCCAAGCCCACGAATTTTTTAGGGTTTCTTTTATGGCTCTGATACCATGAAACAATGTTGGCTAAACATTGCTTGAATTAACAAAGAAGGTAGATTACAATAAATAGAGGAGGTAGAGCACTGTAGACATTTAAGATGTCTAACTACCTCAGCTACCAACTACTGTAGCACTAATTGACCATTATACAATAGAGAATTTAATATTCTAACAGTAGCTTTATCAATTGGATCATAGAATTGCAATAGTTTGTATTTAGAAAATATTTAATGGATGTGGGAAATTAAAGATTAAAATAAGCAGCAGACTGCTAAAAATCTCTATATTCCATAGAGTCTCGAGACGAGGGGATGGGGGAGAGCATGGATGAGTCTTGGGGACAAAGGGACTGTTTGCTGCTCTATTTAATAAATTAAATGCATGAATTAATAACAGAGATGACGATGCATACCAAATATATGCATAAAATATATCTTTATTCGCTCATGAAATTATTACAAAAGAAGACCAAAGATGGTCAGCCAAGGACTACTCCCTTTGACAATACACAATGTATTTAAAGAACCCGACGGTTGCCAAGAACACAACTGTCAACCAACCAATGCTTATAACTACCCAAAGCCAACAACCAATTAATACATAGTTGGATAACTAATATTACCAAAGCATAATAGACATTGTACATTGACTACATCCTCCCCCCAAAAAGAAAAAGTCGTCTTCTAGGCGACAAGTAAACATCAAGTAACATTAGGGAAGACTTGCCAAACTGATGATGATGTTGTGGACAAAGATTGGTAACCAAACTTAGAAGAGAACTTTGTAAACTCGGACTTGGAGTGTATTTGGGGATGGCGAGAGGATGAAATCACAATGACATATATATAATACTTAAAAAATATATATATAAAAATATATACAAGAAATAACACATGAAACTTTGAAACACTCAAATATATTTGATATTGCATTGAATGAATAATGAAAATACCAAATATCAATATATTTATTTTATATTCAAAATGATTACATTCAAAAATACAATTGGCTAATGATCCAATGCATCAAATCATTATTCATACCCAAAGTCCACACCAAACTATAATGTCCCCTTCCTAGCCTTGTCATGAGATTGTCAGAGTTAGCCTGTTCAGTCATTCCTGTAGGCTAACAGAGTCAGGTTAGGGAACTGTGGTGACCATTTTTCTAGCATGGTGTGGTGGAAAGTTGTGTAACGGCCTTTTCTGGAGTATTTTTGGTGTTTTCTCCCATACTATTTTTAGTAAGTCATTTTCGGGCGTCCGAGAAGACAGTTGTCAGTCTTGCTATTTGTGGCAGTGTTGGTGGGTGCAGTTGGCATACACATTTCAGTGTTTAATGGCCCAATGCAATTATTTTAAAATAACATAATGTTCTTAAAGTTAAATAAAAATATTTAACTTATTTTAATAAAGTAACTTTACGAAGGGGGAGACATAAGTGAAAATTAAAATATAAAAAGTTATAACTTAAAGTTGGATGCTTAGGGAGGCATAAGGGGGGGAAATATATTTTAAAATTAAATCTTTTTATTCCCTAGTAGGGGTCGAGGGGTTTTGGAGGGGCTATATATGAGCATTTTGAGCTCATTCTTTCTTTATGCTGGATGAAGATATTGAATTGGTTCTTGTTCTTGGAGGAGGTCATACTTCTCAGGATTTGTGAGGACAAAATCCCTTGCAAGCATTCTCTACGCTGTTGAAGGACATGGTCTGGAGAATTGGTGGTGGTTTCATTCAAAGATCACAGTTGGGCTTCATTGGGGAATCATTGCTCCATTTTCTTTAGTCACGGAGCTTGTAATTGTTGAGTTTATTCATCTAGGCAGATTGGAGGAGTTTATTCTGAGATTCTTGGTTGCATTACCCTCATTGCTAGGTCATACCATTGCTGAAGCAGGTTGTACAACGTCTGGAGGGGCCATGTGAGTTGTTGGTTGGTACGCCTAGGGTTTGGGGTTGTTTATTGTTGGAGATCGAGCGCCTAGGCTAGGCAAACACTCAACAATCTCGAGGGGAGCAGAGGTATAATCGTTTGAGGGTTTTATCAAACATTTTCCTGCTTCTAGCTAACTAGTTTCTACTATAGCCCATGGCCAAAGTGACAAACATTTTCTAGGTATGTTGGATTTAGATATTAGATGATATTTTGTGAACTAGGTTGTTATAATCGAGGAAATCTCGATATTCTGATTGTAATAAAATTCTGGAATTTTCCAATTAGATGTGACATTGAAAAAAGTGAAATTTTTGGTTATTCCTTTTCTGCAAGTTCTTTGTTTTCTGCACTTTATTTTTGTTCAAAAGCATTCAAAAACATCATCAAAAACACAAACAAAACACCTATCAAAACAAAACCAAAACAAGTCAGCATATTATAGTTTATAGTGGTATTAGAGTAGTGTATCCTACCATCCTGACGGGGTTTGACGACATAACTTTTCATGAGTGAAGAAAACATTGAATACATCACTTATACGAGAGGAAGATATAGGAGAGCTGAGAATTTGTTTGATTCAGGTTTTGAAGAAGAGGTAGAAATGGATGATAGAGATAGTTATCACAAGGGTAACAAGGAACCAAGTATCTGTGATATGCTTAATGATATGATGAGAGAGCAGCGAGAGTTTCAGCAAGAGTTACAGCAGACCTTGGTACTAATGATAGCCCTATTGACACAACATATGGCAAGGAGCAACAATAATAATACTAGCAACAATCGCAATAATAATGGGAATAATGAACATTCTATGAACAACAGACCTGCTGGTCAGCATACTAGGAAAGCTTCTTCTAGGCCTCTTATGCCTACTTTTCCACCTAGAGTCCAACCCCAAGTTGGAAAATGAGCCCACCTTCAATGATTTATAGGATGAGTTCTTACAAGATTGGAGGGATTCAAATCCAGAGATCTATGCAAAGATGTCTTTCAAAGACTATTGTGACCTTAGAATGAAGCACAACGGTGGAAGAGCACATAACCATGATTTATAGAGGAAAGTTGGGAAGCTCACAACTTCGTTTTATGATGGCAGTGGGAAGACTACTACAAGGGCTTGGGTGCAGAAGTTACACTTATTTTCAGCTTAATCCCATGCCAAAAGATGAGGCCATCAAATATGACGCTATTCACTTGGATGAGATTGCTCATGAGTGGTGGCATCATGGGATGATTACCATGGGGCATGATCAAATTGATACATATGCAAAGTTCACAAAGAGGTTGATAGATTTGATATGAAAGTCCCTAAATTGCATTTTAAGGAGTTGGCTTAACTCAAATAGTGGGGTACTGTGGACCATTATGTTGCAGATTTCTAGAGACTTTCGATGCTTGTTACAAATATCTCAGAAAGGAGATTGGTTGATCTTTTCATTGATGGGGCTTTCGGATCCCCTACGTGGTTGGGTTAAGAGACTCAACCCAACTACTTTGCAGGAAGCCATTAAGAGGGCTAGGGATATGGAGTCTTCCACTTCCAGAAGTAAATTTCATTCCAAGGGATTTATGCATAAGAAAGATAAAGGCAAGAAGCACTTTCAGCGTGATTCTCATAAGCCCAAACAAGACTCAAAGAAACTTGATAATGATCAGCTTAATGAGCTTCGGAAGAAGAAATTGTGCTTCCATTGCAGGGAACCTTGGGACTTATCTCATAAGTGCAGTGTGAAGGCTAAAGCCAAACAATTAGAGTACTTTTCTGTTGAAGAATCTGCATCAGCAAAATCAGATCAGCAAACAGATTCTGAGACTAGTGATGAGGAAAGCTCTTTAGAAGATGAGCAAACTAGAGATGGGACCATTGCCCAACTCTCCAATAACCAAAAAGCAGTTACATTCAAGTTGAGAGGTGTTTTATAGGGGCAGCGAATCATAGCTTTGATTGACATAGGTGCCACACATAACTTCATTGACGAGAAGTTTGTGGCTAGGAGAGGTCTAAAGACAAAAGAGTATGATGGATTTAAGGTGATGGTAGCGGATGGGTGCTAATTGATGAGTTACATGGTGCTTGGTATTTCTCCAAAATAGATTTGAGGTCAGGATGCCATTAGATTAGAATGAGGAAAAAAGACATAGAGAAGATGATGTTTAGGTGCCATTTTGGGCATTTTGAGTTCCTTGTGATGCCCTTCGGTTTGACAAATGCCCCAGCCACTTTTCAGAGTTGCATGAATTGGGTGTTCAAGAATCAATTGAGGAAATTTGTTTTGATATCCTTTGATGATATCCTGATTTTTAGCAAAACCCAGGAGGAACACTTGCAGCATTTTGAGGAGGTTTTGAGCATCTTGGAGAGTGAGTCTCTCTATGCAAATGAGTCCAAATGTGACTTCGGTATAACAGAGCTTTTGTACCTTGGTCACATCATCAATGTAGAGGGGGTGAGAGTTGATCCTGAGAAGATCAAGGCTATTGTTGGCTAGCCTCCACTAACGACTCAGCTTAGAGGGTTCTTTGGTTTGTTTGGGTTTTATAGGAGGTTTGTTAAGGGTTTTTCTCAGACTGCAATCCCACTTACAGATTTAACTAAGAAGGGAGCATTCGAGTGGTCAGATTCAGCACAAAGGAGTTTTGTGTTAGTTTTAGGATCAGATGTAAATAAGCAGATTTTAATTCAAGTTCAAACAAATAGACACAGCATATACCCTGGGAAAACCCTCCAACTTGAGGGAGAAAAACCCAGCAACAATATATCACTTATATATTGAATATCAAACAACAATGATCTTTAGAATGAGGCCAATTACAAGGCCAAACAGCAGCACCACACTTGATGCAATAACAGATTATTATTTTGCTCTTTCTAGATATCAAATTCAGCCTCCTTGAAGAACTTCGATCTGCTCTTGAACCAATTCGCACTTCTCTATGAACTCACACTTGTGAATGGATGAATGTAATAGATGATAGAATGAACAATCAACAACTCATATAAATACACGGGAGAGAGAAAGATTGTGCCTCTTCAAGGCATAATGTTGGCCTTCAATATGAACCGATATATCTCCAAGGGTGGCGAACAAACAAAGTCGGCCGCAAGTAATTATTAACAATAATTAATATTTTGTTTATGTTTGCAAGTGAAGCGCCTCTTCAATTAATATCAACTTAAATAAATTGAATAGCCGATAGGCTATATTGAATTTATTCCTTCAAAGTCGTGGCTGGAAGGATGAGGCCCGATGTTGTTCTAACATCAACATTTTGAGCACTTCAAACAGGTGATGTCCTCATGTCCAATGTTAGCTATACCTGGTCTCTCCAAACCTTTTGAGGTGGAGTGTGATGCATCAAGAGAAGGGATTGGTGCTGTTTTGATGCAAGAGAAGTACCCCATTGCATTTGAGAGCAAAAAATTAAGGGGTGTGGAGAGAAGCTATTATGTTTATGACAGAGAGATGTTGGCCATCTTGCATGCCTTGGCCAAGTTTAGACCATACCTAGTTGGGGGTAAATTTATTATTAAAACTGACCACAATGGTATCAAATATTTCATGAACTAGAAGGACCTCAATGACAGGCAGTAGAAGTGGGTAAGCAGATTACAGGCATATGATTTTGACATTGTATATGTCAACAGGAAAAATAATGTAGCTTTTGATGCATCTACAAGGCCTCACTTATGTTCTTTGGTAAAGATTTTTGTTGATTGGAGAGAGTTAATTGCAATGGAGTATGCCAAGGATTCTTGGGCAACAAGGATTGTAAATGGCACAATTCATGATGATAGGTATACAATTATTAACGAGTTGATTATTTAATAGGATAGAATTTATTTGGTGCCTTCTTCTCAGCTTAAGGTGAAGTTATTGAGGACATTTCATGATGCACCTATGGCTGGTCACTCGGGGTTCTTCAAGACATATAGGCAGATCTAAGAGAGATTTACTTGGAAAGGGCTTAAGAATGAAGTCTTCAAGAATGTCAAAGAGTGTCCTACTTGCTAGTAGAATAAGAATGAACATGCTTACCCAGCTGGTTTACTTCAGCCCTTACCCATTCTTAATAAAAATGGGAATGCATTTCCATGGACTTCATCACCGGGTTACCCAAGATACAAGGCAAGGACTGCATACATGTTGTGGTTGACAGATTGACCAAATTTTCACATTTCTATGCTATTTCAGTGAAATATACTGCAACACAGGTGGCTGATCTCTTCTTTAGAGAGGTATTTAGTTTGCATAGGATGCCCACGAGCATAGTCAGTGATAGGGACAGCAAGTTCCTTGATCTCTTTTGGCAAGAGTTTTTCAGATTGAGTGGGACCGAGCTCATTCCTAGCACTAGCTACCACCCACGGACAGATGGGCAGACAGAGATAGTGAACAAATGGTTGGAGGGGTATCTTAGAAATTATGTTTCAGGACAGCAAAGGACTTGGATCAAATGGTTGCACATTGATGAGTATTGTTACAATACTACCTACCACATGTCCATCAAGATGTCTCTGTTTATGGCTTTGTATGGGTACGAGGCACCTAACTTCTTGGATTTGTTATTTGGAGATAGTAGAGTGCCTAAGGCAAGAGATTTATTGCAGAAGAGCCAAGATGTGATGAAATCCTTGAAGGAAAATCTACAACAAGCACAAAATCAGCAGAATCTTTACGCTGATCAGAACCGTACAGAGCACAATTTCGAGATTGGGGACATGGTGTATTTGAGGCTTCATCTACATAAACAGTTTACTCTCAAAAGGAGTGGAGCTGAGAAGCTTAAGCCAAGGTTTTATGTTCCTTTCAGAGTGTCCAAAAAGATAGGAGAGGTTGCCTATGAGCTTGAGTTGCATTGGGGCATAATGTGGTTCCTTCATCAAAGTTGCCACCCTTGGATGAGGAGGGTAAGTTGATTCTAATTCCAGAGACCATTATAGAATCCAGAGTGCAGACTCTTCGGAGGAGGATAATTAAGGACTATTTGGTCAAGTGGAAGAACTTACCAGTGGAGGATGCGACGTGGGAAAATGAGTAGATTTTGCAGCATTCAGAGTTGAGATTGCTTGAGGACAAGCAATCTTGGGAAGGGCAGACTGTAATGTCCCCTTTCTAGCCTTTTCATGAGATCGTCAATGTTAGCCTATTCAATCGTTCTCGTAGGCTAATAGTGTGGTTAGGGAACTGTGGTGACCGCTTTTCCAGCATGGTGTGGTGGAGGCCTTTTCTAGAGTATTTTTGGTGTTTTCTCCCATACTATTTTTAGTAAGTCATTTTCAAGCATCCGAGAAGCCAGTTGCCAATCTTGCTATTTTTGGCAGTGTCAGTGGGTGCAGTTGGCATCAATATTTCAGTGTTTAATGGCCCAGTGCAATTATTTTAAAATAGCATTTTGTTACTAAAGTTAAATTAAAATATTTAACTTATGTTATTTTAATAAAGTGACTCTACGAAGGGGGCCAAGGGAGACATAAGTAAAAATTAAAATATATAATGTTATAACTTAAAGTTGGTCGCCTAGGGAGGCATAAGGCGGGAAAATACAATTTAAATTAAATCTTTTAATTCCCTAGAAGGGGTCGTGGGGTTTTGGAGGGGCTATATATGAGCATTTTGAGCTCATTCTTTCTTTATGTTGTATGAAGATATTGAATTGGTTCTTGTTCTTGGAGGTCATACTTCTTAGGGTTTGTGAGGAAGCAATCCCTTGCAAGTAGCATACTCTACGCTGTTGAAAGACACGATCTAAAGAATTTGTGGTGGTTTCATTCAGAGATCATAGTTGGGCTTCATTGGTGAATCATTGCTCCATTTCCTCTAGTCACAGAGCTCATAATTGTTGAGTTTATTCATTGAGGCAAATTGGAGGAGTTTATTCTGAGATTGTTGGTTGCATTACCCTCATTGTTGGGCCATACAACTTCTAGAGGGGGAGTGTGAGTTGTTGGTTGGGACGACTAGGGTTTGGGGTTGTTTATTGTTGGAGATTGGGCACCTAGGCTGGGAAAATACCATAGTTCCATGGGGATGCGTCCCCCTCGAAAAAGCAGCCGTCTCGGAGACGGGGACGTTTCCGAGACGCGGAGACGTCAGGGAAACGTCCCCCCGCCGTCCCCTCGCCGTCTCCGCCGTCCCCTGGACGTTTCCTTCACAGGGATTCTTCTGGAAGTCTCGGAGTCTTTTGGGCGTCTCCTTTGGGAGTCTTCTGGGAGTCTCCAAGCCTCTGAGTTTCCCACGTCCCCTTCATTCAAGTGTATTAAATTTTAATTAAAATCAAATTTATTGAAATTTAACTATTTTAACTTTTTTCTCATTTCCTACCCGTGCGTGCCTGTGTGAGCATTCAAGACTTTGCCTGAGAGTGAATGTGCGAACTGCAAACTGAACTAGATCAAGGTTTTCGGATTTCCAAGGGCGTCATTATTGAACACTCAATAACAGGTATTTTATATTTACGATTTCGGATTTAGCATTTTTTATTTTGATTTCAGCCGCTAGGGCATTCGGCATTGGCAACAGGAGGTTGGGAGATGGGAGCGAAATCCTCCAAGGGATGCGAGCTCATGGAAGAGGCGACAATGTCGCCTTCCATGAGCTCGCATCCCTTTGAGGGATTCGCTCAACAGTTCGCTAAATTGTTGACGGAATGCCTCAAACGGATGTCAGTTGCGTGCCGTCAACAGTTCAGCGAACTGTTGAGCGAATCCCTCAAAGGGATGCGAGCTCATGGAAGGCGACATTGTCGCCTCTTCCATGAGCTCGCATCCCTTTGAGAGATTCGCTCAAAGCCTCACCAGTCAGCCTCGCCCTCAATTTCAACTAATTTTTTTTTTTGAAAATTTTAAAATCGAAAATGAGATAAAAGTTAAAAGTAAAACTAAAAATTATTATTTATTTGCTAGCATTTCTGCAAAATGTGGAAGCATAGGTAAGGTATGTGAACTGTTTGACACTTGACACTTGACAGTGACAGTGATTGCATGCATCAAGGCAAACCTTTTTAAATTTTTAACTGTGAAGTGTGAACTGTTTGACACTTGAGTCCTTGATACTTGATAGTGATTGAATGCATCAAGGCAAGGTATTTGAACTGTTTTACAGTGACTGAATGCAGTCACTGTCAAACAGTTCAAATGCCTTGCCTTGATGCATTTGACTGATGCATTCAAGTACTATATGTATTTCAGCGCACCGCTCCCCCGCCGCCCCCCCTCCCGCCGTCCCCAAACTTAGGCCCCCCGCCCCCGCGCCCCCGAAACCCGTCCCCTGCCGTCCCCCCGTTCCCGTCCCCGAAACTCAGTGTAACTATGGAAAATACTCAACAATCTCGAGGGAAGCAGAGGTATCATCGTTTGAGGGTTTTATCAGACATTTTCTTGCTTCTAGCTAATTGGTTTCTACTACAGCCCATGGCCAAAGTGACAAACATTTTTTGGGTATATTGGATTTAGATATTAGATGATATTTTGTGAACTGGGTTGTTGTTATAATCGAGAAAACCTCGATATTCTGATTGTAATAAAATTCTAGAATTTTCCAATTAGTTGTGACATTGAAAAAAGTGAAATTTCTGGTTATTCCTTTGCTGCAAGTTCTTTGTTTTTTGCACTTTATTTCTGTTCAAAAGCATTCAAAAACATCATCAAAAACACAAACAAAACACCTATCAAAACAAAAAGAAAAAAATCAAAACAGGGTAGCATATTACACAAACTCCTCATCACTTGAACTGTAGCATCTTGATCAACTTATGCTAACTCCTCTAGCTCTACGTCCCATCATGTTGTTGGACTCTCCTTATACATAAGCACATTGGAGTTGATGAGATGCAAGGCAATATGTACATTTACAAGATTCTCCATCCTCCTAGAGGTAAGTCGGTTCCTCTTGATAGAGTGGATGAAAATATAAGTAGACCAGTTCCCCTCAACAATAGAAGAACAAGAAGCTTGAGATGGTAGACGAATGGCTAGTGTAGTTGTCAAAGAATTAGGCCCATGCATAGTCCACCATAGCAGGATTGCAGCTTGCTAATGCAGCTTGGGGAGCGATTTGGAATGAGGTTTAGATGCCTATTTACAAGTTTTTTGTCACTGCTAGGAGTGTGGGTGAGGCCCATAGACAATTAAGGTTAGGGTTTGTCGCAAAGACATTAGAAAGTGTGCATAATAAAAGAAATTGGGAAAATTAATAAAGTGGTGAATAAACCATGACAAGTGTAATGTCCCCTTCTCAAACCTGGTCAATTGTTGCATCAATTAGCCTATTCCAAAGTTCCCGTAGGCTAATTGGAGGTGGTTAGGGGACTCCAAGGTTCTTGGAGAACTCAATGGTGGTTTTTCTCAATGTCCTGTGGTGTGTTGGTGTTCTATTGGCCCTCAAGATGGTGGTGTTGATCTTCGTTGCATTTTTTGCCATCTAGGTTGTTCTCCACATTTCTTGGAGAGCATTGTTATTTTTACTAAGTGCTTGTTTTGGCACCTAGCATCTTCCCTCGTCATCAGTAACTTTTTGGTGCATTCAATTTTAGTTTTGGACGCCTCATGGGTAATTCTCATAAGGTGGTTGGAAATATTTTAATATTTACACTAAAGTCATAAAGTAATGTTTAAATATTACTTTAGTGTTAAATATTATAAAGTTTTAAAAGTTATTTCCCCAAGTTGGATGCCTAGGGAAATGTGTTGGGGACTTGAAATTGTTTTTAAAATTAAAAAGGGATCTTTGAAGGAAAAATTAAATATTTTAAATTTTAAATGTGCTTTTTTCCCTCAAAACTCTATATATTGGGGTTTTGGGCTCTCATTTGATTCATTCAAAATCACACACATAACGAAATGTTGCTGGAGTGAACCAAGAAGTTTTTCCAAGGTTTGATGGAGGACGGAAACCCTCATCAACTTACTGGTTTCGGATCTGAGAAACGATCCCTAGCTGGTTAGGAGTGATTCTACCTCAAGAATGACCATTGTTTTCATGGAGTTTGCAGATTGGAGTTTCAGTAATGAAGATATTCAAGGTATTTTGAAGTGCAAATTTTGTTGTGTTTGGTATTAGGTGTTGGATGAATATTTTGGAGTGATTTTAATGATAGCTTGAAGATTATTCCAAGCCTGGTCACACTACTTCTACCACAGACTGTACCTTCCTTTTTGCTCATACAGAACAAATGGTGGACAAGGTGGTTTTGGGTGTTTTACCAAAGGATTTGCTAGCCTGAGCAACCCCATTGCAGGTGTTTTAGAAGGTAAAAATACTGGTTTGAATTTTAAATTCAAATCGCCCCTCCCTAGCCAGGCCGTACAGCTACAGGAAGAGGTCATTTAGTGATGGTTTAGTTTTCTGGGTATGTTTGAGGCTGCAAATCATCTTGAGGGAGGCGCCTAAGCTTAAAGAAGGATCTTCAGGTGATTGAGGTAAAGATTTGAGTGCTCAGAAAATTATAATAAATTAATAATCAAATCGCCCCTGCATATTTCCAGCACCTGTGAAACTGTTGCAGCAGATCTGAAATGAAAATGGCTATTGGAAAGGACTGTAATCAGATGTTTAAGGGCATAATTCCAGGTCTGGGCAGTTTATAGTTGCATAGCATCGATTTAGGGACCTTTAAGGTCTATTTGCTATAGCTGAGTGTCATTTGGAGGAGTACTGATTGGTGAAACCGGACCTTTGGTGACTGTTACTACTCAGAAAGTCCATAACAGCAGGACTGTAATAATCTTCCAGTGCAAATTCCTTGAGCTATTTCATTTCCATTGATAGTTGGCTCCCTTTGGATGTCTTATTGGATGATACCATGGTATTTTGGAATCTCATATTTGTAACAGCAGTTCTGAAAATGAATGAAATCAACTTATCTTGAAATGTAATGGTTGAGTTCCTAAAGATGTTAATCTTTCAATGCTTATGTTAATTATATCTGCATAACCTATGTCTTTGCTTGAGTTATCGCTTGGGAAATCATTTGGAAAAGAAAAAAAAAAAAAATCAGGGGGTGTTCTTACAACAAGGGTGGGTGGCAACAAGCTTATCAAACTTTGCTTCCAACAAAGGCAAGACAAAAAATGTTTCAGTTGTCGCACACTTTCTTAGTGGCTCAGCCATGGAAAAGTTCTGCCAAATCACAAGTTAAATTGCAAACTCATCCAAAAGTTCTGGCAACTTCATTTTAAGTGGTAGTGAGTTCATAAAACAATAACCAGTAGGTGGCAGACCTATTATGAAATCATGCCTAACAAAGAGTTATTAAAAGAACATAAGGGATGTGTAGAAACCCCTGTTCTCACTGACTTCTGAATCTGTTTGTTTTTTTCTTGTTTTTGACATTTTTGGTTTTTTTTGTGTTTTTTTGCATAAAGAGGTAAAATGCGATTTTCTAAAGAAAATGCTAATAAATTCAAATAAAATCTTGCAATACTAGAAACGATAGATTCTATTGGAAATAATGTTGCCACAGAGTTTATTGATCTTTTATAATGAATACAAATAAGATCTGACAACATGCAACTGAAGAAGCAACAACCTTTATTGACGAAAACCTGGTATTGCAGCAGCCTGATGATGCACATGAAATGGTACGGCTGTCATAGAAATCCACCTTTCCCTCCGGCTGGCGTTTGCAGATGATATTAGAAGTATTTGCGCCCCTGTTGATGAAGCCAGAATGAAAGAAGAGAAGGCGTATGACTCCAGATGAAAGGTATGGCCCTTGTACCTGCTGGTACGGCCTGCAGCAGCAAGTACGGATCTGCAACAGCCTTGAGAAATCCGTACAAACTTGGAATGGATGTCAGATGTGAAGCTGAGATAGGCGCCCTAGAAAATATTCACTGCTTGCTGATGTCTGGATCCAAAACTCTGAAGATGAATCTCTGACTACGTTCTGTGATAACCTCTGAATGAAGCTACCTCTCTGAAAGCAATAAATAAGCTGATATTTCACAGCCTCTGAACTGCAACACTGAAGATGGCTCGTTCTCCAATGCAAAACGAAAACTGGAATCCTTGGCTCTGTTCTCAGAAGGTCTTAGCAAAAATTCGATTTTCAACATAATGAGCTCAATTCCCAATGAAACCCTTATATCCATCAAAAGTTCGACTTTTCTCAAAAGGGCATCATTTAAATAAATTTCGAACTTTTCTTTTAATTTTTCAATAGTCTCGAAAGCACTTTTAATTATAAATTATAATTAAAAAGTGGCCCCCTTCAATGTTGGTCGAACCCTTCAAGAAATCACTTAAGTTATAATATTAAATAATATTATAATTTTCTAATATAAGCTTCACATAGTTAATATTTAATTTGACAATTAAAAGTATTAATATCTTTCTCAATTTACGTCCGATTAACGAACCGTCTGAAGCTAGAGAATAAGTGATTGATTTTGCACATGACCAAACCATACTGCTAAAAATAGCAGGGGTGCTCCGCTGAATGACCTAACTTACTAAAAATAGCAAGTCAAGTAAATGATGTCTGAACGACCCCGAACGAAAGCCAAACTAAACAATCCTGCAACTGGAGCTAAGCCAAGCCTCGACCAGACCCTCTATCCACCCTATCAGCCTACGAGGGTCGCATAATAGGCTAATCATAAGCTCTGAGAGATGTCAACTGGAAGGGGACATTACAAGATGTCCCACTTTGACAGTGGCATAACCAACAATAGATTGCAACGAAGGCAGTAGCCATTTAAGTAAAGGCGACTAAGTCAAAAGCAGAATATATCAAAGCCACCCAAAAACTCTTTCCTCCTTTCTTTAACCAGCCAAAATGAAAATTCAATGCCTTAAAGCCAAAAAAGACAATAAAGCTACAGAATTAAAGCATGCAAATACCTATATGAAGGCAACTGTTTGCTGTTCAAATTCACTTGTTCACAGCAGAAACAAGGCTGTCACTCTTATGTATGCAGTTCTGTGAAAGGTTTTCAAGAACAACAGTAATATTTCAAGGGTTTCAAGTCATCAATTGAAAAATTGTTCAACGTGCTGCTGAACTAAGGTTTTAAGTATAAGGGATTAGCATACTATATACTTAACCAAGGGTGTTCATCATGGCATCCAAGTGGAAGATTCAATCAAATTATTACCAAAAGGAGTAGTTTCTAGTATCATGGTGAGGAGTAGTATTTGTCAAGTCATGAGTTTTTGGCAAGTTTCATTGGCTTCAAGAAAAAATTTGCAAGTACAAGTCATTTTAGATTTTCAAAAATAGCTTAACAGCAAAAGTTTATATTTTCTAGAGGGGATAGAGATGAGCCTATTTTTAGGCCAACATATTTAATTATTTGTTTGAGGAATAGATTGCTTTGGAAGTTGTTTATTTCCTCTTTTCAAAAGATAGAGATATGGTTGCTTTAAAGTGGCACTTTTATAGGAATATTATATTATTTTATCCCTTAAAGTAACCTCTAGAGAGCTTATAAATAAGTGTCTTGAACACATAGATTGGAATAAGAGTTGATCCTAGGCTTATGCTACAAAAATAGTTGTTCAACAAAAGTTATTGTTTTACCATATTTTGTGCTTTGTCAAACTTCAAGTTAATGTTTGTTATTCATTAAATAGTGCATCCATATATTGCTTGGCAGTTTATTTTCTATAATTGTGGTATGCTCATCTATTTAATAATTCCATGTTAATGCTAGTTTACTAGTTAGCCTATAGTCAATATTAATTAGTGTTATTCCTTCAAAACTTTGTTTATAACCAAATATTAGTCTTTGCTATAGCCAATAAGAAGTTGAGTTTTATCATTTGTGCTTGACAGTTTATCTGAAATTCTTGTTAAAAGACCCCCATGAAATCTTATAGTGTGCGCATATTTATAAATTGTAATCTCCCCTAATTGGGAATGCCCTAAATTTTCCCTAATTCCTCAATTTCCAAATAAACAAATGGGTTAGAGAATACCTTTCACCTATTTGAAGCCTTGCAAACAAATTAGAAACCATTTACCACAATAATACTAATTAGCAGATTATCATAATTAAACATAAGTAAATTTAGGGCATAATTATTAACTTAATCATAAAGCACTTTAATATCTTTGGAAGGCTCAACCGTAGGAGAGGATGGGAGAAAGTGACTTTGATGGGGTGTCTTGGATCCTCTACCCTAGGCCCAAGAGCAGATATACCATCCCTCTTGGCCTCATGTGGCCCATGCCATCCATATGAGGTGGTTTATCCAGTGAGTTATCCACTTTCCGTTATCCCCTCATCTTTCCATCCATATGAGGTGTCCACTTTCCGTTATCCCCTCATCTTGCCAACCATTTTCCTCTCTCTATGATTGGACTTCTTACGCTGATTCACCATGATGGAGGGGTGAGGTTACAACAGGGTGCCCCAAAAGCCCATCTCTCCTAAGCCCAAAGCGCAATACACTTTGTACCCCCTTGGCCTCCATTGGGACTATCTAGTCCCCACCTTGAAGTGGCATACCTAGGAGAGTGCCCCATCACCATACCCCTCTTGTAATCCCTATCTCCTCTACCATGGCTAAAAACATTCAAGACATATAACAAATAAATGGTGGAAAATTATTAATCCAATTATACTTAATATACACTAGCATAAAAAAGTAGTCATAACAACATTGTCTCATTAGTATCTCGAATATCTAATAAACAATCACAATCATTTATACTAAATTATACTGCAACTGCATAACTGTAAATCAGATTTCATATCTAATAAACATATGCCAAATAATTAATTATTTCTAATTTAGAGGGTGCAAATCTCTATTTCCTTTTATTCAATCTATTTCTGCAGATGATTGCTGGTCTAATATTCAGAAGTATTCTTCTTTGCTGATTCCTAAACTTAATAATCTCTTCTCCCAATCAATTCTTATTGATTTATCATTTATCTTCCACTGAACTATCTTCTTCTCATATATACTTTATGATATCAGTCCCTTAATATATTTAGGGGCTGCTGCCTTTCTGAGTGCAGACTATTTATTTATTCCTGATTATTTCCGTATCAGATTTCCTATTTCTTCCTCCTGGTCCCTCTTCCCCTTTTGCAAATGATTTTACTTATTTATATATTCCCATGCCTGCATCAGAAGGCGTGACTTTTTGTTTTAGACTAAGCACTCCTTTGTCTTAATTGCTGCCTTGGTAATTATGATCGCTGCCCATTTCATTGTTGTATTAAGCGTTGCTTTTCCCTAGTAAATGGAATTGCAGCATTTGTGAGTTCAATTGCTGCCTTTTGCAGCCCTTCACATCTCACGATTTCAGCCTTAGTTTATTACTGTCATTTGCTATTTGTCTTCTAGTTTTATATTTATGTGTACTCTTTAATATGTTTTTATTATTGTATTATCTTTTTTTTTTTTGATCGATTCCGCTATAGGATTAGGGCCCACTCCCAATATATAACAAATTAAATAAAATAGACTGCATCAGACCCACGAATGGGGAGCACAAAAATGCCAAAGAGATGAAAAGGGAGCACAAAAATGCCAAAGAGACGGAAAATCTACAACACACTCAAAAATCCAAAAGAGAGCCCAAAGCCAAAATAAGGCACAGCTCAGAAGGCCTTTTTGGCCTTCTCTTTCCACATACTCCTGGTAAAGAGGGCATCCATTGTCCATTGCTTTCCTTTGAAGACAACATCTCTCTGCCTTCAATATAGAGCTTCTCAACCTCTAATTTGCGCTCCTTTTTCCTTTTGGTTGAGAAGTTTGGTTTGGAGATGGCACTAACCATTTGGAAAATGGTGCAATTTTTTATAGGAACAACCAATTCATCAAGATCTAGAAAATCGGAGTAATTCTCATCCAAATCATCCATGAAGGGATAAGAACCCTCAAAATCAGATTCGTTACCAACCACCGCAATTGGAAGAGGAGGGTCGGCAATGGGCAGAGGGGGTGATGCCTCACAAGGAGTGCCAATGGGCAAGGAGTGCTACTCCACACTAATGGAGGCCACCATTGAGGCCATAGAATCAGGACAGGGGTCTTCATGAGCAGCCAGAAATTTCTCGTGATTACGCCAAATAAAATGCTTAGAAGCAGCAGACTTGGGAGAGGTGCAACCACCAATTTAGTGCCCCAACATGTTGTAAAAAAAGCACCTAAAGGGAAGACCTTCATAATTAAGGAATTGAGTCCAGGTGTCGTGAGTAGAATGGATCAAAATTGAGTGATGCACTGGTTTTGAGATGTCAATGATTGCATAGACCCTGTTGAATCTACTGAAAAGGGCACCAAGATCCTAACTACAAAGGATCCAAATTGCTCAATCATATTTTTAATGATTTCAACCACACGCATAATTGGCAGGAGATTATACAACCTAATCCAAATGGGGACTAATTATGTAGAAACCCCTTGTTTCCCCTATCTCTGAATCTGACTGTTTTTGCTTGTTTTGATGTATTTTGATTTTTTTGTGGTTTTTGTGCAATAAAGAGATAATGCGATTTTGCAATAAATGAAAAATAAATTCTATAAAAATTATATAACTCTGGAAATGATGATATACGAATGCCAGTATATTTATTAGTCCTCTGAGACGATTACAATGAATATTCTATTACTTGCAAATTAAAAGGGCAACGAAATTTGGTTAAAGAACCTGGCACTATTGCTGCAATAAATGATCTCCAAATGATGGTACGGCTGCAATGAGGTTTAGCTTCTCCTTCCGTCTGGTGCTCCGGATAAGATCCCAATGCTTAGGCGCCTCCAGGAGTGATGAAAGATGACCTTAATGAAAGGCATTTTCTCCAGAATAAAAGTACGGCCCAAGAGAAGGTGGTACGGCCTGCAGCAAGTACGGCTGTATACAGCAACAAATAGAACTATGGACGGCTCCCTTTAAAAGTCTCCAGAATATCAATAAGAATAGGCGCCTTGATTATAATATGCTTTCCAGATGAAAACCTATGCTAAAACTCTGTAAATAAATAATCTTTGAAGATCAATGATTTCCTCTGGATGAAGAAACCTCTATTGGCAATAAATCAGGTGTTATTTCACACCCTTTGAACTGCTTCCAATGGAGATGGCTCGTTCCCCAAGGAATTCGAACTTGAAACCCTAAAGCTTCTTGCTCAGATCAAGTTGATCAATTTTCAATTCACAATCATCACATAATGGCTCAAAACCCAATGCAAATGCACTATATTTCTCAAAAGTGCGATTTCCTCAATAATAGGGTTTATTAAAATATTCGACTTTTAATTCTTTTAATCTTTCCATAGTCTCAGCCAAATTTTTTTTAATAAAATATAATTGTCAATTTGGCCCCTTCTGATGATGGCGACCCCCTCAATTAAGAATCACTTAAGTTATAATATAATATTATAACTTTATATTATAATCATCAAATAATTAATATTTAATTAATACAATTAAATATTAATATCTCTCTCGTTATTCATCCGATGATTGATCCGTCGGAAGCTAACGAACACTGAAGTGATTCTGAACACTGCCAAATCCATACTGCTAAAAATAGCAGGGGTCCCATGCCGACTGCCAAGAACTGCTAAAAATAGCAACTTCTGCAAGAAGTCTCCGAATGAGCCCGAACGAAAGCCAACTGATCAAACTCTGCCAACTGAAGCTAAGCCAAGCTCCAACGTGACCCTCTATCTAGTCTATCAGCCTACGAGGGTCGTATGATAGGCCAATCCTGTACTCCGAGAGATGTCACTGAGAAGGGGACATGACAAATTAACATTAATATATTATTTTTATTATATTTTAATATATAAATTATTTTATGTTAACATTATATTATTATAATTATAATAATATTAATTAATTATTATAATTATAATAATATTAAGTTGTTAACATTAATATTTTTATTTTTATATTTTATATATATATATATATATATATATATATATATATATTTAATATTTATAATATTTATATTATAATTATTATAGTTTTAAATTGTTAACATTTATATTTATATTATATTCTTATTTATTTTATTTTATTTATTTGCATGCAATTTCGAGGGCATGACATAAATTCTATTAGTTTTAGATTTAGTTAGATCTCAAGGAGCTTCCCCTTATAATTTGAAAAATGGTTCTACCAAGGGAAACCCAAGGACACGCCCCTAGCATTTTTTGGAGCGTCCTTGTTTTCAAAACATTTCAGGAATGGAGAGACGCTTGAGGGATGTCCCCAAGCAATCCTCAATTTTTGAAAAAATAGAGGGCGCGTCTCCAAAACTTGGGAACATCCCAAAAAACAAAGGGGGATGAACAACCGTCCCTAAGGCAGGTAGGGACGTATGTGACGTACCAGCAAGGACGTTTGTGATGTACCCCAACCGTCCCCATTAACAAACAATGTTTTTAAAAAAATCAATGTCCTAAAAAAATTTCTCATCATCAACTATTTAATCAATGTTGGATAAAAAAACTAGGAGGAAATTGTAATGTCCCTTGTGTTAGTGTTTCTTAGATCAGATTATTTAATCAATTGAATAAAAGAAATGCAACACATAAGACAATGAACACAACAAGATACCCTGGGAAAACCCTCCTCTTGAGGGAGAAAAACCCAGCAAATATATCTCTTATATATTGAAGGAATAAGAGCAGAAATCTGCTTGAACTCAGGCCCAACACAATGCCGAATTTGATACAATGAATGATAGCATCTCTCTTAGATGCAAAGATACAAATGAATATGTTTCTCCTTGAAATCGGTCTGCTGCTACAAAAGATGATCTGCTGTTCAAGTATGAACTTCTTCTATGTATGCGAATCCAAGTATGAGCTTCTTCTATGACTGCGAATTCTGCTCTGCCAAAATAGCGAACTTTCTTTTGTGTATTCGAATATATGTTAACATCAAAAAAGGTGACCTTGTATATATACCTTCTTGGCGCCTCTTCATATAGGTCGGCCTTTTGATAAACATTTAATAATAAATAAAGTCGGCCAGAATAAGTACATTGTATAACTTAATTATAAGGTCGGCCCATGTACTAGTGAAGACCGACGCTGCATTAACATCAACACCTTGCTAGTTTGATGTAAATTTTTAACTTTCAGCACTAGGACATTTCGTCAAACACTTTGCTTGAGAACTTTTTGTCTGTTGTTTATGGTTTTCTTTTGTATTTTGATGTTTATAGTGATGTCAAATGCATAGAGACTTTAACTGAAACTTGCTAATGACAGAGATAAGAATTAAAATGCAATACAATATGTTTCAGGTTTCCCAATAACATATACTGACTGTAAATGAAAGCAGTCACTCAAGTGCACAGTTACAACCGTTGTCATTTCTACAAGCAATTGGCAAGCCAACTCCCAAACTCCATTATATATAAATATTGAACTTGCAAATGAACACCTTCAGACTGTTTGTAGCTCTATATCAGAATCTCATACAGCAGATTGCTCTAATGAATATTCAATACAATATAATGACCAAATTCAGTTCTTTAACAATGTGCAAACCTGGGTGATTCCTTCATATGAAAGGCAAATATTACAAAGATATCTCACTATATGATAGTGATGTTTCCCAGCCACTATTGAATGCAAAACTAATACATAAGATGGAACCTGTTTGGACGCAATGTTGAAGAGATGATAGTAAGGCAAAACCCAGCTAATTTCCTTCAAAATCAAATTCCTTGTACCTTTGTCTTTGTTGAAGAGAGCTGGAATTGTATTCTTCCTAAAGGCATATTCTATTCCTGTCTTTCCCAATAGTGACGTCTTCTCCCAAATTCTTGTCTTTAGCGATTTCTTGTTCTAAGCACCTCCTTCATCTGGTAGTGCCTTATCTCCTCTCAGCAAGACCTGATAATGATTATAATCCAATTAGGTGACATCTTCAACTTGGCCGCCAAGCTGCTCTTGACAAGTTACTTGATCTCCAATATATTGCATAAGAAAATACAAAACCTTTATATTGCTTCACGGGCTATGACTTCCTAGTTTTAATATGCCACGATTTTTCAATCTAACCAACAACAAAGCTTAAGATTTGTCTGTTATGCCAGCTCGTCTCCTTCTAATTTCGTCTTTTCCTAAAGTATTTGTCTTCACATATTTTCGTCCTTTCCTGAATATAATATTCTCTAGCCAAATCGTCTTTATTCAAACTATGTGTCCAGCTTATGTGGCGTCAGACCTTGTCTCATCTGAATATTCTAATTAAATGTTCCCACTAAATTGCATCACTTGTGTTTGTCCTGTTCAATTCACAACATTCCAAGCAAACCAAAAGCTACAATTTTATAAACTAGCTGCGATGCTATTATTTTGTCTTGTGGTGGCAATCTCCTTATAATAATTCAACTCATATATGCGACACATCAGATCCTCTTCCTTTGTCTTTAGCGGCGGGTTTATTCAAAAGAAATATTTTCGCTGCTTACATAAAATAACTAGACTCTACAGGTAAAATCATAATGCACCAAACAGAGATCGTACCTTTCAAATCAATGCAGAGATCTTCAAATATTATCAATAAATCAATTTCTCCAAAGTCACCTGTTAATCTCCTTAAATCAATTTACTCTAGTAGAACCCAAATTTGGCCAAAGGCCATTAAATTTGGCAGTGATAGATTACCTCCTAGATCGAGATGATGCTTGCAGCTACTGCAAGTAGATTTCTCCAAATGTGGTTGCAACAATAATCCAGTTGCTGCAACGGTGATGGTGAGATAATAAACTAGCTATCTCAATTATTCAACTAGGGCAATTATACAACAACTACTGCACCAGTGAATTCTCCTCAATAAAGCACAAGTAGAAACCCTAGATGGATTTCTCAACTCCAGCTAGGGTTGATCTTTCACAACTGAACCTGGCACTCTAGAGTCTTCAAACCTCGAGCGAATGCTAAGCATTTAGCTTCAGCTTCTTACCACGTAGGTAATGAGAAATGATAACCAAATTGGGTGTGTCCAAATGCTTAGCCAATAGCTTCTTAAATAGATTTCTCAAACACCTCCAGGAAGCTTCTAGAATATAATATTATTTTATTATTACTTTATAATACAATATTTGTTTTAGTCACTTTATTAAATTAATTAAATATAAGGCCACCTTGTAATGTTTATTTGTTGGAAAACCAAACCATATGTTGGAAAACCTTACAAATAATTAATTTAATGATTTCTCCTTATTGCTCCAAATCAGGGACATGACGGAAATAAAATGAAACTGTTTTTGTTTTTGTATTTTCATATTGTAGTTGAAAGTGAAACTTGCGGCCTTTGAGCATTTTGTCGTAACTTATATACTATATTTTAAAATCACATGCTTATTGACAATGAATAATGAGAGCAGTTAAGTTTTTACATTTGCTAATTTGCTCGACTCTCATGTGAATTTTCAACTCAACCCAAGTGTTATGTATTAAGGATCTATAATGTATATGATGAATATATGAAATTTACCTATATATTTTAAATTTTTCCTATTTTTATATAGCTGTCCCCTATGATGTCCCATACCATCCGCAAAAATGGCTCAAAAGAAAGCCATCCTCGAAACTCGTCCCTTGTCGTCCCCATCCCCAAAACTTGGGGTAATATAGGTTCTACCATATGTGCTATTCTATTCTATGTTGTCTGGCAACAAACAAATTAAAACACTAACATCACCAATTCAGCCATAAGAAGTTTTTCTTGATGATATGCAAGTTGATGTATTTTGATGGAAACAACATTGAACATTCCAATTCAACTTCAACTCCAAGTTTTTCCTTAAAGATAGTTTTGAAATATTGGACATTCCAATCTTTTATCTAGCCTATTATGTGAGCTATTTTTATTGCTAAGATGAACAACATTGTTCCTTTTGTCTTTGGCGCATTCATCCACCAATTTGAAGGGAGAGTTGCCTAAGAAGGAGATCACTAGTGATGATCAAGGAAATAGGAAAATGATCTAATCTAAAGATTAACAACCGCTATCAACTGCTCAATCTTTGTGAGCCATGCTAGGGAGATCAAAAATTTATAAAAATTTCTAGAATGGAGTTGAAACCAATCCTTCTATTTGTCTAGGTGTAATTGCCTTTGTAGACACTGAAAATTATCTTTCGCCTACGAACCTACATTTTCATATCAATTCCTCCTTCTGCTTGCATAATTAAACAATTATCTTCTAAGGTCATATTCTCCTATTAATTAAATAATTCTTAATTATTTAATTAATTCATTTTCTCCTTATTCCTCTCCTGATTAATTAAATAAATTTTATTTATTTAATTACGTCACTAATTAATTTTCTTTTCCTCTATAGTTGAATAAATTCCTATTTTATTTAATTATTTTCTATTTTTCTTCTATAATTAAATAATTTTAATTGTTTAATTATTCCTTAGCTTTTTCTTCAATAATTAAATAAATCTTATTTATTTAATTATTTCCCACTTTCCCTCCAATATTAAATAATTATTTTAATCATTTAATATTTTGTCCTTATTCTCCACTGTTTTTTTCTTCTTTTTTTTATCGGTAAGGAGGGATTATTTAGATTGGCCCCACACCAATGGAGGTCACAAGGGGGGGACCTCCTCCCCTTCAACATATTCAACTTAGAAGCACTTATTCAACTTTATTCAACCAAGAAGCCACAATGGAAGTCCAAGAGCAACCACTTGGAATTCCAACTTAAGATGTCACTTGTGGGGATTCGAACATGGATCTCCATCTTGAGAACCATATGGCCTTGCCATTTAAGCACAACCCCATTGACTCCTTATCCTCCACTTTTAATTAAATAATTGTTTTCCAATTATCTTAATTAAAAGTCAATTTTTCCCTCTTCTTCTATAATTAAATAATTGCTTTAAACATTTAATTATTGACTTTTCCTCCTAAATTAAATAATTATTTAATTTACTCCAGTGACCTTTTTTTTCTATGCCAATCTCTTTATATGTGCCTTTCTTATCTTTACCTTTCTCATTTAATCTCCACCGTCCATCCTTAACTAAACCCTATTTTTGCCCTAACCCTATTTATCTTTGCTTCTAAGCAATCTCATCCATTGATCAACATCATTCTTCATCTTTCAATCCTAGCCCTTCATTTGAAATTGGCTTTCTTATAAAGAAGAGGCCTCCGATCCCATTTTCATATCAACATCTTTTATGCTACTATTATGCTATCAAATTCATGAGCAACCATATTCAAATCTTCAACAACTCAACATAATACATTCAATCTTTTGAGGTTTGCATGTATTTGATTCCTTTTGAGGTTTGCATGCATTTCGGTTTGATTTAAGCTATTTTTATGCATATTTCTATTATATCCATTTTACATGCATACAACCCCCAATAGGCTTAATGTCCATCAAGTCCCAACTAATAGCAAAGTCTAGGAAGTCTAGAGAATCTATGTAGTTTTCAAGACAACACCCCTTTTGTCATTCTATGTTTAGTCTCCCCAAGATAAATCAAATCCACATTCAAAGCAGCATGGAGTCATGGACAACAAACAATTGATCCTAGAGTCTTATTTTTGATAGAAGGCAATGTATCAAACCAAGAGATTTGAAAGAAGGCAATGTTATAAACAAAAATTGGTTTTGCACAATTGCTAGTTCAACCCTTTGGAGATCATTTCCAATTTATGGACCAAGAAGACCACATGACTCCCAATCTCACAAGGCACCCTCTATACTTCCAAATTCTACTTGCCAATTTTTCCTTTTTTTTTATTAAAGAAGCTCCTTCTATTAATTTTGTTTCCTACATTAAAAGAATATATGCTTTCTAAAGCTCAAATAGATGCCTTGGCAAACATATTTTGTTAGGGGCATTCACATTCTAGGAAATGATTTTCATGATGTAATGTCCCTTACCCAGTTCGCCCTAAAATTCACTTGTTGATTAGGTTTAGAGTTTCTTCTTTCCCAATGATTGTTCTTTTTAATGAAGTAATCTTGGTTTGAAATCTGCATTCACCATAATAACAACATTTCCACATACACATATATCTGTTAGCATTAATATCTAGATATCCAAAATATAAGCATAATCATAAATGCAATTAAAAAGACATATGAGGAGTGTTATAGGTGGATCCGCTCTGAAGCCCTCAAATAAAGCTCAAGAGGTTGTCCATCACAATCCTTCTTGCCTAGTGGCTTAGTATTTGCATACTCCACTGAAATATTCCGAGCCAAATTTTTTTTGTTTTTTCAATTAACAGATTTCAAACAATGCACCCGTTAAGGTTAGAAGATAGACCAAAACGTGCAGAAAGCAACTCTAACCAGAATGTACACCAGGATCCCGATGTGGGCAAGGTGTGAGCATTGGTCAGAGGATCTGAAATTAAACTGCTTATGCAAAAAGCAACTCTAACCAAGGATGGCGCCGATGATGGCGAGCATATGGTCAGAGGATCTTCTTCTCTAAATACAGAAAGGAACTCAACGTCAAGTATGTGCTACCCAATCCAATGCGGAGTGAGGGGCGAGCATTTGACGGAGTGATTACAGAATTCAATGCTTGGAATAAATGCTGAAACTGGAAATACTCGACACCCAGAATGTGCTTGCTGACCCAAGATGGGAAAGTAGCTACCATAGGGCGGAGGTTTATCTATTACAAACTTCAAATGAAATTGAGCATTACTAACAGAATTGAACAAGTTTAAGAATCACTGCCAGTACTACTGTCAGTTTACAGAGTGAAGATTATACACCTGTCAAGAGATTAGAACTGGAAATATTCACCATTACAAACAATAATAATTCTGTTTTTCTTTGTTTTCCACAAATCTGTATTTTGCACTTAAAACCAGCAGCCTATGAAAGTATTCAAATGCTCACAACTCCCGAGTGACTTGCTCAAATGACACGATTTCTGAAGCACAATACTCCCAGCAAGATGGCGCTCAAGCCAAGATCAGGAAACAGACTCTAAATGCATCTAATGAATTAATGCACAAATCCCAATGCAAGAAAAGGTACGGCCCAGCTGAGAAAATCGATTTCCTTTTAAAAATTGCAGACTCAACTAAAAATTCTACAACTTGGAGAATAGATTCGCCCTTCTCAAACAATTGGATTGAGACAATACCCAGAACCAGTATTTTTGTATTTTTTGAAATATGAATAAAAACATGAACTCTGCTGTCTAAAACAATGAAATATGCTGAGACCACTAAATGCTAAAACAGATCTACGAATGCAGCAAGCTAAATACGAAGCACAAACTAAATGCAACTCCCAAATTGATTGAATCACCACTAGATGTTGTCTTGCAAACACGAAGCGATGCCCAAGCTAGGAGGCCTTCATTCCTCGAAGCAGTTCTAGAGCCAATCCGGCAGCATAACAATATATTAGACCAAAGATGCCTAAATGATGCACCAAGACTCCCTTTTATAATTCTTCCGTTGACTTCACAAAACCCTAAAATGAGCTTTTAGGTCAAAACCCAATCCCCTCAAGGATGGGCGTACTTTTCCTTCAAGGCTTTAGTTTGACATTTTAATTAAATATCATTCTTGAAATATGCGCCCCTCATACCCTTGCTTTGACTTAGGGAATAATCAAATCATCTCTTAATGAGGGCGCCACCCTCAAGGGCCCACTTTTTAAAACAACCTTAAGTCATTAATTCTAAGCCAAGGGTCAACGTTAAATTATAATAATTAAAACGTGACTTTTTAATTTAAATGACTTAACTTATTTCTCCGACAGTGCCCTGAAGCCAATACTGAAGAAGTCAACTGATCATTCTGAAGCCGGAAGTCAACCAACCCGAGCTCATCTAGAAAACTGCCAAAAATAGAATTTACTAAAAATAGTAAATTCCAAAAAGTGCTCTGAAAGCCGAGATGATCATATCACTGCGAAGCCCTCTGAAAACCCAGAAGGAATCCGCCATTTAATCCACCATCTCAGAGCAATGACCTCCTCAAAATTAGGAAACCCTAATTTTAACTTCCGACTAGCCTTCGGGTTCCCAAAGAAAGGCTAACGGTCACAGGAAATGTCAGACTTGAAAAGGTGACATTACATCCACTCATGGCAACACCTCGAAAGACACTCATCCTATCAAGGGGAGAGGAAATCATGGAATCCTTAAGTAGCTTAAGGTCTACCACCTCCTATTCGCCCAATCCCTTGTCTAGGGCCTAAGGGGCTGAAAGTGGGGTTTTTAGACAATCTACTTAAACCATGGTTCACCCTTCTTGATATGGTTACAAGCACAAGGAAGACAATCTTTACACAATCAGCTATATTTGCATTCATCCAAGATTTATTTCATGCCTATAATCAAATATATCTTCATTTATCAATGGTTTTTTAAGTTCATCATTTCCTAGAATAATTCTCACTATGATAAGATTAAAGAAAACATTATATCAATAATCAAATTAGCAATATCGATTTCTTATATTCAAAATATGCTAAATATTATTGCTAAGTGAGTACATCACCCGAGTTGCTATATCTCTTCATGTTTCCTTACTCGCCTCCTTCAAACTTATATTGAATTCATCATAGGATGAGGACAACTCATAAATATACATAATCTCCTTATGTTTATATTAAAGAATCGTCATTACTTATAAGTGTCATTATTGCATAATCGTGTATGTATATATATATACTTCATATACATATATATATAATTATACTTATTCTTTTATTTATACCCATCAGTACATATATATATATATGTTTTTATAATTATTCTTTCTTTATTCATATATATTCTTTATTGCATATTATTCATTATAAAAATTATCTATATCTATGCATATATACTTGTATGTCTATTAAATAATATATATATTAATTGGCTCTATATTCCAATGTATAACAATCATTATTGTTGTTGTTCTGACACAGCACATACAATATCTACCACCATGAAGGCACAGCTCAGAAGGCCTTTTTGGCCTTCTCTTTCCACAAACTCCTGGTAAAGAGGGCATCCATTGTCCATTGCTTTCCTTCGAAGACAACATCTCTCTGCCTTCTTCTTTTTTTTTCTTCCTTATTTTCCTTCCTTCTCTTTATACCATTCAAGGTAGGTGACTCCTGGGGGGAATGTATTGTTTGGTGAAAGAGGTGACTTTTCATAAAATATATCCCTTTGTTAAATTTAATTGCTGCCTTTAAAGGCTTATTATCACAATAATATCTATTTTTTAAAATAATATATTATTACTAATAATTATGATATTTCAGATTATATACTTATTTTATTATTTTATTTTGATGTTTTATTGAACATATTTTAACATTAAAGTATATTAATAAAACCAATTTGATAATATCTTATTATTATTTTATTTTAATGTAATACAATCTTTGATGTGTAATGATTATAATATTTATTTTTTATTATTATTTTTGATATTAAGTTATTTAATACTAGAATGTAATAACAATAATTTGCCTATATATTATTATTATATTTGTTATTTATATATGTTTATATTGATATGGTACACATTTATTTTATATTTATTTTATTTATTAATTTATTAATTTATTTGTATTTTAACACTTTGTCTTTATGGTATTGCTATTTCGGGGACATGACAGTCCTCCCTGCCCAAGATTGCTTGCCTTCAAGCAATCATGATCTAAGATGTGTGATTTTAAGATGTTTCTTGTGGTGATGCTATTATCTTTGATAGGAGTTGGAAGTTCTAACCCAAATGATGGTTACTCTGGTTATGAGGACAATGTATTGACTAATATTCTTAAGTTCTACTATTTCTCCATAACTCCCAAAAGCAACGAGTTAGAGTTTGTGACTCAGTACAACTTAAAACCACATGAATCAAGAATTAAAGCAAACACCCAAGTAGCTCAACCAAGCAGGCAAGTAGCTCAAACAACCAACCAACCAACTCAAGCACACAGGCAGGTAGCTCAAGCACATGAGTAGGTAGCTCAAGCACATAGGAAAGTAGCTCAAGCACATAAGTAACTCAAGCAAACAAGAAACCAGCTTAACCAGCTCAAGTAAGTAGGGAACTAACAACCAGCTCAAGTAAGTAGGGAACTAACTCAAGTAGACAAGCAAGGAGCTCAAGCAAACAGACAACTAGCTCAAGCAAGTAGGCAACTAGCTCAAATAGACAAGAAGGTAGCTCAAGCATGCAAGCAAGTAGCTCAAGCAAGTCAGAAACTAGCTCAAGTAGACAAGCAAGTAGCTCAAGCATGCATGCAACTAGCTCAAGTAGACAAGCAGGTAGCTCAAGTAGCTCAAGCAAGTAGGCAACTAGCTCGAGTAGAAAAGTAGGTAGCTCAAATACATCAGCAAGTAGCTCAAGCAAGCATGTAGGTGGCTTAACTAGACAAGCAAGTACATAGGTGGCTTAAGTAGACAAGCAAGTAGCTCAAGCACGCACAAGATGGCAGGATAGAGGCTCTGATACCACTGTAATGTCCCTTACCCTGTTTGCCCTAAAATTCACTTCTTGATTAGGTTTAGGGTTTCTTCTTTCCAAATAATTATTCTTTTTAATGAAATAATCTAGGTTTGAAATCTGCATTCACCATATTAACAACATTTCCACATACACATATATCTGTTAGCATTAATATCTAGATATCCAAAATATAAGCATAATCATAAATGCAATTAAAAAGACATGAGGAATGCCATAGGTGGATCCGCACCTAAAGCCCTCAAATAAAGCTCAAGAGGTTGTCCATCACAATCCTTCTTGCCTAGTGGCTTAGTACCTGCATACTCCACTCATGGCAACACTTCGGAAGACACTCATCCTATCAAGGGAGAGGAAATCATGGAATCCTTAAGTAGCCTAAGGTCTACCACCTACTATTTGCCCAATGCCTTGTCCAAGGCCTATGGGGCTGAAGCCTAGGTGGGACCCCCAACCTTCTATAACCCAATCCCTAGTCAAGGGCCTAAGGGGCTGAAAGTGGGGTTTTTAGACAATCTACTTAAACCATGGTTCGCCCTTCCTGATAGGGTTACAAGCACAAAGAAAACAATCTTTACACAATCAACTATATTTGCATTCATCCAAGATTTTTTTCATGCCTATAATCAAATATATCTTCATTTATCAATGGTTCTTTAAGTTCATCATTTCCTAGAATAATTCTCATTATGATAAGATTAAAGAAAACATTATATCAATAATCAGATTAGCAATATCGATTTCTTATATTCAAAATATGCAAAATATTATTGCTAAGTGAGTACATCACCTGAGTTGCTATATCTCTCCATGTTTCCTTACTCGCCTCCTTCAACCTTATACTGAATTCATCATAGGATGAGGACAACTCATAAATATACATAATCTACTTATGTTTATATTAAAGAATCATTACTTATGAGTATTATTATTGCATAATCGTCTATGTATATATATACTTCATATACATACATATATATATATATATATATATATATATATAATTATTCTTTTACTTATACCCATTAGTATATATATATATGTTTATATAATTATTCTTTCCTTATTCATATATATTCTTTATTCATTGCATATTATTCATCATAAAATTTATCTGTATTTATGCATATATAATTTTATGCGTATTAAATAATATATATATATATATATATATATTAAATGGCTCTATATTCCAATGCATAACAATCATTGTTGCTGCTGTTCTGAATTGCAGATCGTATTTCTCAATGTTTTTCCCTCTTCCTTATTTTTTCCTTCTATTTATACCATTCAAGGTAGGTGACTCATGGGGGGAATGTATTGTTTGGTGAAAGAGGTGACTTTTCATAAAATATATCCCTTTGTTAGATTTAATTGCTGCCTTTAAAGGCTTATTATCACAATAATATCTATTTTTGAAAATAATATATTATTACTAATAATTATGATATTTCAGATTATATACTTATTTTATTATTTTATTTTGATGTTTTATTGAACATATTTTAACATTAAAGTATATTAATAAAACCAATTTGCTAATATCTCATTATTATTTTATTCTAATGTATTACAATCTTTGATGTGTAATGATTATAATATTTATTTATTATTATTATTTTTGATATTAAGTTATTTAATACTAGAATGTAATAACAATAATTTGCCTATATATTATTATTATATTTGTTATTTACATATGTTTATATTGATATGGTACAAATTTATTTTATATTTAATCTTATTATTGCTATTTATTTTATTTATTAATTTATTTGTATTTTAACACTTGGTCTTTATGGTATTGCTGTTTCCGGGACATGACACATGACCATTGAAGAAGGATTTCACCTTCCCAAGTCTAGTATATAGACTTACCTTTAAGTTTGAGTTACATGTAATGTCCCCTTTTTAGCCCTTGGGGTTTCAATGACCGTTAGCCTATTTCTGAAGTCTTGTAGACTATTCAGAGGCATTTCAGGGTATTCCAAGGTTCTTGGAGGATTCTTACCAGCACTTTCAAGGAGATTGTAAATAATTGCCAAAAAACTTTCTAGGGTTTTTGGGTTTTCCGAGATCCTTGGTGGGCAGTAACTGTTGTTTTTAGCACTTACTATTTTTAGTAAGTCACAATTGCATCTCAAATTGGGCTTATTTTGAGTTTGAACACACTATTTTTAATAGTATGCTATTTTTAGTAAGTGTTATTCCTAGTAGTGGTTTTGGCAATAGTTCAATACTGGGTTTTCAATTTTGGCAAGGGTGGTATTTTCAATTGATGAGTTCTGCCAATTTTGGCAATTCAATGCTACTACCATCCTTAGAGTTTGAAAAATGCAAGTTTGGCAACTTAAGTTATAAATTATTAAGTTTTTAAACAGCCCTTGGACCCCCACACCTAGACATGGTAACTTTGTGTTGTTTCTAAAAAATGATTTTTTGCCTTGGTTAAAGTGGACGCCCAAGATGAAGGTTTAAAGTGAAATTTAAATTAAACATTATTTTCCCAAGGAGGGTGTCCCTTTTGGAGGGAAAAGGAGTTTGAACTTTTGGGTCTCAAGTCTTATTTATACCTCCCTGTTGTCTCATTTTGCAATTTGGAGATAAAGTTATGTTTCCAGATTGGAACCAGAGTGCTCTTTCTTGAATCTTCAGAGGACGAAAACCCTCTTTAGGTTATTGGTGGAGTATGATTGCATTCAATAATCAACATTGGAGCTTATTGGTGATGGTTTGTTTTCAGTTTTGGTTACTTATGATGATTTCTAGCTTTGTTTTGGTATGATAACTATTTGTGCAGCGACTTTGGAGGCATTTTGAAGAGATTTCTGGAGTTTTTTAGTTTGTTGGTTCATATTTCCTACCTTAGCTGTACTACCTCTTTGCTCTCGCTTTGGGGGGTTAGAGAACCTTTTGTGGGTATTTGATCATTGGATTTCTTCACTTTGGGGACCCCTTTGCTCAATTTTGTGGATCTTTTGGTGGTGAATCTGATTTTATCTTGCTGGTCGCCCTCCTTGCTAGGCCATATAGCTTGGCTTGTGGGAGTTTGGAAGGTTGATGTTGCTATCCAGACCATTTGGGGTTGCTATCTTGGTTGCACCTTGGCACCTAGCCTAGTATTGGGCTTTGCAAGTGTTTTTGAGTGACCTTATGGCATTTTGGTGAAGTTATGCTCAATGTATGGTTGTTGATTGGTGTTTCCAGCCTGCTGTCCGCTTTGTATCAGACCTGAAAAGTGCATCAGACCTGTGGCAGCGAAGTTCATGATCATTTCCCATCATTTTGGGACTTCATATTGAGGTATATTTGTGGTATTTTGTAGGGGAGTTCTTATAATCTCATTGTATCATCTTTTGGGAGAGTTATGCTTCATGTTCTTATCATTTCCCTAGTATAACAGCAATATGTGAAGCTCTGAAAAAATTCTCATAATGAGCTTATTGTAACACCATTGGTAGTACCATAAGTGATCGCTCTTGTATTTACATTGCTACTTACCCCACTAAACAAGTGGTCCTTCTGGTGAATAAGTGGTTTGAGCTTCCTTATGTTATATGCTACTCCCGCTAAATAAGTGGTTGAGTTTTAGTTTGCTTTCATGTTATGCCCACTAAACAAGTGGAGGACTTTGCTTTGGATTGATCGGATTGCTGCCAAGTATTTATTTACTTTGTTGTAATTCCCCTTCATGCACTTGGTTTGCTTACTAACCCTAATTGAAGAAGTAGTTGCTTAGAAGTTCAATTATTGTAAATCTTACCACCGTATGCTCTCTCACCTTGCCCACATCAGGATTTGGGTGATTAGAAAGTGGAAGGTGTTTGCTTATAGTTAGCCTTACTACCGTATGCTCTCACCTTACCCTCATTGGGAACTGGGTGATCAGAAAGTGGGGGGTTGCTTACTCAGTTGTTTATCATTACTATTTGGCTAATGCTAACGGGTGAAAATTTGAAAAAAATTAAGAGTGGGTTATTACATTACACTTGGAGGGGGAAGAGGAGGGAGGTAGATTGTATTTGGATGTTTTGGACATATGTAAATAGTTGTAGTGTTTGTTTATAATTTTCTAGTAATATAATGTAGTGTTCCACTTTGGAAGTTTGAAATTTCAAATTTTGAGCATTTAAGGGTCATATGACATGCAATATTTGAATTTTAACAAATTAATGACAAAAACATATTTGTGTGCTCTCTAAATGCATTAAAAAAGAATTGTGTAATTATTATTATAAAAAACAATTTGGACAAGTTTTACAGAGTCCCAAGTCTGAGTTAAAATTTTGGGCTGCCAAGTCCAACTTTTCCAATTATGTTTGAGAAGAATCTACTTTCTAAAACATTATTGGATACTGTGTTATTAATCCAATAATTTATAAAATTATATCTATCGTCCATCAAAAATCTAATCCAAAAAAAGCTTCAAAATGATTTATGGAATTGGTTTCTTAGAATGTCAAATAGATAAATAATGAGTTTCAGGCCATCAAGAGACTCATTCACTCGCCTCTCTTACTATGAGCAGAGAATGTGCTTAGCAAGGTTGATTGCAACCTAGAAATGGGCACTCTACATCTTTGCCACCTATTGGTGGAGGTTCTTCAGGCTGGCCAAACTCTAGCAAATCTTCTCGACCAGCTCTTGCCATCTCTCTTACCCAGGTGGCCAATGAAGGAAAACAAGAAAAAAATATCGATAATAATGATGGATGGGATGCTCTTGTGGTTACCTCCAACCCCGCTATATTAAATGGGGTAAATCGAATGACCAGGGTCCCCCTCCTCCTTTTGCTCTTACTCTAGCTACCTGGTGGCTTTGTTTATGTTTTATGTTATCTTGCTCTAGGCTTAAGCCCTACTTGGACTTTAGGGGTGTGATTTTTTCTACCCACCCTTTTTGTACATATGCATAGTATTATTTTATAATTAGTAATAAAAACAATTATTGTTAATTTGGTGAATAATCAGATAATTTATTGATTGAAGAGCCTTTCTCTTATAGAATTTACAAACCCTCAGAGTTAGGGGGAATCAACAGTTAAGTAGTGAATAGTTACAAACAGTTAACTAAAGCAAACTAGAGCAGAAAGAAGCTAAAAGCAGACTAAGTTAACTACAAGTTAAGTTAACTTACGACTAACTAAAGACTTAAATAAAGCTAAGATGACCATTAATATTTAATACCCTCCCTTAATGGTCATCGTACAAACAAAAAACTAAGTCTACCCATATTGTGTTAGTCATCAAAATGCATAGTGTGTAGACTCCTGCTCAGTCTGCTCCGCTACGTGAGCACTTTGCTGAGATGCTTCCTAGTTGGACTTCTCATTAGCCAACCGCTTTCTGCAATACCTCTGTATATGACCAATCTTCCCACAATAATGGCAAGTAAAAGACTTCTTGGAGCCCTCCTCCAAATCGTCTCATCCTTTCTGCTAAGTGTACTTGCCTTTGCCATCCTCCTTAGCAGTAAATGCTTGTTCAACACTGGGAGACTTATTGCTGCTCATCAAACTTCAAGTCAACATTGGTGGATGTAATGTTGAGTGTTTTGATGAAGTGCTCGTAGGAACGTGGCAAACTCTTCAAAGTGATCACCACCATATCCTCTCTTCTATCTTACAACCAATGGCCTCCAATTAATCGCAAATATTTTTTATTTTCATCAAGTGCTCCTACAAAGACACTTGGTCATCCATCATAATAGAAAAGAGCATATTCTTCAAAAAGAAAGCCCTTCCCTTGTTTGAGGTCTCATGAAGATCTTTCAAATGCTTCCAGATCTCCGCAACAGATTTACCAGATGGTATTTCTGGTAACATGTCATCGGCGATAGATAATTTAAGAAGCATGACTACCTCCCTATTACTTCCATCATACTTGTCTTGATCCTTCCCAATAGCAGTGGGACGAACTTCTGTACCAGATCATTCAAATGCTTCCAGATCTCCGCAACAAATTTACTAGATGGTATTTCTGGTAACATGTCATCGGCGATAGATAATTTAAGAAGCATGACTGCCTCCCTATTACTTCCATCATACTTGTCTTGATCCTTCCCAACAGTAGTGGGATGAACTTCTGTACCAAGAACAAACGCATCCAAACACCAATACTCAAAGATGATAAGCATCCTCTGCTTCCACATGTTGTAATTCTTTCCATTGAACCTCTACGAACTTTCCAACATAATATTGGACAAAGACGCCATCCCTCCCGTTTTCCAAAGCACGAAAAACAAGGTAACTCTGTGATCAGCTAGCAAAACACTGGACAATCAACTGGCACAACTTTGATTTTTCAAAAATCGTCTAAAAAAAAAAGGCTTAGAATCTGTAAGATTCAAAAACTCTAAAAGATTTTCAAAACTCTGTGTAAATTTTTTAAGAAAATTTTTGAAAACTCTAAGCAATTTTTATTTTCCCAAAAATTGTCAAAACTAGCTCAAAAATCAAACCTTCACGCTACCATGAAAGCTGGAAAGACAAGTCCACTGAAAATTTGAAAAATGATACCCACAAGTTTTGGAAAAACTCTAGGTTGCAGAAAAGAAGAAGGGTCAAACAAGAGCATAAAATCGTGCAAGGGCATCAAAAACCCTAGTCGACAGCAGGAAGCCCTTAAAATACAGCAGAGAGACCCGCAATATAGAAAAATCGCCCAGAAAAACTCTTAAAAAACCAAGGTCGATTCAGAATATCCTCTTCAAAGTCGCGATTTGAGGGAAAAAGAAAAAAACGCGAGCAACAAAAGACCCAGGTCGCGCGCAGGTAAATGTCTTCAAATGGAGCAAAAAACTCCAAAACCCATCGTGATTTATTTTTCAATAAAAATGTTTGCAACACCCAAAAAAGAAGCCACATGATTTTGAAAAAGATCCACCTAAAAACATCAACAAAAAGCATCTAGAACATGTGCGAAAGAAACAAATGCACAATCTTTCTTCAGTTAAAAACTCTCAAACCAAAAAAAACGCATACATGAGGCGCACACGAAAAAAAGAATCGTGTCAAACCCTTCAGCCGCGATTTGCTTTCAAAAAATGACACGATTTTTCTACAAACCAAACCCACGTTTTTGTTGCTAATAAACCCACGAAGCCCTCACAGAAGATCCGCAATTTGCAGCACAAAAAACCTCAAAGAAATACACACGCAACTTTTCTTCAGCAGAAAATAAGCTAGAAATAAACCCACGAATTTTCGAATTATAGCTTAAAATAAACCCACGAAAATTTTTCCTTAAGAAAAAAATCTAAAAAATAATGGCGCCCAGAATAAATCTGCTCTGAGACCATGTTAATTTGGTGAACAATCAGATAATTTATTGATAGAAGAGCCTTGCTTTTATAGAATTTACAAACCCTCAAAGTTAGGGAGAATCAGCAGTTAACTACAAACAGTTAACTATTCACTACGAATAGTTACAAACAGTTAACTAAAGCAAACTAGAGAGGAAAGATGCTAAAAGCAAACTAAGTTAACTACAAGTTAATTTAGGACTAACTAAAGACTTAAATAAAGCTAAGATAACCATTAATATTACATTTAATATTTAATAATGATGTTGCTTTTGGATTTGATTGTGTGCAAGTTTTTTCATCAACGTTTCGGATCACACTCCACAATCCATCATCCAAGTTTTTATCCTTCAGCTCTCTATCTTGATGATGGATTGTGGAGTGTGATCCGAAACGTTGATGAAAAAACTTGCACACAATCGAAGAAGCAGCATAATTACATTCAATATGGATTGTGGAAATCTCATATCATAATACAGACACTTATTCATCAAAAAAAATAAAAAACATAACGAGTTTCCCAATTTTACACGAGTTTGAAATTTTCCTCTTGTTCATGGAAAAGTTACATAGACGTAGCACCTTTGAGAGATCCTCTCCCATAAAAACAAGCAGAGCTAACATCTATAATTTTGCACCTAAATGCATATAGTTTTTCCTTCTTTCTCTATTTGCTTAAACTTTAAATCCCAAGAAATCTTACCCTACAATCTTTGCTGATTAATTTTAGAGATGAAAGTCTACCTCTTGTTCTAGCTTGAATAGATGGCGATTGAAATGTTGCTGAAGTCTTTCATTTGCATAGTTTATGCAGAGCTGCTCAAAACTATTCCTCTGTATGAACAGTTCCATGTGAAGAAGTGAGAAACATTGCTCCATATATATCCATCGTTTATTATTATAAAAAATGAACCAAGGATGAACTCACTTTAAAAGACTCAAAGCCATAAATATCCAGGATACTGATGGATCTGCCTGTACGGCGTTTGCCTACTTCCAGTGACTTGTTAATATGTTCTACCAGCCAGTCAAACAAACTTGCATAGATTGCCTTTGCCAATGCATCTCGTGTATCTACTGCCTGATCCAAATGTTGTAAGAGATTGCAACCATCCAAACTGAATATATTGCTGCAAAAATAGCAATGCATGTACAGTTTTAAAAAACAAGTAAAGATTTCATACCTGAGACAAAGTAAGCTTTTGCTCAATATTCTCATTTCCAGCACGAATCTTGCGGGTAGATAATGCTTTCATGAGCTCTAAAACATTACAACCTAGCAATGTTGCAGCATTTTTAACTCCTGTTATAGAGATGGATACAAAACACTTGTCAATGGCCACAGCCAGAACCATAAACACAGCACTAAAGCAACCAGTAATATAAACAGAGGGTGCAAATTCTAGCAGACTTTACAACTAGAAAAGCAATCTTAAATATGCTTCAGATCCCAGATTTCTTTTCTAATTAGAATTTACTTAGAATAAGTGAAGAGAGTAGTGAATTAACACAGGCATGTCAACTTACATGTTAAGATTAACCATGTTCACAAATGTGTTCTAAATTAATACGCCAAAATCTACCAACCAACCATTTACCTATATTGAAAGATAAGATTTGGTATTGATAAATCAGACAGTGAGGACAACATGATCCACTCTTAGAAAACAATCTCAACATTTAATACTTGACAAGAGATTCACAAATAAAAGATAACTCTAAACAGAAAAAATTTAATCACAAAGCAATGAGTAAAAAATCTTCTCAACTTAAAGGATATGCTTTGGATTTGGTAAATCTGCATGTAAACGAACAAGGAGTACCAAAACATTAACAAAAAGCAGTACAATAATCAAAATGAATAAACAATGTAGGGTACAACCATCATCAACAAGAGTGGCCTCTTTAAGCTAGCCCTCAAATTCGTCTATGTAGATTCCACAGAAAGTTGGCGAAAGTGGCCACCCATGTTTGACTCTAATAGTAGCCTTGACAAAAAAAAGGTTTCTATGGGTAATCCAAAACTAATCAATATCTGTCTCATAGAAGTTAGATCACCATAATTACAATAACAAAGAGCTTCAAGCTAAATAAGCACAAGGCATGGTAGATGTGGTGGCTATAGAGTTGGATATGGTGGATACATAAAGCACATAAAGGTTTCCTGGGGATTCAGCAACAGAATAGGTAAAACCGTAAAACCTTGATAACTCTTTGTGGAAACACACTCAAACAGTAGACTATGTTCTACATCAATCCAAATATGATGTGTTACATGTCCTAAGAAGAACTTACATTAACAAGTTCTACAATGTGCGAGGAATACGGAAACTGGAATAAGCTAATAAAAGTTGAATCTTAAAATTTGAAGTAATATTTTTATCATCTCAAAAGTAACATTTTTCTTTACCTTCACAATTCTCAACTTCCACATGATTTTCATTATCAATCACAGAAAATTTGACATTTCCAAGCCATAATACTGCTGCAAGCATTGCAAACATATTTTTCTGATCATCTTTACTGATCTGGACAACATTCAAAGCTTCCTGAACACAAATAAATAGTCATCAATGAATCACATAAATAATAAATGCCCAATAGCTAAAAACTTAATGAAAGAGTATGTAAACAAGTATAAATCAAATTAATTATCTTCAGATAAGGTTTAAATTAATGACCAAAGATTAGGTCAAATTTGATTGAAGATCGGTAACTCACAAGAATACTCTTAAACCTCTGGGCATCATCAACTTCATCAATTGTCAGACAGTTACTCTGGTTAAGGTAAGAATACTCTTCAGCTGGCTTTAAATTTAATTTCTCTGCATTAAACACAACAAGACACTCAAATAAATCATGAATGCATTAACAATAGAGAAACAGTTCGGAACACTTTTCATATTCTCCACATATTGAAGTCCATATTATTTGGGACATTGGACAAAAGCTTAACCTGTTCCTTTTGTATAGAACATACAGCAGAAAGATTGGCAAAGCAAAACTGGAACTCAAAATTTGTGTGGTAGAAGAGACATGCCCTTGTGCTTCCATTGCATAGAACATTCCTACTTTAAATATAGATGGTAATGGTGTTCTGACTAAAGGGGACATCATGGTTTTATTATTCCCATATTGTCAGCTACACGTTGCCTCCTATACATTATTTTCTGATGCATACCCCCTAAAAAGCACAAAATTACCACCATCTTCCACCCTTGTTATGGCCAAGGCTATATACTAGGCTCTGATTTTGGCATTCAGTGCTAAAACTTAGTAAACTAAACTGATCTCTATCAGATTCAGGAGCGTGAAGAATATGTTTTAGAATTAACATAAATGAATTAAATACTATTCATAAATACATTACCAGATCCTTTTAACTGAAGCATTGCATCAAAACTGAACTGGCACTCAGATTCACTCCCAAAATAACTATTGAAGAATTCAAAACAGATGCATAATGTCCAATCACATTTTTCCTTGAAAGACAACATAAACTAAATAGCACTGCATGGAAAAGTAATTACAAGTACAACTGAAATATGGTCCTTCTCAAAACCATACCCATTAATTAACAACTTAACAGGGTTTCTGAGAAAATCTATCCCTATAAATGCCAAAGAATCAACATTTACTGATAAACTCAACATATCTTTACTGATAAACACACTCTTGGCTTCAGGAGACAAAGACAAATCCTGCCTGAAAATCCACATATGTCAAGTGAGAAAAGCAAAGGAAAAGGAGGAAAAGTGGTGAATAGCCAAATTCCCTAGAAGTTCTGCAAACCTGCAAAATGACATAAAATTATGGATTTTTACAACTTGGGCAGTTAGTTTTCCTTCTCCATAGACAATGAATCTTTCAAATCACTCGAAATGGCCTGAATACAATGCAGAATACCAATGAAGGGTTTCAGAACCCTTGCTAGGGACTGCACCTAGCTTCCTCAACTATCACGTCCACTTCCTAGTTGATGCAATCTGCAACAAGGGATGGGCTGCAAGTTGAACTCCTCAAGCTCCTCAAAAATGTATGTTGCTGTTCATAAAACCACCCTTATTACCAATGCACCACTCTTCCAGCAAATAGAATAAATATTTATTGGGGCGGCTGGAAATTTATAGCATAAACCCTTATGAAGTGCCTCAACTCTGCCTCTGTAAGATATGCATAAAATCTCCTATTCATTTCACAAAAATTTATTTTGTTCACAAATCATAATAAATTTTACCTTGCAATTCAATACCAAAATCCTAGAAAAAAATCTTCTTCTTCAGCACAAAATCTCAAACTGAATCCTCTCAGCACATTTCGTGACCCTAAATAAGTCATGTTGTATTGGCTATGGTAGATCTTTCACTCTGCCTCAGTAAGATATGCATAAAATCTCCAATTCATTTCACACAAATTTATTTTGTTCACAAATCATAATAAATTTACCTTGCAACTCAATACCAAAATCCTACAAAATAAATCTTCTTCTTCAGCACAAAATTTCAAACTGAATCCCCTCAGCACATTTCATGACCCTAAATGAGTCGTGTTGTATTGGCTAGGGTAGATCTTTCACTCCCAAAACCAATCTTCACTTTAGGGTTTTAGTCTTAGGACAGTAGAAATCTGCTCAACTCCATAGTTGGGGTTTCAATAAAATGTCAAATGGCAAGAATGCCCTCTCTTCTCAAAAATTCCTTCATTTATAGGCTCTTTTAGGGCAAATAAAATAATTTCTCTTTTCTTTCATATTTTCTCTCAATAATAAAAATAAACTGACTTTTCAAACTCTTTTAATTTGATAATAAGCCTTATCGACGTTAGTGAACATCATCGGTGGGACACTTAGGGATGTCCCGTCGATACAACGATGATGACATATGTCATGAACTATTGGCAACAGTGAATGGTGGAGATCAAACAGAGCTTTGATCGGACGTCTTTCCGAGAGCTTGGCGCGAATATTGTAGATTCAATTCATGATTCTCCGGAATTACAAAAGTGGTGTTCCTGTTCCTTGGTGGACCCTAGGTGGAGTATGGAAGCCTTATCGGCATGAGTGAACATCATCGGTGGGACACTTAGAGATGTCCCACCGATACAACGATGATGACGTATGTCATGAACTATTGGCAACAGTAAACGGTGGAGATCAAACAGAGCTTTGATCGGACGTCTTTCCAAGAGCTTGGTGCGAATATATTAGATTCCCTTCTTGATTCTTCGGAAATACACAATATTACTGGCGAATATTATTAATATTTTTAATTATTGTATAAACTACTGGCGAATCAGTGCCAATGACACATCGTTTACATGGCGAATTAATGGAGATGATATTTTTATTGTAAAAACCTAGCAATTCACTCCATTTTAGCTTGTACTATTCGCCATTTTTGTATCTCCCGATTTTTATTATTCACCAATTGGCGAAGATTTGCCACTAAAGTTTTCCCTGCTTTGTACCCCATGCCTCATATTATCACTTTGGTCCTCTTTTAAAAACACTTATGACGTTGGCCACCATTCTTTAAAGTAAATAAATAACCATAAGTTGCCTTTAGAAAAATAATATAAAGTCACTTTAAAACAATTTAAGTTATTTGTTCAATTGTTTTTCCACACATCCCTGTTTACCTCGCGGAGTGTCTCTCACGTACTACGTACACAGGAAGTAAACTGAAGTACATGTAACACATAGATAAAAGAACATAATATGATTGAACCATGAACACTTCTATTCATTCATTGCAAGTATTAACATATACAATCTGACTATCATAGTAATAGCCAATCCACATGTCCTCTCCATCCGACTACATGATCCCAATACATATAGCGTTCGGCGGTGGTTGAGCAACCAACTGTCGTGCCGCTTCATAATCACAACTAATCCAGACTTAGTCACATGCCATTAACCATACTTACTTATTCCCGCTACGACTAATGTTTTATTACCAAAGCAACCGGCCGACTACTCTAAGGCCGACTACGCTAAGACCGACTACATACGTCAGCTTACATCATCCCCCCCCAAAAAAGAAGTCGGCTTCCCAGACAACTAACACAAAAACTGGGAACCAATTTACAAAACAGTTTTAGTGAGAAGAAGGTTGAGAAGGCATCCCTGGCGGCTGAGGGATTGAAGAAGTGGTTGCCGAAGTGGTGAGTTGATGCAGCCGGTACACCTCCTCCGTACGTTGTTGCAAGTGGCGAGTGGCCTTCAATTCCTTCTCTCGTGTGGTCTTCACCAAATGCACTACCTCTTTCAAATTTTTGTTGGCCTTCGCCAATTCTTCGTCCTTCCTTGCTAACTATTCAGCCATTTCTTCCTCCCGCACCTTCATTCTTCTTTCCATTTCCAGTATGGTGTTATCTCTATCGGTCACCTTCTTGTTTTCTTCCTCTAATAGGTGTGAGAGCTCCAGCCTTTGTTTCTCGATGGATTCTGCCTTGGCATGAATGTTTTGGGAGAGCATGATTGCCTGGTCTGCCTTCGTCTCCATTTGGTCTACCTTCATCTCAAACTCCTTACAGGCTAGAAACAAGGACCTGTATGCTACCTCCATCTCAAAAAGTTGGGCTACCAGCTTATCGTCCTTCCCACGGAAAGACGGCCTCTTAGGATACCAGGCTGGCATCATCGCAAGTGTCTTTCTGCCCACCCATTCATCTGTAAATATCTTGTTGAACTCTTTTTCACTCTCTGAGTTCATGAACTGAATTATCCATTTAGCCTCCTGCTCCGCTATGGGTGAGTAGTAATAACGACCGCAATAGGCTCGAGGCTGTGGATATACCTCTCAATTGTGCCGATTGGGTCCTCTCTATCGGGCTTGGGAATCACCACCGCAATCCCCTCAGATACATCCTCACTAGATTCCCCATCGGTACTAGCGGCTGCGGGTACTGTTGGCTGCTCAGCTATTGGAGGCTCCTCATCTAATATGATGTGTATTACTTGTGGTGTCGGTTCTCCTATTTCTCCCTTTGGCTATGCTGTATCCGCCTGCTGAACTGCTGGCATGTGGGCCGCTATCTGTGTGCTCTCAGCTGTTCCCATCGGTTGCTGAGTGCTCCCTATAGGTACTCCCTCCATTGTCTGCAAGCCAGGTGAGTGTATAGGGGAAATGTCTTCTTCCCGAATGGGGGAGCCCATTTCCATCAACCATCCGTCTACCTGTAGTACCTCCCCAGGTGGTGCATCCTCACCCACTGTGTTGTCCAGAGTTGTCTTCTCTGCTTCTACCCGTTCATCGGGCACACCTCTTGTCAATGGTACATCACCGGTCATTGCGTCCTCGGGTGCTATGTCCTCTGCAGGCATCTCTGGCTCACCCTCAACAATTCCAACTGTGTCGACTTCCTCCCCTGGCTCCTGTTCGATAGGTGCCATTGCCCGGGGATTTACCTCTATTGAATAAACGCCAACTGGTGCAGTGTTGTCGGCTGAGGAGGAGAGTGCTAACCGATCATATTCATCACTAGCTGGTTGCTTCCTCTTCCTCCTTGTCGTCTTTGGTTCTTTCGTTGTGCCGCCTGCCTCTAAGGTTGTCCACCTGAATACTGTCGGCCAAGAAGAGTCATAATCCCTGGTTGGTTGTAGTTTCCCTAGTTTGCCTTGCGGCACCTGATTATAGACGACATCCAGAAACAGTGCTGTCAGATGTTGGGTCATGTAGAATGCTTTATGTTTGCATTCTAGAAATTCTCTGACCCTTTCTGACAGGTAGAGCGCCCAATTGTAAATTCGTCCTACACTCAACCCAAACATGAAATCCACCATCCAGGTTGCTATGTTTGAGGCTCAACTGGCACCTGTCAACTTGCACTTGATGAGGTCCATGATGCATTTCCACTCAGGACTTATCAGCATATTTTTTCGCAGTCCCCTCGCCCCTGAACTCCACACCATTTCTTTCTCTTTTTTTGTGATATCAGGCTTGCAAATGCGTTTAATAATCATTTCTTTCTGTTGAGTTGTCATCTTTGTGGTTGGTTTGGCAACTACCTTGCCAGATGCAGGTATGCCAAAGCCTAAAGTCGACTGGTGAGAAAGCCATTGTCACTGGAACTCCTTCGTACTCAATTGTGCTCTGGTGCCCATGCTGATTGTAATTGGCCACAATATCTTTTAGATAGGCCTCGAAATCTCTGGAGTTGAAAAATGGGCATTATATTACCTTGTCAACCTGTGCCATCACTAGTGCTTGCTTCGTCGGGTGATCAGATGCTGTCTCCTGCCACCGGGTTTTGCAATCTATGCCTGTGAGGCTCTCCCATGTCAATGAATCTGCTATCACGTTGTTCGTTTTCCCCTTATCTGCTTTATTCCCAACCACCTTGGGTCTAAGTATTATTTTCTTCCCCTTGGCGCTCGTGCTGGCACCCATTGTCTTCTGCTTACGGAACTGAAAATAATTGACAGTGACTACTCCAATTAATTTAATCCTTCCGTACCTTGGTACGGCAGTTACTTTGTCTTGTCTTGGCTCGATGGCTGGTACAACCTTCTGTTTGGACCGTACGGACTTCCCTATGTAACGTACGAATTTTAGTTGAACTTGGCGTACGGAATTTAGCTTGCAGTGTACGGATTTCAACTTGACTTGGCGTACGGACTTTAGCTTGTAGTGTATGGACTTCAACCTGACTTGGCGTACAGACTTTACCTGTAATAGGTGGCGTACGGATTTTTCCCTTGATGAATGACGTACGAATTTCCCTTTTGATGAATGGCGTACGAATTTCTGATGAACTTGGCGTACGAAAATTTGCTCACTTTGGCGTACGGAAATTTGCTCCTTTTGGCGTACGGAATCTTGACTTTGCCGTACGGAAATTTGTTGGCTTGGGCGTACGGATTTTGACTGGCAGCGTGCGGGCTTCACCTTGCAGCAAACGGACTTCTGAGTGTAATGTACAGACTTCTCTTTCAATGAATGGCGTACCAGCTTCTTCTGGCAAATCCGTACGGGCTTCCTTGTTTCTTGGCGGTTTCCTCTCTTTTGTCGTACGGCCTGTGTCTTCAACCCTTGCTATCTGGAATACAAATAAAAAGTCTTTGCAATCTTTGTATTAAATAAGTTTCCTTTTGATTTAGGTCGCACCTTTGTTTGTATTATTATTAATTTTTTTAGTACTTTAATATTTTTATTTATTTCGCCTGATTCCCTTTTCTTATCTTTCTTTCTTTTCATTATGCTTTTTCTCTCGTTTTTCAATTCTTCTTTTAATTCTACCCTCTCATTTTCTTTTTCATTTCCTCTCTCCTCTCTCTTCAATCTACTCTTTTAATTTATTTTCTTCTTTTAGTATTTTTAATATTTTTTCATTTTCACCATCTTCCCTCACCTGATTGTTTCATTTTCTCTTCTTCCCTCGTACTCCATCATCTTGTTTGACTTTTAATTTGGATGCATAATACCATTTACATGTGTGCGGGAATCGTTTGTAACATTCCTCTTCACAACAAGTCCCTATGTATTGAATGTCAAACCATTTATCAAGTAAAGGAGCAGGACCATTACCTTTATATCGGTCATCGACATATCTTCCTCCGTACTGTTGGTACCATGTAACATCCTCACCTTCTACTGTGGGAGGTCCCGCTGGATTTGGTATTATTTTCCAGAGGCCGTCTTTTGTTGCTATCTTCCTTATCCTCGGCACCTTCCTTCTTTCTCTTCTCATTAGCTACAGTATTTCCTCCATATACCCGTCCACATGTGATAGGAATTTATCTTTTGTCATGATCACAGTTTTTAGGCAAGGAGCCGTCTTTTCGAAGTATTCTTCCCATTGTTCATCGTCCCAATCTTCCTTCTCTTCGTCATTCTCTTCAGGTTTGGGTTCTCTTGCAGCTTGTTCTTCCTTCTCCTTTTGTGCCTCTTCGTCTATTTCCTTTGCGAGATACCCCTATCGTATGCCTTCGTATGGTGTGACGTAACTCCAATGTCTGCCCATTCGTTTCCAAAGCGCAGGTGTCCCGAACACTGCATTGGTTAGGTGTTTATTTATTCGTGGCACTACGATTCCTTCCACTCTCTTTTCTACCAATCTCTCTTCCATTATTTGGCTCCTGCCTACCCATATTTCTTCTCCTGCGTATCTGGGGCCTCCCAAACCCCAGTCTTGTTCTCTAGGTGCCTCTGTCTGTACAAGCCAATCTTCCTTAGTGGCGTATCCTAGCATGTTGATTGCTATGACGTGTTCCTTCTCTTTTCTTTCCTGATATATCTTCAGCTTAGATCCGTTGATTGCACTTGGTAGGGGTGATCCATCCAAATTCTCGATTTTTATAGATCCATTGTCGCATATCTCCTTGATTTTGAACGGTCCTAACCACCTTACTCTGAACTTTCCAGGTTTGATCTCGTTACGGCCGTTATATTTTAAAACTAATTGTCCTAGTCGGAAGTTCATCCGTCGCAGGTGTTTGTCGTGCCAATGTTTCCTTCTCCGTTGCATATTTTCCGTGACCCATTGTGCCATCACTCTCCGTTCATCTAGTTTGTTGAGTTCGTACAACCATTCTTTCAAACTCTCCATATCCCCTAACCGATTCTCGATTGCTATCCGCAGGCTGGGTACCATGTATTCCATTAGTAATACTGCTTCTTGACCGTACATCAACTGGAAGGGTGTGTGTCTTGTTGTTACTTTGTACGTCGTACGGTATGCCCATAGAACGGCCGGTAACCTCTCCTCCCAATCGGCTTCCTCTATACCACAAGACTTGTGAATAATTGCCACTAGTACCTTATTCGTAGATTCTGCTTGGTCGTTGGCTCGTGGGTAGTACGGGCTAGATAGGTTGTGGAATATCCGAAACTCCGTTGTCATCAGTCGGATGACGTGATTCACAAAGTGTCCTCCTCGATCACTTGTAATTTGGATAGGGATCCCATACCGTGTCACTATCTGTTCATAGATGAATTTGGCTGTGCTCTGGGCTGTGTTATCTGGCAATGCTCGTGCTTCAGCCCACTTCGTGAGATATTCTGTCGCCACCACGATGTATCGACACCGGTGTAGGTGACTTACTTTCAGTGGTCCGATAAAGTCCAGTCCCCATCGCTCGAACAATTCCTAAGGCTGGGATGGATAGAGTGGCATAAAGTCTCGCTTCAAAGGTTTTCCCACTCTCTGGCAGGTATCACATCCTATCACCCACTCCCGTGCGTCTGTGTGCATCGTTGGCCACCATAGCCCTGCCAAAAGGATTTTTCTCGCCGTGGCATCTGGTCCCATATGCCCGCCAGCCAAACCCTCATGTGCTTCCTTCAGTACCCCTGGTATTTCCTCTTCTATACACATCTTCGGAGGATCTGGTCGGACCCCATCTTGTATAGCAAGCCATTAATTGGCTGAAAAGTTTTGCTTTTTAGTACGAGCTTTCTCCTCTCCGTTGGTGCCATTTCCTTGGGGAACGTGGAAGTGGACAAGTATTCTCTGATCTTTTCGTACCATGCGGAAGTATTGCAATCTGAAACAGGTGTGCATCGGGAAAATCTTCATTCACGCCTCCCTCCGCAGGTTCGCCTGACCGTATTCTTGATAACTGGTCGGCGATCACGTGACTCTTCCCCGGCCGTACTATGATAGTGAATGTGAACTCCTGAAGTAGTAGCAGCCATCTACTCACTCTGCCTTGGATTATAGGCTTGTTCACTAGGTACATTAGGGCCTAATGGTCCACGTAGAAGGTGAATGGTGTTGCTAGCAAGTAGTGCCTAAATTTTTGTACGGAGTACACCATCCCCAATGCTTCTCGCTCAGTCGTACTGTAGTTCTTCTCTGCCTTCGAGAGTAGCTGACTAGCAAAGAATACTGGTTGGTCCAACCCGTGTGCTCCGACTTGTGCGAGTGTTGCTCCTATGGCAAAGTTCAAGGCATCCACATGTACGTGGAATTCCTTGTCCCAGTCCGGGTACACCAGGATGGGTGAACTGATTAGCCGATCCTTTAGTTCCTTGAATGTTTTTTCTTGTTCTTCCGTCCATAGGAAAGGTTGTCCCTTCCTTGTCAATAAGTCCAGCGGGTATGATACTTGTGCAAAATTCTTAATGAACCTCCGATAGTACCCGACATGGCCGAGGAAGGACTTCACTCCCGTGACATTTTCTGGAGCCTCCATATGTACGATGACCCTTATTTTGTCAGGGTCGATCTTTAGCCCGGCTCTGCATACAATATGGCCTAGTAACTTCCCCTGCGGTACCATGAACCTGCATTTCTTTGGGTTCAATGCTAGATGTGCTGCTCTGCATCTTTCCATGCATTCTCCAAGGGCTTTGAGATGTTTTTCCTTGTCACTAAAAATAGACCAGTCGTCTAGGAATGCTCTGAAGTTGCCCACCGACATCTTGTCAAATATGTGCAAAATTATCCTTTGGAATGTGGCCGGTGCATTACACAACCCAAATGGCATCCGGTGGTACGCGTATACTCCGTCTTCGACCACAAAAGTTGTCTTGAACTTGTCTTCTTCGGCAATACAAATTTGGTTATATCCGGAAAACCCGTCCAAGAACGAGTACATTTCATGCCCGGCGACCTCCTCCAAGATGGTGTCGGTAAAGGGAATTCGAAACGGGTCCTTCACTGTTACTGCATTCAAACATCGGAAGTCGACACATCCGGATTTGCTCCAATTCTTTCTTTAAGGAAATGACAATTGGTGACACCCACTCGCTCACATTTGCTTTGAAAATGATTCCCGCCTCCAACATCTTCTCTATCTCCTCTTGTACTTTCACGGCATAGTTCTTGTTCATCCTATACGGTCTCTTCCGTACGGGTTGGGCTCTTGGTACGAGCGGAATCCTATGCACGCACAGGTCCGGTGGTACTCCTTTCAAATCCTTGTACGTCCAAGCGAAGGTGTCCTTGTACTCCATGAATATTTTGAATGTCGCCGCCTTCAATACTGGGTCCCAGTCATCACCGACGAGGATCTCCCTAGGCTTCTCTTGTTCTCCCAGATTCACCCTTTTGATTGTCGATTCCTCGTACTTGATGGGTTTATCTTGTTCAAGCTTATGGGCTGGCATCTCGTCTAACTCTGCCATGCCTTCCTTATATTCGCCATACTCTGGCGGGAATGCCTCACTGGCAGAGCCCTTATCTTTGCCTTCTTCTCCTTCCTTGATCTGCAGCATGTTGCAATCTGGGTGGAAGACTTCATAATCCTCCATCTGCCAGTGAAATAACCTGTTCAATGAACTGGTTTCATCTTCTGAACAACTTCCAATTTCTAGAACGCCTTCCTCGTTTGGCTCCATGGTTCCCCTTTCTTCATCGCCATCTGATCCCTCGTCAGATTCTGAAGACGCTGGGTCCTCACTGACCGCCTGATTTTTCAAGTTGATGATATACTTCTTCCCATGGCTCTCGATGGAGAGAGTATTCTTCTTCCAGTTATGGTTTGCCTTGGCGGCAATCAACCATCCGCGTCCGAGTAATGCATCGTACGCTTTTCTCTCTAATGGGATGACGACAAAATTCAACAGGAATTGTTGCGTACCTATCACCACTTTTTGTGCCATCAACGTACCTATTTGTTTGATATTATGTTGATCGGCACCCACCAGTTGAAATGTCGGTGGCCAGAGTGTGGGTTTCCCGAGGCTCTTCCATGTATCCTCGGGTAGTACGTTAACTCCCGATCCTCCGTCGACGATGGTATTAGAGAGTTTCATCCCTAGGATTTCCATCTGTACGACGGCCGGTTTCCTCCCGCCGCTTATTGCGAGTAGCGTTGGATCTGTGGTTGCTCCTGTTGGTCCTCTGGTGTCTTCGATCGAACCCATTTGTGCGTTGTCTGTCATGATATTTGTGAGTGCTGCTCTTAATTGCGGCATGGTTTGTAGCAAGTCTGTTACCCTGACTGGTATAGTCGTGTGAAGTACTTGCCTTATGATGTTCTTTTCCAACTTTGATTGTAACGGCGTACTAGCCGCTTTAGTAGTTCTCCGTTCGTTTGCCATTACTTCTTCTACTTCCGCCCTGGCTTCTCGGAGTCGTTCTTTCTCCGTACGAGGGTCCGGGTAGTTAGCCTTTTTTGTCTAAGCCCTTGTAAGTGTCGGGACTTCTTCGTTGGCTACCTCCAGTATGTTGATACCTTTCTGCTTGGGGCAGTCGGTATCTTCATGATCACCCGGACCGCACCACTTGCACAGCTTCCCTCCGACGCCTTGGCCACTCTGGCATTCCTTGGCAAAGTGGCCCCATTCGCTGCATCTCCAGCATTGGATCATGAGCCGACCTTTGCTGTCATATTGGATTTTGCTTCTTGGTGTGGTATTTCTCCGGTTGTTGTGATAGCCGCTGAGGGATGCGTTGTTATTCTGATACTTCGATGGTGTGGTCGGAGGGGTGGATTGTTCCCCTTGTATGAAGAACACTTGCACACTCTGTGTTTTCAAATTGTATGGGCATTCTTTGACAGAATGTCCCAGAATGTCCCATAAGTTGGCAGATGTCACAGAACATCTTCTTTGGGCAGTTCGCTTTTGTATGGCCTTCCATTTTACATTCTGTACACCATAGTTCGGTTGGGTCTTTTGACCCTTCCTTGTTTGCTTTCAGTTCCTTCATCATCCTTAGCATGTCGCGACGAAGTGCTTGTACCGTTTTTGACTCATCCTCGCTTTCCCCCGCGCTTTCTTCATCATCATGTTTCTTCCCTCTAGAGGATGTCTTGTTCTCACTTTCAATATCCATCGCACGGTTGTATGCTTCTATGTACGAGGATGGAGGTACTACCTTCATGTTCTTACGTAGCGAGGGAAGCAGCCCTTCGATAAACCATCTCTTCTTTAAACCATCTGCTGGCTGTGATTCTAGTTTCCCCAGCAGGTCTTTTAATTTCCCGTTGTAAGTTCGTACGCTTTCGTTTTTCCCTTGTTTGGTGTTGTAGATCTCGGCCACAATTTCACTGTCGTCCCTCAACAGTTTAAATTCGTCTTGAAATGCCTGTTTCAACACCCTCCATGAAGCTTTCTGTGTTTGGTCCAACTTCGAGTACCAATCAATGGCACTGTCTCGGAGTGTCGCTGGGAATGCTTTCAACCAGTTATCCTGGTCGTCTTCTCCGCTCGCTGTCCAAATTGTCTCACACGTTTTACAGTGTTGTACTAGATCCTCTGACCCATTCCCCGTAAACTTCGGCAACTTTTGCCGTTCTGGAGTCACCATCCTACCCCGCTGTCTTCCCCGTGTATTGCACCTGACTGGACTGGTTTCGGTACGTTCCGGTGCGTCACTTGCACTCTCGGCCACGTCCGAGTCACCCTTTTGTCCCCTGTCAGCGTCCTCTACACCTTGGGTTTCCTAGGTCCCACTCCGGTGCTCCCTCTGCTAAGGGGTCTTGGGCTCAGATCTCCCTGTCCTCAACCCTTCATCGTTCTCCGATATAGACAACTCCCGAAAGCGTTGGATATTGTTTTCAAGTTCACCGCTCAAGTCTTCCTCATTTTCTTGGTTTTTATGTTTTTCTACATACGGGGTGCCGAATGGTTCCTCGTACTTCTCTTCCTCAGGGTGCTGATGTGATTTACTAAATCTCCGTTGCCGATTTTCTTGCTCTTGTATTCTTAATGATTGCCGGATTCTTTCCTCCTCCACTTCGTGCCCAACTGGTACTCGGTTCTTGTCATTGTTCGGTCGTACGGGCATTTACAGGTCTATCACGCGATCATTGCTGGTTGCCAGTGGTACGTCTCCGACTAGTGTCCCTTTCTTCCGCTTCCCGTTTGGTTCATTCCTCGTACCACTGTAAGGTTTGTTGTCTTCGGCGTTCTTGTTCCTCCTCCGCCCGAAGTTCTTGTAGGATGATGGAATGACGGACCAACAATCTTGGCATGCAGTGAAGGAGGTGATCAACCTCGTCATTCACTTCGAAGCGATCCCAGATAACTGCCTCAGGGACCTCTCGTCGGAGGGCTTGCCTCCGTACGTGGTCTCATAGGGATATGTTCCAGAGATTTGTCAAATCCCGTGTCAAGTCGTCCTCTCTTTCTTCATTCGTTACTATGGGTTCGTCCACTGGTCGGCCCATTACGCTGCCATTACACCAAGTGCTTCCTTGGTCCGCTTAGGCAACGGTGCCAAATGTTTACCTCGCGGAGTGTCTCTCACGTACTACGTACACAGGAAGTAAACTGAAGTACATGTAACGCATAGATAAAAGAACATAATATGATTGAACCATGAACACTTCTATTCATTCATTGCAAGTATTAACATATACAATCTGACTGTCATAGTAATAGCCAATCCACATGTCCTCTCCATCCGACTACATGATCCCAGTACATATAGCGTTCGACGGTGGTTGAGCAACCAACCGTCATGCCGCTTCATAATCACAACTAATCCAGACTTAGTCACATGCCATTAACCATACTTACTTATTCCCGCTACGACTAATGTTTTATTACCAAAGCAATCGGCCGACTACGCTAAGACCAACTACATACGTCGGCTTACAATCCCAAAGTGTATAAAAAGTTAGTGTTCTCCGAGAATGTTGGAATTCCCACAGATACTGGGAAGGCCATAAAAAGGGGGACATTGCAAGCCACATGAGCGTTCTAAGATTTCTTATTGGACAACAAGCTAGAGTTAATGCTATGGTAGATGACTGTGATGAGCCTAGCTAGCTCACTGTTCAAAACCTGTCTTTTCTTAAGAGTATTTGTGTTTTTGAGTTTTTTAGAGAAATTTTAATAGACAGAAGAGAAGGGGCGCATCATATAAATGCTCATAGAATGAAAACTTGAGCTATTCTATTCAAACTGAAATTGCAAAAGGTATTTATTTGCATCAACAATGGATTTAAAACATACAAACATACCCGAAAGCATCCAGTTTATTTAATTAAGAAATGAAGCCAGTTTGCCAGTCTATACATGAAAATCTGACAAGATTCAGAATAGGATGAAACAAGGTCTGAATCCAACTGTGAAACTGAAGCTATAGAAGAGGGAATACAAAGTGTTGAAGATGAGGAAGATAAACCCTTGAGAAGTTAGGCGCTTCTCCAAGGAAGAAAAACGCCTTAGCTCAAATCCAACACCCCTCAAGCCAAAATAAATCAGAAAACCCTGCAGAAGGTACGCCCAAATAGCTTTGATGCCTGCTATGCTGAAGGAAGAACACCAACAATCAAACCCTCTGATTTCTGATGAAGAACACTCCAAAAATCTGTTGAAACATTATAGAACTCCTGAAATGAAGCTCTCTAAAACAGCACCAATTCAGCTGATCTCTCACAGCCTCAAAAGTGCACTCACTGAAGAGATTTCGTTCTCCAATGGTGGATTTGCAGCAACCTGATCACAGAGATTTCGTTCTCCAATGGTGGATTTGCAGCAACCTGATCACAGGAAGGAAGCAAGGTAGAAAACCCTTAAGGCAAAGTTGAAATGATCAAAATAACATGAGTTTCTCATTGCCCAAGTCTCATTTATAACCAAGGAGGTCAAAACCTAAAGAGGCCGTACATTTTAGGGTTTTGAATCATTTAAATTTATGGAATACAAACTAAAGTCACTTTCCATAGTTTCTCTTTGATTTTTGGCGCCTCCTTTAGTGAATTAAAAGAAATACAATAAAATATTCACTTTAGACTTATTTAAGTGAAAATTAGAAATATTAAAGTCAATTTCTAATAAATCACTTAAGTAAGCCTATCTCCCTCCATACTTCACCGAATCCAGTGCCGTCAGAAGCAACTCAGACTCCAGTACTGCCAAGGCACGCAATGAGCCCATCCACGATCTCAGAAAATGAAATAGACCGAACTCTCCAGAAGGTACCACTGACCCTCTAACCAAACCAGTTAGCCCACAAGGGTCCAAGAAAAGGCTAACACATTGCATCAGGTGACTGACTAGAGTGGGGACATCACAATGACAAAGATGCAAAACCATCTTGTTAAATGGTCTCCCTTCTAAATATTCCAAGGTCATTTTTACTCTCTATCAAATGCCCTCTCAAACTTTGGAAGATATGATTTCTACTCTCTTAGTTGAAAAAAAGATTACTACAAGAATTATAAAAATTAATCTTCAACTAGAGAATGGAAACAATTGTAGAAGATCAATAAATACAAGGGGAAGTTGATTGTTACTATTGCAAGAAAATAGGTCACACAACTTGGAACTATAGAATTCGAGCGAACGATGTTCTCAAGGAAATGCTCAAAGAAAAACCAAATGTAGTTAATGTAGCAATTGTCTTAAAGGTTCAATAAATATTAATAGTGGTGAAGAATTCATACATTAAGAAACCCAGCTTGAAGACAAGAAGGGATCTATCATAGTTGAAGCTTAGCATGGATTGTAAATAGTTCAAAAGTTTGTGGATCTTGGGATGTATGCCTTTACAAGGGTCTTGAGATAGCTTGATGAAGCACTATGAATATAGCTCAATTTAGACAGTTATCCAATAATTTAGGAGATTCCTAATTCAAGAATTTGGGGAGGTGGAATCCAAGAACTCAAGAATTCAACTTGGAAGCTACACCTTTAAGAATTTGGGGAGGGTCTTGAGACAACTTAATGTAGCTTGAAGGAGTCCTACTTAATCCAAGAATTGTTTTCAAAGAGAAGCTTTTGATGAATATGTGATTCTATTTGTTTTGATTTGATTTCAATATTGTAAGCCTTACGAGGGGGTGTTAGAATATAAGGCTTACCTTTTGTAATAAAGTCACCTCAATGACTTAGTGAAGAGCACAAAGATGTACTAAGAGGGGGTGGTGGGGTGAATCAATATATCAACAAACTTTTACCCTCTTAGCTTTTAACAACTTTAACTTCTAGCACAATATCAACCATGTAATATGAAACAATATGATCAAGTTGACACCAACAATTGTATTTTATGTTTTATATGAGATTACAAAGATTGTAGGCACCAACCTACTTGAATCATCAATTTTATAGTTTAGTAGGCATCAACCTACAAGGAGCACCAACCCCTTAAACTGTTTTAGTAGGCACCAACCCCTAATTCTGATATAGCAGGCATCAACTCCTAAAGTTCGTAGGCACCAACCTACTGGAGGCACCAACCCCCACTTGCCAAGCACCAACTTAGCAAAAGATAATAATTTCAAAAATAGTGTTCCACCTTCAATGTTGCTTCTTCAACGGATGATGGACATTGCGATTCCTTCACCAAATCTGTATAAACTACTCTTCATAATGCTTCACTCATTTGCATGAACTCCTTTTCATTAAATCTGCCATAAATACTTCACAAAATTTGCATTATATCTTCATAATAGATCTGCACATAAGCTCTCATAGGTCTTCTCATCATTATACCATAGATTCTTCATATAAACCTGCCTTTTAACTTTTCATAAATCCATCTAGAAATCTGAGTGTGTTCTAAGAAAATCTGCTTCTTGAATCTGCTGGTGAATTTATGATACCACACTTTTTACACAGTAACACACTTCACCACTTGAATGATCTGCCTTTATATCTGCAATACTTCTACGAAAGGATGTAACTCTTTGGAATGGACACAACCATTTGAATAGTCATGTATTTCACTAACAAGTCTGCCTTAACTCAATCTCTTAATCTGCTGTGTATATGAACTTGTTTATTTCCATTCTTACTCATTGAATTGCTGCTCCACTATTTGATGTTTCATCTTTTCATAATTTATTCATATCTTTTATATCTCCACATTCCATTCCACTCTCCTTCTTCACATGATCATTCACACACAATAACTTTTTCACAAATCTGATTTCTACTCAATCAATATCTTTTCTTCACAAATCTGACCCAATATATACACAAACAAATCTAATCCAAATCATTCACAATCTTCTCATAAATTTAATCCAAATCAGGTACTCTTTCTTTCCACAAGTCTGATCCAAACTTTACACGAACTTTTCTCATAAATTACCTCTTCAAGATGCTCTTTAAACTGCACTTATTCCTCTTTATAATTTTTCCATAAACTCTTATAGATCTACCTTATACTCTTCACTCATGGGCTGCATATATATATTTCAAAATGAGTGAAATATTCTTCATTAAACTCTGCCCTTAGATCTGCTCTTATATCTTCTACATACATACTCCTTATACTCAAAAATAATTCATTTTCACACTCTCAACACCTTGCTGTTCTTATCTTATACAGCCATCCACACACTTATATTTCTTAGAATAAATCTGATCTGCACTTCATAGTAATGCTCTTCCTCCTCTCTATACTCAGAAAATCTTCATTCAATTCACTCTTTTATTATATCCTTATTCTCTCACACCTTTCTTGCAAATCTGATTTAAATTCATATATGTATGTTGGTCAGATATTTCAACCCTTTTATTCTAGCAACATGTCCCTTGAAATCTGCCTTTTACTAACACAAGCTTTTTACAATATTTAATTTGCTGTCTTTACTTCTTACAACCAGATCGCACCTCTTCAATCTTTAGATTTTATTAAATTCCCTTTGAAAGAGAATCACAACCTTCCATATGGTATCGTTCCGTTTTAATGAGCATAAGCGCTGCCTTCTCTTTGCATATAAGACAAAATTAATTTTTGTCTTATTCAACTTTTGTTTGCTCTATAAAGGTAATCGCACCTTTTCAAACTTGCTTTTAGTGATGGAAATTTGTTTCTAAACAAAACTGAATCGCTGCCTTTTTAAGACTTTGTTTTTATCTGTTTTGTCTTTTTCTATTATTGTCTTTTGTGCTCTTTTGTTTTATGTGACTTTGTCTTTTCCTTATTGCTGTTTTGTTTTTATCTTTAAAAATAATGATCACAGCCTTTTGTAATTGTTGACCTTTCTTAACATACGTACCAGTTCCATATTAAATCACTCCATATATTAATAAGGTTTTTCTTCTTAATTGTGTTGCACATAACACACATCTTAATTGCTGCACATCACTGAATTTATTCACTGTCCTTACAAACTTTGGCACTGTTTTTATCCTTTACTAAAATTCTCCAATAAAGACATTCCATGACAGCCACTGAATGTAATTTGATGATGCTAATATTTGCCTTTGGTCATTGCAATTTCCCTCAAGATTTTTTCTCGCATGCTGATGACAATCTTGACATCAAATCTTTTCTTTGACATTAATTACGATATTCAACAATTTTGGTCAATGCCTTTGACATCAATGACAATATTTCCAACACTTAGTGATGGGTAATAAAGTTAGCTATTAATGTTATATTAATGGGCATGTTAGTTTTGTGAGTTGTCAGATGGTTTGGGTGGTTGAAATTAATGTTATATTACTGGGCATGTTAATTTTGTGAGTTGTCGGATGGTTTGCATGGTTGAAATTTGCAGACACTTTATAAAAGTCACATTGTAATTAATGGAAAATCCATCTCGAAGAATTCTATAATATTTCTTTTTTAGTCATTCTTTGCAATCATGGTTTAATCTTTTTAGCATTCTCTGCGCTCTACAATTTTCAAATTACTTAAGTGATTTTCTCTCTCCGAATGCACTCCAAGAAGGTTGGAACACTTTCTAGTCTATTTTGATGTTGAGTTTTGGATTTAAGTGAGAACATATACTTTTGAATCACTTAAGTAATTTCATGGTCTAATATGTTATTGGCATATACTTCCCACTTAAGTGGCTTTTTGACTTAAAGTTTACTAAAACATGACATTTCCTCTCCTTGGTGCACTTGTGTACACCCAGGGGACTTTTTTTGAGCGGTTTTGATCTTCTAGCATGGTGTTTTCTCTTTGTGGGACTAGACAACTTGTGCACCCTTTCCCTACTTCAAATCCTCATAAATTACTTCTCCTTTGTCAAGATTTGTCTTGGAAACCTTGATGACCTTTCCAATACCTAAGAACGCCTTTGTTACTCTTTTATTCTCCAAGCTTTTGTGCTCATCCTAATTATATGGTGGGTAACTTCTTTTGTTGGAGCTACAAAAGGTGTTAGCTAATAAACAACATTGAAAACCATTGGGAACATGTCCTCAAACTTGACTTATCAATGAGGAAAAACAAGATCTTGGCACAGCAAAAGGCCAAAGCCCTTGGGATCCAATAACTAAACTATTTTGATATTTAAACCCTACATGCATTTTTCCCCAATTGATTGGCAAAAAAGGGCTTTTGCTGGGGAATTGTTTAGAACTATGAGTCACATCATTGGAACTCAAATCGGCCAATCAAGAACTCTGTAAAATGCTTCCAGAATGTTTCCTTTTTAACATGCATCTTCAGGTGAGAGACCATTACTCAAGATATTGGAAATGGAGAAATGGGAAGAGCCTTTTGACAAAAAATAAGACTAGTTTCATGAAGCAAGACTGCAAAAAGCTCTGAAACCTAAAAATCTTGCCAAGGAAATTACAATCTTGAGGAAGCAAGGATGAAAATTTATAACAGCTAGGGAACCATAATCGTTGTAATAATGTGTTCACAAAAAGAACTTAGATACAGCTTTGTGTAGGGTTTTTCTTTTCATGGATCACATGTCTATGTCAACAGATAAATAGAATTTAAAAAAAATAAAACTTAAAGCTGATAAAGCATTCCAAACAATTAACTTTGAAATAAGGCATCAATAGCATACCTCGCAAGTCAGGTGAAGCCCCAGCACAAAGCTGGTAAAATATATGATATGACCGTTCACCTTGAGACTGTTGCACAACTCTTGACTACAAACAATCCATAATAAAATCATATTATTGACAATTCTAAAATAATTATAGGAATAAAAATTCGGTTATTATGTGAAATGAGCACTAACCTTTTCAAGCAAGTCTTTCCATGACAAGATGGGACAATGGAGGCAATGCAAAAATAAATTGCACCAATGACATCAGTATCAGTGTATACTCACAATATGTAGCTAAATGGTGAACATAGTCAATTGATTATAAGCTAGAGATTTGTGTGAGATCACAAATAGAAAAGGATAAACATAATGATGACCCTCTATAATATATAAGATCACTGAATACAAATAAGGATAAACATAATGACTCACAGGTTTGAATCTTTGCACCGCAAATTTTTCCAGAACTACCAAAATGGATGTCAATTAGCTTGCCCTGCACGTATTTAAAAAAAAAATATCAGCATGTTTTTTGTACTCTTTTGTCAAAGTCTCTGAAATTCAGCATCATGATTTTAGCTGTAAAATAACTTACAAATCGACTTGAATTATCATTTCTTGATGTTTTTGCATTTCCAAATGCTTCAAGTATTGGATTTGTCTGTAAAATTTCATTCTCTATTCCATTACCACCTCCAAGAGCTGCCAGATACTGCATTGCTATTTTTGCTGTTTCTGTTTTCCCTGCACCACTCTCGCCACTAAATTGTATAGCATATCAGTAAAGAACAATGTTTGAAATACAAAAGACACAAACTGTTTCAAGTCTTGATCAAAAGGAAAGAACCAGAAAAAACAGAAATAGAGCTTCCAGATCTTATATATATTCAAGGAAAATTATTCAAAATTTAGTTAGAGAAAAAGAGGTATTGGGAAATGCATGATTGAAGGAAAAAATAAGTTTTTTTAATATCTCCGCTTATGTCTCTTCCTAAGTCCCACAAAATATCAATTGCCAATAAAATATATTTAAATAACTCATAATTTGCAAAAATGAAAATAATCATAAATTCATAATTCAAAAATTTGTCAAATGTCAATACACAATTATAATTACGATCAATATTTAATAATCTTCATATTGTTATTTAGCAAAAGCATCAAAGTCAACATTCGATTCAATTTCACTTGAACTACAATGAGTTACAATGCCACTTCCACCAGCCATGTACTACACAAGTTGCCTCATCTAAGGATATTTTCTAGCAAATTGTGCAACAATAAAGTCTAAGTCAACACACTCAAGAGTTAGATCCCAATTCCTTGTCAGCCCGTCATTGTAATCAAGTTTCTTACATGACAAGAGATCCTAATAACTAGAGATCTCAAGTTTCTTACATGACAAGAGATCCTAATAACTAGAGGGGGTCTGGAAGTGGAGACCCCAATGGGTTTAGGGGCAGCACCCCTCATGGAGATTTGGGGACAACACCCCGAGCGAGGTTGAGAGGCAGCGCCATTTTCACATTTTTATCACTTAAGGGTGAAATTATGTATGTAGACACTTTTTTGTTTACAAAAATGCTTAAAAAAAAGAAATCTACTTTTGTTTGGGCTGTTTGGGCAGCCTGTCCCCCTGTGTTTGCTTGGGTTCTTCCCAGAGTCCCTCTCGAGTTGCCTGAGAGGGGAACCAATCCAAAACAATGGACCCAAACCATACCCATACGGGTACAAAGGACTTTTAGAGGGCTTTAATCAAATAGTATTGATTAAAGTTTCCTACTACTATTAAAAGAGCATATGGCATTGTATAGTTGATAGATAGTGATGTGTTTGGATCTATGCCTATTTCTTCGCTAGGGAAATCTCTACTTTATGTTTCTTTTATAGATGAATTCTCTAGGAAAACATGGGTTTATTTCTTCAATAAAAAACCAAAGTTTTCAATAAATACAATGAACTAAAGACTCTGGAAGACAAGTCAGAGAAGAAGATGACAAATAATGGTGGAGAGTTCTATTCAAATGAATTCAAGTAGTTTTGTAAGCAATGTGGGATAGCAAGGTAAATGACAATTTCATATTTACCATAGAAGAATGGAGTTGTAGAGAGAATGAGAGCATTGATGGAAAAACCAAGGAGTATGCTTAATGGAGCAAGTTAGAATGAAAATTCTCAACAAAGGCAATAAATATTGCACACTATCTAATCAATCGATCACCTACATCAACTCTTGTTGGTAGAACTCCATAGATGTCAGTACCAAAATTAATATCCCTACAAAACTCTTCCTTCCATTAATTTGTAGTCAATTACCACGTTATTTGTGTCATGATTCGATATCAATGAAGTTATACTTCTGGTAATTCACCAAGATATCAAGTATTGGCCTAGGTTGTCTACTACTAAGGTTTGCAACTTAATCAATTGATGAAAATGACAATCAAGAATGATTGAATTCTAGAAAGTTAGCTCAACATACAATGGAAGATGATACAATGATGAGATTTTAATTTGAGAACAAGGTGACAAATAATCAAGTTCAAGATATAAAGGAATTCTCAACTCAAGGTCCCATGAAGCCGCAAGTTTTCAGAGTCAATTGATAGATGAACCAATGCCAAGGGGCCCTTGATCTCTTTGTGCACACTTGAGGAGGAAGCGAAAGTTAAGGGTCTTTGTATCTTGTATTCTCTACTTCCAACGAAAATTCATAGATTCCAAAATAGTCTCAACTAGCTCGATTATTCTAGGTCTTGCCAAGACCCAACATACCACAATTATAACAATAGCCAATTCGTTTCAAAAGCAAATTGAGAAGCAAGTGACCAGATTTAAGTTGGATAATAAGCAATTACATCAAAGGATTGTAGTCGGCTAAATACACTAAGTGTTGTAATCAGCAAAATAAATAATTATTACTCGATGTAATTAACAAGTAGTTCCTGATAGTTGTAGTGCCAGTTGTCGATGGTTGGTAGTTCTCAACAACCATCAGTTGTCCTATAAATATTATGTTTGTATAATTCATCAAGGACCATAGGCAGGCATTACTATCCCGAACATACTATAATTGTTCATGAATGAATGTAAGTGTTCTCTTATGATTGCTGATATGAATTATCTTGTTTATACTTTATTGCTTACTCTGTATCATTCCTTGCTATAATTATTCCAGCAGAATTGGAAGTAAACATTTGGTGTTTTTGCCTCTAAAGAAGCTAGTAAAATAAAACACAAAATGGGAAACATGGTCATTGGGACAACCTACCGAAAAATATGTGCAAGAAAATGAAGAGAGGGAAGATGAGCTTACATAAGACATGGTAAATTTGTGGGATATTTCGTTAAGAGAACACATTCGGAGGGAAGCTCTAAGGAGAGAGGTCCCTCAGGCCACAATTAGGGACAACCTAACCGTCAACGAGGAGGTTGATTGTCTTCTCGACAAATTGCCAAGACTTATTGCACACCACTTCATCATCCTACAAGATCTTTGGGTTGAGAGAGACTAGGAACAACATGGACAACAGATACTACAGCGGTATGGAGAACGGAACAGAAGGGAAGAACATAATATTGACCGTCAACATACCTCGAAGAATTAATGCCCTGAAACTTGAATAAAAATGAAAAACTAATACAAAGCGGTCACAAATAAATAGACCAAAAAAATAGAAGATCCTTAAGATTAAAGGAACAAAGAGAATGACGACAATGACTTAGGGGTGACGTTAAAGAAGGAAGACGAGAGAGGTCCCCAGGCTACCATCAGGGACAACCTAACCATCAACGAGGAGGTTGATTGTCTTCTTGAGAAATTGCCAAGACTCATTGCATGCTTCATAATCCTACAAGATCTTTGGGTTGAGAGAGACTAGGAACAACGTGGACAACAAATACTACAGCAGTACGGAGAACGAAACAAAAGGAAAGAACATAATATTGACCATCGACATACCTCGAAGAATTAATGCCCCAAAACCTGAATAAAAATGAGAGACTAATACAAAGCGGTCACAAATAAATAGACCAAAAAATTAGAATATCCTTAAGATTAAAGCAACAAAGAGAATGATGACGATGACTTAGAGGTGAAGTTGAAGAAGGCGAAGGGTTTTTAAGGGAAAGCTCAAATCCACCCAAGAGCAAAAGTCGAAGTGTAAGCAAAAGTCGCAATCTGGAGAGAAAGAGGACTTTCACAATAAGGGAACACACGAAGGGAGAGTGAATAGAAATAGCTCAACACCTACTACTTCTTCCCAATGAGGCATACACTGACCTCGCCGACCAAGCCAAAGAGAATGACGACAATGACTTAGAGGTGAAGTTGAAGAAGGCGAAGGGTTTTTGAGGGAAAGTTCAAATCCACCCAAGAGCAAAAGTCGAAGTGTAAGCAAAAGTCGCAATCTGGAGAGAAAGAGGACTTTCACAATAAGGGAACACACGAAGGGAGAGTGGGTAGAAATAGCTCGACACCTACTGCTTCTTCCCAATGAGGCATACACCGACCTCGCCGACCAAGCCAAAGAGCGATCTGCACCATCAATGTCAGACGAAGGGGAAAGCGAAGGAGAAACCACCAACCTTGCCAGAGAACCATCTGAACCATCACCGTTGGGTGAAGAATGTTCACCATTAGAAGAAAGGGAAGGAAGAAACTACCAACCTTGCCATCGAAGAAACATGCATACCATTTGGGATATTACAACTACAACCAAGCTATACACTCTTCAACAAATTTGTCTTCCTTTCATAAATGCTTTGGCTGCTTGCCTCCAAGTCTCCTTGATGATGTTGTAAAAGGGTCAAAAGAGAATAAAGAAAATTTTGATTCACAAGATGTAGATATTGGGAAGTTCAACTCCAAGTGCAAAGTACTTGAAAGAGAGAATCAATACAAGTATGAATGAAGACATGACTAGAATCGTACAAAACACAAGTTGAAGGCAGGCGACAGCATTTGGTTGTTAAGTTGAAACCTCTAAGATATGGACCTTTTGTTATTTCGATGCAGGTCGTAAGAATGTTTTCCAACATGAAGATTTACTAGTGGTTTATGATGAGATCATTCATTAGATTGGGCCCTCTGTTAGATGATCTTACTCAAGTTGTTTAAGAAGAACTAGAAAATATGCAATTATCCACAATGAGAGGCAAACATGTAAGGTGGTTCACAAGACATGGTTGGATTGAAAGGGAAATTTCCAAACAAGGGAAAATGGCATCCAAAAGAGGATGTGGGTGGGGAAGAAATTCCCACACCAAAAGAGTCATTGAGCTTTTTGGGGACCAAATGCCTCCCACAATTGGGGTACTATGATCCAAAAATGGAGCCAAGTTACAATCAAAGGTTGGTTCATCCACATATGGTCAAGGATCAGTTCCAAGAGTGCCTTCGCAAAGGAGATCACATTTTGTCAATTTTTGAGCTCAAGGCACTCATACATAGGTCAAATGTAGCCTTGGGATGAGCCGGTCCATCTTGAGGAAGACAAATGACAAGTGTTTAGGTCTTGAAACTTCTGTAGTTTTGCATTTTTCTTACTTTCAACAAGGATCATTGCAGTGGCAAATTCACCATGACCACGACAAACTTGTCAGTAGTCATGATAAATGTGCCCAAACCATAGCGAAGGTGCAATCACCCCATGGAACCAACAATTTTATCACAAGCAAGATAAGACTTTTGGTGATTTATTTTGATTTATATGCATTGATTTTCATGTTGGGAGCCAAAGGGTTGTATTTTTAGTCTAAAAACATGGGACAAACTTTAAAAGTATAGTTTTAATAAAGAAAAAGGTCATGTGGAAAATAAATCATGATTTTGTGCCTTAAAATCAGTGATATAAGTCAAAGCACATTACAAACTGTGCTAAGAGGTGATTTATCAACTTTTAAAAAACTTTGCTGCCATGTTTAGAAATACACTATCCATCTAAGGCAAAACATACTGGTCATAGAACCTATGTAGTTTAGTTGCTATTTTTTCCCTTAATTATTAATTAAAAAGCAAATATGGACCTATGATTTGGTACCATACATATACCATACTCAAACACCAACAACGCAAACTACCTTGTGCATTACAACTAAATCCCCTAGGACCAAGATCAAAAGACTTGAAGAATTAAGAGTTGAAAAATTATGGAGGACCAAGTCATGAGACTTGGGCACATGCACCAAAGACCCTAATCAAACACCAAAAATTCACATTCCTCTTGTAATACATTAATCCTCTAGGTAGTCAAAGAGACTTTGCAAGAGCCCACACAAGCACATAAAGACTTGGAGTTGAAAATTTACTGCCAGCTAAGATCAAATACTTATTTGAAATTGAAAATTTACTGCAGGCTTCGATCAAAGACTTACCTGGAGTTGAAAATTTATTGCAGGCTAAGATTACAGTCTTACTTGGAGCTGAAAATTTACTGGAGACCAAGATCAGAGACTTATGCATGTGCACATACCTTAAGCAAACACCAACAATTCACACTCATATTGTGCATTACAACTTCCTATGGCACACTAAATATCCTATACAGGTGAAGGAACTTAACAAGATTACACACAAGTACATAGGACTTGGAGAATCAATTGAAAATTTAATGCAGACCAAGATCAGAAACTTAGGCACATGCACGTGCCCTAATCAATCACCCAAAATTCAAATATATTGGGCATTATAATTAACCTACCTATGGTATAGTAAATAGAATAGGGAGCTAGGGGAATTAACAGGAGTAGCACAAATAAGTACATAGGACTTGAAGAATTGCACTTGAAAATTTACTGCAGACCTAGATCAGAGACTTAGGTACACGTACCTACCTGACTTAGCCCTTCCCTTTCAAAATTTCAATCTAAGACATCAACCATTTGAATGCAAAAGCTCTACTCAAAAGGGAGAACAAGTTCCCCTTGGGTAAGTATCTTGTTTCCATGACTCTTGTTTATGCTGTTATTTGCGTTGGTTGACATGTTTCTTTATTTAATTTTTATATGATTTGTCATTATTATTTTCTTAATACATATTAACCACTTATACCTTTTCTCCTTTGAGCGTAAGCTAAGGGAAGGCTCTTTCATTTACATATTGAAGGGGCTTGTTTAGTAGAATCACCTCTCTAGCAATATACCAAAAATAAGTAACTAAACAAAATAAAAATGTTAAGTAGGTTTAACAAGTATGGACCCAACAAACTACCAAAATTAGATGAACATGGTGCAATAGTTAAAAGAATACAGTGTAATAGGTATAAGAGGATCTATGGCCAAGAGAGAGTCTGGAATGTTTTTGAACACTATGGTTTTCTATAAAGAGTCTGGTCCAGTGAACCTTAAAAAAACTTAACTGCTAATTTACTTAAAGCATTTACGCTAAGCAAATATGGGGAATTTTCTGGGACTTCAAGGCCTATTTAACAGGTCATATCAAACGTACCTTATAATAATAGACTGATTTACGCCATCTGTACAAGTCCACAACAAAAAAACAACAGCAAAATATTCAATAAATATCTAAGAAAAAATAAAGCATGCTCAGAAAAGCAGTAACTGCTCAAGGTTTAAGGACAATTGCTGTATCAATCCACAGACCATAGTGGGGATGTTTTCTCTTACCCCTCATCATTGCTCCAAAGGCAGCATCTGCCATCATGTATACATGTGGATTCTCAGTAAGTTTCAGTCTGTATTCCCTTATAAACTCCTTCCCATAAAGACAGACATCTTTGAATGGATTTATTGCAACCAAAACTGGTCCTGCCTTAGTCTGCAATCTCAAAAGTGAATGCATAAACAAAAATGTTGAGATAAAAAAATCTGAACAGATAGGCATATAAAATCTTTGTGTGCATATTGCTCACTCACATAAATCATATCTTGAGCATATCTGTACTGAAGATTATGCAGAACCGATGGCTCATTCAAGTAACTTAGTTGTATCAAATCATCCACACCTTCAAGGATGTCTGGATTTGCAGGTAATAACTTGTCAGTTGATATCTTGACAATCTGCACATAGAGGTGAACAAGAAAAAGAATGTTAATAAGAAAATAAACTGTTAAATCAAATCAAATCAAATGTTTGAAATGCCCACATTGCCATCTATTAGGAGAACATCAGATTCAGCCTCAGTGCTTGATTGGATCGCCCCTAATTTCCAGTCATTTTCTGAAAGTGTGCACCAAACACGAGATTTCTGCGCAACCAATTCAAACACCTAATATTAGCATCAACTCTTAATTTTTAAGATCAGACTTATACTAAAATTGGCATGCATTTAACACCTGCACATACTGCATCAATAAATCTGTGCCTGGATACAGAAACCAGGCAAGCATACAAAAACAAAAGATATTTACTAACAAAAATTTAATACAGAGCCAACAATTGAAAGAAGCATAAACCTGAGAGACGCATCACAAAAAGGAAAACAATTACAGATTCCTCGAGAAAAATGAATCAACCAGAAAAATGTTGAAGTATACAGTATACTTTGTCAGGCTAATTGTGAGAGACCAATGACAGATTATTGGTCTAAAGTCTAATGCTGCTAATTAAGAGCGATGATTTAACTAAATGATGGCAGTGGAGAGGAAGAATTAATGGATTTATTTTCTATAAGCAATGGCTGTGTAATGTCCCCGTCTCTAAGTTGAGCCAGATATAATTAAAGTTAATTAATTAAATATTCAGATAGTCTTTAATCATTTTAATTCTTATTTTAAGACTTTTTGAATTATTTAATTAATTAACTATATTAAGATTTTATAAAGTCATGAATAAATATTTAATACTTTATAAAAGTCTTTATTAAAATAAATCAGTTGGCGAAACTGAAAGATGTCGATAAAATGGCGAAGGGAGAATGGAATCATCATCATGGAGTTTGAAAATTGAATATGGTTGATTTCATATTGGAACCCTCAGAACGAAAACTCTCAATGTTTGTACGCCATTGCTTGGACGAAAACCCAGCGTGTTTCATTTCCGTTTCTATTATTGGAGCCAGTATTGCAAATGAAGGAATATTAGAATTTATCATTGCTATCGATGTATACTCCATATGCTGCCCGACACAATACACATCCCCTGCTTTGTTGATCGTGAGAGGTCAGAGTTATCACAGGCTTGTTTACTCGCTACGGATACAATGACATACAAAGTAAACGGAAATATAAAATAACATTGACAGCATATAATAATCACATGGCAATCGCACAGGACATAGATATATTTCTTTATTCAGTATTCGGCAATTACATCATAATGTCTCCAGACAGAACATAGCATAGCATAGTAGAACCATACCCCTGAAATGGTAAAGGATTTCATATTAAACTAAAAAAGAGAAGTTACAAAATATATAAGGAGAAAGCTGACTACTGTAGCAACAATAGAAAGTCGATTACTGTAGCAACAGTAAAAGACAAAACAAAACAATACAAAATGACCATTAATAAAAGTAGAACATATTCTAACACCCTCCCTTAATGGTCAATCGATCAAAAACACCAAGTTGCCCCCTGAATTTGACAAATTTATCCGAGCTCAGAGACTTGGTGAGAATATCTGCAGTTTGATCCGCCGTGGGAACATACTGCAGCTGAACTGATCCGTCTTCTACCAGCTTGCGGATGTAGTGACAATGAAGCTCAACATGCTTGGTACGTTCATGAAAGAATGGATTTTTGGCCAGTTTGAGCACCCCTTGATTGTCAGTGTACAGGGGAGAAGGACCTGCTTGTGACATGTGCATGTCAGAAAGCATCTGACGGAGCCAACTGCCTCACATGCTACTTTAACTGTTCCTCAATATTCGGCTTCGGTCGAGGAAAGAGCCACTGCCTGTTGCTTCTTGCTGGTCCATGTTACAGCACCTATACCCAAACTGAATACATATCCAGAAGTAGATTTTCTGTCATCCACTGAACCTGCCCAATCTGAATATGTATAACCAATCAGCTTTGGATCCTTGCATCTGCCATACAGAATGCCATAATCTGAAGTGCCTTTAACATATCTCAGCACTCGCTTCGCGGCAAGCCAATGATCAGCTTTTGGAGCTGTCATGAAGCGAGAAATGTAGCTCACTGCAAAACTGATGTCAGGTCTAGTGGCAGTGAGGTAGATGAGACTGCCCACTAGTTGTCTGAATGTCGTTTCATCAACCGGAGGTGAATCAAAGTTGGTTGATAACTTCAGCCCCTTCTCCATAGGTGTGGAGGCAGGTTTGCAGTCCTGCATCCGAAACATGTCAAGCAGACTCCGAGCGTATTTAGACTGAGAGAGAAACATACCATCAACGGTCTGCCAAACTTCAATACCCAAACAGTAATGGAGAAGCCCCAAATCTGTCATGTCAAAAGCCTGACACAGGTCTTGTTTGATTGCTGCAATCAAGTGTGCTGAACTACCAGTAATGATCAAGTCATCAACATAGATAACAAGAAACAAAACATCATCACCAGAGTGTTTGACATACAAATTAGTGTCAGAAGGGCTGCGCTGAAAACCATGATCAACCAAGTACTGATCAATCTTAATGTACCATGCACGGGGAGCCTGTTTCATTCCATATAGTGCTTTCACGAGCCTACATACTTGATGTTCTTTTCTGACAACCTTGAAACCAGGAGGCTGCGTCATGTAGACTTCTTCCTGCAACTCACCGTTGAGAAAGGCACTCTTGACGTCCATCTGATGAACTGTCCATCCGAATTGGGCTGCAATTGCGAGAAGAAGACGAATTGTGCTCACCTTGGCAGTAGGAGCAAAAGTCTCCTCATAGTCAATGCCCTCCCGTTGTGTGAATCCCCAAGCAACTAATCTTGCCTTGTATTTATCCAAAGTGCCAACGGCATGATACTTGACCTTATAAACCCATTTGCAGCTAATAGATTTCTTCCCAGGAGGGAGATCAGAGAGATCCCAAGTGTGATTCTTCAGAAGACTATGGTATTCTGTCAGCATAGCCTTTTCCCACTCAGGAATTCCTTTAGCCTCTGAATATGTCTGAGGCTCATAGATGTTGTGGATGTTGGCCATAAGAGCAAAATTGACTATGTTGTGCTGCTTGCTCTTGTTACGAGTTGATCTACCCTCAATGAGTTCATCATTATGAAGATCTTCGATAGTCTTGAGCCACCACTTAGGTTGACAAGTAGAAGTACCAACATCTGGAGTAGGAGAAACAACATCTGCTGGGATGTTGAGGACAACATCATCTAGATGTGAATCCTGAGGAAGATCAGGTGGTGCTATATCATGACCAGTAGACTCCTCATCTTCAGAGTCAGAATGCTCTGAAGCCCTCCCATCAGGGGAACCAAGAGGAAGACGAACACCATCATCAGGAACCTTCATAGGTTGATCCTCAGGGCTGGTTGTAGGAACAAAGGGACCAGTAGTCTCATCAATCACAACATCACGACTGAAAATGAGACGATCTGTCTTCACATCAATCAACCTGTATGCCTTGTGATTGTCGCTGTAACCAGTAAACATAAGTGTTTGGCTCTTGGAGTCCAACTTGGCACGCTTGGCGTCTGGAATCCATACATGAGCGGTAGAACCAAAGACTTTCAGATGGCCGACTTTAGGCTTACGTCCTGACCAGGCTTCTTCTGGAATCATCTTCTTAACGGCCTGCGTAGGTGACCGATTCAGGAGGTAGACTACAGTATAAACTGCTTCAGCCCAATATTGCTTAGGTACATGGCGGTACTCCATCATAGAACGAGCCATTTCAGTAATGGTGCGATTCCTACGTTCAACGACACCATTCTGCTGAGGAGTGTATGGTGTGGTGAGTTGTCGTTTGATGTCGTGTGTAGCACAAAAAGTAGAGAAGTCAGTTGAACAAAACTCCCCCCCATTATCTGACCTTAGAGTAACAATGTGAGAACCTGATTCGTTCTCAACCAAGGCCTTATACTGCTGAAATGTACTAAACACATCTGATTTATGTTTCAAAAAATAATGTACTAAACACATCTGATTTATGTTTCAAAAAATACACCCACATTTTTCGACTGAAATCATCAACAAATAACAAAAAGTACCTGGACCCCGTAACAGATAGAGTGTTCATTGGTCCACAAACATCAGCGTGAACCAATTGAAGGACCTTGGAGGCTCGCCAAGAATCACCATCCGAGAATGGTGTCCGATGCTGCTTCCCAGCTTGACAGGCTCCACAAACTCCATGATTTTGAGTTTGGATCTCAGGTAGACCCGCAACCAAACCCTCTCGAGACAGTTGAGAGAGATAGTGCACGTTCAAGTGCCCATAATGCTGATGCCAAAATTTGTTGATGGAAGTACTCCTTGCTGCGAGAGCGTGCTCCTGAGAATCACCGGAACCAGCAAGTCTGTACAGACCATGATCCTCAAGTCCCATAGCAATCGTAGTACGTGTTGCCTTATCAACAATGCTGCAAGTGGACGAACTGAAAATGACATCCAACTGGGGAGAATGCTTCATGATCTGGCTGACGGAAAGTAGGTTATGTTCCATGCCTGGAACATAGTAGACATCAAGAAAGAGTAAATTTCTTCCTCCAGAGTGTATCTGAACATTGCCCTTACCGGCAACTGTGTACTCTTCGCCGCCACCAAAGATCACTGAATCAGTGAATGGTTCAAATTTGGTGAACCAATCTCGACGATGAGTAAAATACCGAGAAGCCCCAGAATCAATATACCAAGCAGAAGATTGGACTGGATCTGCAGTTCTCTTGGCCATAAAAGCATAGAATGCAGACTCTTTCTGCTCGGTGTGCTCCGCGACATTTGCCTTGTGTTGAGATCCTCCCTGCTTCTTTTGTTCAGAAGCCATCCGAATGCGACAATCAGCCTTCATATGACCAAATTTGTGGCAATAATTGCACTGAACGTTCTTTTTCTTCTTGCTGTCCTGAGAAGAACCAGAGCTTTTCGGCTGAGAAGATTGAGCCTTCCCTTTGTTCTTAGCAGAAGATTTGGCAGAGAACGCTTGCTCTGTGGAGGTGGAGCCGGTACTGCTTCCAAACTGTTGTCGCCATCGATCCTGCTGCAAGAGCTTGGTGCAAAGATCGTCAAACTTGAGATCAACATTAGTGGAGGTGATATTCAGCGTCTCGATGAAGTGCTCATACGAACGCGGAAGACTTTTCAGAGTAATGACGACCATGTCTTCTTCCTCCATTGTGCGACCAATCGCCTCCAACTGATCACATATGTCCTTGATCTTCATGAGATGTTCCTGTAAGGACATTTTCTCATCCATCATGATGGAAAAGAGCATGTTCTTGAGAAAGAACGCTCTGCTCTTGTCGGAGGTTTCATGAAGGGCCTTCAAGTGATCCCAAATTTCTGAAGCAGTTTTGCCAGACGGTACCTGAGGTAGCTGCTCATATCCGTGACGGAGAGTTTGATGAGCATGACGGCTTCCCGGTTGCGTTCATCCCATTTGTCCTGGTCCTTTCCTACTACAGTGGGACGAGGCAAGTTCCCCAAAACGATCTGATCGAGGCAACGATATTCGAAGATCGTAATCATGCGCTGCTTCCAGGTGTTGTAATTCTTCCCGTTGAACTTCTAGCTGCTTTCGAGCATTATGTTCGTCAAAGATGCCATCACGTACCCTGAGGTCGAACTAGTGAAGGCAAAACGAAAACAAAAAACGCACAAATTCAAAGAGGAAACCCTAGCACGGATTTTGAGGCGCGTTGATGACGAAGGCCAAAAAAACTGAAGAATACCTAGAAGAGAATGCTGAAAACTCAGATAATTTTTTGACTACCCAGAAAATTTCGTCAACACCCAATAGCACAAATTTCGAGGCACAAAAATCGAGGTACTCAGAAAAAAATAACGACAACCCAGTTGAGATCTGGGAAAACCCACAAGGAATCTGGTCTCAGAAAAAAAAATTCGAGTTCAAAAAACAAGGCAAAACCCTAAACGAGTTTGCAGAACCCTAGGCCGCCATTAAAAAACCCAAAAAATTTGCAGAAAACAGTGTCAAATCTCCAAAAAAAATGCGCCCAGATTGGAGAGAGAAGGACGACTTGGAAAATGCGATTTTTGGCACCCAAAAAACAAAAAAATCGTGGCTTTAACCAGTAAAGAAAAACGTCTTCAGATTTAGAAAACTGCAAATCGCGCCCAAGCAAAGCAGGAGGTCACGCGTCCAACAGTGATGAAGTCGCGCCCAGAAATAACAGAAAAGGAGACCAAGAAAAACGCGGGTAGAGAGGTCGCGCAGCCAAACAGAGATGAAAATCGCGGATTTCTGCAAAAACGCGCCCAGAATAAAAACGCGGCCAGGAGGGCCGCGACTTGCAGAAAACAACGGCGACCAAACGCGGGAGTCACAGAAAAATGCGCCCAGCAAAGGTCACGCGGATCAAAATGGAGCCACGAAGTCTGTCACAGGTCGCGTCGCGTGCAGAACACCAGAGGTCACGCCCAGAAACTAGGGCAAAAAACGCGGAAAAAATAGACACGAAAAACGCGTTTCAACAAGCCGCGAACAGAGAAAAAGAGGACGCCCAGAAAACGCAACAAGGTTTAGCAGAAAAAATCCGCAAATAGAAACCCACGAATTTTGCTTGAAAGAAAAAACAGGCTAGAAAATTTCGAATTACAGCTATGAAAAAGCCCACAAAAATTCCCAGAAACCCTAGTTTGCTCTGATACCATGAAATGGTAAAGGATTTCATATTAAACTGAAAAAGAGAAGTTACAAAATATATAAGGAGAAAGCTGACTACTGTAGCAACAGTAGAAAGTCAATTACTGTAGCAACAGTAAAAGACAAAACAAAACAATACAAAATGACCATTAATAAAAGTAGAACATATTCTAACAACCCCTTCCCAATACATGACTCAAGTACATATAGTACGCTGGCGATGGTTGAGGTACCAACCGTCGCGTCCCTTCATTATAACTAATTACTTCGTCAAGAACTTAATTCCCAAGACAACTAACCAACATGACACGTACATAAGTACATGGATTATTAATATTAACTAATGTCTTATTTACTTATGGCTCACAGCCAACCAAGTACACTCTCGGCCGACTACATCGACTCATGGCCGACTACAAGGCTGTTAGTGAAATGCAACACGAATAAGATTTTTGTCATTTATATTCCACAGATTTGGTTTTAGTTGTGTTTTGACAAATTGTAAGGAGTAGGAGGATTGTCAAATGAGCTATATCTTTTTGCTATAAGGATAGATCTGCATGGAATATACAAAACAGTAAGCATAAACCCCAGAGACAACACCACAAGTAATAACATGTACAGTTTCCGTAGATAAAGGGAATCAAACAGAAAACGGATATTAAATTATACTAATGTCATTTGTTAGAGCATTTTAATTGACAGAGGCAAATGACAGATGACTGGTGTAAAGTTCAAAGTGGCTAATTCAGATGAATCATTTTCTGTAAGCAACTGGAATAATTCATTTGGCCATTAATAATTGGACTGCAACAGGAAAAAGATTTTTTGCCAATTCTATGCCGCTTATTTGGTTTCATATGTGTTTAAATAAATTTTAGTGAGTAGAAGGATTGTCAAATTTGCATTGCATACACAAACATGTTTTATCCTAATGTAGCATCTTTCAAAAAAATAAATAATAAATATAGGTATAGAACTTCTCTATAATTTAATGAGTCTGCAGGATTTTCATATTGAACACACAAAAGTTTTATCTTAATGTGGCATTTTTGGGAAAAACAAACATAGGTTACGGAACATTTACATTACAGATTCTGCAGGATACAAACTTTCAAAAATTGAGCATTTCTTGGTAAGGCCCACATTCTCTCTGAAGCAACTTATAAAAACAAAAGACCAAGACTTTAACTAAACATGTACAAATGAGAAATTGAAAAACCACATGAAAAAAAATTTGCAGAAAAATCTGGATAATAATTCAGAGCTGATACTGAGAAATATGCAGCAATAACTCAAGGCCAACTGTCCAAAGCTTTGTTCTCTGCTAGTAAGGTTTGTTTTGAAAAATCTTTTTCTAAAATGATAGAAAGTACCCTCTAAAACATAACTTGCTCCCCAGATACTTTTCTGCAATACATTTGTGCAAGTTCAAGTTTTCATGACAGAAACAAGAAGGGAGATCCACAACTCCGAGTTCATCAATAATCAGACAGGACTAAGTCCCAGTCTGCAGTTAGAGGGTAGTGCAGTAAATCTTTCAGTTAGTTTGGTGGGCCAGTTAGGTAGTTAAAATCAGGTTGCTGCCTTGTTAATTGAACTCATCACTAGATGTACCTGCAGTTATCCTCCACTGAAGAAGGTGGAAATGAGTTAGTTAGGTGTCAGTAATTTGTGGGGGTTGTTTGTGAGTTAGTTCCCTCCTATTATGGAATTGACTGCCATAACTTCAGGGTCGCATGAGATAAATTATAAGCAGTGCTGGAAAGAAAGGGAGATCATCTTGAACATCACAAAAAAACCAAAAATCTCTTTCTGTGAGTAATGCCTGGGACAAAAACCCACAGGTACAGTTACAGCAGGTTCTGGGGACAAAACCCTCCATAAGCCATCATTATTACGATTACACAGCAGCAGCAGTAGTGAAAGCAGGACAGGGGAAGTTACAGTTTTTTCCTATAGCATATAAGGGAGAACGGAAACCCACACCAGCAGTTATTATCATAAGGTGACAGCAGGATAGCATCGGTTTTCTAAGACCCAATTGGCATTCAGCTTCATCCTAAGATCCCATTCTGTGTGCTAGGACATCCAGTGAGTTATTTTAAATGTTTCTTTTTTTATGGACCATCATTATGTGTGCATGGTTTGCAAAAGACAACAATTGCAACAAAGGTATCCGACTTTGCAGAAGAATGCAAAACTACTAACATTCATCTCCAAGTACATTGAAAAGCCCAACTACAAAAAAGGCCTGACTTATTAAAAAGTCCGACTACATTAAAAGGCAAAGGCCCGACTATATTGTACAGCAAGAAAAGAACTCATTTGCACGACAAGAAAAGAATTATGTTTTCCGGCTGGCTTATGAAATAACCCATACTGGAGTATTTATAATTTTTGGCAAATTTCATAAACAATCATGCATGCTCTGATACCACTATAAGAACCCTACCTTGTTTTTGCACTTAATTTTTCTGATTTGTGGGTGTAGACATTTTGTCAAACACTTGGAATGCACACTCTCTGTGATAGTTTTTGAGTTGTTTGTAATGTGGTTGAATTGTTTTGATGACCATATTACCAAGCATTCAGTTTTGATGCCCAAATTCCTCATGAAATTGATAAACATTAAAACTAACAGTTGGTTGATTTACCTTATCAATGAAATACAGAGATAAATATATATATTTGAGTATAACTAACAGCGGCAAGGTCAATACATAGACAAAATATTAATATATTCCTGACCTTTTATGTGACTCACAACTAAGTAGAGATTAAGCAAACATTGAAGAGCTGATGCACAAAAGTTTTGATGGTTGTAGAATGTCTTTGACAGCAGCGAATAACTGTAATGTCCCCCTCGTGAGTTAGCCAGCTGTCAAGTATTAGCCTATCCGTTGAGGTCTTGTAAGCTAATCGAAATTTTTAGGGAACCCGTAATTCTTGGAGTAGCCGAGTTCAACGTCATCTCACATCAGTTGGGGTGATATTCCCAAGGTGCTTTTGACAAGTCAGGGGGAAGAAATGTAATAAATACCTAAGTTATTATAAAATAATAAGTTCACTTTAGTATTTATTTAAATATTTAAAGTGACTTATTTAATGCCTAAGTAGGAGCAAATCTTTTAAAAGATTATTTTAATGCTCTTTTTGGGAATTTAACGAGAGAAATAAGGAAGGAATTAAGTATTATTTTATTTTCAAAAGTGTTGGAGTTTGGGGATAATAAAATAATATGTTTGAGTTCATTTGGGAGACACAAGATTTATTTTTGGGAAATTGTGCAAAGAAGTACTTCAAGAACTTCCTGAGAACGAAAACCCTCAAGAAGAGTATTGGCTATAGTGGTGAGAGACCCACCTTGGTTGATGGTTGACCGATTTATATAAAATTGGTGTTTGAACTTAATGGGTTGAACTGTAGCAATGAACAGAGTTATTGATATTTTCAAAGCAGGAAAAAATTGGTTACTCAATATTTTGGTTGTTTGTCAAATTAGTATGTATGGAAACTACGGGTTTAAATGTTGATGGGAAGAATAGGGAAATCTTGCGCAAATATTAAGTCTTAAGGCTGGGTGAAGCTATTGTCTGTGCAAAATCTAATTGGGATGTTTTTCATGGTGTCGACTTGTCTCATTCTGCAAAATGCAAAGTATGAGTGTTAATATTGAGCATAATTACTCATATACCAAGTGTCTGCATTGATAATCCTCTGAGGCATGGCAAGTAACAAGATTGGTCGACTTTACTGCTAACTCGATTATTACATTGGGCAAAGGCACATTGAAGCAATCATATGCCACCAAGTATTAGCAGGTTTTTCTTACTCTTGCATGTTGCATCTAAAGAAATTGGGCCCCTATAATTAGGTGGAACTCGACAAATACTTTGGTTGTAGCTGGAAAGCGAAGTCAATACAGTTTTCATTACTTTTAAATTGAGGTGGCAGAGTAATTGGCATAAGATATTACTACTGTGTAGTGTGCGGATATAAGATTTTATGACTTGGCATATATCGGGTTATATAAAGGCATTCTCCTTGGCCGATGCATGCTTAGTAATGCATGCAACCGAATAATAAACAATTTAAGAATTGTCGGGCACGACAGTTGGTAACTAAAAGGAATTATTGGAAATAGATTAGTTGGGATGTGTTGTGACCTTTTTCACACATCACCCCATCCCAGATGGGGACCCCCCCTAATTTTTGCTCCATTCTGGTCTTTTGGCTTTTGTTGGTGCGTCTCTCTCTCTCTATCTCTGGTCCTTCCGGGGATGTCTCGTCGTTTGACCTGGGTTGAAGTATTGTTCAAGTCTGTGAAATTAGGGTTTTCATTAGCCAGGCTTAGTAAAGGTCAAACTGAGTTGTAAAATTGAAATTCGAGCTTAGTACAGCAGTCAGAAGACTTCCAGCAGGGTCCCACTAAATTTTCACTGTATTCCGGCAACTTACTATTTTTAGTAAGTATTCAATTTGGGACTATTTTATTGAGATTTTGGAATTCTGTCAGTTCCACCACAATCAGGCAGCTTCAGAATGCCTACACGCGAAATTTGAATGGATTCCAACAACTGGCTATTTTTAGCAGTTAAGCCTTCAGAGACTGTTTTCAGGATTTAAACGAGCAATTCTCTGGTGAGTGACAGGGGAATTGATCTGGGTTTTCGAAGACCTTCGCGATGATGTTACATGCAAACCGAGATGGTGACTTTCAGAGTTCAGCCTCCCGAGGCTACTTTTAGGGTTTGCATGCATGAATTTTTAGTGCATGTTCAGATATTCCATGTGGGTTTTGCGAGGCCTTCGCAATGATATGACATGCAGATGGATCGGGTCAGTTTTCAAGGACTTACTATTTTTAGCCAATGCCAAAACTTTGACCAGTTTTCTGGGTTTTTCTGGGTTTTTTGAGATCCCACGGGCACTGTGACATGCAAACTCTCCCGACATCCGAGTAACCATTTTCCGCACTTACTATAAATAGCAGTATCATCCCAGCAGCTACCCACCACTCCAGTCCAGCAATCAGGTGCAATCAGGCACGATCAAGGACAGCCAGGAACAAATCGGAGCATATGCAGATCAGATTAGGGTTTCCCCTGCCACATCTAAAAATAGATGAAGCAAAATGCAAAAATGACAGAGCGAAGCAACGCCACCGGAATCAGCATCCTTCAAGCTACCGGTCAGTAAAATTTGAACACGATCTGAATACTTACTATTTTTAGCAAGTCACCTCATGGCTAAAAATAGCACGTCCTCGTCAGGAAAAATGTGTGAATGAGTCTCTTTCAGCATCGAGTACAAGTGGAACAAATTTCAAAGCAAACAAAGATACAAAATTGGTCAATTATGGGGTTTGCTAAAAATAGCAAATGGCTAAAAATAGCACGTATTGCGCCAGATAAGATATGAATAGGATGACAGCACCCGATGGAGGCACAACCACGCCAGTTCCAGTTCAGAACAGGGTGAAAATCAATGAAACCCTAATTTCTCTTAATTTGCTAAAAATAGAAAGCCAGGCTAGGGCATAAAGGGCGTTGGAAATTTTACAAACATAACTGACAGGCAAACACCTTCATATGCGCCCCGGAGGAATGAAAGCTTCAAAATTTCCTAAGTGTGAGATTTCCTTGAGCAAGGGCTATATGCGCCCAGGGAAGGTGAAAGGTCACCAGAAATGCATCGAAATGTCCCCAAGACATCAAAATTTCCTAAGGCATCCTCAAATGCGCCTAAGATGGAAGTCTACAAGGAAAAATGCGCCTAAAGAAGCTGAAAGGTCACCGGAAACACATCAAAAAATTCACTAAGGCAAAGAAGTTTCCTCCTAGCACTGGCAAATGCGCCCAAGGAAGCTGAAGAGCCACTCAAAGAGGGCGGAATTCCTTGACCACATAGCAAATGCGCCTAAAGGAGGTGAAAAGACACTTGAAAGGCGTGGGTTTTCCTTGACCACCATGAAATGCGCCTAAGATGGAAGTCTACAGGGCTAAATGCGCCCAAGGAAGCTGAAGAGCCACTAGCTAGGCGTGGGGTGAAGAGGAAAGCGCTCAAGGTTGAAATAAAAGTCTACCCCCTTATATGCGCCTAAAGGAGGTGAAAAGACACTTGAAGGGCGTGGGTTTTCCATCCTAGCACTAGCAAATGCGCTTGGGAAATGGAAGTTGCTTGGCCTATATGCGCCTAAAGGAGGTGAAGAGTCACCCTAGGCGTGAGAGTTCTTCATGGCATTTGCGCCCCAAGTAAAAGGTAAGGATGAAAGGTAAAAAGGTGAAGGTGGAAGCTACACTTGAGGGATGCGCTAGAAGGATATGAAGGGTCGCCTTGTGAAACATGCCTAGAAGGGAATAATACTAAGAGGGGCGTAATTTTATTTTATTCTTCTCCTCTTTACTATAGAAAATGTGCCCAAGGTGGCCACTCGAGAAAAACGTGGGTAAGGCAAAAGTGAAGTGCGCTAAAGTGTGAAATTTCCTTCACAATAGGCAAAACGCGCCCTTGTTTGTGGAAAATGAAATAAAAAATTGCTAAGCATGAAAGTGTGATAAAAAGGGCCTAGGCGTGCGAAGGCCTAAGAGATTTAAATTTGAATGGAATCATGAGGTGTGAAGTGCACTCTTAAGGTAAGATTTCCTCCACTACATGAGATTTGCGCCCAAGGCTACAAAGTCGAGTTAATTTAATAAAATATTCCTAAGGCTTTTTCTTAAGGGAAAATAAAGAAGACGCCTAGAGGATGATGCCAGTTGCCAGAGGTACACAAAAAAAATCTTCAGAGGAAAATTCTTCAAAAAAAATCAAGATAGTTTGCCAAGGCCGAGAAGATCGAAATTGCAGGAGTGAAAGACATCCAGAGTAAAAAAAAAATAAACATTAGCCTTTTTATTATTTTAAATAATAAAAATTAAACGTACCCCTTCATCCGGATACACATGAAAACTATAAGTTCTGAAGGGAATTTTCTTCTGGGTATTGAACGTTCGCAATTCAGAGATGATTTGAACTTACTCCACACCTCGCTTGTGTCGTTTTGATAGAGAATTTTACTCGGTGCCTGTTTTGATGAATTTCCTAAGACAAGTTTAAAATTTCTCTAAGGCAAAAGAGACGAATATCTCTTCTCGAAGGATGTTTTAGCTCAAGAATTGAACTGGATGACTTGAATGATTTTACAGCATGAAATCGAACGACTTAGCTGGATAAAGTAAAATTGTTCGAAAGGGTGATTGGTTTAATATTTTAAAGAAGCAAATATGATGAAGCAGGCCTGTGCAAGAGTGATGGAATTTCGAAATTCTAGAAGCTCAAGATTCTGATGCTCCGGATGACAAGTGTTGCGACTGGAAAAGAGAGGGAAAATGGAATTCGAAAATACACTAAGTATAGCCTCTACTGGATTTCGACCTGGCTATAAGATTTTGAATCCTTTTCATTCTTCTCACAGATTGCTAAGTGCAAAACATTCTCTGAGGCTGAAGTGCGAATTTGAGAAAGAAGTTTGAAGTGGCTGAAAAATTTTGAATTTGAGTGAAGGTGTGGATTTGCTGAAAGGTATGATTTGAGAAGAAGCTTCTCAATTGCTGAAGTACAAACTTCTGGAGTCTCAAGTTGACTTGTGGAAGTAGGAGTCTATAGACATAGAAGCTTCTTGAACTACTGAAGAAGTGCGAAGTTGCAAAGAGAGGTCTCAAGTTGCTGAAGGCTGAAGTACGAATTTGAGAAAGAAAATTGAGTTCTTGAGAAATACGAGTTTGCAAGCAGAGGTATTGTGTTGACAAGGGCGTGGCTTTGCAAAGTTTAAAGTTCGAAGTTGCTGAAGTACGAATTTAAGAAAAGAAATTGAGTTGCTGAAAGTGCAAAGTCAGAAAGAGAAGTGAGAACTTAAAAGGAGAAGTTTCAAATCTGTTGAGGGCGAATAGCTGCAGGCAAACATTTCCCAACATCTGACATTGTGTTGCTGCAAGTAGAGAAACTTCTAAGAAAACCTTGAAGTAAACAGGCGCAGTTGAGGTTTGCAGCTGAAAGTGGCAAAGTGTTGCAGCCTTTTTTTTTTAAATCTGCTGGCACCCTCAAAAGTGATATTTTATTGTTATGAAATCTTGTTTGCTGACTATCTTACCCTTTTTGCAGAATGGCCGAGTCAAGCAGAAGAGCTGCAGGCAAGAACGTCCACGCTGAGTCCAGACAGGCAGTAATCAAAAAATTAAGCAAGTCTTTCCTGCCAGAATCAAAATTCACATCAAAGTTGGGCAGGCTGGCAGACACGAACCTGGGCTCGTTTAACCTGGAGGCGTTCAAAAGAAGGATAATGGGGACTAGAGGCCATCGCCCATCAGTACTTCACATAGTATCGTCAGAAGTGGGTTATCGGTTCTCAGCAATTCAAGATATTCGAGGCTTGTCCGCAATTGCATTTGACAAGCACTACTAATTACAAAAGAGTCAACGATGCCTTTACTATGCACATCACAAGGACCTTGCAGCAAAGGACCCATCACAGAATATCGAGGGAGGCGCAAGAAATGATAGAGAAATTTGAATGTTGGTTCATCCAATTCCCAAAATTCACTTACATAAGGCTGCAGGGATTCTCTTCCTACCCATACAGGTTGCCCCGATATCCCACAAACAGGGTAGTGATGCTGGAAGTTTCTAGGCAACTAATTGCCTACGATAAAATTCAAAAGAAGAAGAAAAAGGGCGGACTTGGGTTCCCGATTGCTATGGGAAATCCAGACGAAGTGTGCCCATCACTGCAGGCAGCAAGGGAGGCAGAAGCAGAGCTCCAGTTCTTTCAGCTTTCTTACCATTCCAGCAGACACTACTACGATCCTCATAGAAATATCAGGTGGGTATTGACAGAGGAGTTTAGGCACAAGGCACAAATAGAAGACTTTTGGGCAAGTGCAGTAGATGAGGTCGAAGTCAGAAAGAGGATGTTTTCCCGGATAGCATTGGCAGTGATCAGAGAGTGCGAGATTATTCCTGTACTAGATCAGATTGAGGAGGACATAAACGTTGTACAGGCTGATTATGACACAATAAGAAACACGCCCTTGCCACTCCCAGATTGGTCAGAGCCAGAGATCACCGACTTGGATACACTTTGTATCCCAGTCCTGACATTTACACGGAGTTGGATAGAGAGACATGTCAGCCGACTAAGGGGAAGGTCAATTCCCCTTACCTACAATTTGATGGGAGACAACAGATTGCACACAACTGATCCGAGGAGACGGAGTAATCCAACTCCAGAGCCTAGGGGAAAAGAGCCAGTTCGACCGGAGCCTGTGATAGTTGAAGAATCCTTGCACATGCCGGTTCGAACACATTCTTCGAGCATACAGGAAGTGTCCCTATTTGTTGATCAGAGGGAGAGGTTGCAGGCAGAACAGGCGGAACAGGCAGTACAAATAGAGAGCCAGCCACTTCGTAGGGAGTCCGTGGGCCAGAGCATCAACGTGCCCCGAGAGGATAATCAACAGGAGAACCGGCATGAGACCGATGAAGGCACTGCCACAGATACTCAGTTTCAGAATGAGATTGAGGTAGCTCTCGAGGATGATGCTGCTTCCGATCGAGATGCCCAGAGCTCAGGAGACACTGAGCCCATAGATGATGATGAGCCTCGTCGGAACGAGGGCCATGAAGTAGAGGTCGAGATAGAGCAGCCTTTCATCATAGCAGACACACGACAGGAGGTGCCAGACTGGCTGAGGGATAGGATGAGGCGTGATCCTGTGGATGAGACTGATCCTGCAGTCGAGATGGAGGAATTGCTGCAAAGGATCAATGCACCTCCCACGAAAAAGAAGGCTAGGAAGTTTTCCAGAATATCCACAGATGAGGATGGATCCCGAACCTTGCATATGGCAATTCCACGGGAGGAATGTGATAGAGACAGGGCCGTTCCTGAGAACTATATTGTGTCAACCATGGAACTAGGCCGCCCTACTGGGGCACAGGTGGTAGAGGAGTGCGATAATTCCTATCAGGCACTCAATGACAGACTGTCCCATGTTGAGGGCAAGTACAAAAGGTTGAAGGTAGAGCATCGGACACTGATTGGCTACATGCAACACTTGTCGCGTCCTTGTGGGCAAGAAAATCCTGCAATCGAGCTCCCCACTGAGTTTTCCAAGGAGTCAATCAGTGGATTAGAAGATTTAAGGAGAATGGCACAGCAGGCAGACGCGTGGGTTGCCGGTGTGCGTACAGAGACAAGAAAGTTCATGGAAGATCTTGCACATGCCTATGGGCAAGCTTCCGATATTATGGCTAGAGTGGAGGCAGTTAACCATGTTTGGGGTGAGACTCGCATCTATCAGACAAGAGTTGTTCTCTGTCTAGGGGCTTTGATGAGCATACCTCAACACACTTTGGTTGAGGGAGGTGTTATCCAGCAGGGAGATAGATACGATTTTGCCAGATGGTATTCTTCAGTAGTCACAGGCCGGGGATTCTATGATGCATCACAAGCAGATTCGGTCAGGGTCAGGAAGGCCATGACGAACATCTTGGATGGAGTTCTCAACACATTGGAGGCAATCTTTGCCAGGAGGTTGACTTCTGAAGAGATAACTGCAGATGGACTAAAGGACAGATTGACGCCATTCTTCTCTGAGGTGAAAACCTTCACTCAGGATGATTTCGAGAACACTGCCACGTTCTCTAGTATCATACAGAACACCCAGGATGCCCTTGTTGCCTGGAAGAAATCATGTGCCCGGCATGGGCAAACAGTTGCAGTTTTAGAGTTTCAGTTGGATCACATTCCTCCTATCTCCGATCAGGAAGTTGAGGAAGTATTGGCTAGATTCACCAAATTTGCAGCCAACGAGAAGGAGAAAGGAAATGCTCTTCTGGATGACGATCTGCTGCAGGAGGACGATGTGCATTGATTGCAGGTAGTGGGCCTGCAGAGGAGTGGAGAATATTCTGCACATTCATTGCCCCACTCCTTTCAGTGGCGGTTTTTGGGGCATAAACCCTAATTAGGGCATGGTTGGCTCAATCTGAGCCCTTTATTGTAATCAGATCTAAACCGTCCACTGGACTGGGTTTATTATAAAAGGGGCATCCCCCCTCATTTGTAATCTATAAGAACTAGATTGGAATCAGAGATAGAGTTGAACTAGAGAATAGAAGGCATATAGCATTTAGCTTAGAAGTTAGCTTAGATTGAGGAGGAAAGGAAGTTTTCCCATTGAGGACTTTGTAAGAAGTTGTTGTGAACACTCTCATAATATAAAGATTTATCATTGTTTGGTGGTTCTATCTTCTATTGTGAGTAGCTAGCAAGGCTTGTTCGTCTTTCCAATTCGAATAGAGTAAAGTAGAATAGATTTTGTTTCCATGCAAGTAGCGTTAATTGTGGAATGCAACATTGGTTTGAGCATATCTCCCTATATCCATACCACTAGCAGGCTTGCTGACGGTAAGTCTGCCCTGCGTGGTCAACTGGAATTTCAGCACTTAACTTCGGTTGCGATTTGTGTGTCCACTTGCTTCGTGGTGAAGGGGTGTGCATGTTGAATCTCGATCTGAATATCTACCTATCCTTTGAAGATTGCATCAGCTTTGTCAGAGTTGTCCGAAGAGGAGACGATACAAAGTTTGGTTTGGAGATCATTAAAGCTAGTTTTGCCTTCCATCCTTAGAAATAGGTTGTAGGATTCCTATCCCTTTCCCTTTAATTCAGTATTTCCCGATCGATTCGAACATCAAAGCAATATCGTCAAAATCATTCATTGTTTCACTGTGATTGAACAACTATGTAAGTCCCCTTGAAATAACCAGCATATACACATCAACCAACTGAGTCTATTCGCGATAAAAAGAACCTTGGAGTTGAACGCATGAACTTTCACGCAATCTTAGCATGCGGAATACTTTGATCAAGAGAGAATAGAGCGACCGTTGGACTACTTTATTCTGTGTTGATGTCGTCATAAAAAACACGTCAACAGGACGTGAGGAAGGAGCTAGCTGTAGCCAACCATTGAGCTATGGACTATCTTTGGGCCTGAATTTAAGGTATGTTGAATCTTCCAGCACACATATTTGACTTTTGAATTGTTACAAGAAGGATGTTACAGTCTGAAACATAAAATTCATTACTGAGTTAAGATCAACAAATAATCTAAGTATTTATGAGCTATGAATATTCACTAAGGTGATTTTGCTGATATAAACTGGAAAGTTTAAACTGTGGCTGAAGTGTCCATTTATGAATCATTGTAAGAATGATTAAGTAGGATTTATTTATGACTGGAAGAATGATCCAAGTATACTATACAAACAACCATTTACACCTCATAGTTAATGAATAGTTTGACGGGTAATCTGTGGGTGAAAGGGCAGTTTTTCTTTTTCTTTTCCTTTTTAAATTTGGTTCTTTATAATAACTTATACAGTTTGCAGCCCCAAACTCTTCCCAAAGTGGCGTCCAACATTATGAAGAAATTCTAACTTCGTGCAACAGAAAACTTCCCAGACTCAACGGTAAACCCAATGATACTCCATAGGCTTCTCAATATCTTCAATAATTTGTCTTGCCTGCAAGACTTCACAATTTGATCTTCAATCGTAGCTGCAATTCCTTTTTGTAAATCACAACTATGAAGCACCAACATAGATTCAACATGAATCTACCTGCAATCAACCAGGAAAGATCTTTCACCACCATGGCTAATCTTCTCCAAGAGGGTTTCACAAGAGAAAATCAAATAATCTACATAAACCAAATGAGCTCACCATATCTCCTTTTATAAGTTTCCCGAGAACTTTTCGAAAAAGTCAATTTAAAATCACTTTAATAATTAAATAAGCCTTATATCCCCAAAATGTGATTTATTTTATTATTTAATTATTCTCAGCACATAAAGCCACTTTATAAATGTCCCAACATTCAAATCTTTCCATTCGAGTTCCAACAAGCTATAAAACTAAGGTGCTATTTAAATAATTTAAATAATATTAAGCAGCCTTAGTAATATAATTAAATAAAGCCATTCATGCACCCAAGTTGCGAAAACTGTTGAAAAGCATCAAGATTGAAAACTAGCCGCACAGGAGTGATACTGATGATGAATATTGAGAATTGAGCCCGACCGAGTGACTTATTATAAATAGACGCACTCTCCAAGAATCTTGGGGAACACACCAGAAGCCAAAAATAACTTCGGAAAGTCTCAGACGGGTCCTCTAGACCATTTGAACTCATTGGTAACATCAAATAACTCCTCTTATAAGGCTAACACACACCCAGAAGGTTACTGTCAACTGCAATGCAAGAGAGCTCAAAAATGGGGACATTAAAGCTTATCCCTCAGTATGCATCATATGGCTACCTGTCTACAACATATCACAATATCTGGGACCATTGTATGGCACCATCAAAAGCTAAAGATTCGACCCCACTTGCTTCTTAAGATTGTACGAACTACAAGACAAGAGGTACGACCAGAATATTTTAATATTTTACAGCAAAGTCACTTGGTAGTTGCATGCTATAGATATAACACTAAGTTACCGGGTTCGCCCCTGGGAAGCCTGGGTTCGATACATGTTCGGTTCAGGTTCAAAATTCGGGTCCGGTTCAACCAAATTCGCTGTGGGTTCGAAAAAATAACTGTGGGTTCGGCCAGGGTTCGGAATCCTGACTGTGGGTTCGACCAGGGTTCGGTTTTTTCGAACCTGGTTCGAACCCAGGTAGAATTCTCGCCCAGGTGGACTTTTCCAATGCCTTTTTGCATTTTTTAATTATTTTTTTGACTGTTTGTTGACTTTTAAAGACTATTTTATTCCCTCTAACTCTAATATTTGCCTCTAACACATGAAATAGATATGTGTTATCTTCGTGTGTAGCTATGTTGAGATGAGTTTCAATTGAATACCATTAATATTTTTTTATAGCTGCATGAATTGTGGTTAGCCGTTAGACCAAAGTAAATCAATTTCTTGCATTTATTTAGTTCATACAAAAAAATCAGTTAGGGATATTATACTGGTATCTAAGCTAGTTTTCCTACCAGCCTGTTGGGTCTCTAAGAGATTGATGCAAAAATACATTCCATATATGCATCCCATGTGCAGATTTGGAAGTAGAAGAAATTATGGCAAACAAAGATAAAATAAATTCACATGAGGACATTAATATAGAGCAGCAACTAAATGCACTTATACAGAGACAGCAACAAGTGACCAAGTTATTGACACAAATGTTAAATATATGAACAGTGATGCAATTAACTCTGCAAACAACAGCAATAATAATAATAATACCAGAACAATAATAGGATCAGTAACTAGACCCCTGATGTCTAAATTTTGGACGGAGTGGAAGACCTAGATGCTCATAGGGACAAAAGAATGTAGGGCAGAGCTATTTGGACTACCTAAATGAGTATAGATCTCTTAGGAATAATCTCATGAAACAATGTCTCTTACAAATTTTTGCCAATTGCAGCTAAGAAACAAACCCAAGAAAGAGAGAGGAACCCACAACTAGGACTTACAATGAAGGTTAGGCAAGTTGTGCATACCTACTTTTGACAGCTCAAACAAATGCACAACACGTTCTTAGATCCAAAATTTGGATACATACTTCTCCTCAAATCCTATGTTTGAAGAGGAAGCAATAAAATATGCCAAATGAATCTATATCATGACATTTGAGTATTAAAGTGGTGGTGTATTTTTGCTATGTTATTTGACTATTAATATGGTGGTGTATTCTGAACTTAATTGCTGCTGCAAATATGTATATATTTCTGATTTTTACATGTTTTTGTATTACCGAACCCAAAACAAACCCAACTCCAAAAAAAATTTTTACCAAACCAACGAACCGGATTCTCGAACCTGAACCCGAACCCGAACCCAAAACCGAACCGGTAACTTAGATATAACACTATATATACAGCCTTGCACATTCTTCCTCTGCATCATATGGCCTTGCACATCCTTCTCCTACACTCATTTCCAAATCGAATGGCTAAGGAAATCAATTGACGAAGCAAATTGTATGGCAACAATACAATTTTGCAATTTCCAACTCAACCATATGGTGAAGGAGATTCTTCTTAACAATACAGCAAAGATCTTTCAACAAACATTAGACTTTATTATATTGCCTTGTAAGGCCTCCTTGCACTGCACAGTGGATTTCCTTTCCTCCTTGCATCATATGACAAATGCCACTTGACAAGTCTTGCATCATACAACAAATTGCACTTCACAAGTCTTGCATTATACAACAAACAAATAGCGCGTCACCTTTCCCTTCTACGGCCCTTCAATTGTCCCAACAAAAATCTATTCTTGAGGGCCATTCTCAACAACAATCTATTCTTGGGAGCCATTCTTAGCAAGAGTCTATTCTCGAGAGTTTCATTGTGCATGTTTACTCACCGGAGTACTCACAACGTACTACGAGAGTAAACGGAATTAACAGAACATAGACAAGTACAGACAATCATGAATGCATATTGCATAGCAAAATAGTACTTCATTTATTATTCACAGTAACTAAGTACAATTAGTCGTACTAGAATGTAACATCAGAATGGAACAACATATAACATAATATCATAAGTACCCACATAATGTCTCCCGACTATACTGACTCAAGTACAAATAGCCGCTGGCGGTGGTTGAGGAACCAACCGTCACAACGCTTCATGACAACTAATCACTAGTCAGGAATTAATCTTCTTGAAACATGTACAAAAGTTTATGAAATATTATTAAACTAACTATAGTCTTATTTAAATATATTAACTACGGCCAACTATGTCGACTATGACCGACTACTACCAACGACCGACTGTGACTGACTACTACCAACGACCAACTGTGACCGACTACTACATGATAACTAATCACTAGTCAAGAATTAATCTTCTTGAAACATGTACAAAAGTATATGAAATATTATTAAACTAACTATAGTCTTATTTAAATATACTAACTACGGCCAACTATGCCGACTATGACCGACTACTACCAACGACCAACTGTGACCGACTACTACATCCCCCCCACAAAGTAGTTGTCTTCCAGATGACTGAAACCAAAAATGCCAACTTGAGTTCCTGCTTGGTGCTAGCCAACTCCTTGTCTTTTTCCTATGGCTAACTCTCCTGCTCAGTTGAAAGTTGTTGTGCATTGGCCGCCTATGTATCCTTCTCTACCAATAGTTGATCCTTCTCTGCTAATTGATTGTCACTCTCACCCAACCCTTCGTCTTTCTCTGCCAACTTCTCCTCGAGAGTTGCAACTCTCGTCTGCTCAGCAACCAACTACTCCTGTGACGGTACTATGATAGTTGATTGTATTGCAGTTTGGCAATTCCAATAAATATGATGGGGGTCAAGGGGCAACGCCCCTTGCGGAGGTTTGGGAGCAATGCCCCCAACGGGGTCAAGGAGCAACGCCCCTTGCGGGGCTCTTTTATAGCCCTCTTCTTCACAACTTGTCCCCATGTATTGTACATCAAACCACTTATCAAGCAAAGGAGTAGGACCAATACCTTTAAAGCTATTGTCAACGTACCTCCCTCCGTATTGTTGGTACCAAGCTACATCCTCTCCTTCCACTGTCGGTGGCCCAGCTAGGTTCAGTATCACTCCCCAGAGTCCATCCGTCGTCGCAATCTTCCTCACCCTTGGCACCTTCCTTTTGTTTGTTCTCATGTGCTTCAACAAGTCTTCCATGTATCCATCAACGTGAGATACGAACATGTCCTCGATCATTATGATTGTCTTCAAACAAGGGGCCATCTTCTTGGCGTAAGCCTCCCATTGTTCGTCGTCCCACTCTTCATCTTCTTCGTCATCCTTAGGCTAGCGCTTGCTTCATTCTTTGGCCGCTCATTCTTTTTCCTTTTTTATCTTTGTCTTTATTTTCTCTCTCCTTATTTTTTAAATTTTTAAATTTTTCTACTTTTTTTCATTTTTTCCATTTTTTAACTCCATTATTTTCTCCTTATCTATTTTTTCATTTTTTGGCTCTGACATGATTTTTTCACCTCGTACTTGTTCGAACTGGTGGGCTAGTGTATCGTCCAGTCCTGATACTCTTTCTTTGTACTCCCCGTATGCGACCAAGAATGGTTGGCTGGACGTAACCACCTCCTCTCCTTTGTACCAAATGAGGTCCCTTGGTTCTTCTGAAGCATTATTCACCTATTGGCATACGTTGGTTAAACACACCAAAATCTCTATTTTTTGGCTTTGTCAGTATTGTTTTTTGCCTCTTAAAAAATCATGAAAATAATGTGTGCCTTGAAGATTTGTGTTGTTTTGAAGGTCTATTCTCGGGGGCCATTCTCAACAACAATCTATTCTTGGGAGCCATTCTTAACAAGAGTCTATTCTTAGGAGTTTCATTGTGCAATCAAATGAAGCCCCTTGGTTGGTTCATTCAAAGCAATATTCACATATTGGTTGGTTCATTCAATATGTCAAGCAGGTACACATTGTGGGATATTGAATAATAGTCTATCACTTGTGGGATATTGAACAATATATCACTTGTGGGATATTGAATAATAGTCTATCAGGTCAATGTGCTAGACTATCAAATATATGCACTAATCTAGAAAATGCACTAAATCCTTAAGTCTATGCACTAATTGAGCATCCTATGTGTGAGCTTTAAAGTTATGCACTAATCTATCACGCCTATGCACTAAATCAGCTTATGCGATAATCTAACAGCTAAATGTGCTACTTTGTGGCTTGGATGTGCTATCCTAGATGCGCTATTCTACATATCCTATACGCTAAATGATGACTCGTATGCACTAAAATGTGTTCTTATGCGCTAAAACATAATTTCAAATTTCTCAAAAATCCACAAATCATGTGAAATTCATCAAAAAATCACAAGTAAAAGTTTTTCAATCTTACCGGAGGTCCATACGTGGTTGGTTGCTGATGAGGTCAAACCCGCTCGAATCTGTGGCGCTTGTAATGGATCGACATCTCGATTTCTCCTCTCGCAGAGCTTTGTTTTCACCAAATGCAACTGTTCAAATGACAATGACTTTTACCTTTTTACACCTTTGAAGGAGGTAAATAAGGTTGGGTTATTTTCATTTTTCACCACGTGAAGCGCTATTTCGGGAGATAAATCGCCGTATCTCCTTCAAATCTCTCAAAATCTTTGAATCATCATCAAAATCTTCAAACCACACGATTTATCTCCTGAGGGGGCATATAGCATCATTAGTCAATTTTTCAAAGTCAGGGGCAAAATTTTCATTATCTGAATTTTTCTTTGAAGCAATGCATAAAACACATCACTTCAAAGAGGAGCAAAATGTATACATGTAAAAATGGTCACATTAAATCAAGCTTGGTAATTAATTAAATTTGAATTATTTAATTAATCTTCTAGTTTTGTAGTTGGCCTAGACATGTCACCTAGAGAATACTTGTGTTAACCATTGATGTTGATCACATTGTTGCAACTTCTTACATCATACAATTTCTTGATTGAGCCATGTTGACCTCATATTTGGGGTTGATGTTTAGATCAATAGATAATATATTATGGCCGAGTGTGATTACATCATATTTAGATTGTAATGTTTGAGTTTGTATATTTGTAGCTATATTCAAGTTTTTTGAGGCCATGTACAAGAGTTAGTATAATAGATTAAGTTTTGGCACATTTTGTCTACTAGAAAAGTAACTATTGTGTTGACAAGTGCTTTCCTTAGAATTGGAGAGCTTTGTGTAATAAGGCATTGTGGCATATTGCTAATATGCACATCTAGTTTGAGTTAACTAGTGTTTACTCTCCTTTTGCACATGAAAGTAACATATTCACATATTGGCACACTGTAATGTCAAGAGTCTATTCTCAGAAGTTTCATTCTGCAATCAAATGAAGCCCCTTGGTTGGTTCATTCAAAGCAATATTCACATATTGGCACACTGTAATGTCAAGAGTCTATTCTCAGAAGTTTCATTGTGCAATCAAATGAAGCCCCTTGGTTGGTTCGTTCAAAGCAATATTCACATATTCGCACACTGTAATGTCCCCTTCTCAATCTGTAATGTCCCCTTCCTAGACAGTGCAGCTGGTTCAGAGGTTAGCCTATCATTTTGATCCTCGTAGGCTAACAGATGTGTGTAGAGGATCACTTGAGGCAGTTATCCAATGCTCGGGAACATTACTCCTTCAATTGATTCAAGTTTGGGCCCTGGCAGACGTTTCCAGAGTGATTTACAAATACTTACTATTTATAGTAAGTCAAGCAGGTAGGAGTTGCTATTTATAGCAGGGCACCTGGTTCAGTTGGTCAGCTCAGTTTCGACCTAGTTTGATAATCTGATGGGCAAACAGTGTTTACTTGGGCATTTAATGTTTATTAAAAGTTTATTAATTTGACTTTATAATATAAAGTCACTTTAATGAAATATTAAAATTATTAAATGGCGAATTATAAAGTATTTAATACTTTATAAAAGAGGGGTTAAAATAATAATTAAATGAGCATTTAATTATTAATCAAAAGGGGCGCCATTTATTAAATATTTGTCCTAAGTCTAAAAAGGGTGAAATTCATCATTTATTTAAATGATCATTAAAATGCCTTGGGTCGAATTTATGAAAGGGAGATATAAATACTGCCAAGACAAATCGAACTCATTATGTTATGATTATTCAAATTTGTCTTTTTCTCTCTGAGAGCATTGGGGTTTGTGAAACAAGGGTTTCTACAGATCAACAGGTTTTGAAGAACGTTCCCTCTTCAAAATCAGGCATACTGAGGTTGTGAAATACCAGTTGAAGCTTGTCCATTAGCGTGGCTTCATCCAGAAGTCATACAGAGTTTACAATGGAGTTTTCAATTCAGTATTTGGTTCTATTGTTCTACTGCAAGAATCGGTTTTCCGAGATTATCATTGACTGGCATCTGGCACACTTCCCAAGAAATGTACGGCTGCATTTAATGCTACTGACAGGCCGTACTTGTTGCTGTGAGGGCGTCTTTCTCCTGGCATTCAAAACGCCTACCATCTCAGCCTCCAGTCTTCACCATCTTGGACGCACAGGCAAGGGGAGTCCATTTCATCCACTATTCGGGAGGAGAAGTCAATCCTTTAGCTGGGCCGTATTTTCTTTCATTCTTCCAGGCGGCTGCAAGTAATAATCAGGTTCTTGAAATAATAATATTGTTTTTACTTTCCATGGTACCCTAATAGCATTGTAGTTGTTCAATAATGAGAATAAAATCATTTGCCATTGCTCTGGGAGTTATTTCATGCATTGCTATTTATTTATGAATTTATTTATATTTATTTCTCAAAATCGCAAGTTCATCATTGCTGCAGAAACCACAAAAAAATCAAAAATTCAGAAAACAAACAAAAACATAGTAGTTTCAGTCAATGATTGGGTTGAGAGACACCTAGTCTCTTACACAGTCCTAAACTTTTCAATGACCCATTAACCTACTTCGAGAGTCTCATAGGCTATTGCAATGGTTTGCCAAAGTATTTTTCTGGTTTTTTGGGGGTTTTCTAAGATCCTTGGTGGGCAGTATTGCTATTTTTAGCACTTATTATTTGTCGTAAATCACAGCTACATCTCAATTTGGGCTAATTTTGAGTTTGGACACACTTACTATTTTTAGCAATATGCTATTTTTAATAAGTGTTATTTTGGCAATGGTCCTAACAACAGTTCAGTATTGGGTTTTCTAGTTTTAGCAAGGGTGGAAATTTCAATTGTTGAGTTCTATCATTTTTGGCAGTTCAATGCTTCCACCATCATTGGAGTTTGAAAAAGGCAAATATGGCAACTTAAGTTAGAAAGTTATAAAGTTCAAAAAGGCCCCTTGGACCCCCACACCTAGCCTTGGTAACCTTAAGTTGATTTTAAAAGGTCTTTTTGATCATACTAAAGTGGATGCCTAAGTTGGAGTTTTAAGTGAAATTTTAATAATATATTATTATTTCCCAAGGGTGGTGTCCCATTTGGAGGGAAAAGAGTTTGAATTTTTGGAGCCCTAATTCTTAATTATATCCCTTCTTTTGCTCTCATTCTAATTATGCAATCTTATAATAACAAAGTGTTGCCTAATTGTGGAGAGAATCCTTGGGCTTTGAGGACGCAAACCCTCGAGGTGCTCTAGTTTCAGAGTTGCAAGATACTGCCTAGCTGGATATTGGAGTGGCTTCACGACAGGAGTCGTCATTGGAGACATGGGTGAAGTTTTCAGCTTATTTCATCATGTTTTGCTTTGATGTTTTCTAGTGGTTGCATTTTTGGTGTGTGAGGATTTTGCAGCATTGTGGGAGCCTTTTTGGAGTGATTTTCAGACTTCTTGTTGTTTTTGGTCCATATTTCCCTACCCTAGCCATACCACCTATTTGTTGGGAATGTATTTTTAGTGCTCAGTTTTGTTTTGGTTACAAGTTGTTTTAACTCGCTAAGTCTGGAATCAGTTAAAACCATGCAAGGGATGTGTAGTCCTTTATAGACGTAATGGTTTGAAACAAGATAGATGAGAATCATGATATTATTTCTATGTAAAACTTTTGAATGCCTCTATTTTTCTACCCAAAATCTCTGACATGGTATTAGAGGAGGCAATTTAATTATGCTTGTTCCTATGTTTCTTTTTAATTGCAATTTTCTTGAGCATCTCCTATCAATTAGCCACTAAGCTAGGCGGCATATTTCTTGCTAAGAATAATGACGCCATAGTATGTGCCACATAGTGAGGTATGTGGGAGTTTCGGCCGAGATTACCCTTTAATTACCATATTTTTCGGCATTTGTAGAGACATGATCATTGATAATGAAAGACGTGGGATTATAGCCTGTACAAGATGCACCTCTACCCCTGGAATTATGCTACAAGTGGTGCCTTGAGGGAGGCATAAAGACTTTTCTATAGGGAAATATCTATGGTGCCTTGCCTTTGCTCAAGCGGGTCTTTTTGTGCTAAGCTGTCAACTTCAATGTCATGATTCATCGCTAAAGTCTAAAATGAGCATGGGTCTACCTCTTTGTTGGGCACATTGAAGAATTGCTAAGAAGTCTCTTTTTCATAGCGCAGCAATAGCAACAACCTCCATCACGTCCAAGCAATCAAAGTAGTCTATGAGCTGGAAAATTCCACAAAAAGGATTATGCTTGTAACCTCAATTCACCATAAAATAATAGCAAAAGCATTGCAATGATATGCCCATGGCTCGATCTAATATGCCTCTAGGTAGACCCATGCTCAAGCGGGTTTTTTTTGTGCTAAGTTGTCAACTTCAATGTCATGATTCATCGCTAAAGTCTAAAATGAGCATGGGTCTACCTCTTTGTTGGGCGCATTGAAGAATTGCTAAGAAGTCTCTTTTTCATAGCGCAGCAATAGCAACACCCTCCATCACGTCCAAGCAATCAAAGTAGTCTATGAGCTGGAAAATTCCACAAAAAGGATTATGCTTGTAGCCCCAATTCACCATAAAATAATAGCAAAAGCATTGCAATGAGATGCCCATGGCTCGATCTAATATGCCTCTAGCTGACAAAAGGCCACTTTTTTGTTGAATGGTCACTCCGCAAAGCTGATCTATTAATCTCATAGTTACGAGACTCGCCCGGAAGCGCCCAAACTAGGCGAGTCCCGAGCCGAGCACACCTGGCCGGGTCCTGGGAGCCCGGACGCGGACGCGGCCGAGTCCTGCCGAGTCCTGGCCGGACTCGCCAGACTCGCCGCTTCCCGGAGAGTCCCGAGCCCTGGACGCGGCTGGCGATTGCAGAAAGAAAAGTGAACAAAAAATCATAAAATTTGATGTTTTAATTTTTTTTTTTTTGTGTTATATTATCTCCCCAACCCTAAAAGCAACCTCATTTCATTCATTTGGCAAAATAGGAGGAGAAGAGAGAGTTGTGAGGAAAAATAAGAGGAGAAGAGAGGGCAACCAGCAAGCTGTTGAAGACAAATACAGGGCCACATACCATTTGGGAAGCTTCATAACAGCAAGAAGGTGCATTGAGAGCTCATTACCAGTGATTGGGAGGAGTTTGCATTGCATTCCAAGCCAAATATAAGAGGTAAGTTTGATTTTTATTGGTTTTTTTTGTGTTTTTTTAACAAATAATTCATTGTAATTTGAAAAATCATTGTTTTTTTTAGTTTGCATTTTTTTTTTACAAACCCTACTTGCAATATAAATAATTTTATAAACCCTACTTGTTATTGCAGCCACATTCATTTGCAAATCAAAACATATTATTATTTTCACAATGTCTCAAACCCCAGGCAGAAAAGACCTTGCTTGGAAACATGCTGAAATCTTTCCCGGAATGAAAAAAGGGGAAGCAAAATGTAAATACTGCAAAACAATATATCATGGAGGCATAAATCGATTAAAATACCATATTGCACGCATTCCCATCCATGATGCAGCGGGATGCCCTATAGCACCTCCTGAGGCTGTCCGTGAAGTGCAGGTGCAATTAGAAACTTTTGAATTGCAAAAAGAGATGAAAAAAAAACAGAAGCATGAATTGGTGAGTTTGGGAGTTGGACATGGACTTGGTGCTGTTGGAGATGCTTCTTCCATGCCTCCATACCGTCCTAGTGCTAGTGCTTGTGCTAGTGGTACTGCTTCTGCACCAGCTATCCCTGTGCATACTCCTACTGCTGGTGGCACTAGTACTGCTAGTGGTAGTGGTAGTGGTAGTATTATTGGCCCTAGAGTTCGTAAATCTAGGGTGGACTCATATTTTGTACCACGCACTACTCCTGGTTCCCAACCGTCACTTGAGAGCATGGGTTGGAACAAGGATGTACATGATGCAGCAAAAAAGACAATTGCAGACTTTTGGTACTACTGCACCATTCCCTTCCATGTAGCCAGGTAATTCTTTTTTGTTTAATTGTTTTAAAATTTATTATTTTAGAATCTAGATGTATCTCATTATCGAATTCAAATTTAGTGCAGTTAAAATCTTAAAACTTTTCATTTTACAATACTTATGTAAGTAACTTATTAATTTATTTATGACATGTTTTAGGTCACCTTTTTGGCAAAACATGGTTGATGCCATAACCATATGTGGGCCGGGGTTCAAAGCCCCTTCTGAAGATGAATTAAAGGGCCCACTTTTGAGTCAAAAAGTGGCAGATGTGAAAGCACAATTAGAGGAGCAGCGTGAGCAGTGGAGGAGGATTGGTTGCACCATCATGACTGATGGTTGGACCGATAGGAGAAATAGGACGCTGCTTAATTTTCTAGTGTCCTCCGGAGGTAATTGTACTTCCCTCAATGCATTGAAATTTGAATTTGATTTAGTGATTAATAATTTAATATGGCTGATTTTTGTTTTTTAATTTATTGAATAACTGGTTTTGCTTATTCTTTCAGGTGACACCATTTTCATTAAGTCCATTGATGCTTCTGCCCAATTCAAAAATGCCACATATCTGTGTGAGGCTATAGAGGAGGTGATAGCTGATGTGGGGGAAGAGAATGTAGTGCAAGTGGTGACAGATAATGCAGCAAACTATGTTGCTGCTGGTAGATTATTGATGGAGAGGCACCCTACTATATTCTGGACTCCATGTGCCGCCCATTGCATTGACCTCATGATGGAGGATCTTGGCAAGCTCCCATGGATCAAAACATGTGTGGATGCAGGTAGAAACATTTGCAAATTTATATACAATCACACATGGGTGCTTAACCTTATGAGGCAATACACGGGGTTGAGGGAGTTGTCTCGTCCTGGCATCACTAGGTTTGCAACTAATTTTATCACGTTGCAATCCTTGATTCGGTCAAAGGCAGCCTTAAGGCGCATGTTTGTTGGTGAGGAGTGGTCTTCCTCATCGTTTTCTACAAGCACTGCAGGGATTGGTGTGGCCAATTGCATTTTTGACGAGCAAGGGTTTTGGACACCAGTGGAGGAGATTGTGAAGGTAAAATTTAATTCTTTATTATGTTTTAATTTTTAATCATATCTTTTATTTGTTTATTTTCATTCGCACTTATTTGTGAAACATGTTTGCACTTTGCAGTTTATTGAGCCCTTGCTAGTTCTCCTACGAGTTGCAGATGGGGAGAAGCCCGCACTGGGATACATATATGAGGGCATGGATAGGGCCAAAGAGGCCATTAGATCAGTCTATGGTGGAGTTCAGGATAAGTATCGTCCCATTTGGGAGATCATTGATAGGAGATGGCAAAACCAACTTCATAGGCCCATCCATGCAGCCGCATGTTTCCTAAATCCGGCCTTCCAATTCCGCCGTGATATCCGTGGAGATAGAGAAATTCTTAGTGGGCTCTACTCGACGATAGAGCGGATGTTGCCCGCTGTTACTACACAGATAGTGCAGGAGATAGATGCCTTCAGTAAGGCACGAGGAGACTTCTTTGCACGTCAAATGACCATAGACAGTAGGACAACATTACTACCAGGTAAAAATATATTTAAGGGCATAATTGTCATCTTTTTATATTGTATTTTATTATTAAATGTTGAACTTGAAACTTGAAATGAGATTGATTTTGTTTCTTTTTCTCATCTCAGATAGCTGGTGGAGGTTGTTTGGTTCTGATGCACGGAACCTGCAGAATATTGCCATTCGTCTATTGAGCCAGCCATGCAGTTCATCTGGTTGTGAGCGCAATTGGAGTATGTTTGAGCACATACACTCCAAGAAATTCTTAGTGGGCTCTACTCGACGATAGAGCGCATGTTGCCCGTTGTTACTACACAGATAGTGCAAGAGATAGATGCCTTCAGTAAGGCACGAGGAGACTTCTTTGCACGTCAAATGACCATAGACAGTAGGACAACATTACTACCAGGTAAAAATATATTTAAGGGCATAATTGTCATCTTTTTATATTGTATTTTATTATTAAATGTTGAACTTGAAACTTGAAATGAGATTGATTTTGTTTCTTTTTCTCATCTCAGATAGCTGGTGGAGGTTGTTTGGTTCTGATGCACGGAACCTGCAGAATATTGCCATTCGTCTATTGAGCCAGCCATGCAGTTCATCTGGTTGTGAGCGCAATTGGAGTATGTTTGAGCACATACACTCCAAGAAGCGCAATAGATTGACAGTGGAGAGGATGAATGACTTGGTCTATGTTCATTACAACCTTCGGCTCAGATACAGGAAGCTTTTTGACCACGACAACACCCCGATCAATCTAGATGAGGTTGATCCACAGTCTGAGTGGACCACTGAGGCTACAGATGCAGTCTTTAGTGACGAGGACCTTGATTGGGTGGACCAGGCAGAGAGAGAGGCTGAGGTTGTAGCCATGGCTGAGGAGGAGGCTAGAGCACGAGGAGACATAGCTGTTGTTGGTGAGAGTGGCATGGAGACTCAGACAGAGGCAAAGACTATGGCTGCAGCTGCAACATCATCCAGGAGCGTTAGACGCCTTCGTAGGAAGGATGTTGGCTCCACTATGCCATAGAGTCATAGAGTCATAGCTATTGTTTTGATATTTCATATTTGTATGGAACATTTGATGTTATGGATTTCATATTCCATGACTTTTGTATACATTTGACTAGTTTTATAATCTATATATCTAAGTATGCTATTTCCTTCAGCAGCGCAACTACAATTTGTGTACTTTATACTTATGTGATCGTTGTATACTTGTGTATGTGATCAAATTTGCTTTTATTTGTGTTGTATTCAATAAAGGGTGCTTGAAACAAGTTTTAAATCCTTAAAAATCTCTAAATTTCTAGGTTTTTTTCAACTTTTGTTCATTTTGCCGAGTCTGCGCCGAGTCCCCGAGTCCCGAGTCGAGTTACCCTAGCCGAGTCCGAGCCGAGTCCAAGTCTCATTACTATCTCTTCCTTTCAAGGTGCATTATCGGTTGAGCTCGACACCTTTGATTAAAAGTGTAGTTATGGACAAATTAACTCTCATCGAGAAGTTTGAAGGATGAGATTTTCATACATGGCAAATACAAATGTAGTTACACCTAATCGAAAAATATCTTTGGGATATTGTTAAACCAAACTCAATCTCATCAACTGATTTAAATGAAATTGCCAAGTGGAATATCAAAAATCAAAAAGCATTGGGAAGTGGGAACTATTGGTCTCGACTTGTCAAAAGCATACCTACACCACGTGGATATTACGAAATCTGCAAAAGAGATTGTACAAATTGAAGATGGAGACAAGTACAAAAGTAGCAAATCATATAAGTAAGTTTCACTCCCTATTAAATCAATTAGCAGGTATTAATGAAAACTAAAGGATGATGATGCCAAAGCGATTCTTTTGAATAGTTTTCCTAAGAATATGTCTAGTATGGTGTTTACATTAAGCAAGGTAAACATTAGCCTTCAAGGAGTAATCTCTACTCTACTTGACCATAACGAACATTCAGAATCTAAAGAGGTCTTATTTGTACATAACAAAGCAAGAAAAGGCAAGTACAAATACAAGTATATTCCTTCAAAAGGAATGCTTCTATTTTAATGAAATAGGGCATGTAATTTTGAATTGTAAGAAGATGGCACAAGATCTACTGGATGACAAACTAGATCAACATGCTTCCTTGGCTGAAGAAACTAATTGGGAAAGCTATGCAAATGATGGAGAGCTATCATGTCATAGTGATGAAGAATATGTATTTTAGATAAATTCAAGGTTGGAGGCAAGAGGCAATTGAGGAAGGACACTCAACATCCTCTCGTCAATCACCAATGACAGGGCCGCTTATCAACTTTGGTGGCATGTTGAGATCTATTGTGGTGTGTGCATTTATTTTCCTAATAATTGGAAATGTCACATCATGGGAGGGAATATAACATCAATATTTCATCTCTAGTGGCAGTGACAATTTCCTATGTTGTTGGAGATCGAGTGGCACGATCAACAACAATGCGTATTTCTATTCATGTGTGTGTTATTTTCTTATGTATCCTCCTAGTGTAAAATATTGTAATGAACAAAAGCACTAATGTAATGCAGTTCGTGGATCTTGAAAAGGTTAGTGGTGATCTAGAAAACCATTTTGGCCAATGTTAACGAGTGAAGCTTTGGAAAAAAATTGGGGTGGATATTACCTAAGTCACCACATTCGAATTCCAATTCGAGTTCGACAACATTGAAATTCGAATGAAATTCGGCAAGGAAAAAATTCGAATTAAATTCGTCTTATGTAGTTTTTTTTATTTTTATAAATATAATTAATATATTCACAAAAGAATAAAATATTAAATACTAAATAAAATAACAAAATATTAAACACTAAATAAAAGAATAAAATATTAAACACTAAATAAAATAATAAAATAATAAATACTGAATATTAATAAACAATAAGTAAACTTAATACTAAATAGTAAATAATAAATATTACTCAATAATAAATGCCTAAAAACTAAACCCTAAAATTAAAAAACAAGCGGCGGTTTATAATGTCGAACATAAAATATGGTTTTTAATTTTATACAGCAGCCGCAAGTGAGATACGAGCGGTGGCTTCCGTGAGGACGAGTTGCAGGCGACGGCTTCCAGAGACAAGGCTTGGTTCATCTTGCTGGTTTTGTTGGACGCAAATTGTAATCTGCATTGAGGGCCCGAGACAATGCAGACTGCAGAGAGACAACGTCGAGCAGTTTCTTCATTGACTTCAATATTTGTTTGTGGCCTCGCAATGTCCATCTTTAACCAGAAACATTCCAAAAACGAAACGCAGTTGCAAAAAAATCGCGTGCAATCAGAGATGGCTGCCATTATTTCAAAAAAAAACCCAAAAAAAAAAATGCTTTATGAGATTTTCAATAAAAAAAAATTCCGACCATACGAATTCATTTCAAAATTGAACAAATTTCAATTTGTTTTTTGAAATTCGACGAATTTCGAATTTCAACATGATATTCGGCCGAATGCGATGACATAGGATATTACAAACGTTGGTTAAACACTCCAAAATCTCTATTTTTTGGCTTTGTCAACATTGTTTTTTGCCTCTTAACAAGTGAAGCTTTGGAAAACATTTGGGGTGGATATTACACACGTGTTGGTTAAACACTCCAAAATCTATATTTTTTGGCTTTGTCAACATTGTTTTTTGCCTCTTAAAAACTCATGAAATAATGTGCACCTTGAAGATTTTGGTGGTTTTGAAGGTCTTAATTTGGGCTTGCTGTCAAGGTCACTACCCCCGGACCGCCACCACACTCATTTGATTTGCCAAGTACACTCCAAGTCTGTGTTTGCAAGGTACACTTCCAAGTTTGTTTATAGGTCCTTGTCTACAATATTGTCGTTAGTTTGGAAAGTCTTCACTAATGTTACTTAATGTTTACTTGTCACTTGGAAGACGACTTTTTCTTTTGGGGAATGATGTAGTCAGTGTACAATGTCTATTGTTATCTTTCGATAATATTGGTTATTTGATTATGTATTAATTGTTTGTTGGCTTTAGGTAGTTATAAGCTTTGGTTAGATGATGGTTGTGTTCCTCATTGCAACCATCAGGTCTTTTAAATAGATTGTGTATCGTCAAGGAAAGAGTATGATCTAGTCAAATCGACTTTGATCCTTCGCTAACCATCTCTAGTCTTCTTTTGTAATAATTTCACATGTTAATAAAGATATACTTTACTTTTGTATCTAGTATCATCTCTATTATTAATTCATGTATTTATTTTATCAGATAGAGTAGTAAGCAACCTCATATGAAGGTTTCAAAGTTAACAAAGTTATCCCCTTGGACATTCAATAGGAAAACTCTCCCCTTAACATGTGAAATTTAAGCTATTATTCAAGGTCAGTATTATAAGATCAACTATATTGTAAACTAGTGGCTATAGGGGATGCTTGTATATCACTTGGAACTTGACAAATATTTCAAATACTTGGCAATCATTGGCATTAGCTAAAGGAAAGAAACTTGTTCGTGACTAGTGTACAATCAGATTATTAGCATTAACTTGAAAACAACACTAGATAGCTCTCCACCCATGCATAATGTTTGATTTTGATTTAGTTCCCTTGCAAACTAAATATAGGTGTTCCTAGAGAGATGACATTTAGGTTGTGTTTAGTTCTAGGTAAAAGAGCAAATTGTTTTCAATTTGTAATAGTCAAATTAGATTAAATTTTTACCAAACAAACCTACATTGTTCTCAACTCCAAATATTTTAGACAATGGAAAAAATAATTGTTTAGTTTTATTGGAACAAGTTGTATATATCATTTAATCACGAGCATTTTCAATTCCACACTGGACTCATCATTAAGGAAAAGAAGTTGTTGCTTGATAATGATAGCACTACTCACATCTAAATAGTGATAATGAGTCATAGCAAAAAGAAACAACACATGAATTAAATACGATGATAGAATGCAAAGTTACTATATTAATAGAGCCGATACTAATTTCCACAATAACAATGAAATAGAATTATAGAGCAAAATGGAACAAATCTAATCCAAAAATGAAGACAAAATGCCAGAATACTAAATTATTGAAATTCAATAATAGAGCAACTTTGAGTACTCCATGAATGATGGTTTTCAAATGAACATTTACCTTATTTAAAAGCATAATTGAGTTAGAGGAAAAACCCAAAAGTCTTAAATGAGGCCAAATAACCAAAAAGAGAATAGATAACAAACTACGAGAAAAATACTCTAGGGTTATACGCACTACATAGCGACTACTCCAAAACCTAATTACATACAACATGAAGATTAAGTATGCCCTCTTTCAAAAAACATTGTTGTAATGTCCCCTTCTCAAGCATAATCAATTTGTGATGAATTAGCAAATTTTCCAAGTTGTCCTATATGTTCAGGAATTGAACTGGTAAAATTACTTGCATTATAAAAAGAAAGGATCATTAAAATATATAGAAACTATAGATTACTGTAGTCATTAATGAGCCTAACTACTGACATTAAATGTCAACCTACCAAAACCAATAAATATCTAACCTACTTAAGTACATTAAATATTGACCATTAAATATAGAGAATTTAATATTCTAACACCCTCCCTTAATGGTCAATCGGTCAAAAACACCAAGTTGCCCCCTAAATTTGACAAACTTATCCGAGCTCAGAGACTTGGTGAGAATATCTGCAATCTGATCCGCTGTTGGAACATACTGTAGTTGAACTGATCCGTCTTCTACCAGCTTGCGGATGTAGTGACAATGAAGCTTGACATGCTTGGTACGTTCATGGAAGACTGGATTTTTGGCCAGTTTGAGCACCCCTTGATTATCAGTGTACAAGGGAGAAGAACCTGCTTGTGACATGTGCATGTCAGAAAGCATCCTACGGAGCCAAACTGCCTCACATGCTGCTTTAACAGTTCCTCAATATTCTGCTTCAGTCGAGGAAAGAGCCACTGCCTGTTGCTTCTTGCTAGTCCATGTTACAGCACCTGTACCCAAACTGAATACATATCCAGAAGTAGATTTTCGATCATCCACTGAACCTGCCCAATCTGAATCTGTATAACCAATCAATTTTGGATCCTTGCGTCTGCCATATAGAATGCCATAATCAGAAGTGTCGATAACATATCTCAGCACTTGCTTCGCTACAAGCCAATGATCAGCTTTGGGAGTTGTCATGAAGCGAGAAATGTAGCTCATTGCAAAACTGATGTCAGGTCTAGTGGCAGTGAGGTAGATGAGACTGCCCACTAGTTGCCTGAATGTTGTTTCATCAACCGGAGGGGAATTAGAGTTGGCTGATAACTTCAGCCCCTTCTCCATAGGTGTGGAGGCAGGTTTGCAATCCTGCATCCGAAATTTGTCAAGCAGACTTCTGGCATATTTAGACTGAGAGATAAAGATGCCACCAGCGGTCTGCCAAACCTCAATACCCAAACAATAATGGAGAAGCCCCAAATCTGTCATGTCAAAAGCCTAACATAAATCCTGTTTGATTGCGGCAATCAAATGTGTTGAACTGCCAGTAATGATCAAGTCATCAACATAGATAACAAGAAACAAAACATCATCACCAGAGTGTTTGACATACAGATTACTGTCAAAAGGGCTGCGCTGAAAACCATGATCAACCAAGTACTGATCAATCTTCATGTACCATGCACGGGGAGCCTGTTTCAATCCATAAAGTGCTTTTACGAGCCTACAAATCTGATGTTCTTCTGATGTTCTTTTCCGGCAACCTTGAAACCAGGAGGTTACATCATGTAGACTTCTTCCTGCAACTCACCATTGAGAAAGGCACTCTTGACATCCATCTAATGAACTGTCCATCCAGATTGGGCTGCAATAGCGAGTAGAAGACGAATTGTGTTCATCTTGGCAGTAGGAGCAAAAGTCTCCTCATAGTCAATGCCCTCCCGCTATGTGAATCCTCGAGCAACTAATCTGGCCTTATATTTACCCAAAGTGCCATCTGCATGATACTTGACCTTATAAACCCATTTGCAATTGATAGGTTTCTTCCTAGGAGGAAGATCAGAAAGAACCCAAGTGTGATTCTTCAAAAGACTATGGTATTCGGTTGCCATAGCATGTTCCCGGTCTGGAATTCCTTTAGCCTCTGAATATGTCTGAAGCTCATAGATGTTGTGTATGTTGGCCATAGGAGCAAAATTGACTGTGTTTTGCTGCGTGCTCTTTCTGCAAGCTGATCTACCCTCAATGAGTTCATCATTATGGAGATCTCCGATAGTCTTGAGCCACCACTTAGGCCGACGAGTAGAAGTACCAACATCTGGAGTAGGAGAAACAACATCTTTTGGGATTTCGGGAACAAAGTCATCTGGATAGGAATCCTGAGGAAGATCAGGTGGTGCTATATCATGACCGGTAGACTCCTCATCTTCAGAGTCAGAATGCTCTGAAGCCCTCCCATCAGGGGAACCAAGAGGAAGACGAACACCATCATCAGGAACCTTCATAGGCTGATCCTCAGGGCTGGTAGTAGGAACAAATGGACTAGTAGTCTCATCAATCACAACATCACGACTGAATATGAGATGATCCGTCTCCACATCAATCAACCTGTATGCCTTGTGATTGTCGCTGTAACCAGTAAACATAAGTTTCTGGCTCTTGGAGTCCAACATGGCACGCTTGGCTTCTGGAATCCATACATGAGCGATAGAACCAAAGACTTTCAGATGGCCCACCTTAGGCTTACGTCCTGACCAGGCTTCTTCTAGAGTCATCTTCTTAACGGCCTGTGTGGGTGACCGATTCAGGAGGTAGACTGCAGTATAAATTGCTTCAGCCCAGTATTGCTTAGGTACATTTTTGTACTCCAGCATAGAACGAGCCATTTCAGTAATGGTGTGATTCCTACATTCAACGACACCATTCTGCTGAGGGGTGTATCGTGTGGTGAGTTGTCGTTTGATGCCGTGTTTAGCACGAAAAGTAGAGAAGTCAGTTGAACAAAACTCCCCCCCACTATCTGACATTAGAGTAACAATGTGAGAACCTGATTCTTTCTCAACCAAGGACTTATACTGCTGAAATGTACTAAACACATCTAATTTATGTTTCAAAAAATACACCCACATTTTTCGACTGAAATCATCAACAAATAATAAGAAGTACCTGAACCCAGTATCAGATGGAGTGTTCATTGGTCCACATACATCAGCGTGAACCAATTGAAGTACCTTGGAGGCACGCCAAGAATCACCATCCGAGAATGGTGCCCAATGCTGCTTTCCAGCTTGACAGGCTCCACAAACTCCATGATTTTGAGTTTGGATCTCAGGTAGACCAGCAACCAAACCCTCTCGAGACAGTTGAGAGAGACAGTGCACATTCAAGTGCCCATAACGCCGATGCCAAAGTTTGCTGATGGAAGTACTCTTGGCTGCCAGAGCGTGCTCCTGAGAATCACCGAAATCAGCAAGTCTATACAGACCATGATGCTCAAGCCCCATAGTGACTATAGTGCGTGTCTCCTTATCAACAATGTTGCAGGTGGACGAACTGAAAATAACATCCAACTAGGGAGAATGCCTGACGGAGAGAAGATTATGTTCCATGCCTGGAACATAGTAGAGATCAAGAAAGAGTAAATTTCTTCCTCCAAAGTGAATTTGAACATTGCCCTTACCAGCAACTGTGTACTCTTCACTGCCTCCAAAGATCACTAAATCGGTGAATGGTTCATATTTGGTGAACCAATCTCGATGATGAGTAAAATGCCGAGAAGCCCCTGAATCAATATACCAGGCAGAAGATTGGATTGGATCTGCAGTTCTCTTGGCCATAAAAGCATAGAATGCAGACTCTTTCTGCTCCGCGAAATTTGCCTTTTGTTGAGACCCTCCCTGCTTCTTTTGTTCAGAAGCCATCCGAATTTGACAATCAACCTTCATGTGACCATATTTATGGCAATAATTGCATTGAACGTTCTTTTTCTTCTTGCTATCTTGAGGAGAACCAGAGCCTTTCGGCTTAGAAGATTGAGCCTTCCCTTTGTTCTTAGCAGAAGATTTGGCAGAGAACGCTTGCTCTGTGGAAGTGGAACTGGTACTACTTCCAAATTGTTGTCGCCATCGATCTTGCTGCAAGAGCTTGTTGCAAAGATCTTCAAATTTAAGATCAACATTGGTGGAGGTGATATTCAATGTCTCGATGAAATGCTCATACAAACGCGGAAGACTCTTCAGAGTAATGATGACCACGTCTTCTTCCTCCATTGTTCGACCAATCGCCTCCAACTGATCACGAATGTCCTTAATCTCCGTCAGATGTTCCTGTAAGGACTTTTTCTCATCCATCATGATGGAAAAGAGCATGTTCTTGAGAAAGAACGCTCTGCTCTTGTCAGAGGTTTCATGAAGGGCCTTCAAATGATCCCAAATTTTCGGAGCAGTTTTGTTAGACGGTACCTGAGGTAGTTGTTCATCTGTGACTGAGAGTTTGATGAGCATGACAGCTTCCCGGTTGCGTTCATCCCATTTGTCCTGGTCCTTTCCGACTACAGTGCAACGAGGTGAGTTCCCCAAAACGATCTGATCAAGGCAACGATATTCGAAGATTGTAATCATGCGCTGCTTTCAGGTGTTATAATTCTTCCCATTGAACTTTTGAATGCTTTCGAGCATGATATTTGTCAGAGATGCCATCACGTACACTGAGGTCAATCTAGTGAAGGCAAAACAAAAACAAAAACTGCACAAATTCAAAGCCGAAACCCTAACACGGATTTCGATGCACTTTGAAGACAAAACCTAGATCTTAAAATTACCAAGAAAATGATGCTGAAAACCCAAAAAAAATTCCAAATACCCAAAAAAAATCATTAGCACCCAATTGCACAAATTTCGAGGCACGAAAATCGAGACACCCAGAAAAAACGAACAACGACCCAATTGAGATCTCAAAAAACCTACCAAGAATCTAGTCTTAGAAAAAAAAAATTGAGTTGAAAAAACAGATCAAAATCCTAGTCGACGGTACAGAACCCTAGGCGGCCATGAACGAACCAAAAAACAGCACCAAAAGCTCAAGAAATCGCGCCTATAGAAGACTGAAAGACACAACCACGCAGGGGACGAAATCGCGCCTTCAAGAATAGGAAAAAACGCGTCAAAAGAGGGCAAACATCGCACCCAGTATTTGCAGAACAAAGGCGTCTTCAAAAGAGTGAAAATCACGGCTTTATATAGACATAAATCTGCAAGCAAACTCAACTCCTGTCGGCGCCCAAAGACAAAATCGCAAAGCCAAAGGTTTTGAAAGAAAACGCGATTAGAAGACTTCCTTACACAACCCAAACAAATGCAGAATAAATCCGCGCCTTAAGTCTCAAAAACAATGCGCCTAGAAGAGATCGCGCGGGCCAAAAATAAATGCAGGAAAAAAAACACAAAAAACACGTTTTAGAAGGTTGCGGACTGAGAAAAGGAGGTCGCAGCAGAAAGACGCGCCCTTGAACACACAAAAATATGCACGAAATTACAAAAGAAGGGCCACAAATTTCAAAATTAAAAAAACCACGAATTTGCAAACAAGGGTTTCGATTTTCTGTGAGAAGAAACCCACGAAAATCTCCAACAGAAAAACCCTTGAATTTGTGAAAATAGAGAGCTGTGAAAAATCAATCTTCAAGAGCTAAAAAATTTCATTCATAAATTATTAGAAGATTAATTTTTGAGTAACCTGAACTTTGATACCATGTTCAGGAATTGAACTAGTAAAATTACTTGCATTATAAAAAGAAAGGATCATTACAATATATAGAAACTACAGATTACTGTAGTCATTAATGAGCCTAACTACTGACCTTTAAGAGACAAACTACCTCTACCTACTGACATTAAATGTCAACCTACCAGAACCAGTAAATATCTAACCTACTACGTACATTAATAATTGACCATTAAATATAGAGAATTTAATATTCTAACACTATAGGCTAATTGGCGGATAAGGGAAAACTTTGAAATTCTTGGAGAGCACAAGATTGATCTAGCAGTGGTTTTGTTCATGGCAGTGAGTTCAAAGGGTCTTGGTGAGCCTCATGATGCTTTCAGAATGTGATTCCATCCTTTTGGGAGATCTCCAAACTTCTTGGAGAAGCATGCCATTTTTAGGCAGACATCAAATTGCTTTAGTTCATCATCATAAGTCCTCAATGACTTTACAATATAGTTAGAATTTCATATTTATATCATTTTGATGTTTTCTACAACTTGAGTGAATAATTAAATTATTAACTAATTATAACTTAAATTGTCCCAAGTAGGAAATATTAAAAAGGCAAATAAGGTATAATTATTTATTAAAAAAGTGTTTTAAGTTGTGCCTCTAGAGGACACCTAGAGACAAGGGGTCTTTGCACATGACGAACTATAATTTTTGAAAAAAGGAGTTTGTGGAGGAAAAAGGGAAATTGTTATTTTATTACTATTATTTTCCCTACAAAATGTTATAAAAGGAGGTTGCTAGTTCATTATTGAGGTTGGACATGATATGATATTGCTTCTGCTATTGAGAGAACTTGTGCTCATATCATCTCATATTTCATCTTTTGTAGATTTGAGAAAGGTTATGCTACCAAATTGTTACCATACCAAAGGGATAGTTGATTGTATTGATGTACTCATATTCCCAAGATTAATAAATTACTAGTCTCTTATGGTTTTTGTAGGTTTGAGAAGGGTTATGCCACCAGATTGTTACCAAACTAAAGAAAGAGTGGATTGCATTGATGTACTCATATTCCTCAATCTAGGTTTTTTTTTTATGGTGGAGTTTTTTACCCAAAAGGGTTTCTCCACATAAATCTAGTGTCATCTTTTATGTGTTGTTTTAAATTTTTTGCTTCTTATTTCCATTGTATGATTTATTACATGTTCTTAACAGATGCGTTCACTAAATGTTATTGTCAATGTGTTGTTTACCTGTTTTCTCAACATCCAATAATTTTTAATGACTGCATAGAAGTATGGTGGCATTTCTATAAATGACAGATATTTGCAACCCATCTAGTCCAATGTCAACTAAATCAAACTAGGGATCAAGATCAATCATTCATTTGTAATTTAACAAGAGAAACAATAAGCAAAAGATACTTCTTAATTTTAACAATACCCGAGCCAAGGATGACAAAGAGCTTCCCAATTTTACAAAGACGTCTCTAAAACAACATGCAAAGATTCTGCTATATAATTGTTGAAAATGCAAGAATCCTAAGGGACATAAGCAAGCACTGACTTATTAGGACTTTTTTTTTATGAACAGGGAAAACAGTTACAATCCTCCATTATCTCCACCCATGTCCAAAATTTGACTTTGGTAAAAAATGAGGGAGCATCCTAGTCCACATGTAATCCTACATCACCAAAAAAAATATTTGCTGGCTTGTTTTTAGTTTTTTGGTTTATTTTTTATGTGTTTGTTGTTTTGTTGTTTCATCAACTTGCTTTTCAAAGGCTGCTACAAGAAGATTGCAAATTTATATGTGTTCAGATGAGTGGCTGCACTTCAACATGTTTATTTAGTTGTTGTAGGCTGGTAACTAATGCGGTAGCATCCTAGTCCACATGTAATCCCACATCACCGAAAAAAAATATTTTCTGGCTTGGTTTTAGTTTTTTGGTTCAATTTTAATGTGTTTGTTGTTTTGTTGTTTCATCAACTTGCTTTTCAAAGGCTACAACAAGAAGATTGAAAATTTATATGTTCAGATGAGTGGTTGTGCTTCAACATGTTTATTTAGTTGTTGTAAGCCTTCTTCATGATTGTTTCAATCTTAACAATGCTGCTACAGGTTAGTTTTTTAGCTGCTACAGAACAGACAGGAGGAGTGTGTATTTGTAGCTACAGGAATATTTTATTTTTTCTACAGGAGCTGCTCATTTGTTGCTAGAAAACCTATGTATGCTGCTACAAGAAGACTAAATCTGTTGTTTTAAAGTGCTTAATGCCATGGTGATAACTTTTATTTCTTGAGGCTGCCACAAGACTGTTATGTGTTGGATTGCTTCAGAAACTTCTAAAAGAAGACTCTGCATACTGCTACAGGACTCTGCATTTCTGCCACAGAAGGATTATCCAGGACTGTGCATGTCTCCTTTTTCCGAATGATTATCCAGTGGAGTCCACTAGCTTATTTTATTCCCATAAGCTAAGGCAGGAAAATTAAGGGAGTAATTTAATTAATTAAGTATTAAATTGTCGTTACTTTTGGGACTGTTATATTTAATTAATTGGTTTTATTATTAAAGTGACTTATAATAACTTATTGATAAATTATTAAATAAGTCACTTTAGAGAAGGCAAAATATAATAAAAATAAACGGTGGTGAAGGAAAATTATTAGGATCTTTTTGGAAATAATTTTATTGGGAGAATTTGGAGAGCTTGTTTTGCAGATTCAGCAAACCTGGGGATGGAAACCCAATACCATCTACTAGTGGATTCCTTTTAGAATTCGCATTGAGCTTCATTGATCAGTTCGAAAGATTATTTTAAAATTTGTGAAGTCTTTGGTAAAGACAACTTTCAGAGTTACAGGCAAATTATCAATGGCATTTACAAGAGTTGTTTCCAGGGGCCAAATTGAATATCTCTAAAATGAAGTGTCATGGGTATGAATATTGTTTGAGTTCGGAGTTGGAATTTACAGAGGGTTTTGAGCAGATAATTTTTTATTTTTTTGAAGTATTTGAGCCGTCTTGTTTCTTCTAGATGGGTAAGTTACTTTCAGCCTTTAGGAGTAAGGCATGATACTTTATATGAACATGGGCGCTTGAGTCTGTATATGTTGCGCCAGTCAGATTTACCTACAATGAATGCATTAGGTGGCGTGCAATTTGTAAAAGTGCAATTAAGAGTTTTTGAAAGCCACATGTGAATACAAATGCTGATTTTATTTTGTTCATAGCTTGGATTAAGCTGGGCGTGGCAATTCTTAATTGGTTGACTGACTATTTGGTGTTGTTTCAGTTGCTGAAATGTATGATTGTTGTTCATCAGAGAAACTTGGGTGAAATAGTTGTGTGGGATGGATGCTTCCATGTTCGACAAGAGGTTTTTATGGTGCTAAACGTGGGTTTCAATGATTGCTCACTCTTTCATTGTGATAGCCACCATTGACCTGTAGTTGGGTGAGTCAATTGAAGATTGCACGTCTAGGACAATCCATTAATGTATTGAGATCAATGCAGACTAAGGGCGAGTTTAGAGTTGCAGATACTAGTTTTCATACCATGAGCAGATAGATACAGCTGCAATTCCATATTGCCATTTATACTCCTTGCAGGTTGGGTCTGAAATATCTTTATTTTTGTGTATTATAAACAGCTGCAACAATGTTGTTTGTTGGTTTTAATTGCTATGAATAAATGTGTGTGAAACTGTTTGTATCAATGTCTCAATGTTTCAACTGAATTTAATTAAGATAATATGCTTTGGTAAAACTTGAAACCTAAGCTGCAGGGTTCGTACCCGTAGGCCCCGAACCCAATTCGGGTTCGTCTACAAGTACATATTGGGTGTGCATTGTGCAATGCCAGCATTGTGGGTTTGCCAAGGTGCACACACCCGCACACCCATACGAACCTGCAGTGTTGGGCGCACACCCTATGCGCACCAAGCACGAACCCAAGCGAACCCCAGGCCAAGTAAAAAAAAAGTGGGCCCAAACTTGATTAAAAAACTTTCTTTTTTTCCTACTAACCCTAAAACGGCCCAATATGAGCCCTTCAAACACACATACATTTCATTTTTACCTCTCATTTTGCTCTCACCATATTTTCTCTCCATCTTGGCATTTTGAAGGGAGGTGATTGTATTCGAAGGAGATCGATTGTGGAGTGCCAAATAGCTTCCACAAAGGAGATTTAAGTGTTTAAGGGTATGCATTTAAACCCTATTCTTTAGTCTTTTATTGGAATTTTTCAAGTTTGTGAATAAGTTTTTCAAGTTTTTTTTTTCATTATTTTTTATAGATTGCAACAATGGCTAGTAGTCAAAGTTCAGTGCGTGGGGAGGTAAGTCAAAAATTCAAAATTGATAAAGGATCTCCTTTATGGAGACATACCACAAGAATTTCACAACTTCCTGGAGGTGGGGGGTTTGTTTGGAAATGTAATTTTTGCAATGCACAATATAATAGCTCCTATTACCGAGTGAAACTTCATTTTATGGGCCCTGGTGGTAAAGGGATTAGTATGTGTGAGGGTCTAGATAAGAAGAGGTTGCCTGCTGTACAAATAGCAGGATTTATAAAAGAGCAAGAAGATGCTGACAAATTGATTGCAAAAGGAAAATAAAGTGGTTACAGTTACGGAAAGAGAAAAACAATGACATTACCCTCTCCAACAGTTACAGCCTCCAAACATCCCTTCTTGCCTATGCCCTCTACGGAAGATGAAGATGAAGAACCACAAATCACCACCCGCAAGAGAGGTCCATTGGAGAGGACATTTAAAATGGAGGCAAGAGATATTGCTGAAGAAAAAATTGCAAGTTGCCTCTATGCCAATGGTCTTCCATTCAACTTGGTGAGATCACCATATTGGCGGGACATGGTGTCAACAATAAATAGTGCAACTCCTAGTTTCACAAGTCCTGAGTATGAAAGGTGCGTACCACCTTATTCCAAAAAGAGAAGAAATCTATAAAGGCCCAATTGAAACCAATTAGAGATTCTTGGATTGAAACAGGTGTATCTATTGTTTCCGATGGATGGAAAGATTGCAAAAACCGTCCATTGATCAATGTTATTGCAGTGTCCCCCAAGGGGGCAATGTTTTTGAGGGCGGTTGACCGTGGAGGGGAAGTGAAAGATGTAGAGTTCATTTCCAAGATTCTCAATGACTCCATAGAGATGGTGGGTAATGAAAATGTTGTCCAAGTAATTACAAACAATGCAAAAGTTTGTAGGGTTGCAGGTGCTTTGGTAGAGGGTAGATATGAGCACATCTTTTGGACAGGGGTGCACCGTGCACTCCCCCAATTTGGTGATGCAAGCAATTGGCAACCAAATAGAGTGAGTGAAAGAAATATACCAAGAGGCCGAGGAGATCCAAATGTTTGTGACAAACCACCATATGTCACAAGCAATTTTTAAAAAAATTTCAAGATTGGAATTGTTGAAGGTAAATTTAATTTATTTAGTTTCATTTATGTCATGTTTTACATAATTGAATAAAATATTTTTTTGCATTATTTACATATTTTAAATGTGTTATTAACTTACCATTAACATGTTCTTAGGTTGTTGAGACCCGATTTGCATCTCACACAATTGTTCTGAGACGACTTGTGAAGGTGAAAGAGGCATTGAGTCAAATGGTTATTAGCAACCAATGGGGTATAGGAAGCAACCAAATTCAAAGAGGGCCCAAAAGGTCAAGGCATTGATCTTGGATGACGATTGGTGGGATCGTATGAATTATGTATTGGAGTTCACCGAACCTATCATGTCTATGCTTCGGTTTGTTGATATAGATGAACCATGCTTGGGGGATGTCTATGCTAGCACGATGTTGGAGAAAATAAAAATGGAAATACAAAAGAGAGAGAATGATCCTAAAGACACCTTTTACAAAAGGGTGGAAGCAATCATTCTTCATTGTTGGAACAAGATGACAACACCATTGCACCTCCTTGCATATGCCCTATCTCCGAAGTACTATACCACAAAAGTACTTTCTATCCCAAGGAGAATACCGCCATATAGAGATTCTGAAGTTGCTAATGGGTATAAGAGGGCATTTAGTAGACTCTTCACTGATCTAGAAGTGCAGACAAGTGTTATGAAAGAATTTGGATTGTTTATCTCAGGAAAAAATCATACCCCTTCTATTGTCAAAGACCAATACAAAATCGATGCTATTACATGGTGGTCCCTCCTCTTACAATCAAAATCCTCTCACAAGTTTTTTTTTTGTGCCACTTGTATTGTAGAATTTAACACTTAACATTCTTGAATTTTTCTTGCATTTTTTATTTTTTATTTTGTTGGTTTTCTCTCCAAGTTGCAGGCTCTTCTGCTGCTGAACAGAATTAGAGTACATACTCCTTTATCCATTCAGTGAAGTGTAACCAGTTGGCTGCAAAAAGAGCTGAAGACTTGGTGTATATTCATTCCAATTTGCATCTTCTATCACGTAAGGATCCTCAATACAAGCAAGGGGCAGCGAAGCTTTGGGATGTAGCACCCAAGTTTGCTAACTTGGATTCAACCATTCAGGATCTTGCTAGAGCCACTATGGATGATGTGGATGATAATGATGACATACTACATGGTGCATCTAGTGCAAGTGGAACCGCTTTGGGTTCAAATGATGATGATCTTGAAGTTGAAGCCGCTGAAAATCCAAGTCACGATGATTTTCATTTTTTTGATAATCCTTTTGATGATTGATGAACAATGAACATTGAATCATGTTTTATGAACTACATTTTGTAATTCAATAATTGTGATGATTTCCATTGGAATTGTGAACATAGACGTATATGATATCATTGATATGGCTTATTTGAATATTTTTCAACTATCAATTGGCATTTAATATTTATCTTTGGCATTTGGCATTGATCAATGATCAAGTATCATACTATGAAATGATTTAGTTTTACAATTCTGTATATTTCTCTCTTTTTTTGTATATATATATACACACACGTACCCAAACCCCTAAAAAAAATTCATGGCTTATTTGAATATTTTTCAACTATCAATTGGCATTTAATATTTATCTTTGGCATTTGGCATTGATCAATGATCAAGTATCATACTATGAAATGATTTAGTTTTACAATTCTATATATTTCTCTCTTTTTTTGTATATATATATACACACACGTACCCAAACCCCTAAAAAAAATTCACGTACCCACATACCGGGTTCTCGTACCCACACCCATCCCCAAACCCAAACCGATAACTTAGAGTATCAGCCAAAAGGAAAAATTAACTACCTAAAATAGAAGGCACAATCCTTTTTAATCTACTGCTATGTGGTAAAACTCAATCACCAATCATTGCTCAAATAGAGAAGGGCAAAATAAAAGGGACATCCTTCCAAAGATTAGTTGCCACGTGAGATAAACCTACCACATAATAAAGGAAGAATATCTAAATTATCTAGTCTTAGCAATAATAGTTGTTAGAAAATAACTTGAATAATCCCATTGTCACCACGGTTAGAAAAGGCATACAACATCTCCAATGTAATCACAGATAGTTGGTAGATAGGGGAGACATTCCTTCTTTTTTTTAAATAAAATGATTTAACTGCATAAAGTAATATTAATCACTTTATCTTCTTAGCATTATATTTAACTTCGGCATTAATATTTGTAGCAGCATTCAGTATTTTCCTGTTGCAGCATTGAAACAATGAAATACAGTAAAATCAATTGAAAACAAAACATAAGCAGCCATCCTGTAGCTATGTACACACAATCTTTAATGGACACCCATCTTTTTTCCTAAATTTTTGTACCTCTTTCCAATGATTTTAGATGGGCATTTTGTCAAATAGTTTGTCTTTTGAAAGCCACTTGGATAATGTTTCAAGCTAAGTTACTGGTTCGGGTTCGAGGACGAGTGCGAGTACGAGAACCCAATGCGTGGGTACGTGAAAAAAAAATTTAGGGGTTTGGGTACATGTGTGTGTGTGTATATATATATACAAAATTGTATAACTAAATCATTTCATAGTATGAAACTTGATTATTGATCAATGCCAAATGCCAAAGATAAATATTAAATGCCAATTGATAGTTGGAAAATATTCAAATAAGCCATATCAATGATATCATATACGTCTATGTTCACGATTCCAATGGAAATCATCACAATTACTGAATTACAAAATGTAGTTCATGAAACATGATTCAATGTTCATTGTTCATCAATCATCAAAACGATTATCAAAAAAATGAAAATCATCGTGACTTAGATTTTCAGCGGCTTCAACTTCAAGATCATCATCATTTGAACCCAAAGCGGTTCCACTTGCACTAGATGCACCATGTAGTATGCCATCATTATCATCCACATCATCCATAGTGGCTCTAGCAAGATCCTGAATGGTTGCATCCAAGTCAACAAACTCGGGTGCTACATCCCAAAGCTTCACTGCCCCCTGCTTGTATTAAGGATCCTTACGTGACAGAAGACGCAAATTGGAATGAATATACACCAAGTCTTCAGCTCTCTTTGCAGCCAACTAGTTAAATTTCACTGAGTGGATAAAGGAAAATGTACTCCAATTCCATTCAACGGCAGAAGAGCTTGCAACCTGGAGAGAAAACCAACAAAATTAAAAATAAAAAATGCAAGATAAATTCAAAAATGTTAAGTGTTAAATTCTACAATACAAGTGGCGCAAAAAAAAAACTTACTTGTGAGAGAATCTTGATTGCAAGAGGTTGGAGGTACATATAATCTTGACCATGGAGGTACCACCATGTAATAGCATCCATTTTGTATTGGTCTTTGACAATAGAAGGGGTATGATTTTTTCCTGAGATAAACAATCCAAATTCTTTCATAACACTTGTCTGCACTTCTAGATCAGTGAAGAGTCTACTAAATGCCCTCTTATACCCATTAGCAACTTCAAAATCTCTATATGGCGATATTCTCCTTGGTAAAGAAAGTACTTATGTGGTATAATACCTCGAAGATAGGGCATATGCAAGGAGGTGCAATGGTGTTGTCATCTTGTTCCAACGATGAAGAACGATTACTTCTACACTTTTGTAAAAGGCGTCTTCAGGATCATTCTCTCTTTTGTATTTCCATTTTTATTTTCTCCATCATCGTGTCCATGCTATCATAGACATCCCCCAAGCATGGTTCATCTATATCAACAAACCGAAGCATAGACATGATAGATTCGGTGAACTCCAATACATAATTCACACGATCCCACCAATCGTCATCCAAGATCAATGCCTTGACCTTTTGGGCCCTCTCTGAATTTGATTGCTTCCATATACCCCATTGGTTGCTAATAACCATTTGACTCAATACCTCTTTCACAAGTCGTCTCAGAACAATTGTGTGAGATGCAAACCAGGTCTTAGCAACCTAAGAACATGTTAATAGTAAGTTAATAACACATTTAAAATATGTAAATAACACAAAAAAATATTTTATTCAATTATGTAAAACATGGCCTAATTGAAACTAAATAAATTAAATTTACCTTCAACAATTCCAATCTTGAATTTTTTTTGAAAAATTGCTTGTGACATATGGTGGTTTGTCACAAACATCTGGATCTCCTCGACCTCCTGGTATATTTCTTTCACCCACTCTATTTGGTTGCCAATTTCTTGCAGCACCAAATTGAGGGAGTGTACAGTGCACGGTGTCCAAAAGATGTGCTCATATCTAGCCTCTGCCAAAGCACCTGCAGCCAAACAAACTTTTGCATTGTCCGTAATTACTTGGACAACATTTTCATTACCCACCATCTCTATGGAGTCAACGAGAATCCTAGAAACGAACTCTACATCTTTCACTTCCCCTTCACAGTCAACTGCCCTCAAAACCATTGCCCCCTTGGGGGACACTGCAATAACATTGATCAATGGATGATTTTTGCAATCTTTCCATCCATCGGAAACAATAGATACACCTGTTTCAATCCAAGAATCTCTAATTCGTTTCAGTTGGGCCTTTATAGATTTCTTCTCTTTTTGCAATAAGGTGGTACGCACCTTTTCATACCCTGGACTTGTGAAACCAAGAGGTGCACTATTTATTGTTGACTCCATGACCCGCCAATATGGTGATCTCACCAAGTTGAATGGAAGACCATTGGCATAGAGGCAACGTGCAGTTTTTCCTTTAGCAATATCTCTTGCCTCCATTTTAAATGCCCTCTCCAATGGACCTCTCTTGCGGGTGGTGATTTGTGGTTCTTCATCTTCATCTTCCATAGAGGGCATAGGCAAGAACTGTTTGAGAAGGTAATGTCATTGTTTTTTTCTTTCCGGAACTATAACCACTTTGTTTTCCTTTTGCAATCAATTTGTCAGCATCTTCTTGTTCTTTTATAAATCCTACTATTTGTACAACAGGCAACCCCTTCTTATCTGAGCACTCACACATATTAATCCCTTTACCACCAGGGCCCATAAAATGAAGTTTCACTCGGTAATAGGAGTTATTATATTGTGCATTGCAAAAATTACACTTCCAAACAAACCCCCCACCTCCAGGAAGTTGTGAAATTCTTGTGGTATGTCTCCATAAAGGAGATCCTTTATCTATTTTGAATTTTTGACTTCCCTCCCCACCCACTGAACTTTGACTACTAGCCATTGATGCAACTATAAAAAAAATGAAAAAAAAACATACTTGAACAACTTCTTCACAAACTTGAAAACATTCATCAAAAACTTGGAAAAATTCATCAAAAGACTAAAGAATAGGGTTTAAAAGCATACCTTAAACACTTAAATCTCCTTTGTGGAAGCTATTTAGCACTCCACAATTGATCTCCTTCGAATACAATCACCTCCCTTCAAAATGCCAAGATGGAAAGAAAATATGGTGAGAGCAAAATGAGAGGTAAAAATGAAATGTATGTGTGTTTGAATGCCTCATATTGGGTCGTTTCAGGGTTAGGAGGAAAACAAAATTAAAAAAAAATGGTTTTTAATCAAGTTTGGGCCCACTTTTTTTGACTTGGCCCGTGGGTTCACCCTGGTTCGCCCAGGTTCGTGCTGGGTGCGCACAAGGTGCACGCCCAGCACTGTGGGTTCGCACAGGTACGCGGGTGTGCGCACCCTGGCGAACCCACAGTGCTAGGCACACACCCTGTGCGCACCCAACACACACCCACGCACCCTGGTGAACCCACAGTGTTGGGAGTGCACACCCAGCACGTACCTGTAGACGAACCCAAACAGGGTTCGGGGCCTGCGGGTACGAACCCTGCATCTTAGCTAATACTTTTCAGATTCTATTTCTTGTCTGTTGGGCCATGATATTCCAACTGACATGTTTTCAGCTATTTTCCTCGGGTGGCTAACATTTCCTTTGTAATGTCCCCTCCTCAACAGTGATTCGACAATTGGCCGTTAGTCTATCCTGGTGACCCGTAGGCTATTCGGAAGCAGAATTGGGGTTCCCTATATTCTAAGAGGACGTTTCAGCTGTGGTTGGAGTGTGTTTCTGGAATCTTGGTGTTTGGTGGCAGCTCCTTTCTGGGTTTTCAGAGAGCTTCGCAATGGTATATCTGGCATGATGATCTAAGTTACTTCCGGAATTTACTATTTTTAGTAAATTCTATTTCTGGCAGTGGTCTTGTTGGCTTCAGTGTTCTTGGCTTACCTCTTCAGTTGGTTCAGTTGGCTATGTCAGAATTAGCGCCTGAATGCAGTCCCTGGAGGGATAAGTTGTTCTAACTAAAATAATGTTTTATTTTAATTATAACCCCTTGGCCTAACTTTACAACTTAAGTTATTTATCAAACGGGGAATTTTTATGGGTAAGCGCCTCATCCTAAAAGGTTAAGTGAAATATGTACCTTTTAAATAATTGACAACTTGAGGAAAAAGGTACGCCATTTTGAGGAAGCTTGTGAAAAAGTGAAAAACATGGAATTACCTTGGGAAAAGGGACGCCACTTCTGGGGTCAATGGTTAAAGAGGGAATTAGGGCAACCCTTGAGTGGAGCGCACCTTCTGGAAGCTTCTAAGATGTTCTTCAAATGTTATATGAGGGAGTGCTCACCTTCTTGGTTATCATCTTGAATTTTATGCAAAGTTATGCTGTCGGAATGGTATTAGATTGCTTCGAAGGATGCATACCTCCTAGCTAGGCTTGGCTTCTTGCTTGAAATATAGCAACTAGTTGAGAGTAGGGTTCTAGTATACTGTTTTGCATTTTGGAGTTTGAGTTCATGTATTTCTGTTATTTTCATAGTTGTTGTTTTGCCTATGGCTGATCTGGATAATCAATCATTTGTTTAAGTACGATTTTATTTTGCTTATGGGTATTGAATACATGCATTTGGAAGGTTGAGGCGACCCCTTCCTCCAAATATCAGAATTTATATCCAAGTGTTGAATTTTATAGAGCAAAATCACCCCTTCTCTTGGGCCGTACATTTCTGATGTTGCTTGGGTTTGCGTGCCAAATAATTAGTGGTCATTTGAGTCTGTTTTTTGTTCACATCTTGGGCGCCTTCAGCACTAGATTACATTGCATTTTACTTCATGAAGTTTGGGCGTGTTTTGAAGAAGTTATCTTCATTTTAGTGATTCTCTGTGTTGCTGATTCTGCAGTTTCAGTGCAAATCTGCATAACCAGATTGGGAAAAATGGGGTTTGGGAGTTGAGTTTAAGCCTAGGAAGTCTAGAAGAGTATAGTAGAGTCCTTTACAATTATTGCAGCATGATATACTGTCTAACCACGTATGCTTGGCAGGCTCTCCTTGATATTGTAAGCTGAACAGTAGTACTGTCAGCCATTCATCTCTCATACTTAAACTCATTGTAATTCCCACGATTGTGGAAGAGGTCGGCTTGCCGCCTATTACTTTATTGTACTACATTATCATGTGCTGATCGGCTAAGCCGTCAATCCACTCCCGCTGAATAAGTGGTCAAGTTGCATCTTTGAATTCAGTATTGTACTTTCATTTCCAGTCCTCCCGTTGAATAACTGGTAGAGTGATTGTTTTCCCTTCAGCTGTTTTTCAGCAAAATTCTTATTGCTAACGATCCCCTACGAGTATGATGCTCTCACCTTGCCCTTACTGGAATCTGGGTTGATCAGAAAGTCCAGGGTTCCCTTCAGCTGGTTTATGATTACACTAACGCTAATGGGTGCACTTAGCTGTGAAACAAAATGAAAAAATTGGCCGGTATATTTCATCCTTGGCCTTACCTTGGCCATTCAAATTGATTTATGGGCAAGTGGATTAGTGGCTGCATGGTATTCTATTGCTGAAAATTTTAGTAACAGCGTGGGAATATTTCCAGTGAGTATTCCAGAATCCTCTGATTTGTGTGATTTATCTTTCTGCTTGTCCTTGGCCGTTACTTGCAATTGGAGGCTACACGAGTTGTCCCTTGGCCGCGTGACCATGGATGTTCTTCACCATGATCAATTCCATTAATCTTGGTAATGATTACAGCTCTCAAAGGTATTGACTGATCATCTCCTTGGCTGGTATATTTGCATTATTTTCTGTTGAAGAGGACTCTCTCAAAGATTAGAGAGATCATTCATAAAAGAGGGAAGATTTTTTCTCTGTTCAGCACAGAATGCAGAGAGGGAGCTAAAATTTAGTGACCTCTATAAGATGAATGAAGACCCCTTTGAGGGTGAAGATTGTAATGAGAGAAGGGTTGTGTGAAGTCTTGTAGTGAAAGAGTGAAGAGGTCGGCTGCAGGAAGTGAAATCAGCTTCTATAGCATAGTATGTTTTTATAAACATGTTGTAATAAGCCACAGGAAAATAATAAAAAATATATTTTTGCATGTATTTGCTTTCGTTGTGAGTGTAGGCTGCTAGATTGGGGAGTCTTTTATTAGACCCCTTGACCTAGACTGTCCCAGTAACTAACACCTTCATTGCTTCATCCGTCAACATCTCAGCTTACTAGGCTTCTGATTCTGGTTGGCAGCCACTATAAACCTGTCTATTCTCGGTAAAGTCTGCCTGGAGTGAGGAAACTCCTGGGACCATAGATTCAAATTGCCAAACTCTAACTAGAGAGCACACTCCGTGGCTGCCAATCAGCCTACTAGCCATGTCCTTAGGACATAAATTTGAAATGCCCCAATAAAATTCTGTAAATTCTTCTTGCCGATGCCAAAGGTAGCAGTTACAGAGTACAGTCGCAAGTTCTACCAACATCCAGTCTGACAAAAATCTAACAAAAATGAAAATAAAAATGTGCAACAGCTGCAGTTCAAGTCTCAATTCTAAAAAATATTTACATCTATATGGTTATTTGAGATTAACGATTTGGCTCACTCAAAGAGTATAATAAGTTTACAGTAATTCTTTTAAGTGAGATTTTGATAAACTGAAGGCTTTTATCCATTTTCTCGGCAGAAATTCTTAACAGCATCAGCAATCGATACTTGCAACAAAACTAAAACCAAAGCAAGCTTTCCCACTGAAAGTTGTGTTCTTAATAAGTGACTAAACTGATGATATATCCAACTTGTTAGAGACGACAAGTAGAAAACACTTATCCAATAGTCAGCATGAACTCATAACAAAGGATAAAAAAGAATCTCAAAGTGATTCAACCTGTTATAGATATATTTCACACTAAATATTATCTTCAATATCCAATTGTTCTCTTCAACAAATGAAATATCAAAAGGCAAAGATGCTTTATCAGATTGAAGACCATTGAATACAATCAAGCTAGGGTAGCAGGCATGTATTCCATTACTGGGCAACTAAATCTTTTTAGTAAGGGCCACATATTTGTTTTCTAGTAAGTGAAAACGTGTTCATCAAAAAGGCCATAACGGAGAGGAATCTCACCTTTTGAATGCCAGAGATGTTGTCCTCTACCCATTTGTGGTCTCCATGATCATCTGCAGATACGGTGGACAAGTCACCAGCATCTGAATCATCACTTTCACCAGAACGCTCCGATGCATCTGCATTTTTATTGTATGGTGAGTCAGTAGAACTACCCTCATCGGCCGTCTTGAGCCCACTTTTATTTGGAGTATTACCATTGCAAACCGTCTCCAGATCAGGTTCACATTTGCTTCCAGCTTTTGAACTATTAATAGATTTAACATCATTTCTGTTAATCTCTGCATAGCAAAGATTTCCATCACCTGGTACGGAATTTTCTGACTTTTCATCATGAATCTTCTTGGAAAACAAATTTGAAGACACGGGTTGGCTTTGATCTTCGCCATTATTATGATCAATCTGTGTCTGCAAAACATTTCCTGTTCTGACTGCTGAAGGAAGCCTTCCTTTCGAAGTTGGTCGCCGAGGCAATGCAGGAGGGGCACTACGAGATCGATCCTCGTATTTATTGATTGAATCGAGCATTTCCTCCATTAAACTGAGCTTTCGGTCAATTGGAACATCCATACTTTTCATCATTTAAACTGTTTCTCAACTCCAAATGAGTGAAAGCGTTCAGATTGTTAGTTTTATTTGAATGTAGGAAAGCCAGCCCGATTTCCCCTGTTCAACACAAATTGTCAACGATCATTTCCTATTCTTTTCCGTTTCAATCAAAACCAAAACTCCCTTTGCTAAACATAGCCTGATAGAAGATTCAAAGCACACAGACGGACGCACAGCCTTCCTGAGGTCAAAACAGAGGCGACAGGAAATCACTCACTGTTTCACAGTTTCAAACTTCATTTGTTTTTTTGTTTATTCTATACCTACCCTATCCAGAAAATTCTTTTAGATTTTGCTTCCCTTTTACTATACATTTTGAACAGATTTCCCTATCTAAGTATAGGAAACATCAACTACCGATATATAACCTACCAAACAACGACGCAGCCGATAATGTTCACCTCGTCGCTGGAATACGGCTAGAAATGTCAAGTAATATACGAAAACAAAAGATTATATCTGCAACTTCCGAACAAGGCAAAATCAGACCACGAAGACCTCATCAATACAAAAAAAATTACAGGCAAAACCTCGGGACATTGGAAATGTACCGTTTCAGTGCGATGTTACGAGAAACTACGACCATAACAAGTCGCACAGTTCAAATTTACAATCTGCACATTAAAACACCGCAATATCAGAGACTAGAGCTTAAAAATTCTAAAAATCCCAAAACTTTACTGTAGAAGTCTCAAACTTTTCAAAATGCGGAGCTGAACATGGAAAATGTCACAAAACGCCCAAATTTCGTTAAAAATTTCATTTGCATAACAATATTAGCGCCTGAAACCTGAGAAAAAAACCGAGAAGCTGAAAATGACGAAAATATTATTTCTGACGTCAGAAACGCTACAAATAGTCTAAGATTTTCTTCAGGGAGTTTCATATTACAGAAAAATGTCTAATTAGACAATCCTGATAAATAAACTCGCAAAGACGGGCGAAAATTTTGAGGATCAGTTGCAGGTTCGATCCCCGATACGATCAATGAAGAGCTGTATATTTGCAAAAATTTAATGTCCACAAAAAGTGTATTATTGAGCGGTTGCAACACAAATGTGCTGCGCGCTACATTCTAAGCATATCCTTGTGTCCCTAATTACAGCCCAATTTACACTTTGTCTACGTGTAATTAGCTGAAGAAAATACAGGTTTTCGTGTAAGTAGTGGGATTTCAACCTGAAACCTAATTTTTTCACATTGTTTACGTGTAATCCAACACCACACGTCTATTAACGGCATGGTTGAGTGTTTTGCATTCCTCATGGAGGAGTACGGGGATTCAAACATGTGACCTGTTCGTTACAAGCCGAATGCTGTGTTTTGCCACGTCAGATCCTGTCTCCGACGTGGACCCCTTCGCCTAATTAAGTGGACGGCAACTTTCGTCATGGCTGCCGTCAGATGCGAGAAACCTGCGCCCTTTTTAACGCTCCACTACACCCAAGAGCGCGGAGCCGGACCACGTGTTCGGTAATCAGTGCGCATCTCGACTCCCCCAACGGCAAATAGCCGTCCTTTGGGCTGCATAGTTAAACCGTACGCATCTATCCAGCCGCTGCACCGTTGAATTTATTTGATGTGCACCCTGTTTAACCACAGGACGGCAGCAGCAACCAGACGAACTGTCAGCTTAAAAAGCCTGCAGACCTGAATTGTTAAAGAGCATGCAGCTCTTTTATATCCAACGGCAACTTCCACGCATTTTCCTTTTTCTCAATGGTCAAATCTACGTGATATTTAACACTGGAAACGAAGTCAGCACAGTACCAGATTTTCGCCGTATTCGGCGGAGCAAAGTCGTAAATAAAAAAAAAATTTAAATGACCGTATTTTGAAATATTGTAATTATATATTTTTTTTATTTTTTCCCAACGGTCATATTTATTTATTTACCTCGGCAGCTGCGAAGTAGTAATTTAGAGCAAACGATGGGATATCTTTATGGATTCACTTTATTCAATTACGTAATGATGAAAAACTTAGCCGTTTAGGGTGTCCTATCCTTTTCGATTTAAAAAAAATTATATATATGCTTTTTAAGTTGAATATTCTACATGAATGCATGTTCTAGGTGTAATTTGTTTCAACATGAATCTAGGTGCATCTCCTAGAGATTCAAGGAGTGTTGAAATAGAGCTTTTTGGGGTGTCTCGTTACAATTGAATAATGGTCTTCCATGTGCTTGTGGATGGTACAATACTATCTGGTTGACATTTGTGTAGGGAATAACACTATAAATAGTGTAGTTTATTATGTCTATCATTTGAACCATTATGAGAGGTAACCGTTTAATTGACCAATAGACCAATAGAATACTTTTGGGAAAAGATGTTTAGTATATATAAGATTTACCATATAAATTAATTTAAATATAGAGTTTGAGTAAAAATATTAAGAAAGTAAGGGGTTTTTTTTTGTGTTTTGCTCATGGTTATGATTTGGCTTTGTGTTTGAATACAATTGGTATATAGTCTCTGCATCCTGCTATCTTTTGGTGTATGCCCGAGAGCTGTGTAAGTTTGGCTACAAAATCCTGGTTTCTCTCAAATGTAATGGGTCGGTGGAGGGCTTTTTGGAATGTTAATATGAGTTGTGAAGGCAATATATATGTAATGGGGCCCTTGAGCTTGGGTTTATCTACAAATCCACCACAGTGGATCTATGTAAGTGCATATATATAAAGAAAGTAATAATATATTAAATGTTAATTGTAAAAAATAAATTAGAAGGTTGGGTACTTAACTTTATGTTTAATGGAAAAGATCAATTTTAGTTTGATGTTAAATTTGATATGTTTCAAGATTGAAAAATGGTCCTCTTTATTTGTATGATGTTTCAAAATATGTATATTTTGTCAATTTTTATAGAGATTCAAGTTTATAGGTCTAGGACTCTTTTCAAGTATGAATCTAATCTTTGATATGAATTTGATACAGTACAATGTATACTCTTGTTTCCTATTGGACCCAATTTCCTATTGTCTACTTTGTTATAAGGACTAATGGTATTTAAGAATAGTTTTGAGTTTTTTTTAAAATGCCAAGGTACTAGTTCTCCTAGGTCAACTCCTAGAAAGGACTAGCTTTACAATCATGCAAAGGATTGATAAACAACGAGCAATGCATATAAATGATCTAAGACAAATGTCTAGAATTAGATTTCTTGTAGGTGCTTCAATTGGAGTGTTCCTAGCATGCTCCTTTAAATTTGAATGATATTTGAATGGACCTTGTGGACCAAATGAATGTAATAGAATGCTTTTAAATACAAGGTCTTAGCAATAAACCATAAAAAATGTGTGTTTAGTCAACCCATAATGAGTAGTGAAATAGGTAGGATCTTACCAAATTTGAATTTGGATTTTAAAATTTTAGAGGTCAAATCCATAGGTGTAGGCAATTCCACATGCATGGGATCATTTGACCTAAATATGACAAAAAAATAGTTCAAATCTTGTCATTATGCTTCTAACACACATAAGAAGTTGATATTCTAAGCTATGTTCCAAAATTTATTATCAAAACAACTTAGACTTAACTATGTTTTTAGATTCCAAAATTTTACTAAGTATAGGATGAAATAACTATAAAGTGTATGGGAAAATGTATAGGAATGGATGGTATAAGGTCAAATGTGTGACAATGTGTGCAAATGGAAACAAATGAAAGATCATGGAATGAGCCCAACTTCACACAAGATTGTACCATTTTTTGTTATATTATTACATTAAGATATTCTCCCAAAATAGGCACAAAACTAAATGAGAATTGGCATGGCTATATACATTTCAATATTACATTTTTTCTCCACTTTGAGGTTCATTTGAATTTAGAATTATCATGTATCTCAAAGTAGTAGCACTCAAAAACATGCATGTAGAGTAAATATTCAAACATAAAAGGATATGCAAGCCCATATATAAAGTAATGGACCCCAATGAATGTGATCATATAAGGCCATCCTTTGGCATGTGTGCTCCATGGGAACATGCAAAATAATGGAAATATGCAATTAGTAGTTTCTATCACACAAGTAAAAATAAAGACAACTACAAGCTAAATTTTATTATCATGAATCATGAAAGTCAGAGGATCGAGAGAGTGCATGGTTAGAAAATCCCACTTGTAAGAAGAGTGGCAATGCTCCACCTAGCATGACAATCATAGAATTACAAGTCATATTAGGTTTTGTATTGTTGTAGCATGTGATAATGTTCCATATTGATAGAGAGATGATTCTCTATGTCGGCACCTATAACTATCTACAATCTCAACATAAGAGTGTTAATTATAGAATATGCCCTACCTTAATTAGTTGCATCCATCAAATGCAAGGAATCAGGGGAGAGGGGAAAATAGTACATAGGAATGAATGTAATATAAGAATGATCATATAAGTGCATACTATAATAAATGTGTGTGATAAGCAAGTAAAATATCTATAATGATAAATCTTGGAAATCATGTCCAAGCTAGAGATGGATTTAAAGGTATAAGGTTTTCCCCAACATAGACAAATAAAAAAGGTGATGTGGCCCTCAATGGCCAAAATACTCATTTAAGCACAAAAAGCACTAGAGAAGGCTTATGCCTTAAATGTGGTTGCATGAGCACACAATGCTAAATGGAAGGAAATAGATTCCTAGTGGTAAGATAAGTCTAAGAGAAAAGCAAGGAGTTAAGGAAGCCCATCATCAAAAGTGGTAGCTCCAAAAGCATGATATAACTATGGGTAAAAATGATATGAGGGAAGGCATGATGATATCAATGTAAGGGTGTGGAAATTTAGGAGCTAAAAAATAAAGGTTCATAAAAGGGAAAGGCGTGATGTCTTGCAATGTGAGGATATAATAATCAAGGCTCTATGAAATGAGGAAAGCATATATTGTGCCTAGTGAAAAGTATGATAATAGAAGCACAATGTAGTAAATCTAAAAGTGTGATATGAAAATGTGAGATCGATAGGTAAGGAGGAAGGCATGATGCTCCCCAAGGAGGAAAAATGACTCTAAAAGTATGGTATGACAATATAAGCTCTAAAAGAAAGGTATGATAGTATAGGACTGTGATAATTAAAATAGTAAAGAATAAGTAGCATAGTATAATTCTCATATTTTACCATAGATAAACTCTAATTTCAACCAGTAATTTGTTGAACCAAATGCATTATATAAATACCAATTTTCAACATGCATGCAAAGGTATCATTGCCACATGCGACTCCCCTTGATACCAACAATGTGTAGAAAAGGCATATCAACGAGCAATAAAAAATAATAATAATAAGAGGAAAAAGACATGTAGCAAGCATCTTCGTGCAACACATCCTACATTTTAGGAGAAAATCTAAGATAGGGTAAAGGAACCGTTAAATGTAATGCTTAAAGGAGTGCCATCTCTCATGGATAACCCACTTTGTAAGGGTTCTTATATGATGAGGTGAAGGGAAATACCCTTAAAGAACACCATGAATATTGTATCAAGCCATTTGATATAGCATCCATAATTTATGAGCTAACTTAACCTACTCAATAATTAAAATACAATTGATCATAGATACATTAATCTTTCAAATAAAAACATATAACAACTTGGATAGATAGATTTATTCATTGATTACCTACAATAGCTAATTAATATTTAATATATGTCCACTTGCTACATCTAACATTTAAAACAAAACATAAGGTAAGAGAGGGTAAATAAGCACATACATTATTTAAAATACTTTTTAACACTTTGTCCATCAAGAAGTGAATAACATATATATTCGTTTATTTATGTTAACCTCATAATTTATACAAATATAAAAAAAGAAGGAATGAGTGATGAAGATTAGAAAAGATTGAACAAGAAGGCACAAGGATCCCTTTAGTTGTATCTTGTAAGTTCTATCATATTGAATGACTCAAAGGAGATCATCACATTTGCATTGTGGAAGAGAATAGGTGATAATTACCAAACCAAAAGTCTAAAAGATAAAATTTCTCTCAAAATAAATTTGTATTCTTTGATAATGAAGGATGGTGATTTTGTTGAGTGTATTTAAATGTATTTAACTTTATTTTGAGTCATATATCTTAAATATATGTTAAGCAAGTGAGGAAGGAGATAAATGTATCTTGTAACTTTTATCTTTTCCTGAATATTGAGAAATTTAAATTATTCTTATTAGTGGAATTGTTAGAAAGTTGAACATGGAATCTCTTATTACTACCTTGATTTTAGTTAAAGTGAGGAGAAAATCTATGGATGGGGGCTCAAAGGATGCATTACATGTTTGGGAAAGGCACAAGGACAAATGTAGGTCTAAAGGGGGATTAGAAAAAATCAAAAGATAGGTCCAAATAAAAGGATAGTCCAAAACCCCTAGAAAGAGCAAAGTAAAGTGTCAAAATTGTGAGAAGAGAGACATGTGAAGAAGGAGATCAAAAAATATTGTGATGATTTCTCCATAGATTGGTGAGAGGAAATTTGGTGGTAGCTAAGGGCTCACAATGTGGAATAATATTTAGGTAATGTTTAAGCTTGATACCTCCATAACTTTGCTAATGCAACTAATAATTATAAATATGCATGTATGGTGTGACACCAAAATTTGGACCACATTATTTAAAATGGTATTCAAACCTGTATTACTAAGAAGATGGTTGATGGTTTTTCTATTTACTCTAGTGAGAATTTTGATTTCTATGAACATTGTATGTTTGTAAAACATAATAGAGTGCATTTTCTCTTTGGAAGTTATAAGTAGAAGATATTATTCAATATCATTCATTTAGATGTGTTTAATGGTCTAGAAGATGTGTGTTCTCTAGAAAATCATGGTATTATGTAGCTTTTATTGATGATTGTTTTAGATACATCTAGGTTTATTTTTCATTCTAAATCTAAAGTTTTCTCTAAGTTTAAGGAATTTAAGCCATTTGTAGAGAATAAGGAAAATAGGAAAATAAAGGTGTTAAGATGAGATAATGGTGACAAATATTATTCCAAGCAATTTGATGGTTTCTATAAACAATAATTTTTATTAGATAAAAGACTAGTCCCTACATGTCACAAAAAAATGGGGTTTCAAAGAATGAATCAAACCACACTGAAAAGAGCTAGAATTGTGTTAAGAGGTATGTAACTAGATTGGCAATTTTGGGTAGAGGTTGTGAGTACTACTTATTACTTGGTTAATTGATCTTATTATTTGACTCTTATTCATGAAACTCCTTATAAAGTGTGGACAAGTAAAAAAACTTTCTATTTCACATTTAAGGGTATAAAAATGATCTCTATCAAGTTGAACCACCCATTTTATCACCTCTTTGATACAAGTGTATATTAATTTACATTTATAATTAATTTAATAGCTTTGTTGAGGTTTGCATTTATTGGATTGATGTCTTCAAACAAGTGGTAGAAAATTCAAATTTGTGACCTCTAAAATGGAATAAATGTTCCTTGTCATAGATAATCAATATAAAAACCAATCACGTGTGCATTTGAATATGTTGATTTGTATGATCAACACCACAATGCAATCCTCCACACTAAATAATACCCTCCTTTGCTTGATGTCTCTTTTCCCAACAACATATTAATTTGTCACTATAATCTTCATATTGTTGATTGTAGTTATAGTAATATTTCCATCCATGCATTCTGAGACATTTAGATTCCTTTTTCTGATGCCTCTATTGATGAAAATATTGTCCAAATACCTTTTCTTATAATATTCTAACACCTAACGCTAATTTGGAATGAACCTACAACTTCATGCATAGATTTAATGATCCAAGGTAAGCAAAAAATACAAATTAAAACCCTTTAATTTTTGTAAAACCAAAAAATGTAGATCAAAATGGATCAAATGTGTAGCAATTTCTCTAAAATATATCTTCATACACATCTAACTAGCAGAAAATCTTATTGAACCACACAATATTTTTTACTTTTTAATTGTTTTTATGAAAAATAATGAAAAAATAGTGAAAATGATGAAAATAGTGAACAAGATAAACAAGAGGAGATAAACCAAATGAAATATTATGTCATATATTTTCACCTGGTTTACACTACATCACTATTGATAAAATATGAGAATGGTGGACAAGAAAAATAATGGTTGGTGCATAAGATTGTTATTGTTTCACTGTTGTATGAATCACTTTAGAGAATGAAGGAAAAAAAAATGGAAGGAAAATAAAGATGTCTAGAAAATCCACTCTAATGACATATTGAAATTTAGACATGAAGAAGATCCATAAGCTCAAACACCACAATTATTCAATCATCTTCAACACATTAACATTATTGCATCCAATGAATTTATAAAGTCAAATTCAACCTACTAACCACCTAAACCACTTAACAACTAACTAATAACTAATAACTAATATTTATAAACTAAAGTGATTATTACATTATGTTAAGCACTAATTCCTAAGACTTTTTTTATTCTCACTTAAATTATAGTTACTATCAAGAAATGAGGGTTAGATTTATTTTAGATCTTGGAGAATATTTTATCTATATAATTGTGTGTTGATATATGATATTCTTAAATTTGAACTTTAGACTCTTCACTTTTATTATGGTGTGCACTAGATTGTCTTATAATCTAAACCCAAATTCTTGTTTTCTTTCATACTATAAGCATATGTTTAATTTAACATAAGATATAACAAACTAGTGTGCTTTATTTTTTGTATCTTGTATTTCCTTCAAAAACTAGTGTTTACCTTTTTATTTCATTCAAGTATAAGATATAACTTTCTTTATAAATGGGAATCCCATGGTAGACAACATATCATGTTATCAATGATTATTATGATGTCTCTAGACAATCCTTGAAAGCTTTTGTTTCTTATTATTTTATAAATTTTGTATTGTTATATTTGAGACATTTTATTGTTGTTTTTATGGACCTAAATCAAGTTTATAAATCTAAAAGATATGGGTAGAACTATATTTCTATTGACAAAGTGAGATAATAAAAAATAAAATAAAAAAGGTGTTTGGCATGTTGGCTAGTACGAAAAATTATTTTAGCTTTTAATTCTTTTGTACAATTGATTTGGATTTTTTAATCTTTCCCTTAATAAGTTGTATTGATCATTATAATAATCATAGGAAAGGGTACTCATTTTATTCTTTTCAGGGTGTTATCTTCTTTTTTATATGAAGTACAAGATGCAATTGATCGTTTTCAAGATGTAGGACACAATAACATTGCAAGTGAGATGGATTGGGCTAATCCAAACATATCACTTGTAAGTGAACATTTTATTTAGTATAGTCATGTAATCAATTTATATGTATTTGTACTTAAATTTTTCATTCAATTTGGTTGGACATCTCTACGAGTAGTTTTTCTTAACTATATTGTCCAAGTAGTGTTTGATATATGAGATTAAAGTTGACAAGACGAGCCAATTGAGTATTTTTTCTTTAGAAAAAATGGATTTTAGAAAATATAATATAACTTGCAATATATTAAGAAAAAATGCAAGCCTACAATTCCATATGAAAAAGAAAATTCACCCTTTTAAATCTCTTAATTTATGGATTATATATTTAAATAATTATAATGCATAAAACAAATGTAATCTTGTGGATTACAGTGAATTTGGTATAAAACATTCCCTTGATTCATTACTAAGACTTCAAATAAAAATGTCTTCAAAATAAATGTTGAAAGTATATTTATATGTGTAGAAAATGGCTTGTTGAAGGAGTAAAATATTTTTAGGTGTTATATCTCAAGTTTTGTAGATAAAACACTGAATATATGTTACAATTATATACATAACAAACTTGTAAAATATATATTATTCACTATTTTTTTTATACTATGATCTAAACTTAAACTCCCCATTTACTATTATACATTTTTAATGAATAAATATTGACGATTTTAGTAAACAATATTTTATTGGTAACATAAGAATGTTTAGCTTGGACCAAGCCAAGTGAGGCTACAAAGGGAGTACCTCTTCCCCTACATGACTGTATTGTGTTAACACAAATAGTATAAACCCACAAGCTCAATAACCTAGTAGGGGCATAAAGGCCAGGAGCACACTCTCCCAACAAGATATTGGACCATGAAGGCAAAGGCATGAATGCTAAAAAAAGTAATATGAAGGTTCAAGACTATGAGCACATTGGATAAAAAGGTCATGATACCATGATTACAATGGATCAATGGAGGTTTGAACCTTGATGGCTATAACAACAATGTCATGATTTAACCATCACACTATGTCATGAATGATGATTATTAAGTACTAGTATATATTATTATTTATGTTAATTTAGGTAGCCACATAATATGTATATTGTCATGTAACAAACAAATAATTATAAAAAATTAATTTTAATATTATTTTGTCTAACTTGATTTATGTTTTTATTAAAGGATTTGGTCCATAAGGCGTCCAACAATAATTACCTTGATAATGTGGAGCATTTAATGAAACTAGATGATCAATATGAAGATGACATGTGGTTGGTGATAACTTTGTGAAATTTTTTAAAGTTAATTGTGCTATAAATAAATAAGGGATCTTTCCATGACAAGACACAACTTCACTTGAAGTTCTTTGGTTTAGTGGCAACACTAAAATACTAGAAAATTTTCCTTTTTACACACCAAAAAAGTACAATTAAGATGAGTAAAAAATTGGTGTACAAGTGTGAATATAATACCCAAATTTTGCATAATTTCCACACCCACAATAAAATAGGTTGGGAATGAATTAGATTCAAATCCAAAATTTAATAGGTTGATAATATATTTTTTAACTTATTAATGGAGAACTATACTAACATATGAGTCTCTATTAATGTGCCCACACATAATCTATAACCCATCCCATTCATTCCAATTACTTTAAAATATTTTTTTGATTTCTTTGTATTCTTAAATTTTCAATCTTAACACAAGTATAACCTTGATTAACTTGAATGCCTTGCTTCTCTAATATTTATTTGGAATGGTGTTCCTATACTTGATCATGGTGGAAATTAGATACAATGGTGGAATGATACAATTAAATATTGGACTGTCATCGTAATATATTATAATAAGCATATGGATAGAAAGAGATCTATAATGAAAAAAATTATTAAGTAGCCAATTGGAAAGCCAAATATCTTTTGGCTTCAACACCTACTAACAATTCCTTACAATAAATGGTTCCTTATACTAAAATAAAACTTAGAATATTTGAGATTTATCATGGTAGATGAGCTCAATTAAGAGCTAGGTTGCATTGGATGAATGAAGGAGATAAGGGAACATGATTCTTTTTTAATTATCTCAAACATATACATTATAAAAAATGTATAATCTCTATTAATTTTATCAAGAGGATTAGATCCATGATAACCTTGATACCATTAAATCTATTTTCTCTAGCATTATATATAATTATTTATTGACCTATATAAAGTATATTCCTTTAAATATTTAAGTGAGGACTCAATTGGCACTTTCATACCTAATAAGATTGATCTTGATGATACGATATATTTAAATAAACCATCTACTGTGCCTCGATGGTTTTAATGTTTCCTTAAAGGATGTGATTGATTAAAGAGCCTTGACATAGATGATTTACCTAAAAAATTCTATAAAACTATGTGGCCATTCATTAGGGGGGATTTCTATGAGGTCTACAAACAATATTAAACAAAATGATTCTTTGGTCCTTCTATTAACCAATGGTGGATGCCAATTCTTCTTCTTAATACCTCATAAAAGATTCTAATCAAATCCATAGAAAAAAGAATTAAATAAATGACTCAATAAATTATAAGACTTGAACAACTTGGGTTTATACGAGGGAGATTTATTCTAGAAAATTAGTGCTTGTTTGGTAAATAGTTGAATGGGCTCAACAAACATGAAAAAATTTCCTCCTCATGAAATTAGATTTTGAAAATGAATATAATATAATATGGTGTTAGTTCATCATAAAAATACTTAAATGGTCAAGACTTTGATCCCAAGCTTATTTCCCAAATCAGAATTCTTTTTGCTAATGCTAATTCCTAAGTAACTATTATCATTTCATGTCTCATTTGAAATATTGTTTATAACTAGTCTAATACATCCTATATTAGTCCCCTAAGTATCCAAGGAGGGAAATTTTCATAAAATCATAAGTTTAGAACCATTTCTAGCATTTTCCTTAGTATTTTTGTGTTTATTAGAGTTTCAAACTTTTAGGATCTCCTATACCTTCATGTGTTCCCTATCGATCTTGACACCTTGCTTTATTCCTTGCAAAAATTCATCTAAGTGATTTCTTAGATTTTTAGATCCTTCCATCCCTATCAATATTTTTGTGCTAGGAATGCCTTCCTTGAAAGTTCGGTATCTTGACATTCTATTAAATCTTTGTCAAATTTCCTCTAAGTGTTTTAGAGTTTTGATGTTTTGCATCCTACCTTCCCTTTTGAATTTGATCCCCTGACACACCCTTCCTTGAAAATCTAATTTTCCGTTCCACATCCCATTTTCTAGAGTTCCAAAGTTTCAAGTTCCTTAATACCATTCCTTTGGTATGTGGTATTTGGTATCCTTGATCCTCAAAGCTTGAAAGTCATAAATAGTTTAGAGATTTGTATTAGTGTTAGAATTTTATGCTTCCTCATCCACCCCTTACCTTGGCATACATCCCCCTTCATATTTTCTTCTCAATCCATTGATCCCATCAACTTCAAAAAGTTCTAAGTCCTTTAAAGTTAGACTTTCAACCTTATCCTTAACTAGGTATCTATCTCCAAGATTCCCCAAAATTATGAAACTCTTTTGATTCCTCTATGAAGTCCATTAGAGTTGGAATTTTGATTGTTCCCTATTGTGAAGGAGGGGATTTGATACTCCCGTGTCTCTAGGATGAAGAAGAGTCAGTAGGGATTGAATTACCATCAGTCACCTCAATGACAAAGGCTAAAGAATAGGTTAACAAACAAAGAACAAACTAATCTAAATTTTTGGGGTTTTCAAGAATGGAGGATTTCGAGAGTCGGGTGAACAAACAATAGAGGTCCCAGACTACAGACCGATTGGCTTTCGGCTAGAGGACATCAGTGTGGGACTCAAATGATAGTGTGCCACATTGTTGTCTCAAGGATGGACTAGTGTCTCGTATGGATTGAGAATAGAGTCTACGATATGAAACTCACAGGGTGTGCTAAAACCTGAGAACCTTAATCTAACATTTTAAATGAAAATGATAGAATGTAGCTAATGTGTAAAATAGATAAACTAACCATAATAAGAAGAATACTATAACTTGGAAGATAGATTGATTATGAACGAAATGACAAGCAAGGGTAGTAGAAATCCAACTTATGGTTGGTCCAGCCTCCCATAAGCTCCACACAAATAAATTATCTACACACACAAAGACAAAAATGTTGGGGATGTGTTTTGGAGTTTGCCTTACTTTGGTGTTTACACCTCCATGAACTACCAATAGACCACAATAGAGAGAAAATGATAAAGAAAAGAAGTAGACAATATGTATATAAATCAAAGACAAACTAACTGATATCTATAATATTGATAATGCAGTGAAATTAACAACAATAAATTGTTACCCTCCCTTTGGAAAGCTTGAGAAGCTGAAAGGAAGGATGGTAGCTCCAAAGGTGCAAGACGAACATGCAAGAATGTAGTGCCAATAGCTTGAAACTTACAATAAAGTGATGTAGAAGGAGGTAAGAATGGAGAACGTGAAGTGGAGTTGCAAGAATGAAGTTGGAGTGTGATAGATTAAGAGAGAGAGTAAATGGAAAGAATGAATGAGCTCAAAAATGAGAATATGGAGGCAAAAGAGATATTTTTGGGAAGGTATGTGTTTGCAAGGGATGTTATAATTTGTGGATGCCATGAATCATAATGCTTCAATGTCCACCGATTCAGGAATATGTCAAGGATGTTCACATGGCATGGAAGCATCCTTGACAAAACTACCTCCATCGACCAAAAATGCCAAAGAATGGATAAGATAAAAGGTTTAAGGTGACAGATTTTTGCATTATCAATGTTATAAGGCTAAAGTAAGAGTATATTGTGGGAAATTGCACTAGGGTGCAATTTTATGCCTCAACATTTTTCCCCCACTTTAGCAAGCATATGTGTCAGAGAACATGTGAGCTAAAGTAGAAAGATATTGAAGAGAATATACTGAAAAGGAGAGGAAGCATTCCTTCGATCCGATGTATTTGGACGTGAAAGGGGATTCACTAGAATGTGAAGAGGACATGGGTCTTCGATTCGGAAAAGTTAGTTATAATCTTGTTGTGCCTATAGCAAACACGCCCTGTTCAGAAAGGGGACCCTCTCTCTTCCACCTATTCTAGGTCACTTTTGTGTTGTCGTCTTGTTTTGTGTGCCCCCTATTTGGTGTTCAAAATGGTCAGTGAGCCTTAAAGAGGTCATCTTGAGTTTACCATATTTTTTCCCCTCCAAATTTTCTAAGTCCTAAGTCCTTGTGGGGCCCCTTTGGTTGCTTGCCTTCAAAGATCAATATTGGCATCCTCGGATCGGTGTGGGTCCGCCCCTGCGGGCCGCCATATGCAGAACTCCATGATGTCTTCGTTGTTCTGGACGACGAAGACCTGGCATCCTCCCACCGTGCAAGACCCGCACTCCGGTTGGCACTTTTCCATCAACGGTCGTTCTAGACGGAAATCACCTGACTGCCATCCACCCACTGGACTCCATCGACCCAGACGTCGTGTCGAAGTGATCGTTCAACGACTATGTCGATCATCGTACAAACATTAATTGCAGGAATTTAATGCTAAATTACCTATAAATATCATGCCCAACCTGTCATTTTCACCAAATTCTTTTTACAGTAAAGAGTCAGACCTCAATCATCGCCGAAGTCGCACCAGCAGCTTGCATCCACTGAGTCTAGCATCTTCCAAGGAATTTGACCATCATTCTACACGGGATCATTAGGTGAGTTAGTTGTTTTTTGTGCCACCTTTGTTTCTTCTAAATGGCAAAAATGATTAAGTGTTCCTTGGGAAAAATGTTAAAACTAGGTAAAGAGATAGTCTCACCATAAAACCCATATGCTAGAAACCTTAGAAAACCTCTAAAACAATGATTTAAAGTCCTTCAGAACTTGGTGGCTCCACCACCATTCTTGTTCACGTCAACCTCAAGCCCGCTCCGCCCTCTCGGTCCTTTCCCTTTCCTACAAAATGTTAACTTTCCAAAATCGGCCACTGACCCTGTCGGGCCCACTTCACCCTCTCGATCGTTTCCCTTTCTTGCAAAATGTTAACTTTCCAAAATCAGCCACCGACCTTGTCGGGCCTGCTCTGCCCTCTCGACCGTTTCCCTTTCCTGAAAAATGTTAACTTTCCAAAATCGGCCACCGACCTTGTCGGGCCCACCTTCGTGGAGTGATCTCCCCTCTTGGCCATCCAAAGCTTTCAAATTTTACAAGTCAAAATGGGTCATCCATCACCATTCGCGGATCTGCTGGCACGAGCCTCCGTGTGCGCTTCGCTCTTTGAGATTTGTCGTTTCAAATGACCATCTTACTGCGCCTTTTCGATAATCAGATCCCACCTAGGTGGTTGACTAAATGCAAACCTTAATTATTTCACAAGTTAAACGGCCCATCCATCGGCCCCGTCGGGTTTGACTATGCAGGATTCCGCCCGCTAAAGGCTCTTAAGATCCACCACTCCAAAATGACCTTTCAAAACCGTTGCTCCGCTTATCGGATCTTTCCCTTGTGTTGGTCGTTCAGAAACATTGCAAATCCATAAACAAAGAGAATGATACATTTTCTCCCTTAGGCCCGCTGACACGGACCTCCACTTATTACCGACTGTCACCTCCTTGTCATCCCAAACGATTGCTTGGTGTCATCCCCCCAATCATCAAACCTCGTTTCCGAAAATATCGTCTAGGTTTGAGCATGCACGAAATAACTAAGTCTTGAGCTATGTGGGCGAGGTCCTACAGACTTTCATCCTCGAAACTTTGTTTGGCTTTTGTTGTTCTAAATGTCCTTCAACCCTCATCTCCTCGTGGATTACTTAAGCAAAATCAGACGAAAGTAGACAACCATGGCCCTCCGCAAACCCAACACCATGGGACTTTGTATGCAGATTGTCGTGCCCTCTCAGTCATTTCACACGACCAATCCCTTGCGTCCTTCCGCGTCTTCCATTCTGTACACACCGCCATCCTCTGACTTCACGGATCCTGCATTATAGGATTTCATATGTGGGAAGTCATCTTGCTAGTGTCGTTTTAACGATAGAGACATTAAAACAACTACCAGCCCAAGGAAGTCCGCACCCCTGGGCCCACCTTGCCCAATTTCCTCTAAATGAAAGCCAAAGGTGATTTTTAGAGGATTTATATTATCTTTAAGTCATGAATTACCCGATCTAACGTTGTTTTGTAGGATTTTGGCTGACGTTCCTTATGCTTTATGGTTGAATCATTCACTACTCCCTTGGTTGTAGGATATATGGAACCAGTTGTTGGATCCTCGGGGGCGGCCACAGAAAAAGAAAAGGGGAAGAAAATTGCAAAAGCACCTCGCGGCAAGGAGGATAAAGACCAAATGAAATATAAGTTCCAGGGGGAGCCCCTTAACTCCAAAGTCCTCATAGAATGGAAGGATGTCTCATATACTAATCTGGGACACATATATATAGATGAGTTCAAACAAAGGGTCAGGCTCAGTCCAAAGACGAAGAACATCAAAAAGATAAAAAGTAGTGGATTGGCCAAGGCTGCAGGATTCTGGCGAGCCCTCATTGCTCCCGAACTTGTAATGGCCTGTAGAGAGGCATAGCAAGAAGACACTAGAACCATAGTGGACAAGGATGGAAATGTGTTAGCTGACTTGTCTGCCAAGTCAATAGGGCAAACCTTTTGCATCCCTACCCTCAATGAAATGGAGCAAACTTCCATGGAATATGGCAAGCAGATGTGGGATGAAGACCCCCTCAGGTGCAAGAAATTGATTAATCAACATTGGCTGAAGGACAAGAGGGGCAGTGCTAATAAGGTGCATCAGGAACTCTTCCAGAGTGACTTCTTCGAAGATTACCATGACTTGGTAACTGTTCTAAGTCGGGTTATGGGCCTTCCCACTGTAGCTTTCTTTCAAGACTGGATGTTTTATTTCATTGAGGAAATCATCTGAGGGGATACATATTTCTATTAGGTAGGAATGATCAGTGACTGCCTGCATGAGCAGTTTGTGGCAGTCAAGAAAATATCCAAGCTCTATATGACGTCGTACCTTGTGTACTTGCTTGCTAACTGTACCCAATACAGAGGTCTATTTGGAGCACCAAATCTAGATCCACAAATGGTGTTGAAATTATATGATAAGTACCCTCAATTACAATACATAAATTTCAAGAGGGATTACTATAGGGTTAATGATGCCTTCATAGGTTATATCATCAAATTGCTTTGGGGTGACCCCGAAAGGAGAGTCTCGCATAGTGCTAGTGCCTTCATCCGTCGGTTCGGATTCCTGTTTATATAATTTCCCAAATTCACCTACATTTGAGCTGAGGGATTCTTAGATAAACCGTATAAGCTGCCTCAATATCCAAATGATCGGATAATGTTACTCAAAGTCTCCCGACAGCTGTAGCGATCGCACACACTTCTAAGCGACAAGCATAGGGCAGGATTCCCCTATCCCCTCTCCTTCGGACAGGGACAATACGAGCTCCACACCTCTTAATGTGCAGATTATTCAGAAAAGGAGCTTGTAGAATACAACATCAAATTCCATACTGCCCGTCCATGGATGGATCCCTATGGTAAGTTGAAGAAAATGGTCGCGGCTGAACATGCCCACCTACATAACGTCAAAGACTTTTGGGCTAATTGTAGGGATGACAAGGAGGTTTGTATGTCGCAGTACATGCGCATAACGACCTACTTTGTCAAAGTGGTCAAGTTGTTTCCTATGCCAGAGCAAGTGGTTGAAGAGGAGAGCACAATGATCAACCCGAGATATAATGTTGTCACAAACTTGCCATTATTGGCAATAGATTGGAATGAAGAGGAGTTCAATGACCTTGATATTATCACAAAGTTTGTTGAAGAAAGAACTAAGCAATGGGTTGATGGGCAAGTCACTCAATTAAAGAGACAAGGAGTGGAGTTAACATTTGTAGAACCTAAGCATCCACATAAGGGTGAAGTCGATAGTGTTGATACTGATGAAACCTTGATAGGAGAGACCTCAACATATCCCCCCCTCACAAGATCAAAGAAGAGAAAGGAGGTTGTTGAAGATCAGCCTAAATACAAGGGGTCTCTGAGGAAGACTATAGAAGTTGGGACTTCAAAGAAGCCAAAGAAGTCGGGCAGTTTCATGGGGATGTCCACTATTCAAGAGGACCTGCTCCATGAGGGAGAGGAGAAATCAAAATCCCCACCTATTACATCCACTGCCCCAGTTGCAACTATCATCGATGTCACTCCCTTGCCTATTGCATAGGCAATAGTTGCCTCCTCTTTGCCTGCGATGGACATTTTTGTTCACCTCGCCTCTACCTCTCCCATAGCCCGTCGTAACTGTGGAGTCTTCTTCCGCCACCACATCTCCAATCTCCTCCTCATCCATGTCCCCATCATTGTCCCTTCTGACAACCACTTCCATAACGACAATGCCCACTCTTGTCCTCCCAGAAGCTTTCACTAAATATATGCAAAACGTGCCATCAAAGCTTTCAAGAATGTTTGCAAACCCCGCAGTGTAGGTTGCCCTTGCTCAGGCTATAACTGGTCTCCTGGTCCCTCCTCCTACTGAGCCACCCTCACTGAAGGCCACAATGCAAATTTCTTAAGAGTTGGACAGACAACAAAGGGATGCAACCAAGAAATTGGAGGAAGAAGCAGATGAGTATCATGAGCATCCCATACTTGAGCACCTAGTAATTGACGAGGTCATCCACAAATCCTCTGAGGAGGATAATGAGGAGTCAAATGCAAAGTTTATCGAGGAGACCTTTGATCTCGACCTTGAAAAGGAGTTGGCCCAACAACTCAAGGTGTTGAGGAAGAGGCTGAAAAACAACTGGTCATTGAAGAGAGGGATGCTGACACAGAAATGAAAGACACTAAATCTCCAACAGAGGAACATGATCAAAACCCTAGACCTGACGAAGAGATGTATTTTCTTGATGAACGGGATCATGAGGAGAAAGAGGAAGGTAAGCCTGAAGAAGAGGATGAAATAAGAGAAGATACAAGGTTATAACATCATGAGGAGCATGGACATGAGGAAGAGGAAGAAGAAGCTTTCAAAAAAGAAGCTAGTCCCAAGAAGCATACGACTACTAAATCCTCGAGAAAAGTGATAGTAGTTATACAAGATTCAGACAAAGAAGAGGGGGAGAAGTCGGAACAAGAGACCTCGGGTGACAAAACATTGCAAATGCAGCAAGCCAACGAGGAAGAGGGTGATCGTGAATCACCAAAAAGGGAAACTCAGATACCCAAGTGGCTCAAGAAGCAACTAGAAAAGAAATCCCCAGCTCTAACAGATTCGAGGGAAAGGTTGGAGGCCATTCTAGCTCGAGCACAAATCGGTACAAAGAAAAATAAGAAGCCAAAGGTCAGAGCCCAATTGACTATGGATGCCTTAGGATCAATAAACGTACAAATTGCCACCCCGGTAGTGGGTGAGGAAGGGGTCATTTATAGTATCTCCACCATTGACCTAGGGACAACCACGAGAGAGAAAAAGATCGATCATCTCCAGGGATCTGTCGCCACCATTGTGCACCAAATGAATAAGGATAAGACCTCGAAGGAGGAGTTGAAAGCACAGGTGGTGGATCTAACTGCTTACATTCAACAATGGTCCTCGGTTGATGAACTCCCTACAACATCAACAGCTACCCCGTTGTTGCTATTAGAGGAACATATCAACAAACTAGAGAAAAAAATAATTGGACCAAAGCCACCGAAGATTGGTTCAGGCAAGTCCTCTATAACAGGAACAGGGCCATTGGATGAGTTGTTAGAACAACAAATAAGTTTTTGGATGTGCAAAAGTATCTTGGGGATATAAGGAAAACTTGCACTGACTTCCCAGAAATATACAGGATTACATATCCCAAGATTGAGGCAATTCTCAAGATGCCTGAGAGGACGGTGATGAAAGAGCTTGCAATGGCAGAGAAAGATTTTTGGATTGTGGAGAATTGGAGACTAGGCCTCGCTCATAGAAAGGACATCCTAGAGCATGTGCTCCATGAGGTGGAGCAAGATCTTGATTTGGTAAAGGAAATCAGAATGACATGCAAGGAATACCTCAAGCTAATGACATATTTCAATATGTCATCCACTGAGATAGATCTGGAGAAGGTAAGGCCCCACTTTCACAAGAAGATGGAAGCTGGAACCACAAGTGAGCATACAATGGATTTCATAGGTTTTGTTGCTCATGCCTTCACTTAGTCAGAAGAGGTGGCACAAAATGTAGCTAAATATGATGAAGATTGAAACACGCTCTCACGTAGATCCAAGAGGTTGAACTTCCAGGTACTCCAATCCGATATCTTGGAGTGGGATAAGTTGCATCCCTTGATTGACAAGTTCATAGAATATGCCACTGTCAAGAAGAGCGAAGGAAATCTTGTTATTGATGATGAGTTCCTCACAAAGTAGCTACAACAAAAGGGCAATCTACTAAAAGACAAAAAGCTACAGTGTTGCCACATGAGGAAAAAATAGGCAAAAGGACAAGGATGTATTTTAAATTGTTATATATTGGGGGTAAGTGAAACCCTAGTGTAAAGTGAATCTTGGCCACACAATGAGATTAAATCTTGGCCACTCATTTTTCTTTTTGAAAACTATAAATAGGGGTCTCCTCTCATTTTGAGAGAGTTGAGTTGTTGTAAAGGCATGATGCTAAAATATTAATAGAAGTTCATTGGATTTTGGTGGACTCTTGAGTTTCAATTGCATGTTACATGGTTCTTCTCCCATAGTTAGTTAGTTTGAGTAGATTTACTTTGTTGTTTATGAATTTTGTATGTTGTTGATAGAGTAGTTGATGTTGTTCAATGATTGTGTAGTATTCTACTATGTTGATGCCTTTCTTTGTCCATACTTTTGGTTGTTTATTGATGGTAAATAGTTGTGTAAAGTTAGTCTAGGCATAAACTAAAAGCTACTCCAAACTTCTATCTTTTGTTCATGCATGTTTATGGTGAATGAATGGTTGAATATTTGCAGTCCTTAGAAGCTTGCACAATTTTCATGATACTATGAGTTAATCTAGTTAAGTGAAATTATGTTTTAAGGAATTTTTCCGTAGTAGAACCCTCCATGATCACTATTCATTGCTAGTTGCAGATCTAGGAACCTCTTTCCTTCCCTACCCCCCTTTTTTCCTTTTCTTTTAATAAACAACCTATGCTAAGGTTCATTGCACATTGTAAAGCAAAATCTAAAACTGAAATAGGAGTTCAAGACTAATGTTCAAACTTGCAACAATTGTACAAGTGAATCCCCATCTCAATAACTCCTTTGATTGGACCAATTCTCTTCCATCCTAACTTTCGTAAGTCTGCCTTGTGATTACCAGCAAAATCACATCAAGTATCAACTGAGAAATTCCATGCACGTCATGACCTGACACCCGAGAGACCTTGGGGTAATTTTCAGTAACTTGTTGTTGGAGATTTTCTTTCAAGAGAGGTGATGCACCTATGTTGAGAAGTGCATAAAAAACACATAAAGAAATCTCACCATAGACATGTTAGCTGTAGATAAACATGTTAGGGAAAAAAGAAAAAAAATCAATAGACACCATAAGACACAATAAGACACAATCTGATCAGATATAAGATGGCACTGATAGGTATGGCTAGCATGGCTAGAGTCCATACAGAAATCATGTAGGCTTGTGGTTGCTACAAACTGCATTATAGGATAGTCACATAAAAGACGGGTCTAGTTAGGTTTCCCCCAAGCTAGACGACAAGATATAAGACATCCAAATACCAAGACACAAGATGTCAAATATCATATATAAGACAAATTATAAGACACCAAAGAATTCTTTGAAAAAACACTTTCATTAAGGGGTTCTTTCATCGGGGAATCCTTTTCATAAGACATCAAGACATCGAGGAAACCTTTTGAAAGAACACTCCTTTTGAAAGACCCAAAAATTTTCACAAAGTGATTTTATCATCAAGGAATCCTTTTGAAAGATCTTTCATCAAGGAATCCTTTGGAAAGAATGCTCCTTTTGAAAGGAAGTTTTTAGATTCTTTCACTAAGGGATCTTTTTCAAATAATTTCATCAAGGAATACTCCTTGTTGAAAAGTAAGCCGAGGTGAGAGCCCCCCTTAGAATGATGTGTGCTACGCAGAGGAGCACATGTCATTCTAAGGAGAGAAAAGAAAGAAGAGAGATATTGTGGCACAAGATACATGGTGAGGTGTATTTGAGGTATGTTTTCACACACGTGAGGGATAACACATAGAAAACCTCAACATCATGAAGCAAACAAGAAAATGTGAAGAAATCAAGAGACTCGCCTATGACAAGGGCCAAGGAAGAGCGCCCATCAAGGTCCTCTTTGCCAAGCTCTTGGGAGATGGGTCACCAATATCTCAAAGATCAATGATAGAGTCAAGATATCCTCCACCATGTTGAACATGAACTTAACAAGAATGCCACGTGTCAACTCAGCGGGTGGAGGATAGGACACACCTAAGATTCATGACTAACCTCAAGAAGAGGGGTGGTGACTAACTCTGGAGATGCGGGGGCTACCTCTATCACAAGGACGATGCAAGCCAAAGCAAAACAGATTCCATAGGAGTCGAGGATTTTTTATAACCTTCACTTGAAGCAAGGTCATCCTCAAGCTTACGCTTCAGTGGGGGATGTAGAATCCCTAGAGAAGAAGTGGAAGCAGAAGAAGATAGAGACAAAGCCATAGAGGAAATCACCTTTGTATGAGGCATGTCCATGGTCTGTGAAAAAGGAGGAATGTTAGGAAGAGAGGTAAGAAGGGCTTGAGGTTCTATCGAAGGAGCGATGAACACCTGCACCCTTTTGGGGTGAGGTTCATCGGGATCCGCTGATGAAGCCAGAAGAAGCACAAAGGTGATGGGAACTGAAGTAGAAGAAAGAGAAGGAGAAAAAGCAACTCTATAAGAAGTAGGAGTAGAAACAAGAACAATAGACTTTGTCACACTCTACTACAAAGTCATGTGCTCCTTGGCTAGAGCCTTTCACTAGCACTTATGCTCATGCATAAGCTAGTTACGTTGGTTATGGGCACTTGAAGGCATGGCCTGAGAAGAGGTTGGGGGCTCCTTCTCTACCACATGAGTGACCTATACAACCATCACCAGTGGAAGGGGAGACTCCTTAGGAGGAGCAAGAGGAGCAAGAGACCCAAAATCAAAAATAGAAAGAGGTGTCTTGGTATCAAGCCTCTTCCCATGCCTCGCCCTAGAGGGAGGTGAAAGAACAGGCGAAGGCTAATATGTAGGAATGACCCCATGAAAAAAATTCCCCTTCCCATATAGGGTGGGTTGGGCACTGTGGGGAGAACAAGAAGCTGGAAGACCTTGGGCTTCAACTTCTACAACATAGGTGCCTTTCCCTTTCTTGCGGTAGGCACAAGAGTAGGAACAAAGTATGCCACCAAGGATTGAGAAGCAAAATCAGGGGGAACAAAATTGAAATATAGGAACTAGAAGGAGAAGGCTTGAGGGTAAGAGAAAGCTTGTCCTTCCCCTTTGGAGGGGCAAAGGATGAAGCCTACTACTGTGCACACAAACAAGCCTTCAAAGACATAACATAGGGCGATGGAGGAAAACCACCTTTTGACGTCGAGCCCCCAGTATTATAGCTACAATAAGCCCGATACAAGAGATCTCCCCTAGGAGGGAGGGGTCTGACTGGGGCATACCAAAAATGGTCAAGAGAGAAGCCCCCATGTGCTACCAATGGCTTGTATCTAGTGTCTTTGAAAATGTGCATGGTGCCCTCATGGGGATACTTTAGACATTTGTGGATTACGGAAGCAACTGCATTCATAGAGGCTAGCCACAAAATGCATAACCTTGCTCTTAATAAGTTTGACTCTGGGATCACAACAAATGAAACATCCAAAAACTTAGGACAAATTGAAATTGACAAAGAAATAGTCTCCATAGGGGTGATAGAAAATCCATCATGAGCATGGAGGGTGACTTGTGATTCATCATATTTCTCCTTGTGAATATTGTTAATAAATAACACCTGTCACATTGTTATCATTAATTTAAGCGGGAACATATAACAGAGAGGGTTCCTTGTTCAAGGGCAGATCATGTGAGGTAAATGTAATATAAATAATAGTACACACACATTCCATAGGAGGAATATGAGTGAATGAGACCACATTCATGTATTGGGATGGGGCAGAATCATAACCGGATGAAGAAGGAGTTACCAAGTTCATAGAGTGTGATGGGAATGGATTTGTATATATTTGTAGTTGGTTTTTAGGCTTGGCTATAGATTTTTTAGCATTCTGCTTTCTTCCATCAAGGTGGATGGTCCTATCACCAATGCAGTCCTGGATCACATAATATAGATGGAAGCATCTTTCGATATCATGCCCAACAACTAATAAAATTGGTAGAACTTTTGAGATTTTTACCATTTAGGATACAACTCAAACAACGATTGAATCTTGGGTAATGTTATCACTTTATCTTTTAATAGTTTTTGTAGGACGTTAGTGTATGATTATGATTATTTCGTTAAAAATTTGTTACGTCTTTTATTATTTTTATTTGAAGGAATAAAGACCATGTTAGCCACAACCTTATTCTTAACCAAGACCGACACGACTGACTGATCGTCCTAGTGCAAGCATGAGGATGGATCCCCATATTGAACAACCACTTGATGATATTCTCTCAAAGCGAGACAAAAATGCATGAAAGAAGGATACTTCATCAAAAGAAACTTCTTTTGCAGAATAGGCCACAATTTTTTGATAAGCACCTTTTGAACATCAGAGTCAGCAAAGGAGAGAAAATCTAAGCAAAAACAACCTGATAACGAGCTATAAAGCCAACCAACTTCTCATGGGTTCCCTTCTTACACCGAATGAGATCATTAAAGGCGATCTTCGACCCGATGTTGGCCTACAATTGTTGGAGAAATTGGTTGACTAGCTAGTTAAAGAAAAAATGGAATTATCAGGTAAAGCACAATACCATTCCAGAGCAGCATCCTTGAGATGACCTAGGAATATGTCAGGGACGCTCGTACGACGTGTAGAAATATACACAACACGAATGCACCCTTGATGAAATTCCCTTTGCTAACAAAAAATGCTAAAGAAGGGATAAGAAAAAAGGTTTAAGGTGGCAAATTTTTGTATTATCAATGTTATAAGGCTAAAAGAAGGGTATATTGTGGGAAATTGCACTATTGCAATTTTATGCCTCAAAACCTATTTTGGTGCAATGTTAAGTCTTGCACAAAACTTTGATTCCAACATCTCAAAATCCTTTATCACTTGATAGACTTCCCTTATTGGCCTTCCCAACTTGCCTTCCCCATGGCATTACTTTCTTGTCATCTTTGAATCCCCAATCTTAGCATCCCAAAAGTATAACACTTATTAGATTTAACTTGTTGACTTTTCCATCTCACCTCCCCATGAAATTACTTTGCTATCACCTATGACTCCTCAATCTTCACAACTCAACATCTTTCCTTTTTGGGATTTCAAGACTAATCTTTCCAACATGCCTATCAAACTTTCCCTCCCTACTATGTCAAATTTGAAATACCACCATTTGAAGTAGGAAAACCCACCTACTTATGGGATGACCTAGAAAAGTCATTAATGCATCTTCAATGCCTACTACCTACTAGATCATATTTGATGGAACCAATAAATAACTCCTTGTAGATTGGCATGTATTAAAAGAATGAAAATGATGCTCAACCATACCTCAATTATTATTTGTAGAGCCAATATTTGACACATCATCCTTGGGTTGAAAATTCAATGGATTTCTCAAGTTTTTTGTCTTTGCACTCAATCCCATGAGCCATCAATGCATAGAAGTATGATAGGGGTAAAAATGTTGTTTCTTCATGTGTTTAGATGCTTGCAAACCTCAAAAGGACATGTTTCTTTTGGAGAGCATTGATAGAAATGACAACTAGGTCATGGGTAGACTTGGTGATGTACACACAATGGATCAAGAAATATATGGTAGTTTTAGCGCTTTCTTTTGAGAGTATGAAGGGCACATTAGTACTCTTTCAATAAAGGGTTCTCAATTTTTAGAAAAGTATAGGTAGAAGGATTTTTTTTGTTATACTTTCTCTATTCTCTCCGGAGTTGTAATAACTTGCTCAATGCCTTGCAATCAATAAAAACATAATTTGATATTTTCTCATCAATTTTAGCATGTCATGTATTCTTTAGCTTAGCAACAGGGTTTGTGTATATTTTTCTTAGTTTATCATGTTATTTAAGTATTTTTACCTTCATATAGAGTTGGGTTTTTCCTCTTTGAAGAGATGTATGTTGTGTATAACTTGTTTTTAGGAACTATATATGGATTCTAACCTTTAGGCCTATTTTGGGGTATATTGTGCTATCTCTCTCCCTCTCAGTGATTGTATTACCTTCATACATGCTTGTAGGAGTTTGTAAAATAAATAAATGTGTGTTTACAACCTATTATAGGTTTCATGTATTATTGTGAGCAAGGAGAGAACTCAAGTAAGTCTTGGTGCATCACCACCATTCCTTTTAAGTTTTTTCCCTTCTCCCTTTCCCCTGTGAATTATTAGAGTACGAGTAGACATCATTTTTAATTTGTGTTGAGTTGGATCAATACCTACACTTAGGATTAGAAAGAGCCATTTTTTTTGGATATTTGATCTCAAGTTAGCAAGGTCCTACACTTGAGAGATCATTCCCATTGTGCCTTTGAAATTTTGAACTAGATCCAATAAGGGTACAATTTTAGGAGACAAGTTCTTTTTGGCATGCATAAGTGGGACCGATTTAATGAGCCTTACATCATTCTACTAAGAATATTGGTGTTTTTCTTCACAATTTTAGTCATTGGACACATTCTAAAAGAAATTTATGATTCCAATCTATTGGTTTTAGGATTGTGATGATCATTCATGGTAAATCTATAAATAAGATCCTCATGTAAAGGTAATTGTTTTGAATTCATGGAATTACCATTATCTTCATCAAGAAAGAAAATCCATAATAGGAAACCCTCACCATATTTAAGATTATATTCAAGAACATATCCAATTGTACAAACTATACCTACTTCTAGTAAGTTCTCCTAGCCAAATAGAATATTATTCCATACCCTTTCCATGGCTATCCCAAGGAATCAATTCTTTGTCACCTTTAATGGAGTAAGCCCTCTTATATTGGATAATCATGATGAAATTCTAGTAGAAACCTTAAAAGTTATACCTTATTTCACTAGTTTAAATGCTACTACCCACATAGAGCACATCCCGGATATTGCCAATATCTACTTAGTCCACAATATTAAAAAGGATAATGTAGTTTTTATATTCCTTGTCACTTCAATAAAGGGTAAGAAATTACAATGGTATAGGGGGTTGCATCCTAATTTAATACATAAATAGGATGGACTAGGTGAGAAGCTTTGTGAATAATTTCAAGATAAAAGTGACCATTTATTCCTAGTAGAACAAGTGACCACTTTCAAAATATCCCCTCATGAATTCATGGGAGACTTCAACTTTAGGATTTAGAAGACTTCAGATAGAATTCTATCCTTGGTCAAACTTTCTCCCAACCATGCATTATTTTCTTACTTGAGGGATTTGAATAGTGGTGTAGTTGTCATGATACAATGAATGGGGGGATAACCTTACCTAATGTTTATGGCATAGCTATAAGATCTAAAAATTGCTTAATCCAAGTTGGGAAAATATACCTAAGGAATCCAATCCCTTTATTTCATGAGATTCCACCTAATCAACCAAGCTTGAAACCTTTCTCTATAGAAACCAGTCAACCAACCCCTCTTGATACTCCCTCCAATGAATTATATGAAGTAAAAACCTTGTTTCAAAAAATTGAGAACAAATTAGTGGTTTTAAAGAGGTAACAAGCCTAAAATAATATACCCTATCAACCTTTTAATCAATTATATAAACACAATTGGAAACCTTATCAAGGGAATGCTCAAGATCAAGGTCAATTAATCTATGCTAGACCTTGAACACTTTAAACCTAACTATTGCAAGATCTTCCAAATATACTATTCTAGTATTAAGTAATCTAGTCTAGAACCATTAATGATTTTACCGATGGAATCAACCCCATAACCAAAATGAGGCTCTTAGTCAGGCTTTAATGGTTTAAATTTCCTCAACACTCCCAAATCATCAAGTTGAATCATGCCAAGAAGGGGTAATAAGGAAAGAAAAAATACAAGGTGATTCCACCCTAATGAATTTGGATGAAAACTATTTTTGTGGTATCAATCATGCTAAAGCATTAGGTACATATATTAGTTCAATGGCACATAATACTAGGTTTAAAAAAGAGTAGTGGAGGTCGAGTCACCTTCTTTGGTTGGCTAGGAATCTACCTTTTAGTTACCCCAAGAGACCACAAAGGAGGATACAACTATATAATATTTAGAGATTTAATTAATCTAGGTTGTTGGGAAGGGAAATCAATCCAAGGAGTAGCCATCAATCATCCATCAATTAACATAAGAGAATACTATCATAAAAAAATAGTCAAAATTTATTCATTCCCCTTTTAATATTATTGAGAAAATGAAAAATTCTAACTTGAATGTGAATATGTGGGAGGCATTATCAATTCCAACATAGAGAGATTTTATTTAGGAAGCATTGAAGAATTTTTCTTAGTCCAATGATGCTTCAACAAAGGGTACAAAAATTCTCCCTATCATCTTGTGCCATCTAGAGGAAGAAAAGGAAAGAAAAATAGTATGTCACTCCCCTTCTACCTCTCCTTAATCATTGGTAAATATATTGTACATAATTGTATGTTTGATTCAAGAGCTAGTAATTCTATCATGCCCAAGAAGGTTGCTATTTTGTTAGGCCTAACTTATACCCCAATTGAAAATGGAGTTGTCTAATTAGACGAGTCTATTGTTAAGATATTAGGGGTTATCAAAAATCTCAATCTTACCCTTCATGTGTGCTCAATGATGAGTGGTGGGGAGGAGTACTCCAATTTTTCAAAAGCACCCTCTTCTCCTTGCCTAAAATCCACTTTTCCCAAATATTTGTGAATAAATTATTGTGAGATATTGTTTAATTGCATTAAGATATAAGGGTAATAATTAAGGGATTTTTAGATAGAGAGTTCAAGTGGTGGGCCAAACTAACCTTTGGCTATGCAAAAATATAAATTTTTGACCAAATTGGGTTACAAAGATTCCTTCAATGGAGTTCACAAAACTCCAAAAATATTTTTGAAGCTACAAAAGATTCTCCTGATCTTAACACACACTCTAGAACTTTAGTGGGATAAACTAAATATCATCCACTCTCAAGTTGATTGATATATTATTCTTGAGAATGTGGACTTGCATGATCAATACACTACATGAAGAACATCAAATATATTACCTTTTATTTAACAAATATGTAATTTTTAAACTGGATAATAACTCCTTTCATCTTTTCAAAAGACTCTTAGTTATAATTCAATAATTTATAGAAAAATCTTAGTTAGAATGCAATAGCTATTAGTTAAGGAATAATTGATATTTATATAAAGTTGTAGCATATATAGAAGCTCACTCTCTCTTCCTATTTCTGAAAACATAATAATACAATATCAAAACTCTATCATTTTGGAAATAAGAATGTAACTTTAGTTTGAGCTATGAATAAAAGAAGTTAATCTAGTTTTTAATCGTTGATATTCAATTGGTTTCTCTCCAAAGGTGGAGCAAGGGCCCACTCCAGCCAAAGGACATGGATTGGTATCTCTTAGCATTAGGATATTTTATTCAATCTATATTTATTATTGATCAGTGTGAGCTTATAAGTGTGAGGTTGTAATTTAATTGTTCTTAGAATAACTTTAATTTTTGTTACAATTTATGATTCATCATGTTGTAATTTCTAATTCCAATATATTAATTCCCTTTCCAAAAATGGTAGAATGAATGAGTATGTATCTAGTTGATTAGTTGATTTGCTTCAAGTAATTAGGAGTGTAATGCATGTTTGAGAGTGATTAGGAGAATTGCTGGGTAGATGTTTGTTGCAAATAGCCACAAACAGGCCTTGGATTTTACAATTACATTTATCTCTATTTGAATTAAAGGTGAGGAATGACCCTTGTTACCCAAGCCATTCTATACCTCAAGATATTTCATTTATTGACCTTCCCTCCTACTTTCTATATACCTTTATAAAGACTTTATAGCCAAAATATGGGGATATATCTTCAAATTGGTCTCATATGTTGTTTAGGACTAGATATGGCATAAAAGTAACCATGAATGTTGAACCTATCTCAAAAAAAAATATCAATCCATATACTCCCAATCCTATTAGTATGAATTGTACCATACAAGACATAAAGGAAGATTTGTCTACTCATGAATTTGCCACTTCTATAGAAGAAATTATAGATATTCTATTGGATGAATAGGGAAACAATTTTTAGTCTAACCTATATGATGGTGGGGGAGAGACAAGGTTAGGAACCTATTACAATTTTGAAGAGAATTATTTCATTCCCAATCTTATGAAGCCTCAAAGAGATGTTGGAGGTATGTGGTAAATGTACTTTGATGGTTTGAGAAGAAAGAATGGTGTTGGTATAGGTGTAATACTAGTTTCTCCCAACAATCAAAAATATTAATTTTCTTTCAAATTCTAGCTCTTGTACTGACAATGTAGTTCACTATGAGGCCTTGATTTAGGGTTTTCAAATAACATAGAAGAAAGGAGTCAAATTATTGCAAGTGTTTGGATATAGTGAGTTGGTTGTAAATCAAATTAGAGCTCAAAGTATATTGAAGAACAATATTCTCAAGTACTATAAACATAGGGTATGGGACTTGATTGAAGACTTTGAGGCATCTGACATCCAAGCTATCCCTAGAGAACAAAATAGAGATTTTGATAGGCTTGTAGTAGTTACAGAAAAATTGACATAACAATAGACATGATGGAATCCCAAGAACAACATGTGAAGCTTGTTGTAAGGATTTTTGTCCCAAATAACCAAGTAAGTTAGAAAGTATTTGATAGTGATCAATAAAATTAATTTTTGCATGAGGAATATTTTTTCCAATAGACACCAATCTAGATTGCAAGAAACATATGGTGATAGGATAATACAACTGCGTACTCAAAAATTACCAAAAGGCCTCTAGAGATAAGAATATGGTCTTGGTTTCCAAGGAAGAGGACTATAAGCAAGTGGTTGTAGCAAAAGATAAAAATAATTGAAATTGGGAAATGTATGCTCTAAATATGAACAACAAGATTTTATTGAGATTTTCAATCTTATGATTATGTGTTTGCATGGAATTATGAGGACCTTAGAGTTTTTGATCTTGGTTTAGCCCACCATACCATTGAGTTAGACCCTAGTTCAAAGCCAATTATGGAAAATAGAGGCATGTTAACCCCAATATTGATCCATTAACAAGGAAAAAATTGACCAAAATTACAGAAGTCAATACAATTTTTCCTATTAAGCACTCCTCTTAGGTGGAAAACCTATTTCTAGTAAGAAAAAATAACGGGGATATTCGATTATGTGTAGAATTTAGAGACCTTAATAGAGCCTCTCTCAAGGACCACTATCCTCTCCCCTCCATGGAATATATATTGCACATGTTAGGTAGTTTAGAAAGATTTTCTTTCCTAGATGGGCATTTAAGTTATAATCAACTTTTAGTCCAAGAATCAAACTAGTATAAGGCTACACTTATTACTAAACGAGGTACTTTTCCATATAGAAATATGCCTTTGAGACTTACTAATGTTGGTGCAACCTTCCAAAGAGCATTGAACATGGATTTCAAGGATATTCTAAGTGGTATAGTGTTGGTTTATCTTGATGATATTATTATGTTTTTTAAACATGTGGTTGATCATTTGAATCATCTAGATAAAGTATTCATGATATGTAAGGAATGTGGTGTGTCCTTGAAACCTAAAAGTGTGTATTTATTACCAACTAAGGTAAAAGTTTGGGGCACATAGTTTTAAAGGAGGGTATTTTCCTTCATCTAGAGAGTAAGTGTGATCTTGTCTCTTCCTCTTCCCATCATGTAAGGACTTACAAAGTTTCTTGGGAAGAACCAATTTTGTGAGGAGGTTTATTCCTAATATTGCTTCATTAGTTAAACCACACACTTCTATGCTAAAGAAAATATTATACTCATTTGTACAAAAGAAGGGAAGGCAAGTTTTGAAGCTATCAAGAAATCAATTTCTCAAGATTTGATCGTTTTTAATCCAAAATATGATAGTGAATTCACCCTTTATGTACCTTTGGAGGATATTTGAGCATATCAACTATCTTGACATAGTAGAACTACAAATTGGAGCATCCAATAGCCTTTATAAGTGAAGGATTCAAAGACTATGGGTTGAAGTATAGTTATATAGAAAAAAAAGTCTTTGTTGTTGTTAGAGCACTAAATAAATTACACATGTTCTCTAACAAAAAAAATTAGTTGATGGTACCCCATGTATTAAAGAGTTCCTCTTGATCAAGGATGTTAGGGAGAAGAGGGTTGGTTGGTCACCAAGTTCATTGAATATAACATCCACATCAAGATCACCAAACTTGGAAGAGGTAAAGGGATATTTGAGAAACTTGCAATAGACCTTGAAGCTAATAAGAAGACCATCTTTTTTCTATAGGAAAAACATTCAACTAATCCTAACACTCCAAACAACTAGGTCCATGACATGATCATTTTTTAGAAAATGGGTGAGTACCCTCTAGGTCTTGACAAGGAAAAGAGGAGGTATTTCAAATTATAGTCCTTCTCTTTTGTCATAGTTGATGGTGTTTTATTTAGAAAGGGCATGAATAGATTCTTGTTAAGATGCATTGAGAATAATCAGATCAACATTGTGCTTGAATATTTTCATAATGGCTTATTAAGAGGTCATTTTTCTCCACGAACTACTACTACTAAGATCATAAATTTGGCTGTTATTGGCTGGGTTTGTTTAGTGATGCCCATAAATGGTAATAAATTGTAAAAAATGTTCTTAATTTAAATTGAGCAACCCTTTTCCCAATGGGGTTTATACTTCATTGGCATGATCAACCCACCTAGTGTTGGACACAAATGGGTTTTGACAAGAATAAAATATTTCACAAGGTGGAAAGAAGTAGTTTCACTTAAGGAAGCTACTAGATCTTCAATTATGGACTTCCTAGAAGGTACTGTGACAAGATTTGGTATTCCTTTTACCACCATTTTAGACAAATGTAAAATATTTTTTTGGCACTCAAATTAGTGCATGAGCTATAAATTATGGTATCTACTCAAACACTTTATCAAACTATTATCCCTAGAGTAATGGATTGGATGAGTCCACCAACAAGAACTTGGTTAGATCAAGAGGATATTGGAGGAAAACTAGAGGTCTTGGCATATAAATCTGAAGACAACCCTTTGGAATTCTAGGATTACATCGAATAGATCCATCAAAAACTATTGTTTCATGCTTGTCTATGGGAGAAAATAAAGACTTCCTCTATCATTAGAGTTGCCTACTATTGCACTTGCACAATAGTTGGGGATGCTAGAGAATGATGAAATGATAGTGAAGCTAGTTGAATTGATGGAGTTATAGGAGATAAGAAACAAATCCATGAACACCCTTGAGGATCATTAAACATAAGTTAAGAGAAATTTTGATAAGAAAGTAGTTAAAAAGACCTTCAAGGAAGAATATTGGTCTTGAAGTGGGACAAAGATAGGGCAAAGGTTGGAAGACATAAAATTTGATGCCATGTGGAGTGTCCCATACATCACAACTAGATACAAAAAGGCTATTGATTTCCAAATTTCAAGGTTGAATATAGAGGAACTAGCTATCTCAATCAATGGGATACACCTTAAACCATATTTTTGAGGTCAAATTACAAGCCATGTACATATTAGAGTAGTTTATTTTTTACAAATAAGTGTTGATGCACACTTTACATTCTCATTAGGAAAATTTTTGATTACTAGTTATCCTTGTTTCCTCCAAGTGCAATATGTACATGTCTCTTTCCTTTTTTTATATTATGCTTAGAGTTTCTCTCTTAGTGACACTTATAGTGACTCCATGCCTAATGAACTATTAAGGCTATTTGATCCATGATTAGTGTTGATGGTTAAAATGACACAAACAACATTAAAACAGAATATTTCTACTCTATTTCTCCTGAAAGAGAAAGACAACATGTAGTGGCCTAACTCCCAAGGTCCTGGTAGTTGGTTCTCAACTGTCTGATGTCACTCAATTGGTTCATGCAACTGTAATATTCAAGGGGCTTGTGCTGGTAACAAAGGATTTAAGCTATGACTCTCTTTATCAAAATAGTTCCTGTAAATCAATGGGTTTTAAATAAAAGAAAAAGATAGATCCAAGGGGTAAATCAGTAAGTATGAATTAAATTTATCTAATATCCAGACATATACTTTTAACAATGAATTTTTTCTTAATCGATCACAAAAACCATAGCATAACACAACCCACAGTATGACTGTACCATCGTATACATCTTTGGTGCTTAATTCAATTCCACTATTCGCATATCACAAGTATTTCCAAGATTTCAAAACAACACACATTCATTCATCATCAAAACCATAGATCAACAAACTTTAATAATTTTAATTCAATGACAATTTAACAAGATAATCTTTAAACCTGGTTTCTTCTAATGACTTTCATCACATAAGAAACTATCATGCTTCAGCACAATCACTAACATTCAGGTGGATTATAACTCATTAACCTTATCAAACAACACAATTCAATGCAAACTCCATATTTCGTAAACCTACAATTCTATTAACTGTAAAAAGATCTGGTACAATGTATCTCTGCAAAACTCTATAAAATTTTATCTCCTAGCACTAGGTAAGCCAATCCAATTCTCAATTAGCCGACCCTTACAATGTGATACCCATCTGGTATTTATAGATATACAAAAGAATTTCGAACTTCACTTCTATCTTAGGCTTTCCACCTTTTTAGGAACAATCAACTTTCTTGGAAACTCAGATCAACTTTGATCTTGAGTTCTTACATTATGCATTTAGTTTGATCTAACAATAGAAGATAGAAAATAGAAGAAAAGAAGTCATGCGCCCTCAAGACTGTCAGTGTTGCATGCATGCAACATGCAAGGAAGAAGATCATCATGCGACATGCAAGGAAGAAGAACATCATGCATCCAAGATTTTATGCATGTGAAGCTGGATCCACTATGAACTCATCATAACTGGTGAAGACTTGTTGTAGCATATCCATATCTGGCCCATCAATCTAGTCATCTTCAAATTTGATGCGATCCAACTCAACTGCAGCAAAATCTTTCATACTTTTTACCTTGATCAATTCTTTCCCTGCAGCTTTTATTTCTTCTTTGACTTCTACAAGCCGATCTATCACCAAGTCTCCTCCATCATCTTTCTCCTGCAAGCAAACCTCTAATTAGACCTTTAGATAAATCATCATAAAACCTGCTTTTAAAACATACCTGTCACACATATATCAGAGTCAGAACCAGACAGAAGCTCAAAACAATCTCTTTTACAAAACTGGCGGAATCGGAGCAAAAAGCGATACGGGAACTTCACCTAATAACAAACGGGCTCGGAGTCGGAGTTGGGAAGGTTATCGAAACCAGGATCGGAATGAAAAAGTGATTTGGTTTTCTTCGAATTCTCATTTTCATATTCTATTTCCATTCCGCCTCCGCCTCTGATTTGATCATCGTTACTTTGAAGAAAGACTTTCTATTATATGCGGAGCCGGACACGGGATAAAAACGGAATTGATAACCTTCACAAACAAAATTCTTCAAGGAAACCTTTTAAAACTCAGAATCGGAAACGGGATAAAAATGGAATTGATAACTTTTGTAAAACAAAACTCTTAAGTTCAAGATCCATTCCAATCCCGCCTCCACCTATGCTAATCATGACATCATCAATTTTATTCATTTTCAACATAACTTCATGATTAAAACCTAGGTCGCTATAAAATGACAAGGAGCTTTAAAAATACCATACTCATATGACCGTGGGGAATCAATGGCACTTCTAAGATATCATTTTTTAATCATTTAAAGTAATTGCAGAGGCCAATGAAACCCTAATCTAACAAACCTAATAAAACTAGGGCACGGGTTTAAAACCCTGCCATTCTACCAAACGACGAAACCCTAATTTAAACAATAAATCTAATCCACCCTAACTCACTATAAAATCTCTAATCTACCTCACTATAAATTCTTAATCTAACTCACGCCATTAAAAACCTTTAATCTAATCTAATCTACTGCAAATCGAAAACTAAACACGACGCAATCACGATTAAGACGTGAAAGCGACAATGCCCAAAAATAGAAAGAAACGACACGATAAAACAAGACAACAAAGATTTAAAGCAAAACAAACAAGCCAAAACAAGAACCTGCTCATTCAATCACAACGATGATCCTAAAATTGCTTTAGAACACGATGATTGAATACGCGAGCAGATACAAAGCAAAACAGAAGGAACACAACTGCAGATAAAACAAACAAACAACAAAAATAAAAGACCTACCTCAAACGCAAACAAACCCAAGCTAACTTTTTGAATCGATTCACACACAATATCCCTTCTCTATCTCGATCAATTTGCTCAAACGAACTCTGCTATTGCTCTTCGCGCTCTCAGACTTGTAATAATAACAATAATGATCGGCTTTAACCCTTAATAAAGGAAAATATGTGAATTTCTACCTACATCGGCAACCACCATTAATGCATTAAAACGCAGTAAAAGTGGAGTCGGAACTGTAAGAGAACGAACAATGGTCTGCAGTGCAACTTCAATCAAAAAGTCAATGACAAAAATTGGCGGGGGTGGAACTAAAATGGAAATAGGATCTTAAACTTATAAAATTTCCAAACCTTATTCCCATTCCGGCTTCGCGTCCGACAACTAAAAACAAAACAAAAACAAATACAAAAAGTTAAGTAAAAGACCAACCTAATAAAACAAAACACAAAAACCGAGACAAAACAAACATTAAAAAGTAGCGGAGGCAGGATGGGAATAGAATTTGATTTTGCAAATTTTGATAACAACCATCCCAATTATCACTCCGGCTCCGCTTCCGCCGAAGACCAAAAACAAAGGCAAAGAAAAGACTGTCGGGATAGAACCAAAACAAGCCTCAAAAGAACTTTTAGAACCCGATTCATCTCCGGTTCCGCTTCCGACAGAGAAACCAAAGAAAAACAAAGTATTGGCAAAACTAGACTCCAAACTTTGTTTCAAAAACAACTAAGTACAAAAACACAAAGGGGGACCCATTTTGACCAAGGCAAAAGATGGGGTGGTTATGCAAGGCATAATAATTAGAAGGTAATCATCCTACATATGTCACCAATTTTTTTTCATTTCATGCCTCATTTGACCCATTATTTATAGCCAATTTGAGACATATTGAATGGGTCCCCTTCATCTCAAAGGAGGAAACATTCTATGAAATCTTGTCTAGAACATATTATGGCATTTTCCTTATTATTTGTTTTATGTTTTTTAGAGTTTCAAACTTTTAGGTTCTACCATACTTTCATGCCTTCCCTATCGATATTGACACCCGACTTTATTCATTGTCAACATTTATTTGTGTTTTGTATCCCTCCATGTATATAAAACTTGTCAACCTAAGCATGCCTTCCTTGAAAGTATGACATCCAAAAATTCCATTAAGTCAAGTCATCAAATTTCCTCCTAAGTGTTTTGGAGTTTTGACTTTTCACATCCCAACATCCCCTTTGGAATTGTTCCCTTGGTATGCCCTTCCTAAAAAAATCAATTTTCCCTTCTTAGTCCCATTTTAGTTTTAGAGTTTCATGTTCTTCAATGCCAGTCCTTTGGTATGTGGTATTTGGTATCCCTAACCCCTAAAGCTATAAAGTCATAAAGAGTCTAAGTGCTTTGTATTAGAGTAAAAAAAATTGAATTGATCATCCACCCCTTATCTTAGCATCCATTCCCCTCCATCTCTAGTTTCAAATCCCTAGATCCCTTCCACTTAAAAAATTTCTAAGTCCTTCAAAATTAAACTTTTGACCTTATTCATAACTAGGTACCCATCTCCATGATTCTACAAAAATATGAAACTCTATCGATTCTTCTATAAATTCATTTAGAGTAAAAATTGTGTCCATTCCCTATTTTTTTTCCATCTTAAGTCTTGCCTAAAACTCTAATCTTGGCATCTTGAAAGCTTATCTCTTGATAGATTTGCCTCATCAACCTTCCCATCTTGCCTTCTCGATAGCATTATTTTCTTATCATCCATGACTCCTTGATCTTGGCATCCCAAAAGCCTAGATCACTTGATGGAATTTATTGTAAGCTTTCCCATATTACCTCCCCAATGACATTAACTTCCTATCATACTTGGCTCCCCAATTTTGATAGCTAGATGCCTTTCCTTTTCAAGATTTCGGGCATGATCTTCCCAATATACTTTTCAAAATTTCCCTCCATGGTATTCCAAAATCATGGAACTCCGTTGTTCAAAGTAGGAAAACTCCATCTACCTACAAGATGACCTAGGAACACTATTAATGTGTCTTCAATGCTCACCAACTACTAGATCAATTTTGATGACACCAAAAATCATTCCTTATGCAGATTGGAATGAATTCAAAGGAGGAAAATAATTCTCAACTATACCTCAATTATTATTTCTAGAGCCAATATTTGACATGACATCCCCAAGTCAAGATTTCAAAATATTTTGAGCAATTTTCTAGTCTTTACACTCAATCCCACAAGACATCAATGCTCATAAGTATAGTGGGGGTGTAGATGAAGTTCTCTCCATGTTTCCAAATATATATAAACCTCGAAAGTACATGTTTCTTTTGTAGACTAGCATTGATAGAAATGATGGCTAGGTTGTGGGCAATCTTTACAACATACCCATGATGGATCATGAAATCTATTACAATTTTTGTGCTTTCATTTGAGAGTATTAAGGACCCAACAATCCTCTTTTAATGACAAGTTCTTAGTTTTCAACAAAAGATAGGTAGAAGGAAATTTCTTTGTAACGTATTCTTTGTTCTCTTTGGAGTTGTAAAAACTTGTTCAATGCCTTGCAATCAATTAAAAACATATTATTTTTACCTTTTTCTCATTAGTTATAGTATGTTTTATTATTTAGCTTAACAACATGGTTTTCATATATTTTTCTTACTTTATTTTGTTGTTTAAGTGTTATTACCTTCATGTAGAAGTGGTTTTTGCCTCTTTGAAGAGATGTATGTCATGTATAATTTTTTGCATGAACTATCTATGGATTCTAGCCTTTAGGCCTATCTTGAGGTCTATTGTTCTCATCTCTCTCCCTCTTAGTGATTACAAAACCTCTTACCTTCATACATGCTTGCATGAGTTAGTAAAATAGAGAATTATGTGAGTTTACAATTTGTTATAGGTTTCATGTGCTATTGTGAGAAAGAGGAGAACTCAATTAAGTTTTGGTGCATCATCACTTTTCTTTTTCAGTTGTTTCCCTTCTCCCTTTCCTTTATGAATTAATAGAGTAGGAGTAGGCATCAATTTTAATTTGTGTTGAGTTGGATCAACACTTGCACTTAGGCTTAGAAAGGAACCGGCCTTCTTTAGAGGTTTGATCTCAAGTTAGCAAGGTCTTGCACTTTATATATCATTCCCATTGTGTCTTTGAAAATTGAACTAGTTTCAATAAGAGTACAATTTCATGTGACAACAATAACTATTAATGGATCAACACTTGCACTTAGGCTTAGAAAGGAACTTGCCTTGTTTAGAGGTTTGATCTCAAGTTAGCAAGGTCTTGCACTTTATATATCATTCCCATTGTGTCTTTGAAAATTGAACTAGTTTCAATAAGAGTACAATTTCATGTGACAACAATAACTATTAATGGTTCCATCACTCAAACTTTGTGGCTTCAAATATCAATAAGACTAGGCTTTCCTTTTATCTTGTTCATTTATGTTCTCATTGTCAATGATCTTGGATATTTACTGAACCATGATAAATAAATTAGGATCTAATTTATGGTATAAATATTTACTCATCAATGAAGTGGCTCTTAATTCTCACTTGGCTAATGATAATTTATTATTCACTCAAAATTCTCAAAAAGCACTAAACAATACGCTAGATGTCCTATAATTATTTCACTCAACTATTGGATCTCAAATATCTCTTAATAAAACTAAATTTATGCTAACTTTTGTTAGATCCTCACCTTGATGGATACCTCCACAATGAAAAATCACCAAATAAGGTGTACTTTCAAAATATCATGTCATCCCCTTTGGGATAGGAGTTTCTTTATTTGAAATTTGGAATTGATTAATCAATTGACTAAAAAGAAACTTTAGTTCTATGGAAAGGTACATCTAAATTGCTAACAAATCCTTACTAGTAATATCTAGATTTCATCTTATTGGATTTTGTCAAAACACAACTATAAATAGTTAAATAAAATAATTAGAGGATTCCTTTGGGAAAAATAGAACAAAAAAAGGTTAGTTTGTTGCTTCTTAGCTACTTATATCCAACCAAAAAATAAAGGGGGTATAAGAGTGATCACTTTATACAAGGGACTTGCCTCATAGCAAAATGAATAATAAAAGCTCTTCACCAATTTGCAACTTGGAAGGTGCTTATTGGCACAAAATTGTTATAACCAAGGCCGACAACACTTGGAAAGAGGTTGGGTAGAAGGATAAAATCCTTATACCATAGTATGTCAAACCTAAAGCTTTAAGACTATTCTTAAGTATATGAAAAACCTAGCAGCTAGCCTCTTCTCTTCTTGAATGGATAAGACAATTACTTAGTCATGCACTAGGCTTCTCTTCATCATCAATATGGTGGAGTACATTGATACGTATAAATGATTAACCTTTGGCTCTTAATAATCAATTATGTAGCAATATCTTATTTAAAAGAGGAATCACATAATTTAGGGACATTTGGGACTTCACAATCTGTACTTGGAAAAGTGATGTACAACTTAAGCACAATTACAAACTATCCAACACTCTTATTAATGACATCTATAAAGTTTAAGATTTGTGTTCTCTAGCTCTATAGCTAAAACTTTCAGCTCCCATCTAATGTGATTTTTTAAAAGATTAAGGTGGTTCCTAAGCTATAATATTAAAAGATTGCCCTCAAGTTAATCTACTTAAAATTCCTCCCTCCAATCTAAATTCAACCAAGGCTTGATATGAAATGAAGTGTGAATTGGTTTGAATCTAGTCGGTTCAACTTGGGCCTTGCCAATTGGAAATCAAAAGTGGAGGCTAAAGTTCAATTTCTTGCTTGGAAGATTATGCATTGGAAAACTGCTCTGGGAGAATGCCTTCCTTACCTTATTGCTCAAGTTGTTAGTTGTTAGTTGTTTGTTTTGTTACAAATCTGAGACTATTGAACATGCCTTCTAGACTTGTATAATGTAGAACAAATTCAACATACAATTATGACCTATCTTCATGTTATATTTGACAAAAAAAATATTTTTAAAATCTACACTTCTAGAACTATTGAAATAAGATATCAGATTTTTTCATCAAAGTATTTTATTATACATGTAACATTATTTCTTTAACACATTTCAACCTAAAAAATGATCATAAATAATTTTCTCTTCCATATTATTTTATTATTAATATACACTATTAGAATTATAAATATGCCCATTACATTATATATAATTACTAATATACAAAGGTCTTACTCAAGCTTCCTTGGTGCACATAAATGGCTATCTACTTAGGAGACATAAATCCTTAGTTTATGTTCACATTTATGGCTTTTGGAAAGGTGCTTGGGCTCCTTTTATGGGGTCCACAGTTGAAGACGGATGTTTGTCACCCCCAATTTAGAATGCGGACACACACCCCTATAAAGGGGTCGAGATAACGACAAGGTAAGAGATGGTGTGATGACTTTTTCGTAGATTTTTGGTTGGAAAGCAAAGTACAAAAGTAATGAAGAAAAAAGGTCGAAGGCAGACACCCATGTTAGTGGGGTCCAACGTCGTCGTACATGTTTCATTCAAGCCATAGCGCAAATTATTCCGACTAGAGAGTCTACCTGTAAGTCCTATGGGAGGATATATATATATATAATCAACGAGGCTGCAATTTAGAGAATATTTTGGGGAAAATTATGGATTGAAAATGTATATGATTAAAGTTTATAAATAGTATATTTGTAATAGTAAAATTAGTTATTTATGTCAAATTTTATTTACTTTTAGGTTTATTATGAGAATATGTCTTATTCATGACATGTGATATATTTTGATGTTAAGTTTGGTTTCTTTTTTGAATCTTATGCACCCTCATTTGCATACATTTCTATATGTTCAACTATATTTTTGTCTTATATGCATTTTTTTCCACACATTCTTATCATTTATAGGCTTAAATTCCCATTCATTTACTCTTTATCTTGAGAATCCATGTTCCTTGTATTGGATAAATTATGTAGTGTGTAAGAGTGATCCCGTGTGATGTAGATTTGACACAAAAAATAATTAAAATTAATGAATTCCCCCTTTTCAGTTTCCTTATAGCCATTGAGCATCAACTTAGTACACACTTATGTGAAGTTTTGTATAACTTGACATTTAATGACATTCATTCAAGCATTCATAGACATCCAATTCATATTTGTTCATTTGATTATCTTTTACATTTTCAAGGAGCACATTTAGGAACACTTGGATTTAAATCATTAAGAGGAACAATACTTTGTATGAAAATCAACATCTAGATTAGTTGCATGCTTGATTATTGTTTGTTGATCTTGTAAAGATTGTAAAATTATTCTAATTAAGGTGGTCAACCTAGGATCACTTGGCCTTATGATCTGATGGTCTCCCTAGGGCATTTTTAAATTCAATCTTTAATAGACAATAAGGAGTAGATATTTCAATGAAATGGATAATAAATGTTTACAACATTGCACTAGATTAGAGCCATGCATTAGGGATTGGATCTATTGGGCACAAAATTGAACCATAGCTATGGAATCAACATTAGGTAAGTTATAGATTTTATATAATTCTAAATAATAGGCATCTAAAGTTTTTCTACATTAGGGTATTGACTTTTGTGTTTCATTAGATCTTTATCTTCATTGTTGTTCCACAAGTCAAGCATGCATGTATCCATTTTGTATTTAATTTCCTAAACTAGTATTGATTAACATGCTTTTATCATACCTAGCTATCCATTATTTAATGTAGGTTATTTTTTCTTGATTTGTATGTATTTATTTACTTAGCCTAGATTAGCATTAGGGAAATGTTATTTTATTTCTTTTTGGTGAACCCATATGATTTCACATCACCCTAAGGTTTGTACATTAGTTTCTTTTAAGGTTTTAGATCTATAATTTTTGGTTGCATTATCATTTTTTAGTTCTTTTTAGGGTTTGCATGCCTATACTCTTTCCATTTTATTGTTAAATAACCACTTTAGGATTTGTGCCTTTCTTTGTGAGCTCCATTTTTGCTTATTCCACCCATCCTTTAATTACATTTTATTAGGGATTCATTTTTAAATTTGATGTACCTCACTAATATTTTTTATTTAAAAAGTCGAAAGTGTTTTATTGTGTTTTTCTTCTATCTACCATAAGTTATTACATTGTTTATACCATAAGCTACTAATGATACTGCTTTGGGAAGGAATGCTCACCTATACCTAATATGGCTACCCATTCTAATCAAATTATAATATTTTATTATGCTGATGTTGAGAACAATGGGGATAATTATGATCTTAATGCCCATGTCAACAATAAGAATTTATCAATGAAATTTATAGCTTGGCTCATGTAGAGAACCATACATAACTAGAAAATATGATTCATAACTTATTTATCAACAAGACACGAGAATTAGAGGTCTTACAAGTTACATGTGATAAAATTGCTTCATCTAATTTTTTTGTTTGGTTTATCTACTTCTTTGCTTTAACCATTGTCCAATTTGATGCATGTTAGGATAAGTAGTACATGAAACCATCAAATATGCCTTATGAAAAAAACAATTTCTTGGAGGATGAGGATTTTCAATTTAATCATTTATTTGATGATCCATGAGTATTCATAGCCCATATACACATAGTTCTTATTTTTATTTTATTGTTCAATTGAGCATTCTTTATTATTCCTTACTTGTGTTTAATATACTCATTTCATATTCTATATCTTTTTTATGTTTTACCTCCCTAACTTAGAGTAGTTTACATTTTTTTATTTAATGTATTTTACTTATTCACATATTATTTATTTCCCTTACAAACATTATCCTTATTTTCATTCATTTTCACCAAATTGTTTTTTTAATTTTCCTTGCTTCTTAATTTTATAATTGTTATGATTACTTATGCTTGCCTTTAACCATGATAATTTTTTTATAATTTTTCTGCCTATATATTAATGATCCCCATAACCATCTCTTATGATGCCTATATTCTACTTTAATTACTTAATACATATGACTTGATATGTGTAGACACTTAAATGTCTTGATTGATGCTATACATCTGATTCTGATAAATTAACATCATTTCCTCCTAAATCACTTTGAACTAACCAATTAATTAAACAATCAACATTATTTAGTTAAATTCAATAGATTCAACTATTAATCGAATAATTAAATTTATTGATTAATTCACCTTTCTTTTGGCTAATGTTCATCATATTTAATTAAATCAAATCATTTAATTAAATCCCCCAAAATCTTCTCATTTGATTAAATAAATCAAATCAAATGTCACAATCCCCTAATCCCTTCCAATTAATTAATCCTAAATTACTTTCTAATAATCATTAATAAATCCTCCAACTTTTAACTCTTCAAGAGTTAAATCAACCCATGGTCAACTAACCAAGTTACACATGAAATTAATTTATTTTAATTATCTAATTCCTCTATTTATCCTCACAATGGCATATTCCAAGGAATATTCCTCTCAACCACCCTCCATTCAATTTCCCTCCAAAGATTTCAAAAATCTCTTACATCTTCAATAACTCCCCTTACATCCTTTCAAATCTCCAACCACATTCATTCAATTCTTCTTACAACATTCAAATCCTCAACCATTCTCATTTATTTCTCTTACATTCTCCCCCACTCAACACATTCCCCAAAATGTGCTCCACTCTCACCCAATGAAATTATGACAAGTGTCACATTCTCATTGGCTCCCATTTTATCCCACATTCACCAATTTCACTCTTTCTTCAACCCTTCACTCCTCTAAGTAGAAGCCTCTTCTACTTGAAATGCATTTACAATCTCATGCAAAGTCATTATGCTGATTTCTTCCATCAATCATCCAATTACTATCACTATCTTTGAGGGCAATTGGTATCTATCAAATCCATTTTCATCCACAATCTTTGGCATTGTTACTCTACACCAAATTCATCAAGGATCTTAAGCTTATCAAAAGGGATTGGGAAAGGGCCACTTTCCACATCAAAGTGATGCCAACCCCCCTATAGGATGCAGGTTTGATCTATTTAGTTTGTTAACATGCTTTCATTTGATTTTTTTGTGCTTTTGTTTCATGTTTTCATCTTCATTTGATCAAGAATCTCATAGGGAATTATGTTTGTGCTAATTTGAATGACTAACCTTGTTTGTGTCGTCTTTGTTTAGCTTGGTGTATATAATCATTCACAGTGTAGCAATGTAATTTATTTTGCTGGGGAAACAATAGGGCATCTGATAAAATCAATTTTTTTTTGAATTTCAATATCGATAGTGTTATTCTTTGAACTGGTGCAACATATACCTCGCTTCAAAGAGGGGAAAAATGTAGACACTTAAACAGTCTTGATTGATACTATACATTTGATTTTGATAAATTAACACCATTTCCTCCTAAATCACTTCAAACTAACCAATTAATTAAATAATCAATATTATTTAGTTAAATTCAACAAATTTAGCTATTAATCAAATAATTAAATTTATTGATTTTCACCTTTCTTTTGGCTAATGTTCATCATATTTAATTAAATCCCCCAAAGTCTTCTCATTTGATTAAATAAATTAAATCAAATGTCACAATCCCCTAATCCCTTCCAATTAATTAATTCTGAATTAATTAATCCTAAATCACTTTCTAATCATCATTAATAAATCCTCTACCTTTTAACTCTTTAAGAGTTAAATCAACCCATGATCAACTAACCAGGTTGAACATGAAATTAATTTCTTTTAATTATCCAATTCCTTTATTTATCCTCATAATGGCATATTCCAAAGAATATTCCTCTCAACCATCCTCTATTCAATTTCCCTCCAAAAATTTCATAAATCTCTTACATATTCAATAACTCCTCTTACATCCTTTCAAATTTCCAACCACATTCATTCAATTCTTCTTACAACATTTCAAATCCTCGACCATTCTCATTTATTTCTCTTACATCCTCCTCCACTCAACACATTCCCCAAAATGTGCTCCACTCTCATCCAATGGAATTGTGACAAGTGTCACATTCTCATTGGCTCCCATTTTATCCCACATTCACCAATTTCACTCTTTCTTCAACCCTTCACTCTTATAAGTAGAAGCCTCTTCTACTTGAAATACATCCACAATCTCATGCAGAGTTATTATGCTTATTTCATCCATCAATCATCCAATTGCTATCACTATCTTTGAGGGCAATTGACATTTATCAAATCCATTTTCATCCAGAATCTTAGGCATTGTTAATCTACTCCAAATTCATCAAAGATCTTGAATCTTATCAAAAGAGATTGGGAAAGGGCCACTTTCCACATCAAAGTGACACCAATCCCCCTATGGGATGGAGGTTTGATCTATTTAGTTTGTTAACATGCTTTCCTTTGATTTTTTTGTGCTTTTGTTTCAAATTTTCATTTTCGTTTGATCAAGAATCTCATAGGGAATGATGTTTGTGCTAATTTGAATGACTAAACTTGTTTGTGTTTTCTTTGTTTAGCTTGGTACAAATCATCACTCACAATACCATACTTGGATCACATGTTATTTATGAGCCTTATCATCACGCCTATATTACTCATATGTATCTATGACTATTGAATAAATTTTATGTGACCATTTTATGCTTCATTGTGATATTATTTGTAGTGTAGGAAATTGTATACCTTTACAATTTCACACTTTGTTTGGGTCCCTTAATTTATTAGACTTAATTAATCTTTTAATTTGCCAAATTATGCATTCTAAAGCCTTATTATTCTTATTTTTTGAAAGGGAAACCAACATTTAACTAATGCAATTAATATTTTAATCACATTGGAGAATGAGTGTCTTAGATTTTTAGGCCAAGACCCATTCACCCAAGGGTGAATGGGTCCCCTTCAAGTCCCAAGACCCATTTTTAATATATTTTTGGCGATATTTTAATGACTCAAATTTCATATGCAATTGTTGGCTTTTAGAATCTAAGTTTCAAGAAACTAGATAAACACTTATAAATACATAGTATTTTTATCAATTCAAATCTTAGAACACTTAATAAGTAACTTTTGAAAGAGAAAATATTATTGTCAAAAGAATTCAAGAGAAAATTTATCAATCATTTGTTTGTAGCAGTCAAGATCTTATCATCATGTTTAATATTATGTGTGTTCATATCATCTTGTGAAGGCTAATATACATTGTTAATCCTCAAAGCATCCAAGCATTCAAGTGTCCAAAAAATCAATCAAAGCAAGATCAAGTCCTTGGAGTGATGTGTTTGACTTAAGTCCTTTAAGGGAAGCCATTGAAGGTTTGGTGAGTTGTAGCAAGCAAGTGTTCATTCATCATTTCCTTCTCCATTGTCATTATCTTCCAATCAAGTTTTAATTACCATACATGGGGTTTGATTAAGGCAAACCCCATTAAAACAAAATATTTTTTCCCTCTTTGTATGTGTAGATTATAGGTTGAGGAAGGATTGAAGATCTTGAAGAGAAATTTTACAATCTTGCATTTGCTACATTCATTGTTGTCAAGTCACAAAAACTCAGATTCAAAATTTATTTCTAGCTTTTTGATAGTGGAACTTGTACAAAACATAAGCTAAGATCCTATCTCAGAGGACTAAAAAAACAATTTTTAGGACCCATTCGCCCTAGGGTGAACTTGTCCTTCAACAAAGCTCAGATCCTACTTTTGGTGATTGGTACACGTGTCCTCACCCTTCTCATATTTTCCTACAAACTGTAGTTTCCATTTTTGTACTTTCGAGAATTTGCATTTCATGTTCTAGGTCTTATAGCTTATTTAGTTTAGGCATTGCATATCATTTCAAATTGGTTTTAGATCTATCCCATTATCTTACTACCCTAAGGAACTGAGATCTAGGTCTGATTGACTCACCGTTGAGATTGCTAATCAATCTCTACTCCTTGTGATCTCTTTCCTAATGAAATGCCCCTAGAGAAAGACACATATTGTGGATTTTTAAATTCCTATTTAGTGTCCCTCTTTCCTACCATTTCATTATCCTACCATCCAGTCACATTACCATATTATGCTTCTTGAGATATGATTTTAGATTCAAGGCATCTTTCAATTTTCATTCTCCATTGTGCTATCCTTGTCATGAGTTATCTTATTGTATTTGCATGAATTTGGACTTCCTATACTATCTTGTGCCTATATTCTCGATTGTGTTTCTAGAGCTAGCTTCACCACACACAAGAAATCATCCCTTCCCCTATCTATTTTGTGTACTTGCATGCCTTACCATGTAATAAGTGCCACATTAGGGAAACCATGCCTATCCATACTACTTACATTGCACTTATAGGGAAAATTTCACCTTACAATTTTATCATACTCGTAACAACCACATGCTTATCTTTGGTACATATTATTTCATGTCTATCATCTTTATTTTTTACTTAATTCTTATAAAATTTATTTGCGATACTTATTAATTTACATTATTTATATGTTTACATTCTTAGATTATGTTTTATTTTCATATATTATTTTCTTTCTCTTTCAATACCTTGTATATAGTGGGTGCAACCAATTGAAAGAGACATACTTATTGCTAACACTTACTTTTAAGCTTATACAATTGCACACACTAATACAAAGACTCATTACTATGTCCAAATATATCTTAATCATAACATGGTAGCTTGATGTTTTATCCTTATCACATGATTTTGTAGGGCTTGATATGCCACAACCACTCTCTATATGGGCCTAATTTTCCTAAGAATGTAGTATTTTTTTTTCCTAGATACCTAAATCATGTTCATGATTAATGCTCATTTCAACTTTGAGGAGGAACCCACTCATTGTATATTCTTTCTCTATTTTGTAGGTTTTTGTAGCGTGTGCATACCAAGGAGAAATAACACATGTAGATTTATAGTACACGTATATTGCTTTACATGGACCCCAATATCATTTTATGATTAAATATTTTAAATTTATTTTTGTAAGTTCTCATTTAGTTTACAATAAATACTCATTTAAGTTTCACATGCACTTGAAAGAGGAGGAAAAATATAACTATGAAATTAACACACCCATTCCAAATCCCATCTAGTTTTGGGCCTACTTTAAGAGAGTGTCTTTATGTGATTACATGGTGACATATGAAACTTTTATGCTAATTTTGACTTTTTTCCTAATACTTTTCATCCTCATTGACACATGCATTTTTTATGTTTGGCCATATACATGTCCTTTATGCATGCATTCCCACATATTTCCATTGCTAATGTCATAGATTCAAATTCAAGAATTCATTCACTCTTTGTCTCAAGATTCCATATTCTCTACCTTATGATATAATTCTATGTGGTTTGGGGGGAAAACCAATGTTGAGAAGATAAATTTATAATTTAAACAAAGGAAATAGGAGATTAGCATAAAAAAAGATAATCAAGATATGCAAGTGGAAGATTGTAGCAAATATGTACATGATAATTTTACTCATAGTTAGAAATGAATACCTAGTACAATATATGTTACAAATAGAGTGACTATAAATGAGGATTATTATGAATAGAAAGGGGTGAATCCTCTTTGAAATATGAAGAGATGAATGGATACACACACATGCATATAATTTTTAGTTACAAAATATTGGTTTAAATAGGTAGTTTATCTAGATAGTTAATTAGATGGTCTTATTTACATGTTAAGTCCACTTACGTCCTATGAATCTTCCTAGAATTCTTAGTTTTCATCTAGATATTATCTTATATTTTTGGAATTCTTAGTTGAGTTAGTTGTCACATGCTATAGGATTAAGACACATGTCATAATATTGTTTAATCCTATCTTTAACCTTGTCTATATAAGAAAGTTTATTGTACACTTAGTATTATATATCTCATAGATCTTAATATCATGCAAGCTCATTTCCCGTTTACTCTCTTGTGGAATGTTTTCATTGTTTTTGTAAGTGATCTCAGGTGTTCAACTAATATTTAGCTCCTACATGGTATTAGTGCCACGACCATGAAAAACCCTTCTTATATATGAGGGTATAACTATTGCTAGATGAGAGATCATGGGAATTTTTACTAAGGTTGAGTATGCTCTTCTCTTGCATCATATGGTGATCTCGAGAATAAAAAAACTTGAAAAAACACTAGATTTGGGGTTTCCTCTTTATGGGTTTCTATTGAAAGTTTATATTGGAGAATTTTGGAGGTAATATAAGGTCACCATTAAGTCAAAGGCATCAAATAAAGTCAGGATTGTTTTTTGTTTCATCAAAATCTGACATATTTTCCCAGATCTATAAGGGTTTCAAGTTGGGAGGTGGTTTCCAGATCTGAAAGTAGCTGATATTCTGGAGAATTTTAGGCCAAACACAAAAATTTCCATTATGCTTGAAAGACCCAAAAACCCTAATATCATCTATCAAATCATCGAAAAATTCTACAAGGCCTTAGAGGATTTTTTCAAAATTTCATTGCCAAAACTGTCTATATTGTATGAATCCGTATGGTCCACACCAATGTTGGTATCATCAATAGTTGCATGTGCTAGTTGGTAGAAGTTTTATATACTCTACAAGGAATATTCCTTCACTAGTGTAAAGTTTTCATCACCCTGCATCAGCAACTATCACAACACATACTCTAGTATGATTGCCACAATTTTAAAATTCAAAATTTTTTCTTTAAAAAAAAATTGTTCTAGTGCTTGGTTGTGTCGATAGTTTCCTTGTGATGAGAGGGGATAGCACGAGGCTTAAATAATTGATGGTGCACAAAGTACTAACCGACCTCCACCACCGAGGTACCACCTTGCCAATGCTCACTGAATTGTAGGAAAAGGGAGGCCTTATAACCTAGGTCATAAAACACCACTATTTTTCTACGTTCATTCAAGAATGTCCTAGGAGTCCCAATTTGATTGACTAACAACCTCACAAGGTGAGTCAATTATCAATAAGGAGGACCTAGGAGGGGGCTCTCTAATATTTTAGGGGTTCACCACCAAACAAAATCTTGGAAAAGACAAATAAGCATTCAACTCACAAAACCTAGTAATGCAAGCCAAATAATGAGTGAAAATGATGAAATTAAGCAACACCAAGTTAGGGTATGTGTACCTAGGAAGTCTAGAAATGTAATGAGGATTCCAAAAATGTAAAGAAGCTTTCAAAATATGTTATGGAGGACAAAGATGCCCTTACTGTTGTCTTAGTCCCGTTGCTGTTTTTCAGGGAAAATGCAGAATCTTCAGATGTTAGAACCGGGTCTGAAAGAACTTTTGAAAAAAGACTTGAGGAGGACTAAAATGCCCTAGGTGGTGACTTAGTCCCATTCTGAATTTCTAAAATATTTTAATGTGGTCCTGAGGTCTAAGGTTTGTGCTTCCTTCTTCTTCGATCTCATGTTCCGAAACTTTCGAATCTAGCCTGTAGGCGAGTTTTCGTGAAGATGACAACTTTGTAATGCAACTTTGCACTCCAAATGATCTCCAAGTCTTCAACCTAAACCTACAATCACAAAAATGCAAGAGGAAAAACTTGTTGATTTTTAGTGAATGGGGGTTTGCCTTGGTCAAACCCCTTGTTGGTAATTAAACCTTGAAATGAAAGGAAATGGAGGGAAATGATGAATGAAAAACATGCAATGTTACAACTCACCAAACCCTTGTTATGAAATATTAAAAATTGTGTGAGATGGATAGCTTGAATGTAGATCTTGAATCAAAGGAATGCTTGATAGATTTTGACTTGAATTGCTTGTTTGAATCAAAACCCTACAACAAAAAATGTTAGCTCTAAAACACACATGATGCAAGAATATCCTTGATATGATTCTTGAATCTTGATGATGACTCTAAATGCTTGATGAATTTCTCTTGAATGCTCTTGTAAACTCCAATTATGCTATGAGGAATGCTCTCACAAAAGACTTGGTTTGAAATAAGTGAAGGAACCTTGTATTTATACTTATCCATGCTTAATATCTCAAAATTACACCACAACAAGCCGACATATGAATTCATTAATTAAAGGAGACCAAATCCCACCAAGATTTGAAATTAAATCTCAAAAATAGCTTAAGGGGGACTAAGACACCCTAGGTGGTTTCTTAGTCCCAAGGCATGAAACTTGGGGTACATACACCAAAAAGGGGCCCAATTAAGATGCCTCAAAATCAGGGTCCCGATACCTTTGGGGGATAAAAATGCCTTAGGTGGCATTTTAGTCCTGACACACTCAGACAAAAACATCAAATTATCATTTATGCATTAGAGAATGTCGGGATTAGCCAGAAAAAAAGATATAATTCATATGGCTTGTAGATTCAAAATAGGACCAATTAAGACATAAATAGGGATAAACAAAGCAAGGCGGGGCCAAACAAGTGTGAAAATGCAAGGGTATGCATTTTACTACACTACACTCACGGGTGACACCTTTTAATTTTATTTTTATGCTAGTGGTAGTCATGTGGGGTGATTATAATCTAGCTTGTTAGAGGCGTACTTTTTTCCCCCCAAGGCCTTAATTGGGAAAAATTTTCTATGGGCCATAACTTTCTTCCAGGGTGTCAAAATTTTGTAAAAGAGATATTGATAGAAAGATGGTTCTAAGAACTTCACAATGGTGCATTCATTTTTCTAGATTCTATTACAGGTGAATTTTATTTCATATTGAAGTTAATTTTAATTTTTGGACCTTCGAGTTCATAACTTATGCCAGATTATCCATTTTTTGTGATTCCAACGACAATTGAAAGGTAATTAGGAACTCAATCATTTAGTCTATGCACTTTTTCCAGATTTAGCCCCAAGTATTATTTATTTAGTTTTTTCATATTGGGTATCTTCACTAGTTGCTTGGACATATTTTTCTCTTGGGGCCTTCATTTTCAGTTGTGATTCATATTTGAGAGGTATCACATCAGTTTATTTTAAATATTTATCTATTTTTCTCTCTTGGTGCTTGTTGATCTAATGGTTGAACCAAGGTTTGAGGTTCTAAATACTCATAATTATCACACATGGAAGGTGAGAATTCAAAAAATACTATGGTCTAAGGGTTTGTGGTCTACCTTGGGTGACCATCGACTTGATTCTTCTAGGGAATATGAGAGATTTTCTCATAGAAAAAATTTAATGAGGCTATGGGATTGATTTCTATACATGTTTTTGATTTTTTTCTTCAATATTGAGGAGTGCACTACTCCCAAGAATGTATTGGATAAGTATAGTGATTTTTTGGGTTCATTTAGTGAGGTTATGCTATGCAATTGGAGGTAAAATTTGATGAGAAATAAACAAGTTCTTATATCAATTGTTAGGAAATTCAATCTCTATCCAAATATGACTTCGATGGATGAGATACAAGTCTTGGACTATAGAAACATGAAAATATGAAACTTATATGCAAATCTAAAAATTAAGTTGCCTTAATATGGAATTACCATGATTAGATCCATCTTCTTTATGATGCAAAAAATAGCCAACATAACATGTTTATAAACACCGCCTTATGTGAAATTATAACAACAATATATGAAAAATAATTTCACCATAAGATATCAAAAATGAGGCACACATCAGCAAAAAAAGATCATCATAAAACATAGGATTTATGTGGAGAAACCCTTGCGGGTAAAAACTCCACCAAGAAGAGAGGCCAATTATGCATTATCTTCAAATAGTCAAGATTACAATACATTCACTTCTATTCTCATCTTTTCCTCCACCATGGCAGCACTTGTGCACCTATGAACAACATGCTTATGCATCAACTCTCCCTTGTTCCTACAATGAAAATATACATTCAATTGTTGCTCATATTTTTTACATCTGAGAGGTTGAATTTATAGACTTATGAAGGAATCTAATGCACCAAACATGGCATCCAAAGATGAACCTTCATTCAAAACATCTCCAAACCTTGTATTACCTCCTCAGAATGTGAAAGGACATTGATTTTGGCTCCAATATTTTCCCTCCAAATCGGTCACCCAAACTTGGGAGATAAAGATTACATTAAATGCAATAAATGATGAAATATCAAGAGACACCTATTGCCTCATTCCAATCTTCCAATTGGAGAATACCAATGGTCACTCATTTTTCCTTTCTTTATCATTTATTATCTCATTATAGACATCAAAATGTGGGGAAAATAAAATTAAATATTTATGTCCACAAGTCACTCTTATTAGTGCTAGTGGACCCATCACCCCTTATGAATATATTATAAACAATGTTGAGAATTATTACAAAATATTTTCCCAATACACCCTAAGCTCCTAGAGACACTTTCCAAGGATGTCAGAACCATGCAATATGACATAGGATTTACAAGGTAGATGGCACCTTAATCCTAATAGAGTTGGCATCACTTTCCACTTACTCTTTTCCTACCATTGAAGACTATTTAAAAAAGTTAAGTCATTAAGGTCTCAATTGGTTGGTTGTAGTAAATATAAAAATGCTAAAGAATGCACATTCTTGATTTTCTAATTTGAAAGGTTCATTTACATACTTCTCTACTTACTTTTATTCTGAAATGAATGGTTTGGGTGATTCCTTTGTCATGCTTCCTTTTGAGATATTTTGTGATTAGTTGACTAGGGAACAAGCAAAACTTAATAAAGAAAAGAAAAGAAGAAGTCTAAACCCAAGATAGAACCTATTGATACTCCCACCTCTTCTAAAGAGGATAAAACTGTTGAAATGCACAAGACAATTGAGAGGGGGGGTGAATCAGTTGTATCAAATTCTTTACTTCTTATCTTAATCAATTCCACTTTATCTTCAATCTGTTATTAAGTGTAAACATGAAAATGAAGATAACATAAACACAACACTAGAGACACTAGATTTACGTGGAAAAACCAATGAGGGAAAAACCAAGGTGAGGATTAACTCATAGTATAGTAGTAATGCAATACCAGATACAAAAGGCTCATTACCCAATTAAAAATGCTCACTACCTAGATCAAGGGCTCACTTCCTTAGGACTCATTGTACAAAAGAGAGGCTCACTAGCTACAAAAAATACAAATAAATAAATAATGATCCACCACTAGGAGTTCCACACACTTCACAACTAGATCAGAAGATCATGAATACAATGAAGTACTATTGCCACAATTCACTCTTCCACACTTTTCTTTTTGCACTCACACACTCTTCTCTTACTCGAATCGAATGATGGATGGATATGAATTTTGCTACAACTTAACTTGTATTTATACCATCTTCAACCTCATGAACATTCTCCACGGTTGGCTATACAATTTAATTTTACAAATTCAAACTAGGTCAACTACTCAAAATTCCCGCGGTGGATAAGAATGTGAGGGGACCAAATACATATTTAATTTAGGACCCAAACAACATCTTGGATCACACACACGCTTTCTCAAGTCGATGAAAAAGCTAAATGTAACATGTAGACACCAAGTCATCCAAACCTAATGAAAACACCAATGAACTTTGAAGTACACACATCTTTAGCAAGATAAACACACATGGATTGTTCAACATGCTTTACCAATATTTTTACCATCTCTAAGAACAACTTAAATACATTCGCAACAACTTCAACAAACTTCATTTGCAAAGAGCACTTCACCAATTCAACTGGGACAACCAACAAAAACATAGACTTTGGAGCAGGGCTTCCAAAGCACCAAACCATAAGAAAATTTGTCAGAACACCAAAATTATCATAAAGAGTGATCTCCTAGATCTGCAAGATTCGAGGCCAAATATCAGAAGACTATGAAGCCAAAAAATTTCTCCCAGTCAATAACTAGATAAATCTGACAAACTAGTTCGCACACCAATGACCCTAACTTTTTCTCCATCAAACTAGAAACTAAAACTTGGAATATATGATCCATTTAAGCTTATGAACACACCTATAAATCTACATAGGCATTGGGTCAACACAAGAGAAACACATACCACAATACCGAATCACGCTCAAAACACACTTCAACACAACTTTCATTATATTTCAAATTTTCTCAAGAGCAGTTGGCAAAATCCAACTTACTCACCTTGTAAAGTGTTGACATCAATGACAACATTAATGAAAACACCACCAAACACATCCATACTTGCAAAAATCTCCCCCTTTATCATTGATGGCAACACATTATGTGAAAAACCATCAAAGATAGCATACATGATTCTTTAGAAGTGACAACTTGCCAAGCATAAAAGTTTCACATGATTCTCTCTCCCATCTTACATGATTTTTAGAAGCGACAACCTGCGAATCATACAATTTTCACATGATCCTCTCTCCCCCTTTTACATCAATGTCAAAGGACATTCTTTACATACAAAGCTTTATTCACTCCCCCTAAGGAGTGCATCAACATCTCATACTGCAACAATACACTTTTCTACTCCTCCTGAGGAGTAGACCTCAATCATCAGTCCAGAACAAAGAAGGTCTATGAATCTATTGGACTGATGCACCTCCATGTGCACTTAATTCAAGGAAGGAGGGGAAAAAACCCCTAAATTCTCTCTAAGATACTCAAAAGTATCCTTTGGAAGGGCTTTAGTGAATATGTCTGCAACTTGTTCTTTGGTAGGTACATATTCAAGTCTAACTTCATTCCTCAATACTTTCTCCCTGAAGAAGTGATACTTGATTGTTATATGCTTTGTTATAGAATGCATCACTATATTCTTTGAAATATTTATAGCTCTTGTATTGTCACAATAGATAGAAGTAGGTTCATCACTTACCACACCTATATCCATCAAAGTTTTCTTCATCCAAAGTACTTGTGTATAGTAGGATGTTGCTGCAATATATTCTGCTTCTACAGTGAATAAAGAAACTGAATCATGTTTCTTGCTCAACCATGAAACTAATCTTCCTCCAAGAAAGAATGCTCCTCCACTTGTACTTTTCCGGTCATCTATACATCCAACCCAATCAACATTAGTGTAGGCACTCAAAGTGAAATCATTGTCCTTCAGATACCATAGTCCATAGTTTGGAGTTCCTTTAAGATATCTGAATATCCTCTTCACAACTTTAACATGTTCTTCCTTTGGTTCTGCTTGAAATCTTGCAACTAAACATACTACATGGATAATGTCTGGTCTAGTAGCAGTAAGATATAAAATTCCACCAATCATGGATCTGTACATGCTCTGATCAACTTTAGCAGATTCATCATCCTTACTTAACTTGTATCCAGTTACCATAGGGGTACATACTGGTTTGGAGTCATCCATTCCAAACTTTTTCAACAATTCCTTAACATACTTAGATTGTGAAATGAATATCCCTTTGTCAGTTTGATTAACTTGAAGTCCAAGGAAGAAGTTCAGTTCACCAATCACAGACATTTCAAATTATTTTTGCATCTCTTCAAAAAACATCTTACACATACCTTCATTACCACCAAAAATTATGTCATCAACATAGACTACAATTATCAGAATCTTGTCTCTTTCAACTTTGAAATAAAGAGTGTTGTCTGTAGACCCTTTGCTGAATCCTTGCTTTGTCAAGTATTTATCCACTCTAGCATACTAAGCTATGGGTGCTTTCTTCAATCCATATAATGCTTTCTTCAACTTACAAACCATTTCCAATTTGTCTAACAGTGAAAATCCTTCTGGTTTCTCCATATATACATCTTCTTCTAGTTCTCCATTTAGAAATGCAGATTTGACATCCATCTGATATACTTTGAAGTCTTTATGAGCTAAAAATCCCAAGAACATCTAAATGGATTCCATCCTTGCTATAGGTGCAAAATTTTCTTCAAAATCTATTCCTTCAACTTGTGAGTATCCTTTACATACAAGTCTTGCTTTATTTCTTACCACTTCACCATCTTCATTCAATTTATTTATGAATACCCATTTAGAACCAATTACATTCTTGTTTGCAGGTATATGGACTAGTTCCCATGTCTCATTTTTCTCTATCTATTGTAGTTCCTCTTTCATTGCTCTAAACCAAATTTCATCATCACATGATTCAATCACGGTTTTAGGTTCTATCTTAGAAAGTAAACACGAGCTTACCTCAACCAATTTGCTTCTTGTCTTTACTCCACTTTTGCCTCTAATTATTTGTTCCTCCGGATGATTTTTCTAAACATATTTAGTAGTCTTGGGTGCAGGTTTTGGATTTTCTTCTTCTTTTTCACTTTGTTCTTTCTCTTCCTTCTCTTCTTCTTGTATTTTCACAAAGATAGGCTCATCAGGTTCAACTTCATTTATTTCCACTGGTCTATACATAGCTTCATCAACCTTCACATTAGTACTTTCAATGATTTTCCTAGGTCTCTTGTTAAAGCATTTATAAGCCTTACTATTATTTGAATATCCAAGGAAAATTCCTTCATCACATCTAGCATCAAATTTTCCAATATTTTCTTCATCTCTTCTAATGTAATATCTACTTCCAAATACCTTAAAGTATTTCATAGTAGGAGTTTGACCAATCCATAACTCATAAGGAGTCTTAGTGTTGTTACCTTTGACTTGAACTCTATTAAGAATATAAACAATAGTGTGAATGGATTCTCTCCAATACATATTAGGAACATTTTCTTCTTTCATCATAGTTCTAGCAGCCTCTTGCATAGTTTAGTTCTTCCTTTCTACAACTCCATTCTGCTACGGGGTTCTAGGAGCAGAATAATGTCTTTTTATACCATGTTCTTCATAAAATGCATTAAACTCTCTAGATGTAAATTCTCCACCTCTATCAGCTCTCAAAGATTTTATTCTTAGGTTTACCTCATTTTCTACTCTTGCCTTAAACACCTTGAATCTATTAAGAGCTTGAGACTTTTCTCTAAGAAATGTAACCCATGTCATCCTAGAGTAATCATCAATTAAAATCATCAAGTACCTATCACCATTCATGATTCTTGTTCTTGTAGGACCATAAAGGTCTGTATGGATTAATTCTAGCATTCCGATAGATGATTGATCCTTTGATTTAAAATGTTTCCTTGTCTGTTTTCCCATCTGAAAAATTCTACAAATTTAATTTGAAGGCTTTATGATTCTAGGCAGATCTCTGACATCTTCTCTAGAACTGATCCTAACCAGATTATCAAAATTCACATTTCCCATCCTTTGGTGCCAGAGCCAACCCTCACTAATGTGGGAAACAAAAAATTGACCATCACCACCTTTGAGTTGATAGATGTTTCCACAAGTTCTTCTTCTAGTTGCAACCACAATTCCAAATCCTTTTTTGATCTCACAAGTGTTATCTTGAAACACAAGCTTAAAACCTTTGCTGCACATTTCTCCAACACTTAAAAGATTATGCCTTAAACCCTTTACATAATAGACATCATTAGTGTTATGTTTTCCATCAAAGCTAATTGTTCCTTTACTGACAATCTTATTACCAAAATCATCTCCAAACATGACTATACCTCCATCATACTTCTCAAGTTTAGTAAACTTACTCTTATCTCTAGTCATATGATTTGAACATACACTGTAAATTACCCAAAAAGTCTTCATCATGTCTGGCATGAAAAGTAGTTACTAGAGTGCCTTTTGATTCATTCTTCTTACACTCCAGACTAGGCTCTTTTTCATATTTCTTTTCCAATGATAGAAACAAAAATTCATCTTTGTCTTCTTCAAGGTCTGATTCATCATCAAAAATTCTTGCATCTTCCTTAACATAATACAACTTCTTCAACTTCTTATCCTTCTTATCCTTATCCTTATGGTTATTATTATTATCCTTATTCTTCTTTTGTGTAGCTCTATTAGGACATCTTGATGCATAATGACCAATATTTCCACAACTAAAACACTTAAAAGGCAACTTACCTTTATATTTACCAGTACCTTTCTTCAATCTCCTTGTGAAATTTGCTTCCAAATCTTCTGCTTCATCATCATCATCATCATCTTCTATCTTCAAGGCTTTAAAGGTTGTTTCAATATTCTCCTTATCTCTTGCAAATTTTCTCATCTCAAATGCAGTCAAGACACCAAATAGATGTTCCTTAGTGAATGTCTTCAGATCATACTATTCTTCAAGTATAGATACTTTGTCACTATAATTGTCTGGTAAGGTCATCAAGATCTTCCAAATTATATCTTCATATTTCATGGTACCACCTTGATTCTTGACTTTAGTTGCTATGGTTTCAACTCTCTGATAATAGCTTGCAATATATTCTCCATCTTCCATTCTTAGATTCTCAATTTTTCGCTTAGCAGCTAGTTTCCTTGACAATTTTACTCGCTCATTCCCTTCATAAATGTCTTTCAATTTTGTCCACATTTCATTTGTAGTAGTTAAAAAAATAAAATTTGATCTTTCAGTTTTAGATAATGCACTAAAGATAGAAAACCTTTCTCTTTCATTTTCTTCAAAGGTTGCAACCTCATCAGTAGAGGAAGGTCTAGCTGCTAGAATCATATACTTTGTCTCCACAACTTTCCAGGTATTAAAACTGAGCAAAATTAGATAACTCCTCATCTTGTCTTTCCAATCACTGTAATCGACTCCATCAAACATAGGAAGCTGCAACTTCTTGTTGGATGTTGTGGTTGTGTTGCTGATATGTGGTTGTCATTGATGTCAACACTATTAGCATTAATGATGCTGAAGGCTATATATGTCGAGGATATTGAGAAAATTGTAAAGAATATAGTATAGGCAACCAATGGAGCTGATAAGGTTAGAATTTTGAAAAGTCCTATATGTTGAAGATCTGAAGGTGCACTTCAAAGGGTTTGTTGCTAAAGCTTTCTAGTATGTTGTCCGAAAGTTTCAGAGGTTCACATAAATATTTGTGGGAGTTATGAAGATCTGTGTGCCTACAGTTATTTAGTTTTTGTAGATAGTGTTCTTGGATGAAACAAATGAAATTCTGGTAATTTTATGAGTTGCAGATGTACCTATGATGTTCATGGATGAGTCTAGATCGTGCTCTATCCTTGTTGTACATCCGCATTGATTGAAGTGTTCGTGATTGGATATTTTTCTGATGTGTTCCTGAGTTTTCATTTTCTTGGCCAACATGATGGTGTTAGCGTGTTGTGGATCTATGAGGATTAGTATTTTATTGTTTGTCATGTTTTTAGGTGTTTGTTTGGGTCCTCACTATGTTGTGATCAACTTGTATTGGTGCGTATTGAAATTTATTTATGTATTAAGGCCAACAATTGTAATTTATTCTTTATTTGTGGCCAACTGAACAGTGGATGTAAATCCATGTAGCAGATATATATATGAGATTATTTTCCTCATTTAGCAAGGGTGATCAAGTGTACAAGTGATGTACATGTGCGAATAAAGATTAGATCATTCATAGCAGAATGTGGAAGAGATTGAGCAGAGGGTGGAAGAGTTTGCAGAAGTTATTGTGCACCTAACTGGAATTGTAATCAGGCTTTTATAGAAGCTAATTTCTTAGTTCAACTTTATCAGATGGATTTAATTTGATTGTCTTATGTAAGGCAGTGAGCCTTCCCTTTGAGTAGTGTGCTCTAGATAGTGCACTTGAATGCAAGTGCATTCCTTTTTATTGTTCATTATACTTCTAATAGGGTATAATCTTGTGTACTAACATCCACCGTGGGTTTTCCCCCAATAGGGTTTCCACGTATAAAATCTTGGTGTTTATGTGTCTCTGATGTGATGTTGATTTAATGCTTGCACTGTTAATTATCAGATCTGTGATCTAAAGTTGATTAATGTTGTATAAGTTTGATTTTGGTAACAACTGATTCACCTCCCCTCTTAGTTGTCTATCCTTGTTTTGCCAACATTTGGTATCAGAGCTAGTTCCTCTGAAGAAGCCTAACAACTTGAGGTGATTTGAGATGGTATCATACAAGAATGATACTCCTAGATTCTATGGTTCAAAATAATCTCTATGGAAAGTCAGGATGGAATGTCATTTGAGTTGCATTGGTGAACCCTTCTGGAAGATTACACAAAGTGCATATACTATTCCTTAGAATGGTCCTTCCTCTAAAGATGAAATCAAGCAAAGATAAATTAATACCAGGGCAGTAGAAAAATTGGTGAGTGCTTTGATAGATTCATAAATGGCAAATGTGTTAGGATTGAAGACTGCATACCGGATCTGGAAAAAGTTGGAAACATTGTATGAAGGAGATGCATTGGTGAAAAGTGCTAAGCTACAAATTCTAAAAGGCAAATGGGAGAGCTTGAAGATGAGTGAAGATGAAAAAATCTTTTCCTTCTTGCAAAAGATAAATGAATTAGTGATGGACATTATATGTGCTAGTGGAACTTTGGATGAAGATGAAATTGTGGCTAAGATACTTAGATCTGTGTCCCCTTCCTACAATACAAAAAATCATGCTATTGATGAACTCAGGACAGTGACAAATATTACAAGAGACATGTTGATTGGAAAACTTGTTGCATTCGAATTGAGTGAATTTGGTGAGTCTACTCCTAAGATTGAATGTGCCTTCAAGGCTACTGTATCTGGAAAAAGAAAGTAGAGATATGATTCAAGAGAGAGTTCCAAGAGAACATCCAAGTATGAAGATGAGTTGAAGCAGATTGAAGATGAAGAAAGGGAATTTGAAGAACTAGAAGCATTTATTGTGAAAAGAGAATCAAGAGGTCATGTTAAGTACAAAGGAAAGTTACCTATTAAGTGTTTTTCTTGCAGTAAGATAAGTCATTTTGCATCTAGATGTCTTGAAAGAGTTTCAAAGTACAAACCTAAGAACACTAGATTTCAAAGGAAATGTTATTATGCTGAAGAAGGTGTAACTGATGAAGAATCTGATAAAGAAACTGGAAATGAAGATGAATGGGTATTTATTGCTATCAAAGAAAATGGTCAGGTGTCCACTAAATCTGCTAGTAATGTGAATGTTGAGAAAGCTCTTGCAGATAAAATTGAAGACAAAGATGAGTGGGTAATTGACATCAGATGATCACATCATATGATTGGTGACAAAGGCAAGCTTGTAAGCTTGGAAAACTACGATGGTGGAGTTGTGAGATTCAGAGACAACAGTTCTGGTGTGATTCGTGGAAGAGGCACTATTTCTTTTGGTGGTAATCATAATAGTGATGATGTTCTTTATGTAGAAGGATTAAAGCATAACTTATTGAGTGTTGGATAGATGGTAGACAAGGGTTACAATATGCAGTTCAAGGATGGTAAGTGCAAAAATAAGGGGAAGTTTTGGAAATATGATTGCTTCAGGTACAAAGACAAAAGATAATATCTTTCATTTGAGTGCTACTAGTAAAATTTGTTTGATTGCTCAAGTTGATGTAAGCTGGTTATGACATAGGAGGTTGTGTCATATGAAATTTGATAAAATTTTCAAGATAAGCTCTACTCAAGCAGTTAGAGATTTGCCTAAGTTAGTGAAGCCTACTAATACTATGTGCAAGGAATGTTAGATGGGAAAACAAACAAGAAATTATTTTCAGAGAAAATAGTATAGCTCTAATGGAGTACTGGATTTGATGTACATACTGATGTATGTGGTCCATCTAGAATTAGAAGCCTATAAGGTGAAATGTATTTTATGTTGCTCATTGATGATTATTCTAGAATGATATGGGTTACTTTCTTAAGAGAAAAACATGAAGCATTAGAAAAATTCAAAAGTTGCAAAGCTATGGCAGAAAATGAGATAGGTAAAAAGATCAAATGCCTAAGATCAGACAGAGATGGTGAATTCACTTCAAGGGAATTCAATTCTTTTTGTGAAGAGCATGGAATCCAAAGGCATCTATCTGCTCCCCAGACCCCTCAACAAAATGGAGTTGTTGAAATAAAGAACAAAACCATTCTAGACACTGCTAGAACCATGATGCTGGAATAAAATGTTCCTCACTTCTACTAGAGAGAAGCTGTAAGTACTGCTATGTACACCATTAAGAGGGTAAGCATCAACATTAATATTGGTAAGACACCTTTTGAGCTATGGTTTGGTTATAAGCCTACCGTTAAGTATTTCAAATTTTTTGGAAGCAAATGCTACATCAAGAGAGATGATGATATAGGCAAATTTGATGCTAGAAGTGATGAATAAATATTTCTAAGATACTCTACTAAAAGCGAGGCTTATCGATGCTTTAATAAGAGGTTGAAGAAAATGGTTGAAAGTGCAAATGTCAAAGTTGATGAATATTTTGATAAACCATCCAAATCTAATGAATATGATTCAGATGATCAACATGATAATGCTAACAATGGAAGTAATGTTCAGGAACATAATCAACTTCAAATTATTTTGGTGAACCAAGGAAATCAAGAACCATAAGCTAGCAGAAGTGCAAAAGAAAGAACACAAGAACAAGAGGTAAGAGAAAATCTCAAAACTCCTAAATATGTAAGGCGAAATCATTCTGATAGTAAAATCATAGAAGACAAGAGAAAAGGTGTGCAAACTAGAAGAAGAATTTTGGAAGACTATTGTCTAATCTCTAAAGCTGACCCTAGAAAAATCAATAAAGCATGCAAGGATGAACATTGGATGGAAGCCATGAAAGAAGAACTGATGCAAATACAAAAAAATGATACATGGGATCTTGTTCCTAGACCTCAAAACAAAAATGTGATTGGAACCAAGTGGGTGTTCCGGAATAAGCCGAATGAACAAGGTGATATGGTTAGGAACAAAGAAAAACTAGTTTGCAAAGGATACTCACATATGGAAGGTATTGATTTTGAAGAAATTTTTTCTTCTATTGCTAGAATTGAAGCTGCAAGATTATTTCTTGCTTATGATACTTTTAAGAACTACAAGTTTATCAGATGGATGTAAAGTCAACATAATTTCTGAATGGTGAACTAGAAGAAGTTTATGTTGAACAACTAGATGGATTTTAGTTGACTGATGAAAAGGACACGGTATGCTGATTGAAGAAAGCTCTATATGGACCTAAGCAAGCTCCTAGAGCTTGGTATGCTAGATTGGATAGATACTTTTTGAAACTTGGATTCAATAAAGGTACTACTGACAACAATTTGTATTTCAAATTGGAATAAAATAAAGAACTGATCATTGAAGTCTTTGTTGATGATGTATTTTTGAAGGTGATGATGATTTATATATGAAGTTTTTCGATGAAATGAAAAGTGAATTTGAAATGTCAATGATAGGAGAGCTAAAATTATTTTTAGGATTGCAAATCACTCAGTTAGATGATGGAATTTTTGTATCTCAGTCCAAGTATGTGAAAGAGTTACTGAAAGAGTTTGACATGGAAGACTCAAAGCCAATTGGTACACCTATGGTGACCAGATGCAAACTTACACAGAATGATGATTCTCCTAAAGAAAACTAGACAAGATACATGTCAATGATTGGTGGATTAATCTACTTGACTTAGACTAGACCATATATAATGAATGTTGTGTGCATGGTTGCTAGATTTCAAGCTGATCCTAAAGAGTCTCATGTGACTGTTGTGAAAAGAATTTTCAGATATCTAAAAGGAACAATTGATCTTGGTAATTGGTATCCTAAGGATGGTGATCTTATCCTAAGTGATTTTACTGATGTTGATTGGGAAAGAGATGTAGATGACATGAAGAGTACTAGTGGTGGTGTATTCTTCTTGGGAAAGAAGTTGGTATCTTGGCTAAGCAAAAAGCATAACTTAGTTTCATTATCTACTGCTGAGGCAAAATATATTGTTGCTGCAAATAGTTATACCCAAGTATTGTGGATGAAACAAATGTTGATAGATGTCAGAATTGAGTATGAAGAACCCATTTCCATATTTTGTGACAATTCAAGTGCCATTAACATTTCTAAGAATCCAGTATTGCATTCAAAGACAAAGCATTTATCCATCAAGTATCACTTTTTGAGAGACAAAGTAAGTGACAAAGAAGTTAGATTGGAGTACATACCGACCAAAGAGAAAATTGTAGATATCTTTACCAAGCCATTGGATAAGAATAATTTTCAGTACCTCAGAGGCAAGTTAGGGGTAATTTCCCCTCCTAATCAGAACTAAGATGGAGTTATTTGCATTAGTCTGTGAATTCATAGCGATATCTTATTTCAAATTGATGTTGTAGTGGTTGCTATTCAGGGGGAGTAGTTAGATGATTCAAATTTGTGATCAGAACATGTGTACCTTTTTCATTGATGTCAAAGGGGGAGATAAATAATGTGAAAAATGTGGGAAAGAAGAGCAATGAAGGAAACATAAAATAGTGCACAATCTCAGGGGGAGATTGTTGGAGAAGAGTTAGTTGGATTGATGGTATTATTTTTCACATCATGTGTTTCCATCAATGCCAAAGGGGGAGATTGTTGGATGTTGTGGTTGTGTTGCTGATATGTGGTTGTCATTGATGCCAACACTATTAGCATTAATGATGTTGAAGGCTGTATATGTCGAGGATATTGAGAAAATTGTAAAGAATATAGTATAGGAAGCCAGTGGAGCTGAGAAGGTCAAAATATTGGAAAGTCATGTATGTTGAAGATCTGAAGGTGTGCTTGAAAGGGTTTGTTTCTAAATATTTCTAGTATGTTGTCTGAAAGTTTCAGAGGTTCACACAAATATTTGTAGAAGTTATGAAGATCTGTGTACCTACAATTATTCAATTTTTGTAAATGGTGTTCTTGGATGAAACAAATGAAATTTTGGTAATTTCATGAGTTGTGCATGTACCTATGATGTTCATGGATGAGTCTAGATCATTCTCTATCCTTTCTGTACGTCCGCATTGATTGAAGTGTTCATGATCAGATATTTTTCTGATGTGTGCCCGAGTTTTCATGTTCTTGGCAGACATGATGGTGTTAGCGTGTTGCAGATCTATGAGGATTAATATTTTATTGTTTGGAATGTTTTCAGGTGTTTTTTTGGGTCCTCACTATGTTGTGACCGAATTGTGTTGGTGTGGATTGAAATTTATTTATGTATTAATGCTGACAGTTGTAATTTATTCTTTATTGTGGCCGACTGAACAGTGGATGTAAATCCATGTAGCAGATATATATATATATGAGATTTTTTTCCTCATTTAGTGGGGGTGCTCAAGTGTACAAGTGATGTACATGTATGAATAAAGGTCAGATCATTCGGAGCAGAGTGTGGAAGAGATTGAGCAAAGGGTGGAAGATTTTGCAGAAGTTATTGTGCGCCTAACCAGAATTGTAATCAAAATTTTGTAGAAGCTAATTTCTCCGTTCAACTTCATTAGATGGATTTAATCTGATTGTCTTATGTAAGAAAGTGAGCCTTCCCTTTGAGAAGTGTGCTCTAGGTAGTGCACCTGAATGAAAGTGCATTCCTTTTTATTCTTCATTATACTTCTAATAGGGTATAATCTTGTGGACTAACATCCATCGTGGTTTTTCCCCTAACAGGGTTTCCACATATAAAATCTTGGTGTTTATGTGTCTCTAATGTGATGTTGATTTAATGATTGCACTGTTAATTATTGGATCTCTGATCTAAAGTTGATTAATTTTGTATAAGTTTGATTTTGGTAACAACTGATTCACCCCCCTCTTAGTTGTCTATCCTTGTTTTGCCAACACTTGTGCACCATCTAATCTACCTCAAGTGGTTAATCTTTTCTCTGAGGAACCAGAGCTCTGATACCACTTGTTTAAATGCACAGGACAACTGAGAGGGGGGGTTGAATTAGTTGTATCAAATTCTTTACTTCTATCTTAATCAATTCCAATTTATCTTCAACTTGTTATCAAGTGTAAACATGAAAATGCAGATAACATAAACATAACACTAGAGACACCAAATTTATGTGGAAAACCTAATGAGGGAAAAACTGTGGTGAGGATTAACTCACAGTTTAGTAGTAATGCAATACCAAATACAAAAGGCTCACTGCTAGAGGGCTCACTGCCCAATTAAAAAAGGCTCACTACCTAGATCAAGGGCTCATTTCCTTAGGACTCACTGTCCAAAAGAAAGGCTCACTACCTACAAAAAATACAAAGAATAGATAATGATCCACCACTAGGAGTTCCACATACTTCGCAACCAGATCAGAAGATCATGAATACAATGAAGTACTATTACCACAATTCTCTCTTCCACACTCTTCTTTTCAAACTTGTTCGTACACTCTTCTCTTACTCAGATCGAATGATGGATGGATATGAAATTGGCTACAACTTAACTTGTATTTATACCATCTTCAACCTTAGGAAAATTCTCTAAGGTCAGCTATACAATTTCATTTTATAATTTCAAACTAGGTCGGCTACTCAACATTCCCGTGGTGGATAAGAATGTGAGGGGACCAAAATCATATTTAATTTAGGACCCAAACAACATCTTTAATCATGCACATGCTTTCTCAAGTCGATGCAAAAGCTAAATGTAACGTGTAGACACCAGGTCGACCAAACCTAATGAAAACACCAATGAAATTTGAAGTACACACATCTTTAACAAGATAAACACACGCGGATTGTTCAACGCACTTTACCAATATTTTTACCATCTCTAAGAACAACTCAGTTACATCCGCAACAACTTCAACAAACTTCATTTGCAAAGAGAACTTCACTAGTTCAACCGGGACAACCAACAAAAAAATAGAGACTTCGAAGCAGGGCTTCGAGAGCACCAAACCACAAGAAAATTTTTCAAAACAACGAAATAACCATAAAGAGTGATCTCCCAGATCTGCAAGATTCAAGGCCAAATATCAGAAGACTGCAGAGCCAAAACATTTCTCTCAGTCAATAACCAGATAAATCTGACAAACTAGTTCGCAAATCGGTCAACCTAACTTTTTCTCTCCATCAAACCAAAAACTAAAACTTAGAATATATGATCCATTTAAGCTTATGAACACACCTATAAATCTGCATAGGAATTGGGTCAACATAGGAGAAACACAAACCACAATACCAGATCACACTCAAAACACACTTCAACACAACTTTCATTATATTTCAAATTTTCTCAAGAGCAATTGGAAAAATCTAACTTACTCAGCTTGTAAAGTGTTGACATCAATGAAAACGCCGCCAAACACATCCATACTTGCAAAAAAAACTAAAGAGAAACCCAAGTGTGGCTATAATAAACTTAGGCATGGTGAACATCTTGATGTTATAAGAAATAATTAAATCAAATGAAGCAACTTTTTTAGAAGCACAACATTGTGTTTCCTTCTTGTCTTCTAGTGTACCATCTTCTTCTTCTTCTCATACTTCATATTTGGTGTGCCTTTGCTCTCACACCCCTTTTTCCCTTAGAAAAGGAGGGGGCCCCCTTTCTTCTTTTCTTTCATTTTGTGTATCTTCGTTTCTCTTTCTTCTTTTCTTTTTTCTTCCCCTTCCCCTTCCTTTCCTTCATTTTCTTCCTTTTGTTTGATTTCGAGCTTCAAGATTTATAACTCTTGATGAAGGATATACCTTCCTTTTTGGGCGCGATCCCTATCCCTTTTCTTCCACCCTTTTTTATTTTAGTGTTATCTTTGTCAAGCTTTGTAGGTCAAAGTTTCTCCTTAGTGCATACCTTACCCTTGGTTGTTGATGATGGTACCTCAATTTGTGTGCACATCCTGTCACATCTTTTCAATCCCACACACTGGCAATAAATTTAAATGCTTTTCACACATAATTTAATGCATTTAATGCAAGGTGATAGGTCATTGGGGTTCATGTTAAAGGGAGTTTTTTTTGCCCATTTTCATTATTCACTTTGTGACATCTTACCTGGTCTACTTGTTGCCTTCACAAGCCTCATTTTTGGGACTTATTAGAGTTGGTTACTTCAATCTTGGAGAAGTAACAATATATAAACACTATCCTCAACTAGAATTAGAGGCAAGTTTTTGTAATTTTGGTGTTGTTAATGATAATTTTGTTTATTTAGTGATTAGAGGGTTGGAGGGAGATTTCTCCAAGAGGATCTCCGGTGCAGGAGCACCTGGACAAATGACTATGAAATAGGCAGTTTTAGTAATTTTTGTGTTTTTTCAATTAAGGTCATGTGGACCATTGATCTAGGAGTTAGATGTGGAATAAGGCTAGTCATTAGCTTTCAGTAGAAGTTGCGAGCTATTTGTAATGCTTAATTTTTGGGGTTTCTCACTAAATGTTAGTGGTTAGTTGGCTTTTAGCATTCGACCAAAATAAGCATTTTGAAATGTCATCACTGGTTTGGATCCATGAAGGCTTGAGCATAACTATTTGGAGAATGTATTTAGGTTGGCCTCGACCATTGTGCAAGGTTAGAAGGATTGAGGAACGTTTGTTCTTGAAAATTTTGAAAAGGTTAATGGAGGATAGTTTGTGAAAGTTAGTTACAATTTTGTGTTTTGTGAAACTGTGGTTGATCAGGATCGATCAGACTTGTAGAATGCTTTAGAAATTGATAATTGCTTTGTTTATTTTTTGGTGTGTTAGATTGTAGAGTGTGTGATTGCATTTTGCAAGTGCTTTGTTTGTTAGTTGTTTTGTTTTCTTGAAAACTCTGTCCTGACTGGTAAATTGGACAATATGGAGTCCTAGAGCCATTTCCCACCGTACCCAGTGTATGGATGCTTGGGAAATGGAGCTAGACTCCCTATACATAGATAGTTTAGGTGTAGAACAATGTAGGAATTTAGGAGGATTGGCTAAGGACTGTTCCTAGGCAGGTTTGACAGTGCCCGGCTAGGACAGTCAAGTTTACCAGTGCTAAAAAGCACTTCATTTGCAGGGTTGGCTTCTCCAGGGTAAACCCCATGGTAGAAGGGTGGAGGAAGGTCCCACAACAGCCAGGACCAAAGGAGGAGGTTTCAACATTCAAGAAACCAAGACAAAGCTTTGACAGACCTACCAGGTGGACAGGGAATAGAGAAAAACCCTAATGAATACAAAAAGAGAAAGAACATGCCTGTGTACGACCAGTCATGAAGAAAAGGTTTTGAAATGTTGTGAAGGATGGTATAAGGACTAAGAATCCAAGAAAAATATTGAAGGTTCTGTGGGAAAGTTAGGAGCAACAGTTAGTTTTCCTCAACTAGGAGGCCTAAAAGGGGCTCAAGGCTAGTAGCCTTTTCCAAACCCTAACCAAGGGTTTCTTGAAAGCGATGGAGGAATGAAGGTGAAAGGAGATCTGAGAGGGATGATAGGATGCCAAGAAGCATGATAACATGAATTAATAACCCTGCAAAGACTTGGAGAAGTATGGTGTGAAATTGGCCTTTAGGAAGGATTAAGGGTCAATGAGGACAATAGTCAAGTAGCAAGAATTGAGTGGTTTTGTTTGACAAAGGTTGGAAGAGGGGATGGTCTAGAACCAGGGGTGTCTAGAGTTGTGTCAGAGCCTAGAGGTTGGGTGGTGAAAGAAGCCACAACAGGGATTTGTTGAGGTGAGACTCGGAGCATGGAAGTGTGAGGCTTCCAACCAAACCCTCTTACACCAGATTGGTATCAGAGCAAGTTAAAGATTTGGGAAGCAATCTTGCATGTCAGATATTGAGTCAAGTGTTTCTTCCACCATGGTGACAAATGTAGAGCTAGCTAAGATGGTTGAAGAGCAAGAAGAAGACAATAAATGGTTGAGGGAAAGATTAGCTCAACTAGAGGCAGCAATGAGGAGTACACAGTTTGAGGGAAGAGTTCCAAAAGAAGAAGAGATAGCAGAGGAGGATAAAACCCCTGAACCTGACCCTGTTTTGAAGGAGGATCCTTTCTTGAAGGCATTGAAAGCCTTGAGTGGAAAATCACTTGAAGGCATACCACTATTTAGTGGAAAGATGGAACCAGACTTAGTCATGGATTGGATAGAAGGCATGGAGAATCACTTTGAGTGTGATGGAGTGACTGAAGCTTAGAAGGTGAAGGTTGCTAAGTCTAGATTGAGAGGATCAGCCTTGACATGGTGGAAGTTTGTTCAGATAGAGAGGGAAAAAGAAGGCAAATAGCTCATATCAACTTGGAAGGGAATGGTTGCTAAGGTAAAAGAAGCCTACATGCCTGATGATTATGAAATTCAACTACACAAGAAGAGACAAAGCCTAAGGCAGAAAGAACTAGATGTGAACACATATACTGAAGAATTCCAAAAGCTTTGTATGAGGTCCAATGTGATAGAGGATGAGAACCTCAAAGTGGCTAGGTATCTAAATGGTTTGAAGTGGAACATCCAAGAAGAAATGGCCTTATTAAGCCCCAAAACTGTACACCAATGTTATCAATTGGCTATCAAGATTGAAGAAAGGAACAAGAGGAAGCAAGATTAGTCTTCTAGGGGCAGAGGCAAAGGCAGGGATCAAAGAGATCAAAGAGGACAGCGAGGAGGTTACCAAGGAAGAGGTAGTGACCAAAGAAACCAAGGAGAATCAAAGCTCACTGAGCATGGAGGTGAAACATCTTCAAGAGGAGGATTTAACAGAGGAAGAGGACCTCAAGGAGGTTCAAACAAAGGAAGAGGAGCAGGTAGGAGTAATTCTTACTTTGTAAACATGAAGTGTTATCCTTGTAACCAACTAGGTCACCTAGCTTATAGATGCCCGAAGAAAGTTTCTTCTTCAAGCAATGAAAAGAGAGTGGCTTATGCAAAAGAGGACACCATGAGTCCTAAGACAACTGAGATCAGTCATATTGAGTCTGAAAATGGGGAGAGTTTGATGTTTAGAAGAGTGCCGATAAGGCAACCGGTCAAAGAAGAACCGAAGCAAAGAAGAGCTCTTTTTAGAGTAAGGTGCAAGATACTCGGTAAAGTATGCAAAGTGATAGTAGACTCAGGTTCCACAGACAATATAATCTCAGAGGAGGTAGTAACTAAACTGAAATTGAAGAAAGTACCTCATACCAACCCCTACAAGGTCACATGGCTGAATAAAGGGCAAAGTGTTTTGGTGAATGAATAAGTAACAGTGGAATTTTCAATTGGAGGATATAAAGATAAGCTAGTTTGTGATGTATTACCCATGGATGCATGCCATCTACTATTGGGCAGACCATGGCAATATGATAGGCGTGCTGTGTATGATGGAAAAGAGAATACAATCTCATTTAAGAAGGATGAGAAGACTTTCAAATTGTAGTCACTGTCCGAAGAAGATGAAGGACAGTACAAGACACCAAGTGTGTTCCTTAGTAGTGGAAAAGAGTTCCTCAACACCCTACATGAAGGTGGAGAAGGATATGTTGTGTTATTGCAGTCCAAAGAGGAAGAGAAGATGGAAAAACCAGTCATACCAAGAAAAGTCTAGAATTTACTTGATAAGTACAAGGATACTGTAAGTGATGGTACACCTGCAACCTTACCTCCAAGGAGAGCTATTAGCCATCAAATAGACTTCATACCTGGAGCATCATTACCTAACAAAGCAACCTACAAGTTGACACCAGATCAGAACTTGGAAGTAGCTAGACAAGTGCAAGAATTGTTGGATTAGCAGTTGATACAAAAGAGCATCAGCCCATGTGCAGTACCAGTAGTCTTGGAAAGTAAGAAGGGAGGAAAATGGAGGTTGTGTACTAACTCTAGAGCAATCAACAGGATCACAATTAGGTACATGTTTCCAATTCCTAGAATTGAGGATTTAATGGATTGTCTTGGAGGGGCTCAATACTACACAAAGTTGGATCTAAAAAGTGGATACCATCAGATCAGAATTAAGGATGGTGATGAATGGAAGACAACATTCAAGACAATAGATGGTTTATATGAATGGAGAGTGATGCCATTTGGCCTTTCCAATGCACCTAGCACATTCATGAGACTAATGGATGAAGTGCTTAATGATTTCACAGGGATTTTTGTGGTAGTCTACCTTGATTACATACTAATTTTTAGTAAGACAGCAGAAGAACATTTGAAGCATGTGGAGATGGTTCATAAAAGGTTGCAAGAAGAGAAGTTGGCAATCAATCTTGAGAAGTGTGAGTTCTTCAAGCAGGACCTTGTGTATTTGGGGTTTGTAGTATCCCAGGGATCATTGAAAATGGATCCAAGTAAGGTGGAGGCAATCATAAACTGGCCTACACCAACCACATCAACAGAGGTAAGGAGTTTTCATGGTTTAGCCCAATTTTATAGAAAATTCATAAGGAATTTCAGTGGTATATGTGCACCAGTCTTGGATACTATCAAAGGTGGTCTGAAAACAAAATTTAAGTGGACTCAAGAGGCTGGTAAAGGGTTTGAAAAATTGAAACAAGAAGTGGCAACTCAACCAATTCTATTATTGCCTAGTTTTGACAAGTTGTTCATAGTTGAGTGTGATGCAAGTGGAGTAGCAGTAGGAGGAGTACTTAGTCAAGAAGGTAGGCCTGTAGCCTTCTTTAGTGAAAAGCTCAATGAAGCCAAGCAAAAGTACTCTACCTATGATCTGGAATTATATGCTTTAGTGCAATCCCTTAGGAAGTGGAGGCATTATCTGTTGCCCAAAGAGTTTGTGGTTTTTACTGATAACCAGGCACTTAGCTATATCAACACCCAGGAAAAACTAAGTAATAGGCATTTGAAATGGATGGAATACATCCAAGCTTTCACATTCACTATCAAGCATAAAAAGGGAACAATGAATAAGGTGGCAGATGCATTGAGCAGAAGGTTGTTGACAATCCAAGAAATACAGCTGAAGAGCATTGGATTAGAGAGTTTCCAAGACCTCTATGGTGAAGATGAAGACTTCTCAGAAGCTTACAAGGTATGTTCTGATTTTGAAAATCATTTCCATAGTCAATATGCTGAGTATACACTGCAAAATGGACTGTTATTTAAGGGTAATCAATTGTGTGTTCCAAGAGGGTCAATGAGGGAAAATCTGATTCAGGAAAAGCATAATGGCAGTCTTAGTGGGCATTTTGGCATAAATAAGACTTTAGAGCTGGTACAAAGATTCTATTACTGGCCTAAGTTGGCAAGAGATGTTAGGAAATATGTGGAACAGTGTGTTGTATGCATGAGAGCTAATGGATGAGCTAGTAATGTTGGTCTTTATCAACCCCTACCAATTCCAAATAGACCTTGGGAGTGTGTGAGCATGGATTTTGTGGTAGGCCTTCCTAAGACCAAATCTGGTTTTGACAGTGTTTATGTGGTGGTAGACAGATTTAGTAAGATGAGTCATTTTATTCCCTACAAAACTACTCATGATGCAAGCTACATAGCTCATCTTTTCTTCAAGGAAGTTGTTAGGATCCATGGACTACCTCTAAGCATTGTTTCTGACAGAGATGTGAAGTTCATGAGTCACTTTTGGAAGACTTTGTGGAATAGGTTGGGAACCAATCTGTCTTTTGGATCTGCCTATCATCCTCAGACCGATGGCCAAACAGAGGTGGTTAACAGGGTGCTAGGTAACCTACTGAGGTGTCTAACAAAGGAGTATGAACAAACTTGGGATATGGTCATCTCACAAGCTGAGTTTGCCTATAATGATAGTGTCAACAGAACTACAGGAAAAAGTCCTTTTGAGGTTGTGTATGGAATGCACCCAAGAGGTATTTGTGAGCTCAGAGATTTAGGAGCCATGGAACATAGAAGTGGACATGCTGAAGATTTCAGTCAGACCATGAAAGAGATACAAGAGCAGGTGAGGAAGACAGTCACTGAAGCTACCCATAAGCTGAAGGAAAAGGTGGATTTGACAAGGAAGGATGTACAATTTGCAGTGGGTGATTATGTCATGGTTAACCTCAACAAGTCTAGGTTGCAGAAGGGAGTCTCAACCAAGCTACAGATGAAGAGAGTAGGACCATGCAAGATCTTGGCCAAGTATGGCAAAAATGCATATAAGATTGAGTTACCTACTGACTTAGGAATCTCACCGATTTTCAATGTTGCTGATTTGATCAAATATAAAGGATCAGTCAAAGAATTGGATCAGGAGAGTCAAGAGATCTTCAAGGACATCAGTAACATATCACTACCCAATCAGGACAAGCAACAAGCCGAGAAGATCTTGGAATCCAGGGTGCAAAAGTCTACAAGGCACAAGGTGTATATGGAGCACCTAATCAAGTGGAAGCATAAGCATGAGTCAAAGGCTACATGGGTACAAGAGGACCAGTTCAAGAAGCTTGGAATTGGTTTGTCCTTGCTCTCTCCTTCTACTTCTTAGTGTTTCTGCTTGGAGGGGGAGAATGGTGCAGGAGCACCTGGACAAATGACTATGAAATAGGCAGTTTTAGTAATTTTTGTTTTTTTTCAATTAAGGTCATGTGGACCATTGATCTAGGAGTTAGATGTGGAATAAGGCTAGTCATTAGCTTTCAGTAGAAGTTGTGAGCTATTTGTAATGCTTAAGTTTTGGGGTTTCTCACTAAATGTTAGTGGTTAGTTGGCTTTTAGCATTTGACCAAAATAAGCATTTTGAAATGTCATCACCGGTTTGGAACCATGAAGGCTTGAGCATAACTGTTTGGAGAATGTATTTAGGTTGGCCTCGACCATTGTGCAAGGTTAGAAGGCTTGAGGAACGTTTTTTCTTGAAAATTTTGAAAAGGTTAATGGAGGACAGTTTGTGAAAGTTAGTTACAATTCTGTGTTTTGTGAAACTATGGTTGATCAGGATCGATCGGACCTGTAGAATGCTTTAGACACTGATAATTGCTTTGTTTATTTTTTGGTGTGTTAGATTGTAAGTGTGTGATTGCATTTTGCAAGTGCTTTGTTTGTTAGTTGTTTTGTTTTCTTGAAAACTCTGTCTTGATTGGTAAATTGGACAGTATGGAGTCCTAGACCCATTTCCCACCGTACCCAGTGTATGGATGCTTGGGAAATGGAGGTAGACTCCCTGTACATAGATAGGTTAGGTGTAGAATAGTGTAGGAATGCAGGAGTATTAGCTAAGGACTGTTCCTAGGCGGGCTTGACAGTACCTGGCTAGGACAGTCAAGTTTACCAGTGCTAAAAAGCACTTCATTTGCAGGGTTGGCTTCTCCAGGGTAAACCCCATGGTAGAAGGGTGGAGGAAGGTCCCAAAACAGCCAGGACCGAAGGAGGAGGTTTCAACATTCAAGAAACCAAGACAAAGCTTTGACAGACCTACCGGGTGGACAGGGAATAGAGAAAAACCCTAAAGAATACAAAAAGAGAAAGAACACGCCTGTGTACGGCCAGTCATGAAGAAAAGGTTTTGAAATGTTGTGAAGGATGGTATAAGGACTAAGAATCCAAGAAAAATATTGAAGGTTCTGTGGGAAAGTTAGGAGCAACAGTTAGTTTTCCTCGGCTAGGAGGCCTAAAAGGGGTTCAAGGCTAGTAGCCTTTTCCAAACCCTAACCAAGGGTTTCTTGAAAGCGATGGAGGAATGAAGGTGAAAGGAGATCTGAGAGGCATGCTAGGATGCCAAGAAGCATGATAACATGAATTAATAACCCTGCAAAGACTTGGAGAAGTATGGTGTGAAATTGGCCTTTAGGAAGGATTAAGGGTCAATGAGGACAACAGTCAAGTAGCAAGAATTGAGTGGTTTTGTTTGACAAAGGTTGGAAGAGGGGATGGTCTAGAACCAGGGGTGTCTAGAGTTGTGTTAGAGCCTAGAGGTTGGGTGGTGAAAGAAGCCACAACAGGGATTTGCTGAGGTGAGACCCGGAGCATGGAAGTGTGAGGCTTCCAACCAAACTCTTTTACACCAATCTCCAATGAGGCAATGGAAGTGATAAAATAAATTGGAAACTGTTATATCTAGTATAAAACCTTTACTTACATTAGAGTAATAGGTTTCCACAAAATTCCATATAAACTTCCCAAATATTGTTGGAGGTTTTTGTAGACAAGTAATGGAAGTGTAACAAATCATTGTTGAAAAGCATAAACATTCCCTTAAAAATAGGAGTATACTCTTGTGTAAATACACAAAATGCTAAAGATGTAGAGATTAAAATGGATAGATACATTTTTTCTCTATATAATGAGGCTTGGGAAAGATTTTATCCCATTGGTAGTATTAGAAAAGTGATAGGAACATATTTCATTCATGAGCCCAAACTTGAAGATCATTGATAGGGTAGGGTTGGATGGAACAATCATTGTTCCATGCTCTGGGTCCTTGTTCTCAAGAACTCCTAGGAGACTCTCCCACCTTAACCTTTAGGTCCTATCTACTGTATAGCTAACCCTGGTTCTACTGGCCAACCCCACTATCATTTCACTCTCCATCTACCAAGCCAATCTTGGTGCCTTGATTCTTTTCTTCCCTTAACCCTTAATCTTCCCTAAAGGTCAATCACTCTCAATTCTCAGTTTGTTCTTTTCAGGGGTGTGGGAATGCTTCCAACAACTTCCCACCATCACACCTTGGTGTTGATAACTCCACCTTGCTCCCTTTGTCCATCGCTAACTCCAAACCCTCACCTAGGGTTAAAAAGGCTACAAGCCCTAGAGCCCCAATTAACCCTCCTAACCTGGGAAAGATGGATGGTTCACCAAACTCTTCCAAAGAACCCTAAATCTTTTCTATGGGTTCTTGGTCCTAATACCTAACTCTTCAAGATTTTCAAGGTCTCAACCCTTGCTTGACCGTACACAAGCCTATCCTTCAAATTAGCAAATTTAGGTCTTTTAGAGCCATTTACTGACCACCCGGTGAACTGTTATTTTGTTCTCCCATCAAATAGACTGGTGAAGCCTCCTAATTGTTACCAAGTCTTTGCAGGGCCTCCATCTACCTTTCTACCACGTGGTTTGGTAGGGAAAGGTCACCATTGCAAGCCAAGTGCTTTGCACTCCTTGTCCTTCCTAGCCGGGCATTGCCAAGCTCGCCTAGGAACAAACATCCTTCATGAATTCCTAACCCCTAAAGACTCCTACCTCTACTATAGATACAAACATGGAGCCTAGCCACCGTTTCCAAGAGCCCATACACCAGGTATAGGGGAAGAGTGGACTAGAACTCCATTTCTGATGGTCTGCCAGTTAGAACAACAAAAGAAAGAAACTAATTAACTAAAATCAAAATCTTGAAATGATGAAACCAACTACCTATAGACCCAAAAAATTCCTAGAAGTTAACTACATTACATTCCACATGTATATCAATGCCTGGTTATGCCATTAACACACTACCAAGAGCAAAAACACAAAAAAGTTAGTCAATCTTCTCACTGTCTTCGCTTGTCATTCGTGAAATTTCAAAACTACAAAAACTTCCAATGCCTTCCAACCTTTTAAATAGGTCGAGGAACCCCTTATATAGGTTTCCCAAACTGGTTAAACCTTCCTTGATTAGACATTTTAGCTACAAGGTGGTAAAAGTGCAAAATGTTCCATTTTGCCACCTTTGCGAATTTCCTAGAAACTAACAAAAGTGAGTGTCTAAACTCATCAACTTGTCCACTCCTAAGAGCTCCTGATAGCTCCTAACCAAGGCATTTTAATAATTTTCTAACTCAACTGCAATGGTCAACATGACCTTATAACTTCAAAAACAAAATTGCCCATGCCTAGTGTTTCCTAGGTGTTTTCTAGGTGCTCCTGCACCATTCTCCCCCTCTCTGCCAAACACTAAGGAATGGAAGGAGAGATCAGTGACATATCAATGCCATGCTTCTTGAGCTAATCTTCTTATACCCATGTAGCCTCAGATTTAGGCTTGTTCTTCCACTTGATAAGATGCTCCATGTACACTCTCTTCCTTGTAGATTTCTGTACTCTTGACTCCAAGATGCTCTCTGCTTGTAGTTTGTCTTTAGTAGGTAAGGATATGTTGCTGACTTCCTTGAAGACCTCCCTATTGGTATGTGCTACATCATTGACAGATCCCTTTTATTTGATCAAATCTGCAACATTGAAAACTGGTGAAATTCCCAAATCAGAAGGTAACTCCACCTTGTATGCATTCTTCCCATACTTGGCTAACATATTGCATGGTCCTACTCTTTTCATTTGAAACTTGGTTGACATTCCCTTCTGCAACCTTGATTTGTTAAGGTGAACCATGACAAAGTCTTCTACTGCAAATTGCACATCCTTCCTTGACATGTCTACCTTGTCTTTCAATTTTTGGGTAGCCTTGGTGACTGTCCTCTTTACCTACTCCTGAATCTCTTTCATGGTTTGAGTGAAGTCTTCAGCATGTCCACTCCCATTCTCCATAGCTCCTAGATCCCTGAGCTCACATATCCCTCTTGGGTGCATTCCATATACAACCTCAAAAGGACTCTCCCCTGTGGTCCGGTTCACACTGTCATTATAGGCATACTCAGCCTGTGAGATAACCATATCCCATGTCTATCCATTGTCTTTAGCTAGACACCTTAGAAGGTTACCTAGTACCCTTTTAACCACCTCTATTTGACCATCGGTCTGAGGATGGTAGGTTGATCCAAAAGACAGGTTGGTACCTAATCTACTCCATAGAGTCTTCCAAAAGTGACTCATGAACTTCACATCCCTATCTGAAACAATACTCAATGGCAATCCATGAATCCTAACAATTTCCTTGAAGAAAAGGTGAGCAATGTAGCTAGCATCATGAGTGGTCTTGCACAGGATAAAGTGACTCATCTTGCTGAATCTATCCACCACTACATATATACTATCAAATCCAGTCTTGGTCTTAGGGAGTCCTACCACAAAATCCATGCTCACACACTCCCATGGTCTATTAGGAATGGGTAAGGGTTGATATAGGCTAGCATTAATAGCTCGTCCCTTGGCTTTCATACACACAACACATTGCTCCACATATCGCCTAACATCTCTTGCCAACTTAGGCCAATAGTAGAACCTTTGCACTAGTTCTAATGTCTTATTGATGCCAAAATGTCCACTAAGACTTCCATTATGCTTTTCCTGAATGAGGTTTTCTCTCATTGACCCTTTTGGAACACAACTGATTCCCTTTAAACAATAATCCACTTTGCAAAGTATACTCTGAGTATTGGCTATGAAAATGATTCTCAAAGTTAGAACATACCTTGTAGGCCTCTGAGAAATCTTCATCCTCCCCATAGAGATCTTTGAAACTCTCTATGTCAATGCTCTTGACCTGTATCTCTTGCACTATCAGCAATCTTCTACTCAACACATCTGCTACCTTGTTCAATTTTCCCTTCTTATACTTGATGGTGAAGGTAAAAGCTTGGATGTACTCCATCCACTTCAAATGTCTATTGCTCAACTTCTCTTGGGTGTTGATATAGCTGAATGCCTGATTGTCAGTAAAGACTACAAACTCCTTGGGTAGAAGGTAATGCCTCCATTTCCTAAGTGACTGAACCAAAGCATAAAGTTCTAGGTCATAGGTAGAATACTTCTTCTTAGCTTCGCTGAGCTTTTCACTAAAGAAAGCTATAGGCCTGCCTTCTTGACTTAGCACTCCTCCTACTGCAACTCCACTAGCATCACACTTCACGGTGAACAATTTGTCAAAGCTTGGTAATAAGAGAATAGGTTGAGTTGCCACCTCTTGTTTCAGTTTCTCAAACCCTTTCTCATCTTCTTGAGTTCACACAAACTTAGTTTTCAAACCACCCTTGATTGTCTCTAGGACTGGTGCACATATGCCACTAAAGTTCCTTATGAATTTCCTATAAAAGTGAGCCAATCCATGGAAACTTCTCACCTCAGTTCCTATAGTTGGTGTAGGCTAGTTTAAGATAGCTTCCACCTTGCTTGGATCCATTTTCAATGATCCTTGTGACACTACAAAACCCAAATATGTTAGCTCTTGTTTAAAGAATTCACACTTCTTTAGGTTGATGGCTAGCTTCTCCTCTTGCAGCCTTCTAAGAACCATCTCCACATGTTTAAGGTGTTCTTTTGTTGTCTTGCTAAAGATGAGTATATCATCAAGATATACCACCACAAATATCCCTGTAAAGTCTTTGAGTACTTCATTCATGAGCCTCATGAATGTGGTAGGGGCATTAGAGAGGCCAAATGGCATAACTCTCCACTCATACAACCCATCTGTTGTCTTGAATGCTGTTTTCCACTCATCTCCATCCTTGATTCTGATCTGATGGTATCCACTCTTGAGATCCAACTTGGTGTAGTATTGAGCTCATCCAAGATAATCCATCAAGTCTTCAATCCTAGGGATAGGGAACCTATACCTAATTGTGATTCTATTTATTGCTCTAGAACTAGTGCATAATCTCCACTTGCCTCCTTTCTTTGTTGGTAAGACTATTGGTACTGCACATGGGCTGATGCTCTTCTTAATTAATCCTTGATCCAACAACTCTTGCACTTGTCTAGCCACTTCCAATTTCTGATCTGGTGTAAGCTTGTAAGCTGCTTTGTTAGGCAATGATGCTCCAGGTATGAAGTCAATTTGATGACTAATAGCTCTTTTAGGAGGTAAAGTTGCAGGTGTACCATCACTTACTATATCCTTATACTTCTCAAGTAAATTCTGGACTGCTCCGGGTATGACTGGTTTTTCAGTCTTTTCTTCCTTTTTGGGTTGCACCATGATCACATAATCTTCTCCTCATTTATGTAAGGTGATAAGGAACTTTTTAGCATTGCTCAACAAAACACTTGGTGTCTTTGACTGTGCTTCATCCTCTTCTAACAGTGACTGCAACTTAAAGGTCTTTCCATCCTTCTTAAATGAAATTATGTTCTCCTTTCCATCATGGATGGCACTTTTGTCATATTGCCATGGCCTGCCCAATAGAAGATGGCATGCATCCATGTGTAATACATCACATATTAGCTTATCCTTGTACTCTCCAATAAAGAACTCCACCGTTACTTGCTCATTAACAAGCACACTCTGCCCTTTGTTTAACCATGTCACTTTGTAGGGGTTAGTGTGGGGTACCTTCTCCAATTTTAGCTTCTTCACTACCTCATCTGAGATGATATTGTCTATTGAACCTGAATCTACAATGACCTTGCATACTTTCCCAAGTATCTTGCAACTCACTCTAAATAGAGCCCTTCTTTGTTTTGGTTCTTCCTTGACTGGTTGTCTGATCAAGACTCTTCTAAACATCAGATTCTCCCCCATTTCAGATTCTATATGACTGACCTCAGGTGATTTGGTGCTCATGGTGTCCTCTTGTGCATATGCCACCCTCTTCTCAACATTTGAAGATGATGCTTTCTCTGGGCACCTATAAGCTGGATGGCCTACTTGACCATAATGGTAACATTTCATGGTAGCAAAGTATGAATTGCTCCCGCCTGCTCCTCTTCCTCTGTTGGATCCTCCTTGAGAACCTCTACCTCTTCCATAACCTCCTCTAGAAGGTGCTTCATTTCCATGCTCTGTGAGTTTAGATTCTCCTTGGTTTCTTTGCTCATTTCCTCTAAGCCACCTCTCTGTCCTCTTTGATCTCTTTGATCCCTGCCTTTTCCTCTACCTTTAGAATTGGAGTCTTGTTTCTTTTTCAGCTTCTCCTCCACCTTAAAAGCCATTTGAAAAAAACTATGGAGATTGATGAGTGTAAAAAGACTCAACTCTTCTTGGATGTTCCATTTGAGGCCATTTAGATACCTCGCTACCTTGATGCTTTCCACTTCTTGCACCCTAGACCTAAGGCTTAGTTTTTGGAACTCTTCAGTGTAGGCAGCAACATCTAGGTCTCTTTGCCTAAGGTTTTGTCTCTTCTTGTGTAATTGGACCTCATAGTCCTCAGGTAGATAATATTCCTTCACTTTAGCCACCATACCTTTCCAACTTGAAATGTGTTTCTTGCCTTCATTCTCTCTTTCTTCTTGTAGGAACTTCCACCAAGTCAGTGCTTGTCCCCTTAACCTTGATTTTTCTATCTTCAACTTCTGTGCCTCAGTAACCCCATCACACTCAAAGTGATTCTCCATTCCTTCTATCCACTCCATAACCAACTCTGCATCCATTCTGCCTGTGAAGATGGGAATGCCTTCTAGTGCTTTACCACTCAAGGCCTTCAGTGCTTTGAGGAAGGGTTCCTCTTTTAGTGGAGGATCAAGGTCTGGTTCTATGTCCTCCTCAACCTAATCCTCACCCTTGTCTCTAACCATTGCTAACGTTACCTTCATCTTGCCTGCAACCTCTACCACCTCTTCTAGCCTTTGCTTCATCTCTTCAACTGCCTCTTCCAGTTGTCTATTTTTCTCTTGTTGCTCTATTAGGTCTCTTGCCAATTCTGCTTTGGTCACCATGGTGTTAGAACCACTTGATTCAAGCTCTAACATACAAGTCTCTATCCCAAATCTTTAACTGGCTCTGATACCAATCTGATAGGGTAGGGTTGGATGGAACAATCATTGTTCTATGCTCTGGGTCCTTGTTCTCAAGAACTCCTAGGTGACTCTCCCACCTTAACCTATAGGTCCTATCTCATGTATAGCTACCCCTGGTTCTACTGGCCAACCCCACTATCATTTCACTCTCCATCTACCAAGCCAATCTTGGTGCCTTGATTCTTTTCTTCCCTTAACCCTTAATCTTCCCTAAAGGTCAATCACTCTCAATTCTCAGTTTGTTCTTTGCAGGGGTGTGGGAATGCTTCCAACAACTTCCCACCATCACACCTTGGTGCTGATAACTCCACCTTGCTCCCTTTGTCCATCGCTAACTCCAAACCCTCACCTAGGGTTAAAAAGGCTACAAGCCCTAGAGCCCCAATTAGCCCTCCTAACCCGAGAAAGATGGATGGTTCACCAAACTCTTCTAAAGAACCCCAAATATTTTCTATGGGTTCTTGGTCCTGATACCTAACTCTTCAAGATTTTCAAGGTCTCAACCCTTGCTTGACTGTACACAGGCCTATCCTTCAAATTAGCAAATTTAGGTCTTTTAGAGCCATTTCCTGACCACCCAGTGAACTTTTATTTTGTTCTCCCATCAAACAGACTGGTGAAGCCTCCTCATTGTTACCAAGCCTCTGTAGGGCCTCCATCTACCTTTCTACCACGTGGTTTGGCAGGGAAAGGTCACCCCTGCAAGCCAAGTGCTGTGCACTCCTTGTCCTTCCTAGCCAGGCACTGCCAAGCTCGCTTAGGAATAGACTTCCTTCATGAATTCCTGACCCCTAAAGACTCCTACCTCTACTATAGATACAAGAATGGAGCCTAGCCACCATTTCCAAGAGCCCATACACCAGGTACAGGGGAAGAGTGGACTAGAACTCCATTTCTGACGGTCTACCAGTCAGAACAGCAAAAGAAAGAAACTAATTAACTGAAATCAAAAGCTTGAAACGATGAAACCAACTACCTACAGACCCAAACAATACCTAGAAGTTAACTACATTACATTCCACATGTATATGAATGCCTGGTTATGCCATTAACACACTACCAAGAGCAAAAACACAGAAAAGTCAGTCAATCTTCTCACTGTCCTCGCTTGTCATTCATGAAATTTCAAAACTACAAAAACTTACAACGCCTTCCAACCTTTCACACAGGTTGAGGCATCCCTTATATAGGTTTCCCAAAGTGGTTAAACCTTCCTTGATCAGAAATTTTAGCTACAAGGTGGCAAAAGTGCAAAATGTTCCATTTTGCCACCTTTGCCAATTTCCTAGAAACTAACAAAAGTGAGTGTCTAAACTCGTCAACTTGTCCACTCTTGAGAGCTCCTGATAGCTCCCGACCAAGGAATTTTAATAAGTCTCTAACTCAATTGCAATGGTTAACATGACCTTATAACTTCAAAAACAAAATTGCCTATGCCTAGTGTTTCCTAGGTGTTTTCTAGGTGCTCCTGCACCAATCATTGGACCAATTGTGAAGAGGAATTTGAAGTTAGAAAGAAAATTATTGTCGATTAAAATTATTTTGATGAGGCATGGTATAGAGGTCCAGGTCCCTAAAGAACAAAAGGAAGATGGAAAATTTCTTGATCTTGCTTATTTGGGTCAAAGAATTTCTGATCAACAAATCTTCAATGTGGACTATTCAATTCTAGAAAGTGATGACATCAAGGTTAGAACACAAGGTGTGGTGGACCACTCTCTTCGATGGTTTAAAAGACCTTTCCCTATGGAAAATTTCCAAAAACTGCAAAAGGAGGCGAGAAGAAGAAATGAGAGGGTGTAATTGAAGAACCCATCAAGGAAGAGTAGTCACATGCTACTAAAAAGAAACCATATTCAAGTTTTGACCCATCTAAGAAGAAAGAAAAAGGAGAACTTGCTAAAGAAGCAAGAAGGAAAAGAAAAGAAAGAAGTCCCATTGATATTGCCTCAGGTGAGGATGAGGAGGAACCTGAGAATGAAAGTGGACTGGTTTGAATAGAAAAGAACCAAGGAATCCATCAAAGAGAGGGCATCTCAATGAGAATCCTAAGAAACATACTCCTCGACTCTCCCTCATGAGTCACCTTTTCCATCTCCTTCTCCATTACTTGAGTGTAAAGTGCCTACTCCACCATCTCAGTCACTGTCATATACTCCTCCTTTGAAAGATGACCCGCCTCATGAAGAGGAAATTTCTATTAAAACAACACTCATGGAAGGAGAGATAGAGAAAGAGCCTCTAGGGGAAGAGGAACCACAAAGAGAAATGGAGGATGTTTTCACTTAAAATGTTCATATTGATGTGCATATTTGTCACGTATAGATTTTATGGATTATTTAAATGCAATTATTAATCATGATATTGATTAATTATATTATGTTAATGACTATTTAAATTGAAGTTAATTGATTATTTAAATCAAAGTTAAATTCAAATTCAAATTGAAGTGAAATTGAAATTGAAATGCAATTACAAATGATTCGAAATGTATTTTTATTTAATATGGGGTTTGTCATTACCGATGAAAACTCGAGTGTAAGTGAACGCAGGAATAGGTGAACATGATTGAAGGCGAGAGCAACGATCAGGTAGAGTCGTTTTAGCCGTTAGACGTTTATGAGTATGATGGAATCACACACTCACTTAGTTAATATTTTAATGCATTTTGTGATTCTATGTTTGCAAATTTAAAAATTGAGTTTAATTTAATTTCTCCAAATTTGTGAAAATAAATAAATAAATGTTGATTTAAAATGACAATTTGGTTAAATTTGAGGAAATTGATTTAAATTAAATGATTGGATTCCTTGTTTAGATATTTTATCATTGTTTGAAAATAAGATGCTTGTATTTCAAAATTTAAATGGAATTGGCTTTTTATTTCGGAATTTAATAAAATTTAAATGAATAAAGTGTTTTATAAATTTAAATGTTTTTAATTGAAAATATGAAAGAGGAAAAGATTTAAATTTAGAAATTGAACAAATATCTTCAATTAATTGGAGAAGCAATCACAAATTCTGGAACATGGAGTTAGAAAATTGATTTGGAGATCACAATAAAATTGTGGATCTTGCCTTGTAAACAAATCCTTGAATTGCATGACAAAAGAGAAATCAATCAGGGCAAAAATTCAAAAATTGGGGAGAGAGACAAAAATAAATAAATCCATTTTTAGTTTTGACAGGGAATTTATTGTTGAAACAGTCTCATTCTTCCACGCGTCAGAAGAGTTTGAATTCTTTTCTTTTGTTGATTTCAAATTGAAATTTGGAAGAGGACTGCTCCATTATCTACACAACCACAGGTTTTCCCTACTCACCATATGCCAAGGGAAAATTCAAGAGGGTACGCGGCCTGGTAGGGAGGAGATTCCCCTCATTTCCATGTAGCCAGGGAGAGATTAGGAGATAGGCGCGGGCTAGGAGGATCCCCCACGTAGCCAAAGGGAGGTATCCATTTCCTACCAAGTAGCAGGAGGCTGGAGCATGCACAACCAAGGGAGGAGGAAGAATCTTGGGCGCACAGGGAGAAGGCAGCAGCAAGAGACCTCTCCATTCTTCATGCGCAGGCAGTAACACAAAAAAATACACAACTAACAAGTGAGATCAGCACAGGTGGCAGTGGAAAGGAGAGAGAGGAGAAGGAGATAGGAGGATAGGAGAATAGGTAAATAGAAAAATACAAAAGAGGTATACATGAATTCAAGAATACAAATAGAATAGATTATTTTTTGTTTATGATTTCTTTGAAATTATTAAAGAAGTATTTAAGTTTTCTTAGAATTATGATTGAATTCTTGAACATCAAACTGTGAAACTGGGAAAACAAAACTCCTTTGAACAAGTTAAAAAACATAAAAGATTGTAGGAAAAATTGAATGAGAAAATAATGCGAAACTGTTGTTTTACGAACTTAGGAGAAACTCATAATTGATTTGAAAAGAATTTTATTTATTTTTAAATAGAAAAAATTATTTACATTGTTTGACAAAAAAACTTTATTTGAAATTGGATTTGAAAAGAATTCAAACTGAAAACAATTTGATAGAATATCTCCTAAATTTTAAACATGATTTCGAAGCAGAAGTTTTAAACAGTAAATTTTGCAATTGAAGCTTAAAACATTCTGAAACAAAAATTGAATCGAGTTATTTTAAACTATTCATGAAAATTATAAATTATTTATTTATTTTTTGAAAGTATGAAAAACAAAAAGTAAATCTTTTTAAATTAAAATATGATCTTTGTGAAAACAAAACAAGTTAAGATTATTTCAAGTGGAAACAAAAACATTGAGCAAATAGAACAAAAGAACGTGTGCTCTTTTATGACTGTTTTTTTATATGTATTTAATTTGCATACTGGAGATACACCTTCTTTATTTTTGATTATTTAATTATTCAATTTTTAATATAAATATAATATTTATGGTTAAAAAAGATGAAAGAACAATATTTTAAACTATTTTTGATTGAATCATGAATTTTGATAAATTGTTTGTGAAAGATTGGATTTGACTGATTGAAACCATGCATGCTTGATAAATGAATGTGCATGTTATGTTTTTGGGAAAGTTACCTCCCGGGACAGGTGCCGAATATGGGTTATTAGAGAGTGTAGTTTTACTTTTCCAAAACTGCTTTATTTGTCGTGCATGACATTTTACTTGGCCAAGTAACTTAAGGACCATTGAAATAGATGGAATTATTGAACTCTCTACCATATCCTAGTATCGAACTTGCTTGTTTCTTAAATGATTTAGAAAAATGAAAATGCTTGTGGTTTTACTAGTTATACTAGGCACGCACTAGATTCCATCTTGCTCGTAGACTGCTTTTTGCTAAGTGATTCGTGCAGGGTCAGGTATTTCTTGAATGGCTAAGGAATTCCGGGGAAGCGTAAGCTTCGAGGTTGGGCAAAAAAAGCGCCTGATCCTTGTTCTCGTCTTCATTATTGAAGATTTGCTGTTGGATTGAAGATCAAAGGATGTTATCTTCTTTTCTGATTTATTTATTTTTGAAATATGTATAGAAGAGCTTAAGGCGACTGAATGCCTAAGTCTCAAATTGCAACTGATATTAAATCTTCTATTGTATTTTTATCGAAATTGTGTAATATGACACATGTATGTATTTAGACTAGAATTGTATATGAATCTATCTTATCGACTTTATGTCGTTGTTTTGGAATCGCCTGAATTTTAATGAAGTCTAAATGAATGAATTTTTGACTTTATTTTGAATATAAATGATATTATTTAAAGTTTTGTCAAAGTTTAGAATTTAAGTTTTTCGCACTTTACAATATTGAAGAAGTCTCTATGGAAGAAGTAAATAAATAAGAAGTTTTCATTTATGAGCATATTGCTCAAGAAAATGTGCTAGGAGAACAAGAGGGTGATCATGAAACTGATCAAGAGAAGAAAGATGATGAGGAGTTTCCTCATATAGAAGAAGAAGGGAATTAAGAAAATACTCATGAAGAAAAGAATGCCACCTAAGAGTTTGATTAGAAGGGGCTTGAGGATAACATTAAGAAATCTCGTGATGTTGAAGTCATCTCTTCCCCCCTGAGAGAAACAACTGCAACCATACCTATATGAATAAATCAAACAATTCAAAAGAGACAAAGGACTTACGTGGAAAATCCTAAGCAAAGCCTAAGTATTTTATCTAAAGCTCTCCAATCTCTAGGTATGATAAGGAAAAGAGTGCACACGATATCTACAATTTCTATTAATGAGAAAGGGAACTAGACAACAAAAATAGCTATCCTTTGATTGATAAATTGGAATCAGAGATGACCATTGAGGATTATCAGATCCCCCAAGTGGATCTGGGTGTGCAAATTAGGGAAGGAGAACAATAGTCCCTTCAAATGTCCATTTCTGTAATTCTAAAAAGAATGCAAAAATATGAGAATATGAAGGCAAAATTGAAGGCCCAAGTTGCACAACTAAATGGTTGTGTAAATAATCTCATAAGACCCGTTGATAATCAAGATCTCGAGTCTGCATTAAAAGGTGAGGTCATAAATTCTGACCTAGATGGATGGATCCTTGTCGTTCAATAGTGGAAAGAGAAATTTTTGGAATTGGTAGACCAAGTTTTGAAGCAACTAATAAAGTCTTATCACTCTATTAGTGATGAAGACAACAATACTCAAAAAATTGCATTAAGAATTTATGAAAAAATGTTGGTCTGGGAAGAATACATCACAATCCTTTACTAGATGAATGAAACAAAGGTAGAGGAGCTATTGAAGGTTGTTGTGATAGAAGAGGGAGAGAAGGATTGGATTCCAATTTGGGTGAGAGTGGCTGAGTTCTGTATTAAAATTTTGAATAAGTGCAAGAACAAGTTGAGCAATGACAAAAGCTAAGTTGAAAGAGAAACAAACAATATTTGCTAGGAAATAGAAGACCTGTCAGGATGCATGTTTTGGGATAGTCTCGTGTTGGTGAGAGAGCTCATAAAGATGGTTGAAGAGTCACAAAAACAAATGCAAGGGAAAGTCACACAAGGAGGCATTGACATGATGGTAAATAAGAAGGTAAAAATTTAGTCTCTCTAGGAAGAATTGTAATCTTTAACCAAGATACACCAATAGATGGAGAAGACCACATTTGACCAAAGGGTTAGGATCTAGTTCCACAAAGGGGCACCTATGAAAAAATGAATGAAGTAGTGCTGAAATGGTTAGACAACTTTGCTAAGTGATTGGAGATATTAATATTGTTTCCGTTAGTTAACCTTTTTTGTGTTTTTTTGTAAATAAATATAGCCGAAGGCATAAACATAGGGTGTCTAGCTAGCTACAAATGATGAAGTAGGTGTTGCAATTTTTTTGAACTACTGTTTGCCAAAACCCACACCCAGATGTAAGAAATCATATTTGGAATTGAATAATTTGATAAATGTTGATGAGAATATCCATGCCTAAAAGAAGAAATAAAAGAGGCACGAGAATTTTGATGATTGTTAGTTAGATCACAGTTTAATTTCTAGTTACTTTTATTTTCGTAAGTTTTAGCAAGTTAAATTGAACTACAAATGAGGCACAAAATTATTGTTTTATTTTAATTTTAGTAAAATAATTAAGTGTTGGAGTTAGTTCCAGTCACCTTTCTATCAAATCCATAAGTTTAGGAACTTATATTTCTATATATTTTTAATTCTGGGTCATTCCAAAGGATCCAATTTTTCATGTAATTTTTGCAATACAAACAATACAATCTCAGTGTGGAATTCACCTATTGGTCTTTGTGCAAAGAGTTTATTTGATTCATCTAAGGATAATGCCTATGTTGCATGCATTTGGATTTGGTGCTATGGTGATGGTATGACCATTTTGAATTTCAATCAAAATTGCAAAGTAATGAGATCTTGTTAGTAATTGTGGATTTAAGTAATATTTCTTCCCAAATCTATGCATGTTTGATGGCGTTTTGGTTATATGAAGTCTGAAAATCTTGTGAATTTTATATCTCCTTTGAATATTACACTACTATTAATGGTGGATGTGTGAAATGCTATATTCATTAATGGTTTTTTGAAGATCTCATTGAAATGTACAAAAATGGTTAATGAAATATTTTCTAACATTGTTCGATTAGATTAGATTTACATTACTTCTTGTTACCCTACTTATTTTTTCTTTTATTTCAAAAATGGTTTTGAAATTGTTTTAAAAGAGCAAAAAATTGATATAAATCTGTTGTACTTTTGAAATGCAATTTGTTAAATTATAAATTGTTAAAATTATCTTTCATGATTGCATGTTATTTTCTAGTAAGTTATAATGCTCTAGAACCCTTGTAAACATGTTGACAACGAACTTGTGCTATACCGACATGATTAAGAACTAGATATACAATAACCTTGAAGTAGTTTCGCTACTTTTCAAGAGGGGCAATAAACCCTTATCATCTAATGGTAGTTTTCATAATTTTCTTTACATTCATGATATTCACAAAAATCTTCCTTCCATTTATTAGATAGTACAAAGTGGTAAGTCCATTGAGATTACTCTAGATTCAATATTCATTCATGATTTTCATAGCAAGTGACTTATTGCAATGACTAGGGTTGATCATAATTCTCACATCTACAACTTTTCCCATTTTGTTTTTGATGGTAAATTTTTGAAGTTGGATTCTCATACTCTTAGCTCTAGTGTGGGAAGTTATTGAAAAGGCCATATTGGTTTTGTGATCCTCACCATTCTTTAGCCTTTTGATGAGGTTCCATCATCTCTTGCTTCTTCATATTTTAGTGTTGACTTGTTTTCTAGGACTTCAAATGAGAAGGATATTTTTTGTTTCCCAAATTTATCTTTGCAAGATGGTTTCATGATAGTTATATCAGACTTGGCTAGTAATTTTTCTTTTGCATATTTAGAGGATATGTTTGAGGGGGTCTCTGCCCTCTTTGATAACTCATATTTTTTGGAGATTATTCTTGAGTTTCCACTTCCTTTATCTTCTTCCTTGATTGGGGTCACACTTGATTTTGTTGAGACATTCTTAGAGACATTTTTTTCATCCTTAGAGATATCTTTTTGAAGGCTTCTTCCCTCTTGCTTCTTCATGGAGATGGAGTTTCTCCAACATTGACCATTACATTAATTTATTTTCTAGTGGAGACTTGTTGTTTGTAGGAATTGAACTTTCTCTTGTCATCAAACATTCTTCAGTTGTTTTGGAGCTACTTCATTATGGGGGGCTATGCAGTCTCTTTCTTTCCCTCTTATGGGGGGATTTTGTAATGTATCTTCATGATGGATGTAGTCCTTGTGGTGTTTGATCAGTCCATACATTACTCATTTCATCACTTGTACAAGATTTATTTTTGCATTCTCTCTTTTGGAGAGGGGGTTTTCCCATGTGTTTTTTTATCATTTTTTTTTGTGAGAGATAATTTGAACATTGGTACCTAACATGGCCTTGTACCTAGGACCCATCCTTGCATCATTGCATTATTTTCATAATAATCTACTCCCTAACTTGCACTTAAGGAGGTGTTGGTGTAAATAGGTAATTTACCTAACTAGTTAATTAGTGAGTCCTATTTACATGTTAAGTCTACTTTGGTCCTAAGAATATTTCTAGAAGTCTTAGTTGTTATCTAGATCTTATCTTGTATTTTTGGAATTTAATACCTTTTCCTAAGTCATTTAATAATAAGTTCAGTTAGTTGTCACATGTTATAGGATTGAGACACATGTCATAATATTGTCTAATCATATCTTTCACCTTGTCTATATAAGCAAGGCTATTGCACACTTTGTATAATATATCTCATAGATCTTAATATCAAACAAGCTCATTTATTGCATACTCACTTGTGGAAGGTTTTCATTGTTTTTGTAGGTGGTCTTGGGTATTGAGATAATCTTTAGCTCTTGCACAAAAAACATAAGGAATTTGTACATAATGATTCATCTTGAACTATTGACCTTGTAATTACTTGCTAGTTTGAAAACCTTGATATTTGGGACTCTATTTTATGGTTGAAAAAGTATACGTGTATATATATTTTTGATGTCACTTAGTGCACATCTAAGGTTATATAAAATCATGTACAATGGTGCACAATGACACAAAGACTTGCATAGATCATACACAAAAGCATGCAATGTCATAATATGTAGTCTAGTGTGATGGTACATGATGACACCATGTGTTACATGAAAGGTGTATCAGTTGTTGAGGAGAATGTGGAAGTTCTAAGTATAACAAGGAATGCACAATATTCCTAAAGGATTTTGTGGATTTTTTTATTGTTCACCCTTTCTTGACAGTAGATGGTCCCTACTATGTTTTTGGTGAGCTAGGGAAGCTACACAAAGCTAGAGAAGTTTGTATCACTTTGTTCAAGACCTACATATCAATCAACCTTAGCTACTTTGAATAAATAACGTGAACCAATGTGAGTGTATATTATGGTATTCTATATATAGTATTATTTACTGTACCAATGATTAAGATCCATGTATAAAGGATGTTGAGTTGATGCACTCAATAAGAGGATGAAAACATGGTTTAAGGAGTCTCACCTTGAACATTAGATGCAAACCCAAATATTTTTAGAGATGAAAGATATATTTATTACTAGCTTGACAAAAATTGGGGTATGAAATAAATAAAAAAGGATTCATCTTTTGGTGTGTAACCTTGAATATTTCCTTCTAAAGATGTAACCAAACTTTATCCCCAAACTTGAATGAGTGAGGTGTAGTGTATATCATGACACTTTTAATTTTAGTTGCTAGTGATAAATTTTGAATATTTTGGTAATTACTTTGAATGTCTTATAGAAATTTATAAATTTATGTTCTTTTGCCACTCCTATTCTTGTGTGCATGGCTCCAAATGCAACAATACATAATAAGAAATGTTGAATGGTCCTACTAGTTGAAAACCAAGACTTATTTAGATAAAAGTGCGTCTCATATAACTATGGAAAGGTAATTTTTAGGAATATTTGATTTCTACTAGGTTTTCATACCAAGTGGGTGGGTGTGCATTATTAGATAGGCAAACTAGGTGTAGAAGTGTATATTCACCAATGCTTTATTTTGACCATCTATCTACAAATAAAAGGTTGTGGAGCAATCCAATTATGTACCCAAACTTTTGCACAAGGATTGTTAAAATATGCTAATTAATCTTGGATCCCAATTAGAATGATAAATTTAGGTAGCCCAAAATATAATTAAACATGGTTGAAGAAGAGACACATAGCTTCTAAAGTTATCATGCTTTTCTTACAAAAAAACCATGATAACCATTTTTGAAAATTTATCTACTATATCAAATGTTAAATCATTCTATTTCCTTGTCATAAGGAGTCCACTCATGATTTCCATGTTGATAGATTCCTAGAGAAAAAAACTACAATATGTGTGTAAAGCTCAATCTTCTTGTTCACGAGCTTGATACTGAAACAAGAATTGTAGTACTTGATATGGTGCTAAATGTTTGCACACATGTGACACTCGTAAAAATATTGTTTAACATTGCTACAATTTTGGTAATACCAAAGCGTCCAATTGTATTGACATAGTGTGTCTCTTAGATGAGTTATTTGTAAGGCATGCCTATTAGAACACATAGATGTTAGAGCTAAATACATGTTTATAATTAAGATGAAATCGACCAACTTGCTTACCTTATGTGAGCTTGACATAGGCTTGTGCAAAGTCCTAATTTATTGAGTAGTGGTTGTCTCAATTAGTGAAGTTGTGGCTATGCGAGTCCAACATTGAAAGTGTGACAAATTTATAGATATGGTAAACACATAGAAGAGTGCACACAAGGATTAAATAGGACAACAATCATATGATAATTTATGGATAGAGCTAGATGACAAACTCAAATTACCACAAGATTTTAACATGTGTCATCATGTATGTATGTATTAAGATATTTTCTCAAAATAAAACAAAACTAAATGACAAATACCACAAGAATGCTAATTTCACTATTACAATAATTAATAAAAGATGCTAACAACATTCAACATAAAAAAATATTAAAAATAAAAATTTATGTCAATTTAATAATTTTTTTAACTAATTAATAAATATTTTAGACACTTGTCATACCTTGTCACATACATAAAATTATAAAACTCATAAATATGATAAATATTTTTGTTCAAAGGGTGTCATAGAATCATATCTAATTATTATAAACGACAATATTTAAAAATAAAATAGCAAATAAATAATATGTTCATTAAAAGATCATGACATCTTAACTTTTTATTTTATAGTGACTAAAATGAAAATTATAACCATTCAACTAATAATAAATTATTTTATTAAAAACAATTTATTAATAATAGATATTGACATCGATTAATCTTCTTAAATCATTAATTATAATATACAATAAAAAATAAAAAATTAACACCAAAAGTAAACATTCACAATAATTCCTAATAATTCACAATAATGGAATTCACAATAATTCCTATATGACAAGGATTATTAAATAAAGAAACACCAATTGATTTCTTCATACATCATCACTCATTCTAATTATTATGTTTATTTAAAAAAATAAAAATATTTGTTTTCTTGTTTTAACACGTAGAGGAGAGAAACTTATGCTTGAAGTCATCATCATTTATTATTTTTATTGGATTAAAGCTCATAAGTGATTACAAATAACATAACACATAAGTACAGGCAGAACATACAATCATTGCTGTGCTTTATGGACAGCAAGGCATTTTTATATCAATACAAAACAAAGAACAGAGAACATGAAAAAACATAACTGAAAGAGCTACTGAATATATTGTAGCCTGAAAACACTGGAGAGCTATAGCAGGTGTAGAAGTAACAGCCATGGAACATGCACAGAGCAGCTGTAGGGGCAGACTTCTACCAAAAATATTATACTGAAAGTCTCCTCAGATGAATGGTTTATTATTTGACTGGTTGGGGACTTTTTCAAGGCTTTTCATTATAAAAATAGGCAGGAGAAACTGATAGATATTGATAGAAAAACCAAAACTGACTGTCACAAACATGGCTCAAATTTAATGGCTGAATTATGGTATTAAGTTTTTAATAAGTAAAATATTATTCAAATTTTAAATTTTATTAAATTTTTTAACTATGGATCGTTTGATAGTTTATATATAGTTTGAGATTTGAGTCTGAAACAAGTCTCATGTCTGCACATCATTGTTGAATTGTCGGAAAACAAGTTTCAGCTGCTATTTAATGGTAAACCAGCTGCCATTTAGTGGTAATAGCCTCCAAAATATCAGGTAAAAAGCCTCCAAAATCTCATTTATCACATAGTTGTCCGGGGATGGGGACGGGGACGGGGGACGGCAAGGGACGCGTTTCAGGGACAGTCCGAGGGTAGATTTTTGGGGACGGTGGGAGGATGGCGATATAGGAATTTTTCAATATATATATATACACACACAATTACATATATATGTATGAATTTTTAAAATATATTATATATAGAGAGAGATAAAGAAATTTGAAATATCAAATATGTGCAACAATATCAATATGACAATATGTGCATAGATAAAGAGTATAACAACGATATAACAACAATATATAGATAAAGGTAAACACTAACAACAATGCCAATAACTTAACCAATATTTAGTCAATGTCATTGGAATGGGAATAAAACAATTTTATCAAATATAAAACATTTAATATTTAATATTTATCAATTATCAAACAATTTTTATTTAATTTGATGATAAAATTAAATAGTTTGTTTAAAAATTAAATGTTTTATCAAATATAATGAAATATTTAATATTTAATATTTATGAGACAATTTTTATTTAATTTCACAATAAAATTAAATGTTTTATCAAATATGATGAAATATTTAATATTTATCAAGCAATTTTTATTTAATTTGCCAAAAATCAAAGCATTTTTTACTTTGACAAAAGGGGGATGCTTGGCATCCCGATACAATTTGGGAACTCCTAGCCATCTCTTGGCTGTTTTGGAGATGCCCAGATGCCCCCTTTTATTTTCTAGCAGTCCCCTTTTTTGGGATGCGTTTCTGTCGCTTCCCAATTTTCAAAAATTAGGGGGGACGCTTGGGGGACGTCCCCTGCCGTCCCCTGTCCCCAAAATGCCACAGGGGACGGGGACGTAGGGTTTGGAGGGGGGGACGCGTCCCCGTGTAACATAGATAAATATTGATTTGACAACTGGATGAGAACATTCTATTTCCATTTGAAGTGTTTTTTGTCAATTTGATGGCACCTTTTTTTTTAATTTGCATTGCTTTATGTTTTATACCTGTATGCAAATATTTCGTAATCACATAATACTTAATTTCTTTAAGGAAAAAACTCATATTTGTTTAAGTTTATTTCATTCCATTATTTATCATTTATTATTAATTGTATAATCCAACCACATGCAACTAGAATTTGCAACACATCCATGCGCAAATAGGCATCTCTAATAGATAAATATTGATTTGACAACTGGATGGGAACATTCTATTTCCATTTGCAATATTTTTTGTCAATTTGATGGGACTTTCTTTTTTCATTTTCATTGCTTTATGTTTTAAATTTGTATGCAAATATTTCATAATCAAATAATAGTTAATTTCTTTGAGGACAAAAAATAGATTTGTCTATGTTTATTTCATTTCATTATTTAGCATTTAATATAAATTGTTTAATCCAACCAATGCAACTAGAATTTGTTACTTCCTTGGTTTCGCCTTGGAAGGAATCTTCCATTCTCAGTTGATCAATGTTTTTTAGACTATTGGTACTTGTGCCATCTATATCTTCGTTCCAGGTGTTTGCCTTTGTTTGCCATCTGATTTGAGTAGTGTCGTTTTGGGAACTCATGCATATTGTTGTCTTCTTGATCATGATCATCCTATCTTTAGAGGAGGTTCTTTAGCACCATAGCAGTCATCTTTTGACAGTTGTTTGCAGCTTCTTCTACTTCAGTGATGTTCTTCATGGCTTTCGGCATCTCTTTTTGGAGTAGAGTTTCTCCCATGAGGTTTTCTCTATTTTCTCCACTTTACAGAGATTTGGTTGTATTTGGGTATCTGATCTGGCCTAGTTGTCGGGACCTATGTTTACTTTCATGCATTGTAGTTACCTTTGCTTTCTTGCACTTGTTTGTAGCTGCACTCTTGCTCATCTTAAGGTGGGGTGTTAGAGTAAAGGTTTTAACTTAATTGTGTTGATTAAGTTACCTTTATTCCCTTCTTAAGATTTCACTTTAGTTTGCATAAAATGACATTTAATAATTATATTAATTATTAAATTTTTTCCTATTAGGGTTTCTTTTAGGGTTTGCACAATCTCCTTTTATAAGGATTGATCATTGTATTTTATTCATACTCTCTGATTAATACAATTCTTTTTTGTTTTGATAAGATAATTTCTCCATTTTTCAGAGCTTCAAACCCTTGTTTGTTTTTTCCATCCATTCTCTTCCTTGTGGCAGGTATCCTTTTGCATGCAGGTGTTCTTGGAGTCTAAAGTTGGTTTTGACAACTTCTACAAAATTTGCAGTGCATCCATGCACAAACACACTCTCTAGATATCATATTAACATACATATAGTTTTCTATTGGCATAATTCTTGAACCTCCTTTAGGTGCAAGTGCTAGTTGAGTAGTCATTTATGAGCTGTTTGTTGGGCACGATAATGTATTTTTGAATAGTGTTATAGAATCTCAAAGATAGTGCTCTATTGTTGTTCTAAAACTATATATGTCTATATTTTACCAGTTGTTATTTTATCTAACTGTTAATCTTTGACTGATATGAGTGTTTTGTTATCAAAATTTTAATACAATAAATAAAAACTATGTACCATTCTAATAGGTGAAGGTAATGTTAACATAGTACACTTTATCAGTTGCATCACCATTCTATTCTTGTGGGCATGACCTTGGCACCCTCTATTATTTAGTGTCTCCTTGAACATTACTATCAAGTGAATTTTCTCTCACTTTCCACATTCTTCTTTTATGAGTATTCTTAATATTGGGAGCATGACCTTGGTGTTCCCCTTGCTCTTCATTTTTCATAGTTTGACCACTCTCAAGATCTTCCCTCTTATTATTATCATAGGAATATGAACTTGGTGTCCCTTGCTTTCCCATTGATCTCTTCCCTTTTTCCTCGTTTTCTCTCATCAAAATACTTAGCATTTTTCTTTCTCTTTTTTCTTAAATTTATTGAATCTTCTCTCCTTCCATTATCAATCGATTTAAGGTGGGACATATATTCTATATAGCTCACTTACCTATTGTTTGCTCAATCTTGATCCACGACCTTGATGATTTTCCTTTCTTATTAGCTTTAAGCTTTATTTGGCCTCTTATCCAATTAGGGGTTAATTGTAACTATTGAAAACATCATCACATATTCCTTTTTATTGTACACTTTTGATGTGGTAACACCATATGGCCAAGAGGCGATGATTACATGCAGCCAAACTCTTACCATTTTATTTATTTATTTTTATCATCATCAATGTGCTATTATCATTGGTCTTTTCCTATGATCAGGTGGGGGGTTCTAGTTCTTGAGCTTGCTCAGATTCTTCTTGGTTATCTTCCCTAACCATTTTTTATTTTTTTATTATGTTTGCTTTACCCTCAAATGTTTTCTTAGGTATCATGAGGATGCCTCAAAATTGATGGATGATTTTGAGGGGGGTTAGTATGTTCATACTCTTCATATGGACTTTCATCACATGTTTCATTAGATGGATGAGAGTTTGGAGGTGTTGAGGGGTTTGTATTTGACTAAAAAAATAAAATAAAGAATCAACACAAACACAAATGCAAATTATTTTGACTTAAATTGCTAAAAAATTAAATAAACTTACCTCTTGCATGTCATGAAAACATGGTTCCTTCAATCAAATTGCTCTAAATCACTCAAAACATGCTCATAAATGAATTTTCATGCTTTTGTGAAAGTAGTAGAAATGAGTTACAATCGTTTTCTTTTCTCTTACAAGAGTAAAAATGTAATTATAGTATCCATGGGCATGTTATAATTTTCTCACATTTAAGGTCGAGAGTGACCAAGCTTTGAACTTGGCACTTGCGCGTGCATTATGGTTTAATGGGACTAAGCCTTGTATAACATAATTACATTATTTCAATTTAAAACTATTTTTTGGCTACTTTTTGGCCCCCCATCTGTGCGCACATACCCAACATAGGTTGGTGAAGAGTAGGTGGACTAAACACTTTGGTTAGAGGCATAAGAGTAACTCTTCTTAGAGTTTAGGGAATAGATGGGGTAGATAGATATGATGAAAGTTTAGAAGAAGGTGAAGAAGGTAAAAGTGTAGATAGAAGAGGAAGTAGACCCTATGGAGAATGAGTTGTAGAAGATTGAGATCAAATGTCAAGTAAGGATGGGGTTTTGATGCATGATTTGACACACCGACTTAGACAAAAAAAACATATGCTTTGCCTCTCTTATACAACAACAAAAAATGTCCCCAAAATTTATATCACTAGATCTTGTGTTTACTATTTTGATGAAAAAACTATAGTAAAACTAAGATAAAAATATTACACAATCTTATTTTAACTAAAATATTAAAGTAAAAATGCTCAACATAAACTGAAAGATAGAAGGGCTATGGTTTATGGCATAATTCTCAGTCATACCCACGTTTGGATGCACTTGTGTTGATATTTGATTGGTTTGTATTTTACTTTATATTTGGCAGTGAGTGTGTAGGACCCCGCGACAAAAACATTTATCACCCGTTACAGAATGTTTACCCGTAGACTGGTAGTTAGTCATCAAGAACATTACAAAGGATAAATTTAAACCACATGGTGTGGCTAGGACAGTTTAAAACAAATACATAGATAGCGAAAGGTTATAATGTGACTCTCGCTATCATAGTTTAGTCAAAATTAAAGTGCCCAAAAATAATTGTCCAATTGATGGGTACTCTCCGATGTAATGAAATTCTCTCACGTTTTCCATTTTCTATTAGAATTCAAAGTTTTGACTCGTCAATGGTATGGCTTTGTTTAAGAATAATTACATAGATTTAGGTAAGTAGGAGGCTGTCAACAAAATAAAAGAAGTTAAAATACTATTAGGAGCTAAACACAATTCATAATAGGGTTGGTAAGAAGAAAAAACCTCAAAATTATTATACAAATCAATGGTCTCAGTACAAAATCTGTTAATGGTTTCTTTGTGTTCTCAACTCTGAGCATCAATAGTATGTTAGTGAAAGACTATATAATATATAATATCAAGAGAGAGAAGGAAAGTGAACCCTAATAGCTTTAGTGCAAATGCCACAAACCCTAATAACTTCAATGACCTCTAAACATCCATTTCCGCCTTTTGTTTCTGCTACCTCATAGAAGGAAATGAAAATGAAGTTAAAACTCGAGGCATGACTTACAAGATGGGGCACAAACAAGGAAGAAGGAGCAAATTTAAAATAACTAATACAAGCAAACAATATTGAGGGAGTAGAGAATGGTGTGACGATGATTAAAGAGAGCAAGGAAAATAGGAAGTCGACTATAGAGACAACATTCAACCTTACATGAGAGAATGGTAAAAGGAATGTCCTTGAAATGGAATAATCAAAAAGAGAAGAAACAAGAAAAACTTTAGAATTTATGCTCCCTAATGATGTGATGAATTGCATTGTTGAATGCTAACACAAATTTGTCATTTTCTTAAGAGGTATATTTTCAGAATTGAAATTTTACAAATGAGGCCCAAATTAAAATGGGAAAATAAGGATTGGGAAATTGAAGCTTTGAGAGGGTTAGGTAAAGGCTATGTTTCTTACAAATTTAAAGTAGTTAAGCATGCTTAGGCTATGCTACAATATGACACTTGGGTTATTTGTGGGTAGGTCTATTATTTACAAGATTGGACCTTGGATTTTCACCTTGAAGGCCCTTCTAGACCGTGTTATCCAATGTGGGTGGATCTTCTACTTTCAAACCTTACCTTCAAGCCTTTCCTATGAGAAATAGTTTCACAACTTGGAAGAGTCATTTGGTGTGAAAATAATGCAAACAATTTTTCTAGCTTAAGGGTGCATCCCAGGGTTTGTGTGAAGATGAATTTAAATAGCTAGCTATGTAAAAATATCAAGGCAATTGGCCCTGGGTTTGATGTCTAACAACCTTTAGTATATTTAGATAAACCTAATGCTTGTTTTCATTACCAATAAGAAGGCCACCTGATAGGAGATTGTCCCCTTCTAGTTAGCAGCAAATGAAACCTCAATCTCAATCATGAACTATGCCTAAGGATACTATTCCCTCACAAAAATTGCTTCAATCTCCTTTTGATATCCAAAATAATAAGTCTTATGTTATTTCTAACTCATCTTATAAATAAGTTGTTATGGTTGGCTGGAGATTAATAAGAAAAATAAAAGAACCTTCAGGGTCTATTGGGAGTCAAGGTGGATATTTGTTTTCCCAAGGATTTCCTTAGTCACTTTCCATGAAAATTTAAAATCTATGGATAGGGTCTCCACTTCTCATCCTCCTATTGCAAGACATAGGTCTCAATCCCCACCTCCTACTACAAAATAAATAGGAAATTTTGATCATTCTATATCTCTTGCTAATCATTATGATGATTTTCCACAAGAGGAAGAATCTTCTATCTCCTCTCTTCAAAATTTATAAAATTCTCTTTGAATGTAAGAGGGATCATAAATATGGAGTTAAGGAAGCAATTATTAAGTGGGATCCTAATATTGTATTTATCTAGGAATTCAAACTTAATGGATTTTCTCTTTCTTTTTCTCTATCCAACACTTGAAGAGATAACACATTTTTACATACGTCCCATGGCAAAGGTAGGGGTGGTGGTCATTATTTTTTCTTTGTGGGAAATTTTTTCTTTGACAAAGGGGAAGACCCTTCACATAGTTCTGTGTAGGCCCTTGCTTTTATCAATGGACAACATATTAGTGTTTGCTCAATTTATGCTTCCAATATTGTAAAATAAATAAGTGAGTTATGAGATTGGATGCCTAAAATTATTCCTAACGTTGATTCGGTGATAGGAGATGTTTTTAATATGGTGGAACATCTAAATGGTCATAGTTGGCTTAGTCATATTAATTTGAGTAGTAATGAATTTGATAAATGATTGTATTGTCATAAAAATATGGGGATAATAGATCCAATTAGCAATAATTTTTTTCATAACTAGAATTGCTACACTTCCAATCTAATCATAGATTTGGGGATGATAGGAAGCTTAGCAAACTTAATAGATTATATATATCCCCTAATATTCAAGTGGTTCAAGATTCCTTTGGTCATTGTGTTAGAGTAGATTTTTCTTCTACTCTCTCAAATAATTTCCCTATCCTTTGTTATGTTGTAGGGGATAAAAATAAGAAAGTGGTATCTAAGTTGCTATTTAAGCTTAATGCATCTCATTTAAAAAATCCATCATGTGTTGTTTCTCTAGTTGGCCTTTATAATTATGTCCCTAAGTCCAAATAAGAGGATTCATATAGGGATTATTGTTACCATGCTATTTCATAATGTGTTGAATTCTTATGTGCTTTTGGTGAGATATTATCTTGGTAGAAAAAAGCATAAGGAAAAATCCCTTCAAGGGAAGCTAGAACACACTAGAAAATTGCATAATTCAAATTCACATAATATTATTCTACAAGCTTACATAGTCTCTTTAGAATCTCAACTTCATAAACTTGACATTTATAAAGGAAAAAAGATCTAAAATCATGACCATATTATGTCAGGTTGAGGAGGGTAACAAAGGTTCCAATACTTCTTCAATTTTATAAATTATACACATAAAAAGGATTATATTGAGGAACTTTAAAATGAAACTAGTTCTACTTATATAAGTTCAAAAGAGATTAAATTCTTATTTTAGACTATTATGAGAGGATTTTCATAGAATATTCTCATTAGCAAGCCACACAATTAATATTAGAAGATATTATTAAAGATCATATTCTCAAGAAGGTGGATATTGATTATAGTCATTTTTTTAGATCGCGATATATCTATAAAGGATTTAGAACAAGTGTTTTCAATGACCTCTAACAAAATACCTAGGGTTGATGGTATTTCTATTGAGCTCTATCAAACAATGTGGTGTTCTATTAAATAATATTTTTATTTTTTATACTAGAAAAATTTAGAACAAGGTTTTTTAGGGCCTAATATTAACAAAGGCCTAATCAAACTCCTTCCAAAGGGGAAAACTGAAGACTCTATCTCTAGATGGTGTCCTATTACTTTTCTTAATACCTCTTATAAAATAATTGTTAAATTCATCGCTACAAGGATTAAACTTGTGGCAAAAGGGATAGTTAGACCTAAACAAATTGGGTTCCTTAGAAAAAGGTTTATTCTAGATAATCTTATTCTAGCATGGGAAACTGTTGAATGGGAAATAATCAAGATAAAATTCCCTTTTAGTTAATCTTTATTTTGATAAAGCTTATGGAATAATGTATTGGAGCTTTATCCTCAATATATTACAATGGTTGGCTTTTGGATCTAAAATATGCAAACATGTTCAAATGTTCTTCAAAGATGAAAATGCTTAGTTGGTAATAAATAAATCACTGATAGACCTATTCCCCCTACAATGCTCAATCAAGAAAGGTTATGCTTTGTCAAAATTTCTCCATGTTCTTGTTTCTAACGATCTTGGTTATTTGCTACAAAAATACAATCAAATGAACAAGATTAAGCGTATTTTCATTCTCAATAATGCATTTGTTCTTAATTATCATGTTTTTGATGATAGTATACTCTTTCTTCAAAATTTTGAAGTGGAAATTAGTAAAGTGATGGATGTCCTTAATGTTTATCATTATGTTTCTCATTCAAATTTAACACATCAAAATTATAATTTCTCATGGTGCAAATGAGTCTTTCTTCTTAGTGGATTCCTAAAGAGTGGAAGAAGATAAAACATGGGAAAATTTTGCATTACTTGAGTATCCCTTTTGGGTTGGGAGTTTCCCTTTCTAATATGTGGAATTGGTTCCTCACTAAGCTGGAAAACAAACTATGTACTTTGGGTTACAAATTTTTATCATTAGCTAGCAAGAGCCAAGTTGTGAACCATATATTAATGGCTTCTCACGTGTATTAATCCTCTTGTTGGATGCCCTCTAAAAAATGTTATTAATAATTAAAAAAAAGCATTCACCATTTTTTATGGTCAAATTCAAATTCTTGGAAGTCTTGGAAGCAAGATTGCAAATGCTTAAATTGAAAATTTATTTTCAACATGGTTTCAATTTTGGGTCTTCATATATTTGGTGGGAAAATATGGTTCAATATCAAGGTCAACCTCTAGTCATTTTTTTCCAAGACAAGATTTTATTTATTTAATAAAGGGGTTCAAGAGTTTGGGTACATGTGGGGTTTTAACACTTTGGATTGGGCTAATTGATAAAGTATTAAGACTCATTTTAATTTAAACAATTGACCTAAAGGATTTATTATATTTGTAAAGTCACTAGTCCTTGTAGAGTTTGTTATGAAGCTTTGCACTCAACTACATCATACTTTCTTCAAGGATTGGTTGTGGTTGTCCAAATATCTATTTGTTTGTTTTAATTGAAACAAGATTTATTTGAACATACCTCTTACTATTTTCTTAAATCCTATATTGAACATAAAATGGAAATATAAGTTCCAAGAAAAGAAATGGAAGAAATTGAAAGCTCAAGTTTGGAGTTCCAAGAAAAGACATGGAAGAAATTGAGTGCTCAAGTTTGGAGTTCCAAAGTTGAGGTTGATGCTCAAATTCTAGCTTGGAAATTCTTACACTTCAAATTTTCAATGGGTGATAGGTTGAAATGTATGATGGTTCAATTGGTTAAATGCCCATTTTTTCAACACAATAAAATTTTGAATCACATTTTATAGGTTTTTTCATGGGCAAGAAAAAATAGAATATTATTTTCAAGCATCTTCCTGTTATTTTTTATCATGTTTTATGTTGGAAGCAAGTTATTTTGGGTTTATGTCTTCGTAATAATATTGTGGTAGATTCTATGAGATGAAATATTTTTCTTAATATATTGAAAAGATAAAGTAGATGTTTGCCAATGTTTTCAAATCATACTATTCATCAGGAAGAAGAAATGTTATATTTTTACTTTGATATAATTTTCCAATTGTCTTTCTATGTTCTCAACTAAAGGGGATTCCCAAAGATCATGTGAAGATCAATAATAATTTGGTTGAGATTAAATTTATAAAATTATCTATCTCCATGAAGAGGATACTATGTGTTTCAAAAAACCATAATGTCTTCTAAAATTTAGAATTTAATTATGCTAGATGTTGTTTTGAAGTGTTCACTTGTTGTGGGTTGTGAAAAATTTATTTAGTTTTTGATGGGCTACTAGAAGTTCAATTAGATGGGCTATTAGTTAGTTTTTGTTCTATAAAATATCTTGAGTCTAAATTACAAGATTTATAACTATATTTAATAGAAGACACATGTGGAGTTTGGACCCATACTTTGTCAAGTGGCTCCAAGAAAGATAGTGAAGATCCCCAAGGAAGAAGAAACTAACAAAGTGATAAAAACTTGGGAGATTATTATAGTGGCCCCTAAATATCATTGTAATATTTGTCTATGTATTTATCCACCCAAGATCTATAGGATTAATGTGAAGAACTCAAAAGATTCCTATATTTCTATCAAAGGATACGAATAGAGTTTGATCAATATATGTACATTATAGGCCAAGGTGAGACATGGGATAAAATTAGATTATGAAAAGCATATTAATCTTATGGTATGAGATATAGAGTGAAAATACCCTAAAATTACTCTAATTAAGCTTAAGTGTTTAGGTGTGAAAAGGGCCCAATAGTGGAACTAGTTAAGGAAATAACCATGTTCACACCGACAACCTCCACTCAAGTGGATTTTTTTTTTTGGGGGGTGGGGGGCATATATGAAAAGATAGGTTTGGTTACAAGTCCTAATGAGCTACCCATGTATAAATAAATCCTTCACAAACAAAGAAAAAGAGAAACCCCATAGGAAAAAATCCTCTCCAAAAGAGAGAAAAAAACATGAAAAAATCTCTCAAATGTATGAGAAGGATAAAAGATCAATGAGGAAAAAGTTCCCCCAAAATAAGAGAAAATGAAGAGAATTTTTTTGGCGAACCCCTTGAACAAATATTCCACACCCCCAAGAGATATCACAAATAATGACACTATATCTCAATGACTTGGGGTTTGTTGAAGGTATCTACAAAATGTTCTACTTTAGGACAATATTGCAAACCAATAACCTACTCTTGAATCAACTTCCTAATATAACACATATGGATCTATATGTGTTTTGTTTGTTAATGGTGAACTAGGTTCTTCAAGATTTAGATGGCACTTTGTTGGTCATAAAAGAGGATAAATTATTAAATAATGGTAAAGATAAACTTAGTGAAAATATTCCAAAGCCAAATAACATCGATGGGGTATTAAAAACCCCCCAATACTCAACCTTAATAAAAAAAGAGAAATAACATGCTGCTTCATGCTCTTCCAACTGAGACAACATAAATCGATATTAAATTTTTAGTCAAATGTGGCTTAATCATAATCTATATATACAACCAAGTTTGGTTATATACCTAATATCTAGTGAATCCCATATTGAAGAGTTCCATGTAATTAATGCATAATCTGTTTGGTTATTTTTTTGATGAATCTCACATGGCCCCTTCATAAATCATGAAGCCGTGCCAATTACAAAAGAGATATCAAGGTGATTTTGAGTCAAATAGATGAGAATACCATAAAAAGTGGCATCAACAAGTGGAGTAGAACACTCACCTCAAGATTGACTCTAAATAGAAAGGGACTTGATACATGCTTATAATCAATCATGTGGAATTGAGGTAGTAAATTAAGAGAATATTTGGGATAAGAAAGAGTGATACCAAAAGAGAACCTGGTGATCTTGATTATGAGAAAGTAGTGCTAAAGACCCAAGTTAGTCATAGAAAATTTGGTATGCAAAGAAAATTTAACTTTTGCAATGATGGATGATGAAATCCATATAATGATCATGTCATTAACTTGGAGAGCAAGAATAAAATGATATTCAACCTATCAAAAAATATACAGACTCAGATTCAAGTGGTATCTAGAGAATCCAATTGAGAGAAAAATGAAGACTATATTAGCATACCAAGAAAAAATGGACTATTTGAGGCTATAAAGGATTGATAATGATACTCTTGATTGCTCAATAGTGATCTTGACAATAATGCTTGATTATAATTTCTTCTCCAAATTGTGTTCTAGTTTCAAATGGTGAAAAGACTAGGTATTTATAGGAATTTATCCAATATCTTGAAAATTAGATTCTGAAAGCCGACACTTCATATTTGAATTTTAGATGTTAAATTACTACCAACAACATATTTGAATTTGGGTCCTGGATAAGAAGGGGGACCCAATCACCCATGGGAGAATGGGTCTTGGCCCAAAATTCTAGGACACTCAAAGTCAAGGACAATTCAATGATTGGATGTATTTGTTAAATGCTTGTCCTCCTTTGGAAAACGATAAAAAATAGGCTTTGGAATGCATAATTTGGAAAAATAGAAGATTAATTAAGTGTAATAAATCAAGGGGCCAAAATATAATGTGAAATTGTAAAGGTATACATTTTTCTATGCTACATTTAGCCCCAAATTTAGTGAGAGTATGAAGTTACACTCAGACTCACACTAAAGTAGAGAAATATATGTCAAGAGGGGTCCAATTATCTAAATGTTGAAGAGATAGGATGACTAAGGATCAAGGAGGAGTGCAAAAAACTCAAGATACAAGATCCCATGACAAACCGACATAGGCATAAAGGAACACACACACATGTATGATATGCAACAAGACAAGATACACACAAATACAATGCCAAAGTAAATACAAAAGGGGTCTGGGATAACAAGCTGTATTATGCTAGTAACCATACAAATATAATAGATTCCACATGGATAGAAATTTGTATTATGGTAGGTTCCATGAAATATAACAGGTTTCACAAGGCTATCAAGTTGTATTATGCTAAAAAATCATGAATACATGGCCCCAAGCAAGGTGCATTATGTTGGGCAACCATATTATGCCAATTCCAAACTAGGTTCAACATCTGTGAACACAATGAAGAATAAATGGAAAAAATCACCTTAGGGGGTGCAAAAAAATCATCTAAAGGGGTGAAAAAAAAACTCACCTTAGGGGGTGCAAACAAAACTCATCTCAGGGGATGTAAACAAAACTCACCTCAGGGGGTGTGTTGGTTGTTTTTACTGTAACCAAGTTTATCTTAGATATTTTACCTATAGAATTGCCAATTCTAATCAAAGGCAACTCGAAGGACCTGAACCAACTGACGATGATTTTAACAATAAACCTCCTACACTCCGGGATCTGCAAAACCCAGGAGGGTGGTCCCTTTAATGTGTTTATAATCTCTGCATCGAACTTATAAACAATCATTAACAATTAACAAATAATCCCATTTAATAGCTCAACAGAATAGGATAATACTGAATTGAATTGGATTTTCATCAATAGTATCAACTACTTGGAGCATGAGATGATTACAACAATATTTCACAACTTAAGATAGTCATTTGATTTGCAATTTGGTAGCAAGCTCATAGAAAAGACAAGCAAACATAGATCCTAACAAACAAATACGATCTAGACCAGTGCCATATACTATTGGGGAGTCAGATTCATAAACATTTAAAATTTCATGACAAATTCAAACACATAGCATATACAATCTTTGACAACATTTCCTTACAATAGCATCAATTTGTTTTCTAACCCAATACTTCTTACCAAATCCCTTTATAAACATATCCACCTATAACTCCATTCAAGCATTTTAATTAATTCTTTGAATTAAAGCCAAAATGAAAGTCATACACACCACAACAGTGAGATGAACTTAATAACCCTTGATTATATTATTCAAAATTATGATATGCTTATACAAAGGAGAGAAATGAGATTTAAATGAATCATTATAACTCAAATGCTAGTACTATTATGAAACATCAAACCTTCATAAATCCAAAACCCTACTACAAAATGACACAAAAAACTAAATTGCATTTGCACTGAAAAACAGGCTTTACAACTTGCTCTGCAACTATGCCCAGACTCGACCTCAAAATATCTAACTTGCTAATCCTTATTTCTGGCCTTGAAATCCTTCTTATAGAGAAAGAAGGAGCAAACAAGCATCTATCCAAAAAATACACATGCCACCAGTCAATTGGACCGCTCTGTGACATTTCAAAAATATGATTACAATCACCGAGTCCCAGAGCATCTTCTTGTTAATTCCACTCATTAGGGAATAGCCGTTGTAGTGGCCAAACCTCAAAACCTACACCAAAAATCCACCATGGAGACAAAACCATAATCAATTATAACTATAATTGTTGAGCTGTTAGTTGTCGGTAGTAGACACCGTCTTACTCCTCTTCAGTTAAGTACTTGTCCAACCATTTATGATACTCTTCATCCATTGGCCAATCAAAATTCACTACCTCATTCACCTTAGTATTATAAGGTGTGTATTTCACTGCAACCTGATTGGCCTCTCTTTCAAAAGACTCTAAGAATGTGCTGGTGTTAATTATTTGTCCATACTACTTACCAACAAATCAAAATCAGAATCATCACAAATCAATTTGATTTGTGCATTAATAACTTCTTCTGCCCTATCTTGCCTATGTTGCAATGTTTTAACATTTCCTTGTGCATCAATGATGTCTGGTAAAAATGTATCACTCTAGTCATCAAAGCTCTTTACCAACTCCTTAATTCTTCTACTCAAATCATCAGGCAGGGCCTGTAATCCCTTCAATGATTTCACAAACATTTGAGTAGGCCTCAATGACTAGGGCCTGTTGTCTACATCAAATCTAGAAGCTTTATACACAATATCTAGATCATTGGCCCTAGGGATCCACTTCTTAGCCAAAGGAAAAACTATTTCCCGATCCTTATTGATTTTTTTATTCCATCTAAGAATAAAGAATATAATGAATGCACATATGGTAATCTACCATCAACCTTCTTATTTAGACGCCTCAAAACTATGTCAACCACCTCATTTTGTTTGGAAATTTCACCATCCTCACTTGCCTTTAAGGCAACCTGTAATTTTGTAATCTTACTCAACATTTTCTTCTTGGTGGGATCTACAGAATACTCAACTTCTTCTTCAACTGGCCCTGGTGTAGGACTGAGAGCAGGTGTCTAGATGGGGGATCCTGGAGTAGAAACAATTGGAGTAGTAGGGGGGACTGATCCTGAAATAGGAGGTAACACTCTGATACTAGGAGCACTGGAGGATTCTCCCACCTGCCAATATTTTAACCTATCTACTTCAGATTGAAGCTCAACATTCCTTTGCTGCATCCTACTATATTCTTCAATTATTATATTGTACTTGTCCATCAAACTCTTCTTTTCAGTCTCTTCCCTTTCATCTGTCGTTTGGTCCAACTTGGCCACATTTATTGTCAAGATTGTAGCTTTTGTTGTTGAAGTTTCAAAATCTCTTTTGATGATTAGCCCTCCCCTTAGGTTCGGGCTAATATCAGTTAAATTCGGCCTTCTGCCCTGGGGTGCCAATGTCCATATTGTTAGAGTTTCATACTCCTCACTAAAGGTAGAGTCCTACAAAGCTACCTTAACCTGTTCTTCACTGTTTTGTATGGGGTGCTTGGACTGTAAGATAGCATTGAATGCTACAACATCCGCTTTGTCCCATTCAGGCAAAATCAGGACACCAACCTGAGCCACAAGTCTTCTTCCCTCCTCAGGAGTGATATTTTTGAATTCTTCCATTAATTCGACCTTAACCTCATCATCATTCTCCTGCTCAGACCTATCAGGCCTTGATTCTCTCCTTCTCTTGCACTTGTCCTGGTATTCTTCTAGTTTCATCCTCCAAACTAGTTGCAAGAATACAAGAGTTTTTACAAATTCATCATCGTCCAAGAAAGCCTTGCAGGTCTCCATTTTGACATCTTGTACACATTTCCCCTTTACATCCATGTCAAAAAGCACCAACTGTGTTGATCTAGGAGGGGAAGGGATACCAACCTGCATGTATTGATCAGTCACAATTATCTCATCCATCAGAGCCTCTTGTGTATCCTCAACTCTCTGCCTCTTAGGGCTTGGCTTTGATGGTAGCACTACAGGATCACTTCTCGGTGGTGATTCCAGATCAACAATCCTTATCCCTCCAAGTGCTTTGAAATTTGGACTTGGTTGTGATGATGCCTTCATTATTTGTTTTCCTTTGTTATCCCCCTCATCCTCATCACTACTATCATTTATTTTTCTCTTGTATAGAGGCCGATCAACTGAGGGTTGATAAGTTGGCCTTGTTTCTTCAGGCCTTGATTTTGGTCTTTGAATTCCAAAATCTAACTCCAAATTGACCCTCTTGGTCATCAAGGTGCCCATAAATCTTTGAAGTTATCCAACAAGAAATCAATTCTCTTGTGGAATGGAGTGAACTCCATCAATGGATCATACTTTGGATCCATTTTATGAACTATGGCTAGAAAATTCTCATATGTAATCCATTTTTCTTTATTCAATTCCTGCCTATTCAAATCAAATTCATTTCTGATTAGGTCTTCATGAAAATTGAACTCATTTGCAAAACTGCCACCTTTAATTAGTTGCCTGAACAAGGCAAAGAATCCCTTAGGGTCATGTTGCCTCCTAGGTCCATTCTTCAAATGGTAATCATAAAAAAACCTTCCAAAGTGGACCCATCCTCCCTTGGAAAAAACAAAATCTGAAACAACAGTGTAGTCAGGGAACAAAGTCCCTTTTCCTCTCCCTGTGAGGTTGTCCTCATGAATACAACCTAGTTGCCACACGACCTCGACAAACCCCATTCTTGATGGTACATTATATGGGAGAATATGAGGGGCTCCCTAGAAACCATACACCCTTAGGACAGTGCTTACGGGGTACAAGATGATGTCACCCCAATTGTGGCAGAGCTTCAAATCAGGATTCCTCACCTTTGGTTGGAGGAAGTCATGCAACTCTTTAGGAAATTTGGGCACATTTACCACCAACCGATCCATGAGTCTGGAGGCAAAGTAGTTATCAAACTGCACAAAACTGGCACCTCCCCTGTTGTAAGACACGTCTGCACTCCAAACCTATACTAGTAATCTTTCCCCATTCACTTCTTGCCTCAACTCCATCTTCTCTGAGAAGAAGTTGGCATTCTTGTGCAAGAACATATGCATTAATAGGGAATACCAAAAGAAAAGAGTACCAACATCCCTCACATGCAACTTCAACAAACCCTCGTGTATCTTTTCTGCTAGAAAAGATGCATAGTCATACACCATGGAGAAATTGGGATGCTGAATTTGATCCCCCATGAACATATATGCAATGGGAATCACTGTCTTTGGGCTGAATCCCAAAATATGGCATAATGAATAAAATGTTGCCAAAAAGTGATTGGAAAAACAACTTAGCCTGAAAGGCTCCTGGTCATTTGGGCTGATATGAATCGTTGAATTGCTTGCCCTGGCCAAATGAGGAGGAAACAACTTTAATTTGAAAAGAGGCTTTGACCTTGCATATTCTTGCTTCATCTCCTCAAGATCAATTAGGACCAAGAATGAGCTAGACTCACTCAAATAAAAAACCTACTGAATCTCATCTACACTTATACTTAGCAAAATCCCACCATTATTATCCCTAATTACCCTTGTAACAGGGTCATAACATGTTGCCACAGCTCTAAGTAGGTCCACGTTAGGAAACACATTTGGCATTGCTAGTTTCCCCATGTCGTATCTCCAGCCATTAGAGAAGGGGTGGGGTAATTTTATCTATCCATACCACAACCTAAACATTTCCAGACCCATCATAGGAACCCTAACATCTGCAATATTATAATTCTTGCACACTAGTCCTTCGCCTAGGGTTCTTCCACTCATTAAAACCAAACCCCTCTTCTTGTCATTTGTTAATAACGAGAGTTAATCCAAAAAATTATCATATAAATTCCTTTGCAAATAATCAACATGGCCAGAGTGCTGCTTTGGTGGTGCCATCTCAAACAACTAGGGCTTCCTTAAAATTTTAATCCTTGAACAAACTAAGGCTACCCAGAAAACGAAATTAAAACACAACTGTGCAATTTCCAACAATCCAAACAAACCAGTAGCCCTACGACAATAATCAACATACCCCTTGACCAACACACTACAACCCTTCACAAAAACACAACCAAATTAACCCAATGATACAAAAAGTAACTCATAGGATTTCACACCTTGTAGAGAACCAAACTTTCGCTGTGATCACTTGAAAAACTTTATCTCTGGTTCTGAACTGCTTCGAAAATAATTGAATGCTTTTGTGGTGAAGATAGAATGAAAGTAAATACTTTACTTCGATTGAATTTAGCCAGTAGACGTCTCATCTTCCATTAAAGCTCATTTGCATGCCGTGCCAACAAATCCAATCGCATTTGATGCGAATTTAAATTACAGCCGTCGATCTTTTGTTTTTGTTAGATCATCGAATGACCACCTTCAAAAAGGATGATGTAATCTCCATGTCAGCGTCGAGGGCCCACCATAATATGCAGCACCAAAGGAGTACATGTGGCACCTGCCCGTGATATCACAATCACTAAACATCCTGCATCTTTAGATCACGTGATGGTGGGCAACCGTTGATTCCCACCATCAACAATCATGTTCATTCACAACCATCATCAACACCAAACATAACCGTTGAGAAAATTTTCATCAAGATTATAACACCACCGTTGATCTCAAGCACGTGCATCTCGCAGCTGTTTTAGTAACCCACTTTATAACATATTAAAGCCCGACACAAATATTAAACACTTTATTAATCCTTTTCGACATCAGTAGCTGAGACACGTGGCGCTCGCCCATGATTGTGCAATCATTTGAAACCCAACGGTGAGGCCATCACAAGATCGCGGGGAACAGTGAGGATCAACCGTAGGATGATCGATGGTCATTAAAAAACATTTCTTGCAAAATAAAACAATTATTAAAAGGGGATAGGGGACATCGCCTAGGCTAATGACAAACGATGGCTTAAAGTTGTTCTTAAAGCACAGGGCATGGGATGACCTAGGCTTAGGAAATAATAAAGTCAGGTGAAATATTTAACACTATTTATTAAAAGGGGCCCGACCTAGATGATTCAATGGGACATAAGTCATTTTAAAACCTCCCTCAAAAAGGTAATGGCAAAATAGATCCAACCCAAGGTTTTAGATAGAACATTAGGATTCCATGAAGGAAAAAATAAAACCCCAACCCTAGGTTTCTTCTGAATAGCATGACAGACTAGTAATGTGGCAAAATAATTAATGGAACGTAAAGAACAAAATTTGAGGCTCCATCAGGGTGCATAAATGACATTGGGATAAGACTAAAAATAAAAGGTCATTTATCAACAACAATCAAACGAGCATTGCTTAATCCATGAAAGGTCACACCTCAGGGAGCATCACACATGACATCACCATCAAGAGAGAACCATTTGTAGGATAGAAAATATCACACTAGGTTATACCAACCATAGTAAGGATAAAATCACATGCCGAGAAAGATCACACTTTGATAGGACACCAAGTCTAATATTACCATAAAGGAGACATGTAACATGGATTAAGAAGACCAAAATTTGGTTGAAAAGGTCACACCTCCTAGGAGATGCACATTATCATCATGAAGAAGGGACCAATTATTATGTAGACAATGAGCGAGGGACTATATGCCCCCTTAAAATATTAGTGTAATTTCTATACTAGCATTTTAAGAAGATAGAAAGTGATCCCTTGCTAGAAGGAATGCTCTTAGGAAAAGGCTACATAGCCTCTTTCCCCCCAAGTGTGAGGATAAAAGATGAGCCAAATTGGATTAAGATATGTTTTTCCTTGTAAAACAAAATATGATTGCATAAAGCCAAGTTTATACACCCATGCATGGTAGCGAATATGTTATGATACTACAACTACCACATGGGAAGGAACAAAAACTAATGATATTTATCATAATTAAGTGAAGATATTTTTGATGTTTTTGAAGGATAATGACCAAGGCCTCTTGTTGTTTCTTACATGTTAGGTTCTTTAAGGACACAAATACCTTGTTCTTTTATACCACATCATTTTCCATTATAACCAAATTTTCAAAAGTTGATATCCTCTTCCACAAAGTGCTTCTATTTCTTTCAAAGAAGGTGGATTTTCATGATCATCTTGATCATAAGTGGATGCATAATTTGTGTTTTCTTCCTTGTTGGAACTTACGTAATTGGATGTTTTTGATGAATCAGTGAAATTTTTTGTTGATATCGTTGCTGCTTCTTTCTCTTTTTCTGATTTGTGTAATCTTGTATTCTCCCATGAATGTAGGTGTAAAATCTAATGAACCCTAGTCATAATCCAACAAATTTTTTAGAGATGAAAGAAAATCAAGATCACGATCAATTTGTAAGGTTTCAAATTTTATATTTGGTGTAAATGTTCTAATAGGATTTGTCACTCCATTCTTAGTTTGTAAACAATTTTCAGATTCTCGATTAGATTTTATTGTTTAAACCTTATTGTTGTAAGTGTATTTCAACAACTGATGAAGCGTTGAAGGCACCACATTAATTTCATGAATCCACGGTCTACCAAAAAGAAGATTATATGAAATATCATTGGGCTTGACATGAGTAGGAGTTTGTAAAGTGACAAATTTGACTTTAATAGGTAACGTTATCACACAAAGCAATTATTTTCCCATATTATCAAAACCACATATATACAAATAATCTAGTTGAATTTTATTCTTATCCACTCCAATTCTATCCAAAAGATTCACACTACAAACATTGAGCCCCGAACCATTATCAATAACCTGGTATGCCTAATTCCAACCTTGTTAATAACAAACAATATCATCAAAGCATCATTTTATTTTTGCATTTCTAAAGGATGTAATTCACTTTGATGAAAGATGATGTCCATACTAGGTGAATTCATATTATCAATTAAAATTGCCATACCATTTGGTTGCACACTAAAAGGGATGACAACTTTTTGTAAAGCTTTTTGAAGCATGCCAAGGTAAGTAGGTGATGTTTGAATCAAATCCAAAAGGGATATCTTAGCAAGAGTGTTGCAAAGTTTCTCTACAAGGTCATACTCCTTTCCTCTATGTTGAGGTAAACGAGGTGTACTAGGTAAAATAGGTTGTGAAAATGGTGTCAATAATGAAATGGCTTGTGTTTGTCTTGGTTGCTTATTATTTCTAGTGTTATATGTGTGAGCAATTATGTGATAACTTGATTACTGAAACACATGATTCTAGTAAGTTGTTTTGCAAAGCTTAGGATATAACCATGAGGTTTAGGAGGTCCTATAATGAGAACTGGAGTAGGAGGTGACTTAGGAGGTCCAATAATTAGAGGAATCTTAGGAGGTCAAAATGGAGTTTTAGGAGGTCCAATAATCAAGGGAGATCTAATAGACAGTTGTGCATTCATAACCTCAATGGATTTGACTTCTTATTGATGATCTTATATCGAGGGGGGACGTAAGTTAACAGGTTAGCATGTTCATCTAAGCAAACCATATTACTATATTTTGAAATAAATATCTTCCCAAGGAGAGGTGGGGGGAGAGAAACAAACAAGATTCTCATGAAACCCAATGATTGGGTCTTCTAACTCCAAGATACATTCATCATAATTAGGAGAGGTATTGGGAGAAGAATAATTATGATTTTCATGATTGTCAATGATTTCCTCCTCTTGTATCAAATCATCCTCACAAATGGGAGACTTTGGAAGATGAATGAAGACTAGGAAAGGTGATATTAAGAAATGTGTCAATGGTTTCATCTTCTTGGTATGCACACCCTATAGGAAGCTACAAAATATATAAAGAATATATGTAATGGTATTTTCTTTCTCATAGTTGAAATGGACATAAACCATGGACATGCTTTAGGTAGATGGACGATAATATTAAAAATTAGTATAGGCTTAGGAATTTTTTCCCATATAGAATGTGATTTTGGAAAAATTGGTCCCTATGACATCATGTGATAAGGATAATACCTCAAGAGCAACCATATCATGATCAAGTCATGTTTGGAAATAGTAATGTCTTTGTACTAATATATACATTTTTTTGTAATCTTAACAAATGAGTCTTAACAACAAGATATGCCACCTTCAATTGGTTGCACCCATTAGATACAAGGAATTGAAGAAGACAAAAAATAATACATGGGAATTAAATATAGTCTATGCATGTAAATAATATAAATAATTTGAAGTATGAGTATCATGAAAAAAATATGTAGGGAGAAAGTAAAATAAATAAGATGATAGACATGAAATCGTATGAACTAGAGACAATCATTTGGTTTTCCCTAGTATGATCAAATCATAAGGTGAAAATTAACCTATACGTGCAATGTATGTGGTTTGGATTGACATGGTTTCCCGACGTGGCACTTAGTAAATGGTAAGAAATGCAAGCACACATAATTAGATAGAGGAAAGTGTGATGTGTGTGGTAAAGCTAACTTTAGGAACACACAATATCATGAGGAGGTCTATATTTGTGCTGATGTAATACAATAAGTTATGAAAATTCAAGGATACCATAAGGTAGAATGGAAAATTTAACATCTCATGAATCTAAAAGGATATATGTAGAACCATGATAAGTCAATATGAGTGCATGGTAGGATAATATCACAATGAAGCATGATATTACCATATAGTATGTAGTCAATAAGTATAGATGGATAAGAAAAATCTAAGTGTGATGATAAGGATCATAAATAACATATGTTCCAATAAGGGTAATGTTATGCCTTGCATAACCACCCATTTTTTCCTCCTTGGTCAAAATAGGTCCCCATTTTTTGTGTCTTCATGTTTTTCCCTCTTGTGTTGCCTTCGTTTATTTTTGTTTTGGTTCCAGGGGTTGTTTCTTTCCCTGTGTGTTATTTTTCTTATTTTATCCCTAGTGGGTTTTGGGCCCCGATACAGACTTGGGACCTTTCTTAGAAAATTATGAGTCCGTTTTGGGGACCCAATCCCACATGCTTTGTGTCTCATTAGGATTTTGGTCCTACATTGGACCTTGGACCTTTTAACAAATGGTCCGAGTCTAACTTGGTTCCCCGATCCCGCTTCTTTAGTGTCTTGTTAAGGTTCTTGTGCCAGGATCAGGGATTAAACTTAGAATTGGACTCTATTTCTTAGAGTCCAAATCCACTTTTCATCTCTGACCCCACATTCTTTCTTTTTCTGACCTACCTTTGATCTACTTGGGGATGGAAGTCTTGACTAGACCCTCCATGCATTATCGAAATCCTTGTGGCTGCCTCGACCCCAAAATTTTGATCACCAAGCACATTAATGGAAAACTGGTTCACACAAGTGGGGATGGTTTATAACCGGATTTCTTTCTCCAATTGGGTCATTATTACACAATCTTATTGCGATTCTAGGTCGTGAAGATCTCGTGGAATGTTTGAAGGATTGTGAAGTCACACGATCAACTACTTGTTGGTTTTATTTCCCTTTTCATGTTTCGAGATTGGTTTCTTCTTTATTTTTCCATTTCTTTTATGTTTTCTTTCTTTCGTCTATTCACATTTTTCTTGCTTGTTTTCCTTTCTTTGTTTCTTGCGTGTGCTTGGTTTTTCTTCCCATCGAGATCTTTGTTTTTCCCTTGTTTGGGGGTGTTCATTTTCAAGTTGTGGATTAGAGTTCCCACTTGAGGTTTGGTCGAGTTTCTTTACCATGATGTGCTCCTTTTTTGTGAGATTTTCTTTCCCACCGTTCCCTAGGGTCTGGCTATGATTTTTGTCCAATAGATTTTTCTTGTTGGACTTGGTTTTGTTTTCACTGAAAATTTCCTCACAGGGTTCATAACTCCACACTCCCCCTTTTGCATAATGATCCAAATTCAGGATCATTTCTTGATCCCAAAATTTGAGGATCTACTTGGCCAAATTCATAACTTATCAAATTGCCCTTTGGTCCATTTGAAACTCCGAGCTCCACTTAGACCATCCGTTGCTACCTAATCCATGATCCGTTCTTGATGTTAATTTTTGAAATCCTTATAGACCAATTCATCTACTTTCTGATCCTTGTAGGACTTTAGGTTCCAATCGGACATTATAATTAAAAGTCTAGGTCCGAGTTCCTTTTATGAACCTAAAACCCATGGGAGTCTTTTTGAAAGTATATTTTATCATCCTCATGGGATCCAAAGTTTTAGGGAGCCCATAGGTGAGAATTTTGAATCCCAAGTGCAAACCCACCCCTGACTTTTGACATGCTTAACACCACAGTCCTTTGAGTCTTCATGAATCTAAAGGATTTCTTTACATCTAGTCCATTTGAGCCTCTAGTCCTGATTGGACTTGAGATAGAAGATCACAATCTGAGGGCCGTTTTTGACCTCGACACTTGAACATCATGGGTCCTATTAGGACCTTAAATCCTAACTAGATATCATTGAGAGGGTCTAGATCTTGAGTCTATTCTCGACTCTAATCCCTGCCAACCTAAAAAGTAGACTCATTGGATCCTTGAGTCTTGATTGGACTCTTTGATTTCTAGTCCAAAACCTGGATCCGTCCTTGAACCCAATTCTTGATAAAGGAAAATATTTCTTTGTCTTTTGAGGATGTTCTTGCGAGGTTTTTGTTATCACGTAGGATTGCACCCGAATGCAAAGTTGGAAAGCTCAACAATCCTGTGTAACATGGAAACACCTTCGAGCTTGTGGGTTTCTCATAATGAAGGTGAATCTCCAGATTATGGGTTAGTTCCCCTTTTGATTTTTCCTATGAAACTAATATCTTATGCAGGAAAAGAGATAAAAGGATTAAGATGAAGGGTAAAAAAATTGAAACTAGTAGGATGGTGATGCACCTAAATGATAATGAATATGCAACTTGATTCATAAAGACCTTTCAATATCCCTATTTGCAAAACTTAATTCAGATAACTAAACCACATAAATGATTCACACAAAGACCTGATAAACTTATCTTCTGATGGGACTTTCAGTTTCCTAAGTGATGCTAGTTAGGGTTTTGGGATTTAAAAGTTATCCTTGGTGATTTTAAGTGTCGAATTTTACAAACCCTCTCGTTATGTTTCAACAATGACTTATTACCGGGGATAGCCGATCACTTAAGAAGTGAAGTTTTATCCCTCTCAGGTCGTGACTTTTTCGGCCCCTTTTACCTGATTCGCCGATCTTTCTGCCAAGACAACTTATATTCTGCACCATCGGGAGTTTCAACGTGGGTCCCACTTGGATGTTTTGACTGAAGTCTATTGAATCATCTGATCGATGGTTAAAGATTTGGGCCATTTCTCGCCGACCTCGTAGGTTTTTCTGCTATCATCACCAAAGTGGTGCGAGGTTAGCGAGATGTCGCCATCTGGCATGAATTGATGTGTGGGATCTCTTCCCGAGGTGATGGCAGTGACGTGTGGCCGTCTCTTCGAGGTGATGGTCATTAATAACAAGGTTAATTATGTCTTCTCGCACACCTCGCACGATCGGAGTAGATATTCTGAGGAGTCCTGCGTGGTCTGTGAGGGTGTGACATGTGGCTTTTCTTCTCCTACCAATGAGGCTATGTGGGTCCCACTGTGTGGTTTGGATCTGTTGTTTTTTGAGGGTTTTGATTGGATATGTTTTCCTAGGCATTGAGGTGGATGGTCAATATCCATTGATTTGATCTCAACCCTTTGTTTTGCCAAGTGTGTCCCGAATCGGCGGTGCAAATTCATTGTGGGAGTGTGCGATTTGTCTGAGTGGCATATGATGCCTTGCTATTGCTAGTGCCATTAATCACACTAATTTTCATTCTCCAGAGGATCTCCTCCTGATTTTATCTGGCGTGCGAACAATGCCATCCTACTAAAAGTATTCATGGTTATCTTGGTCACTAATTGTTCGAGTGCTTGAATTACTTTCGAGCAATCATACTCTGCATGCTTGGCCATTCTATAAATGATGACTAAGTTGTGTGCAATCAACATTGTATCTTCTTGTGTCTATATGCAGGAAGGTTTTTCTCCAGTGTGTTGCAGGGCTCTATTTCCTTTATGGATAAATCAATTGAACACAAGAGTGAGAGGCTAAGGGCCTGAAGGTCGTCGACTATGGTGGAGCCTGCTATTCCCACTGTGCCCTGGGGTACTAAAAATACTGGAAAGAAGCCAATGCACTGCTCATCCCCGGTGATCATATTGGATTCTAATGAATCTGACACCAACTCGGACTATAGGTGTTACTTGGCCACCTTAACAGAGCTCATGGGAGTAGATGAGGAGGTCTTGGCAGTTGAACTTGTATCTGCTTTGGCACCGAGTCCGGTTGTTCGAGGTTGTGTTGACAAGATTGGTAAGGGAAAGGTGGCCCCCTCGTTGTCTCAGGCACGAACTCGAAGCGGTTGCCTGTATCGGGGCCGTGTGTTCTCTTGATGGTGACTGGTGGTAGGTTGGTTAGACATGTTTGCTCCTATTTTTTCCTCTTGTGGACGTGGACGTGCGCATGCTTTGCACAAAATTTTGTTATCCGACTGGTTACTATGTAACCGTTTTTGATTCCTTTAATCATACACGATATTATCAAATGATAAGGAATGTGAATTTGAATTTCACTTTAGGTTGAAATTCAGTTTTGTACTGACAATGTAGCCTGTTGCTTGTTACTCTCCTGATATATAAGGGAGATTTCACAGCTCATTGGGGGTCAAAAATTTTGGGTCCAAAATCTTGGAGTCTGTACAGATAATTGTAATGTTGAAGTGTTATGAACATTTTGTTCAGGAAATCATCTTGAGTAAGGATTTGTATACAGTTAGTATGCTATGCTTCTTTAATTACTGATATCGAAACAAATCTACAAAATTAAAATGGTTTACTCTCCTGTGTGTGTGCCATGGATTATGAATCGAGTTATTAAGGGTTTCTCTTTTCAGTTTCAACACTTAATTGAAAGTGTAGTTAGTTTTCTTGCTTTAGCTTAAGGAGTTAATCAAATGCTTGAAAATTCAATTACATGTTCATGGTTGTATATGCTCAAGATTCATGGAGGAGTACTTTTTTAATGTACTGAAACATCTCATGGTAGTAATGCTATATAAAGATAAGATCACAGTATCAGAATTATACTCTGTATGACTCCGTTGCCTAGTGGATGAGGCACTGAATAATGTTTGCAGCCTTCTCTTTGTTATAAAATAGTAAGCTCTAAATATGGTAATCTGAATACTGAACATAAACACATGTTAAAACTCTATCTTCCTACGGGAAGTATTTCCTTATTGATTTGTGGGTCAATTCCGTTGCTCTTTGGTGCCAGTAGTCATTCTCTGGTATGCCAATACCATGAATGGTGACTATCCCCTTGAGTGTGTCGGGATTGTTATTTGTATGCAAAAGGTGTTCTGACCAAGTTATATGGCATTCTTATGAACACATGTAGATTTACCCACCTTGGTATTACAGAGCCAAAAGTGTAGGAGAGAATCAGTTTATAACTGAATCTCGTTAGTTGGCCACTAGTTGTTGCAGTCATCCTTGATAGAGGTTGGCTACCTCTTAGAGAACTGCATTGTCTATGTGGGAATAAACACCAACAGAATGGCGACTCTACTGGGGACATTCTGAATCTCCAGGTGCAGACGGTTATAGAGTCATATTAAATGATATGCTTTTCTAAATTTACACAGTGAATATTTTCAATTCAAGGGGAGAGAGATGGTTCAAAACAACCCTGATACCCTTGTGATCTATGGTTTCTAGTGCATTGGATTTAGGAGTTCTAGGGTTATTCATTGAAGGATGATTTTATTAGGGAGAAATTTTGAGAAATTAAAAAAAAAACGAGAGAGGTTGGAGGTGCTTATCCAGAATATGTTGTTCAAAGTAAAGATATGTTTTAGACTTCCCCTGTAAAAGATTATGGTTCTGAAGGATATTATTGATGGTATGGTGCAACTCTGCAATGGGTATTGGAACCCAAAATCTGACACAACCTTGAGAACAGGCTGTCAAAGGCTTTAAAATACCGTCCTCTGAAAGGAGGTGGCGACTCTGTCTAAAGAACCAGTGAATGAATGAAATAATAATTTCTGAGTTGTGCTATTTATAGTCTGGAAAGGAGGTTGATACATGCTGCACACAAATACCAGGTATTTCATCAAAACTAAAACAACTCACTACTTCTAATGATAATGGGTGTTTTTGATTAAGGTTAAAAATGGTTCCAAACTATATGTCAAGCATAAAAGAAGGAATAATGATTGGTTTTACCACATTTTGGTAGTGAAAGAATTTATGAAACATGTTTGTATTGCATAAAGTCTTAGAAATCAAGGAATGCTATTGTCAGTCATTAATAACTACTAGTTGAGATAACAAGTGATGTGCCTGATAATTATATACTGTTGAGTAGTCTCCTGTGTGTAAGGTCAGATATGAATATGCAAAAGGAACACATTGTATTAAACCCCTTGGGGAGTTTTGTAACTCAAAGGTATATGCCTTTTATGTTTAGTGGTATCAGTAATTACCCTAATTCAATTCCTAAGAAAATTAGAAAGTATTTACCTCAATATACAGGGCAGGTTACAAAATCGGCCTCTAAGCATTTATAGAATTTTGTAGATGTAATGGGTGATTATGAAATTAGTCATGAGGATGTTGTCATGAAACTGTTTGTACAATCCTTAAAAGGTGATGCTAGAGACTGATTTTCCTATCTACCTGCCTTTTCTGTTAACTCATGGAATCAGTTGGTGAAAGAATCAATCCCAACACATTGAGAAAAGGATTTATGGGAATTCACATACAAGAGGAGGAATTAATCTCGTATTTTAATCTCAGGTTTTCAAGAGCTTTAAGGGAAATCCCTACAAAAATAAGACCAAATGAGGCTCAAAGCTTGGTTGTGTATCTGACTGCTTTCAACAAGAGGATGAGTTTTTTATTGAGGGATAAAGAGCCTACTACTTTGCACCAAGCATACTAGCTGGCTATGGAAATTGAAAATAATATGAAATATTCAATGATGAAGAGGTATCCGGCTGCAAGTATTGATTATCCTAGCTTAACCAGTACTAATAGAATGTCAGAGCCGGCTATTCAAAAAAATGATGATAAAATTATTGCTAGAACTGTTATAAGTCTAGGAATGCAGTTTGATGATAATAAGACCCAAGTTGAAACCCAGTCCAATTTGAGTGAAGAGGATCAGGTTTCTTGTGTATCAGAACTGTATGATATGAGAAGGCAAGAGAAGGAATCACCATATGATTTTTTCCTGAGGTTTTTGGGAATCTTAATACAAATTCCTATAGATCAAAGACCTAATGATTATGAGTGCAGTGATTTATTTTGTGAACTATATGAATCAGGTCTGAGTTCCTTACCAGAGGAATTGAAACTTGCTAATTTGGCTCAAGTGATTCAATGGATAGAGATTGAAGAATCGACCATGAATGCATCTACACAAAATAAAGGTAGTGCTCACACATTACAGAATGTTTGCATAAATAATGATGAAATTGAGAGGCAAAATGATGTAGGATTGTACGAGACACCTATTATGTTTCCTAATCCTAATTATGAGTCACATATCACTGAGATTATTTTGCAGGCTAGTGATTATGATTTCAAGGGCAATGATTGCAGTGTTGAGAATGCATCAGAGCTTTTATTTCTACAAAATTTGTATGAGAATGAAGAGCCCCATGTTTATTTCCAAGTAAAGGAACAATTGTTAGATGATGTATGTCTAGAATGTACCTCAAATATATTAGCATTGGAACAGGGAAGCTATATAAATGGTGAACAATCTAAGGATAGTGACATCTGTGATCAAAAGAGTACAATTGGAGGTAGCCAATATTGTGATGAATGTGTTGGCACTATGGTCTTTCCTGACTATCTGTATGAAGTGGAGATGGAGTTTATTACTTCCCTCTGACCTTGATGTGGTCAGTAAGGGGTTTCTAGATTGTGCTAAATTATTCACTTATAAATCAATATATTCAACAGATAGTGCTGAGTATAATGAAACCTGTATGTATTGCTCTATCTTATCTGATCAAAGTGAAGTTGATGCTTTAAACCTGTCTCTAAGGGTTTTCATACTGAGATAAATGGAGAGATACAAGAAAGGATATGTATGGAGTGGCCAGATATGCATATGTTTGTGCATTCCCTGAAGTATGATGTAGCCCACACTACTAACTTCTGTAATGTCCTAGTGTACTCCCAATTGATTGATCTCGTAGAGTGGAAAATAAACTTGAATAGGGAATTCCAGGAGAAAATTTCCTTGAGCTATGTATCATCTTTGTTAAGTGATGGAAATAAGGATATCTTACATACTGTTCTATATGACACGTTTCAGTTCAATATGCAAATTGATGATACTAGAATAGATGATGCTACAGACCAGGTGATTTATGAAAGTTTCCATTTCCTGGTACAACTAAGCCTGCATTCTATGAAATATGACCAAAAAGGTGATAAGGTGAAGTATTATCATGGTCAAATGTTGCTTTTAGAATGGTGGGACAAAGCATTGGTTAGATCATTACAGGGGCAGAGTGTAAGTAGCCATCATGGTATTCTCAAAAATAATAGTTATCTCCTAAGTTTCGAAACATCGGATAAAGAATGGTGCAAGCTTTTTTTTCATCAGCAAAAGGGGAATTTTGTTTTTGATAGAGGAAGACCTTAGTTTCTCTTGTTTGGTGGCATGGGACTACCAAGTTGTGCACATAGGACTAGCGAATAGAACAAGGTAATATGTCTGTTACAGAGCTTGTGTAATTCAGTAATCTGGTTTGCACAACCAACAATTCTAGATTCTTGCTATGCCCACAAGGGGGCATACATACCCAGTCAGAGCCACTGATGGGACTTTTAGTTTCCTAAGTGATGCTAGTTAGGGTTTTGGGATTTCAAAGTTATCCTTGGTGATTTTAAGTGTCAAATTTTACAAACCCTCTCGTTATGTTTCAATAGCAACTTACTACCGGGGATAGCCGGTCACTTAAGTGAAGTTTTATCCCTCTTAGGTCGTGACTTTACCGACCCCTTTTACCTGATTCGTTGGTCTTTCTACCAAGACAACTTATATTCTGCACCATTGGGAGTTTCAACGCGGGTCCCAATTGGATGTTTTGACTGAAGTCTGTTGAACCGTCCGATCGATGGTTAAAGATCTGGGCCGTTTCTCATCGACCTCATAGGTTTTTCTACTATCATCACCAAAGTGGCACGAGGTTAGCAAAAAAACTTGCGAGGTTGGCGAGAAATGATTTAGATCTTTAACCATCGATCGGACGGTTCAATAGACTTCAGTCAAAACATCCAAGTGGGACCTGCGTTGAAACTCCCGGTGGTGAAGAATATAAGCTATCTTGGCAGAAAGATCGATGAATCAGGTAAAAGGGGCCAGTAAAGTCACAAGCTGAGAGGGATAACACTTCACTTAAGTGACCGGCTATCCCTGACAATATGTCACTGTTGAAACATAAGGAGAGGGTTTGTAAAATTCGACACTTAAAATCACCAAGGATAACTTTGAAATCCCAAAACCCTAACTAGCATCACTTAGGAAACTGAAAGTCCCATCATCTTCTTTGAAGGAAAAATGATGCTCTCTCAACTAAGATGATAAAATAAATCATTTTGCACAATGTATGACTTATGAAATTGAACCAAATTGTGTACATACACTTATGAATGAGACAAAGAAAATAGAGGTTTTCAGATTTAAACACAATAAATTTCTATCAAATCAATCATAAAAGAAGACACCTGAAATTTGGGAAGGCAAGCACTTGATTTTTTTATTGAAAGGCTAAAAAGGAATCCTTCTACAAAACTAAAATACAATGTTGAAAACTGCTGTATAAAAATTCTAATGCTGAGCTATAAAACTTTCTAACTCTCTACAATGCATAAGGGAGTAGAAAGCAAGAACTGAAAAAAAAATTAAGTCTTTTCTCCTATATAAAAAAAGAGTCTCAAAGTGCCAAGAGGTGGCACTTGCAGTTAGCTGCATCTAAAAAAATCTCCTCCAAGATGATCCATGAGAAAAAATGAAAACCCCCAAAAAGAGGGGTCAAAATTGAAGTAATTTGAGCTAAAATAGCTGCAAACTCACTGTTACAATTAGTTTGACCCAAGTGAACTTCGAACTCACCTAGTCAACTGAAAATTAGGCTTAAAAAGCTTTTGTTGAACTCCATCTTTTGATTTTGCATGACTTAAAAACTTCAACGACACTCCACTTATCTCCCTAATTTTTTCATGAATTTTGAATGGTTTAAACAATAAAATACAAAAATTAAGGTAATTTATAAAAAATTACCTTAATTAATCGTTTACATGAATCTACTTCTTGTCTTAAACCATGCAACACATAAGGGAGATATTTAATACCTTAGGAAAAACCTAAGTATTAAATATAAATGCAATTTATTTTAAAAAGTGACAATTTCTTTGTCAGCCAAAGTTAAGTCCTTTTGTAAAAACCCTAAAAGAAGCTTTACCCTAGCTTTGCGGGCTCATTTGTACTTTACATTTTTCACTGTTCTGCGCCGCCACCATGGTAGGGTTTGAATCTTGCTCGGGCTAGTCTTCGAAGATCATCCTGCAATCTGTCTTCACTAGTGAAATGGTATGCTCCTGCTATTAAGGCAAGCCATATCTATCTGGAAGTATTGGCTATACATTGGTTTTCAACAACAAGATGATGAAAACCTTTCTTTACCATGTGTTTACTTCTTCTCTGCCTATGACAAAATGGAACCCTTTTGGTAAAATTTTATGCTTCCTTTTTTAAACTTTAGTTGCTGAAATTAATTACATTGTAACTTTTCCTATCTTTGCCTCCCACTCCTCGAGGGTTTTATCCCTGCTTGATGTATGAAGTAATGATAGCTGTTTCACTAGGGTGGGTGTGAAGGAAGAGGAGGAAGAGAAAACTGCAATAGATACCACAAAAGTGTTTGGCATATCCACAGGTTTCAGAAAAGGAGAGACATCCGGAAGGGACATCAGCAAGGGCGACTCAACTAAAGGAGTGATGAACACCTACACCCTTTTAGAGTTAGGCGCACTCACAACAAGAGCCAAAAGTGATACAGAGTTTGGTTGAATGGAAGCAGAGGGGAGGAGAGAGGAGGACACAACAGGAGGTCCTGAAATAGGGGCAGTCATCTCCTCATCCTTTCTTTGCAAGGTGACTTTCTCAACCACAAGAGCCTTTCATCGGTGCTTGCACTCACACACAAGGCGATTTCTATGAATCTTCGAGCTAGAGGTTGGAAGTTGCGAAGGGACAAAAGGATCTTGCTTAGCCATGGGAGTGTCCACCACAGTTGTTTCCAGTGGATGGACAGACTCCTAAATGGGAGTAGGAGGAGCTGATTGAGAAACGACGGGGGGAATCGACTCTAATGCCTCAGTAGCAGGCCTCTTCCCATTTACTGCTTTGGGAGTAGAAGTGGTGGGAGGCCGTAGAGGCCGAGACATAGAAAATTCCCCATGGGGACCTTTCTCTCTACCATACCAAATGAGCATAGGCTCTGTGGATAGAACATGAAGCTCGAATGTAGGATGCTTAGGCTTTTGCCAAGTGGGCATCGTAGGATTCTCTCAAACGTGTGAAGTGGAATCTGATGATGCCACTACAGGTTGAGAAAGAGCATCGGGCTGAACAATAGAAGAGGAAGAATGAGGATCTTTGGATTGCTTCTCTTCTTCCCTTCCACGGACCTTGATGAAATCACTGTCAGCTTTTAAGAAAGCCCTATGTGAAACAACATAAGGTGATGAAGGGTACCTTACTTTCATCGTCAAGCACCCTTTCTTATACTTCTGATGTGTCCGGTACAAGAGGTCTCTCCTAGGCAGAAGAGGACCAATAGGTGCAGGCAAAAAAATTCTAAGGAGTAGTTATCACGTGCAATTAGTGGTTTATAACCAGTGTCGTGAATCACATGCACCGATCCCCCATGAATGAATTTCAAACATTTGTGCACTACCAAGGGAATTGTGTTCATAGCTACTAACCAAGGGATACCTAGGTTCACTCTGAAGAGTTCATACCTTAGGATTATGTCAAACAATAGGTTCATGGACTTAGGTCTGACAAGGACTGATAACACGATACTACCCAAGGGAGGTATGGAAAGCCCATTGTGCATACAAATGGTGCTCACATGTGCATTATACCCATCCTTGTGTAGGAAGTTAATTAACATAATCTCCTCGGTTATGATATTCACCCGAGATGTTGGATCAACAAGAACAATTGCTACAATGTTCTCATTGATCCGCACAAGGATATAAAGAGGGGATGGTTCTCTATTGAATCCCATGGGTAAATCTTGCAAGGTGAAGGTTATACTTGGACCACCACACACAGGCTACTCAGAGGGGATAGGTTGATGTAGAAAAGAGGCCATCACGTGAACAATACTCTCACAATGCCCCCCAAAGGTTGTAAAATAGAACAATGACCCACTTAAGGTTCCATTGCACAACACTTGTAGAACCTTCCAACTACGCCTACTAGGGGTCGTAGGTTGGGTTGAAAGGTGGAGGCCTCACAACACTCACACCTACAAAACTCCTAGGATACGAGGAAAGGAACTTTTAGTATCACAAAATGAAACCAAAATGGTTCACGTCAAGTTCACAAAAAATGTAAGAGGGAGACCAATCACGTCAAGGCTTAGGGTCATGAAGAGCCGAGAGTGGAGGGATGCCATAACTTACCTCACTCTAAAGGGGTGTTTTGAAATAAGGGACGAGAATGATGAGGACTATAAGGTCCTTCAATGACTCTACAAACTCGAGATCTAATTTGGGGCTAGGCGAGCCAGGTTTTGGGTTCCACACTATATCTCAGGTAACTCTCTACCCGAGGATGAAAGTGTAGTTCTAGGGCGACAACACGATGCATTGGCATCTCTTAGGTGCACTAAGCCCGTTTGACCAGAGAACCAAAAAGATAGTATGAACCATCAAAAAACTAGTTGACGACCTAGCTAATGACTTCTAAAGGAACAAAACAAAATTATAAAGTAGGAAAGATAGAAACAAATGTGATAAAGAAAATATATGAGAGATAGAGTGGCGAAGATAATCTCATCGAGACGCTAGTTCACTAGCTAGCTCGGAAAGCACGTCCACCTGCACACAAGAAAGAGGGGAAATATGTTGGAGTTGTATAGGAGTTTGCCTCAATCAAACCCCCATTTTGGTGTTTCCACCTCCATAGATAGTCAGATAGCAATAAGAAGGAAATATATGATAAAGAAATAAGGAAAGAAAGTACACGAATAACACTACAAAATAGAAAATAGCTAATCAACCAAATTGTAAAGTAGAGGAGCGAAACGTTACCACCTCCACCAAGAGCTCACTAGCCAATGGAGGAGATAGAAGGCTTGACTAATCACCACAACCTTGGCTGCGATGAAGGGAGGTGTTGCAAAACCTCAAGCCCATGCTGCAATGGCTTGCTTCACACTTTATGAAGTTGATAAAGTGTTGTTGCTGCAATGGAGTTCCAAGGTGCTGCTTGAGAGTGAAGAGAATGTTGGAAAATGCTTGAGAATTGCCCAAGAGATCAAGAAGTGCTAAGAGGATCTTGTGAAGAGATGCAATTGCTAAGAGGATGGATTGAATGAGCAAGATAGGCATTTCAAGACCAAAAGGGGAGGGAAAGAGCTATTTCCAGGTCGGTTGGTTGAGACAAAGGAGTTACGCTTCATGCCCAATGGAGAACGTAACGTCGCTGCAAACACGAGAGGTAGGAATATGTTAGGGATGGCAACGCGCCACACAGACGTTTGTGTGCCGTGCTCGTGTCCCTGACAAATATTCCCGCACCGACATAAAAACAAGCGCCAAGTGGAAGGAAGGCAACTTGCTGATGTAGAATTTTGCCTTCGAATTTAGTTTTCTAAGGTGAGGGTGTGTAAAAGGGGAACTTGTGTAAGGGGTGCAAGTTCGCTCCTATACAAGTTGTTATAGCATTTGCTGATTTTATGCCCAATATTTTTAACAATATTGGACCAATAGTTGTGATGTTAAAGTTGGTAGTGTTGATGATGACTACCCATAATTGAAAAAAAGATATTCCTTAGATCTAAAAAGCAACAAATCATGTGATGCCACATCAATGCACCAATAAAACATGATTTAGTACACAAGTATCGGTCTCACTTTTTTTTGGACTTTTTTGGACACCTCGACAAAAAACATGTTGACGTGGCATCATATTTGATGATGTGGCCTTGAAACCTTAGTTATAAGTAGGGGACTTGCCAAGTAAACTGTTGTAAAAAAATAGGAGTGATTTGAAATTTTCACTCAAAATTTTAAGAAATGCAAAATTAGAATGCTCATCTACTAGATCCTCTCCCCTATATGCCTTTTCTCCCACTTTCAAAATTCTTCTTTTATGAGTATTCTTCTAATTTAAAACAAAATGATAAAAAAATAAAATTCGAAAGATCAGTCCAAAGGGCCTCGAGTTTTCTCATAATTATTTCTTTCTAATTCAAACGTTGCTTAGAAAGTAAAATTGAGGAGACGAGACCCAACAAATAAAATCCAAAAGAAAGAGAAAATGATTCCATTGTTACCTGCTGTATTGTCGGAACGAATACCTTTTGTCACTAATAATTGTCCGGTCTTCACAGAGATGCACATTCGAATCTCTCCTTGGTGTATGAATTTAAGCTACTTTTTCCCGATTTTTACCTTGCCATGATAATGATAATATTGTGCAAGCTGCATTAGTTTCCTGTATGCAGGGAAGATAATAATAATGTGCAAGTTGTCTTCACTTACTCAGATAAGCTCAAAACCTGGAATTTAAGCGCATCCTTACACGACTGGCGGAGCATTTTTCTGACTCCACTGGCAAATTTCATCAACCTTATATTCCAGACTGTGGGTATTTATTTTTAAAAAGGTTGGTTAGATTCAATCTGTTTTTGCTCAGATACCTACTAGTTTTGCCTGTCATTCTTCTGCAACTTCAAGCTCTCAAGCCATGGCCGAGCGTCCAAACTGACATACCCCAAGTGTACAGGTAGGTGGGATAAATTTTGGTGGCGTGTTGGAAGTTTTGTCAGTGTAGGTACCCATCAACGTAGAGATAGAGAGAGGAATGAAGGAATCCAATGCTGGGACAAGGCAAGCTTTACAGAATAGTGTAGTTTTTAAGAGCTAGCATTATGTCATCATTCCTATTTTTGTGAGCATGACATAGGTTTGTGCCAAAAGCTGGGTAAACAAGTTCAAATTTTCAAAAGATTGTAAATTTTATCATTATGTATGTATATGTACTCAGATGTTTTAAAAATATACATTTACTAATTTCACCATCACAATAATTAATAAAGGATGGTGACAACATTAGAAATGAAAAATTATGTCAAATTAATAAAAATGGAAAAATAATAATAATAAATATTTCATGTCATTTCTTATAAATAGAAATTATAAAGGTCATAAATGTAATAAATATTGCTGTTCACATGATTTTTTTAATCATACCTAATTATTATAAAGGTCAATGCTTAAAAATAAAATAGTAGATAAAGTGTCATCTCAAGTTCTCAAACTTTTTATTCAACATTGAGTAAAACGGAAGTAGTAATAAAAGCTTAAATCACTCATCAATTAATAAACTATTTTATTAAAACATTTTATCAATAATAAATATTTATTAATTATAATATTCAATAAATAATCAAAAGTTAATAACAAAAGTAAGAATTCATGGCTATAATTCTTATATGACAAAGACTATTAAATAACGAAATATCAATTGATTTCTTTGTACTTTATCTCTGTCATTTGATTATTATGTTTAGTTTTTTATTAAGTATTTTTCTTTTAACATGTAGAAGAAATAAATTATATTGAATTCTCCATCATCATATATATAGTGTATTGGATTAAAGCTAATAATTGATTACAAATAAAGAACACAAAAGTACTTGCATAATTCACAATCACCGCTAAGCTTTATTGATAGTGAGGTATTTGTATATCAACACAAACAAAGATGAGAGAACATGAAATGAAATAACTAATATATCAACTATATGAGTAATAGCCATAAAACATACACAAATTTGTATAAAATTATTATACTCAAGCTCTCCTCATATGATTATTGGTTAGTTATTAATGAAATTTTTGTTGGATGGTGATGTCTTCTTGAATTGCATCAAACAATCATTGAGATGATAAGTACTTCTCTATTGTTGCTTTGCAACTCTACATGTCTATATTTTACTAGTTGTAGTTATATATGTAGAAACATGATATAGCTTACAAGTGAAAGTATGTTGCAAACTCAAAGCATCCAAGTACATAGTAGTGAAAAATCATAGATGGAAATATAAATAACCAAACAAGAGATGCAAACCAATACACAAGATATACATGGAGAAATTGATGTGGGAAAAAACTCCACTTGAAAGAGATCCAAAGCTTGGATTGATCCTTTAATAGAGTTACACCATTAAAAATTCTCTTTGAATTTTTACAACACTTCATTCCTTCAACCTACAAAACAAATGTCTTTCTTCCTACTCCAAGCTCTAATATATAGTCAAAAGTAATACAAAAAACCATAAATGATTTCCAATACCATGGGCTAGAACCATGATCCAACTGTTCTAAATGCAAATGATATCTTATGACATGTGTCAAGGAGTTACAAGCATCTTTCTAGAAGCGTCAAGAATTTTTACACGAGTTACATTGTCCAACTTCATAAAGAGACAAAAAAAACCTACTAGAAGACAACATACAAACTCCTTATGTCTAAACAAGGCTACCCACTTCTTATACATAGTCCAATATTCTTTCTTACACTCTCATAAATTCTTCTTGCACCACTATACGTGGTGAAATTCTCTTCCACTTGATGCTAAATATCTAAATATGTTGACATGTTGGCCCAGTTAAGATTCCCCACTCAATGCCACCTTGCAAAGAATATTCCAAGTGTCTAGACAATAATATTTAATTACAAAAATGTTTCTCCTCATGTGGGGTATTGTATACAAAATTATAATTTAAAGGAACTTGAGCCTTTTTAGATTATCTTTTGATGAATCAACAACTCTAAGGAATGTTTCAATTATCTTTTCTACAACTGTTGATAAATAAAAATTTTAAGCATAAAAAAATAATTATAATGGATAATATCGAGTTATAAAGAACTAGTAAAAATATATCTACATAATACAAATTTCAAGTTAGTTTCTATAGAAATTAAAAATCTTAATCTCAAAGAGTATTTTGTAGCTTTCTAGAAGCCTCCATCTTGTACACTAGCATGTGCAAATTTCCTCGGGCCATGTTGTCATCCTACCTCTAATATGCATGAGAAAAAATATAGATCATCTAGAACTTGTTCTTACATGTACACAATGGAAATATCAAATTCAATGAGGAATATTCTAGATATAAGAAACAATGTTGCAATTGAGAAATAGTTGTAGAAGTATATGATTTACCAATGCCTTATTTTAACCATCTATCTACAAATGATAGTTTGTTAACCGATCCAATTATTTACCCAATCTATTGCACAAGGAATTTTACTATGTGCTAATGAATCTTGGATCCCAATTAGACTCAATAGTTTTAGGTAGAAAAAAATGTACCTAAACATGGTTAAAGAAGGCACATAGTTTATAGTGTTGTCATTTTTTTCTTACAAGAAACCATGGTAATCATTAATAAACATCTATCTGCTATTCCAAATATCAAATAATTCTAGTGCTTTTTCACAGGGAGTCCAATCATGAGATCCATGTTGATAGATTCCCTAAGCCTTTTGCAAAACCACAAGAGGTATGTAATGCTTGAGATTCTTGTTCACGAGCTTGAAAATGCAACAAGAACTATGACAGTTGATATGGTGCTCGATGTTTGCGCATGTGTGAGGTTGGTAGAAATATTATTTAGCATTACTAGGGTTTTAGTAATACCAAAGTGTTTGATTGTCTTGGAATAGTGTGCCTTTTGGACGAGTTATTGGCAAGGAACAGGAACACAAAGATGCCCATGGTTTAAAAAGTGTAATTTAGATAAAATTCATCAAATATTTTACCTTGTGCATGGCGTGACATATGCTTGTGCAAAGTTCTAATTTATTGAGTAGAGGTTCTCTACATTAGTGAATTTGTGGCCATGGGAGCCCAACATTGAAAGTGTGACAAATAGATAGGACAAATGCATAGAAAAGTGATCACATAAGGGTAAGATAGGGTTATAAGCATATGATAATTTGAGGATAGAATCACATAACACGTCTAAGTTTCCAAAAGATTACATCATTTATCATCATGCACATTTATTAATATATTTTTTCAAAATAGAAGAAAACATAAATGAGAAATAGCATAAGGATGCTAGTTTCAACATTACAATAATTAATAAACAATGTTGACAATATTTAACATAAATATTTCTGTCAATTTAATAAAAATTGAAAAATTAAACTAATAATAAATATTTTAGACACTTTTTATGCCTTACCTTATAAATAAAAATGATAAAAGTCATAAATGTAATAAATATAATTGTTCACATGACATCATACAATCATATCTAATTATTATAAAGATCAATATTTAAAAGTAAAATAGTAGATATTTTATTCAATACTGAATAAAATGAAAGTTATAATAAAAACTTAAACCATTCATTTAATAATAAAATATTTTATTAGAAATAATTTATCCATAATAAATATTAATATTGACTAATTTTTTAATCATAAATTACAATATACAATAAATAATATAAAAAAACAACAAAAATAAACATTGATCACAGTAATTTTATATGACAAGGACTATTAAATAAAGAAACACGAACTGATGTCTCTATACTTCATCACTGACCTCTAATTATTATGTTTATTTTTTTATACTTCATCACTAACCTCTAATTATTATGTTTATTTTTTTATACTTCCATAGTGACCTCTAATTATTATGTTTATTTTTATTATATAAAGGAAAACATTTAATTGTGAGAAACTTATACTGAACTAATCATATATGTAAATAATTGTACTAAAGCCAATGAATGATCACAAATAACAGAATTACAGGCAGAACATACAATCACTGAGAAGGTATTTGTATATCAATGCAAAACAAAAAGGAGAGAACATGAAACAATATAATTGAAAGAGCTGCTAAATACATCCTAGCCTGAAAACACTGGAGAGCCATAGCAACTCAAGAAGTAACAGCCATGGAATATACACAGAGCAGCCATGGGACAGACTTGTATCAGAAAATATTATAGTCAAAGTCTCCTCAGGTGAATGGTTTATCATTCGGCTAGTTGAGAAATATTTCAAGGCTTGTCGTTAGAAAAGTAGGCACGAAAAATATGATGGAGTTGTGAGGGAGCGCCATATGTCAAGCCACGTGAAATGAGAAGGGTAGGAGAGCGAGATATTGACAGAAAAACCGAAATGGCTTCTCACAAACATGGCTCAAATTTAATGGCTGAATGACAGTATTAAGATTTTTAAATGTGAAAAACTATCAATGGATTTGAATTTATATTTTACTAATTTTTTTAACTATGAACTGTTCTCGGACAGTCGTACTTCTTGGTTGTGTTTATTGGGTAGTCATTTAAGAATTGTTTATTGGGCGGTACTGTCTTTTTGAATAGAATTATGGAATCATTGAGATGATTACTACTGTTCTATTTCTATTCTGGAACTGTATAGGGGAGAGGGGATGATAGTGGGGCACCCTATCTTGTGGGATTTATGTGGAGCGTCATATGAGATGAAGAACAATTTGTTTACATGTTATGGGTGCAGTGAGGTGGGAAACTCAAAAAAAAGTTAAAAAATTGTGTCCGAGTCAGTTGCCATGTAGAGGACAATGAGAAAAGGAGACCTCATAACTCTTACCAAAATCTATGTTGACCAAAGGTGGCTCACGTGGATCCCTAGTGGCAAAAACCAATATTCCTCGTATGTGTACACCATGCTGCGGGATCAAACAACAGATGAACACGTTTCATTCCTAAATTGTAGCATTTATTCTATTTCACTTCACATTCCATTGCTAGCCCATCACATTTACTTCACACTCATCAAGATGAAGGTGTTCGGGATGGCACAAAGTCTTGAAACGATGGGTCCTTCAATGTTGCATACTACTACATTAATCTTTCACTGAAAATTCATTACTGACTCTCTTCTTCATGAAAGATCATTTAGTTTGGCATCAGAAGCTGTTCACTTCCGCTTAGTTTCTGTCATGGCTCCCAAGTGATTTATTGGTGCCGACGTGAGGGGAATGGGTTTGCATTAGGAGGTGAAGTTATTAAACCTCACTAAGCTAATGAACCATCTTTTTTCTAACTTATATATGTTTTATTTTTGTTTTGATAAGATAATTTTCCACTTCACTCTTCTATATGTTTTATTTTTATTTTGATAAGATAATTTTCCACTTCACTCTTCTATATGGTTTTAAATGGAAGGTGGAGTCATCATACATGTTGCTTCATCTCTACTTTTTTGGCTTTTTTGGGTTATGTATATTTGTTAATCAACTTCATTTCTTTATATGACCTTATAAATGAAATGTGAGATTATCATACATTTCTTTGTGTCTACATTTTTGGATTCTTTATTTTTGTGTGTTTATTATAATCTTCAAAGGCACTCTATCTATTTGTAGAATGTCCAATTCAATGCTCCATACATTCCATCACTTCAATTCTCTCTATGGATATAAATGGAATATGAGGTTGTCATACATTTTGAATCTCTATTATTTTGACTTTATTTTTAGTTATTCAACTACTGTAGGCCTGGTTTCTTTTAGTCTTCTAGGTGGTGCTAGGTCTTGAAACCACAAAGCCTTCAATGTTGCATATTATAACATTAATCTTCCACCACCACTTCATTAATGACTCTCTTCTTCGTGACATATTGTTTGGTTTCTTAATGGAAATTGTTCATTTCTAGTCTCCTTTGGCTATGGCTTCCAATAGATTTTTGAGTGCTAGCATGAGGAAATGGGTCTACATGTTGAGATAAGGTTATTAAACATCACTAAGGAAATGAATTGAAGGTTTAATAACATCTTCTATTGCTCAACCTATCTAAATTGTAAACCTTACATATCCATAGGTTCAAAAGAAAAAGATAACTATCATCTTCTATGCCTAAACCTATCTAAACTCTAAACTCTAGATCCAAAGGGTTTGCATTTGGAGGTGAGGTTATTAAACCTTGTTAAGGAAATTAACCATTTTTTATAACTTTTGTATGTTTGAATTGAGTTTTTAAAAGGCTTTTTATCACTTCAATCCTTTGTATAGTTGTAAATGGAAAGTAAGGCTGCCATACATTGCTTGGTTTCTGGTTTTTTTAGTTATGTATATTTGTTACTTTGCCTAGTTTATTTTGGTTCTTTGTGATTTTTATAATCTTCAAAGGCACCCATTTGTTTGTAAAATATTGAGTTCAATGCTTTGTCTCTATTTTTTTTGGCTTCTATATATTTTTTTATCGAGCTATTGTAGGCATGGTTTAATTTTGTTCTTTGTGATTATTATAATATTTGTTTCTCAATCTTTATACTAAAAAAGATGCAAAAGTTGATAAAATTTCAAAATTGGTGTTGAAGGGTGTTTGATCTAAAATCTCGTGATTTTAGTTATGAAGTTACATTAAGGAATTGTTGCTTCAAATTTCTTGTTTTTGTGAACACATTTATTAGTTTAGGAAGTTACAATCTTTTGTTTGAGCATCATTGTGACCTCTCCAATTTAGGTTATAAATTAAATTTTGGGTCCTTTCAACCAATAATTTAAATTAATGTATTTTGTGGAAATGGTTAATCAAAAGTTCTATTTGTTGTGAAAAATATTGTAAATAGGTTTTCAATTCCTTCAACTAGTAATTTATGTTAACAAATTAGGCTTCCAATTATTTGAACTAGTAATTTATAACAAAAAATCATTTTCTTACATATTCAGTTAAGGAACTTAAGTATCTAAAATCTTTGGCTAAGTTATAGTCACATACTCTCCTAAACATGAAGTTGATAATAGTCTAACTTTATAGTCATTTATGTTATTGAAACTGAAATGTGAATTGTTAAACTTGTGATTGGAATTGGACTCTAGTTACAATCGTGTGTCAAGTCTAGGATTACAACTGCACATGGGCATGCGAGACATCAAATTCCAAGCTTAAACTAACATAAATTATTAACACTAGTTGTTGATATGAATCTTTCTTTTTTGAACCTATGGATATCTAAGTTTTATAGCTTAGATAGGTTTGTCCATAGAAAGTGATATGCATCTTTCTCCTTTGAACTATGGATATGTAGGTTTTAAATATTAGATAGGTTCATCCGTAGAAGATGATATGTATGTTTATCCTTTGAACCTATGAATATGTAGTGTTTAGATATTAGATAGGTTTATCCATAAAAGAGTATATGTATCTTTCTTCTTTGAACCTATGGATGTGTAAGGTTTAGAGATTAGATAGGTTTAGTCATAGAATATTATATGCATCTTTCTTCTTTGAACCTACATATATGTATTTTTAGAGTTTAGATAGGTTCGGCCATATAAAAGGTGATATATGTATCTTTCTCTTTTGAACCTATCCACCTAAGACGGGCCTCCAACAATAATCTATCTCCCTGCAGGGAGGGCCTCCCACTTCTATAATCTACCTTCATCTCCAACCTCGTCTCGCAAGCGCATTAATGAACTGATCCCTACAATTCTATAGGCTCCTATTCTAACAAGCGGCATTAATCCTTACTCTAACAAGCTGATTAATTAAGAGTTCCATTATAGACTTATTCTAGCAGGCTAATTAATGACCGGTCCAACCCCACCAAAGGCCTGCCTTTGGCAGCCGGCCATATTGGCCAATATGTAAGGTTTAGAGATTAGATAGGCTCGATCATAGAAGATGATGTTGTGATAGCAACTCTATTCAATTACCAAATTAGAAGCAGCTACAGGAACTGTTGGCAATTAGATCGCTTAGCCCCAATAGTTCTCTGGGTGTTAAAAAGGACAAATAACATCACACAGATAAGAAACACAAGAGAGGCTGCAAACAGATTTCCCACGAAAATGAAACACAGAGCAACAGGATTCAATTGCAAGCAGTGAGGCGCTCGTATAGGCCACTCAATCAATCAATTCACATTATTGAAGTGCACAAATCTGGGCAAACATACGCCTCTATGAGAACATGGGAAGTAATAGAACAGGGCATGATGAAAGAAATAGACAACCAAGATGCTTTTTATTCCAACTTCCTCCAACTAACATTGGCGAGTACCATTCACCAGGAAAACAGAGGTATAAGATTCCGGTCTGTGACTGAGTCCAGCTTAATATGGCCGCTTCACCTCCTCCAGGCTCTTCTCTCATGCGCTGATCACCAAGCTGAACCTTGAACGCATTGACTGGATTCTTCCTCACTGCCAAAACACAGTCGTTCCAAACAGTCCGCCCCACAAGCTGAGAATGGTTTGCACAATCAGAAGGTTAGCCTCTCGCCATTCATCGACCTCTGACAAAAACAGAATATGAACCCCATTCTTCATTCGATCTTGCTTTTCCAAAAACCGTCCTTTCTCCTGGCAACTGCTCCCCAAGCGATCGGTTGATGGCCTTTAACTGTTCCCTTAATTCTTTTATTCTTCAATCAAGAGCCCAATATGCTCGATATGACTCCAGGTAAACAGTTTACTGCCCCTCTCATTCGTCCACTTGTCAACAGGAGAACAAGGCACAAAAACAAAACAGCACCAAGAAGAGAAAATAAAATAAAAAAACCAAAATTCTCCATGCCAAAAATGTGATGCCCCTGCATCATGTTGTTAATGTGAAAAGAGTCTTTCTCCATCTAGTGACATATATCTAGTTCCTATATCTAGTAGTTCTATTCACACTAGCTTAAGTTCATTTATTGGTTTAGTTGTCTCACCTCATAGACACTTGTCATGCATGTTTTCACACTTGTCTCAAGTGTTCTACATGTGTCACATCACTTTGAAGATTAGTTTTTTCTGTTTCACCTTCCCACCTCCTCCTTGTCCTATATAAACAAGGAGTGATCATTGTATTCTACACATTCTATTATAGTTATTTGGCTTTTGCATTATGCTTGATTTATTTTATGGTAGGTTGAATATTGCATTCATTATTTGTTCGTCCAGTATGTGTAAGTTCGTTCTCAATTTTTGGTGAATCAAGCTTTCAACCCTATTAATGAAGCATCCTAGAACTAAATAGACAGTAACATTGCATTAAGAAGGCCCGAGATTTATGAAGAAATACCCTTCATTTCATTAATTTTGATAATTTTTAGTTTTTGCAATTTTTTTCCATTTGTACGAAAAGTTGTAAAAGTTCGAAAAAATATTAACAAAAGACCAATCTGCCTTTTGCTCATCTGTCCATTTGGATAGAAAATTGTATTTTAAATTGTCACCCTCTTCTTTATTTTTGGCCTATTTTATGGTTTTTATAGGAATTTGTGGCCTATTTGTAGGTTGCAAATTTTTGTTTTTGCAGGTTTAAACCTTGGTCATAATTGTTTGGTATACCCAGCGCATTGGCCACAATTAGTAGGTTGAGCCATTACTTTGGCTTGGATTTGGTCTTCATCAACCTGGTCATGGTGGCTCTTCTTGGCTTGAGGGTTTCTGTTGAAAGTAGCACACACTAACATAGGGTATCAATATTTAGTTTTTTAATCTTGCTTGAGGCAGTTTGACTCTGATTTTGGTGTGCCACCTCTTTCCCAATAGGTGGCTCCATAGGCGGTAGACCTCCGTAATAATAACAATAAAATCCTTTGGTGTTCACATTTGCTTATGGTTTTCTCTCTACACCTACGACCAAATCCTCAAATCTACCCTAATGTGACCTCATACTTCAACATTAGCGGTATTAAATCCTTGGTTTGTTGAAGCCGAAGGAAGAAATTAATTCTAGTAGCCTGAAAATCTTCGCAGAACGAAGCTTCCTTTCTTTATGTACAAGCCTTGGGTGTTCCATTTACCTCTACCCCACGTACCCTCCATCGAGAAGTTGGTAACCACTCTTAACAGTTCCATGCAGCCTACAGACTCGCTTGGTCATGTCAATGGCTCTCTTACACTTTTGAACAGGTCAAAGACTTCCCCATCACCAGGCCTGGAATTTGACAGCCACCCCTACCTGTTATATGAATTTTTTTTTACGGTTTGTTCATTTAAATGCCTGTCACTTTACGTTTTATGAAAATATTTAATTGTCAAAAAAATTTAAATATCAATCTCAAATCTATTAAAAAATAATTATATAAAATTAAAAATAGTTTAATCCTTATTCAACTCATTATCTAAAATTTCAACATGCTCACCAATAAAGCACAAATGTTGTATTATATTGAAAAAAAATCAAAACTCGAATCACTAATCACTGTAAGCAAAATGCGTTGAAAAAACAATGAAAATTAAAAAAATATTGATAATTAGAAATAAATGTAAAAATCTTGAATTTATTGTTACAATTCACAAGAAGTTTCTAAATTCATATAAAAAATAAATCTTGTTAAAATATTCAAAAAGTTAAAAAAACAATTATATTCTATTTTGAAAAGATTTTGTATTAATAAATATTTTTATAATAAATATTATAAATCATATATATTAATATAAAGCAATGATAACTATTAGTAAAAATGTTAAAATCTTAAATTTATTGTTAAAAACATTTAAAAAATTAGAAAGAACTATATTTAATCTTGAAAAATTCTATTTTGAATAGATTTTGAATTAATAAATATATTTATAATAAATCATATTATTAATATAAAGTGAAATTAGTAAATTATTTCAATTCTAAACTAATTTATATTTTTATCATAAACATTATATATATATATATACATACTACTATAATTTTTTACGATTTAATAATAATTTTAAGTGTCATATTTACAGTTATATAAAAATATAGCAAGTCAAATGATACGGTCTAATAAATTTTTAGGTTGTAATATACAGTCCAAAATGCAAAAAACAGTCAAATAGACCATCAAATTCCAGACCTGCCCATCACGACCTGCTCTTGGCATTTGGAAGCCTTGTGCAACATACCTGGTCAATTTTGTCCCACGTGGCCACATATTAGCGAAGCTCCAAATGGAATTTAAAGACCAAGTCCCCCTCAAACCATCTTGTCCATTAATTTGGATAATGGTATTTATTTTTGGCAGTTAGTTGTTGAAACTTTGTAAAAGGGAGGGTCAATTTTTTTCTATTAAGGCTCGTTCTTTTCATTTTGGTGTAACTTTCAAATGAGATATCACTTTTTCAAGTCTGAATAGTTGAATGAAAGATGGTTCTATCACTGATATTTTAACATCAATATTTTTTTAGAAATTATAAATTTTTAATCTGTTTTTAATCTTTGTAATCAATGTAATTTTTGCAATTTTTGATGGGGCATAAGTTTCATCCTGTTTGTCAAAAATAGCAATTTTTTAAAAATTCATTGAATGTTTTCAAGGATTCTATATTTGTAGTCAAAAATAAGTCTTGGAAAGCCAATTTTTCCATATTTTTAAAAATCTCTGTGAGTTATATAGACGATTTGACTTCCAAAATTGACACAAGCTTGTAATTATTGTTTTGCAACTTACTAGAGGGGTCAACATTCAAATATAATAATTTTTTTGGGGGTTTGGTAAGGTACAATTCAAGTTCCTTGTTGTGTGTTCATCATGGATCATAAAATCAACTTGCTAACTCCACATAATTTCCACACTTGAAAAATTAAAGTACAACAACTATTTCAATCTAAGGGATTATGGCAAATGGTTATTAGACAATAAATGCAATTTACTAGGGAGTTTGAGTAGTTTATTTATCAGAACAAGTTAGATGAAGAAACTTAAAAAAAATTGTTCTTGTTTTTGATAATTTATAATTTCACGTTTCTAGTTGTACAACTCTAAACAAATATTTATGTGACAAATTTGATGATCTCTTTGGTAAATTTGATGAGTTCAAGATTCTACAATTGGATGTTGAATTAACAACATGATATCTAGATAAATTCTCTTCCAATGAAGATTTCTTGGTTCAATTTAAGTCTTTTCTTTCTAGACTACAAGTTTGTGGTAAAACAAAAACATACAAAGAGTGTTTCTTGATTTTATCAAATTTAAGAGGTCCTTATCATATATTTGATTCTTCCTTTTAATCTACCATGGATACTCTTGGAACAACACATGAAATGCCTTGTTTTGAATAGTTTTGTGAAGATTCACAAGAGAACAATCAAAATTAATCTATATCACCTCTTCAAAAAGTGAGACACTAGTTGTCCAATCATATAAGGGAAAAGGAAAGAAGTCTTCTAACAAGCCTAAGGTAGAATCAACTTCAAGAAATGAGAAATCATATAAACATAAGAATAAATTCAAAAAACAAGCCACATCCTCTAAATAGTTAGGAAATAACCTTTATAAGTCTAAAAAGACACTCCATTGTACTTTTGGGAATTACAAAATCATGATAGAATTTTTTTTCATAATAGGATTGCAACTTTAGAAGATGCCATATAGAGACACAACATTGATCTTCCCAAACCTGCTAAGCTGGGAGATGTCAGTATAGCTAGACGTTTGGATTGACCTAAGGACAATTAGATAGTTTACTCAATATCCTCACATAAAATGTCTTACTCATGTAAGACCTTCTAACATCTATTTTTGATAGCACTAATTCTCCTATTTTAGTGGGAAACTCTTCACAGATTCTAGTTATGGGGTCAGGTATAGTTCAATTGATAGAGGGTAGCATTGAGGATGCTCTCTATGTTCCTAAGATTTTAACTATTCTCCTTTCAGTTTACTAGATTTTTTATATTGGTGATCGAAAGGTAGTTGAGTTTTCACCACATGGTACATAGCTATTTGAAAAATTCATCATCTATAGAGGATTGTTGCTTTAGTCATAGTAGATCATGGGTCTTGATTATACAAGTTTCCTGGTTTTGAGTCATGTTAATGGAATCAAATATTTATCATGTTGAGTCTTTGAGAAGACTTTAGAGACCTCAATTACAAGTATCTTTACCAGTTGAGTACTAATAATATGGTACTTGGACTCGCTAAGGTGTCTTGTACAAAGGGTGTTTTCCAAGGTTGTCTACTTGGAAAAATCATCAGGAACCCTTTCCAAAGGTAAGATCTACTACCTTACATGATTTGGTTCATAGTGATCTCATGTAATTTCCAACCTCTTAATTTTCAAAAGCCAAATATGTAATCACTTTCATTAATGATTACTATCATCACACTTGGGTGTACTTTCCTAAGTACAAAAGTGATGTCTTCAACACTTTCAGGACCTTCAAGGTGTTTGTGGAGAAGCAATCAGGTTCTTCTATTCAATAGATACACACAGATAATGGGGGGAATATGTGAACTAAGCCTTTATGGAGTAATGTGTTGAGAATGATACTCAACATCAATGGTTGGTTCACTAGATATTCCTTATCAAAATGGTGTTGTCAAAAGAAAGAAAAAATCATTAAAAAGAAGATGGAAAATTGTATGCTTTAGTCTAGGTCTATGGTGTTGGACAAAACAACTGAGAGGGGGGGGGGTGAATCAACTGTCATAGATTTAAACCTTAAATTTAATTATTGGAACTAACACATAAACTGATTAAGTGATTAACCATCAAATGCCAATGCACAAACACAATAACACCATATTTACGTGGAAAACCCAATGAGGGAAAAACCACGGTGAGGATTAACTCACACTATAGAGAATATCAAAACCAATTACAAAAGGTTCATTGCCTAGAATAAGGACTCATTGTCCACAGGGCTACAACCCAGATAGCTCACTGCCACAGAGATACAAAGAAGACTTGTTACAGAGAGACAACAATCCCAATGCAACAAAGTATTCCACCACAATCATTGATCCACTTGCATGAATGATAGAGTTCCCCTTCTGCTCACTACATCCGAAAACTCAACGTTAAGCTTCACACTGATCAACCACACACATAACTCACACAATTTCAAAATAGCATAAAAGTCACGTCTTCTCTTTCACTTATCTTCCTTTTTTTCTTATGTACACTTTTCATTGCTAGCGTATTCTGTGTTTATACCATCTCCAACTTTGAAAAGATACAAAGTCGGCTATCTAATTTCAAATTCAAATTAGGTCAGTGCCAAACATCCTAGGGTGGAATTAGAATGAGGGAAATATAAACACACGCTTCACTAGGACCCATTTAATAGATCCAACACACTTCATCAACTTCAAATGTAGTGCTTGACACACGGTCGACCAAACCAGCGTAAAACACATAGATCAATTAAGCTTGATGCTTCCAAATGCTGAAACCATCTTCAATAGAACCAGGGCAACACAACTCTTGAACTATAAAGAGAAATCCGTACCAACAAAACTTCTTCTGAACCTTGGCCAGAACACATAAAACATAGTTCACAAGTACCAGACCAACATCCTCAACAACTGACAACTTGCAATCTTCTTTTTATACAATTTTCTCAATATCCTCAACATATACAGTTAACAACACCTAATAGATAACCAACTGACCAGTTGACATCAATGACAACACTTTCATTCTCTTTCAATTCTTGCAACATATGGCCCCATCATTTTGGGATAAACCTATCAATTATTCCAACTATATTCAGAATCACACTCCCCACAAGGCAGTTCAGAATCTCACTCTAGAAGAGGCTTGATCCAAAATTAATCCTATTATTTCCTTCTTTAGGGTATTTTGTAGTGAAGCTTGGGCATTCATACTAGATGGTTGAAGTAATACAATGAAGAAGAAGAGTCAACAATACATCTTTGTTAGTTATTATGAGGATGTGAAAGCCTAAAGGTTATTTGATCCTATCACTAGGGATGTCCATTTTTGTAGAAATGTCCAATTTGATGAGTCTTTCGCACAAACAAATCCTCCATCATCTTCTTCTTCATCAGTACCTACTCCACCTTCTTCCTCTCATGATTATAAGTTTTCCCTTGAGGATAATTAAGATGATGATCCTAAACCACCACCACTGCCACCTCCACCACAACCACCACAGGTTCTTATCACTCATGTTTTTCCCAAGTGGACTAGAGGCGTTGTTGAGGAGGCTAATTCTTTAGATGGTGATCCTATATCCTCTAGACGCACTCATTCACAAACTTTCGATACTAGTATTTTGAGTCATGCTATATCTCTAAATCTGCATAGTTTTTCAGAGGCTTTTAGTATTACAAAGTGGGGTAGTGCTATGGAAAAGGAGTAGTCTTCATTGATGAAGAATAATGCATGAGATTTAGTTAATCTTCCTAATGGAAGAAAGATGGTTCAGTGCATGTGGGTGTACCACACCAAATATGCAATTGATGGTTCTATTCAAAGATACAAGGCATGTCTCATAGCTAAGGTTTTTTCACAGGTTGAGGCTATTGAATACTCTAAGACACTTTTCCCTATATCAAAAGTGGATTCAGTTCACCTTGTTCTTTCTATTGTTTGTTTGATGGGACACTTTGCAAGCCATGCCATTTATAAAGAACTTTATAATAAATAATACCATTTTATTATGGGTCATCAATTATGTGTAGCTAGGATAACTAATGTCCATGTTTTAAAGTGTCATGTGTATTTGAGACAATTAAAGTGTATCTTTTCCATCTATGGTCTTAATATTAGAAAAGAGGTTTAAAATCTTTTTAGATGTGTATAATAGACATTACCAATTTTGAATATTGGTAGGTGGATTTGTGTCTTATCTTTGACATGGATTTTAAGTAAATAATAAGTAATTAGTAAACAAATAGACCATTATCATTGATCGGATCCCAAATTAACTTTGTTATAATAAAGAGTTAGTTTTAAAATTATTTTAATTACTTTATTAGATCAAAAAAGTACAATGAATTAGCTCCATCTTAACCAATAACTATACCAATTGTACAACCCTACCCCACAATTGACCCCTCTCCCCCATATCTATATTTTACCAATTGTAATTTCATCCATTGCTAATCTTTGACGATTAGAGTGTTCTATGCTATTTTTTTAATACAATAAAGAAAAACTATGTATTGGAAACATGGTATAGAGTTGCATCAGCATTCTACTTTTAGGAACATGAAGTCGGTGTTCCCTATTATATAGGGTCTCCTCTGACCATTCCTATCATGTGCATTTTCTCCCATTTTCTTCCATGTCCACGTTCTTCTTTTATGAGTATTCTTCCAATTTAAAACAAAATGACGACAAAAATAAAATTTCAAAGTGAAAACACTTTAGTTCTTAAAAATGACTTCAGTCCAAAGGGCATCTCAAGTTTTCTCATACTAATTCTAATTTTTTTCTATCTAATTCAAATCTCGCTTAGAAAGTAAAATTGAGGAGATGAGAACTAACAAATAAAATCCAAAAGAAAGAGAAGTAGATTCCATTGTTGTTCGCTGTATTGTGGGAACGAATACCATTTGTCACTAATAACCGTCTGGTCTTCACAGAGATGCACATTAAATTTTCTTCCTGTCTTATGAATTTAAGCTACTTTTTCCCACTTTTACCTTGCCAGTAATAGTAATAATGTACATGTTGCATTAGTTTTCCGTATGCATGGAAGATAATAATAATCTGCAATTTAAGCGCTTCCTTACACGACTGGCGTACTTTTTTCTCACTCCACTGGCAAGTTTCATCAACTCTTTCATTCTGGACTGTGGGTATTTGATTTGAAAAAGGTTGGGTAGATTCAATCTGTTTTGCTCAGATACCTACTGGTTCTGCCTGTCATTCTTCTGCAACTGCAGCCTCCCAAGCCATGGCGGAGCGGCCAAACTTATCAGTAGACATACCCCAAGCGTACATCTGGGTGGGATAAATTTTGGCGGCGTGTTGGAAGTTTTGTCAGCACGTAGGCTGTAGGTACCTATCAACGTATAGATGAGAGAGGAATGAAAGAATCCAATGCTGGGACAAAGCAAGCTCTACAGAGAGGAGTGGAGTTCTTACGAGCTACCATTATGTCAAATTCCTATTTTTGTGAGCATGACACAGGATTGTGCAAAAGGCTACGTCAATAAGTTCTAATTTTCAATTTTTTAAAATTTTAAATTTTTTCAATATAGACATGAAATTAAATGAGAAATAAGTAATGATAATTTCACCATCACAATAATTAATAAAGGATGGTGACAACATTTTACATTAAAATTTATGTCAGTTTAATAAAATTAAGAAAAAGATTAATAATAAATATTTGGATGATTTGTCATATCGTGTTTTATAAATTAAAATTATGAAGGTCATAAATGTAGTAATTATTGTTGTTCACATGGCTTCATATAATCATATCTAATTATTATAAAGGTCAATGCTTAGCAATAAAATTGTAGATAAATAACATATTCATTAAAATATCATGTCATCTCAACTTTTTATCCAACATTGAGTAATATGGAAGTTATATTGAAAATTTAAATCATTCCGTTAATAATAAATTATTTTATTAAAACAATTTATTGACATTGACTAATTTTTATTCATCAATTACAATATATACAATAAACACAAAAATTAAAACATAAGTAAACATTTATCGCTATAATTCTTATATGATAGGGACTATTAAATGAATAAACACCAATTGTTTGTTTTATACTTCGTCAACCTCTAATTATTATGTTTAGGTTTTTATAATTGCTTTTCTTTTAACATGTAGAAGAAATATATTATATTGAATTCATTAGCATTGTCATTATCATATATAGTGTCTTGGATTAAAGTTAATCAGTGGTTACAAATAATAGAACACAAAAGTATATAAAAAATATACTATCATTGTTGAGCTTTATTGATAGCGAGGTATTTGTATATATCAATAAAATAAAGATGAGAGAAAATGAAACAAAATAACTAAATGAGTTGCTAAATATATTCTAGCCTAAAAACACTAGAGAACTATAGCAACTATAAGAATAATAGCCATAAAACATACACAAAGTTGTATCAAAAATATATTATACTTAAGCTCTCCTTAGATGATTATTGGGTAGTCATTATGAACCATTTGTTTGATGGTCATTCCTTTTTGAACTATGGTATACAATCATTGAGATGGCAATTATTGCTCCATTGTTGTTCTCCAAGTGTATATGTCTATATTTTACCAGTTGTACTTATATTTGTAGAAACAAGATATAACAGTTTAGTATTTCTTTTGGATTAGATTTTGTTGAAATTTTTAGTATCAACGTTTATTCTACTCTTGCTCTCTACCATCCTGATGATAGATCATAGAGTGTGATCCGAAACGATGCTAAAAATTTCAACACAATCTAATCCATAAGCAATATTGAACTGTAATATGGATTGTGGAATTTTGATATCATTAATAAGATATAACATACAAGTGAAAGTATTTTGCAAACTCAAAGAATCCAAGTACATGATAGTAATAAATATAGATGGAAATGGAAATAAATAAACAAGAGATGCAACCATTACACATGATATATGTGGTGAAACACTTGTAGGGAAAAACCACACCCAAAGAGATCTAAAGCTAGAATTAATCCTTCAATAGAGTTACATCAATAAAATTTCTCTCATTTTTTTTGCAACACTTCATTACTTCTTCAACCTAAAATAAACTTGCTTTCCTCTTACTACAAGCTCCAATAGATAGCAAAAAATAATATAAAATTAATAAAGGGTTTCCAATACCATCGGTCGTAAAACCATGATCTAAGTGTTCTACATGCAAAATATACCTTATGACATGTGTCAAGGAGTTACAAGCATCTTTCTAGAATCTTCAAGAATTTTTACATGAACTTGGTCATCCAACTTCATAAAGGGACAAAAATAGTCTACTAAACGTCACAAAATAACAACCCCTAATGTCTAAAAAAGACTACCCACTTCTTACACATAGTCCAAGATATATTTTTACACCTCTTATATTCTCATAAATACTTCTTACACCAATGTTATAAATGGTGAGATTCTCTTCCACTTTATGCCAATTGTCTAAATGTGTTGTCATTGGCCTAATTAAGCTTCCCCACTCAATGCCACCTTGCAAAGAATATTTAAATTGTCTTAAAAATAATACAATTACAAAAATTATTCCTCCTCATATGGGATGTAGAAGTTCCTCTTCCATTATTCTTGAAGTCACATAAAATAATAATTGACTATAAAATATTCAAGTTAAAATGCATAGTTATAGGATTGCAATAATATCACCGATCCTTTAAACAATATCTATTTGCTAATATTTGATTGTTATGAATGTTCTATTATCATCTTTTATGTTTGATATAATAAAGACAAACTATGAACCATTCCAATATGTGAAGGTAATATTGAACAAATAATCATCATTTAAAAGAAATAAAAGCTAAGAGATTTTATATTTGAAAATAGAGAAAAAGGTTGTGTAGCTTATATATACCTCACAATAATAAATTTAGGTTAATTGATTCACTAAAACAATGATTAAATGAAATGTTGGTATTTAGGTTAGTTTTCTAAGATAAAATATTTTTAAAAAATGGTTTCAAATATTTTAATCTCAAAGTCAAAAAATAAGGGCATGCCTTATAATTTTTTTGATATTGATAATTTTATTTTAAAATGATCATTAATGTCTTATTGGTTGTTGGGGGTGTTCCTTTGGAATGCATAGGATACTCATCAGGAATTATATTTTAAATACCTCCCACTCTACACATGCAACTATTAGAATCAGTGACTAGTCGTATGATGTGTACAAGTGGTTGCATATCATGTCTCAAATTGCACTTGAAGGAGTTGTTAGTCTTGAATGGTCTTTCTCGTGTATAAGCCATTAATTAGGGATTTTAATTTTTAGAGAATTTCTAATGTACTTTTATCTCTTTGTAATTGAATATGATTAGGTTGGTGCAAGAAGGTTTGTTGTATGTTAAATGGCCTAATAGAAGCATTTGAATACTCCTTTAAATGGTTAGTAGTCACACTCTAAATCAATTAGGAAATGCCTTTGTTAATCATGCGAGCCATTAGATTAGAGTTGACATGGCAAGTTAGGATGGCTCCTACTCACTCTTTATGGGAATAATTGACTCCTTTCACTTGAATTATTGAGAGTGGGCAATTTGAAATTCTATCAAAATAATTTATGACCAATAGCTATGGAAGAAAGGAGCAATGGACCTCATTATTTATGAATAACATTTGGAATTTAAAATAAATAGAAAGCAACCCTTGAAAATTAGTGGCTAGAACTGATCAGAAAAATAATAATAGTCTAGGGGCTTGACACACCAAGTAAAGCTACACACTTTTTCTTTATCCATTATGTCATTGCCAAAAATAAGTATCATGAATACATTAAAACTTGTTAGCTCATTTTTTCTCATATATCATGATATAGGGGTTTTTCCTTGGGAAATTTCTTGTGTCAAACCCCAAAACCTCACACATTGTTAGATTGAAGGAAATTTGTTTGATTGGACAACACATGCTTCTCCAAGCCTCCAACGACTTCCAAAACACTTGGTAGCATGTAGAAAAGAACAAAAAAACAAAGAAAATGAAGGATTTTTTCTTCGTAGCAAGAAAAATAATGAAGTACACCAAGGAAAAAGGATTTTTTAAATATTGTAAAAATTCACTATAGTTTTGGCAACTTGCAATGATTCTTCCACTCAAGAGAGAATAAGGAACCTAGAAATGCATATCCATTGGGAAAAAGGTTTCTTAATCAAAAAAAAAAAAAGAACTTTAAGCCATTATTTGAGACACTTCACAAATTCACCAGAGTTATTTGGAAATCTTTTCATTCCTCATCTACAAGTACTTTGATCTTCCTGGAAGCTCTAAAGTGATGCTTCAAATATATTATATTTTGTCCATAAAATTATGTCATGTACTCTACCAACCGTTCTTTGAATTTGGGCCCTCAATTTCATCAAGGGCTTGAAAATCCCTTAAAATTCTTTGACTACAAGTGCTTGAGGCCATCCTTTGAACATGAACTCATATTGTTTCCTTATTTCTAGTATTTCTAAGAATTTCTCTTGGCATAGTACTAAAACCTCAGAAATAGGAGTTTCCAAATCTTTTTAGGAGAAATGGAGCAAGGGGGATGTCCTATTTCACTCAAGTTTCACTCAAGGATACCTTAGAGATCTCAATCCAATGATAGAATGAGGGAAATAGATCTGCAATAAGGTGTCCTAGGATATGATTAGAGACTAAAATGGGGTTCACTACAAAGCTAGGGATTGGAAAGACAAGTAACATACAAGATCTAATTATAAAACCTAATGACGTGCAAGACTTGAATAGATGACCTAGAAATGAATGTAAATTAGAACAATAAACTAGAAAAGCAAAGAGGTGCACCTGAAAACCTCTAGAAGCTTGAATGAAGGCCTCAAATATTAAAAATATTAAATTTAATGCATACTGGGACTCATACACTAGGTTGGGTGATTTAGTCCCAGATTAGGGTTTCTAGGTAGGAACAAAAATTTGGCAGTGACAAGTCTGGAACTTCAAAAATCTAGAAATCCACTATATTGTGACTCATACGCTAGAAGTAAAATATCAATCCTGCCCAACTTTTTCGGAGGGTCAAGATCTGAATGTCCTATTCTATCTCTGCTCTTTCTTCTCAACATGATTTTTCAGATCTGAACTGTCAAATTCTACTCTGTAGGTGCCTTTTAGTTGTCTTGTATTAAACATGGTGACAACTTTGACAACTTTGAAACCTTGAAATTTATTTTGCAATATTTCTCTTCAATGTATCCTCAACCTAGATCTGCAAATGACACACTAAAGAGAGGGAAAAATGTTGTTTTGTTAGTAGAACGGGGTTTGCCTTGGTCAAACCCCATTTTGGCAATCAAACCTTGGAATGAAATGAAATAGAAAGGAGGAATGATGAATGAACAAATAAACTATGTTGCAACTCACCAAACCTTTGAACATGATGCTACAAACATGTACAAAATGTATGTAATGGATGTGGATCTTGAATCTTGCTTGAATGATATGGATCTTGACTTGAATTCTTGCTTGAATCATGAAATCCTACATCACAAATGTTACCTCAAAAACACACATGATGCATGATGACTTTGACATGATGCTTGATACTTGAATAATGCTCCAAAATACTTGATAATAAACTCTTGGATTCTCTTGAATGCTCTTGTAAACTCAAATTTTCTATAAGGAATTCTCTCATGAAAGTCTTAGGTCACTTGATTGCTTGTTAGGAGAAAAATGAGTGAAATAACCTTGTATTTATACTTGTTTATGCCAAATTTCTCAAAATTACAACACTACAAGCTGACATAAGATCTAGGAGAATAAAATCCTGCCAATAATATGAATTTAATTTAGGCCTAAGATAAGCAGGACTCATATGCCAGTTGTGGCGTATGAGTCCCATTAGGCTAAGCTTAGGACACATTTTTCAAGAAAGGCTTAGTTTAATGTGAAATTCAAATTGGGGCCCTGAAACTTAGGTGGGACCCATATGCCCAAGGTAGCTTATGAGTCCCAAATAACTAAATCTAGGCCATACAATCCAAAATAATTAATTTTTGGTTGGTCACTTGATATATGTTGGGATTAGCCTCCTAAATATGCATAATAAAGCCCGTGGATGCAAACTAAGGCCAATTAAAGCATAAAGAAGCCCAATTAATGAATTAAAAACCTAGATTAGTGTGAAAGTGTAAGAAAAAACCTTACAAAACCCTAAATAGGGTATAATTAAGTCCATTTAGTTCACAAGGTCCCAAGCAAGTGTGAAAATGTAAAGGGATCCATTTTTCTACACTACATTTAGCCCCCATTTTAGTGAGAGGAGGAACTTGCTTCAAACACACACTAAAGTAGACAAAATCACATTAAGAGGGGTTCAAATGTACCAATGATGGTAAGATAGGATGACAACGATCAAGAGGGATGATCAAGCCCCTAGGATCAAGATACTATGGAAAACCAACATAGGCCCAAAGGAACACACTTGAACATAATATTAGGAGCAACAGCAAGGCACAAGCACACACTGCCAAAGACATAGAAAAGGAAAAACAAAAACAAAAGCAAAAGGGGGGGGGGTGGATCAAGATTCAACCATTTTTCCTGCACGTTGTGGATTAGATCTAAGTTGTTTGTCCAAAAATGCACACTCATGCTCTGAGGTAACAAAACTTCAGGCTATCCGTTGGGTGAGTATCCAAAAGGTGAGACAAATATGCACTCACACAAACAAGAAATTGGATATGGAAAATTCATGCCTAAGTTCAACTCCCATACACACAACCAGACCAAAGAAGTACCTCTTGATAAATTTGATAAGGTTCCACACAAAAATGAACTTTGAGCTTCATGAGGCAAGCAAAATTTTGTATGCTTGATACTCATGAACAAACAGGATGGCACAATAGGAAAGCAAAGTGTTATGCAAGATGGCCATATAACTATAAGGTATGTTCAAAGGAGCTTCACTTAGTTCAAGTAAGGTATTTAACTTAGGGAACATTGTGCCTAATCTCTCCAAGAGAGGACCAATCAAAGAATAGAAGATTCACAACTTAGGGGATGCAGTGTGTCACATCAAGCTAGTAAGATGAATGCAATATACTAAGAAAGATCATTCTCTTGAGGGACATCACATCCATTACCACAAAGCGAGAGACACATCACATGAAGTAAGAAGACTACACAATGAAACATGAAATGCAAAAGAATAATGCCAAGGTATGCCCCCACTTTAAAGAAATTGCTAAACACGATGCTATGAGCAATTAGTTTAAAGTAGCAAATGATAAATTCTAACAATAAAGAGGACATGAGAGCTTATTTGGTGTGTCACAAAAAAAATGTATCCTTGAAAATTTTCACTCATTTGGGCCTTTCCTATGGATTTTGGCTTGACTTTGCCTAGATTTAATGTTGTAATGTGGCCAACACATTCACATTAAGCCTTGAACGCTTTCAAATCAACAAAAATCTAATGATGTCTTACAAAGGTGTTGTGAAGTGTTGTAGCACATTTTCCCACTTTTCTAGGACCTTTCCATCATAATTCATATAAAAAATTACTTACCAAGCCTTATGTCAAAGTGTCATAAGGTGTTGTATCAAACTCTCACACTTTCCTAGGCTTATCATCAACAAATTCACCCTTTCTTATGTTAAAATGACCCCTTAATGCACTTATAGGTCCTACTTAAGTGTGTTTTGGAGGACAATCCCGTTAAACAACATTAATTACATTTTAATTCCTGACATTCACTCAAATTTTTCCAAGTGGACTAGGTCGCCACCTTGGACGACTTATCCCATTTGGCATAAAAATCAAATTTAAGTCAAAATTCTAACGGGATATTGTCTCCAAAACCCTAAGGTCGACTTGTGATGTGTTATTTTCAGGAAATTAGGGAAAATAATGTATAAATAAAGGGTTTTCCCCTCATTTTCACCCTAACTAGTTGGATAATTCTAACTCATGCATTCACTCTTCACTCTTCTAAAGGAAGTTAGGTTTTTAGCATTCTAAGTCATCAAGACATTCTTCCAAGGCATTCAAGGGCTGAATCTTCCTCCATTGTTGCAACAAATCAAGACCTATATTCATGGAAAGGTACTAACACCATTGCTCCATATTTCATGCTCTATTATCTTATTTCATCATTTGATTTAATTATCTAAAAGGGGTTTGACCAAGGAAAACCCCCAATCCCTAACATTCAACATTCTCTCCTCTCCTTGTGTGTTTGCAGATTTAGGTACATCGAAGGCTTGGAAATCATTGAAGAATGGATTGAAATCTTGTTGAAGACATCTCCTTGTTGGCTAGGGAAAAATATCCACTAAAACTCTCTTACAATATTGAAAACTAGAGTTTAAGAACCAAATAACTGGAGGAGCAGAAAGTGCAGACTGAGGGCTTCTATTTCCACTCGGACTTTCAAAAAAGACAAAGTGGACTAAGTCACCATTAGTGGTAGCTTAGTACCACTATACATTATTTTCAGAGTTTTCTATGGATTTGGATACCCATTTGGCCGAAATGGGCTTTAGAGCAATTTTCTAGATCTGGGACTAAGTCGCCCAGATTGAAAAAAGTGTCCCAGTTTACTTCTGCATTAGTTTTATCAGGATTCCAGACCTTCATGCCATCCGTTTGTTGACTTCTTCTGTGGCATTTCTCCTTGATGTCAAAACTGCCTTGGGTTGGTGCCTTGTAAACATTTCTCAGTTTGGTCTTATTATGGCATTTGATTGGCACAATTGATATTTGGTATTCATTTGACATTGGCATATTTACTTCAGGTTGATTATTTAAGGGCTTGATCACTATTGTGCTTATGGCTTTGTGAAATCTACATGAATTTAGTCCTTATCACTTCTCAAGGCATTGGATAGTATCTTTGGCACACTATATGGAATTGGATTTTTAATATGATGTGAAATCAACTTTGATTAAAGGTATAAATTTTGACCTCTCATTAGCATTTGAATCAGGTCTATTGTTTGATATTTATTTGGGCCTAAAGGCCAACAACAGGTAAAGGCATTGGTTAATATTTTAATGTCACATTGGATGTGACCTAGCCTTGATTATTTGGAAATCGACATGTGATGAGTAATTTGGTCATAGCAATACTCTTCAAAGGTTTTCTTGGTCGATATTTATTCACTGTCTAAATCAGTCAATTGATATAATGCCTATTGGCATGCAAGTCACTATTTTCTCACGGTTTTGAAAAGGCATTATGAGTTTGATTTTTTGTCGGCATGATTGACTTTGGTAAGACTATGGAATTCAAGGTCTTACCGTGGTACCACTGACAGTTAAGCCAGTGACTGCGGTAGTGCGGTGGAAACCGTTAGCGGCAAGCAAAACAACTACCACCACCGCAGGCTGTCATCAGGGAAACCGCGGTAGTGCGGTGAAAACGGTTAGTGGCAAGCAAGACGACTACCACTATACCACAGACTGTCATAAGTGTAACTCCAGTAGCATGGTGGAAACAGTTAGGGGTTAGCAAGGAGCTACCGCTATACCGCGGGTAGTCCAAAGGGCGATCACAGTTGAGTGGTAAGGAAGCAGCGAAGGTAGCGAAAAAAGTAAGTGCTAGTCACCGCTATACCGCGGGTGAACATAATGGTGGGTGTGGCAGCGTGGTTGAGGAAGAAAATCATGTGCTGGTTCTTTTGGGAAGCTTAGGTCACTATTTCGCTTCTATTGTTCAACGGGTTTGGAACCCTACTCTGGCTGCCATCATGATAGTTTTCTTTCAGCCGTTTCATTAAGAAATCTACAGGGTTACTGAACTTTGACAACGTATAAGGAAGATAGGAAGACCATGACAATGGTCATTTCACCTATCAGTCTCCTGCCATCGGGTGGAAGCTCGAATGGGGAAAGAGCTCGGATTGCTTAGTCACTTCGCAAATCTGGTAAATTGATCATGGCGAATTCATCTCTGGTCTTCACAGGTATTTATCTTTTAGTCTGGTTTGCAGAACCATTACTTCTTAGGAAAGGATAATTTGAGAGAAGTTTTCTATGCTACACTAAAAAGGTGAAAAACGAGTCTATTCATTTTATGGCTAAATCTGAAACGTTTGCTCCAAATCTTGACTGTATTTTTTGAAGGTTATCATATCAGTTTTATGAAACATGTTTTTGAGTTTGTGGGTCATCTTGAAGGCTTTGAAATTATTCAGTACCTTTCCTGGAGTCATTGGTAACTGCTGTTAAATGCATGATTATTTGTTTTCGGTTACATTGTTGTTACAACCAGGGTAAAATGGATATTATTCATGATTTTAATAGATGTGTTTTACTATTTTGGATAAGCACTGCCTGTGCAGACCGCTTGTGGAGAAAAGAAGTTCAGTCACACCTTTATTTTTGAATACTGATGTTCTATTCTTGTCAGAAAGAAAAATTCTATCTCTCAGGGACACTGCAACACCTGACATTGTTGGTCGATTGAAGTTTGGTATCCTAATAATCATCTTTGTTTTATTCTCTGAAATAGAAAATGAGCAACTGTTGTAGCCTTCCTTGAATGTAATGATGAAATATGTAATCAGAAGAAAACAAAGAGATTAGAGCTCTAATATAAAGGAAAAAAAAAAAGAGAAAAAGTGTGGTTAACTAGTTTTCTGTGACAATCCATGAAAAGAGTATAAAAATAGAAAAAGAGAGTTAATTGAGATATGAGAGAAGAACAATGAGAAAAGTATGAAACAAAAAGGGAAAAACTAGTGTGAGTACATCACAGTGATTGTATTGAACAATGTTGAGCTCTGAGATTGAAAATCTAAAATATGAGTTGTTAATCAAGCTGACTTAAGGCTTGACAATGGCTGAAATTCTGAAAGTTCATTTTGGAACTTTGAGGATTTTAGAGATTGTCTATCAAGAGGCACTTGATAGATAAGAGAGAAACAAAGAGATCCTCTGTATCATTGTATGATTTACTAAAACAGTAAAGGGGTTGGTGCTCCTTGAGATTGGTGTCTCTAAATGAGGGGTTGGTGCTCCTTGAGATTGGTGTCTCTAAATGAGGGGATGGTGCTCCTTGAGTTGGTGCTAAAAAATTAGCCTATAAGGCATTGTAAGCAGTGGTTTTGAAATTAAGCCAGTAAGGCAGTTTAGGAGTGGTTTTTCTACCCCAGAGGGTTTTCCACTCGGCAATTTCTGTGTCTCTCATTTGTGTGATTTATGTTTATCTTGCATACTCTTTCTTTCAATCATTTATGTTATTGTGCTCATTCTGTTGGTCAATGCTCTGATACTTCAAGGATGTTTAAAAGTTTAAAGTCAATTTGCTCAAGTCTGTCATGCAAATTTAGATTGTGCAAATCTGATGCAAAATGTCTTTCATAAAGTGAATTAACTTATGCATTCTGTGCTCACTATATGAATGCTCAAAATTTTGTCAAAAGCAAGTCAAAGTTGCATATTAAGAAGTTTTATAGTTCTGTTGATAAAGCACAACAAGATTATTCATAAAGCTTTAATTGAACAATATCATATGATGCTTTTAATAAGGCTTGTAAATGTTAGTCAAGTCTCATATCAATCTGATCTAAAGTGTTAATGATCACCTACTTAAACAAATCTGTCACTTTGGGTTAAATGAGTAAAAGTTTCATCATGCCTTCAAAGTTAAAAAGTTAAAATTACTCCACTCTGATTCACCCCCCCCTCTCAGAGTGAATCCATTTCCAACAAGTGGTATAAGAGCATAGGGTCCTACATTAGGTTTCAAACCTAGGATTGATTCTGGTCTTGGAAGTCTAGTTTTGTGTGACGTGGAGTATTCGTCATGGCTAAGTGCAAAAGGAACAAATGTCAAAAGAAAGCTACTTATGTTAAGCAAACAATTGATAAATCAACCCCTGCCAAGTCCAGTGAAGTTTTGTCTCAAGAATTACCCCTGCGAGGTAATACTAAAAGTGATCCTGTAGTTGGTGAAGAAGATCACTTAGTAAGTGACTTTGAACAAGAATTTGGCGAAAAGGATTGTGAAGGTGATGAGTTTGAAGTTGATTTGGAGGAAGAATTGCTTGCTGCCTTAGATGAGATCGAGAGGATTAGAAAATAAAATTAGGATCTTAAGGTACGCTTACTAGAAAGTGTCAGTATAAATAAAGTTGTAATACAAGCTCATAATGATGATAAAAAGACTATTGAACTTTTGAAAGCCCAAATGGTTGATAAGAAAAATACTGAAGAGGGATTAGAAGCCAAGTTAAAAGACAAGAATGAATTATGCAATAAACTAGAAAATGAGGTTGCCTCATTTAAGAGATGTTTAGATAATGATTCCATGTTAAAAGAACTAACTCTTAAAGATGATTTGATTATTAGTCAGAAAATTGAAATTGAAGAATGTAATAGGATAGCAGATGTTGTAAGGTCTAATTTGGAAGTTAAAAAGAATGAATGTCTAAAAATTGAAGGGGAAGTAGTTGCATTAAGAAAAGAGCTTGAAACTATTAAGGCTCAATTGGATAAAAATCAGAAATTTAATTGCAGTACTAATTTATTGAATGAGATGATTGGCAAACAAAAGCGTTTTAAAGATCCTACAGGAGTGGGATATGAAGTTGGAAAAATCTTTGCAAAAGAATTTAAGCATGAAACAGTTTTTGGTACTGTAGATGGAAAGTCATTTACAACCAAGAAAACACCAAGATTGAAGGTTGATCTTGGTCACCATATTGTTGCTGCTCGGACAAAAGAAAAATGGGTTAGGACAAAAAGACCATCAAGATCTTCATTTATTAGGTATAACCACTCTCAATTTCATGGCTATTGTCATTGTTGTAATGCTTATGGACATAGAGCAAGATTTTTTTGGATGAATAAAAGTCATAATCATGTGAAAAATTCCAAGAGAGGTTCATACAATGTGCCTAGAAGAAATTCTTTTCACTATGGTCTAGACAATACTATTATATGTTATAGGTGTAATGGGTTTGGACACAAAGCACAGTGGTGTAAGAAAAGTTTGATAAAGCCTTCTAGGGACTACATGTTCAAACAAAAGGAAAATAATATCGTGAGTAAGGAAAAGACAAAGCCTATACAAGTATGAAGAAGAAAGCAAGAAAAAAAAAATGAAGAACAAAATCTTGTGCATGCTGCACAAGAATCATCACTAAGCATTTGAAAGACTGCATGAAGATAGGGGGAGATGATTAATGCATTTTGAATAAGACCCCTTTGATATCAAAAGGAAGTAGAAACTTGTTGTGTCTTAACCTATTTATCATCAAAATGCAAGACACAAATTTGTTTTATTGTTTGGGTGATCCCACAATAGTGGTTTACAATTTTTGGCCAAACTGGACATTGCAATTATTATTTTTAACTAAATCTTCATATTCGGGCACCTATAGCGGCTAAACCATGAGGAATTTGAAGATGATGCAAACTAGAGTCTCATCACATTTTGTCTGTAGATTCTAAAAATATTTTTTTCAAATTTTTTGGAATCAGATTGTACTTTTTTTTCCATCTCCCACGAAAACTGGTTTTTTTTCAGAAAACAACATTTTTAAAAAGTGACGCTCACCGTAAGGCATTGGATAGTATCTTTGGCACACTATATGGAATTGGATTTTTAATATGATGGAAAATCGGATTTGATTAAAGGTATAAGGTTTGACCTCTCATTAGCATTTGAATCGGGTCTATTGTTTGATATTTATTTGGGCCTAAAGACCAACAACAGGTAAAGGCATTGGTTAATATTTTAATGTCACATTGGATGTGACCTAGCCTTGATCATTTGGAAATCGGCATGTGATGAGTAATTTGGTCATAGCAATACTCTTCAAAGGTTTTCTTGGTCGATATTTATTCACTGTCTAAATCAGTCAATTGATATAATGCCTGTCGGCATGCAAGTCATTGTTTTCTCACGGTTTTGAAAAGGCATTATGAGTTTGATTTTTTGTCGGCATGATTGACTTTGGTAAGACTGCGGACTTCAAGGTCTTACCACAGTATTGCTGGCAGTTAAGCCAATGACCGCGGTAGTGCGGTGGAAACCGTTAGCGGCAAGCAAAACAACTACCGTTACACCGCAGGCTATCATCAAGGAAACCGCGGTAGTGCGGTGAAAATGGTTAGCGGAAAGCAAGACGACTACCTCTATACCACGGAATGTCAGAAGTGTAACCATGGTAGCACGGTGGAAAAAATTATCAGTTAGCAAGGAGCTACCGCTATACCGCGGGTAGTCCAAAGGGCGACCGCGGTTGAGCAGTAAGGAAGCGATGAAGGTAGCGAAAAAAGTAAGTGCTAGTCACCGCTATACTGTAGGTGAATAGAATGGTGGGTGCAGTCGCGTGGTTGAGGAAGAAAATCGTGTGTTGGTTCTTTTTGGGAAGCATAGGTCACTATTTCACTTCTATTGTTCAAAGGGTTTGGAACCCTACTTTGGCTGCCATCATGACAATTTTCTTTCAACCGTTTTATTAAGAAATCTACAGGGTTACTGAACTTTGAAAACATATAAGGAAGATAGGAAGACCATAACAATGGTCGTTTCACCTGTCAGTCTCCTTCCATCGGGTGGAAGCTTGAATAGGGAAAGAGCTCAGACTGCTCAGTCACTTCGCAAATCTGGTAAATTGATCATGGTGAATTCATCTCTGGTCTTCACAGGTATTTATCTTTTAGTCTGCTTTGCAGAATTGTTACTTCTCACGCACGAAGAATTTGAGAGAAGTTTTCTATGCTACAGAAAAAGGTGAAAAATGAGTCTATTCATTTTATGGCTAAATCTGAAACTTTTTCTCCAAATCTTGACTGCATTTTCTGAAGGTTATCATATCAATTTTATGAAACATGTTTTTGAGTTTGTGAGTCATCTTGAAAGCTTTGAAATTCTTTAGTACCTTTCCTGGAGTCGTTGGTAACTATTGTTAAATGCATGATTTTTTTTTTCGGTTACATTGTTGTTACAGCCAGGGTAAAATGGATATTATTCATGAATTTAATAGATGTGTTTTACTATTTTGGATAAGCACTGCCTGTGCAGACCGCTTGTGGAGAAAAGAAGTTCAGTCACACCTTTATTTTTTAATACTGATGTTCTATTCTTGTCAGAAAGAAAAAGTCTATCTCTCAGGGACACTGCAACACCTGGCATTGTTGGTCGATTGAAGTTTAGTAACCTAATAATCATCTTTGTTTTATTCTCTGAAATAGAAAAATGAGGAATTTTTGTAACCTTCCTTGAATGTAATGATGAAATCTGTAATCAGAAGAAAACAGAGAGATTAGGGCTCTAATATAAAGGAAAAAGAAGAAGAGAAAAATTGTGGTTAATCGGTTTTCTGTGACAATCCATGAAAAGAGTATAAAAACATAAAAAAGAGAGTTAATTGAGATATGAGAGAAGAACAATGAGAAAGTATGAAAAAAAAAAGGAAAAAATAGTGTGAGTACATCACAGTGATTTTATTGAACAATGTTGAGCTCTGAGATTGAAAATCTAAAATATGAGTTGTTAATCAAGTTGACTTAAGGCTTGACAATGGCTGAAATTCTGAAAGTTCATTTTGGAACTTTGAGGATTTTAGAGATTGTCTATCAAGAGGCACTTGATAGATAAGAAAGAAACAAAGAGATCCTCTATATCATTGTATTATTTACTAAAATAGTAAAGGGGTTGAAGCTCCTTGAGATTGGTGTCTCTAAATGAGGGGTTGGTGTTCCTTGAGTTGGTGCTAAAAAATTAGCCTATAAGGCATTGTAAGAAGTGGTTTTGAAATTAAGCTAGTAAGGCAGTTTAGGAGTGGGTTTTCTACCCTAGGAGGGTTTTCCACTCGATAATTTATGTGTCTCATTTGTGTGATTTATGTTTATCTTGCACACTCTTTCTTTCAGTCATTTATGTTATTGTCCTCATTCTGTTGGTCAATGCTCTGATACTTCAAGGCTGTTTAAAAGTTTAAAGTCAATTTTCTCAAGTCTGTCATGCAAATTTAGATTGTGAAAATCTGATGCAAAATGTCTTTCATAAAGTGAATTAACTTATGCATTTTGTGCTCATTATATGAATTCTCAAAAGTTTTTCAAAAGCAAGTCAAAGTTGCATATTATGAAGTTTTATAGTTCTGTTGATAAAGCACAACAAGATTATTCATAAAGCTTTAATTGAACAATATCATATGATGCTTTTAATAAGTCTTGTAAATGTTAGTCAAGTCTCATATCAATCTGATCTAAAGTGTTAATGATCACCTGCTTAAACAAATCTGTCACTTTGGGTTAAATGAATAAAAGTTTCATTATGCCTTCAAAGTTAAAAGTTAAAATTACTCCACTCTGATTCACCCCCCCCTCTCAGAGTGAATCCACTTCCAACACCTTTTTCAGCCTCCAAGTGCACACATTCTATTTCATAACCTTTTGTTCCATTTTGTTTGCATTTTAGGTCATTCTTAGGTCATTTTACATAGTGTTTTGAATATCTTTTCATTTCATTAGTTTACATTCATTAGATAGCTTTATTAAATCATTAGTTTTCAGCATTAAAAACATTCCACATCACACACTTCACACATTAGACCCCTAATCTTGAATGAACCCTCCGATTTTTGGTGTTGAAGAATTCTCTCCTTCTAGGTGGAAATCCGAGAAGTGCCAGGGAATCCACTTTCCCCTAAAATTTGTGGTTCATTTGGAAAGCCCTATGCCAAGTCATATGTTTCCGAAATAAAGCTACATCATGAAAAGGGGTTCCCCCCGAAATGAAATCCCAAAACACATAATGGATCCATGGATTCGGGGTCAGTATGTATGTGATACAATTTGTTATTCAAGAGCTTGGGAACCTCAGCATTCCCCAAACACTCATGGAACAAGAAGAATGACACAAAGAGAGCGAAGACAAAGAAAAATATTTTGGGTCAACATGGAGAAGACCTAAATTTCTTGAAGCCTTGCGTCATCCCCAAAAGGAAAACACAAGAAAAATGAAAAAGGTTTATGACATAGAGAAGAATCTAGATACAAATAGAGGAATGTCACAAAGAGAGAGATACATCAAACATAACATTACAGGGTATCACATTACACACATGTAATCACACAAAAGAGACATGCAAAAGAAAGAATACAAAAGACTAGTAAGGCACATGCGAGCCAACCTATTAGTAGGTCATCTGCATCCCAATCTATTTCATAGTATACAAAAGACGGAGAACTAGCCAAAGGGACAACAAGTGTCGAACTAGGGGTATCACCAAGTTCAACACTCTTCCTAGGACAATTATAATTAAGCTCATAGAAGAGGAATAAAATATATTCAATTCATTATGCACTTCGTCAATCTTAGGAACCTCATCATTGCCATCTAATTTAATCACAATGGGAGGTCGATTGATAATGTCCAAAGAAGGATTTAGCTCATGTTATGGTTTTGGTATAGGATATTTTTGTTTTGGAAAAGAGGGGGATTCATCTTGTATTTCTTTAGTCAAGTTTGGATGTTGATATTCTTTGTTTTTTTCTTCATTTAACTTTCGATCAAGAGCACGATGTCAAAACCTATGCTCTCTAACATTTCTATTTCTTTTAGTTTGATTTTTAAGTTGTGTTTGTGTGGGAGCGGGTTTTTCAACCATAGGATTCTTTTCTTCTCTAAGGGGAGGAACAAAAGGAACCATAGGAGGTTGTTCAACCACTTTCTCTTTAGCTTTGTAAACTTGTTTTATCTTAGAAGGCGTGATGGGATTGTTTTTGTTATCTCTCGATCTTTTGTAGGAGATAAGTAAGGAATCCGTCTTAGGTTTGTCTCAGTTGTTTGGAATGTCTTTAGGTTCAATCAAAGGTTCATCGATGATGGGAGGTTGAGGCATGTTTGTAAGAGATAATTTTTCTATGCATTTTACCTTGAACTCTTGACAGGATTTGAAAAATAAGTCTTCTCGAGGTTTATTAGAGGCTCAAGCCAAAATAAATATAATGAAAAGTTCCCTAAAGAAGATGTAAAGGATTAAAGCCGCTATGGTGTACAATGAAGATTTCATTATCAAAGGGAAAATTTAAGCATTTATGCATGACCAGCGGGACGGATTCCATGGAGTATAGCCATGGATAACCAAGCTTTACATATAATTGATCCAATGTTGATATGATGGAGAGTGAGACATCTAATTTTTTTGATCCTATTTATAAAGGAAGGGTGTTTGATCCCATCATAGGGAAAGAAAAACCATTATGCACTTTGATCCATGCTTTCGATTTATCATATGTTTCTTGATAGATTTCATGCATGAGTAAGAACTCCTCAGTGATCACATTCTCTCCATAGATGAGATCAATTAATATCCCATTAGTGGGCTTGTCATTGATTTGTCTAGCTATATAAAGAGGAACATTACGTCCATTCTTAATTATATCTTTAGATGAGAAAGCAATTTCTAAAGGATTTTTGGTTCGACCCTTATGAGGTTGAGTTTCAATGAATGCAACCATACCATCAATAGGGTTTTGTTCATTAGTATCTATATGACCTTGTTTATCAATATCCATGTTGTCATCATCTGTGTCAACATTCATCACATCATTCTTTGTACTTTCACTAGCTTTGACAAATGAAATGTTATGATTCGGCATGGGGTTGGTAAATATTTGCAAATTTTGGTTAGGAGGGGAAACAAACTTATTTCCTTGTTCATTAACACCTCCAAGTGAAAGTCGACCAGAATCAGTGAGGTCTTGCACAAGATGCTTATGACACTTGCAATGTTCTGTATCATGTCCATTTTGTCAGTGATAATGACAATAAGCATTTGATCTAAAATTCGAACGTAAACAATTATTTGGATCGAGAGTTTTAACAAGAGGTAGGGTGATCATTTTCTATTCTAAAAGTTTTGTCTTGGTGTTATGGAGGGTCTCGGGTAGGGGAGTGAATTGTCTAGCAAGATCCCCAAATGTGAAAGTCCAGTTGTCTTCCTTATAGCTACCACATGAGGATCAACATTTTGAGTTTTCTGCTAAGGAGGATCAAGTTGAAGGAAGCCTTTATTATATTTTTTAAAAGGTTAATTTTTTTTGGTTTGCAGATTCAAACTTCTTAGGACAACTAGAGGTGGGTTTCATTTAATGACTACTAAGTAAATTTTGATAATAACGAAGGGAAGTACATAAGTGTACAAAGGAGGGAAAATTCATCATGCTAATATTATCTTGTATCTTAGTTTGCAAGTTATCAATGGAAATTCGTTGAAGGTGAGGATCGAGGAGCTTTACATTGATTTGGGAGTAAACCAATTGATAGCATGAAATGAAGTCAATAACTTTTTATCATATTTTTCTTACATCTCATCAAATCAGCTAATGCCATCTTAGGAGATATGTGCACTTGGAAATGGTTTATAAAGGCCTCAAAATTTTCATTGAATGAACGAATTGAGTTGTTTGGTAATGAGGAAAACCATTATAAGGCAGTATCCTTCAAGGACCTAGGGAAAAGCTTAGCCAAGAGTTTATCCTCAATATTAAAATCACTACAGGTGAAGCCACAATAATGGTTTACAATTCAAGTGAGGAAGGAAAACTCACAAAAAATGACCCCAAGGCAAAAAAAGTGATTTTAGGGGTTCGTACGAACCTACTGGTTCGACCGAACCAAAAAGGGGTTCGCTCAAACTAGGGTTCGACCGAACCCCTTTGAATCTTGGCCGCCAAAAAAACCAATGCAATGCATAGGAAAGGGGTTCGAGCGAAGCCCTTCAAAGAGGTTCACTCGAACCCCTATGGATTCGAACGAACCCCCTTATCCCTCATTCCCCATCTCAGGCACAAAAAAAATAAAAAATTGTCACTTCAGAGCTCGGTTTGAGGATGAAAATGGAGGAATCTTCACAAAACCAACTAGAATCAGGTAGTCCTCAGAACAAGCTATCCAATGAATATAATTTTAATATGTTTTGGTTTTATTATGTATGTGTTTTTTTAGTTTTATTAAACATAGGTTTTTCACTGAAATTCAAGCTCTCTGTTCTGCACATGTGGAAAAATATTAGATTATCAAAATAAAATTTTAAAAAATACGTTGAGGCTGGGTATCGATGTCCTTGATCCATTAAAAAAAATAAAATGAATTTCGATTCATACAATTTTTTTTATGTTGTATACAGTCTGCCTATGTCTGAATTACAATTGGTTTGACTTTGAAACTTGATTAAGGAAAAAATATTCAATAAAAAACTATGAGACCAAATGAAAGTGCTAGATATCGTAGTCACAAATCTAAATTCGAAAAAATTAGAATTTTATCCTTCATACAAAAAAAGTTATGTTGTATACGGTGAGTGTCACTTTTTAAAAATGTTGTTTTCTGAAAAAAACTAGTTTTCATGGGAGATGGAAAAAAAAGTGCAATCTGATTCCAAAATTTTTTAGAATCTACAGACAAAATGTGATGAAACTCTAGTTGGCATCATCTTCAAATTCCTCATGGTTTAGCCGCTATAGGTGCCCAAATATGAAGATTTAGTTAAAAATAATAATTGCAGTGTCCAGTTTGGCCAAAAATTATAAACCACTATTGTGGGATCACCCCATAAGGTAACTTATAAATGAAAACATGGTTAGAAGGATCTCCTCTCCCACCATATTTTACAAATCCAGGAATCTCTATACCTTGTGGCATCGACATTCTCAATATCTCCAAGGATAAGGGATTTCTTTTGACATAGTATGTAAGTTGGCCATTTTGATTTTGATTTATAGTGGAAACTTGCTTTTGAAGGGATGAACAATTTGCAAAAGTTGATTTATGATAGCATCATTGTTTGTATTTTGAGATAGAGGTGAATAAGGTGGAGGTGTATATGTGTTCGAGGGACAAGTAAATGGAATGATTATGGGAGGTAAAGTGGTAGGAGATATGACGTGTGATGCCACAAAGGTACTAGGGATTCTAGCAGAAACACCCAAGGAAGGAATGACACTACTAGTAGGTTGTATTGTTGTTCTAACTCAAGGGTTGGTGTAGGTAGGAATAGATGCAATGGTTGTAGGAGGAGGAATTTGAATTCCTCCTTGAATTTGGAAATTGTTCAAAGGGAAAGCATAATTAATGGCTGAGGTAAGATGTTTTCCAAAAAAATGATCTATGTTATGCACAAGGTCAACTTCATCTTCACTTTCAATCATGCGATGTATGTTATCTATGGTAGGGATAGTGGTGGTTGAAATGTTTTCATTGCTCACTTGATGTTGTAGGTTTGCTAAGTCTTCATGAATTTGGATTATGTTTTCTTGTGGAATACAAGCAACCATTGTTTCAACATTTGTCACACTACTTGAAGGGAAAGAGTTGTCAAAGGTATGGTCCATACCTAGTGATCTAATGTTAACACTAGGAGTGACAAAGCTAGATAACCCAAGATCCACAATGATTGTGCTATCACGGGATGACATGAGTCTCAAACTTCGTCTCACTATAGTATTAGTAATAGGAAACCAAGTAGTAAATCCCATACAAGGGATAATCAAGGAAATACAAGATGAAATGAATAAAAGATAAATGCTATTATATAATTCTAATTCAAATGAAATTAAGTTGGATGCAATGAAATGAAGAAAACAAAAATTCTGTAAACTAAAATAGAAATGTACATAATAACAACAAACTGAAACACAAAAGTAGAGTTTTAAATACTGGAAAATACAATTTAAAGTCTAAAACAAGACTAAATTTCCTAGAGGGGCGTATAAGTCCCAATAAGGGTTTGTTAAGAGTTTGAATGCTGAATAATAGTCACCGTGCAAAATACCTAGAAATTAGGAAAGACAACCTCTATTAGGACTAAATTTCCAAATGGGCGTATCAATCCCAGATTAGGGTTTTGCACCATTTTCACCAAATTCTATGTGAATGTTATGTTTTTTTATTTTGGATGATGTCTAGACTAAGTGCAAATGTAGATTTTAGATGAAATTCAATGGTCCAAGAGGAAAAAATGCAACCTATATGCACTTTCACTAATGCAAGATTTAGAAACCCTAGATGCAAATTAACTAATGCAAAATATAATGTAAAGTTAATGCAAACTACATCTAGGATTATGATGCACTCCAAATTAGAAATAAGGTTATCTAGATTTAGGTTCATCAAAATGAAACCTCAAAAATTGGAGGTTCCTAATATGTTTAAGAGAAATGGAACAAGGGGGGATGTCCAATTTCACTCAAGTTTCTCTAAAGTATACCTTAGAGATCTCAATCCAATGATAGAATGAGGGAATGAGATCTGCAATAAGGTGTCCTAGGGTATGAGTAAAGACTAAAAGGGGGTTCACTTCTAAGCTAGGGCTTGGAAAGATAAGTAAGTATGCAAGATCTAATGATAAAACCTAATAATGTGCAAGACTTGAATAGATGACCTAGAAATGAATGCAAATCAAAATAGTAAATTAGAAAAGCATAGAGGTGCACCTGAAAAACTGTAGAATCTTGAACGAAGGCTTGAAATGCTATTTTTTTTGAATTTAATGCATATTATGACTCATATGCTAGGTTGGGTGATTTAGTCCCAGATTAGGGTTTCTAGGCAGGAATACAAATCTAGCTATGACAAGTTTGGAACTTCAAAAATCTAGAAAATTCACTATACTGGGACTCATATGCCAAAAGCAACGTATCAGTCCTAGTCAACTTTTTCAGAGGTTCAAGATCTGAATCTACTATTTTATCTCTGCTCTTCCTTCTCAACCTGATTTCCGGATTTGAACTCTCAAATTCTGCTCTGTAGGTGTCTTTTAGTGGTCTTGTAAATAGGGTGACAACTTTGACAACTTGGTAACCTTGAATTTTTTTCTCCAATCTTTCTCTTCAATATATGTTCAACCTAGATCTGCAAATGACACACTAAAAAGAGGGAAAAATGTTGTTTTGTTAGTAGAAAGGGGTTTGTCTTTGTCAAACCCCGATTTGGTAATCAAACCTTGAAATTAAATGAAATATAAAGGAGGAATGATGAATGAACAGATAAGTTATGTTTCAACTCACCAAACCTTTGAACAAGATGCTATGTAAACATGTATGAAATGACTCCAACAGATGTGGATCTTGACTCTAGCTTTAATGATATGGATCTTGAATTGAATGCTTGCTTGAATCATGAAACACTACATCAGAAATGTCATCTCAAAAACACACATGATGCATGATGACTTTGACATGATGCTTGATACTTAAATAATGCTCCAAAATGCTTGATAATAAACTCTTGGATGCTCTTGTAAACTCAAAATCTCTACAAGGAATGCTCTCATGAAAGTCTTAGGTCACTTGATTGCTTGTTAGGAGAAAAATGAGTGAAATAACCTTGTATTTATACTTGTTTATGCCAAATTTCTCAAAAATACAACACTACAAGCCGACATCATATCTAGGAGAATAAAATCTCACCAAGAATTTGAATTTAATTTAGGTCTAATGTAAGTAGGACTCATACACCAATTGTGGCTTATGAGTCCCATTAGGCTAACCTTAGGACACATTTTTCAAGAAAGACTTAGTTTAATGTGAAATCTAGATTGGGGCACCAAAACATAGGTGGGACCCATATGCCCAAGGTAGTGTATGAGTCCCAGATCACTAAATTTGGGCCATACAATCCAAAATCATTAATTTCTAGTTGGTCACTTGATATATGTTGGGATTATCCTCAGAAAGATGCATTTAGGTTTGTGGATGCAAAATAAGGCCAATTAAAGTATAAAGAAGCCTAATTAATCAATGAAAACCCTAGATTAGTGTGAAAGTGTAAGAAAACACCTTAAAATACCCTAAATAAGGTAAAATTAAGTCCATTTAGTTCATAAGGGCCCAAACAAGTGTGAAAATGTAAAGGGATACTTTTTTCTACACTAAAAGTACCTACTAATTTACATTAGGTGGTGTGGGTAGGCATTGCTAGATTTTAAATTGATCTATGCATTCCTTAAAACCTTCTACAAGATACCCCAATATTGTAAATTGATCTTTGTGTCTTTAGGGAGTTACTTATCCAATAGATCTCAAGTTTCTAGTCTATTTTATTCCTATTCATGATGCAGCCTATTAAACCTAACATATATTGTGGCATGTAATAAAATTTTTGCACAAATACTTTAGTGCTTTAAATCATTTGAGATAGAGCATCCAACACTTGGTCAACCCCTACCTAAATTTCCATGCTTAAAATTTGAGTTACATCCATAAATTGTCATCAGTATGGTTGCTTCCATGATAGCTTCTCAATAAGGTTTACAATGTAAGGCTTTGATCTATTCATTAAAAACTATAAAATAATTCAAATCCTTAAATTAGGCATTTAGCTTATTGATATCTTCTTTTTAGGCATCAATCCTATTTTCTATTTCTAATTCTCTATATAGCTCTTCACTATGACCTTTTGGGTATCAATTTGATTTTGGATCCTAGTAAATTCATTATCCTATAGAGTTCCCTTTTGTTTAAGAGATGAATCTTTAATGTTCAATGCATCCTCTTTGGTCTTCAATTGTAGTAATTATTTCATCAACTCTTTAATTTATTTTTCCAACTATTCCTTGGTGGCTCTCCTAGTGACCACCTAGTTTTTTCAGCTATGCAATTACTATCTTTGAATCAATAAAATTGGTCTGAATCTCCATGATATTTTTATTGGAAACCTTTGTCCCTCTTCTTGTTTAATGGCTACTTGATTTCCTAGTAACTTAGCCTTTAGTTTTACAAATGTAATATTTTGATTTATCTACTCTACTTCAACAATCTTCATTAGCTTCCTTTCCAAGGTAGTATACTTTTGACTGATTGATTTGGTGCTCTCTTGAAGAAATTCAATTATCTTATTTTATCTACCATCATTCACATTGATGCTAATAGATTGTAGGTCATCGCCCATTACTTTCATGGCTTCCTCTAGCTTATTGACAAGAGGGATGAAATGCACACTTTGTTTCTTGCTTTATTGGGTCAAAATTTATTCTCACCATCTTAGTTGTACGAGCAACTACAAGCTTATCTTACCTCTTCCACTCTTTCTTCATTCCCTCAATATAAAATTACAATATTTGTTTTTGATATAGAGAAAAATCTGTGAGAAAATTCAAAGTGCAAAACAAATAGAGAAAAATAATAAGCACAAATAGCACCCAAAATTTAGGTGGAAATCTTGGTAAAATTATATTAGAAAAAAGCCACGGGCAAAATCTCTCAAATTTTATTTCTTAGGAAATATTCTTAGTTACAACAATCTTCAAAAGTACAAAAAACATGGCTTCAAAAAACAATAAGAAATCTGAATTGTAGAGTCATTGTCAAACAAAACTTTCTAAAAATAGAAATTGTGCCTCATGCAACTACACATTGTACATTTGTCAAAATTACTATAAATAGTAAGTCCCAAAAAATTCCCACTTTGTTGTAAAACACATTCGACATCTAGGGGGCTATGATAGCCCCCTTGGGACCTCATGTCATTCAACCTTCGGCTACGCTAAGTGCATACCTAAAGCACTGCCTAGAAACTTCAATGTCAACTATTTGTCACAAGTGGAATAACAATAAAATTTACCACCCAATTGGTTGGGTGACAACAGTTTGTTGGGATGATGTAGTAGTTGGAGTTCTCTCCTATCTTCCTTAGACGTTTGAATTATTGATGGATTTATGAGAGTTGACCACCTATTTTTATGAGGACCTACTGGTCAATGGCTTTATTGGTGGAAGTGAACGTTTTGTAACGGGTGGTCAATGCTTTTGTGGTGGGATCTTACATAATCATGCCAAATACTATTTGTTGTGACCCTTCAACCCCATATAAAGTAAAAGAGAATGAAATCAAATATCAACACAAGAGAATCCAAATGTGGGTATGAGGGAACATTGTGCCACTCTGGACCCATAAAGAAATGACATGTGTGCTTGGGGGAATGAATTACCATGTCAAGCAATCCTTGTTGGACGGAAACTAGGTGGATATGGGATGCGTGGTGAAATTTCATTGCATCGAGTATAGCCACTCCATCAGCCAGTTTATGTTGGGCACTTTCACTTTAGAAGACGTACGTAGACCATTGATCTTCCACCTATGGTTTACGATAGCTGTTGATCTATCATGACCTAGCCAACAATTAGGAGTTCTCTCAATGGTTTAAATTGACAGTCTTGCCTTTATATGTGATGATGTTTGTGGGGCCACTACAAATCACTTTTAATGCAATCTTTCGATAAATTTCTTGTCTATGGTGATGTTCAAAAATAACTTTATATGCAACTTGTGTTCGGTACAGTGCTTCATGAAATTTAAAGAACATGTAACTTTTGTTATGCTTTGTCCTTTGAATTTAAGCTATTAGCTGGGTAAGAATTCAAGATGCAACACAAGTGTAAGATAGTAAGTGTTAGAGTAATAAGTTATTATGCTTAATTAATTATATCATACTGGTTAATTAATTAAGTCACTTATTCCTTTAGTTGCTTAAGCTAAAATTAGGCACATTAATAATTATTTATTAATTATTAAGTGTGCACACTAGGGTTTCATTTAGGGTTTCTTGATCTCCTTCATAAGGATTGATCTCTTTGTAATAACCGAAGATTCTCAATTATGCTGTTACACATTTTTGGATAATACAGAGCTCCATATCTTTGAGCATTTGTCTATGTTGCTTCTCTTTGCTTCTCCCTATAACAGGTTTTCTTAGCTTGCAGAGATCATTGGGATCCTATGAAGTTGTATTTGCTCAACTCCTAACATGGTATCAGAGCTCCAGACCTGCCGTTGCCTGTTCGTGATCTGAAGATATGGCCTCTCAGTGAGTTTCAAGTGCAAGGGTTTCCACATACATCTTTTTTGTAAGATCTGGGGGTAGCCAAATTTTTGGGACACTATGGGCTCAAATGGACGTTGCCATCATGTTCGCAACACCCCAAAACCCTAGAAACGCCTGTCAAATCGTCGATTTTGGTGAAGTTGGTCCGGAAGGCAAAATTGTTTTGCCAGGGAGGCTGTACGGCCTCCCTGACATGCTTCTTGATGCACGAAAATAAAAAAAATAAAAAAAAAACTTGGTTTTTTTATTCTCGGGCTGGCGCCTCCAGTGTAGAAGGGGTCCATCGCCGAGCGGCCACTAGGCGGCCACTGGGCGGCCACCTAGCAGCCATCACCGTCGGTGGCTCCCCCTACCTTCACTGCTCTATTTGCAGCCCCTGCAGGCCCTCTCTCCAAGCCGAGGTCATATGGGGGACTGGGAGCTCTGCGCCCAACCCCCGACCATCTCCAGCAACCAGCCCCTGGTCATATCAGCGACCAGGGGCTCTGTCAATTTTTTATGCAGGGGGGCCGAATTTTTGTGGCGACGGCCAGATGGCCGTCAAATTATTTTCCATGAAGTGCTGACATCAGCTTGACACCATCAGCCGTACGGCCTCTATGCCCCCTCCTAACCCTGATTTGCCTAAAAGAGTAGTTTTTTTTGTTTTTGACATAACTGGGGCATACGGTATCGAAATCGGGAAAACAAGATATTTTCGGAAAGCTAGTTCCGATCACTATCCTATGGTGCAACTATTTTTATAGTATTTTCCTATTTTATTACATTTATTTCTGTTTGAAGTCAGATGTTTATTTTATGCTTCCGAGCTCATAACTTTTTGCCACGATATCTGATTTTCACTATCTTTGCGACGTTGGAAAGGTATTGAGGAGATCTATGTTGCTGTCTATGCACTTTTTTCTTTATCTATCCCAGGTTTATCATTATTCCAGATTTGGCCTGATGGGTGCTTTGGAGATTACTTGGATTTTTTGACAGTTGGGAGAGTGCAACTTGCATCTTTGCACTTCATTTTCAGTGATACATCATTCAATAATCGACTGCTGCTTCATAGATTCCAGGGTTGTTCCCGTTTTGGAGTTTTCGAGTGTTCTGAGGCATCGGGTTTGCTGTTGCTTTTTTCATGATTCCTTGAGTCAATTAGTGACTCTCATCCGATTTCAGTAGTAGACAAGTATCTTTCCTTGCTTGCCAGATTTTGGTTCCAGTGTTACTCTACAGAGTTCTTCCAATGCTTCTTTGTAGCATGTAATCTCATTGTAAGGGGGTTTTGTCCCACTGGGTTTTCCTTCTCTACCTCTTTCTTTCATTTGTAAATGGGTACCTGATCAGGCCTAGTTGCCGGGACCCATCCTTGCTTGCATGCATCTTCTTCTAGTGTTTTAGCTTCTTCCTAAGTTCATCTTAAGGGGGGGTGTTAGAGTAATAAGTTATTATGCTCAATTAATTATATCATACTGGTTAATTAATTAAGTCACTTATTCCTTTAGTTGCTTAAGCTAAACTTAGGCACATTAATAATTATTTATTAATTATTAAGTGTGCACACTAGGGTTTCATTTAGGGTTTCTTGATCTCCTTCATAAGGATTGATCTATTTGTAATAACCAAAGATTCTCATAATGAATTTTACACTTTGAGATTTACAGGACATCTTCTTTGGTTCTGCATGTCTTTTGCATGTGACAGGTATCCATTTGCATGCAGGTGATCTTGGTTTCTAACAATAAGCATGAAGGTATTTTGATTGTAGATAATCAACCAGTTTTAGAGCCATGAGTGTACGAGAGTGGAACTGAGCAATAAAGCGAAAGTTATTATAACAATATGTGAAATAATAATTGAATGCAATGAAATTTATGTTAAATTATTTAGAAATATTTTTGAAATCTCAATCTATTAATTAATATTTAGTTAAAACATGCCTTTGTAATATTTTTTAATAGTTTTCATCAAAGTATTTTGATTGAAATAGTAAACACATTAGCCTTTTGGTTATTCTAGTATAGCCGATACTTAGTGAAATAGACATTGGAGAGATTTTTATTTCATTTTAGAAGAGGTAGATCATATTTTTTCTTACCTAAGTTGGTGTTTCAAACCATGCATCAACACTCCATCACTTAGTGCTTGATCTCACCCTTCTATTACTCACCCTCAATAGGGTCCATATCCTTCCATGTCTACACTTTTAGCTCTTTCACCTTCTTCTAAAATTCCATCACCCACCTATTCCATAAAATGCATTCTTGGTTACTCTTTTGTCTCCAACCAAATATTTTATCCCACCTACTCATCACCATCCTATATTGGCTATGTACACAAAGATGTTTTTGTATTCAAATAATCAATAATGTTCCCATGTTAGACAAACTATAATGCACTCACATTATCGTTTGGTAGTGCCAAGCCCAAGGCTTGATCACTACTAAACATAAACATCATCATGCTATAATGTACATTCATATAGCATGCTTATGTTTTTGCTCTCATAAAAGAAAAGAAAAGGATTGCAAGTCCCCATTTATACTATTTTCACAAAAGAATGATTAGATTATTTTATAAGTGTGTGAAATTGAGCTATTTGTTTCAATTTCATTGAAGAAATCATGCTACCACAACATGTAGGAGATAAGTTCATTTATTTTTAAGTAATTTCAACTGAAATAGTTTTGATTTACATTTGTGTTGATTCATCAATTTTTTATTTTAGGTAAATATTAACCCTTCATCACCCTCAAACTCTCATCTATCTAATGAAATATGAAATGAAATTCCCATTGAAGATCATGAATAAAATAACCCCCAAAATATTTCAATTCAAAGGCATCCATGTGATACCCAATATTTTTTAGCGTAAGTCAAACATAATAATAATAAAAGCTTCAAACATTAGTTGAAAGCCTAAAAATTCTAAATAAAATAAACATACATTAGAAAGTTATTGCAACATCATTGGAGTTGATAATACATCACATGGATTTAGTCATAGATAAATAAATTAGACTATATTATGTGATGAGACTATATTTCAAAAAATTGAAAGACAAAAAGATTATGATTTTTTTTGTGTCACTTGTAGGCCCTACAACTAATTAACCTATGCATGTAATTTGTTAGTGCAGAAACAAATAAATAAAGGGCAACTTTTGAGATAGGTGGAGGATGGTTTTTAACCATTCCCAATCTAACAACAATTAGACACCCCAGTATTTTTTGAGAAAACTATACTGTGAGTTTTTCATAAATGAAATTATAAATCATTTTTCTATGTTCAATTTCCAAAGTGGAGGTAATTATTTTACACAAGATAGATAAGGGGCACATCATACCTAGTAATGCCATCCAACATGACCACTTGCTAGCCCATCTATTTAGAATATCACAATTTTTTCCATTATCAAGGATACTATCAAGTTGCATACCTTGTAGTCCATGAATTCACTCACACAGACCTTGCTATATTGTAAAATGCCTCTTTCCTAGGGTGATGAGGGTGAGCCTTCAAGTTATCAACTATCATCATACATTTTTTGTGTTTGTGGGTTGAAAGTGATTATGAGTCTAATGATTTTTGGATGAGGTATACAACACAAGAATCACATGGCCATGGTGCTAGTACACATGTCAAAGATGATGCTCCATAATTTAATGAATATATGACACAAGATGGATCACATTATACTTCTTTATTGTAAATATTGTCTTGACTAGTGAGTTATTAGATGTGACATTTGTGAGTGTGAATAATTAATCTGTTCACTATATTTAAGTGTACTTCAATAGAAGTTGAGAGACCAGAAAATATTTGTGTAGGTTACAAATCTTTTGCTAGAGGCTGCAAAAAAAATCACTATTGCAGACACAATTTCTCTAATTTGAGGCATGATTTCTCTGATTTGCAAGCTGACCCTTTGCTGCTACAATTTCATGATTGGTATAGGTTGATTTCTTCACATGTCATAGTGTTTGCAACTTGGCATGATTTCATATCTAAGGCGATTTGCATTTCTCAAGAAGCGCTATTGAAGGAACGATACCCTACAACATGGTTTAAATTTTTTATTTTTAGCTCCCTTGCTTGGTCATGCATTTCTTTAGAAAAATACAAGGATTTGGAACCTCAAATAAGATATTACATATTTTTTGGATATCGTGGTGGTGTCAAGGGGTATTCAATCTTGGATCCAAAAGTAAATGAACTCTTCATTTACATGAGTGTTTACTTTGAATAAAGCTCTCCTAGCTTGGCCTCTCATCCTTCACAATGAACTCAAATTATAGTGACTTAGATAACTCTACTTCACTTCAAAATCACTAGTTTCCACCTGTATAGGGTTCAATATTGTTGGTTCTCATCCTTCATCGCTATCTTATTTATTTCCTTAATGGGTCTAATAGAATCTATAGAAAGGAATCCCATTTGTTGGGGATCCTTTAGACACTCATAACACTCAGTCATAACATCAACATCTCCCACATATATACATTGTCTCTACTTTTGATCTATAATCCTTTAAGGGAGCATGATGAATTACTAAGTGAGATTAAATAATGAAGACTACAGTTCCTTAATGAGAAACCATATATGGGACCTTGTCTCTCTTTCTAAAGGAAGATATATTTTCAATGCAACTGGATCTATTCAACCAAATTTGTATTAGATGGAACTATTGACAAGTTCAAAGAATAATTTTTTTTTGGTTTACGAAACCCTTATTCTAATGAATATTTTTTGCAAGTTTATAGATATATTCACAAAACTTAGTCAAAATATTCTAAATATAAACATTAAAGAAATTTGTAGATATCTTCACCAAACTCTTCATTGAGAGTAAGTGTCATCATTTGTGAGCTTTTTTAGGGTTTTTTGAGAGATTTTTTCATGCATTTTTTCTCTTTTGGAGATGATTTTTTTCCCGAAATGTTTTCACCTTTTCTCTATTTCTTAATGATTCATTTGTTCACATAATATGTCATTAGGCTTTGTAGTTGGGATCCATTTTTGCAATTTTTCTTTTCCCCCTAAGTTGCTTTTGAGGGGGGGTGTTGTTGTGAACATGGTTATTTCCCTAACTAGTTCCACTATTTGGTCCTATCACACATTAACAATTAAGCTTACTTAGTTCACTTTTAGGGAGTTTTCACTTTATGTCTCATATTAGAAGATTAATAAATTTGTCATAATCTTATGTTGTTCCATTTCTTAATTTAGCCTATATAACCAAGAGTTTCTCATTCATGATTTGCACACATTTATCATATTCTATTTGTATTCTTTGATAGGAATATAATTTATTCTTGTCATATTGATCATTTGAATTTTTGTGTTTTCCATTAGGCCTCTAAATATTGGTTCTCTATCTCTCAAGATTTTATCACTAGAATCAATTTCTTCTTCCTTGGGGATCTTCACCACTTTACTTGGAACCAATTGACAGAGTGTGGGTCCTACCTCCATGCATGTCTTCCATTGGGTGTAGTTAAAAATCCTATAATTTAACCTCCATATATTTTATAGATCATTGCTTTATTATAATGATGGTGTTATAGGTGGATGACATTGAGTTGTAGGCTTGTCATCCCTACCATTATCAAATAGGATATTGATTGTATCGACATCTCTCGTGAATTTCTGGGAAAGGACTCTATTGGATACAAACTTTGGGAGCCTATAGACTTTCCTTGTGAAAACATAGAGCCTTATCATGGTACTGGTCTTTCCAAAATGCCAATCATCTCTATACAAGTTCACTTTTTCATTCAAATGATTGACTTTGAGAGCTTGAAGATGGATTCCCCTATTATATGGACAAGGGTTGGAACCATGAATTACTCAACAAAGTCATAATAAGAAGACATTTTGTGAAGAATGAAACAAACTATTACTAGGTCATATCTCTTTGTTGTGTGTGTTATCTTTGGTTTTAACTTTGTGTAGAAGTTCACATACTAACTATTGGAAAAGTTGGTTAGTTTTTTATGCATTGAGATCTTCTAGATATTTGAAATTATACTTATGAAATCAACTTATATTTTTTTATTAATACTTCTGATTACATTCAATAATCGATCATTAAAAATAGGAAAAATAGATACAAAAGAATACACACAATTGATTCCATAAAACATTATTACAAATAAAACATGAATGCTGAAAAAATTATACCAACTAATAAGAAAAACCCACTTCATAGATTCATTCTTAGGAGTTCTCTTTAGCTTATAAGTTATAGAGCCTTTCTCTAATATACCATTGAAGAGAGTCTAAAACATCGAATTCAAATAGAAAATGGAACCCATGACAGAATTTCATTTCGTCGGAGAGCACCCATCAATTGGATAATTATTTTTGGGCACTTTCATTTTGACTAAACTATGATAGCGAGAGATTCACATAATCCCCTTTCGCTATCTATTCGATCAAATCCAAAGTGGGTGCCTTTTACCATCTTTACGTGCACTTCATGTTCTATTTTGAATTTGACTGTCTACCCACTGACAATGTGGTTTAAGTTATCCTCTGTAACGTTCTTGATGACTAACTACCAGTCTACAGGACCCGCGGTCACGAACTTTATTGGTGGGGGTAAACTTTCTGTAACGGGTGACAAATGCTTTGGTTGTGACCCTTAAACCCATATAAAGTAAAGCAGAAACCAATCAAATATCAACACAGCAGCATCAGAACGTGGGTATGAGTGAACATTGTGCCACGGTAGACCATACTAGGAGAGAATGACTCTCTGTCAAGCAATCCTTGTTGGACGGAAGCTAGGTGGAAGTGGCATACGTGGTGAAATATCCTTGTAGGGAGTATGCTTCCTCCATCAGCCAATTTATGCTGAGCAATTTCACTTAGTCGACGTACGTAGACCATTAGCCTTCCACCTGTGCTTTAGGAGCTCTGTTATCGGTTTAAATTGGTAGTATTGCCTTTATATGTGGGGACGTTTGCGTGGCCATCAGAAGTCATTTTTAATGCATTCTTCGGATAAATTGCTCGTCTATGGTGAGGTTCAAAGCAAAGTGGTTCTTCACAGCGAGTTGAGGTAAAGTTGAGAGAATTTTGAGAAATTTAAAGCAATCTACTTTTTTTCCCCCTTTAAGCCTGAATGAGGATGTGACTGTAATTGTAAACGTACTATGGATGATGCGTTTGTGCGTAAACTGTGAACTCTCAAATAGTGCCATGTTGTTGAGAACTAAATGAAAACTGAGCCAATAGGGAAGTTAGACAAATTCGGGCATAATAAAATGCTTTGAAATATGATTTTTTCGTTTTAGTTTCTTATTAAGTCGTCCACAAATATTGTTTAGGCTTGGTTAGGCTAAAAACAATTAAGTTTTATTAGATAAATATTATACTCTTTTATTTATGGTCAGAAAACATTGTATGGTTGACATGGTTATCATGAACGAAGATATATGGCACATAAGGTCACGATAATAAGGAGCTATATGCATAGATCATTAAAGTAATGAAATGGAATTGAATATATGGTTTTAGATATAAGAATGCATTATTTCAATGGAGATTATAATTGGGTCTGACTATTGTCATTGTGTTAGAGTCACTCAAGGACTTAAGCTCCCAAATCACCTACGAAACCAAAATATCCTTCCACAATAGGTAAAAGTAGGAGAGTAGATTTGAAACAGTTGATGCAAAATATATTACATAAAATGTGATCAATGATGTGTAATATGCAATATAAAATATAAATACGAGACCTTACTTATATAAGAAAGATGAGATATAAGATTAGACAATATCATGATAAATGTCTTAACATAAGACACAAATATTAAATGAACTAAAACACAAGAAGTAAATGATATAAGATAAGATAATATCTAATGACAACTAAGACTTTTAGAAAGATTCCTAGGACCCTAAGTAAACTTAACATGTGAATAGGATCTACTAGGTGAACTAGTTAATTAAAATGTATGATGTTCACATTGATACCCCCCTGAAGTGCAACTTAGGGAAAAGTAAAAAAATGCAAATGATGTAAAGATGCAAGGATGGGTCTTAGCTACCACACCATATTAGGAACCTATACAAAAAATGCAATCTCTCACACATAAGGAAAAGGAAAAAACTTAGTGGGACAAAAGTCCTCTCCAAAAAAGAGAAAATACAAGGAAGTGAAAGATGGAAGGACTCAACATGAGCCCCAAATAACTACATCTATCATTAATATACAATATATAGCTCTCCCACAATATGTAATCTCTTGCAAAAAAGGTGAATGCTTGAAGTAAAAACATGATCTAATGCCTACAAACAACATTCCTCCCTTCGAGAAGAAATACAATCAAATATAGATACAACAATTATTCCCATTTTGGATAAGAATTGGAGGGAAAAAAATCAATATGTGTGAAGTCTTTGAATTCTAATAAAGTGTTTCCTTATTGATGCTAAGAGTTGCCACTACCAAGTCAAGTGTTTGAGACCATAGTAATGAAGATGAAAATCCAAAATTTAGTAGAGATGAATGAAGAAAAATATCAAAAGACTCAAGTACCTCCTCTAAAGAAAAAAACACCTCCTCCAAATGCAACGAGAATAAATTTTCAAGACGATTTGAATGTTGCCTCACAATAGCTGAAGAATAATCATCTCCATAAAAAAGAAAATGAATGCAATGTGTTTAATTGGGAAAAGGGATCTTGATCATAAATCACACTTCTCCCAATTAGGGATATTAAGGATTAAAAAATATCTCAAATCCACTTGACTACAAACCTCAATGGAAGATCTAGAATGGTGGATTAGGGTTGTAATCCTTGTTTTTGTTTATGTGTTGATGATTGGATTTGTATTTAATTGACTAAATTTTATAATGCAATGTTGTTTCTAGGAAAGTATGAAAATGCATAAAACTATGATGATTTTTGAGAGATATACAACAAAAATATAGAAAATGACTCCAAAAACACAAAGAGAAGACATATAGGAACCTACCATAAAAATTTGGTATTGAAGTGGATGTTCAAGGGAATGGCATGCCCCAAACTAGACTCTTTCTATTGATTTAAAAATTTAGTTTCCATGTCTTGTCAACTTGTAGGGCTGGAATGCATGAATACACAATTAGTCCTCAATCGTCCTCCACTTTGCTTCTAATTTTAAACTATGCATATATGAAGGGGAAGGGTTGTGTTGTATAGGGGCTTACCTAAGTTAAACCTCATTTTGGTATTTCTACCTCCACAATAGATATGTGTTGGTGTAAATAAAGTCTTGTACCTAGTTAATTCATTACTAAGGGACTTATTTACATATTAAGTTTACAAGTAGATCCTAAGAAGGAATATTTCTAGAATGTGTTAGTTGTCATTAGATCTTATCTTATGTTTTTACTTAAATATCACATGCGTCCTAGGTAGTTGTGATAAGTTGTCACATAACATAGGATTAAGACACTTGTCATAATCTTGTTTAATCCTACATCTCACCCCGACTATATGACTAGGTGGTGAAAGGTGGAAAATTGTATGCTTTTCTAGGGTTTAGGACCTAGAATGACAATCTTCACTCTCTCTCATTCAAGAACAAACCCTTGAGATCTCAAGGAAAAGGAGAAAGAGATCTTGCAATTGGGTTGTCTTAGGGGTTGATTGTGAGGTAATGTGGGGTTCACCACCAAGTAAGAACTTGGTAAGACAAATGAAATGCAAGATGCAATACTAAACCCTAAAATGATGCAATGACTTATAAAATGACCTACAAATGTAAATGAAACAAAAAAAAAGCTATAAGATGGACTATGTGCACCTGGAAATTTGGAGATGACTGGAAGGAGCTTTGAAATGCTAGAAATTTTGATTTTAATGCTGGTTGTGACTCATTCACCAAGCTGGGTGAATTAGTCCAAAATCTAGGTTTCTATGCAGGAACAAGTATCTAGCAAATGGGTATGTGAATCTGCAAAATTCTAAATTTTGACCAAAACTGGGACTCATTTGCTAGAAGTGGCGAATCAATCTAGTTAGGGTTTTCTAAAACTTCAGGATCCGAATCTACTCTTCTCAGTCTTCTCAATTTTCTTCTTCAAGTTTTCAGATCCAAATCTCTGTAAATTAACATGTAGGTGCTCTCTAATGTTCTCCAATGCTTAATGGCAATAACTTCTAGGCACTTTGACAACTTTGTCCAATCTTTCTCTTCAATGTTTCTTTAATCTAAACCTACAAAACACACACTAAAGAGAGGGAAAAATGTTGTTTTGTTAGAGGATAGGTCAAACCCTGTTTTGGTAATCAAACCTTGAAATAGAATATAATAGGAATGGAGAATGATGAATGAACAAAATATGATGTTGCAACTCGCCAAACCCTAGCAATGAAATGCTGCAAACATGTCTGAGATGGATCCACTTGATGTAGATCTTGACTCTTTCTTGAAGGTGATAGATCTTGAATGAAATACTAGCTCGAATAATAAAGCCCTACATCATAGTTGTTAGCTCAATAAAAAATGATGCTGTAAGGGAGGCAATGATGCAAAAATGCCTTTCTAAAGCAAAATCCTCAGGAGAGAAGTGTAGAAAAAACATTCATTCAACATGTTATAGTCATTGGGATACACATTCATAAGAAAAAATAATAGAAAAATGATCACAAATAGAGATAACACTAGATTTATGTGGGAAAACCCTTATGAGAGAAAAACCCAGACAGCAAGTAAAGCCACTTTGTATTATAGTAAATAGATTACATACAAAGTTACACAATTCACTCTCAAATGTTGATTCATAGCAGCAACACAATCCCTTGGTCAATCTTACACACAGATTATAGTTCTCTATGCTCACACTCACTATTACAATGCTCATAAAAACATACAGTATTGAGCCGCTCAACGACCATTAGGTTTTCATTAATTTCACTGAAAAGCTTCCTTCGTCTCAGGACACAAACACCACCATCTAACACACATCAAGCCACCCAAAAATTAATTTGGTTTCAGAGAAAATTACTATATTTTCTCTTTGTCAACCCCCAAGTTAGATCATGCATTAAATGCAAATATATCACTACCAAGAAATACAACTTTCGGTCCAATGATCATTGATTCACAACAATGATGTAGAATCAATGAATGAAATCACACCACATGTCGACACATCACTCATCCATCGATTTTGACTATCATACCATTTGAGCTCACCAACTCAACCATCATCAACCGTTGATCATACCAACAGATGCCAATCGCTCAACAATTCCGCACACTTCACAAAAGTCCATCGGTCTTCACCACAAAGGAGCCCAAAATAAATGTGCACCGTTGGATTAGACCTGATCGCGATCATTGATCAACATCTAATCGATCATCACTATGTGGTCCCCACCATCCATGCGACATCCATATCATTTCCGTACAACTTACATCACCATCCACGCAAACCGATCCCACTATCCATCGGTTATGTCACTATGTCACTGAAAAACCAAACATCACAACCTCAACATCAGAGGTTATGAATTTCTCAAAACCTGCAACATGCTGATAATGAGGTCACCAAGTTAGGAGAAAATCAAACTTTAGAACCTCCAGTCGAAGGTTATGAATTACTAGAAACCTACAACATGTCGATCTCTATGTCGCCAATTCGGGAGAAACCCGAACTTCACAACCTCCATTAGAGGTTAGGAAAATTCTAAAACCCGTGACATGCCCACGATGTCACCAAGTCAGGAGAAAATCGAACTTCAGAACCTTCATCAGATTTTTCAAAACCCACAACATGGCAACAACACAAGGCAACTCAGTGTTGCCAGGTTAGAAACTTTTGGAACTCCGTGATTTAGGTTTCAAGGTTCTGTATTTTGGCGATAGTCTGACAATGAAGGCCAACAAAGGGAAAATCCACCAATTTTTTATGAGAGGTTCAAGCCAGCAAGTTGTGGCATATTTTTCCAACAAGCTCCCACTTAATGAAGGCTTATTGGCTTCCTCTACGCTCACATTTATTGAAGGTCATAGGCCCCAAGGCCCGTTGAACTGGCACACCACCTATACTTGTCTGTGATTACAAGTTTTGTCAATGCATCAATGGCATTCTCTAGAGTATCCATTTTTTCAAGATTAACCTTTCCATCCTCCACCATATCACGAATGAAATGATACTGAACATCACTCTGCTTCATCCTGGCATGGAAAGTGGGATTTTTCACCAAACAAATAGCACTCTAACTTTCATAGAAAATCATAATCTACCCTACATTAAACCCGATATTTGAACAAAAATGTCTAAGCCAAATAGCTTCTTTGCAGGTTGTTTTGTTGCCATATACTCTACCTCAGTAGTAGATAAAATGACTACATTATGTCGCTTGCTCAGCCAACTCACTACACCACCAAATAACATGAAGATGTATCCATTGGTGGATCTTCTGTTGTCAATGTCCCCTGCCCAATTAGAATCCAAATACCCATGAATGCTAAGAGACCTCTGTAATCCATCCGAGTTTCCATGATAACACAAAGCATACTCCGAGGTATCTTTCAAATATCTAGAAACTCTCTTCACAACATACCAATGTGGTCTTCTTGGATTAGCCATAAACCAACTAAGTACTCCCACTGCCTGGGTAATGTTTGGCCTTGTACAAACCATTGCATACATTAAATTGCCAACTACACTTACATAAGACACCTTGTTTATGTCCTCCATCTTGATAGGAGATTTTGGACAATCTTCAATAGATAGCTTTATTCCCTGCAACACTGGAACAACTAGATGCTTTCAATCAGTCATGCCAAATCTCTCTAGGACAATATTGATATACTTAATCTAGCTGAGCCAAAGCTTTCTACTTCCTCTATCCCTTTTTATTTCCATCCCTAGAATATACCTTGTTGCACCAAGATCTTTCATTTCAAACTTTGTAGACAACTGAGATTTTGGATCAAAAATCATAGTCTTACTATTTCCTAGGAACAACATGTCATCAACATATAGGGAAATAATAAGAACTTGATCATTTTCAATTTTATGATAGACACAATGATCTGATTTTGATCTACCGAATCCCAATGACAACACAAAAGTGTCAAACTTCTGGTACCACAGTCTAGGAGATTGTTTCAAACCATACACAATTTTTTTTAACTTGCAAACCAGGCTTTCTTTACATTTTTCAATGAAGTGCTTAGGCTATGAAATATAAATTTCTTCTTCTAGCTCTCTATGAAGAAACACTGTCTTCACATCCATCTGCTCGATCTCTAAGTCATACATTGCTGCAAGTGACAAAATAAATCTGATAGATGTCAACTTAGCTATAGAAGAAAAACTTTCTCCATAATCAATTCCCTCCACCTGGGAATAGCCTTTCGCAACCAACCGGGCTTTATACTTTTCAACATTGCCATCCAAACCAATCTTCTTCTTAAATACCCATTTACAACCAACAGGCTTTCGCCCTTTAGGCAAAGGAACCAAATCCCACGTTTCATTCTTCTTCAGAGATGCCATTTCTTTGCAAACATAACATGAGCATTATGGTAATGGAGATTGATTATCTTCCTATTTAGAGATTTTGTTTTAGTCATGTTTGGATCCATTTAAGTGGATGCATAGTTAATTTGAAGCTATCACTTCTCCATTGAAACCTTTTTTGCACAAACAACATCAATTTCTAAATGACCTAACAACTGACCTCATGTACTACAAAATATATTCAAAAAAATATACCATTCCCCCTAATTGACCTTCAACACCTCTTCAGTGTACCCATTGCACACCAAGGTGCAATTGCTAGTTTATCCTCTCTAACGTTCTTGATGACTAATTACCAGTCTACAGGACCCGCGGTCACGACCTTTATTGGTGGGGGCAAACTTTTTGTAATAGACAATAAATGCTTTGGTTAGGACCCATATAAAGTAAAACAAAAACCAATCAAATATCAACACAACAACATCTGAAGGTGGGTATGAGTTAACAATGTGATAAACTTGCCTTTATATGAGGGGATGTTTCCGGGGCCATCACAAGTCATTTTTAATGCATTCTTCAGATAAATTGCTTGTCTATGGTGAGGTTCAAAGAAAAGTGGTTCTTCACAATGAGTTGAGGTTAAGTTAAGAGAACTTTGAGAAATTTAAAACAATCTACTAGTTTTTTTCCCTGTAAGCATGAATGAGGATGTGACTGTAATTGCAAACCTTCCATGGATGATGTCTTTGTTTGTAAACTGTGAAATCTCAAATTGTGCCATATTGTTGAGAACTAAATGAAAACTGAGCCAATAGGGGAGTTAGAAAAATTCTGGCATAATGTAATGCTTTGAAATATGATTTTACTTTCTTTCATTTTATTTTGTTATTAAGTCCTCCACAAATATTTTTTAAGCCTTGTTAGGCTTAAAAAAATTAATAAAAAATATTTTTTAGGCTTTGTTAGGCTTAAAACAATTAAGTTTTATTAGATAAATATTATACTCTCTTATTTATGGTTGAAAAAATTTCTATGGTTGACATGGTTATCATGAATGAAGATGTATGGCACATGAAACCATGATAATAAGGAGCTATATGCATAGATCACTAAAGTAAAAAAAAAACAATATTTGGTGAATTCAATTTCTTTAATCCAAATGTTGAATGAATTACTAATTTATTAAAGGAGCTCAAATTATTGAACAATGTAAATGTGTAGGTTAATTACCAAGAATTTGAAGTGTATGTATACCCTCAAGTACAAGATTTAATTGAATCAATTCATATAATTTTACATATATTTTAATATGAATTATTTTTTTCTACTTTGCAATAAGAATTAGATTTGTTTCTACAAGGAATTATAGGTACATTGATGAGAAATTTGGATAGGCTAACATTCAAATTTAAAAACTATTTGTGGTTAGTACGATTTTCTACCATTGAACCATTTGGTCATTCATGGTTGAGATTTTTCATCATTGGATTGGTTACTCTTTCATGATGAAAACTTTCAAATTTGATCAAGAAATTTGTTCAATTCCAATGAACCCTCTAAGATACATTCATGTTGAGATTACTATGAGACCAATTTCAAAAGTTCAACATGATATAATTAGTTCTTATAAGTTTCAAATATAATAGAATTTCAAATAAGATACATAATTTTTAATTCTAATTATTTTTTACCACTTTAAAATAAAAATTATTTAACTAATTTCTATCCTATAAATAATAGATATAATAAATAGTGTACATTTCAAACCATTTTTCAATAAAAAATAAAATAAAAAATTACTGTAATAAAAATAAAAAATCAACATAGATCTGCTAACTATCATTATACAATTACTTAAGGAGTACAAGTAAATTCTTACGCCCAAAGAACTTTAGAAGTCCTTCGGACAATTTGTACATTCCTTAGCTAGTAGGAATGAAGCTCTTTCTCACATACTACATGTGAAAAAAAAAAGATAAAGTCGTTGGGAATCCAACCGTTGAATAACCTTTGCTGATTGGCATCCTTTTACTTGATAACTGCGTCGTCCAGTTCCAGTTGGTACACTGGTGGAAACCCATTTCTAGCATAGTAGAGGACTGACCCCTTCAAGCTGCGAACGATACACGCCCTGCCTTTGGGGTCATAAGATTCTAATGACCCACTCCCATTACTCACTACGCAATTAATGAATACCCTAAGATTGTCATACTCAGCCATGTTACAATCTAATGTGATAACTCCCTTTTCAGTTTCGTACTTTCTGAAGCGAAAGAGCTCGATCCAGCATATTTTTCTATCGTTATTGAATTTTAACATCACGTTCCATGGATGAAAACTGAAGTTTACTACACTGCTAGGCTGGACGGAAGATGCAGTTTCGGAGCAGGCTTTTGCTCCTCCACCGATCATTGCAGACTTAACGCCTCTCACTACTCGGTAGTGAATATCATTAGATGGCTTCACATTCTCCACCCCTAATAAGGGCAACCAACAATATATGAAAATCCTCGACCCGAGAGGAAGGTGGTCGCATACGGCATGCACAGCGCAGCAGAAGAGGCGATTCACCATTGAATAGAGCCGCACCCTCAATGGTGTGGCAAACTCCAGCACTGCTGATGTAAAGCTCAACAATATTGGAACAAGCCAGTATACTCGTTTCTTTGTTTGGAGGAACAGGCCTAATAAATTCAGACCTTTCAATAGTTTCTCCTCCGAGACTGATAAATTGATAGGGAGGAAGAGAGAAAATCCACTCTCTGAATTTCCAAGGTAAAGGGGATTAAAGTAATTAGATAATAATGGTTTGATACTATGGTTTCTAAGTATTACACAGTCCAATACTTCGGATAAATCCATCACACCGCCTGCAAACGGACCTCCTTGAGACAATTTCTTATGACCTCTGAGAAACACGGTTGCAGGATCAATTATTTTCAAGTTGAGCAGAGAGAGCCAGATTGGATCTGTTATATAATACGCCATATTTCCGTTGACGAACAGCTTGTGTCTTTCCTTCCGCTCTAAATGAAACTCCTTCCCTAAGTATCTTATTCTAAATTCCGTTTCAGCGGATATCTGGAGTAGCACAAGAGGTTGATCTGCTTCCACGGTCACATGGCACATGCCATACTTACCGAAGTGTGAGCCGTCGTCCAATTGTTTCAGCTGGGAATAAGGTGAGAATCGAATCCCTAGCCCCCAAGGTAGCATGCTCATGCACCGGCTCATTAAAGATTGTATAATGGCTCCGAACGCCGTGAGCTTCACAACCTGCCAAAACGCAAGACATAGCTGTAAATAAAACACGACCTTACTAAATATTGACTCCGTTTCTCACATACTTCCGCAACACCAAATCACTCTGTTACACTCTCGGCCCAGCTTAAACGTCACACTAAGCTTTGACCGCTTGGTGTGGACGGGCAATGTCTATGCAGCCCCCAAAAGGGACTTGAGTTGACCATTTAATGATATTTATTAATAAATATCATTAAATGGTCAAGTCAAGTCCCTTTTGGGGGCTGCATAGCCAATTCCGTGTGGACGTGTCGTGGGGCCCACTCTTAACTGGCAATTTGCTTTTTTACTTTTCCCAAAGCTCTTTTTCGTTGTCGTTATTTCCACGGTGAAAAATTTATTGTGGCTCCATTCGCGTCTAACCACGTGAAGGATTTATTGCTGCTCCGTTAGCCTCCAACAACCCCGTTTCCCGCGTCAAAATTTTGGGCGCTATTTTATCCCTCTATTGCAGCCCATTTACCACACAACCTCTGCCTCACTGCCTCACTCCTCTGCAACGCCTCTCCTCTGTTGCTGCTCAAAGCTTAGTGTAATTACAATTGGTAAAACCATTACAAAAGTCCTTAATATTAATAAGTAGCTAAATATTTACTGAAATCATGAAATATTAATCATCTCATTTTGTATATTGTGTTTAACAGAATCGCAGTGTCCTTTTTCTGGTATCGTGGGGAATTTTTGAGACCCTGTGTCACCCAGCTGTAAGAGGTGAGAATTTAGCACCCACTTTTTAGTAATTTATTTTTCTCGTTTTTCATCTAATCTTCTTCATTAAGGGGCTGATTTTCTTACTATGTGACGAGAGTGTTTATTAATTTTCTATTTTGAGTTCTTTTGAAATATTATATGTTTTTTTTGTATGGTAAAGTTCATATATTTGTTAAAATCTGTAGAGAGATCCAGTTGTTGTATAAAAGGCAAGGTTTAGTTGAGAGTTTTTTTTTTTTTCTTGGAAAAACTTCTAATTTGAAATCATATAAAAGTTCACAATATCTAGCTTCTAATTTGAAATCATATAAAAGTTCACAATATCTTGACTCATTAAAAAGGTTAACAGTAAGATAAAATAATATAAAGATTTTTTTTTTAGGTTTTATTTTACAAGATAAGTATCTTTTTAAGGTTTTGTGTTATAATTTTAGATTATTGTGTTCATTTTTATCATAGCATATATTGTAGGGAATGTGATATCTAGCATGTTAATTCTCATCTTTAAAGGAGATATCTTAATAAAATAAAGTTTTTTTAAGAAATTGTACAGCTAAGATTTGTAGAACAAACAGATGAAAATCCATTAGATGATTCACATAATGAAAAATGAAGGATAAAACAAATGTGAAAAAAATTAATGAAGCTTTATTTTTCTATTCAAGGTATAATTAATCAAATAATATTTCCTATGATATGTGGCAATGTTCATTCTAAGAAACCATGAAAATACTCATTAATGCATATTAAGTTGCACAAACTACAAAATTGTAAACATGAGATTTTTTTTGAAAATGTATCAAAAATCAATAGTGAATTTGTTAATGATTTCTTGATAGAAGCGGAAGGACTAAATAGTTAAATGAAGATTTTAGGTGAAGATGTGACTAACAAACATGATATGGAAATTTTTTAAGAAAATTTATTTTTGAATTTTATGATGTAGTTTATATAGTAGAAATTTCTATAGATATCAAAACTATAAAAATAAATGAGTTAAGTAATTTTTATTTTACTATCAAATAAAGGATGAGAGTTATGAAAAGGCTAAAAATAAAACCGTTCCTCTAAAGAAAGCCTAAGAGGTAAAAGAAACATTTTTTCCAAGAAGCAAAGAAAAGTGAATCTAAAGATGACTTAACAATAAGGAAAATGATTCTAAAGGTGAATCTAAAAAATTCAAGGAAGAGGTAATAGTTTAGAGGTAGAAGTAGTAGCTTCAAAGAAAGAGAGAGACGTAGGAATAATGTGAAAGATAATAATCATCCAATGGTTTCATTCTAATAAGTTTGGTCACTTTGAATTAAAATCTTCCAATAAATAAACAATTTGAAATGGAAAAAATGAATGTTTATAATACTATTGAAGATAGACAATATATTTTTTATTTTATATTTCAATGAAAACAAGTGAGAATATTGCATGTTAGATTGATTTTGGGTGTTCTTCTTGTATGTAATATAATAAGAATTTGTTCATCAATTTAAATGAAAAGAAAAGCAAAAAAAATGACATTTTGAGATAATCAATCTCATAAAACCAAAAAATATGAGGTAAAGCACATCAATAAAACACTAGTAGTTCTATCACTTAAAAATAAGTTATTTGTTAGAAATTTTTTATAACAAAATTATCAATTGGATATTAATGAAGACGAGTGCACTATCAGATATAATTTTAAAAAGTAATTTAGATGTTACAAGAATATATATTGTAGGTGATAGGATGTGTACTCTCTATTTCACTCGAGGAAATAAAGCATTAAAAACTAGTAAACTTAAGTAAAGTAAAATCACTTAAAATACTATTACATTTATAGCTCTAAAAATTGTGAGGTAAAGAATATCAACAAAATGTTCGTAGTTCCATCACTTAAAAAGAAGTTGTTATTTGTTAGAAAAATACTATAACAAAATTATTAAGTGGCTTTTAATGAAGATGAGTGCATAACCAGATATAATTTTAAAAAGCAATTTAGATGTTGCAAGAATATAAATTGTAGGTGATAGAATGTCTTTTCTCTATTTCACCAAGGAAATAAAGCATTAAAAACTATTGAAATTAACTAAAGAAAAATCTAGTAGCAAAGATATAACCATCTTTATTTTAGTCATTTACCTTTGCCTAGAAAAATATTAATGATTGAAGGATTACCTTTCATTGAAGATACAAAAGAAGAGTGTGAATAGTGTATTGTTGAAAAATAATTTTTAATTGATAAATTAATAAGAGTTAAAAAATAGCTTGAGGTATTTCTTATATATTTGGTTTCATTGAAAAAAAATTCTTTGAACAAGTCAAAATATTTTCTAACTTTTATTATAAGTACTCAAGAAAAACTTGGGCATACTTCCTACATAATAATAAATACTATTTAATTAGTTTATAGGCTTTAATAGGTTGGTTTAATATTAGAGTGATAATTACATTAATTTAATCACACTAGATAATAGAGTTGAATATAAATCAAATATATATTTAGACTTTTACAAAAATCATGAAATCAAGAGAGTTTAGTACTTCCTACACCCTACAACAAAATGGAGTTGCCGAAAAAAAAGAATATGACCATTTTTAAATGAAAAGGAGTATGATGAAATTAAAAAATTGGATCGAAGTTTGTAGATAGGACTAGTATATATAATAGTACATATTCTAAATATGAGTCTTACAAAAGCATTTATAGGAATGTCTCTAGAATAATAGTGGTTTGGAATTAAGTCAAAAGTTGACTATTTGAGGGTGTTTGGATGTGTTTCTTGTGTATGCATACCAAAAGAAAAAATTCTATGTTTAATCATAAAGATAAAATACATTTTCGTTGGATATAGATAAAAAATAAAACATAAATCTTTTATGATCTAGTAAGTATGAAACAAGTGATAAGTAGAGATGTGATATATAGTAAAGATGGCTACAACTCCGGGTCCTTGTCCACTTTTTGCACCCAGGCAGTGTGCTTAAATCTAATGGGTAACTTTATTGACTTTGGTAGGGTTTTCATATAATAATATCCATTCAAAATTACATAGAATGGATTCATATCCTTGGAACCTTAAATGGAAGAGCCTTTAAAACACCAATAAATTCGTTAGTATTTGAATTTAAATAAATGGAAGAGCCTTTGAAACACCAATAAATTCGTTAGTATTTGAATTTAAATAAATGGAAGAATAGTTTATATAGATTGAATAATTATTAAAGAAATAGTAAAATAAATATAAAAAAAATTATGTAAGGGATATCTAAAAGTGAAATCTTGAAAGGGAATCTTAAAATTTCAAAACATCTCTATATTGTATCATAAATTTACAGGGCTTTTCAAACTCTTTTACATAAAAATAAGTTTGTGAGAACATTCTATCCAAAAACATTGATTTTCTCAACCTTCTCATCCCTTTGAAATGTGTGTGATGGTTGTGTATTTGAGTGTACTTTTCTTTCAATTCATTTTTTTGAATGTGGGCCAATGTTTCCCTCCCTTACTAGTCATTATATGTAAACTAAAGGACAATTTCAAATTGCACACTAGCACATGATGTTTTCAAGGACTAATCATAATAAGTTTTGATTATCCAGGATAATCATGAGAGCATTCATTAGCCTACGTCATCATTCTAGGCATACTACATACTTTCTTAAAACCTTAAATCATTATTCAAAGCCACTGAATTAGTTCACCTAGAGGATTGATTATAAGGGAATAAATCCTTGTGTAACAAGCTCCTAAATGGTGTCTAGATAAACAAAATCTCACTTCAAACATCTAGGTACAATGAGGTGAGGCAAATTTAATACATTCAAAAATTCCTTATTAATTGATCTCCATCAATCTAAGTTTAATTTTATACACATAATCAATTCCACAAGTGTAAAGATCAATTTTGTAAGCATGTATTTAAACCAAAGCAAAATTTAATATATTTAAAAATACTAAAGAAGTTATCTAAATAGTCCTCCCACCCATCCAATAGTCACAATTAGAGTCTCCTACCTACCAAGAACTATCTACTCCATTCAAAACATAAATGTGACACCCAATTTGTCTCTATTGGTGAGGGTAGTTTATATGCGCAACACAGGCAAGGAAATGCAGAAAAAGTCATGGAATAGTGAGGACAAGACATGACATGAAATGGCAAGAGAAGCCACGGAGTACCACGAGTCTTTTAGGGTTATAAGAAAGCTGAAAAAGTGGGTTGTTTGATCTATTTATATTTCTCTCTACTATTTCTATTTTTGGTTTAACTATTAATATTACTATTTATTTTAAATCTCTAGAAATTAACATTTGACACCAAAGTGGATTGTTTGATCTATTTAATAAGAAGGGTGTGCCTTGCCTAGTAGAGAGGAAAGAAATATACCAATACTAAAAATATAGTTTTGCAATTGAATAGGAGAAATTGTGAAGCGAGTAGAATACTTCATTTTAGAGTATCATCTTGTTTGAAGGAAAAAAAAATATGATTTATGAAAGATAAATTAATTATTTTGTTTTCTTCTTTGATTTCAAGATATGTCATCTACTTGTAGTGATTTAAATTTGTCTCAACCCTTTTTTGTTTTTTGCAAATGTGAAAATTATGATTTTTTGAGTACTAAAATGAAGATATGATTTCTCAAGATTGTGGGATTTAGTTGAAAGTGGTTACTCAAAACTTGCATGTGCACAAATTCTTGCCACAATGGAGTGAAGTAATAACTATGCCAAAGTGTTATGTTGCAATGACTATCTCCTTCTTTGGTGACAATTTAGTTTATATGTTTGACAAGATTTTGTATTTAAATAGATTCTCCCATATTTATGGTAGTCTTTATGAATAAAATATTGAGACCTTGATGACAATGCTTCAATGGTATGGGATTATTAATGGAGATGATTGTCCTATCTATGACTAGGTGCATGGAATTCATCATGATAATATGTCTAGAATTTCTACCAAGTTAGTTATATCATGTGTGGACATTTTTAGTTAGATTCTAACATTTTTTTTTTGTCTACTAGATGGACATTGATTGGTCTCGCATCATGGAAAAAGACATTCAACACCCCCCTAGGGGGAAGTTCTCCTACAAAGAGTTGTCATGGGAGACATATATCCTTAAAGGCTCACTGTTTCTTTTAGCTTGGATTGAGGATGATAGATTAAATGACTTTATTGAGGGAGAGAATTCAAGAGACTCCTACCTAACTGAATTTTACAAGAGTCACATAAGGAAACCCACTCCTAATACAAAAACTAGGATTAATAGTCATATGAAATACAACATGTAAGAGTCATATGTTAAGGCCAAATGTTTATATTTATTATTGTGCAGTGCAAAATTGTCTCTAATAATTGGTCAACTATATTTATTAATAGTTTGAAGATTATTTATGATTTGCATAGGTATTGGTGTGCGTATGGACCAGATGACTATAGGGAAAAAGATGTGGCACCTTTTGATCCTACCTCGGTTCCTAAATTGGGGAAAGGTAGTAGACCTGGTTGTAAACATATACAATGTGGTTGTACCTGTCATTTTAGCATACAAATCATGGTTCGTAGGCCAAACCATGTTTTGATATGGTACCACCAAGTTGAACATGTGGACAATGAAGGCATACCTTGTCATGGTCAAATAAATGAGTTTTTGGGAACAAGGTCCTTCTTTGCACCACATATTAGGAAACAATTGCATCAGTGGGTGGAGTCATTATTATTGCTTGGCATTGCTTGCAGATGCAATGCATAAAAAACATAAGCAAATGGTGCATGAGAAGATGACCATGTTTGAGGGTCAATCTTGTAGCGATGATTTTCTTACCATGGATGACATTGCAAATATTGATCGTAAAATTAAGACATCAAGCTACATGTTTGATAGTAATGATGCTCTTTCGGTGCAACAATGGGTTTTGGCAAACCCTGAAAAGTGGTTTGCATATCAAGAGTATAGTGCCACTATTGTTGATGGAGATGGAAAAATCCCATTTGTTTTGGGAATTCAATTACTAGAGCAACTTGATTGGATGCTTCAATATGGCCACAACAACATATTGGCCATGGATTCTACATTTGGTACTAATGCAATGAAGGTATGTTATGTATTCCTTAGTATATTTGAATTGAAAATGTTTACAATCAAATAAAAAATAGTATTGATGTACACATTGCACCTTATGTCATACAACATTTTCAATTGTATACAATTCTTGCGTTCGACTCAAAGCATATGGGGGTGCCTGTGGCATGGGTCATTGTGTCCAGGTCTTGTGCATATGATATTGCATATTGGATGCACATTCTTCTCCAACGAGTTCACTTGAAGAATATTGATTGGAGACTAAATGCATTCATTGTGGATGATGCAGCTGCTAAGATCAAAGCTATTAGGTATTTTATTTTTCATTAAAACTTTGTATGTTTTTGTAAATATTTTAATACATCACATGTAAGAATATTAAATATTGAGTAAAATTATTCATGATGCAAAGAAGTGTTTCAGTGTGATGTATATCTATGCTCTTGGTATGTTAGACGTGCGTGGTTGAAAAATTTGATCGCAAAGGTCAAAGATAATGTAGACAGATGAGAGATGTTTGATAGACTTGGATATATCATGCATCGTTCAATAGATGAGGATTCTGCAAGGAATGAGGTTCACAAATTTATTGAAGATTTTAAATATACATAACCGTCATTCATTGAATATTTTAAGGGACGATGGTCTGACAGAATGAGTATGTGGGCTAGATGTTTCCATACACTAAAGCATGCATGGCAAGAGACAAATGGTGCCATAGAGTCCTAGCACTCACACCTAAAGAGACGATTCTTGAAAATAGTCGAGCGTGCTACAAATTTTCATATTGATTGGTTGGTACATCAACTAACAACACATGTTTATTTCTATTATTAGTGGGTGCAAGTCAGCAAGAAACATGGTTTCTATAGGAACTTTGATATTGAGAAGATTGAAAACACATCTTGGGTTTGAGCCTTGCAAATTCCAGATGACCATGTTACATTCAATGGAACTGATGATCACATAGCATGGGTGACCAGTGAAAGAAATCCTTGTTTTCGATATGAGGTGTATAGATCATCAACTGATTTATGTATGTGCTCTTGCAACCTTTCAATACAAGGATACATGTGCAAGCATGTGATCAGAGTGAGCTTGATGAGGGAGAGACGACATTGATCTAACAACTTGCATGAAGACCTTGATAATATTGCTAATATAGTTGATTATATAGAAGATGGATGCACTTCCAGTGTCTCTAATCATTTGGGAGATGAAAAAACATTATTTTATTCTATTGGTTATCATTCTTTGCAAAAAACTATTTTTTAAATGTGTTGCAATGTCAATGTAGGAAATTGATTAATTTGATGGGATTAGAGGTAATGAAAAATGATATGTCTTGGAGGATTATTCTATACATACACAGGTGACATTATAACCACATTATTCTCATTCCAATTCATGTTAGTTTGATTAGTAATTTTCAAAATATTTCTATTTTTGTTTGTAGACTATTGACAACAGAGATGGAGATGCAACGATAGAAAAGAAGTTGCAACTAACATACATGTTTCAAGGAATTTTGACTGACACATATAATTTGGCAACCCTTAATTTCATTGAGAAGATTTTGAAGGATTTATCAAACAAGGTCAAAAGTAGACACGTCTCATCGCAGCTCGGATTAGACCATCCAAGTGTGCGTCCATTTCGCCCTTTACAAGATGGATTTGGTCACACTCTTCGCCAACAAAAAGACTTGATTGACTGCATGAATGTGAGGAGAAGGTTGAGTATCTCCAGCAAAACACTTAAGTTTCCACAAATGCCACGAAATCTTAAGCACCGAAATTGGTTTGATGATCTTGATAGGGAAAATGAACAAGACAAGGATCATACCCAATACAATGAATGTAATATTGACATGGTTGACAACACAGAGTTTGAAACCATGCAAGATACTATTGCAAGCACACATGATTTTATTGAGAACACATAGGATAGTGTCATCATACTCAAGTTTAGTTGTGTACTAGAAGCATTTTTAAGACTTAGGAATGCCATCATTTTATTTTGAATGTTACCAACATAACTAAAATTTTTGTCAATTTCCAATTAGTTGAATTGGAGGATATGCAAAACTATTATGGTGAATCATGATCTATGTATAAAATTATTTTATTTTTGATGTACTAGAGTTAAGTTATATCAAATGCATAAAACAAACAACTATGTATCAATTCAAATCCATTCATGGGAACATGTCTAATATGAATGACCAACTAGGGATTCTAGAAGCCTTTAATTTATTTTGAACATATCTAATATTATCCATAAGTCAAAGTTTATATTCATATGAAACAAAAATAGTTAAATATGATGTTACTAAAGTTTAATATTCATACAAATCTACTTGTGAATTTTACAATCATTGCCCACATTGACATTTGAACTCCTTGGGATCTTTACTTGTAATTTCTTAGTTCTTTTCTATCTAAACTACTTCTATTATTTCCAACAAGCTACCATATTGTGTTCTCTATGCAAATTCTTAAATTTGTCTTGCTATCAATTTTTTGAATCTAGGTAGTATTTGGTGAGTTAATTATAAAATGTTTCATATGGTTGAAGCCAACTAAAGAGAATGATGTCTAGGCCATAGTTCCATTGAATTTTTATGATATCCAATTGTAATTCTCTAAATTTGATTTCTATAATTTTTTATATATTTTCTCTTTTGTATGACAATGGCAGTATTAATATATGAGAGTTTATAAAAGGATGCCTTTCCCTTTTCATTGCAAAATTGAGTGCATATAATGTCAAACTTTCTTTAAGTATTATAAGATAAACCTTCTACTAGTTAGATATTTAGGGAGATTGTATAAATTACTTGCATGGCTATAAAGCTTGATAATTATGCTAGCTTTCCCAAAGAACTAGTCACTGTTTTTGGTAGGTTTGATGATTTGGTAGGATTTTATAATACTTGAATGGTTTGGTCTTTGATGAGGTTGATAGAGGGTATGAGGAACCATTCTATATATTTGTATTAGCATGAGGTCCTATGTAGATATGGAGTCTATATGACCACTAGGTGATATCCAAGTATTTTATGACAAAGCTCAAGGTTAAGGTAAGGATATAAGAGTCAATATTTATTGATGAAAAATCATATGTATTAGGATTAAAGGGTACTTGAACTTCTTATTAATTTTGAAATACTTTAGTTGTATGATTAAATTTGACCATCTAGGAAACCTTATAAACCTATCTATAAGAGCTCTCTTAGTGATGTTTTAAAGAGTATGTTCACTATTGCTGATTATATGTTTGATAGAATTTGCATGTACAACATTATTGAAGAAATAATGAACCATTTGCACATAATTTCAACACTCTTTATCAAAAGTTCATAATTTGTAAGTCAATTTTAAAAACTTGATAACATGCATTTGGTTAAAATTTGGTAGCATATATGTGGTTTTTAAAAATGTTTGACAACATATATCTTTTGGTATAAAAATGTGAAAGCTAATAAATTTTTTGGTGTAGGTGAGAAAGATGTCATATAATGCGCATAAATGGATATTTGATTGGTTGTCCAACTATCACTGCCATCTTCCATGGAATGTCCTCCTTCATATAGAGGAATTGGGTGTCCCCCATTGGTTGAGAGACAAGATGGTGAATAGAATTAACACAAATGGGACAAGGATTAGTCTAAGATTTCATGATAAATGACTAACTATATGCAACCCCTTGTTATGCATGAATGAGCACACATGATTTTCAAAATAAGAGTGTTGAATGTAATGTTGGTTGCATGTGTACATACATGTCTTGAAAGTATATGTGAAACTCTAATTTTGATATCTAAATATTTAATATGGAGAATAGGACATGATGATTAAAATTTACATTATAATCTCTCTATGAAAATTTATTTTAATAGTATCTCTCTATGTTTCACAATAACTAAAGTACAAAGTTAAAAAAATGTAATGTATATTTCCTATTACATCTAACAAAACTCCTTTATCCTTTATCCTTTGATGGATGTCCATACCCTATTAAAAACCTCCCATTTTGGTGTAGGTAGGGAGGATATTGGCAAAGGTCGTGGATTCTTGTTTTACACCTATCAATTGCATTTGCTTGAAATTTTATAAAGCCTTTTCAACAAATCCATTTTGTGCATATCTTGCAATCAAGGCATTCCATGAGAACAAATTTCTTTGAGGAATTCTATCAGACAGTTCATGTACTTTGTCTATGCTTAGACATTTTAGATCTCTTGCCATAATGGTATTCCATGAGATGACATCTTTGAGGCATTATGTGAAACAATTTATTTTCCTTGTCTATGCTTCCATGTCTACCTGGGAAGTTACACCTGCCTTGTCTATGCTTCCACATTTCGCATACCTATCTACCTGATAGTTATAGCCACAACATTTGACAAACTTCTATCATTACAAAAATCCCCCTTCCACTTTGCTTTGATGGATTTCCATACCCTGCTCCCATCTTTGTCGAAGTAGGGAGGATACTTGCAAAGGTTATGAAATGTGGCTTTGCACCTGCCAATTGGATTTTCTTGAAAGTTTCAATATCCTTTTTAATGATTCCATTTTGTGCATATCTTGCAATCATGGAATTCCATGAGATGACATATCTTTAAGGCATTCTTTCAAACACTTCACGTGCCTTGTCCATTCTTCCATATTTTGCATACATGTCTACTAGACCATTTCCAACTCTAATATCTGACAAAAGTCCTCTTTCCATTATGCTTTGATGGATGTCCATGTTCTATTCTAAAGCTCCCATTTTGACACAGGCAGGGAGGATGCTGGTAAAGGTTGTTGAATTTGGCTTTACAACTGCCAATTACATTTACCATAATGGAATTCCATGAGATAACATCTCTGAGGCATTATGTCAAACAGTTCACTTGCTTTGTCTATTCTTTCATTTCTAACTGGGCAGTTACACATGCATTGTCTGATTCCATTTCTAATTAGGTAGTTAGACATCCCCTGTCTGTGCTTCCATTTTTAACTAAGCAGTTACACATGCCTTGTCTATGCTTCCACACTGAGATGAAGACATGAGACAAGAAGAAATGCAACCAGAAGAGGGAGCGCCTCCCGAGAAAGAGCAAGAGAAAGAAGATGAGAGTGTTAGAGAAAAGGATGCCGAGCCCGAGAAGAATATTGAAGCTAAACATGAAGAAGATGAAGGGATGGTCCCACAACAACAAGATATCACTGAGGATAATATGGCTTCTACCGAGCCAGACAAAGGGAAAGCTGTGCAATTAGAAGGCTCGGATGATGAAGAAAAGGATGATGGAAGGATTCCTAGTTATGAGGAATACGAGGCTCAGAGAGTACACAAAAGAGAGGAGGGTGATCATGAATCACCAAAGAAACAAACAAAGGTCCCCATATGGTTAGAGAAACAAATGAAGAAAAAGGCTCCTATGGTTGTCAATCCCAAAGCCCGACTAGAGGCTATCTTGGCCAGAGCTCAAATGAGGACTTAGAAGGAAAAGAGGCCTAATATCTACTCTCATATCACTGTCGATGCCTCTAGATCTAGGACACTGCAAATTGCTACCCCGATAGTAGTAAAAGATGCAAGCACTATTTACGGGCAAGATTACCAAATATCTTCTATTAATTTGGGCCCAATGATTCATGAGAAAAAAATGGATGATCTTCAAGGGTCTATTTCCACCATCATACAACAAATGAATAAGGATCAATCTACTAAGGAAGAGTTAAAGGAATAGGTGGCAGACCTCACTGCCTACATCCGGTAATGGACATCAATGGAGGAAGAAACCCTAGCAGAATCATCGATGCCCTCCCTCCTATCCAAAGTTGACATCAAAAAAATGGAGAAAAGAAAGAGTTGGACCAAGTCCATGACTAATTGGTTCAACAAAGTGATATCCAGTAGCGACATGGGCATCACCCAAGCAATCACGATGTATAAAAAGTACTGAAGCTTGTAGAAGAACATAGAGGGAATGATGAATAGCTCCAAGGAGTTCCTTGAGTTGTACATGATCACCTATCCTAGATGGAGGGCTTCCTTAAGCTTTCCCGAGAAACTTGGGAAAAGGAGGTGGAACTATAAAAGGAGGATAATTGGTTAGTTGAGACTTGGCTAATGAATTTTGATTATAGGAAGGAGGTTTTAGAAAAGGTCTTGCATGATTTAGAACTTGATCATGAATGGGCTGCCAAGCACCAAGAAAATAACGCATAATATTTGAAGATGATGACCTATTTTGAGGTGCTCGCCTTGGAATTGGGTCCAGAGGAAGTCAAGCATTTGTTCCACTAGAAAATGGAGCAAGGAGTTGGTGACACGGTGTCACCAAATTTTATGGATTTTTCTGCAAGGGATTTCATTCAGACGAAGCAAATTATTGTGCCTGCATCAAGTTTTGATGAGAATCGAGAGAAAATGATTGAAAGAGTCAAGATGATGTCCTTCTAGATCCTCAAATCTGAGCTCCCTAAGGATAAGAAGTTTCTCTCCATGATCTTCGAGTTTGTGGAGTATGCAACGTAGTAGAAGGAAGGTAGAAGTCGAGTCATTGTTGAAGAATACTTGTTGAAATAAGTGTAAAGGTTGGAAGTCACTACAAGAAAAAATAGAGAAAAAGTGAAAGGTCTATTTTATATTGTCATATATTTGGGGGTAGGTGAAACCCTGATGTAAAATTAATCTGAGCCACACAATGTAAATGAATCTTGTCCATTCATTTTTCTTTTGGAAAACTATAAATAAGGGCATCCTCTCAATTTCAAAGAGAGAGATGAGTTGTTGTAAAGACATGCTATTGCAAAATATATTAGAAAATCATTGTTCTGGATGGTTTCTTGTGTATTTCTCTCATGTGTACATGATTCTATCTCCAAGTAGTAAAATTTAGCTTTGTTGTTTTACATTTTAAGTTACTTTCAATTGTTAGTTTATGTCGTACTTTAATGGTGAAGTATGCTACTACGTTTGATGTTTTCCTAGATCATACTTTTGGCTGTTTATTGATGATAAATTTCTATGTAAAATTAGTTTGAGAATTTCTTATATTGCTACATCTAAGTTCAATTTTTGGTCATGCTTTGATGGTGAATGAGCAATTTAAAAATATACAATGACCCTTTGAAGATTTCACTAGTTTCATGAGATTGTGAGATTTCCCTAGTTAAGTGGAATTCAGTTTTGGGAAGTCTTTCCACTATAGCATCCTTCATTATTACTATATATCATTAGTTACAGGTCTAGGAAACTTCTCACCCCTTTTCCCTTTTGAAATTTCTTCGAAAATGGAAGTAAGAGACATGTTCCAGAATCACAACAAAGCCATATTTGATGAGTAAGGAGGACTTTTAGTTTGATGTCCTGAACTTGTAGCAATTGTTTTGCATTTCCAGAATTTCCAAAACTCCTTTTGCTGACCCAATTCATTTTATGCTTAGCAAACTATAAATTCCCTTTGTGATTACTAGCAAATCACATCAACAATAGAGCTATTTTTGTAAGTCATTACCTGACACTCGAGAGACCTTGGGGTTATTTCTAAAACTTAGTTGCAAAAATTACCTTCAAGAGAGATAACATTCTTGCATGTTGTCTATGTTTAGAAAGTGAAAAAACACCCATCAAGAAAACTGGTGGTAGAAGGAGGGCAGCTGGGCTAAGCTAGATCGAATTAGGTCCTTCTCCCCTCAAAGGTTTCATAGAGTACTTAGATCCACACTAGACAAGGGACAATTACAAAAGCTAAAAACCCCTACTAGGGCTAGGAGAGCCAAGAAAGGGGAAGCATTAGCTTCATCCCCTCCCACTTAACCTCCATCTCACCCATCTCCTTCCATCCAAACAAAATTTTCACCACTCATTGCCCATATCTAAGGTGTTGTCCTAACTGTCGCTTCATTTCAACCCTAGGTTATTGTAGCACATCAGTTGCAACCTCCACTTCCCACAATGGTGTGGTTGGACAATAAATTGTCGCCTTTGTCCTTCAATTACTATCATGATGTTCCAAAGAATTTAGAAGGCTTTTGTTCAAAGTTTCACCTAAATGGTCCTCAATGAATAGCAGAGGAACAAATCAAGACCTTCCAAATGTTATTGAAGGACATGCAGATCGAACATGAGGATGCTTCTTGTAGACTCTTCCCTTATTCCTTGGGGGATGAGTCTTTCTACTGGTACATACATTTACCTACAGGCTCCATTACCTCTTGGGACCTAATGAAGAATACTTTTCTGTAGAAGTTCAAGGTTCCATTTAGTCCCACTAATTTGTACCAACAATTCATGTCAGTAAGAAGGGAAGTCAATGAGCTTATTAGTGCGTTCAATAATAGGTTTCATAAGGCATATATGAAGTTGAAAACACCCTACGTAGTTGATGAACCTTTAGCAAGAGAAGTGTACTATACCGCCTTGGATAACCTCACATCCGCCTTGATCAAATGGATGTCACAACCACTGGAAAGATTGGCGGATGCTTATGCTGAGGCAGTGAAATAAAGTAAATACTTAGGGAAGCACATTACAAGCTTGCTAACCTCAATGGGCCTAGCTGTAAACCCAACTCAAATTCAAGGGCTCACCCATGCTTTGGCTCACCAAACACCTATGTTTAACCAAGTTCCTTAGCTTCCAATCATACCACACCCAGGGTAGCCATTGAATCAAACTCCATCGGTGCCACACTACTTACAACCTCTACAACAACAAGAATATTCTCAACAACCCCAAGTGTGTACATACCTGCAAAACTCAAAATTCTCGTCTTCCCAAAAAAATTAACCTTTATTGTAGGCCATTTTTCTCCAAATCTCAGTGCCACAACATAATAATAGAGATAAGGATCAGACCGACGAGCTAACTAAATTGGTGAAGAAGCTATCCACCGAGATGTCACATCTGCAGAATCAAAACAATCATCTGCAGGCCTCTCAAAGGAGCATCCAAGCCAACCTAAATTGAGACAACTGTGATACTGGTACGTCTTTGGGCTAGAATTATGAAATAGGTTAGAGTTTAGGGAAAAACTACGAAAGAAGGCCATCACAAAGATAGAATATAACTTGGAATACTAGGCCAAATAACAGAGGCATCCCCACACCTGTTGACTAGCCAAACAGTGCTGAAAAGTCCACAAGTAGAGTTTACTTGGTTGAGGTTGCCTTGTTCAGTTGGTGTCAAATTCACAAGCAAACAAGAATTCTAAGTTGGACTGCTTGAAGTTCCAAATAGTCACAAAAATATTCAAAGTGGAAGTTCAAGATATTGTTGATGGCTCAAGTTACAAAGAAATTATCCCATCCAAACCATATGACTCTTCAGTGTTGGTGGTTAATCAAGCTCCTTTCCTTCAAAGTGAAAGTAATTCACCTGAAAAGGAGGCTACCACAAATGAGGCCATCAGCAAGGAAGGAGAAGTAAAAGAGGTAAGTACCAAGGACTCCCTATCTCAACTCTTTGATTCAGTAGATAATGGTCCCATAGATGAGGAAGAGACACATGAGGATGAGGTCCATATGTTCCACCAAAGGGCAACCCCTTACAACTTCAGAAATAGGCAGGTTGGTGGACCTTATACTACCTCTATCCCTCCTAACAATTTAAATAACCCACCTAACCCTAATGCCAACAAAAATCCAACCTATCTCTATGTGTCTACTCTTTACTTCAATAGAAATAGGTAGCTAAATTAGACTCAAGACTAGCCCAGTAGTTCTTCCCAAACCAAATTTCCTGAAGGAAAAGTTGAATAGACGGGGAATATGTAGTAGAAGACCTAAAGAATGTTAGAGTGAGTCTATTAGCCTTTGAATTTCTGAGGTTACCTATTGGAAATAATTCTTTCTTTAGGTTTTTGAACATAACAACTTCATCAAAACCAAGAGGTACTTGTGAAAAAAGTTTCATTTGACACTAAGCTAGCGATCATGGAAATTGTAGGAAAGAAGCCTGATCAACCCCCAAATAAAAAAAAAAGTGAAAATCAACCATTAGACAAATCTACAACTAAGGAGAAAAATCAAGTGTAGACCAAGGATAAGTGTAATGACAAGGACAAGGCACAGGGGGCCCAGGATGATGTTTTTGTAGGGTTGTTTCAAGGGAAGTTGAAAACCCCTCCCTTCTCAGTGATAATTCACATATTTGGAAAGAATCTAGATAACTACCTATTAGAATTAGGGGCTTCAGCTGATGTCATGTCGTTCATAGTATGCCAAGCACTAGGGATAACTCTGACCCCCTCCTGATGGAAAGTAACTCAGTTAGATAAGACCGAATTAAGCATAGTGGGAAAAATGAATATGATTCCTATGCAGATCACTGCTAACCCAAGGGTGCAGTAGGTGGTTGATATTTAGGTGGCCAATATTCCAAATGCCTATAGTATCATATTGGGAAGGGAATTCACCTAGGATTTTAATGGTTATACTACAATGAACTATTCACATCTATGGCTTCCTTGGAAGGGGCTCCCTAATCAAATCCGCATCGAGCGTGAGCCCCGAATGAAGTTCATGATCACTGAGTATATTAACATGAATGAAGTGTTGTTTGTAGAAACACAATTGTTAAATTATCTTCTTGTGGCCTGTTAGGGTGATGAAGAGTTCCAAGAAGAGGAAAGGATGGAAGAGGTCCTTGTGCCGTGTAATGTTCTTACCAATCTAACCCATCTTCCTAACAACACTGAAGTTTTAACTGAATCAGAAGATGAAGAATTGCATAAGGATGGTAAACTTGGACTACTTGAATTCCAAGAATTTATGCAGAAATGTGTACTGGATTAGCTCAGTTTAGGAGCTAAAATGGATCTCAAAGAGTTATTACTGCCTAGCTTGTGTAGAGTGCACAATGTAACCCACTCTGAATTTGAATGTTGCTTATGTAAGATGGTAGTAGAACACATTCAAAGGAAATTTACTTCAAGGGAAGGAATGGAAAGGAAACAAAATCAAATACAACTTGAGTACAAGAAGCCACCTAAGGGTATAAAAATAGAGGTGCAATCAAGAAAGGATGTCTACTTAATCGGCTTCATAGGCAAGAGTCCATTCAAGTTTTGGACGTTGCACTTCGATGGATCCAAATCAAAGTAAGGAGTGGGGGCAGGCTTTGAGCTCATCAGTCCTACGGGTAAGACATATTTTTCTACCCATAGATTACAATTCTACTACACAAATAATGTAGCAGAATACAAAGCATTAGTTCATGGACTCCTAATGGCATTGAGAAAGAAAGTAAAAATTATGTAAGTTTTTGGTGATTCTGAGCTAGTTGTGAAGTAATTTAGGAAACTATACTCTTGTCATGATAAAAGGATAGCAAACCATAAAAACAAGGTATGGGATCTCATAGAAGGATTAGATCCATTTAACATCCAACTCATCCCTCATAGTAAGAATCAAACCATTGATACATTAGCCTAGGAAACTAGTACCCTCCAACCCTTATCCCTAACTGGCCTAAAGAAATTCACTATAGAGCTCACTTCTACCCCATCAGTGCTTGATAACGTCACCCATTTTCATTTTTTTAATGATGATAATCACATCCTTGACTTCATCACTAGCTCAGATATATTTGCATCTCAAATCATTGATGAATTAGAGGTGGAGGAGGCTGAGCTTGATGTTCAAGGAGTGATTAATTTAAAGACCAACACAATACCAAGAGGCATGGTTCAAATAGAATGGGTATTTGATTTAAATCACATTAGGGACCAAGATTAACAGACTAAGAAAGACTCAATAGATAACCAGTGTGATGCCCACAACATAGGTACCACAGGGGAGGTTAAAAATGTTTTCATTGGAAAAGTGTGTACCCCAGAGGAGAGAAAAGGAATCGTTGATACCCTATGCACATATCATGATGTGATTGCTTGGGGGTATGAGGACCTTAAAATGTATGATACATCGATTATTACCCATACCATTCTCCTTAAGCCGGATGTGAGACCCTTCCAACATCATCAACGCCTGATTAACATGCTACTAGAGCCTATTATTTTCAAGGAAATGCAAAAGCTACTTTCAACCAGAATCATCTTTCCTGTCAAGAACTCTACGTGGGTGGCTAACTTTGTCTTGGTCATAAAGAAGAATGGGGAAATCAGATTGTGTGTGGATTTCCAAAATCTAAACATAGCTTCCGAGAAGGATAACTATCTGGTGCCTTCATTGGGCGAGGTACTAAAAATTGTAAATGGGTCTCAAATGATGTCATTTCTAGATAGCTACTGTGGATATAATCAAGTGATGATGCAATATGAAGATAGGCACAAAAAAAAATTCACCACAAAGTGGGGAACGTTTTCCTACCATAGGATGCCATTTGGGTTGATCAATGATGGCGTTACATTTCAATGCGCCATGGACCTAGCCTTAAAATACATCATCATATATATGGAAACCTTACCATGTTCTCTAAGAAGAGAGAGGACCACATCTCCGACTTATGCAAGTTTTTTCAAAAATGCAGAGAGTTTGGCATCTCGCTTAAACTGAAGCAACACATCTTTGGGGTGGTCGAAGGTAAGTTGTTAGGACACATGATTGTCAAAGAAGGGAATCTCTATAGACCTAGAACACATCCAAGCCATATTGAAAACTTAGCCCCTTGGAATCGAAAAGGAAATGAAGTATTTCTTTGGGAAGATCAACTTTGTTAGGGGTTTTATCACATGATTCACATAAATATTAAAGCCATTGAATGCCATTCTTAAGCAAGATTCCAAAGTGGAATTGACACAGGAAGCCAAACAAAATTTTGAAAAAATTAAGAGGGCTATTATGGATGCTCCAGTACTGGTTAGTCTATACTAGACTATCTGAAGCCATTCTACATCTATTCTTTTTCTTCAGATCACTCATGTGCTAGCATGTTAACATAGAAATATGACGAGGGGAATGGACACCCTATTGCTTTTATAAGTGCCCCATTAAATGATGTTGAACTACATTATCATAATGTTGAAAAGTAGGCATATGCCCTAGTATGCAGAATTAAGAAATTCATGCATTACATCTTAAGGAAGAAAGTGTTTGCCATTATTCCAGATCCAGTTGTAAAGAACTTACTGATGCATAATGAACTAGGAGAAATAAGTACAAAATGGGCTACCCTACTATAGGAATATGATATGGATATTCACCCTATGAAGTTGGTCCAAGGGCAAGCCCTCACTCGCACAATAGTAGAAAAAGATTTGGAGCTCACAGTGCAATAATATCAATTGGATGACGTTTCCCCAGATGACTGGTATGATAAAATCATCTACTATCTTCTAAATAACAAGTGCTCACCTCAGTTGCAAGGATTCAAAAAACATGCTTTAATATTGAAAAGCAACAACTACATGTTACAAGGTGCTATACTATGCAAAAGGAATCACGAGGGAGTTTATCTTAAGTGCCTCAGAAAGGCATACGTAACCCAAGTGTTGAAAGAGTTTCACGACAAGTTTGGCACTAGTCATGGGTCCGGCCCCTCAACCACCCATCAGATCCTATAGGTTGGGTACTAATCATTGATGCTATTCGAGGAAGCCCACAAGAGCGACAAATCCTATCATGTCTATTAGACTTCTGCCAATAGGGAAAGGTACACTGCAATCTTGCTACAACCTATTGTTGTGGTAAGACCCTTCGCTCAATGGGGTCTCAACTTCATTGGTCTGGTAAGCCCACCATCCTCTAGAGACCACAGGTATATTACGACCGCTACTGTTTATTCACTAGATTGACTGAAACAATTGTGTGTAGGAAGTGTCCGACTGAGGTAGTTACTAATTGTATGAAAAGCTCTATTTTAAATCATTTTGGTTGTTTGTTTGCTTTGGTTTGTGATAATGGTCCTTCATTTGCTTCCCTCAAATTCTCTAATTGGGCATTTGATTATGGAAATGTGCTTAAATTCTCATCCAACTATTATCCCCAAGGAAATGGCTTATCCAAATCCATAAACAAGAACCTGCTAATCATCATACGTAAAATGCTTGACAAGAACCCAAAAGACTTGCACACCCAGTTGCATTTTGCTTTGTGGGAATATCACATTCATCATAAGGCTATCTTGGGAAATTCCCCATTTCACCTTGTCTATGGTCTAGAGCCAATTTTCTTAGTTCACCTCAAGATCCCCATAGTTCAATTTATTAATACTTATTATGAGGAGGGAGAACGCCACGAAGCCTGCCTGGCTGAACTACTCCACTTAGAAGAAGTCTGTGACCAAGAAATATAATTTTTTTCCAAACATCAAGGGGGGACAAGGTCCATGAGAGCAAGGGGGGACATGGCAAATTTGACAAGCTCTAGCTTAGCCCCTTTAAAATTTCTAAAATTTGGGGAGATAATGCCTTTCACCTTAAGACCCTCACTGGAGAGGATGTCTCATTGCTTGTCAATGGGCAGTACCTCAAACATTATTTCCTTTCCCGAGCTGTCCAAGCTCACCCTATGAATATATTTGTATATATAGTTAGAGTAGGTCTTTTGGTTTGCTATTTTTTCTTTGCTTTGCTTTTGCTCACTTTCCTGGCTTTCATTTTTCTATGGGTGTTGTTTGGTCTTGATGCGGTGGATGTGCTCAGCCTCATCAAAGGGCCCACTCCACTCCACACTCCTTTTTGTTCCTTGGATGAGTCTTCATCAGTTTCCATGAGTTTCTGTTGGTGTCTATGGGGCAAATTTCCTCACTTGAACTCTAACTTGACTTAGGATAGAACCCTCATCTGAATACCTTCACATCTATCTTAGATTACACATGGAATACACCTTAAATGCTTTCAATTAGCTATAAGATAGTCATCATGAGGCTTCAACAAGTGAAAAATATTAAGTCTTCTCCAATGACTACTGTGATTTCCAAGCCCACTATGAGCTTCAATACTAATGTAGTTGAGCAAAAGAGTACCATAAGAAAATAATAAAAGAAAGAAAAAAAGAGAAATAAACAAATATTGAAAAATAGGCAACTGTGTGGCTGTGCGAGCAACTCTATCGGGGCTATGGACTCTCGGCTAGCAATAGAGAAATGTTTGTGGGATAACAACGACAACTCCGCTAGGGCTATGGATGCCTAGCTGATAACAGAGCAATGTTTATGTTACTTTTGGGGTTAGATAATCTACGGAGCTTACCTCAACTGATTGAATGTTATCGCTATAGTTTCTGAGGGAGGGGAATAAACTCACTGCACACACTTATGAGATACTTTGTGATGCAATTGCGGGTCACCTCATGTGGACCGCCGTTGTTTCTTCATCGCTAAGTAGTGGCTAACCCCAAGCTCCCACCTGCACCACAGGCCCCGCACTTGCCTTGGCTATCCGGATCTTTGACGCGTGTCTCCAATGGCATGGGTTTTCACACTTCACCAACCTAGTGACCTCCGTACTTGCATTTAATGGGGGGTATTAATGAAAAGTTTCCTATATATATGTGACCACCCCACCTATCATTTTCACTCGGCGTTTTAAAATTTCAAGAGAGAAGAGGAACTTCTTGTGCATGCAAGACTTCCTTGGAGAATTCAAACATTTTGTTCTAGTTTCTTGTGCTACTGATATGTATGAATCTGAGCCCATTTCCTTTGTCATGCATTTAAACTATTAGGCCATATTTTGTGGTTAGGATTTTAAGCTATATGAAGTAAAATTTATAAAACCCTAGCAATATCCACATTCACACCTAGTTAAATTGGGGTTTTCTATGGGATTTTTTTCTGTTACCGCATGGGGCTCCATCGTGATGTCGCCTCAACCAATAGTGGAGGTATTGAGACCACTCATCGTCTCCATTGCGTGTTCTTATCGAACTTGAAATTCAACTAAAATGTGCTAAGTGTTGTTTCCTTGCAGGTCTAATCTTGTGGGATTCCACCGAGGGAGTTCTGCCAAGCTAATGACACTTCTTAAGAGTTAAACCAACATGGACTCTCACCTCTAAGACCCCATCTCCGAGAAAGGACTAAGTCTGTGATTCCATGCAGAAATCCTTACACAGGATTCTACCTACGGGTAGCCCCCATCCTATCACTACTCCATTAGTGGTTGAACCATAACGTCATGGATAACCTCACACTCGACCTTGAAGTCCTTATGAATCACTAATTCTAAATCTGCATGTGATTCTTCACCATTAGGTGGCCACCAACTCCCCATAGCTATCTAACGGACAAATTCCCACATCCTTATGTTGCATGAACCCTGTGGGAAGCTTTTCCACGTGCTCATCTTCAAATTTTGCTACCTCTAAATCATTGGCCACACACCTTTTTAGGTTCTCCTATGCAGGCCATGTCCTATGAACAATATTCATTTCAACACTATTCTCTAATGTAAGCACCCATATGTCTCCTCATGGTGCAGATCTCGACCCCACTATTGCCATCACCGATACAAAGTATGCAAATCAGGGATTCATTGGGATATTCCCTTTGGTGGGTCCACCCATTTGAGCCGCCGTGGCTAGGATTCCACCCTCGCCAAGCTATTACTGAATGGTGAGAACCTAATGACTTTTAGCTGCCTAATTCTCGCATCACCCAACTCTGCAAGCTCTAAACAGGAAGAATTTAAGTAGACCATGGAGAGAACTAGCCTTGTGGGTCCCGCTATGTGAAATTCTGCATGTAGGTCACCATTTATCTAGTGTCGTTGCTTAATGACCAAAATCTAACATATTTCTACCCCACGACACCCACATGAAATAAGGGGTGGGTTAGTTTGATACAGGATAATTGAAGGTGAACCTATTTGACGTTTCATGTATGCTTAATGACATTGACCTAAGTCTATCCCCATAACCTAAAATATAGGAATTCTATTGCGGATGGTTGCTTGTGGGATTCTTGTGGCCCCAATTCCATCCTACTCCGAACTGCTTTTGATGACTTCCTCCCAGGGGAAACCCACACCCATGGACCCACATTTTCCCAAATGGTCCAAATGAACTCGAAAAGGTGAATAATGATGTATTTTATGATCTTTTGAAGGTATATGGGTGGATCTAACACTAGATTTGTAGGATTTGATTGAAACTTTCCCTAATTTACATGTAAACACACTTACCACATCTTTTGCATGCAGGATTTATGGAACCTATTGCAGGGCCATTGAGAAAGCCTACACAAAATCTTGACAAGGGAAAGAAGCCCACTCGCACCCCTAGGGGAAAAGAAGAGAAAGAAAAAATGAAGTATGAGTTTCATGGGGTGGAGAACACTTCAAAGATCACCTCCAACTAGGAGATAATTTCAAACACTAACCTCAGGCATGTCAGTATAAATGAATTTAGACAGAGAGTTATGCTTAACCCTAGAATGGAGAGGGCCCTATGAATCAAGTAGAGAGGTCTAGCCAAGGTAGGTAGTTTCCCTCCTACTCTTGTGGCTCTAAAACTGGTAATGGCCTATCGAGAGTGTTATCACTCTAGTAGGAAAATAATTGATCATGATGGAAGAGTATTGGAAAACTTGTCTACAAAGTCTATCGATAGAACATTTGACATCCCGGTTTTTGATGAAATGGAAGAATTAGAGAAGGAGTTTGCTAACTAGGTATGGAAACAAGATCCCCTTAGATGCAAAAAAATGATCAACCATAATTGGTTGAAGGAAAAGAGGGTGAGTGTTGCAAAGGTTTGCTAGAGATTGTTTAGGAGTGACTTCTTTGAAGAACATCATGATCTAGTCACACTCTTATGCCGAGTGATGGGCCTACATACTACTACATTCTTTGAAAACTGGATGTTCTACTTTATGTAAGACATCTTTAGGGAAAAAACTAGGTTCCGCTGGGCGAAGATGATAAGCGAAAATATGCACAACCAAATCATGGAGGTAAAGAAGAATTCTCATTTCTATATGACCTAATATCTAGTCTGCCTCCTAGTGTTCAAGTTCCCATATAAAGGATTATTCAATGCAGGAGAATTGGGAACCAAGAAGGGACAATTTAAGGTATACAACTGCTATCCTCAACTCCAATACAAAAAATTCAAAAGGGAGTAAAGAAGGGTAAATTATGCCTTCATGGGCATATAATCAGACTCTTGGGAGGAGACTTTCAAAGAAGGGTGTCACATAACACGAAGGCACTTTTGAAGGGTTTTGGATATTTGTTCATCAAATTCCCAAAATTCACATACATCAGGGCTGAGGGATTCTCGAGAAGACCTTACAGATTGTCTTTCTACCCCAATGACAGAATCATCATGTTGGAGATCACCAGACAACTTCAAACTTCTCACATATTGTTAAGAAAAAAACATAGAGCTAGGGTCCTATATCCCCTCACACTTGGACAAGGAATGTACTCATGCCCTACTGCCCCATGTGTTGAGAACTTTGAGAAGGAATTGGCATAATAAAATTTAGATTTGCACACAGATAGGGGAATTGTGGATTCCCATGGTAGACTAAAGAGGTTCATTGGGAGAAAATACACCCACCGCCCCCACGTTGAAGATTTATGGCTGAATTATGATGATCAGAAGGAGGTTCAAAGGTGCCACCACATGAGAATGATTGTCATAGTTGTAAAGTCTATCAATTTATTCTAGGTACCAAACCAGGTTGTCGATGATGACAACATTATAGATTAAAGATACAATGCCTTGATCAATGTCCCATTTCCAATAATATACTGGGTTGAAGAAGAGGTCATCAACGTGGACATTCTCACCTGCCCTGTGGAACACAAAACCAAACAATGGCTGGATGAGTAGATTTCTAAATTGAAGGAGTAGGGTGCCAAGCTCACATATGGAGATCTTGAAGATGACATGGATAGAGAAACAGATAGCACTGCTACTGCGGGCTCCTCAAGTGAAGCTCCAAAATCCTTGCCCATCACAAGATCTAAGAAGAGGAAAGAGGCATCTGAACCTAAGCCCAAGAATAAGGTGTATACATGAAAATCAGTAGAAGGGCAACCACTACCAAAGAAAGGAAGAATTGGGACCTCTATACTAGAAATGCCAACCATTCAGGAGGAAGGGCCCTAACATGACGAAGAAGAGTCTGAGAAGCCTCGCTTGCCACCATCGACCACTTCCATTCCTTCGACCGTTGTTTTTACCCCTACCACACCACCCCCTCCAACTCAATCCTTGCCCATCTCATCTCCACCAGCCATGGGCATCTCTGTCCATCTCACCTCCACTTAATGGTCTGTCCTAGTGGTGGTATTGGACTATTCCTCTTCCACTACCTCCTTGCTATCATCCTCTTTGCTCCTTCCTCCATTGCCTACCCTATCCACTTTGCCTCCTTCCTTTCTAACAACCACTATGGCGCCACCCACTCTATTGCATGATTTTATGACCTATATGTAAAATGTGCCCATCAAGCTTTCTGGGGTAATGCTCAACCCTAAAGTTTGGGCACTAATGGCTCAACTTGTTGTTGCTTTGTAACAACCTCCACCACCAATCGAGCCACCAAAGATGGAGGCAACTATGTTAATTTATGAAGAAATGGAACAATTTAGTGCAGAGAAACTCAGAGAAGTTGTAAAGGACATTCTCGATGAGCTTGCAAATTGTGATAGGGATGATTACTTTAAGGATCTGGAAGGTAGACTGAATGTGAATATTGACAAGGTAGCCTCTAATGAGGAAGCACAATAGCTCCCTGGGGACGAAGGAAATGACAAGTTGGATGAGCCTTATGAGGTAGAAATATCAGATTAGGAGATGGATGAAGAGCTGCCCCAACAACAGAGAGATGCAAGTAAAGAGGCTAACCCCGAGGAGCATCCCTCCAAAGAAGGGAAAATAGATACTGACACAGATGTGGAGATACTAGATGAACCTTTGCGAACTAGTTGAGATGAAGACCCGAGACAAGAAGAAATGTGGCCAAAGGAGGAAGTGCCTCCTGAGAAAGAGAAAGAGAAAGAAGAAGAAGAGAGAATTGGAGAAAAGGATGCCAATCCCAAGAAGAATGTCAAAGCTGAACATGAAGAAGATGAAGCGATGACTCCACAACAACAAGATATCACTAGGGAGAATATGGATTCTAACGAGCCAGATAAAGGGAAATCTATGCAGATAGAAGGTTCAGATGAGGAAGAAAAGGATGATGGAAGGATTCCGAGTGATGAGGAAGATGGGCCTCAAAGATGAAAAGAAAGAGAGGTGGGTGATCGTAAATCATTGAAACAAAAAATAGAGGTCCCTATGTGGTTAGAGGAGCAACTGAAGAAAAAGGATCCTATAGTTCTTGACCCAAAGCCCAACTAGAGGCTATCTTGGCTAGAGCTCAAATGAGGACTCATAAGGAAAAGAGGCCTAAGATTTGTTATCATATAACTGTCGATGCCTTTGGTTCTAAGACACTGCAAATTGCTAACTCGATAGTAGGAAAATATGCGAGCACTATTCAGGGGAAAGATTACCAAATATGTACTATTAATGTGGGTCCGATGACTCATGAGAAAAAAATGGATGATCTTTAGGGGTTGGTGTCCACCATCATACAACAAATGAATAAGAACAATCTACTAAGGGAGAGTTAAAGGCATAGGTGGAAGACCTCATTGCCTACATCCAACAATGGACATGAACGGAGGAAGAAACCCCAGTAAAATCATCGATGCCCACCCTCCTATCCAAAGAGGACATCAATAAAATGGAGAAACGAAAGAGTTGGACCAAGTCCATGACTAATTGGTTCAACAAAGTGATATCTAGCGGTGACATGGGAATTGGCCATGTAGTTACAATGTATAACGGATATAAAAACTTGTAAAAGAACATAGAGGGCATGATGAATACCTATAAATATTTCTTTGAGTTGTACATGATCACCTATCCTAAGTTGGAGGGTATCCTTAAGCTTTCCTGAGAAACCTGGGAAAAGGAGCTGGAACTGCAAATGGAAAATCATTAGCTAGTTGAGGCTTGGCTGATGAATTTTGATTATAGGAAGGAGGTTTTAGAAAAAGTCTTACATGATTTAGAACCTGTTCATGAATGGGCTGCAGAGCATTGGGTGGATAGCATAGAATATTTGAAGCTGATGACCTATTTTGAGTTGCCCACCTTGGAATTGGATCGAGAGGAAGTCAAGCCTTTGTTCTAGAAGAAAATGGAGCAAGGAGTTGGTGACACGCTACCACTAGATTTTATGGATTTTTCTTTCATTCAGATGAAGAAAATTATTGAGACCGCATCAAGTTTCGATGAGGGGTATGTTGAGGATCATCATGGAAAAAATAGGCCCTTAAGTGGCAATCAAAATTCAAAAAATCAGAGTTAGGCAACTTGACATAAAAATTTGAATAAGTTATCTATATTATTTCAAAAATATGTAAGAATAGAATTTATAGAAAATTGAATGTAATTTCTAAACTACTAGGTTTTTAAAAAAAATATAAAATCAATTTGGTGAAAATTTGAAATTTCAATGCAGTAGTACTTAAATTTTAGTGAAAAAATAAGAAGCAGGTGTCTGACTGACCACCCTAACCACAAAAAAATGATAATATTTTTTTATAATATTTTAGATATAACTAGAGGATTCATGTTTTGATGTGATGCATATTTTTTTGTATTTTTTTCCCAAGTAAATAATTAATTATGAATTTTTTATTAGAAATTTAAAAAAATATAAAAACTCGTATGTGTGACCACCTTAACTTGGTCAAAACTTCATGAAATTCATTTTTTTTTTAATCCTATAGTATGCAAAGCATAGAATGTGACGCATGTTTCAGATTCAAAAAATAAGATACGATTTGAAAGCTGTAGATGTTTTTCAATCAGCCTATCAATCAGGAATTTAGTTGTAATTCATATAGAAAATTAATAAAAAATATTTATTAAATTCAAAGTAAAGCATAATTTATATTGGTGGAAAGTTGAGAATTATCTCCTTTAAAAACCCTTTTCATTTCATCGATTTTGGGTAAAAAAAAGTCGTCAGCCACATGGGCCATCATATCACTTACATATCGCCACTTTTTGGCCCATCATGATCCCGCACATACCCTGAGAATCAAGAGTAAATCATTGAGATAGTCAAGAGGATGTCCTTCTAGATCCTCAAATCTGAGCTCTCCGACGATAAGAAGTTGCTCTCCATGATTGAAAAGTTTGTAAAGGCTAAAGAATACTTGCTGAAATAAGTGTAAAGGTTGGAATTCACTACAAGACAAAATAGACTACATGATGAAATAGGGAAAACGATAAAGGTCTATTTTATATTTTCATATATTTAGGGGTAGGTGAAACCCTAATGTGAAATGAATTTGATCCACACAATGTAAATGAATCTTGTCCATTCATTTTTCTTTTGGAAAAGTATAAATAGGGGCATCCTTTTATTTTCAAATAGAGAGATGAGTTGTTGTAAAGACATGCTACTACAAAATATATGAGAAAAGAATTGTTATGGATGGTTTCTTATGTATTTCTATCATGTGTGCATGATTATATCTCCAAGTAGTAAACTTTAGCTTTTTTGGTTTTACATTCTAAGTTACTTTTAGTTGTTAGTTTATGTCGTGCTTTAATTGTGAAGTATGCTACTGTTTCTGATGTCTTCCTAGCTCATACTTTTGGCTGTTTATTGATGATAAACTACTATGTAAAGTTAGTCTGAGCATTTCATATATTGTTTCATCTAAGTTCAATTGTTGTTCATGATTTGATGGTGAATGAACAATCTAAAAATCTACAATGACCCTTTGAAGACTGCACTAGTTTCATGAGACTATGAGCTTTCCTTGGTTAAGTGGAACTCAGTTTTGGGAAGTCTACCCACTATATCATCCTCCATTGTTATTGTTCATCATTAGTTACAGGTCTAGGAAAATTCTTACCCCTTCTCCCTTTTGACATTTCTTTGAAAATGAAGTAAGAGGCAAGTTCCAACATTGCAACAAAGCCATATTTGATGAGTAAGGAGAGTTTTAGTTTTCTTTCTTGAACTTGCAGCAACTATTCTTCATTTCCAAAATTTACAAAATTCCTTTTTTTGACCAAATTCCTTTCATCCTTAGCAAACCATAAATTCCCTTTGTGATTAACAGCAAATGACATCAACAATTGAGTTGTTTTTGCAAGTCATGACTTGACAACTGAGAGACCTTGGGGTGATTTCTAAAACTTAGTTGCAGAAATTACCTTTCAAGAGAGATACCATGCTGTCTATGTTGAGAAAGTGAAAAAACACCCATCAATAGATTCCTTGCATCATCCTTAAAAGGAAAACACAAGACCAACATGAAAGGAAAAGAAAAGGTAATGATAAATCTTTTAGGTCAACTTGGAAGAGACATAGGGTGTCTTGACGCCTTGCGTCATCCCCCAAAGGAAAACATAAGACAAAAAAAGATAAAGAATTTATGACATATAGAAGAATGTAGATACAAATAGAGGAATGCCACAAAGAGAGAGATACATTAAATAGAACAGTACGGGGAGATCACATTACACACATGCAATCACAAAAAATAAAATAATGCAAAACACTAGTAAAAAACATGTGATTCAACCATCCTGTAGGTCATCCACATCCCATTCTTGTTCAGTATATGCAGAATGTGGGAAACTATCCAAAGGGACAAAATCAAGTGTTGTACTAGGATAATCACCAATTTCAACATGTGGTGAATCACTTGGTTTAGGAGGATCATGACGGTTGTTATCATCTAAGCTCATAGAAGAGGAAAATAACAAATTCAACTTATTATGCACTTTATCATCAATTTTAGTGGTTTCTTCATCATCATCCAAGTTAATCATAGCATGAGGACGAATGATAATATCCACAGAATGTGTTGGTCTCTATTGTTTTGGTGATGGAGGAGACTCATCATTTATTGCTTCTGTGTAGTATGGATTTTGATTTTCTATGTTGTTCTCTTCATTCATCTTTCAAGAAATAGCAATATGTCTATACCTATGCTCTCTAGCATTTTGGTTTCTTTTATTACAGTTTTCAAGTGGCTCTTGTATAGGAGTGGGTTTTTCAACCATAGGTTCCTTTTCTTCTTGTGAGGGAAGAATAGAAGAAACCATGGAAGGTTGTTCAACCACTTTCTCTTTAGTTTTATAAATTTTATTAGGATTTGTATTAAGACTTGTTTGGTTCTCTCTTGGTATTTTGTAGGAAATAGGTGAGGGATTTTTTATGGATGGGTCTTGGTTAGTCGGAAGGGCTTTAAGCTCAATATTATTTTCTTCAAGGGGTGGAGGTTCAATCATGGGTGGAGGAAAATTTTCAAGGGATGATTTGGATATGCATTTTTCTTTTAAATTTTGGTAGGATAGGAAAAGGAATTCTTCATGGAGTCTTATAGGTTTCGTGGGCTCAGGCCAAAAATAGTCTAAGGAAAAATTTCCTTGGGAAGATAGAGGTGTAAAGCCACAATAGTTCACAGTGAATATTTCATTGCTGACTGGAAACTTTAAGCACTTATGGACAATGGATGGGACCATATTCATGGAGTGAATCCATTTGTAGCCTAACTTCACATGAAATTGATCCAAATTAGAGATGATAAAGAATGTTACATATAATTTCTTTGGCCCTACTTGTAAATGGAGTGTGATCGATCCCATCATAGCACGAGAAAAACCATCATGCATTTTAATCCACATTTTCTGTTTTTCATATCTATCTTGAGTAAGTTCATTGACATATAAGAGTTCCTCTATGATAATATTATCTCCATAGATAGAATCAATTAGAATCTCAAGAGTATGCTTTTCATTGATTCTTTCGGCTATGTAAAGAGGATCATCAGGTCCATTCTTGATTATTTCTTTTGAAGAGAAAGTAATATTAATAGGCATTCTGGTTTGTTGTTTATGAGGCTTGATTTCAATCACTCCTATCATTGTACTAATATGACTTTGGTCATTAGTATCCATAGGATTTTTTATCATTATCCATAAGATTTTTTTATCATTATCCACAGGATTTGGTTCATTATTGTTAATTTTATCATCATTCGTGTCAACGCTCATCACATCGGGATTAATTTCACTAGCCTTAACAAATGAAATATTGTGGTTAGGCATGGGATTGGTAAATATTTGCAAGTTATGGTTAGGAGGAGCTACAAATTTATTACCATTATCATTTACACCTCCAATTTGAATATGATTAGAATCAATGAGTTCTTGCACAAGATGTTTAAGATGCTTACAATGTTTTGTATCATGTCATTTTTGTTGGTGATAAGTACAATAGGTATTATGTCTAAAGCTCAGAGGTAACGACTTGCTAGGGCTGAGAGGTCAAACGAGAGGTAAGGTAAGCATGTTTTTATTTATGAGCCATGTCATGATATTTTGAAGTGTGTCGGGTAAGGGAGTAAATTTTCTTTGCAGATCCCCAAAGATAAAAGGATTACTCATCTTTATAACAGCTAATTGGGTATCAACTTGTTGGGTAGGTTGGGAGGTAGAATTTAGTTGAAGGAAACTTTTATTTTGTCAGGATGGGTATAAGTGGTTTTCTCTTCATGACTACCTACAAAATTTTGATAATCTCGAAGGGCAGTGCACAATTGCATGAAGGAAGGGAATTTCATCATGGTGATATTTTCTTGTATCTTTGTAAATTTTTTATAAACATCTTTTGAAGGTGAGGATTGAGAATCTTCACAATGATTTGGGAATAAAGCGATTGGTAACGTGAAATGAATTTTTCACCCTTATTTCATTTACATCTCATCAAATCAACTAATGTCATTTCAGGAACCATAAACACTTGGAAATGGTTAATAAAGGCTTCAAAAAGTTCATTAAATGAACAAATTGAGTTATTCGGTAATGTAGCAAACCAGTCCAAGGCAACATCTTTCAAGGATCAAGGAAAAATCTTAGCAATTTTTTTTTCCTCAAGGATAAAGTCACTACATAAAGTAGTAAAGGAATTGCCGTGATCAGTAGGATCTCCATTTCCTCCACATTTCTCAAAATAAGGGATCTCTATACCTTGTGGCACTAGAGTTCTTAATATCTCTAAAGATAGTGGGTTGCTTCTGACATCATATGAAGGTGGACCATTTTGATTTTGATTTATGGTGGAAACTTGATGTTGAATGGATGAAAGGATTTGTAAAAGGTTATTAATTTTAGGGTCATTATTTGTGGTTTGGGATGGAGGTGAATATGGTGGTGATGTGTATGTGTTGGAAGGACAAGTGAATGGATAGTTTGTGGGAGGAGATATAAGGTTAGATGCCACATAGGTATAAGGAGCACTAGTGGAAAAATTTGAGGTAGGAAGGATATTTATAGTTGGTTGCATCATTATGGTCACTTGACGATTGGTATAGGTGGGAATGGAGGTTATGGTTGAATGGGGAGGAATTTGAATTCCTCCTTGGTTTTGCACATTGTTTGAAGTTTGAGCACCATTGATGGTGGAAGGAAGGTTTTTAACAAATATTTGAGCTATACTACACACAAATTCTAGTCCTTCATCACTTTCCATCATGCGGTGAATACTATCTATGGAAGGTATAACAATGCTGGAAATGTTTTTAGTTCTCACTCTATCTTGTAAATGGGCTAGGTATTCATGCATTTTCATTATGTTTTCTTGAGGGATAAAATCAAACATTGTTTGAACACTTGGCATAGCATTTGTAGGTAAGGTAGGCATAGAAAAAGGGTTATCAAAGGTATGGTCCATACCTAGTGAACTAGTACCAACACTAGAAGTAAGAGAGCTAGATAACCCAAGATCCACAACGAGTGTTTTATCATGGGATGTCATGAGTCTTGCACTTCCTCTAACCATAGTATTAGTAGTAGGAAACCAAGTAGTACATCTCATGCAAGGGAAACACCAAAGAAATTGCAATGAACACAATATCATATTCTTATAATTACACTTGAAATAAAAGAAATTGAAATAAAAATAATTTTGCAAATGGTAACAAAAAACTAAAAGAAGTAAATAGAAGCAAAAAACAATAGATTCAAACCCTAAAACCTACAACTTTAGATTCCATAGGGACTAAGATAGCAGTAAGGGTATCTTTGTCCTTCTGATGAAATTTTGAAGTTCCAGAAACTAAAACAGAAAGCAAACAATACAGACAGGGTTTCTAAGCCAAAAACCCACAGAGGGACTAAGATGCTAGTAAGGGCATTTTAGTCCCAGTAATTGTTTTTTTAGAAAATAAACAAAATTTGTGTTGTTAATAGTGTTCCCAGGTCGCCTACTTAGGGACTCGGTGTTTAGAAATAAAAAATTGTGCAAATGAATGCATGAAAAAGTGACTAATGATAAGTAATTGAATGCAAGGTTGGATGTAATTTTTCAATTTTGAATGTAATAACAATGTTCCTAAATGCAATTAGGATGATTGAAAATCCACTTTCTAGTTTTCCAATAAGATAAGATGATGCAAGAAAGCAAAAATGCAACATATATGCACTTTCACTAATCCAAATGTGAGAAATCCTAGATGCACTTTCACTAATGCAAGATGCAATACAAGAATGAATGCCACCTAGATCTAGGGCCTTAGTGAACTCCAAATTAGAAAAATGAATGTCTAGAATATTGGGTTCACCAAAATGAACTGTTTGGAAAAATGATTTGGAAAAAAGGGGACTCACAATACAAGAAAGGAATCCCTAATCCTTGATTTTTCCTTATAGGGGAATGGTTCGTTCAAGGAAACCTAGGATCCAAAATTGGATTGACTATCAACACAAAGGTGAGACAATTCTCAACAAGGGAGACCTAGGAATATTCGTTAGGCTTTGAAGGGTTCACCACCAAGCAAAATCTTGGAAAAGACAACTTAACATTCAACTCACAAAACCTAGTAATGCAAGCCAAATAATGAGTGAAAATGAAAAAATAAAGTAACAACAAGTTAGGATGTATGTACCTAGGAAGTTTGGAAATGTGATAAGGATTTTGGAAATGAAAAAATGCTGTCAAAATATGCTAAGGAGGAAAAATATGCCCTTACTATTGTCTTAGTACCGCTGCTATTTTTTGGGGCACATGTGGAATCTTCAGATGTCAAAACAAAATCTCAAAGAATCTCTAGAAAATACTAGTTTGAGGACTAAGATGCCCTTAATGTTGACTTAGTCCTGATCGGAATTTCTACAACTTCAAAAGGTGATCCTAAGGTCCAATGTTTGCACTTCCTTATTCTCAAATCTTTGATCTTGAAACTTCCAAATCTAGCCTGTAGGTGACTTTCTGTGAAAATGACAACTTTGCAACTTTACAAATTTTCACTTCAAATGATCTTGAACCTGAATATGCAAACACAAACTTGTTGATTGTTAGTAATGAGGGTTTTCCTTGGTCAAACCTCTTGTTGGTAATGAAACCTTGGAATGAAATGAAATAATGAAGGGAAATGATGAATGGACAAAGTGCTATGTTGCAACTCACCAAACCCTTGTCATGAAATCTATAAACTTGTGTGAGGTGGCTAACTTGAATGTAGATCTTGAATCAAATGAATGCTTGATAGATCTTGACATGAATTTCTTGCTTGAATCAAAATCCTACATCACAAATGTCAGCTCAAAAACACACATGATGCAAGAATATCTTTGACATGATGCTTGAATCTTGATGATGGATCCAAAAGCTTGATGAATTGTTGTTGAATGCTCTCGTGAACTCAATTTTCTATAAGGATGAATACTTGAATGTTTGGTGGGAGAAAATGAGTCAAATAAACTTGTATTTATACTTATCCATTCTTAATATCCCGAAATTACACCACAACAAGCTGACATATGAATTCATTAATTAAAGGAGGCTAAATCCTGCCAAGATTTGAAATTAAATCCAAAAAATAACCTAAGGGGGACTAAGACGCCCTAGGTGGCATCTTAGTCCCGAGGCTTGAAACTTGAGGCATAGACTCCAAAAAGGGTGCCTTTTAAGATTCTTTTGAAAAGAGGATCCCAAGACCTTTGGAGGACAAAGACGCACTAGGTGGCATCTTAGTTCTAGTCCAAAAATTAAGGACACAACTAAAATCATTAAATTATCATTTATCCTTTGATGTTTGTTAGGATTAGCCATAAAAATATATAATTTATTAGGCTTGTGGATGCAAAATAGGACCAATTAAGGCATAAATAAGGATAAACAAAGCAATGCGGCCCCAAAAAAGTGTGAAAATGAAAGGGTATGCATTTTCCTACACTACACCCCTGACTTCTACTGGAGATACTCAAAAGTATCCTTTGAAAGTGCCTTGGTGAAGACATCTACAATTTGATTTTTGGTAGCCACATACTCTAATATGACTCCCTATTCTGCAACTTTCTCTCTTAGAAAATGATATCGGATAGAAAGGTTTTTTCTTCTTGAATGCATTACTAGATTCTTGAAAAAAGTAATAGCACTTAGAGAATTTTTTTAATCCTTTTTATACCAAAGACCATAATCCGAAGTACCCTTCAATTACTTAAAAATCCTTTTCACAAATGTTTCATGAGATTGCTTAGGATTGTCTTGAAACTGTGCAACCAAACATACCACATGCATGATATCAAGTCTAGGAGTAGTTTAGTAATCCTCCAATCATAGACCTATAGAGAGTTTGATCAACCTTCGAAGACTCATCAGAAAGACAACTCACCATTGATCATAGACATCTCAAATTCTTTCTACATCTCTTTTGCAAATTTATTGCACATACCATCTTCTTCATTGAAAATATGATATCATCAACATAAAAAACCACAATCAACAACTTGTCTTGCTAGGATTTAATGTAATGATTATTTTCTATGGTACCCTTTTTGAATCTATGCAGAAGTAAATAATTATCTAGTCGAGCATATCAAAATCTAGGAGCTTTCTTGAGACCATACAAAACTTTCTTGAGTTTGTAAACCATATCCAAATCTTTTGATAACTAGAAACCATCTGGTTTCTCAATGCATACCTCCTCCTCTAGATAACCATTTAGAAAAGTTAACTTGACATCCATTTGATATAGGTTGAAGTTATTATGAGAAACAAAAGCAAGAAACATCCTTATTTCTAGATTTAGGCTACCAGAGAAAAATTCTCGGGTTAGTGTAGGATCATGGGGGTCCAAACTAAGCCCTTAAGTGGCAATGAAAATTCTAAAAAATAGAGGAAAAATGACTTTAAAAATTGAATAGGCTATCAACATAATTTGAAAAATATGTAAGATATGAATTTGTAGAAAATTTAATTTAGATTCTAAGATACTAGTCCTCTTTTGCAAAAAAAAAAATCCATTGGGTGAAATTTTGAAATTTCATTGCAGTAGTGTAGTGTAGAAAAAAGTATCCCTTTTTCACACTTAATTTGTGAATGAATAATTAATAATAAAATGAGCTTAATGATTCCTTAATTTAGTGTTGTAATATTTATTTTACATATTCACATTTAGTTTAGGGCCTTGTAATTAAAATCGACTTAATTGTGCCTTATTTTTGGTGTTGTAAGGTGTACCATTACACTTTTGTACTAACCTAGTGCTTTATTAATTAATTAAGTTTAATTATGCCTTAATTGGCCACTTTAATTCAAATCCAAGCCTAATTAATTGTATTTTCCAAAGGATACAACCCGACATTCATTAATGATATAACATAACACTCATCCTTGAAGAATGTGTTTCCTAGGTAAGTGGCCTAGGACCTATTCACCATAGGGCGAATGTGTCCTCACTTAGACCTAGGACCCTAATTTAAAATATGTTTTTGGTAGTTTTTCAGTGATTTCAAAAGTGTTTTCACATGTCAACTTGTGATATTTGAATTTCGAGAATTAATGTTAAGATATGTATAAATAAGAGGGCATTTCACTATGTTTCACCTAGAATTTAAAAAGAGAGCATTGCTATAGAAATTTTATGAGATAAATAGCATTACAAGAGCATTGTAAATTTTTTTTAAAGGAATTCAAGGGTAGATTTGTAGAAGATTCATTGCAGCAAACAAGGTTCTATCATCATTTCAAAGTCATATTGCATCATGCATGTCGTTTGTGCTAATATGGTGATGTAGTGTTCAAGATCTATTTAAGAATTCAAAGGCATTGTTTCTAATCAAGTTTCATGATCAAGATCCACATCCATTGAGGCTAATTCATGCAAGTTGCAAATCTACAATTCAAGGTTCAAAAAAAGGTTTGGTGAGTTGTGACATTGCTTGTTCATTCATCATTCCTTCATGCTATTTTGTTTAATTTCAAGGTTTAATTACAAAAATTGGGTTTGACGAAGGAAATCCCCCATTCACCTAACAAACAACATTTTTCTCTATTTATAGAAAAGATAAAAAAATGGCTCCGTCAAGCGGGAAGCGGTCTGGAGTGGGCGTTTCAAATTTTTCTGAGGGAGTGGAAGCTGGGGATTCCGACGACGATGAGGATACTAATTGGTGTTTGCAGATCGATGGTTGGGTGGTGGGTGTTCATTGGGGAAGGTTTTCTGTCCCTGGTGACCTCTCTGGTGTTATCGATCGACTGCTTGTGGTGGCTCCTGCTTTTGGGAGGGATGGGTTGTGGTGTGCCCTTTAGGCCTGGGTTGTCTCTGGCCTAGGCGTCTCTGTGCTTCCTGCCGCGCATATGGTGAGTAGTTTGCTGCTCTTTGAGATCCCTCTTTTTGTTGTAGTGTTGGCATCCTCTATTTTTCGGGGGTCATAGACTTCTCCCTGCTTGGAGTTTGTGTTCTGTATGGGTTTGGAGGCCTCTTGGTATTGTGGTGCTTTGTTGGAGCCTCTCCTGGACCTAGTTTTGTGGCTTTGGTTCTTGAGGGCTTCCTTGACTGTTATCTTCTTTTGTTTTGTCCTATGGAGCTCTTTCTCCTCAGGGATTGGTTGTCGGGTGGCCTGTGTGTTGAGGTCACTTCGGTGTTGGAATATGCTAAATCTTTGTCTTTGCATATTCCTTTCTGGGTTATCGAAGCTGCTATTTTTCTTTCGGCGATGTGGGTGTCCGTGCTTGGCACTATTTCTTTTCATCTTAGTTATGTGGTCTGGATGGTTTCAGGAGGTGCTACTTTTCAGTGGTCTCCTTTGCTGCTTTGGGTTATGAAAGTTGTCCGTGACTTTGTTAGATGTAGAGTTGGCTACTACAGAGGTGGTGGTCACTCAAACTCTTTAGGGGTCTGGTTATGGTTCAAATCTTTGCCTGTGTTTGTGAATGGTAGTTGGTTTGTTTGGTTGGCTTGGTTGTTGCCCGAGGTTGTTGTTCTACTGGGCCTGAAGGTTTGTGTGACCTCCTCTTGGTTGTTTCAGGGGAGACGGGGGTTTACCGCTTGTGTTGTGCAGATTGGTTGGTGTTGGTGTTATTGTATTGCTAGTCCCTTGCTACAATCTTGTTTGATGTAGTGGGGTTTTTGCTGTTGGAGGAATGGTTCATTGCGGGTTTTGTGCTTCTAGGGGTCTGCTACCTATGTGGTGCATATTGGCCTGGGCTGGTGGGTTGGAGATGCTGGTTTTTTGCCGCAATTGTGTTTGATGGGGAGTAGCTTTTGTGCTCCTCTGGGAGTTTTGTTCTCTCTCACAACCCTGGTGGGGTTGAGGCATAAGAGCATTGTTGATGCTGGTTCTGTTCTCACTTTCTTTCTGGTTCCTTGTGTTCTTCCTATTGAGGTGGAGGCGGGGGTTCTGGTTGAAAGTCTTGTTCTCCTTTTGAGTCCACATTTTTTGGCTCCTTTAGAGGTGGAGTTTGCTCCTGTTCATGGTGGAGGTTGTGGACTTGGAGAGGTTGAGCCTGCTCCTATAGAGGTGGAGTTCGATTCAGTTGTTGGAGTTTGCAGTTGCTGTAAGGGGCTATTTCTGTCTTTGGCTATGGTTTGCCTTCAAAATCTTCTATTGAGGTGGAGTGTGTTGGGGGTGCTGGAATGGTGGCCTTGGTACTTAAACATTTACTCACTCTTCCTGTCACCTATTGAGATGGAGATAGGGGCTGCTGTGAGGGTTACCTTCATGGGTGATTGGCAAAAGATTAGCTGCAGACCTTCTGATGATGGTGGGGTGTGGCTTGGTCCTATTGAGGTGGATTTGGTGTTTTTCTTGGCTCTTTTTGTGTTTCTGGAAGTTTTGTTGTAGTTCGTCTGTTGCAGGTTTGTGGTTGATCGGTTGCTGTCCATCTACTATAGATAGCTAGTGGCTTTGCCTCTAGCAATTTTTTGAAACTATTGTGTTATGGGTTGTTTTTGGCTCAGGGCCTTTACTGTTTCTATCATAGGACTGTTGTTTGTCCTAAGGGTTATGTTGATCTTGGCTCTAGTACTAGGAATGAGTTATTTAGCTGGTCTTAGACTTGGGACTGCTATTGGCTCTAAGTGTGCTGTCACTCCTGGTTATCTGATGACCAGGTGTTGTTAGGTTCTGCTGTGTCTCTGCAGTGTGTTCGTTGGTGCTGTCTTAGCTCTGTAAAAAGGTTCTTGGTCCTTTCAAAACATTTCTTGTCCTTCTTGGCCCTTGCAGCTCGTTGTGTAAAGGGTACAATGCCTTGTAAATGCTGCTTAACTTTTCAAAAACATTTTTCTCTATTTGTGGAACTCTCATTTGGAAATCAGACTAATCACTGTGCAGAGGTGGAGGCTACGTTTACAAGAATAAAATTTGTTGTGGACAAGGGATATACCAAATTATGGGTTGAAGGTGATTCTTTAAACATAGTTACTTATCTACGCGACACCCATATGTTGAGTTGGAATGTGGAGCAATTAATTAAAGATAGTATAATGATGTTAATTCCTTTCGAAGAGATCCACATATCTCACATCTTCTGAGAGGGGAACTCATTGGCATATTTTTTTGCCAATGAGGCTATCAGATTAAATGAGTTTCATGTGTGGGAGGAGGGATCGATCATTCCCAAGAAATCCACAAGATTAATGAGAAATGATGGCATGGGATGAGATTATGTGGTGGTGAAATTTAAGACTAAGTACCTTATTTCAACTCACACACTTTGTGGGTTTCATTCGGATTGCTGGAATTCATTTGAGTGATTTTAACAAGGGTTTACCTCTTCTGGTGTTTGAAGAAATAGGTGGTGACAGAAGTAGAATTGATCTGCACACTTGCGCGGGTCTGAGGAAGAAAATGAAACTATGGAAGATTTTGCATCACGAGAATTTTACATCGTTTCTAGAAAGATTGCTTGGGCATGACCTAAATGCCTCGATGGAATTTGTTTCCTGCTGGCATAACCTTAAGCTTTAGATAAAGGGTCTGGAAGTGGAGGTGAATGAGGAGTTGATAGCTTCTATGACGGGTATGTCGATGGTTGGCCATACATTTTACAAGGACAAGAAGAGTAAGGAGGATGCGATGGCCTAGTTTTTCAAAGATGACGAGAGGAAGAATTTGATTAATATGGAGAGATGGGGCTATGAGTTCAAGTCTCTCAAGAATATTGGGGCAGAGGTGGTTGAGATAATAATTCATTTTTTGAAATTGGAAGGTAGGTTTACTGCTTTTTTGGGTCACCATTTCACTCTCTTAAATCACTTTAGACATAGATTGTTTGTTTCATTTCTATTTTTTCTGCTATCATCCATGCAGATTTCAGTGTAGGCACATTTAAAAAATAGGAAGGCTCTAATCCTCCATGATGGTCTCATCCTTTTAATCATGGAGCATGTTAAGTCCCTTCTCCTCGCCCTCGCTATTATTGGTACATAGAATACTTTGAGTGATGGGTCTAATTCTTTTGGTTTGAATACCAATAATGTCTAAGATGAAGAGTGGGAAGAAAAGGATGAGGAGGGTTCTCCATCTCCTGAGGCCACCTCCTTGGAAAAAATGAAGAAGGGTAGCCTTAAAAATAGTTGTGCTCCTAAGATCCTTACTCTCTCTAATAGCAAGGATATGAAGGTGAGTTTGGATGATTCCTCTCCCAGGAAGGTGGACCTAGCTATTGGCTAGGTTGAAATTGATGATGGAGTAAAGAAGGAGGGTTTCCAGGAGAATGCGCTAGTCTCAAAAGCCAAGGACTAGCCAAGGAGGTCATCCAAACACATTGCTAAGCTGAAAACCCAGGTCTTGAATGTTCTTGCTAAGGATGCCAAGGTGCCAGATGAGAAGGCTTATGGTGAAAAGGTGGAGGATATTGAGGAATCGCCAGTTCAGAACTTAACCAATGATTCTCTTCAGGTTGAAAATAAGGGTCAAGTTGAGGAAGACTCTGAGAAGATGAATTCTAAATTAGAACCCCTAAAGGTAGATCCCCTCTCTGAGGACTTTTCTTATTTAAATGATGAGTCTCCCTCAATGTTTGAGCTATTGGACATGACAAGGGCTAGGGCCACTGGAACTTTTAAATTAGCTAAGTGGAATCTTCAAGAGTTCAATAAATTTACCATTAAAACTAGGGGTTTGAAGGAGAACTTGAAGAATGTGCCGAAAAGCTCAGTGTCGTACATTCTAATTGATAGAATTGTGGACCTAGATGGTTTGTTCTAGGATTTCAAATATTTGTGTGATGATTGGTTGGCTGGGTTGGAAGCCAAGGTTGTGGGCACCAATGTAGGCATTAAGAATTTACTACATGCATGTCGTATTTTTGTTAAAAATAGTACAGACTCCTTGGAAGTCCTATTCAAAAAGATTAGCAAATTAAGCAAGGATCAATTATACTTCTTTGAATTAATGGAGGAGCATGCGGCTAAGGGTAAAGGAAAAAGGGAGCAAAAGATGACACCAAAGGCCCTGTTGCTAAAGGATCAGCTGATTGGAAAATATTCTTTGAAGATGAGAAGAAAGAGCTTCTGGATATGATTGATCTACACAAGAGCCACGAGCTCGAGGTGGAAAACATCGTAAGTAGTATGAAATAGTGCTCGGTTCTCTTGTTCTACTATTTTATTTTTGCTAGGTCTTGGTAGTATTTTTGTTGTTTTGCTATTTTTTTTGCTATTGAGTGTTGTTTTGGTTTACTATTTAATATTTTGATCAACACTCTATATGTCTTTTTTACTTAGTGATGGTCTGCTTCTGGTATCTTTAGGCCTATATTCTTAGCAACATTTTGTATCTCATGTTCTAAAGGGTTTTGGGTCCCTTCAAAACCCATTTTTCCTATATAATTAAAAAATTTTTCTTTGTTTGATGTGTGATTGCATATTTTAGGTGGAAGATCCTTTGAAGAGAAAAAATGAAGAAAGTTGTAAAATTGTCAAAGTTGCAAGGAAATTTGTCATTTCATATAAACTCTTCTATAGTATTTATTTCCAGCTGTTCCATAGTGAAAATTGAGATTTTGGGAGTGCAGACACAATAGAAGAGAACCCATAAAGGATTTTTGCAGATCCCTAGCCAGGACCCATTCACCATAGGGAAAATGAGCTATTAGTGAGCTTCAAAAAGGAACTCTTGGTGACTCGTACACATGCTTCTTCCATTGCCAGATCTTCCTTTCAATTGTTGTTTCCATTAGTTTTTGGTAAATTATTTCATTTGTATTTTATAGCTTGCATTTTGGAATTTGTTTGATGATTTTAATCTTTCTCCCTAAAGTGTTATTTAACTAATACCCCTATCCTTGCATAGAGAGGTAATTTTCTAATCCATTTCTTGATTTGACTCAGCTTTTGGTTATTGTTCATCTCATTGTTTGGATCTCATTTCCTTGAATGAAATTAGAGAAATATGTCATTTCTTATCAATCCATTTTGGGGGGTCACATTCCCCCTTTTAGATAACACCTATTTTGTTTCATTTTGGTGAACCTAAGTTTTATCATTACATTTTTGGATTTTGGAGTCCTTTTTCACCCTAGATTTAGATCTTACATTCAATTGCATCTCTTTGCATTGAATTGAGTCTCATTTAGGGTATTTAGTTTGCATTTAACCTTGCATTTAATTTAGGGTTTTAGGATTGCATATTTGCATTCTTTAAATCTGAAAAATACAAAAAAATTGTCATTTTACAAGCTAATTACATAGTATTGCATTATCCTTCATTGGAATTTGAAAATTGAAACAAAATTGTATATCAAACTAGGTTTTCTAGGTTATCATTTTGTCGCATTTTACACTTGCATTCAACATTAAATTAATAGAAAAATCAAACTGTAACCTGATGTTTCAAATCAAAATCTGGAAACCATTGAAATTAACTTAGAAATATGTAAACAAACTTTTAAAAACCCTAGCCTAGGACCCATTCACCCTAGGGTGAATGAGTCCATGATCAGGGTCATTTCCTATTTTTTTGGGAATTAAAAAATTCATTTCTTCATTTTTGTTTTTTGTTCTCAGATCTTTGTTTCTATTTACAAAATTTCTATTTCTTCAATTTGGTCATATTTAGCTTCAAAGAAATTATCTTGTTTAGAATCTAAAAATTGCATTTACATAGTGCATTCTAGGTCATTGCATTGCATTTCACCCTCTTTAGCTTTTGGGTTTACATTAAGTTTGTGAAACTTGCATGAGCTTTACAAGTTGGTGTCCTATTAGCAATACTATTGTGAGATGTGGTTCGATATTCATGTCATCGTACGATACACCATTCGTTGTGGATCTTGGGTTTTCCAACGCTTTCACTAATAGTGTTTTTAATGAACCCTCTATGGATCATAGCCTGCATGCCTCATTTCCAATGACTTCCTTACCTACAACCAATGTGCATGATGTTGCTCATGTCTTGCAAGAAAACATAAGAAAACTAGATGAAGGCATAAAAAAGTTACAAGACTTTGTGCATAATGAAAAAATTGACACTAATATCATTCCTACTTTAGATAATCTAAGGAAAATTATTTAAACTGAACATGGAATAGAGATTATGTGAGATCTAGATTATCTTGTTAATAATAACATCCCTACCATGACTAGTTATGCTCAAGCTTTGGGGTACACTCAAATCCAAGGTGGAAATTCCATTCCTCCTTCCACAAACCTCATCTCTATTCCTACATACATTAGTACTCATGTTACCACATCCATTCATCCTACTGGTAATTTCAATACTTCCCTAGGTGTTTCTACTGGGAATCCTTCTAGCTTTGTCCATTCAAATCTCATATCTCCTCAACCATCTCCCCTTACAAATGTACAATTCACTTTCCCTCCAAAAAGCATACACCAATCCACCTTATTCCCCTCCATCTCATAATACCAAAAATGATCCCATCCTTAACATACTTTTACAAAACATGTCATCCCTTCAAAAAAAAAATCACCACCCTAAATAAAAAAAACAATGGCAAAACTTCACAATACATCAAAACCAATCTGTTATCTCTAGAGATACTAAAAACACAAATTCCACAATGTATAGAAGTTCCTAGATTTGAGAAATATGGTGGGAAAGGAGATCCCACTAGTCATGTTTCTTCTTACACAACCTTATGTAGTGACTTCATTTTTAAAAATAAACTCTTGGCTAAGCTATTTCCTAGATCCTTGAAAGATATAACTTTAGAATGGTTTTTCTCCTTATCAAATAATTCAATTCATTTATTCAATGAACTTATTGATGCATTTTACAACTGTAGACATCTAAATTTGACCACTTATATTTGGCCAAATTTACCCTTTCCGTCTAAATATTCTCTTATCCACTTTAGTTAAATAATGTTACTATTATTTAATTAATACCCCTAAAGTCTTCTAGATCCTAGGGTATTTAGTTAAATAATTAACTACTTTACCCCCTTTATCCCTTTCTTCCAAGGAATTAAATAAATAACCCACTTATTTAATTCCCTTTATGTCTCATCCACACTTAATCCTAATTCATTTCCTAATACCATCATTAGGGATGTGACACATCCCTAATCCATGATTAAGATGTGTCACATTCTCCAAATTTTGCAAGTTGGCTCCTAATCATCATTAACCACCTAACCCTCTTCTAATATTTCACCACTAGTCTAATCAGTCCTTTAGTCAACTCTTCCCACATCCCAATGAAATTTTATTCTTACAACACCCTTAATGGAATTTTTAATTCCATTTACAATCCCTATGTCCTTTCCAATGGAATTTTAAATTCCACTTATTCCCCCCATGCATTTCTCTTCCCCATGACCTCTCATAGGTCACATCAAGCACATGGGACAAAGACCTCCTTTAGGAGGACTTTGTCTTATCCATTGGTTTCTTCCAAGCATGTGAATAAAAAATTAACTTTTATTTCTCAAACACCATCTCAAATCCCCATGGTGAAAAGAGCGAACTTTCTAAAAGTCCTCACTTGTCACTTTCGACCCCACTATGGGGCCAAGGAATACCTTTTTGAGAAAATCCTCTCCCATCCCAAGGTACTTGCAAGTACCTTGAGACCACATGGCCTTTTTCATGTCACCTTGTATTTTTTCCATCTCACCCTCCACATGGCAAGATGTGAGGGCTTGTGAGTCATCAACTCACCATAGCCCTTCATCTTGTCCATGATTGATCAATCTCAACTATCCATTTTTATTTTAATGGAGAGCTTTGGCATCAAGTTAAAGGTTAAGGATTTTGAAGCCATTATTGCAACATTTAAGCCATTTACATCCACTCACTATCATCAACTAATACACTCACCTTCATTATTGGAAGCTTACCATCAAGGAGCATACATCAAGAACATCATCAAGGGTCAACAATTTCAACAAGCTAAACAAGCAAAAAGGTATAATCATTATTGTTGTTTTTGTTATTATTTGGTTAGTTTCAACTAGGCCTAATCTTTGAGGTGTTGTTGTGTTTCTTTTGTCTTGCATTCTTTTGTTTTACACTTGAGAGTAGGGGATTTTCACTGCACACATTTCTGGCACGCCCGGTGGGACCCACGTCATGGGTCTATCACTTTTACGTTTTCTATTTTTTAAAATTTTGCAAGTTCAGGAACACAGAGGTGACTAAGCCCTGAAAGGGGTGACTCCGCCCACAAATGGGCGACCTCGCCCACAAATAGGCGACCCCGCCCATAAAGGGGCAACCTCACCAAAACTCCAATTTTTTTCAGTTTCTATTTTTCTATGTTTCTAACTATTTTGTAGGTTCAGGTCCACGAACAGGCGACCTCACCCAAAAAGGAGCAACCCCGCCCATAAAGGGGCGACCCTGCCCAAAACCTTGATTTTTTTGCTTTCTATTTTTTTGTGTTTCTAACTATTTCTGCAGATTCTGGACAAATAGGTGGCCCTACCCAAAAATAGGCGACCTTGCCCTATGAGCTGGTTGTGCCCAAAACATAGAGGCGGCACACCCAAAACAAAGAAAAAATAGGTAAATAGACAGTAAGTTTGTCATTCCAAAATTCAGTTTATGGTTGTTTTTCACTGTTTATGACCTGCTAATGTGTTTTTATTTGTGAGTGCTATTTTGTTACTAGCAGTTGTGTAGCTTGATTGTTGAAGATAATAAAAAACAAAACTACTAACACATCTATTGTAGGAGGAAACAATTTGTTTCTTTTCTAGTTAACTTGTCATTTCCATTTTTAACTAGGAACATAGACTTAATTAGGAGGGGTCAATAAACTTATTTGTTGTGCTTGTTTAAGTGGGATATTGATGTATCCAATCCCCTTATGCCATTTGGCGATCCTGGGTGAAGAGAAATAATAGGACCCACTTAAGTCTTTTTACCCATTTTTAATTTTCTTAGCAGGACCTACTTGGGGATTTCATCATCCCAAAGGATGATCCTAACCACATGTTACTAGTGGGGTATATAAAGGGGGGACGTGAAAGCTATACCTCAATCTAGTCATCTCATGTCTGGAGGAGCATCAAAGCTAGGGTGATACTTAGACAAGACGTGAAGAGTTGGTCCGAGCTCCTAGTACCTCATAGGTTGCTTCTGACTCACGCCTATAGATGGGCTGGTGTTCATGGTTGTGCTCCATGTACCATGCGTATATCGAGGATTCCCATAGTTTCCTTGTTCAACCTAGATAGAGGACCATCTTGACCATACCCTTAACACTAAACATAGCCTTATGCTGTCTAAATTGTCTTCTTGTGCAAAACTAGTGTTTATTAGTCAGTCTTGGCCTTTTGCTTGTCGTTTTTGTCCTTTTCCTTAGCTATTTTTGCCAAAGTTAAGTTCAGACCAACACACAAAGGTGACCCTACCCTAAAAGGGTTGACCCCGCCCTTGAACAGGTGACCTTGCCCTTCCTATTTCAGTCGCTTTCACCCGGACCAAGTCAAAATTCACCAACTTTCCCAAAATAGGCGACCTTGCCCTCAAAGGAGTGACCTTTCCCTTAAAGGAGAGACCCTACACCCCTTGTCTCAACTATTGTTTATCTTTTCCAAGTCAATGTTTTGACAGTTTTTCCCGTATGGGCGACCTTGTCCCTTGTTTGGGCGATCCTGCCCATGTTTGGGTGACCTTTCCCTCTAAACGGGTGGCCCTGCCCTAAAAGGGGTGACCCTGCCCTCCAAACAACCATTTTCAGCTTCTGTTCACTGGCCGCTACCCCATTTCAGATACCTATTTTCTAGTTTCGAGTATTGTTCCATCATTCCGAGTAGTCGTTCAACCATTCCGGCCATCCATCTAGCCATTAGATATCCGTTTGCCTATTCTGAACATTGTTCCCTCATTTTGACCATCTGTTTTTCCACTTCGAGAACATGTTCACCCATTCTGGGAACCCGTTCACCCATTCCAGGAACCCATTTTCTCGTTCCAAGTGTTGTTCCTTCGTCTTGTGCATCCGTTCACCCATTTCAAGTGATCGTGCGCTCGTTCTGTGCATCTGTTTGCCTATATTAAAAGTCCATTCACCCCATTTATCGATATCACTTGATTTTTTTTTAGACTAAGTCAAATCCAAAAACTGTTTAGACGACCCTACCCCAGGATAGGTGACCCTACCCTAGAATAGGTGACCCTGCCCCGACAGGCGACCTTGCCCTGTCGTGACAGGTGACCCTCCCTTGCCAGAACAGACGACCCTGCCCTGCCCTGACAGGCGACCCTACCCTAATAGGAAATATTTCCCTACTAGAATAGGTGAACCTACCCTGATAGGCGACCTTTCCCTAGCATACAATTGACCTGGCTCCGAACAAAAGGGTGAATCCATCTTTTCTTCTTCATCTGGAGCCCCATTCGGGTTTGTTTTAGTGTCCGTTTAGCTACTTTCTGCCTTGTTCATCACATCTAAAGAGTCAATCCTTCATACCACAATTATCCTACATCTTCCTCAGTCCAAAATCATCATCCGATCATTCCTCCACATCCTATCCATCCCCAAACCATGTAGTTTTCAAAAAAATAAATGAGGAATTTATTTACCCCAACTTGTTGGGGTCATAACTTTCTACTCGGTGCTCAGAATTCAGAACCGTTTACACCGTCGGAAAGGTCTCCTAGAGTACTAATTCAGTATCTAAAATAGAGTGCCTTTGAAAATCCAATTTTATCAACCGACACAAGGTTCAACCCCAAATTCCGCTCTGAAGACCTTTGAAAATGTGATTTACTATGACATAGAAAAAACTGATTTTTTTTGAAAATTAAAATTTTTAGTTTTTCTCAATCCTGTCACTCCTGGACCTTTTCAGACCATAATATGAGCTTCAATCTAGTCCTAATCTAAACTTTAATCCCATCATCTAAATCTGTGCTTAACCTGAATCCCAATCCGATCTTTAGTCCATCCACACTTAAGATCCTCTGATATCGAAACAAATCTTATGATCTCTTCTTCCTTCTTCTTCCAATCCATCCTATTTATCATCTTTTCAATCTGTATCCACTTCATCTAACGCCATAAATCCTTATTCTCCTCCCACACAACCAATAATAGTAGTCAAAGGGAATCCCAACTATGTTGATGACGATAACGAAAGTCTTGTTGATGAAGAAGAGTGTAATATATATCCCCTTGATGCTATTATCGCTAGAAAGTTTTTTCCAATCACCTTTCAAAATCCAACCACTCCTTCAAACTATCCCTCCATATCTTCATCTGCCTCTAATAACAGTCCTTATGCAACCCTTGACAAGGGATATCCAGTATCCTCACCATCGACATATTCATCATGTCCTCCCTCTCAACCTCTATCCTATCCAAAATCCATGTCCTCCTATAGTAATCCACCCTCCCCATACTCCTATCCTTATCATCATCAACAATCCCAATACCTCTACCTTAATCACACATCCCAATCTTCCCATCCTAATCTAACACTCATGCCTTCCTATCATAATCCGCCATCCCAATATTCCTCTTATCCTAATCCACCATCTCAATCTTCTTATCCTCATCCATCATCCATATCCTCCTATGCCAATCCACCATCCATGTCCTCCTATGGTAATCCATCACCTCAATCTTCCAATTCTAATCCAACATCCACACCTTCCTATCACAATCCACCATCCCAATATCCCTATCTTAATTCCACATCTACGTCTTCCCATCTTAATCCAACCTCCACATATTGCTATCCTAATCCTCCATCCATACCTTCCTATCATAATCCACCACCCACATCCTCTTATCTTAACCCCATACCCACATCTTCCCATCCTAATCCAATTCCCACATTCTCCTACAAAAATCCACTATCCATGTCCTCTTATCCTAATCCATCATCCACATCTTCCTACTATTACCCACCATCCCAATCTTCCCAGCCTAATCCAATATCCACATCCTTCTATCTTCATTCATCATCCGCATCATCTTGCATCACTCCCCCCTTCACTGCATTATATCTTAATCCTCCCTCTAATCCTAATCCTACTCCTCCAACCACTCCTAGTCCTACATCCAATCCCATCCACAAATATAATCCTAATTCGCCAATCCCTAATCCTAGTCCTCCTAGTCCTCCATCCAATCCCATCTACTCATCTAATCCTAATCCACCAATCCCTAATCCTAGTCCTCCAACCACTCTTAGTCCTCCATCCAATCCCATCCAATCATCTAATCCTAATCCGCCAATCCCTAATCATAGTCCTCCACCCATCCATAATCCTCCATCCATTCCCATCTCCCCATCTGAACCTATAATTCCCAAAGACCTCATTCTGGATGTCGTCCAAGGACTCATGACAGAAGAGACATGCCCAAATCCACATCTTGATGTTGTGGAACAATGCCCTCCCACTCTATCATGTACAATCACTAGTGATGAGGCCCTCCTCCATCCTACACCTATCACTCCCATAACCATTCCTAACACTGTCCAAAAAGTTGAACCCATAAAACCCATCAAATCCATTGAATCCCCATCTTCTACTGCTAGATCCACCCAATCCATTGGAGACATCCAATCCACTCCTCCTAGTCCTAATATCATCCACACTCATTCCCATGAACCTTATGAATCCTCCATCCTCCTATCTCCCCCAATTGAGGAGTCCCTCCAACACTTCTCCCTCATCATGCCTCTCACATAAGATGAGCCATGCCAAGAGCTTGATCCAAAGCCTGGTGACATATCCTCTTCCCCAAGTCAATATCTTGCCATCTTGTCTACTCCCTCCACTCCCTCCATATCATGAGCCCTTATCACTCACTGCCATAAATCTGGATCCTATCATACAACCTAATCTCTCTCCCAATCCCTTATCACCTCCTCCAAATCAGGATGCTGCTATCCCCTCATCTCCATCTCATGATCCTTCATTGCCGCCTAGCCCTACCATCCCAACACCACTTTTATATCACCTCGGTAACATTACACTCCTCCATGGTGGTCTTCTTGCAGGAGAAAAACAAAGTATATGAACCACCCTTCCTACTCCACTTGTTAATGAACTCACATTATGCTTCCAAAAGAATAAGCATCCTACAATAGATCACATGCTTAAGAATATGAACTATCAAGGAAAAGGTTTAGGCCTTCAAGAGCAAGGTATTTTAGAGCCCATCCAAGTCAAAGAACATCCAGGTGCACACGGTCTTGGATATATTTCCCAAGAATCACAATCCAAAAATGTTGGTACAACCTACATACATCCTAATCAAGCCTCTTCCAAAGGAATGAAAGGCACTTCCCATTGTTCCACCAAATCATTTGTCGCCATTCCCCCTCCTCCATCATATTACCTCAAAACAACCGTCCATCTTCCTCCTTCATCCTCTAAGTCAATCTTGGGTTCTTATGTCCCTCCATCCACCATCGGTCATCCTCCATCTATCACAACATCCATTTTGGGCCCTTGTATCCTGAATTGCTCTCCTCCATCTCATCCTATTCATCCTTTCATCCATCCATCACCTATCCCTAGTGCATAGCATAAAAATCCTAACTTCATAACTCTTAATCAAGATAAAAAAAGGCACCCCTCTATACATGGTATCTCACATCATCGTCAAATGCCTACCTCCATCACTCCATCCACATCTCCTCTGCATCATCCATCTCCTCATACCCATCCCATTGCTACTAAAATAACTTTGGATGCTAAAGCAAAAATGTATCAATCTAAAAATCGACATGGATCTAAAGATCCTCATGTCCCCTTCAAAAGATATGTCAAAGAAAAGAAAAATCAAATCCAAAAGCCAAATCAAACCCATAGGCCACCACGGCCCACTAAAGCAAAAATCAAAACCATGTGGATCCCAAAGAAAAAAGATACAAAGCCTTCAGATGAAAAATCCACAACGACATCCAAAGTTGCTAATCCAACCAAAAATCATTCGTGTCCTCCATCTCCTAAATCTGTTTTGGGTCCTTATGTCCCAAAATTCACTATCCCAACTCCTCCATTATCGCCACATTCCCCATCTATCAACCCTCCTATCATTTCACATCCACCACATGTGCCAATGTTGGTCCTGAACATCTTCCCCCATCACACATCCACTCCATCATTCCATCCATACATTCTCCAACATCCCATCCATTATCCCCCATATCTCCCCCATCAAATCCCTTTAGTCCATTCTCTTGCATAATCCATCCAGTCTAATAAGGTTGTACCAACATCTGAATAGTCGCTTCAAATGTGGGCTCTTATTACCTCATATGAAAGTTGATGCTTGAGTCCTTCATCCATATCCTTATCAACTATCTTCCAAATCCACATATCCATATCCCTATCTTTATCCACCCACATCCACATCCTAGTCCAAAAAGTAAAAAAAATTAAAAAAAAAGAAGAAAAAGAAGAAAAAAAAAAGTAAAGAGAAATAATTCATCCAATGGTGAAAACTTGGCAAACAGGTGTCATGCATAAATCCCCCATCTAGTCTACTTCCACAATTGGGGGAAAATTCCATCTATGCATCCCCTTCCTCCATCTCCTACATCCACCTATCTTTCACATCCTATCCATCATATCCCATTTGTATCCAGTCTCTCCATATTCCTTGTGATCTTGATAAAGATAGGGGCACATATATATACATTGCTTTGGACATCTATTGGCATATATTCCCATCATCCATACGCTATCATATTCCTTATCCTCCCCATCTACTTTTCTAATCCATGCATATTATCTACATCCATCTACCTTCATCATCCATCCAATCATGCCACCATCCATCTCCCTTCCTTATCTATATCTCCTATCCATGTTCATCTCACTCCCTTATCCACCCATCCTATTATCCCTCTTGCCTCATCATGCATGACACATCTAGAGTGGGGGAATCTCCTTATTTGCAAAAATAATCCTTTCCATCTCCTTCCCATCCTTACCTCCCCATCCATTTATCCATCCAACAATCTCTTCCATCTTTAAAAATCCTTATCCCTCTATCCATCCATTCCCTTATCTTTCTATCTCTCCATCTTTATCAATCCATCCATTTACCTCTATTTTTCATTCCATCTCATAGTCCCTTGTCATTGGTATCAAGCTATAGGCTGGAATCATGCAATCCAATGCCATTCTATCTCACTATCATCACTCTTATCTATTGCTCACATCTGTCTCATCTCTTATCACTCTTCATCACTTCTCTATCCATCATGCCATCCTCCCCATTCATCTTTTGATGATAAATATTCCATCCCTGAGCTTCCCATATCCACATCTTATGCATATCAACCATCCTATCCGCACAACCTATCCTATCTCATCATATCAACTCCATCCTTTTATCCATTCATCATGGTCCTCTCATCATCCCTTATTCCTTGTTTAGTGTTGGTTTTTTGTCAAACTATATTTCCCCTACAATTTCACATAGGCAAGGTCGATCATTTGATCCGCCCCTAGGGCTCTGCCTTTTGTCTTTTCTGTCATCTTCCATCATCTTTCCTTGGCCTTATGTCGAAGTATGTGGCCCCTGTGCTTTCACATAGGCAAGGCTAAATCATTTGGTTTCCCCCCATGGCATTTTTCTGTCCAATCTGCACCATCCATCAAGGTCTCCATTGTCCTCTTTCAGCTTTTATCCATGGTCTTTTCCTAAACTACAAGGGCTCTGCACTTTCACGTAGGCAAGGCTGATCTCTAATCAACCCTTGACCCACTAGGTCCTTAGGGTGTGTCAGTCTTGTGTCTTTTGTCTTATGTCTCATGCCTTATGTCATGTTGTCAAGTATGACCTTATCTAATTGGTGCTTCACAAATGGAATACATTCGTGTTTGAGATTTAATTGGTTTCTGAATATCATGTGTCATAATCGATCTTTTAGTTTAGTATCCATCTTTGGTCTCAACGGGATGTATCCTTCCTAATAGAACTCATCAACCCCATCCATCCTCTCGATCCTATGGCAAAGGATATTTTGAAATCGATTGCAATCTTTTGGTACTTTTGGCTTTTATTTATCATTTGAGCTCTCTATCGTCACTTGTCAACGCCATCATGATCTATCATATTATGGTATGTTTTGACTGTTTAACATAGGGGTGTTACTATTATTTAACTAATACCCCTAAATTCTTCTATATCCCTAAGGTATTTAGTTAAATAATTAAATACCTTACACCCTTTATCCCTTTCTTCCAAGGAAATAAATAAATAACCCACTTATTTAATTCCCTTTATGTCCAATCCGCACTTAATAATAATTCATTTCCTAATCCCATTATTAGGGATGTGTCGCATCCCTTAACCATGATTAGGATGTGTCACATCCTCCAACATTTTCAAGTTGGCTCCTAATCATCATTAACCACCTAACCCTCTTCTAATCTTTCATCACTAGTCTAATCAGTCCTTTAGTCAACTCTTCCCACATCCCAATGAAATTTAATTCTTCCAACACCCTTAATAGAATTTTTAACTCCATTTACAATTCCCATGTCCTTTCCAATGGAATTTTAAATTCCACTTATTCCCACCATGCATTTCTCTTCCCCATGACCTCTCATAGGTCACATCAAGCACATGGGACAAAGAACTCCTTTAGGAGGACTTTACCTTATCCATTGGTTTCTTCCAAGCATGTGAATTTAAAATTAAATTTTATTTCTCCAATGTCATCTCAAATCCCCATGGTGACAAGAGTGAACTTTCTAAAAGTCCTCACTTGTCACTTTCAGTCCCACTATGGGGCCAAGGAATACCTTTTTGAGGAAATCCTCTCCCATCCCAAGGTACTTGCAAGTACCTTGGGACCACATGGCCTTTTCCATGTCACCTTGTCTTTTTTCCATTTCACCCTCCACATGGCAAGATTTGAGGGCTTGTGAGTCATCAACTCACCATAGTCCTTTGTCTTGTCCATGATGGCTCAATCTCAACCGTCCATTTTTCTTTAAATGGAGTCTTGGGCTCAAGTTAAAGGTTAAGTATTTTGAAGCCATTATTGCATACTAGTCATTGTTTCAGCATTCAAGCATTCAAGTCATTTGCATTCAAAGCCATTTACATCCACTCAATATCATCAACTACTATACCCACCTCCATTATTTCAAGCTTACCATCAAGGAGCATACATCAAGAACATCATCAAGGGCCAACCACTTCAACAAGTTAAAGAGACAAAAAGGTATAATCATTATTGTTGTTTTTGTTATTGTTTGTTTATTTTCAACTAGGCCTAATCTTTGAGGTGTTGTGTTTCCTTTATCTTGCATTCTTTTGCTTTTCACTTTAGACTAGGGGATTTTCCCTGCACACAACAACCACTTCGAAATCCATATGGGTCCCAAGATGACATTAGTTTTCTCGATGAAATGTAAACAAAAGAATGATGAGAAATTCACTGATTTTATAGCACGATATCAAATGCTTTATTCAAAAATAAACATTAAGATTCCTAATGCTGACCTTCAAAGAATATTTATTTCCAATTTACAAGAAACAATTCAAACAAAGCTTGAGATGATGAGATTTCCCTACTTCACACAGTTATGCATAGCCCCTTTATGATTACCAAAATTTGGTTAGTAGTTATGACGTGAAAAATCTCCCTAGGCATCCTGAAAAGTCTGAATCGACACCTCAAAATAGTTACCAACTGTTCAACAAATAGAATAGGGTCTTTTTACAACTTAATTTCCCTCAACCAAATCAACAATTTGATAACCAAGTGGCCACTATAAAGATGACAAATCCTTTTTCCTTTGGGGACAGGAATAGATAATTTACCCCTCTACTCGACATCCTTCATAATACATGCTGCAACTCTTGAACGAGAATATGATTTCCTTATCTCCTACTAGAGCTCTTGATCCTAATAAACCATTAACCTCAAACTATAGATGAAATTATTATTGCCATTTCCACAAACAAAATGGACATGATACAAAACATTGTTAGGGTCTTAAACATATTATGCAAGACCTCATTGATTCTAATAAAAATAAGATTGGAGGTCTGAATGATCAAGTTAATAAGTGTGTAGCTCCTCATAATCAAAACTTGCAAATATTTACCAATCCCATGTTGAAACACACTATTTATTTTGTCAAAGCTAGTGAAACAAAAAATGATGTGATGAATGTTGACATAGATGATGAAAACACAAAAGACAACAATGAGTATGAATGGAAAAATTAGTGGAATTTATTGAAGACCTCGTAAGGGTCAAACCAAAATGCCCCTTGATATTTCTTTCTCACAAATTGACATAATAAAACATGCACCCGATGGTCCTCTTTAGATAGCTAGAAGAATCAATGAAAAACCTACTAATAATATATTAATTGATCCCGTATGTGTAGAGAACATGATCACTCAATAATTCCTATTTGTGCATGAGCTTTAGGCTATGTGCAGGATCATGATGGGCCAAAATGTGGCGATATGTAATTGATATGATGGCCCATGTGGCTGGCAACATTTTTTTACCCAAAATTGATGAAAAGAAAAGAGTTTTTAAAGGAGATTCTCAGCTTTCCACCAATATAAATTATGCTTTACTTTGAATTTAATAAATAATTATTATTCAATTTCTATTTGAATTACGACTAAAGTCCTGATTGATAGGCTGATTGAAAAATATCTATAACTTTCAAATGGTATCACATTTTTTAAATACGAACCATGCATCACATTCTATGCTTATACTATAAGATTAAAAAAAATGAATTTCATGAAGTTTTGACCAAGTTAAGGTGGTCAGACATACAATTTTTTATATTTTTAAAAAGTTGTAATAAAAAAATCATAATTAATTATTGAATTGAAACAAAATTACATAAAAATATGCATCACATTGGGACATGAGTCCTCTACTTATATCTAAAATCTTATAAAAAAATATTATAATTTTATTGTGGTTAGGGTGGCCAGACAGACACTTACTTCTTATTTTTCCCTGAAATTTAAGTACTACTGCATTGAAATTTCAAATTTTCACCAAATAGATTTTTATTTTTTTAAATAAACCTAGTAGTTTAGAAACTACATTCAATTTTATACAAATTTTATTCTTACATATTTTTGAAATAATATAGATAAATTATTGAAATTTTTATGTCAAGTTGACTAACTCTGATTTTCTAAATTTTCATCCCCACTTAAGGGCCTGTTTTTTCCATGATGATCCTTCACATACCCTTTATCAAGATACATATGAAAGACTGAAAGCATGGATAAAAATGCATAATGGTTTTGCTTGCCCTACGATTGGCTCGATAAATATCCCTATAAAGGTTGGTGTAAAACCATTAAATGTCTCATTGACCATCATCTTGACATCAGGCCAGTTTCATGTGAAGTCAGGTTATCCATGGCCTCACTCCACGAATGTCTTTTCATCGGTTGTGCATAAATGTTTGATGTTTCCCTTTGGAAATGTGATCTTCATTGTACACCATAGTGGCTTTAATCTTGTGTCTTCTCATGGGAAATTTTTATTGGATTTCTTTTGGCTCAAGCCTATTGAACCTATTAGACCTTGTGAGGACTTCTTTTTCAAATCATACCAAAAGTTTAAGGAAAATCATATAGAAGAACTATCCCTTAGCGATATGCCCCAACTTGTGATTGAGCCACCTATCCTTGATGAAACCATGATTGAACCAAAAGCCCTTCCAAATATCCAAGAGCAACCTATGACAAATCCTTCTACCATTTCCTATAAGAGATGGTGAGACAATGAAAACAATCTTGTTGTTCCTCCTAAAGTCAAACAAATTTACAAATCTAAAGAGAAAGTGGTTGAACAACCTCCCATGGTTCCTTCAATTCCTCCCATAAAGGAAGAAAAGAAACCTATGGTTGACAAACCTACTCTTAGACAATCATAAATTGAAAACATAATGAAAATAAGTCAAAATTCTAGAGAGCATAGGCATAGACATTGTGCTATTGCTCGTATGTTACAAACTAAAGAAGAAAAGAGAAACATAGAAAATAAACATCCAAACTTTCTTGAAGAAATGCATGATGATTATATACCTTCATCACAACATAAACAATAACCTTTAGGGGAAATTATCATTTAACCTCATATTGTGATTAATTTAGATGATGACATTGATATTACAAAGATTGATGAATAAGTGCATAATGATTTGAACTCATTATTCTCCTCTTCTATGAGCTAAAATGAAAATTCTCCTAAAAAGAGTGATGAACTTGGTGTGTGTCCTAACTCATCACTTGATGTTGTCCCTTTGGCTAGTTTTTTGCCTTTCATATATACTAATAGAGATTAGGATGCAGATGACCTGCTATAGGTTGAATCGAATGTGGCTTACAAGTCTTTTGCATTGTTTTCTTTTTTTCATGTTCTTTGTGTGATTTCATGTGCATAATGTGATCCCCCATACTGTTCTGTTTGATGTATCTCTCTCTTTTTGTGCATTCCTCTATATGTATCTACATTCTTCTCTATGTCATAAACATTTACCTTTTCATTTGTCTTGTTTTTTCCTTTTGGGGATAATGTAAGGCATCAAAACATTTAGGTCTCTTCCATGTTGACCCGAAAGCTTTTTCTTTGATTTTGATCTTTATGTGTCATTCTTCTAGTTCTATGAGTATTTGGGGAATGATAATGTTTTTGAGCTCTATAACAACATTGTAGCAAAAATATACTGACCCCGAATCTATAGATCCCTTATGTATTATTGGGAGTAACCCCTCCCTTTTTTATGACGTAGCTTCATTTCACTAACATATGACTTGGTATAGGGATTTCCAAGTAAGTTCTCATGTCTTAGGATTGAATATTGGATAATTTAAAGAAATTTATCACTACAATGATGTAGTGATTTATTTAAAGTGATGCATACATTGATAATATAATTCAACATTTCATGTTTAATTGTGAAATTTTCTTTCTTCCTATGATAAGTCCTTTTCTTGGTGGTGTCATTAGCTTTGATGTCCTCCAAGAGTGTGATATTTATTAGTGTACAACTTTCCTCTTAGTGGTGATACACACTCCATTCCCTAAGTTGTGAATCTTTTACTCTTTACTTTTTCCTCTCTTAGAGACATTAGGCACGATTTTTTCTAAGAAGAAGACCTTACAAAAACTAAGCAAGATCACATTGAACAAAATTTTAGTTACATTATTGTTCATGAGTGTTTAGTATAATACAAATTATTAACCTTATGAAGCTTGAAACCCTATTCAAGGCCACCTAACATAACACTGTTGCAAGTATGGATGTGTTTGGTGGTGTTCTCATTAATTTTTTCATTGACGTCAACATTGTACAGGTTGTTAGTAGATGGATTTTGTATAGTTGAGATACTATAGAAGTGTTTATAGTACATGGAGCTATAATTATGAAGTTGTAGTAGTGAAGCAGTAATGAAATGTGTTCTGACTATGCTCTAGTATTGTGATATTCATTTCTCCTGTGTTGATCCTATGATTGTGCAGATCTGTAGGTGTGTTCATAAGCTTCAATGGATTGTATATCCTAAGTTTTAGCTTTTTGTTCGATGGAGAGTAAAAGATATTTTCACCGATATGTGAACTGGTTTTCTAGAACTATTTGTTTGTGGACTGGGAGAAATGTTTTGGCTTCACAGTCTTCTGATATTTGGTTTCAGATCTTGCAGATCTAGGAGATGATTCATATTGATGGTTTTTGTGTTTTGATGAACTTTATTATGATTTGGCACTCCGAAAGACCTACTCCAGAGCTCCTGTATTTTACTGGTTGGTCTTGTTAGACTATTGAAGAGTTTTTTGTAAATAAAGTTTGATGGATTTGTTGTGGATGTATTTGAGGCATTCTTAGAGTTGCAAATATGTCTGGTGAAGCATGTTTAATGATCCACATGTGATCATCTTACTGTAGATGCACGTACTTCAAAGGTTGTTGGTGTTATCATTAGGTTTGGCCAACCTAGTGTCTACAGGTTATATTAAGTTGTTGCATCAATTTTTGAAAGCGTGTGTATGATCCAAGATGTTGTTTGGGTACTAAATTAAATATGTAATTAGCCCTCTCCCATTCTTATCCAGTACAGGAATGTTGAGTAGCCGACCTAGTTTGAATTTGTAATTTGAAATTGTATAGCTGACCTTGGTGAATGTTTCTAAGGTTGAAGATGGTATAAAAGAAAATCAAGTTGAGGTGAAGTAATCATCCATCCATCTTTCGATTTGAGAAAGTGAAGTGTGAAAGAAAGTGTGTAAAGAAGAGTGTACAATAGCGAATTGAGGCAATAGTAATTTATTGTGTTAGATTCCTTAAAGCAGTGAGCTAATGGTATCTACAATATTTTGATCAAGTTGCAAATGTGTGGAACCCTAGTGGTGGATCTTCATTTATCCCTTTCTATTTTTCTATAGGTAGTGAGCCTCCTTTCTAGACAATGATTCCTTCTCAAGGCGGTGAGCCCTTAATCTGGGTAGGGGTATGTGTAGGATCATCATGGAAAAAATAGGCCCTCAAGTGGTAATAAAATTCAGGAAAATCAGAGTTAGGCAACTTGACGTAAAAATTTGAATAATTTATTTATATTATTTCAAAAATATGTAAGAATAGAATCTGTAGAAAATTTAATGCAGTTTCTAAAATACTAGGTTTATTTAAAAAATAAAAAAATCTATTTGGTGAAAATTTGAAATTGCAATGCAGTAGTACTTAAATTTTAGGGAAAAAATAAGAAGTAGGTGTTTTTCTAACCACTCTAACCACAATAAAATGATAATATTTTTCTATAATATTTTAGATATAAGTAGAGGACTCATGTCTCAATGTGATGCATATTTTTTTGTAATTTTTTTCCAAGTAAATAATTAATTATGATTTTTTTATTACAACTTTTAAAAAATATAAAAACTCGTATGTCTGACCACCTTAACTTTGTCAAAAATTCACGAAATTCAATTCTTATTTTAAAATCCTATAGAATGTGACACATGTTTTAGATTCAACAAATGTGATACCGTTTGAAAGATATTGATGGTTTTCAATTAGACTATCAATCACGACTTTAATTGTAATTCAAATAGAAAATGAATAATAATTATTTATTAAATTCAAAGTAAAGAATAATTTATATTGGTGGAAAGCTAGGAATCTCCTTTAAAATCACTTTTTGTTTCATCAATTTTGGGTAAAAAAAAAGTTGTTAGCTCCACATGGGCCATCATATCACTTACATATCGCCACTTTTTGGCCCATCAGGGTATGTACAGGATCATGATGGGCCAAAAAGTGGTGATATCTAAGCCATATGATGACCCATGTGGCTGACGACTTTTTTTTTACCCAAAATTGATGAAACGAAAAGGGTTTTTAGAGGAGATTCTCAGCTTTCCACCAGTATAAATTATTCTTTACTTTGAATTTAATAAATAATTATTATTCATTTTTTATTAGAATTTTGAATAAAGTCCTGATTGATAGGTTGATTGAAAAACATCTATAACTTTCAAACAATATCACATTTTTTGAATTTGAAACATGCGTCACATTCTATGCTTTGCATACTATAGGATTAAAAAACAAAAATTGAATTTCATGAATTTTTGACCAAGTTAAGGTGGTTAGACAAACGAGCTTTTATATTTTTTAAAAGTTGTAATAAAAAAATCATAATTAATTGTTTACTTGGAAAAAAATTATACGCATCACATTGGGACATGAGTCCTCTACTTATATCTAAAATCTTATAAAAAAATATTATCATTTTATTGTGGTTAGGGTGGTTAGACAGACACCTACTTCTTATTTTTACCCTGAAATCTGAATACTATTGCATTGAAATTTCAAATTTTCACCAAATAGATTTAAAAATAAAAATAAAGGTCTAGTAGTTTAGAAACTACATTCAATTTTCTACAGATTCTTTTTTTAAATTTTTTTGAAATAATATAGATAACTTATTCAAATTTTTAAGTCAAGTTGTCTAACTCTGATTTTTTATCTTTTTATTGCCACTTAAGGGCCTGTTTTTTCCATGATTATCCTGCACATACCTGGAAGAAAAAAAGAAATCCAGGAAGAAGACCACCTATCAGACAACCAAATGCTCAAAGGTATCCATCGTTCAATGGTGTTTTCTTTTCATGTAATAAATTTGGTCATAGGGAAACTAAGTGCAGGAGTAAGATGAATAAGTTTTCAGTTTCCTTCTCCAAACAATGTTATGCATGCAAAAAGATTGGAGATAGAGCTACTGAATGCAGATCCCAGGTAAGGATGATTAGTCAGGTGATAATGAATAGGTTTAATGAAGGTTAGATGAATTAATCTTTTAATGGCTATTTCTATACCTGTAACAAGTTTGGGCATAAAGAAAAGCAACGCAAAACATGGATTGATGGAAGTTAAAAAAAAAAAAAAATGTTGTCTACTATAATAGAAAAAAATTGGGACATATTTCAAAAGTGTAAAAAAGTAAAAAGGGAAAGCTGTCTGCTTCGGTAAAGGAAGATGAACCTAGAAAAAAGATCAACAAAGATGAGATTAAGCAATAAATGAGCAATATATGGAAGAAGAAAGAAGAACCAAAGATGACAGATGTGTTTGTACCCTCATCCAGTGTAGATGATTCCTCTGAGAATTAGACTAGCATGTTCTTAGGGGAGCCTTTAGTAGAAAATCATTTGAACCCCCTGATCTCGAGCATGTCAGATGCTTGCATGAGGACATGTTGTAAGGAATGGATGGATAGAGGTGATGCAAAAGAAAATGGAAGAAAAAGTGAAAGCATGTTCTTTTGCAGAGTGGATTAGGGTTTGTTAGTGCAGTGGAAGAAAGTTCTTATTAGCTTTTTTGAAGCTTATTGCATTTAATACGAATTAGGGAAAAGTGACAGTGTATAAAGAAAGCTTACAAGTTATTTTTGATTTCCTACGCATTTGAAGAATTTGAAGAGTGACTTGGAACTATCTTGGTGTGATTCTAAAGCAATTTGGAGCATCTCTGAGAGATCCTTGGGAACAATCAAGAACAAACGATGAAAGTTTCTCTCTCATGGCTACAGAGGAAGGTAAAAGAAGAAACTCTTGTTGAATTTGAATAAGTTAAGTGCTATGATGGAATATTTTAATAGAGGATTGAGTTGAAATATCCCACTGAGGCTAAAAGGAGTTGACCTAGAAGAATTTTACCATCAAAGATTAAAGAAAATGGAATTAGGGTTAGAGTCAAACAAGTTGCAAAATATAAAAACCCTAGGCTTGGATTTGTGGGGAGAAATCCCTTGGTTTACTGACAGAGAATTCATCTTGTTTCTTTTGAGTAAATTCAAGGATGACAAATTTTTGTTGGACAAACCCTACCCTATTACGAAGGAAGCAATCGAGGCTATCATTGGGTTATGTAGCATTGGAGACCTCCTCATAAAGAAAACTATAAAGTACAAAGGAGTGGAGGAGTTGGCAAAAATTGACAAAGACCCTCAATATTTTTTGATATATACTATTATCAACCCCTCGATAAGGTACATTGTGTATGGTGTCTCCTACAAAATTTATTTCTAAAATCGTGATGGCTCCACTTCGGCTATTGCCATGTATCTGGAACACAAAATGGTAAAGGAAAATAAGCAATTTGATATGTGTGGCTTGATTTTGGAAAATATTACAGAAAATATATGATTTTTTTTGGTAGAGGGATACCCTTCCCATTTCGGTTCTTTACTTACATGTTTGGTATTCTACTTTTTGGACTCACTACTGAGAAAGGAAAACATTAAGTGGGAATCCAAAATTCCCATTGGAAAACAAATATAGAGATATCTAGAAGGCATGAAGGATAATGAAAGTGCTTGTAAATCCTTTTTCTTATCTTTGCAAAAATATATGTGCTCTGGTATGATTATGTTTAGTTGATTTGAGGAGGGTTCATCCTCTAGAACAAAAGAATTAGAAGTTTTCATAGATGATTCCCCTTTGCAATCTAAGAAGAGAAAATTTATCTCAGAAGACATCATTATCATTCTGGAAGAAAATAAAAATGAAGAAGAACCCCAGCCTAGATCTAAATCCTCTGATCCAGATGACATTCAAAAATGTTAGTTAAATAAAAAATGAAGAAAATTGGTTGAGGGATTGAAAGAAACAATCATTCACAAAAAAAAAAATAGAGGAAAATAATTGCTACAACAATTAGAATTTGATTTAACTTTATTTTTCTTGTTTCAAAATAGATTACAAGTCTTCATTTATATAAATCTTTATCAGATCGGAAGACAACCTAAGACTGTAGAAAAACAGAAGCAAACTAGTCTATCAATGCAGTGAACTGCTTATAACAAAATACGTAAACTCCTATGCAAAGCAGAACTAAAATTTATTGTGTAGATAACTCCACCGCCTCATGCATACAGTGAAGTCTATTAATAGAAACTAATCTATCTTCCTAATTTTTCTCCATTGACTAGGAGAAATTATTCTATTTTCTCTAACATTCCCCCCTAATTTCTACCATGGTTTATTTCACCATTTACAATGCCCAAACTCTGTCTTAATTTTTCAAAAACATCTTTTTCCAATGGCTTGGTAAATATATCCGCTAATTGATCTTCAGATCTGCAAAATTTTAGTTGAATTTTACCCTCATTTACCAACTCTCTGATAAAGTGATATCTGGTATGAATATGCTTGCTCCTCTTGTGAAAAACATGATTCTTTGACAAGGCAATTGCTGATTGGTTGTCACAAAAAATTGCTATTGGTTCTTCCTGAGCTTGTAATAGATCTATCAAAATTTTCCTCATACAGATTGCTTTGCATGCTGCTGATGTGGCTGCCATATATTCTTCTTCAGCTGATGAAAGAGTCACTATGGGTTGCTTCTTTGATGCCCATGAGACTGCACCTGTCCCGCAATGAAATACATATCCAAAAGTAATCTTCCTATCATCAATGCTACGTGCAAAATCACTATCATTATATCCTTTCAAACAAAAAACATTAGTTTTGGAATACAAGATTCCATATTCTTTTGTTCCTGCTACATATCTCAAAATCCTCTTTCCAACTTGCCAATGTGAGTCTTTTGGTGACTCCATGAATCTTGAGATCAGACTAAACCCATACATGATATCTAGTCTTGTAGTTGTAAGATACATCAAACTTCCAATTAATCTTTTGAATATTGTAGAATCAACATTAGGCCCTTTGTCTTCTTTCCTAACTTTAGTGCATGCTGAAATTGGTGTAGATGTTGGATTACAATTCAACATTCTAAACCTTTTCAACACATCCTTTGCATATTTTGATTGACAAATAAAAATTGCTTTATCTGATTGAACAACTTCAATGCCCAAAAAATACTTCATCAAACCTAAATCTATTATCTCAAATTATTTCTTCATTGCTGATTTAAATGCATCTATAGACAAACTTCCTATGAAAATTAAATCATCAACATATAAGCACACTATCAAAATTTGACCTTCTTTATTGATTTTTGTGTACAATGTTGGCTCACTCTTGCTTCTATTGAATCTATTGCTTTGCATGTATGAATCAATTCTGCTATACCATGCTCTTGGTGCTTGTTTGAGACCATAAAGTGCCTTCTTCAATTTGTAGACCATGTCTTCATGTTAATGCACTTCATAACCTGGTGGTTGCTTCACATACACTTCTTCTTGAAGAAAACCATTCAGAAAGGCAGATTTGACATCCATTTGAAAACCTTTCCAATTATTTTGTGAAGCTATTGTTAAAACCATGCTAACAGTATCAAGTCTGGCAACAGGAGAAAATATCTCATTGTAATCAATTCCATAATGTTGTACAAAACCTTTTGCTACCAACCTTGCCTTGTATTTTTCAATCGCACCTTTTGCATTAAATTTGGTTTTATAAACCCATTTGACTCCAATGCAATCCTTACCTTCATGTAGATCAACTAGATCCCATGTGTGATTTCTTTCAATGGAATACATTTCTTCATTCATAGCAATGTTCTAATGATCCTCCTTAACTGCTTCTTCAAAATACATATACTTAAGATCGATGATGCTCTAGTTGAGTATCTATTTAGAAAAGGTATTAATGTATCAAGTGTTTTTGATTCTTTTCCGGATAATTTAGTGGAAGTTGTTGAAGAAAGAATGTTACTGGAAGGTCTGGAAGGATGTAAGTTAGAAGACATGGTTGAAAAGAGATGTGCTAAAGCTAAGCAGAGGTTATCTGAAATTATTAATGAAATGAAGAAATGAATCAAAGAAATTTTAGATACCTACAAGTATTGTCTCCGGTGGCCTGCTGCGGTTGACAATTTTAGAAGTAAGATTAAAGCAATTGAATCTGAGGTAAACAATATTGGAAAGAACTTTGATATCTTTGAAGACAAGGAAGGGAAACAAAGAATGAGAGTTGGTGAATTACAAGTTGAGATGATCATCGTGCAAAGATAAAGAGAAGATGTGGTGAAAGCCTTCTGGCTTGTTATGGAGATTGTTGAGGTTTGGTTAGACCATCTTTCTTGAATACTTAATGATGCAAAAGATTGTGAAAGTCAGTGCTCATGCACAGATTGGTCATCTTCTTTCACATTATTGGATTTTTTGGAAAGAATGTGCATGAGAATGGATTATGTTGTATTTTCCTAGAATATCTTTCTAGTTATCAAAGAAAGATACAAGAAGGTCTTTCAAGTGAAGAGTGTCATTTTTACTTGAATCCTGAATGTTCAAATTTCTGTTGTTTTTCTATTGTGGAAACAAAAGGAGGAGAGAAAAGAAAAGGTAAAAAAAAGAAGTAAACAAAGTAAGAATAAAAATTGAATTAATGATCAAGGAAGGAATTTTGAAACTTTGAATGTTCTAAAGGTTTTGAAGCTTTAAAAGTTTTGAATGTGTAGAATTTTTTTGAAGTTTCTTTTGGAAGCATTGGAGTTTTGGAAATTTTAAGGAACAATGTCACCTTGTTTACAATTTTTTTTATTTATTCACCCTTTGCCATTGATGTCAAAGGGGGAGAGATTTGGAGAAACTACAGAGGAGAGATTTGGAGAAAATTATTGGGAGATTTTTGGATACATCCTTTTTTTTAGCACATGTTGCCATTAATGGAAAAGGGGGAGATTGTTGGAAGAATGGAGAAGCTCAGTCTTTATGCTATCATTAATGTCACCATGTTGTTTATGGTATTAGATTGGTCTAGTACCTTGAATTAGTATGAAGAACATGTCTACATCCTTCGATGTTTTCATCCGCATTTCCCCTCCAGTGATTGTCGTTGTTCAAGGTTTTGGGAAAAAGCTCATGAATATTGGAAGTGTGTATGTATGTATTTCCATATGCTCATATGATCATATGGTGAGTTGGAATTGGTATAGTGTTGCATTTGGTTATTAAGTCTATCAATGGATGACCCAATAATCAGTTAATGGTTTAACATGTATTGTGAATATATATGTGACCTATCTTTTGTCTCAACCAACATGATATAGAATGCCACACGGTTGAACTATGTTTGGAGAAGTTTTGAATGAATCTAAAAGTTATCTTTTTGTATATATGTGATGCCTCCAATTAGGCTGAACTAATTGATGCATGTGGATATATAAAATATATATACAAAATGGTTTGTAGATGGAAAAGTGTGTTAGTGATATGCAAAGTGTATGAATGTGAAGAAGAGGAAAGATTAGTTTGCTAGCATGTGAATACTTTGATCATGAAAGGAACTGAATATGCACTTATGGTGTAACCCTATCAATTCACATTCTAGCTGTAAGCCATTTTTGTTTCTATCATCTTTTGTAGGCAGTGAGCCTCCTTGTTTGGACAGTGAGTCCTTGTAAGCAGTGACCTTTTTTACTTCACAGTGAGCCTCTTTTGTAACTGGTATTGGAATAACTATATATTGTGAGCTAATACTCACCATGTTTTTTCCCTCATTGGGTTTTCCACGTAAAAATCTTGTGTTTATGTGTTGTGTGATTTCATGATTTGTTCTTGCTATTCTTTTTTATATGCATTAAATTAATTGATGTTGTTTGTTTAATGAATTTGAGAAGATACTTATTCACCCCCCCTCTTAGTATCTTGAATATTCAACAAAATTATCTTCAATACACTCGTATCAGCTTAAATACAAAACCACAAGTCATGAGACTTGAACAAGAAGAAATTCAGACCAACAACATTTCTCTTGTACTTCAACTAGATACCATGAAAAGCACAATTCACAAATGGTGAACACAACTTGCACTATACAACGATTCAAAAACCCAAAATATTTATATAAAAGCTTCCAAAAACCATGATCAACATATCTGAACCACACAAACATAGGAGAAAATCCCGGAGCAGGGTATGTGCAGGATCATCATGGAAAAAATAGGCCCTTAAGTGGAGATGAAAATTTAGAAAATTAGAGTTAGGAAACTTGACGTAAAAATTTGAATAAGTTATCTATCTTATTTAAAAAATATGTAAGAATAGAAATTGTAGGAAATTGAATGTAGTTTCTAAACTACCAGGTTTACTTATATAAAAAAAATCTATTTGGTGAAAATTTGAAATTTCAATGCAGTTGTACTTAAATTTCAAGGAAAAAATAAGAAGTAGGTGTCTATCTGACCACCCTAACCATAATAAAATGATAATATTTTTTTATAATATTTTAGATATAAGTAGAGGACTCATGTCTAGATGTGATGCATATTTTTTTGTAATTTGTTTCCAAGTAAATAATTAATTATGATTTTTATTACAAATTTTAAAAAATATAAAAATTTGTATGTCTGACCACCTTAACTTGGTCAAAACTTGATGAAATTCATTTTAAAAAAAAAATACTATAGTATGCAAAGCATAGAATGTGACGCATGTTTTAGATTCAAAAAATGTGATACCCTTTGAAAGCTATGTACATGTTTTTCAATTAGCCTATCAATTAAGACTTTAGTCATAATTCATATAGAAAATGAATAATAATTATTTATTAAATTCAAAGTAAAGCATAATTTATATTGGTGGAAATTTGAAAATCTCCTTTAAAAACCCTTTTCGTTTCATCAATTTTGAGTAAAAAAAAGCCGTCAGCCACATGGGCCATCATATCACTTACATATCACCACTTTTTGGCCCATCATGATCCTGCTCATACCTAACATCCACTGGACACCTCCAATCTTTTACTTTACAATTTTCTCAATATCCTCGACATATATAGCGAATAACTTGCATCTATGATAGAGATTTGTAGAGCCATTTATTTGATGGTCAAAATTTGAAGATGAGTATTAAAACTTAGATCGTAGGAGTATGGCATGAAGGTAGGAGATCTACGACCTAGGCTTAAAATGAGTATCCTAAATGGCTACGACCGTGTGAATAAGTGTTTCAACCTAAAACTGACTCTATGCTCAAAATTAATTGGTCTAGCTACACCAACGACTAACATGAATGAAGATTTTATTGGAATAATGGTGAAACAAAAAATGAAAGAGATTGAGATCAAAATCAGATCAAATAAATAGAGGAATGTGTTCAATATATATTAGATTTAGGGTTTCACAGGTTGCTATTCATAGAAAATTCTTTGTATCTAAATAAAATGTGTGTGAGGCTTGATGTAGAGGTAAGGTGTTGGAGAAGATATCACATAAACCCTAATAAATGATTTGTATGTGGGATAATCTCAATGTGATCATAATATGCCAATGTAAGAGATGCAAAATAGAAGATCACAAAATTGGCTAAGGGTGAGAGGACATAGTTATGTGGATGTCGAGAAAGTGAAAGTTGTAGAAGAGAATTTTGAGATCTTGAGGCAGATAGAGAATACACTATTTAAGAAAAGAAGGAAGAGCTACATAATGTGTATGGTGAGCTCTTGAGATGGACAAAGAATGAACTAATGAGATAAGGTGCATTATAGAGAAGTGAGTATGTGTGTTGTAGAGGATGCCATAGAGTGTTGAGTAGTTGCAAATCAAGTTGCAACTTCGAACCAAGTTCTTAGGAATAAATTGTAATATTTGCATTGTAGATTTGATTGGTGGGTTCCATTAGATATTTGGGTAGGTGCTCAGTGTAGGGATTTGGTGCTTCCTTGGAGTAGGTACTCCTAAATCAAGGGATTGGTGTCTCTTAGGTTTGGTTCTCTTAAAATTTGTAACAAATTGTTTGATTTTGAGGCTAGATTGGGATAATAGCTCATAGCAACATTTCTCACCATGGTTTATCTCATCTTGGGTTTTCCACGTACATTGGGTTTTCCACGTACATCTTGTGTTATGTGATTTTTACATGTGTGTGCCTAATTATGTTTTATCATCTTATAATTTAATCTACATACAAGAAGTGTAAGGGGTTAATCTAAACAAAGGTTTTTAAGGACTAAAATCTTAATAGCTACTGATTTACCCCCTCCTCTTAGTATATTGTTGTGCTCCAAGATCCATTATATAGGGTAAAGGAAAAATACAATAATATGTAAATCCTACAAAAAAATATGTTGTAGTATGTCTCTCACCACTAGTTTCCATATCTCTCCCAAATTTTTCATTTTCAACCATGTGAATACAAAAAGCCAAGAAAAATACCATGACTAAAGGGAAAACTTGTAATTAAATCATATACTTGTTCTACACTAATGTACCAATATGTTTAATATAATATCTCCTTCACCACTCCCATACTAAAAGGATATCTAAGATTCAAATCAAATAAAAAAAATGCCAGAAATAGATGTAAACCTCTCATAGTGAAGTTAGCTCAAACTAATTGATCATTCTCACAATAAAGAGAATATTCCCAAAGCCAAAAAAAATTTCCTATACTTCTCCAAAAAGTCTTGATAACTAGATCCATAGTTCAAGACCAAAACAAGGAGTACAATATAAATCTATAAACCATGCATATTTTTCTTAACATGTCCTCATAATTTCAATATTCAAGACTAAATTTTATGAGAAAACATGATATAAAATAAATAATGCATTTGATAATTAGGTGGGAAATACCTCTTGTTAGAACATAACTATCTACTAAGAGGGGGGGTGAATCAGTAGATCAATAAAATTTAACAATGTGTGATATCAGGTTCGGGACCAAAAGATCTAGGTGGGACCCATTCAGCCAAGGTGGTGAATGAGTCCTAGATCACTAAATCTAGGCCATTCAATCCTAAAACACCTAAATTATGATTGGGTATTGATTGGTGTCGAGATTATCCTCAAAAAGATGCAATAAATGAGGCTTGTGGATGCAAAATAGGGCCAATTAAAGCATAAGAAAGCCCAATTATTAATTATAACCCTAGAAAAGTGTGAATTTGTGTTACAACACTTTACAACACTTAAAATTAAGGCAAGATTAAGGTTTATTTTGATTAAAAAGAGGTTCATTAGGTTCAGTTAATTAATAAAACCTTATAAAATTGTGAAAGTGTGTTACAACACTTCACAAAACTTTATGAAGGTACCATTCAAATTCATTAGTTCACAAGGTCCCAAGACATAATGTGAATGTGTCAATCACATTACAACACTAAGTCAAGGAAATAATAAGCCTAACTCATAAGGAGGTCCCAAACAAGCCAAGAAAAGTAGAAGGGATACTTTTTCCATGACTACAAAACTCGTAAGAGAGGACGTTGTATTTATGCAATCCATTCTTAACCATATCAAAACCGCATCTCTTAAAAGGAAACATGCTAACATGAAAAAGCAAGCTATTAAACTTATGCAATACTTCAAAATTGCAAATAAATGTTCTACATATTTGGATATTTTCACAACTAAAATGAGTTTTTGAATGATTTTTTAAAACAAGTGACTACACTAAATGGATGATTTGACCAAGATACATGAAAAAAAAGTTCTTGAAACTTTCTAGACCAATACAGTAGGTTACCAACAACCCTAGGAAGTACTAGAAAATCACCAAAAAGCTAAAAATAGTTGGTTTTTGTAGGCCTTGAAGGAATCATTCACCCAAATAGGTGTATGAGTCCCACTTAGGTTTTTTGATAGTTTTATATAGTAAAGAACAAATAACACAGAATACCCAAATATCTAGAGAAAAAATTGTACAAGGACAAAATCACTCAGGTGGGTGAGTGAGTCCACATTAGGGTTTTTAATTTTGAATTATCAAATTATGAGTTTATTTTAGTGTGTCTTGGTTGTATGGTCAACTGAAAGTTTGCAATTACAGATTTTTAATAAAATTTAATGATGCAAGATACAAAAATGCAACCTATATGCACTTTTCACTATGCAATGTTTAGAAGCCCTAAATGCAATTCAACTAATGCAAATCTATTGCAAAGTTAATGCAATCTAGATCTAGGACTACAATCTCCAAAAGAAATTAAAAGGTCCAAAGGTTGAGTTCACCAAAATGATTACATGTAAAAAAGGTTCCACATTTTGGGAGATGGAATTGGACCTATTTCACACTTTAACCATTGGGAAACCTAAATCCCTCAACATAGTGAATCTATTGAGGGATGGACTAGGGGTTTCATTGTGTGATTAGATGGGGTTAACCATTAAATGAAGGTTCAAAGGAGAAATGAAAACACCTATGTACAAAAACCTAAAAACTTGAAAATATGAAATCAAATTGACAAACAAGATGACACATAAAAGTACTAAGAGAATGGAGAGATCAAAACAAGGTTCGTAAACCTTGGAAACTACTATTTTAGATTACATCGGGAATGATAGGTGGGCGATTTAGTCCCACTCTAGGGTTTTCAAGGAAAGATCTGGGATTCTCTAAGAGTTGATCAAGATCTGTTGAATGGTGATCATAATTTATAAAGGGACTAATATGCCAAGTTGGGTGTATGATTCCTACTATGGGATTTTTCAGGATCTTTCTGAATCTTCAAAACCAAGATCTAATATTGTTGAATTATGTCAAAAGGATATATCAGGGACTTAATCACTTGGTTGGGCGAATTAGTCCCGTTCACCTAAATTTGCAAAATACACATCACAAGAGAGAGAAAAATGTTATTTTGTTAGAAGATGGGGGTCTGCCTCAATCAAACCCCATTTGAGTAATTAAAATTTGAAATGAATTGAAATAAAATGAAGGAATGATGAATGAACAAATGAATACATAACAAATCACCAAACCTTGTTGAATACTTGGATTGTAGATCTAAAAATTGCATGAATTGGCTTCAATGGATATAAATCTTGATCATGAAACTTGATATGTATTTGAATGCTTGAACTTTGATAAAAAATACTACATCAAAATGTTAGCTCACAATGAAATATGATGCATGAATACCTTGATATGATGTTTGAATATTGAATTGATGGTCCAAAGTGCTTGATAATCAGCTCTTGAATGCTCTTGAAGGCTCTTAATCTCATACAATTTCCCTAGGAAATATGACTTGAAAACTTGCTAGGAGAAATAATGTGAAATAACCTTGTATTTGTACTTGTTTATGCCTAATTTCTTGAATTTACAATACTACAAACTTACATTAGATCTAGGATAATAAAATCCCAGCAAGAATTTGATTTAAAATTGGTCCAGGTTAAAGCAAGACTCATACGCCAGGTTGGGCATATGAGTACCAATGGCTTAAATTTAGGATATAGATTTCAAGAACTGCTTTGTTCAATGTAACATTTAAAATTAGGTCTCGAGACCTAGGTGGGACCCATATGCCCAGAGGGGCATATGAGTCCCAAATCCCTAGATATGGAAAACAACCAAAATAATTAAATTATGATTTATCCTTTATTATATGTTGGGATTATCCATAGAAAAATGCATTTAATTAGGCTTGTGGATGCAAAATAGGACGAATTAAGGCATAAATGAATAAAATTTTAAGAGGGAGGACCCAAACAAGTGTGAAAATATAAAGGGATAATTTTTTCTACACTACAGTTTTAATTATTCTTCTTGTTGTATTTTACGTATTTCCAACATTCTAATCCTTTCTATTAAAATATCATATTTTAACATTTTGGTTTCTAGTAGGTCCCAAGTGTTTCTGGTCACATATTATGCTCTCTATCTATACGAGGTGTCAATGCACCACAAACATGCGAGCACATTGTGCTTTCATCCTTGGTCTATGATCTCATTCTCTAGTTGAGAGTCTATCAGTCTATTTCCTGAGACCTCTCAGGCCTGTTCATCTAATTTTTTATGTCCTCCATCCTGAAAACCCAAAAACATAGTTTAGTCTTTCCTTCATTTTTCATCTTGTCACTTAAGATTTTTCATTGAGTTAACCTAGGTCTATTAATCCCTTGCAAACTCTTCTCTGTCCTAGAGAATTGGGATTAGTGGATCCCCTCCATTATAGTCATAGTTTTTCATTGGATTGGAGAACCTTGAGAAGAATTTAAAGGAATCATATTTTCCTTTAAGTCATGTGCTACATCTATTTTCATAAGATTTTTGATTTTCACCTTTATCAATTAGGCGTAAGACTCTTGATTTGATTTTCACCTTTTTCATAAGATTTTGGATTTTCTCTTCTTCTATTCATCTTCTCTTCACAAGTTGATTTTTCGCACTCTTTTTTAAGCAACTCTCAAGAGTAACTTGCAAGTTCTTTCTCCAAAATTTCCACTATTGATTTCTTCATTTTATACCGATAATTTCTGAAACAATTGAAATCACCAAAAATTAGCACCCAAATTTGCGCTTTCATTTCCCTCAACTTGACCTCTGAAATTCCTTCACAAAGAATGAAATGAATACATAGTTTTGCTTTCAAAATGTGTTGTTAATGTTTCTTCACCATATCAAATTACCTACTATTGTAGATACCTTTTTAAAATGAATAAAACACAAAACGAAGTCGTTCTCCTTTGGTAATTGAAGTCATTTATTAATTTTTTTCCAAAAATCACTATTTTTTTCATTAAAAAACATTGTTTGCCTTTGATTTTTGAAATGAATTCATAGTATTGGTAGAATAATGCTTGATCCTTCAAACACTCCAGATTATTCTCTTGAAGCTCCAACCTAAACCAAAATTCAAAATATTGAACATAATTTAATAAAATATATTTTTGGTGATGCAAGATTGCTTGTGAGCCTTGGTGCTCCTGCATTAGACACACCGAGTAAGAATTTTGTGAGAATGGCTCAAAAAATGGAGAAAATTGTTTGAAACACCCTTTCAAATAGTAAAATATTTGCATCATAGTCCAATTCTTTCAAAAGCACCATGAAAACTTACTTTCTTTTCCTTTTCTGACATTTACCTAGAACTCTTCCTATCTTTGAAAAATGTGTTTACCAATCCATCTTTCACTTGTGAAATTTTTTCCACCATATATGAAGCTCCTCCACCAAATACTTTTTTCTTTCTTCTATTTTCTTGTGGGATTGAACCCACCAAAATCTGTCCTCCTCCACCAATGCTCATCTACACCATCCCCTGCAACACTTGCATACAAATTAACAATATCATGAAAATTAAAAAGTTCTGTTTGAACTTCCTCTTCATACTCCCATATATTTATTTCCACCTTCATCATCTCATTTGAATAGAACTCAACATCATCTTCATCATCATAAGAGTAAAATTATTAACAATTACCTTTCTTTTTACATGTTCTTCTACTACTGTAACATCTTCTCCATTGAAATATTCATTCATAACTCCTCCATACCTTCACTAAGATACACCACTATTGTAGTACCATCTACTTTCATGCATTCCAAAAGGCATGTTTCAACTGGAATCTTATTCTTTCCTTTTTTATCCCCTTTCATGATTTTTTATTTTTTATTGGTATCTATTAGACTCTTTGCTTCATCTTCTTTCATACCTACAAATTAAATAGCATTATAAAAATTAGAAGTTTCAACTTCTCCCATATTCTTTCCTTTTTCTTTCCTCTTTCCTTTCATAATATTTTCCTCCAAGACATCTAACTTCATAGATATTTTGGCACACTTGTTTTGAATCTCCCAATTCTCTTCCTCTAAAATTATTTCTCTCCTCTCAATAAAATAATTTTTTACAACCCTACCCAAGGCCATGTTTCTACAAATAATGACAACCCACTCACAATTTGCAACAAAAATTACATGAAACGACAACTATCCTCAACCCAACAAATATTGTAGAAGATGTACTTGTCAAAACCTCCTCTACCCACTTTCACATAGTGGAGGATGTTTTTAAACCTTCTATTTAACCTTATCTCTATTGGAGGATAACCGAAAATAATTGCACAAAAAAAATCCTCATAACCCATCAAACCCTATCTCTCTCAAATCTGAAATTATTCTCCTCACACACATTCAAACATCATACCTACTCTAATATCATTTGATGTAGTCAAGATTGGCGGGGTCTTATCAACTACCCAATCTTGTAGACTTTACCTATCATCTAACTCACATAAACACATATAGTGCAATAAATTCTAAAACATAGATTTATCAAAAGGTTCATATACATATTCATAGGAAAAAATTCTTCAAAACTAATTACATAATGAGGATTCTAACATGAAAAAAATTAAAAAGCTTTTACAAAGTTTTCTAGACACCTCGTGCTTGCAAGTCTTCAATTCCCTTGCGTTCACACCCTCTTTAATTCACTCATCTTTAGAAGTATGAATTTTCACATCATTATACAACTCTTGTGGTTGACTTTAACATCTATAATACACCTTCAAAATCATTTTTCTCTTCTTCTTTTCCTCTTCTCTTCACAAGATAATTTTATGTACTTTTTCTTATGCAACTCTCAAGAGAAACATGCATGTTCTTTCTCCAACATTGTTGTTGTTTATTTTTTCCTTTTTCACCATTAAATTTTGTATTTTATATATTTTTACACTCTTGAAAGCACCAAAAATTGGCACCCAAATCTTCCCTTTCATTTTCCTCAACTTGACCTCTGAAATTCCTTCACAAACAATGAAATAAAGACATAGTTTTGCTTCCAAAATGTGTTGTTAATGTTTCTTCACCATATAAAATTCCTTTCTATTGGATATTACTTTTTAAAATGAATAAAATACAAACCAAGTCATTCTCCTTTGGTAATTGAAGAATAATTTATTATTTTTCTGGAAATCACTATCTTTTCCATTAAAAGAATTGTTTGCCTCTAATTTTTGAAATGAAGTCCTAGTATTGGTAAGAGAATATTTGATCCTTAAAACCCTCCAAAATACGCTCTTTAACCTCCAACCTACACAAAAATTCAAAAATATAGTGTTACAAAAAGGGTTGTTCGACTTCTTCGCACTCGTTTGGGTCCTCCTTGTGAATTTTGGCTTAATGTTGCCTTTATTTAGTGTTGTAATGTGGATAAAACATTCACATTAGGTCTTTGTCCCTTGTGAAATAATGTTTTTTTATGGTACCTTGCAAAGGTTTTGTAACACACTTTCACACTTTTCTAGGGTTTTATTAATTAACTAAACATAATAAACATAATTTTAATCATAATTAACATTAATATTTCCTTATTTGGTGTGTTGTAAAGTTTTGTAACACAATTTAACATCAATATAGGCTTGTCATTAATAATTGGGTTTTCTTATGCTTTAATTGGCCCTATTTTGCATCTAGAAGCCTCATTTATCACATCTTTTCGACAATAATCCCGACACCAATCAATAACCAATCATAATTCAGGTGTTCTTGGCTTGTGTGGCCCACATTTAGTGTTCAAGAATCATTCACCACCTTGGGAAAATGAGTCCCACCTAGGTCTTTTTGGCCCCGATGCAGGTTTCACACATTTCTAGACACTTTTCATTTTTGGTCCCATACATTGTGTGATGGGACTCATTCACCACCTTGGGTGAATGAGTTTTGTATGACCAAAATTCAAATTTAAATCAAATTTCTGATGGGATTTTATTCTCCTAGATCTGATGTCTATTTGTAGTGTTGTAATTTCGAGAATTATTGCATAATTGAGTATAAATACAAGGTTATTTCACTCATTTTCACCTAATACTTTTGTGAGAGCATCCTTATAGAAAATTGAGTTCACAAGAGAATTCAAGGCATTTCAAGGGCAGATTATCAAGCATTCAAGAGCATTCTTCAAGCATCAATCATCATGTCAAAGATTACATTCTTCATGTTTGTTATTGTGCTAACAATTGTGATGTAGAGTTCATGATCCAAGCAAGCATTGCATTCAAGATCTATCAATATCAAGAAAGAGTCAAGAACCACATCCATTGCAGCCATTTTAAGCATAATTGCAACACTTTATTGCTAGGGTTTGGTGAGTTGCAACATTATCTATTGTTCATTCATCATTCTCCCTTTAAATTTGCTTTCATTTCAAGGTTTAATTACCAAAAAGGGGTTTGACCAAGGAAAACCCATATTCTCTAACCCCACAACCATGTTTCCCTCTTCTTGAGTGTGGTTTGTAGGTCTAGGTTGCATATTTGTCAAGGAGCAAAGGTGGTGAAAGGTTGTCAAATCTCTGAAGTTGTCAAAGTTTCAATTCAACCTTGGAGAAGCTTGGAGAATACCTATAGGTGCTATTTTGCATATTTGGATCCAAAAACCAATCAAAAAGAGCAGAACAGACCGAGAGGCACATAATCCACTTCAAAATTTCTAGAAAAGCAGAAGTGGAATGATTCAGCACTATTGGAAAATGAGTCTCACTATATAGGCCTGAATAGGATCTTTGCAAATTTGGATACCCTTTTGGTTGAAACCTATTCCTACACATTTTCCTGGGAACTAGACTGATTCACCCTACTTGGCGAATCAGTCCCACTCAACATAAACAACTAATTTTTTAGTGACCCAAATCTCCATTCCACCTTCTTTAGTTTCCCAGGTGCACATATTTTAGTTTCAAAGCTTCTTGCTGCATTTTACTTATCTTTCTAGGTCATCTTGCATACTACACTGTGTTTTCAAACATCTTCTTTTCCAAGGTTACACTTGGTGGTGAACCCCTCATTTGACATCATTCAATCCCGAAAACATTCCTTTTTCCATATTTCAATCTCGTTTGGATTGAAATCTCAAGGGTTTGTTCTTGAGTGAAACAAGCAAGAAAATTGAACTCTTTCCTTTTGGGTCCAAAACCCTAGAATCCCAAGAGAGAGGTCACAATTTTCCTCATTTCATTTTGGTGAACTTGCATTTAGTGCATTATATTTTGAATTTGGAGTGCATTTACATCCTAGATTTAGCTTGCATTAACATTGCATTAGGTTTTGCATTAGTTAATTCAAATTTTAGGGTTTCAATTTTTTCATTAGTGAAAAGCTCATTTAGCTTGCATTATTGCACTTAATTTCATTGAAAATCAGTAAAATTCAGCATTTTCATCTTAGATTTGCATCAGAAAACATAAAAATCATAAAATTCAATTTGAAAATTCTCAAAAAAAATAGTACCTGGACTCATTCGCCACATTGGGAAAATCAGTCCCTTTGCATATGTTTCACTGCATTTTCTGTCATTTACAATTCATTTTTTGAGTTTCTATTTTTTGCTTCTGCATTTCTGTTTTACTTTCAAGAGTTTCAGTTATAAGCATTTCATTCTTATTATTTTACATTGTATTTGCACTCACCCCGCATTTAGTATCCTTTGCATGAGTGTTTGGTGTCCTATTGCTAATACCATAGTGAGAATAAGTTCGAGACTCATTTCATCCCATGATAACACAATGATTATGGATCTTAGGTTATCTAGAGATTCCACTCCCGGTATTGACACTTGTACACTAGGCATGGATAACACCCTTAGTAACTCTTTCCCTTAAAGTAGAATGCAAGATAAGCCAAAGAATGATAGAATCCCACAAGAAAACCTAATCCACATTCATGAGGACCTACTCAACTTACAACATCAAATTAGCCTTGAAACAATTTCAACTATTGCAATTCCTATAATAGTGAACCACAAATTTTATGGGAAAGGAATGCTCTCTATCACTTCTAGGGTTTTGCATCTAAAAGGAGAGAGATTCTTTCCACACCAGAAACTTGGAAGCTCATTCAAGATTAAGGCTAATGGGATTGAGGAATGTCTAAAGGGGAATTCCCTAAATGCTAGAAATTGATAAAAGAGATTAACTAGTAATGTAAAACCTAGGAAATGGACTTTATTTGAGAACACATTGAGATATGCAAACATATACAAAATGACCTAGAAATGTAAACTTTAACAAAACAAAAAGATGGAAATGAAAGGTGTGCACCTGGAAGTGTGTTGCAGACTTGAAGCAAATATGAGATTCTAGAAATATTGATTTTTATGTCTGGCAGGACACTTGTGCCAAGTTGGGCGACTTAGTCCTTTTTCGGGGTGATTTCAGAAAACCGCTCCAGGGCCTATTTTAGCCAAATGGGTATCTGGATCTGCAAAAATATCTGAAAAATATGCATAGTGGGACTAAGTCACCACAACTAGGGGAAGTCTCCTTTTTGTCTTTTCTGAAAATCTGAAGGTGAAAATGGAGGCTCTTGATTTGTACTTTCTATTCCTCCAAGTGTTCGGACCAAAAACCTTGATTTTTGGCCTGTAGGTGTCTTTTTTTTGTAGATCTTGACCTAATCACCAAGGAAATTCATTCAACATGTCTTCAATCCATTCTTCAATAATTTCCAAGCTTTCAAAGTAACTAAATTTTCAAACACATAAAGAGAGAAGGAGAAAATGTTGAACGTTAGGGCATAGGGGTTTGCCTTGGTCAAACCCATTTTAGATAATTAGATCAAGTGAAGAAACAAGATAATGAAGCATGAAATATAAGACAATGGAACTAGTACCTTTCCATGAAGATAGATCTTGAGTTGTTGCAACAAATGGTTGAAGATTCAGCCCTTGAATGCTTTGGATAGATGCCTTGATGACTTAGAATGCTAAAACCCTAGCTTGCTTGAGAAGAATGATGATGAGAAGAAGGAAATAGAAAAAAATGAGACTTAGGAGATGAAGAATGAGGGGAAAACCCTTTATTTATATATTTTTCACCCTAATTTCTTGAAAATAACACACCACAGGCCGACCTTAGGGTTTTGGAGACAATATCCCACTATAATTTTGATTTTTATGTCAAATGGGACTAAGTCATCCAAGGTGGTGACTTAGTCCACTTGGGAAAATTTGAGTGGATGTTGAGAATTAAAATGTGGTTAATGTTGCTTAACGGGATTGTCCTCCAAAACACACTTAAGTAGGGCCTATAAGTGCATTAAGGGATCATTTTAACATAAGAAAGGGTAAATTTGTTGATGATAATCCTAGGAAAGTGTGAGAGTTTGTTACAAAACCTTACAAAACTTTGAAATAAGGATTGGTAAGAGGTAATAAGGGGTTATTTAAATGAATTATGATATAAATGTCTTAGAAAAGTGGAAAAATATGTTACAACACTTCACAACACCTTTGTAAGACATCATTAGGTTTTTGTTGATTTACAAGCATTCAAGGCTTAATGTGAATGTGTTGGCCACATTACAACATTAAATCTAGGGAAATCTGACCAAAAATCCATAGGAAAGGCCCAAATGGGTGAAAAATGTCAAGGATACATGTTTTTGCAACTACATTTAGCCCCCACTTTAGTGAGAGGGTGAACTCGCTTCAAACTCACACTAAAGTAGCCATTCAAGAGGAGGGGTCCAATCGTACCAATATGGATGACAAAGAATGCCAAAGATCAAAGGAGGTTGTGCAAGCCCCCAGGATCCAAGATCCCAAGTCAAACCAACATAAGTGCAAGAGGATACACACAAGGGTGAATGAATTGCAGCAAAACAAGATACAAGATCATGCAATGACAAGAAATAGAAGGAAGAGAAGAAGGAAAGTAAAAAGGTGGATCAAGCTTTGACTGTTTGTCCAAATAGTTGTGGATCCGATCTAGGTTGTTTGTGCAAAAATACATACTCACTTTGAGGAAACAAAAATCTTGGTTGTCTGCCAGGTGAGAAGTCCAAGAAGGTGAGAAACACACACTCATGGCTGGTATGCACTCACACACACAGGTGGCTATGGAGAAAGTCATGCCATTGGTTGGGCTTCCCGTTTGAACCATACCAAAGTTATACCTCCTGATAACTTTAATAAGGTGCCACAAAATAAAATGACTTTTGTAAAAATGGTGTGATGATTTTTCAAAGAGATTTTGCTTAGTTCATGCAATGTCTCTTCTTTAGGAACATCATGCATAATGTCTCCAAGAGAGGAAAAGTGCAAATGGTCTCATCTTGTTTCCAAGAGAGGACAAGTGCAATCTCTCATCTTGAGCAACATTGTACCTAATGTTTCCAAGAGATGGAATCACAAGAAAAAGAAAATCGTGCAATGAAATGTGAGTGTCGATGTATGCCCCCACTTTAAAGTGGTTGCTAACACCATTACTATGAGCAATTGCTTTAAAGTAGAAGAAGGTATGAGAGATTATTCAAAAATCCCTATACAAAGTCATATGTTTCCAATAAGATACATCATAAAAAGGTAGTATTTCATAGGTGAATCAACTTAATACATGTCGTCCACACCCCAAGCTTGCTCTTATATTTTCATGAAAGGTTAACGACTAGTCAAAAGAGACAATGAAAAGTGACACATGAGGAGAAGGTTACCTAACTCCTTGCCCCCACTTAGTGCAGGACAATAGTGAGCCTAAAGGATTGATGAGATGCAAGTTAGAGTGAAAATCATTACCAATTAGAGGAATGAGGTGTCCCCATAGAAGGGAAAGAACTAAACTCCTTAAGATGTTGGATTTCAATACTCAAAGCCTTACATTCATTAGTAGAATGACCATGTCCAGATTCTGTGATATGCACAAAAGGAATTATTATAATAGAATTTCTTTCGGGTTTTTGGAGGAATGGAGATCAAGTGATATTGGAAGAGTCTTAACAAGATACCCTCTTGATCAAGGGGAGAAGGTGTTCCTTTATCATGTGAAAAAGAAGTTTCTTGCTTAGTATAGGATGTCATACCTACACAAGGCTCTATAGATTGTGAGATTTTGTACATGCCTTTAGAGGAGTGTGTAAAATCTAAATCATTAGTGTTTTGTGAGATGCCATTGGCATTAAGCAAAGATTTCTTTGTTTGTTGTGTTTCAAGTACAGGAGAACAACCAAGACTCGGTGGTTTAGAAGGGCGGTTTGGGATAGTGTTGGTGTTAGGTGAAGGCTTGGTGATTTATATCAAAGGAAAATAACCAAGACCATGAGTTTTTGTGTGCATGTTAGGATTGACGGGGACACAAATACCTTATTCTCTAGCACCACATCCTTTTCCACTGTAGCCAAGTTCTTTCATAAGTTCATAACTTTTTCCATAAATCATTTTCATTGCTTTGGGATTGGGTGGTTGTTTTGTCTAAAGTAGTTGAGGTGGATTCTTGTAAAAGATATTTTGAATGGTGTGTTGATAGGATTGCTTGTTCATGTCCCTTGTTTGAATCATTATTTATGATCTTGGACTCATCCATGACTATGGGTTCAAAATTCAACAATCCCAAATCATCGATGGATATCACTGGGAAGGGTTTATGATATGTAGATGGTTGTTTTTATTTTATGGGTTTGACTTTTATTGTTGGTGTTGATGTGTTGAATGGATTCTTTTTGTTCTTCTCAATTTTTAAGACACTAAACAGCTCAGGATCAACATCAAGTGTGTACACTTTGTTGTTGTAGATGTACTTCATCTTACGATGAAGAGTGGAAGGCACCCCATTCATTGCATGAATCCATGGCTTGCCTAAAATAATATTATATGAAACATCATGTGTCATAACATGGATCAATGTGTCTAATGTGGCCATTCCAACTATAAGAGGCAAAGTGATCACACCATGCAGCTTTTGTCCTACACTATCAAATCCACTAATAGATAAAGAGGTAGGTTGAATATTTGATTTATCCATATGTATCCTATCCAAAATATTTACACTACACACATTAACAATGGATCCATTGTCAACAAGGGTTCACTTTATCCCTATTATTTTATATTGAGATATGATTATGAAAGCTTCAACTTTTTTTTTGCATTTCCAAAGGAGGGAGCTCACTTTGGTGGAAAAAAATGTTAGCATTGAAGCCTTGAATCATAGCTGCTATGTCATTTGTTTGTGCATTAGAAGGGATAGGAATTTTTTGTAAGGAAGTTTGAATCATGTTATGGTAGTGAGAGGAGGCTTGAATAAGGTCCCATAATGAGATCTTAGCAGGAGTATTCTTAAGTTGGTCGACAAGATCATACTCCCTAATGTACGAATTTAAGCGAGGAGCAATAGGTAATTTGGGATTTTATAAAGGTAAGGATGTTGAGGTTTGTTGCAGTGGGTGTGGATTGTTTCTTGTGTAATGTGTGTGAGAAATGGTATTATAACTCGGTTGCTGCGACACATTATTCTTAGGTGGGTAAAGGATAAGTTTGGGTTTGTTTTGAGTGTGTTGTTTGTGTGAGGGTGGGTAAAGGATCAGTTGAGGTTGAATAATATTAATTTACCCCATGGAAGGAGAGTCTAACATGGGCTTTGCATCTTCTTATAAGGGCATAATATTATTATTGTCAATTTTATTCAAGTCTTTCATCATGATATCCTTCCTAGGAGGAGAGTTTTTAGGAGAACTACAAAACACATGTTCGTGACATTCAAGGATTGGTTCTTCTAAAATGACTTCATCACAAGTAGGGGAGTGACCAATGAATGGATTATCACTGGTGGGATGATGAGGAGAGCATTCTATTTGATTATCTTGTTTTACAAAGGTCTCATTCTCTTGTTCCATACTATCTACCCTAGTAGGAGAGCTTGGACGAGGTTTACCACATGCCATGGCTAGAGTTTGTAATCTAGTTTCATCATAGGTAGGGGAGGCATAAAAAGAAGGACCATCATGATTTTCAAATAGATTGTACCAAAGGGTAGGAGAATTAGGGAAGGGAGGCTCAAGAGTCTCACGACTTGTAATAGGTATATCTTCTAAGACTAAACTATCTTCTTCATGTCTAGAGAAGATATTAGGAGAAGAAAAGGTTTTGATTGTCATGATTGTCAATATGTACCTCGGTATGTCCTATAATGTTTTCCCAGAGGGGAGGAGGAGGAAGGAAAGAAATAATTTCATGATCTTCAATTATCGTGTCTTCTTTCATCAAGATACCTTCATCACCAATGGGAGAGATATCGAGAGAAGAACAATTATGATTATCATGATTATCAATGGTTGCATCCTCTTGTGTCAAAGCTTTAGTGGATGATCTAGGAGAGATGAAGTCATTAAGGGCTTCATTTAGCATGTCCAATTCATCACTACAAAGGGCATGTTGTCTCTAAGTTTAAGAATTTTGTGAGTGGGTTCGTGTGATGTTAATGTTGTGTGTTCGTTTTCTAAAGAATCTGATTTAAATGATCTAGGAACTAATGCATAAAATGAAAATTACAAAAGTGTAATGCTATCCAGAATTGCCATGAATGATTTTTCAATAAATTAAATGTAACAAAAGCTATGCAAACTTAAAATGCAATGTAAAGACATAGGATGAAATGCAATTTTCAGATTTCAAAGAAGGTAATTTACTGATTACACTATGCAATGATCTGAAAATGAAATGTTGTAAATGCAAAATTGAATTTAAGCAATACATAAAATGAGCTAATTTAGGCTAGATCTAATGAAATGCATGTTATAGAAACTCATCCAACTTATACAGATAGGTGATGGCAGCAGACTAAAGCCTAAAAATAGGGTTTCTTGCTCTACAAAAGGCTATTTTAGGGGTGGAAAGGGACTATGTCGCCCAAGGTGGCAAATTGGTTCAAGTAGGGATTTATTTTCAGTTTTTTCAGATTTTTTGGATTGATTTGGGTGGTTTATGTGTTGTATGAGGCAAACCTAAGATGCAAATGCAAAATTTTATAAATTTTCAATGATTTGAGATGCAAAAATGCAACCTATATGCACTTTAACTAATGAAAATTGTGAAACCCTAGAATGCAACTTAACTAATGCAAAATGCAATAAAAGATAATTCTAGGACAATGATGGAATCCAAATCATAAAAGAAGGTATTTGAAAGTCAGGTTCACCAAAATGAACCACAAATTTTAGGGGAAAGGCATTCTCTCTAGCACTTCTAGGGTTTTGCACCTAAAAGGAGAGAGATTATTTCCATACCCAAATCTTGGAAGTTCATTCAATATTAAGGCTAATGGGATTGAGAAATGTCTAAAGGGGAATTCCCTAAATGCTAGAAATTGATAAAAAAGACTAACTAGTAATGTAAAACCTAGGAAATTCACTTTATTTGAGAACACATTGAGATATGAAAACATATACAAAATGACCTAGAAATGTAAACTTTAACAAAACGGAAAGTTGGAAATGAAAGGTATGCACCAAAATGTATGTTGTAGACTTGAAACAACTCTGATATTCTGGAAATACTATTTTTTATGTCTGGTGGGACACTTGTGCCAAGCTGGGTGACTTAGGCCTTTTTTGGGGTGATTTTGAAAAACCGCTCTGGGGCTTGTTTCAGCCAAATGGGTATCTGGATCCACATAAATCTTTGAAAAATATGCATAATAGGACTAAGTTTCCACAACTAGGGGAAGTTTCCTTTTTGTCTCCTCTAAAAATCTGAAGGTGAAAATAGAAGCTCTTGATCTGCCCTTTCTATTCCTCCAAGTGTTCGAACCAGAAACCTTTATTTTTTGGCATGTAGGTGTATTTTTGTGTAGATATTGACCTAATCAACAAGGATATTCCTTCAACAAGTCTTCAATCCATTCTTTAATGATTTCCAAGCCTTCAAAGAACCTAAATCTGCAAACATACAAATTGAGAAGGAGAAAATGTTGAATATTAGGGCATGGGGGTTTGCCTTGGTCAAATCCCTTTTAGATAATTAAATCAAGTGAAGAAACAAGATAATGAAGCATGAAATATGAGACAATGGAACTAGTACCTTGAAATGAAGATAGATCTTGAGTTGCTGCAACAAATGGTTGAAGATTCAGCCCTTGAATGCTTTGGATAGATGCCTTGATGATTTAGAATGCTCAAACCCTAGATTTCTTGAGAAGAATGATGAAGAGAAGGAGATAGAAAAAAAGAGACTTAGGAGAAGAAAAATGCATGGAAAACCCTTTATTTATACATGTTGTACCGTAATTTCCTAAAAATAACACATCACAAGCCGACCTTAGTGTTTTGGAGATAATATCTCGCTAGAATTTTGATTTAATTTTTTTTTTAATGCCAAATGGGACTAAGTCACCCAAGGTGGTGACTTAGTCCACTTGGGAAAATTTGAGTGGATGTCAGGAATTAAAATGTGGTTAATGTTGCTTATGTTGAATCTCTCTTGTGCAAATTTGTCCTTGATGACAATATATGTTACTCTGGCATCTTGATGGTAACTCACTCAGTTGATCTGCTTTCCTGATTGGCATATTTACTTCACAGTTGTTACTATATATGGTGATACTGATAATTTAGCTCCATGTGCAGATCTCAGTTGAGGCATTTTGGTTACAGGCTAGATATGTTCCATTATTCAAGTGACATGTTTTTGTTTATATAATTTGTGCTTCAGTATTTCACTTGATTACATGTGATTGGCATGTTCAGTTCTTCTACAGGTTGATAAATTATGGCTTGATTTGTTACAAGCATCTTGAAATTGAAACATGTTCTTGATATTCGTCAAAGGTGTATTCCTCCATTTTTCAGTCAGTGGCATGGGTATGAGGAATAGTTTTTTAATGTTCTTGAAGCTCTCGGTATTTAGTTTTTGGCATATTACAAGGGTTTGATCATTATTGTGTTTATGGCTTTGTAAAATTTACATGAAATCAGTCTTTATCTCTTCACAAATTTTTGGATACCATTGGATATTATATTGCAATCGGACCTTGAAAAAGAGAATCACTTAGTTCATTCTTTTGCATATGGTATTGTGTTTTTTGCATGGGTGTAAGGCATACTAAATTCAACATGTATATCAGCCTTTATTGCTCAACACAAGTCTTTGGGTATACATTGGCAATCGACCTTGGGTAAAGGCATTCATTTGATCTCCTATTTGCATTTATTTCGGATCTATTAGTTGATATTTATTTGGGCCTCAAGGCCGACAACAGGTATAAAGGCATTGATTAATATTTTATGTCACATTGGATGGGACTTAGCTTTGATAATTTGGAAACTATCATGCCTCAGGAAATCAGCATTTGATATGTAAGGCGATCATTTAAAATTCTTCAAAGCATATTTTTGGTCGATGTTTCACATTGTCAATAATAGAAAAATGCAATAATGTTGGTCGACAGCTGGTCTTTGGTTTGCCTGTGGATTTCAAAGGGTATAATGAGTTTGTTTTTATCAATGAATGTCCTTTAAGACTCCAAGCAATTATCATTCTTTGCAAAGGAAATCATGAGTTTGTTCTCTTGCGAGTTTAGGTCATTATTTTGTTTTGCCTTTCTCGAGGGTCTCGAACCCTACACTTGCGGCCTCCATGGAATCATTCCCTTGGCCATTTCACAGTGTATGCTACAGGTTGACTATCCTTGGACAAAATTTGGGGATCCTTGTAAGACCATTACAATGGTCATTCTGTGTGTCAGCTTTCTGCCGCTGGGTGAAGGCATGAGTTTGGAAGGTGTCTTAGCCGTTTCATTTGTATGCAGATCTGGTAATCTCTTTCATGACAACAACTTCATCATTAATCATAGGTACTCCTTCTTATGTCTATAGTGCAGTTGCATTACCTCTACTGGAAAGGTTGTTAGAGATATATGTTTTTTCTTCTATTTGGAAAATGAAAAATGAAAATTCAAGAGGTTTGTGAGCAGATCTGGTAATTCTTTTCTTAGTCATAATTAAAGTGGATTTCACATGCCTAGATCTCATTTTAAATAAGTATTATCATATCAGATTTAAGGAATGGCATTTTTGGGTAGTAGGTATTTGTGAAACCTAAAGAATCTACTCTATTTCACACTTGGAGTCATTGGTAACCGTTCTTAAATGCTTCAGTTTACTGTTTCAGTTTCTCATCATAATGATCTCGGTTTGTTGAGCATTATTGGTTTAGTTACTTAAGTTTTTGCAGCTATGATAATGGGTATTGTCCTTTGAATATATTCTCAGCTTCACCTGGTTCGTAGGTAACTGCTCTTTGAGTACATTCTCTATGAGGTTTAGATTGCTAAAAATATATTTCAGTTACTGTTTGTGTAGTTGTTTTTCTGTGGTCATTATTCATGCACACATGCATGTCTTGATTCTATTTTTGGTTAAGCTCTGCCCCTATAGGCTACTAGTCTGGATAGGGCTCTGTCACTGCTAGTTTTACATGCTATGTTTACTTGCCTTGCCTGGAGGAAAGATTTTGCAAAAACTTCCTTTGTATTACCTAAACAGTAACTTGTTAAAGATGTCAAAATAGTGAAAAAGGTCACCTCTTTTTTTTTAGAAAACAGATAGTTTCAGCTGTAACTGAAAGTTGTAATTTTTGATGTATTCTGTAAAAAGACAAAAACAAAGAGATTAGGGTTTTAATCATTACATAAAATAAAAACTGGAAAAATGAGAGGAGTGCAGTTCTATTTATTGATGAGATAGGGTATTCTTCAGTTGATGCTAAAAATTTGGAAAACATAGTGTGTTGTCTGTTCTGTATTTTGTATCATGAAAGATTGAAAATGAGAGAGTGAGAGAAAGAAAGAAAGATCATATCACTGTAATGCAGTTTGATGAGAAGTTGTATTGACACTGTAACTAGATTTTTCTTCAAGCTATATCAATATTTGATAATGAATGGAATTCTGAAGAGTCATTCTTGACTCTTAAGGATTCTATGCATTGTCTGTCAAGAGGCACTTGACAAAATAAGAGAAATAAAGAGATCCTCTGTATCATTGTATGTTCTATTGAAAAAAATGAAAAGGGGTTGGTGCTCCTTGAGATTGGTGTCTCTAAATCGAGGGGTTGGTGCTCCTTGAGTTGGTGCTCAAAAATCAGCCTATGAGGCCTTGCCAAATAATTATTGAAATGAAAAGCCTGAAAAAGGCAGTAGGTTAAGGAGTGGTTTTTCTACCCCAGGAGGGTTTTCCACTTGACATATCTTGTGTCTATTTGAGTATATTTGGTTCATCTGTTTTTGTGCTTTAATTCTTTAAAATGCTATGTTTCACTATTCTCATTTCATTTTATGTGATTGCATTCAATACATGAATGATTCTATCATTGATAAATGAGAGCATATATCTGATTTATTTCAGTTAAATTTGGTAAAGAATTTAGTAACATTGATTCATCCCCCCCCTCTCAGTGTCTTTTCACTCCAACAACTTAATGGGTTGTCCTTCGAAACACACTTAAGTAGGGCCTATAAGTGCATTAAGGGGTCATTTTAACATAAGAAAGGGTGAATTTGTTGATGACAAGCCTAGGAAAGTGTGAGAGTTTGTTAAAACACCTTACAACACTTTTTAATAAGGCTTGGTAAGAGGTACAAAAGCATTATTTAGATGAATTATGATAGAAAGGTCTTAGAAAAATGCGAAAATGTGTTACAACACTTCACAACACCTTTGTAAGACATCATTAGGTTTTTATTTATTTACAAATGTTCAAGGCTTAATGTGAATGTGTTGGACACATTACAACATTAAATCTAGTCAAAATCAGGCCAAAATCCATAGGAAAGGTCCAAATGAGTGAAAAATGTCAAGGATACATTTTTTGTGACAGAAATAGAAAACATTCATCGTATGCTTGAAAGTGAAGATGTCCTTGACCTTGTGAGGAATATATAGTGCAAATCTTTGGAAAGCGTCTTCCCTCAACTACTAGTGTCCTTTACCTACAAACAATTTTCCAAGCCAAGGAGGAACTCAAATTCCTCCTCTCATAACAATAGCCTCAATCCCTACCTACACCCCTCGTCAAGTCACAATAATGCAACAAGTTAGTAATGTGATTCCTTCCCTGGGTATTCCAGCTAGCATCCCTAGTTCCTATGTTGCATTGCATGTTATAGATCCTACTAACTTACTACCTATAAGCATTCCATTCATTTGTCCCACAAATACACACACTCCATCACCAATTTCACTTCCATCTCATAACACAAGCAATGACTCTCTCATAAATCAACTTTTCTAAACCATGTCATCCCTTCAAAAGAAAGTTTCTACCATCAACCAAAATCAAAATAGCCCACCCACATGTATTATGTTAAACACAATCCATTATCCTTGGAGATATTACAAACACTGATGCCACAAGATGTAGAGGTGCATAGATTTGAGAAATATGGAGGGAAGGGAGATCCTTCTAACCATGTTAATGCCTACACTGCCTTATTTTGTGACTTTGTCCTTGATGATAAAATTTTGGAAAAACTCTTTCCTAGGACCTTAAAATACACCACCTTGGAGTGGTTCTCTTCTTTACTAAATAACTCAATTTGTTCATTTGATGAAATTTTTGAGGCATTTATAAACCATTTCCAAGTGCAGAGGACTCCCAAGATGGCCTTGGCTGACTTCATGAGATGCAAGCAAAAGGAGGATGAAAAGATAACTGAATTTATCTCATGATATCAATTGCTTTATTCCCAAGTTGATGTCAAGATCCTCGATCGACACCTTCAAAAGATGTTCATAGAAAATTTGCAAAGAAAAATCCAAGAGAAGTTGACCAAGATGAAATTTCCATCCTTCATCCACTTGTGTACTGCCCTTCACGATTATCAAAATTCGGTTTGTAGTTGAGATACAAAATTCACTCCCAGCAGAATCAAGAGATCCAAGCATGTGCACCAAAACAATTCCAAAACCTTTAGAAAAAAAAATAAGGGTTCTTTCAGTTCAAGCCCCCTTAACAACCATCTCAAAATATCAATAACCAAGTCACTTTCGTCAAAGCCACGATACCCTTTAGCTATGGAAATCCAAAGAGACAATTCACGTCCTTACGTGATAACCTTCATAATACGAGGTCCCAACTTCTAAACCAAAAACTGATTACCTTACCTCTCGTTAGAACACCCAAACCTAATAAGCCTTTACCTCTAAGCTTTAAATAAAATGCTTATTGCCACTATTATCAATAAAATGGACATGACATGAAACATTGAAAGCGTCTTAAACATCTTGTGCAAGACCTCATTGATTCCGACTGTCTATCCATTGCAGGAACTAGTGATCAAGGAAATAAGTTCATTTCCCCTCCCAACCAAAATTTATAAATTTTCACGAATCCCATGCCAAAACATAATATTTAATTTGTCAAAGCTAACAAAACTCCAAAGAATGATGTGATGAATGTTGATACAAATGATGAAAACACTGATTCTATTCCAACTAATGCTATCAATTTCAATTTTATAGATGAAATGATAGGGGTGATAGACGTCATCCCTCGTAAGGATCGAACTAAGAGTCATCTCGCTATTGCTTTCTCCTCTAAGGAGGGTAAACCCACAAAATTGGTTTACAATTCTAGTGAGGAAGGAAAATTGCAAAAAATACCCCCATGGAAAAAAATAGGTTTTTGGGGGTTCAAACAATCATTAGGTTCGAGAAAACCCAAAGGAGGTTTGCTTGATCCCCCTTTAAGCGAACTCGTTAAATGTTGGGTTCCACCACAGTTCTCATTTCTTGGGAAAAAAAAAGGAAAATTTTTGTGGAAAGGGAGTTCGCTTGAACCCTAGTTTGAATGAACCCAAGTTCGAGTGAACCTCCAAGGGGGGTTCGCTCGAATCCCCCTTTTCCCCCCTTCTCCTCCTCTAGCACCAAAAAATCTCCAAAATTTTTCCCTCCAAAGCTCGAGTTGAGGATGAAAATGGAGGAGACTTCATAGACCCAACTAGATGATAGTAGTTTTTGGAAGGAGCTATCCAATGAATATAATTTTAATATGTTTTGGTTTTATTATGCATTTATTTTTTTAGTTTGATTAAATAGGTTTTTCACCAAAAATAAAGCTATTTGTTCTACACATGTGGGAAAATAGCAGATTATCAATTTTTTTTTTATGTTGTATACGGTTCACCTATGTATGAATTGTAATTGGTTTGACTTCGAAACTTGATTAAGAAAAAAATATTCAATAAAACACTATGAAACCAAATGAAAGCACTAGATATCGTAGCTATAAATCTAAATTCATAAAAAATAGAACTTTATCCTTCATGAAAAAAAAAGTAATGTTGTATACGGTGAGCATCACTCCTTTAAAATGGTGTTTACTGAAAAAAATAGTTTTTGAAGGAGATGGAAAAAGAAGTGCAATATGATTCCAAATTTTTTGAAAAAAATATATTTAGAATCTATAGACAAAATTTCATAGATCACTAGTTTGCATGATCTTCAAATTCCTCACAGTTTAGCCGCTATAGGTGCCCGAAAGTGAAGTTTTCGTTAGAAAAAATTAGTTTAGTGTCTAGTTTGGCAAAAAAATGTAAAACACTATTGTGGGATCACCCAAGATATAATTAAACATTTTCTCAATGATCATCTTTACATAGTCAATTCCATCTATGATAAGCCCACTAATGGGATACTAATAGTTCCTTCCTATGGAGAGAATGTGATCAATGAGGAATTTCTACTTTTGCATGAGCTCTATTAAGATGAATATGATAAACTGAAAGCATGGATCAAGACACAAAACAGTTTTGTGAGCCCTACGATTAGATCGATCACCCTTCCATTACAAATAGGACCAAAAAAATTAGATGTTACATTCTCCATCATCCCACAATCGAATCAATTTCGTGTGAAGCTAGTCCACCCATGGCTTCGCTACATGAAAGTCATCCCTTCGATTGTACATAAATGCTTAAATTTTCTCTTTGACAATGAGATATTCACTATTCACCATAGTGGCTTTAACCTCTTGTCATCTAAAGGAAAATTTTCCCTAGATTCTTTTTGTCCTGAGCCTATGGAACCTACAAATCCTAGAAAAGACTTCTTTTTCTTTTCCTATAAAAATTTCAAGGCAAAGAAGATAACAAAATTATCTCTCCGCAACATGTTCCCGTCCAAATCCGAGCCTACCATCCTTGACAAAACCATGCTTGAACCTAAACAAGACCAAAACAACCAAGACCAACCTAAACTAGAAATATCACCTACTTCTTACAAGCGACCAAGAAACAATGAAACCAACCCCATCACTCCTCCAAGAATGAAACAAGTTTATAAAGTCAGAGAAAATGATTGAAAAAAATCCCATGGTTCCTTCTATTCCTCCCCTTAGGGAAGAAAAGAAACCTATGGTTTATCAAACCGCTCCTATTTATCTTGAAAACAAAACTAAAAGAAATAGACGTGCTAGGGAGCATATACATAGACATCGTGCCCTTTCTTGCAAGTTACATGATGAATTAAACAAATAAAATCAAGATCCAAACTTACCTGAAGCAATGCATGATGACCCTCCTCCTCAAGAAAATTCAATGCATCCTCCACAACAAGAGTTGAAATATTCAATGGACATTATCCTTCAACCTCTTGTTGTGATCAAATTAGATGATGATGACGAGGTTGCTAAAATTGATGAAAAGGTGCATAATGAGCTAAATACATTGTTTTCCTCTTCGATGAGATTAAATGAAAAATCTTCTATAAAGAGTATTGAACCTAGTGCTTCTCCTAGTTCAACACTTTCTCTTGTCCCTCTGGCTAGCTGCCCACCTTTGGTATATACTGAACATGATTGGGAGGTGGATGAATTTTTCATAGGTTGACTTGCATTTTCCTTACTATTCTTTTGCATTATTTCCTTTTCCTTTCCTGTGATTGCATGTGCGTGATGTGTTCCCCTATGACATTCTATTTTCTCTCTCTTTGTGGCATTCCTCTATTTGTACCTTCATTCTTCTCTATGTCATGCATCAATAAATTTATGTCTCCTTCATGTTGACCCAAAAGGCTTTCTTTTTCTATTGCCTTTTCATTTTATCTTTATACTTTTCTTGTGTTTTCCTTCTAGGGATGACGCAAGGCGTTGAGACACCCTATGTCTCTTCCATGTTGACCCAAAAGGTTTTTCTTTGTTTTCACTCTCTTTGTGTCATTCTTCCAGTTCTATGAGTATTTGGGGGATGATGATAGTTCCAAGCTTGCTAAAAGAATTGTAGCAAAGAACATACTAACCCCAAATCCATAGATCCCTTATGTGTTTGGTGCTTTCATTTTGGGGGCAACCCCTGTCTTTTATTTTCTCTTTCATGGCATAGCTTTACTTGGAAACATATGACTTGGCATAAGTTGGCTCTCATGTCTTTCTTCTTGTTTTCACTTTTAATTTGCTACTTTAAAGTAATTTCTCATTAGTATGGTGTTTATCAATTTATTTAAAGTGGGGGCATACATTGGCATTATTCTTTTGCATCTTTTTTTTTTTATTATTCATGGTTCTTAGTGTAGCATTCTTGCTTCATACAATAATTTTTTTTCTTTGTGGATGAAATTGGGTGTGATATCCTTCATGAGTGTGATCTCTCTTAGCATATTACATTCCTCTTAGTGGCTTGATGTGATGCATTGCATCCCCTAAGTTGCAAATTTTTTATTCTTTGATTGGTCCTCTCTTGGAGACATTAGGCACAATGTTCCCTAAGTTAAAGAACTTGCATGAATGAAGCAATACTCCTTTGGACATTTCCTATTTTTTCATTTTGCATTTGTTGTTATATGGCCACCTTGCATAACACAACTTGCATGCCTGTGGAGCCATCCTATTTGTTCATGAGCTCCAAGCATAGAGAGTTTTTTTTGTCTCATGAAGCTCAAAAATCATTTTTGTGTGTCACCTTATTAAAGTTATCAGGAGGTATAACTTTGGTATGGTTGATTAGGAAGCTCAATATAAGGCGTGAATTTCACCATAGAAACTTACATGTGTGTGTGAGTACATACCAGCCATGAGTGTATGTTTCTCACCTAATGGACAACCATGAGTTTCATCACTTCACAGTGAGTGCATTTTTTAGACAAACAACCTAGATCTGATCCACATCAGGATGCATAAACAACCGAAGCTTGATCCAACTCTCTTTTATTTATTTTCTCTTTTTTCATCTTTAGTAGTGTATGATTGGCCTTTCGTTGTTCTTTATATCATTTTCATGTGTGTTCCTTTGTGCTTATGTTGGTTTGCCATGGGATCTTGAATCTGTGGGCTTGATCATCCCTCTTGATCATTGCTGTCTCATCTTGCTAGCATTGGTACATTGGAACCCCCTTTGATTTGTGTTTGTCTACTTTAGTACGAGTTTGAAGCAGGTTCATCCTCTCACTAAAGTGGGGGCTAAATGTAGTGTTGAAAAAAGGGTCCTTTGGCTTTTTCGCACTTGTTTGGGTCCTCCTTGCGGATTTCGGCTTAATGTTTCCTTGATTTTGTGTTGTAATGTGGATAACACATTCACATTAGGTCTTGGGCCCTTGTGAAATAATGTATTTTAATGGTACCTTGCAAAGGTGTTGTAAAGTGTTGTAACACACTTTCACACTTTTCTAGGGTTTTATCAATTAACTAAACATAATAAACATAACTTTAATCACAACTAACATTAATCTTGCCTTATTTGGTGTGTTGAAAAGTGTTGCGACACACTTTCACATTCCTCTAGGCTTGTCATTAGTAATTGGGATTTCCTATGCTTTAATTGGCCCTATTTTGCATCCACAAGCCTCATTTACTGCATCTTTTCAAGGATAATTCTGACACCAATCAGTAACCAATCATAATTTAGGTGTTCTTAGCTTGTGTTGCCCAAATTTAGTGTTTGGGACTCATTCACCACCTTGGGTGAATGAGTCCCACCTAGGTCTTTTTTTCCGTGATGCAAGTTTCACACATTTCTAAACACTTTTCATTTTTGGTCCCATACATTTTGTGTGATGAGACTCATTCACCACCTTAGGTGAATGAGTCTCGTGTGATCAAAATTCAAATTTAAATCAAAATTTTCGGTGATATTTTATTCTACTAGATTTGATGTCGAATTGTAGTTTTATAATTTTGAGAATTCTTACATAATTGAGTATAAATACAAGGTTCTTTTGAACTCATTTTCACCTAAGAATTTTTTGAGAGCATCCTTATAGAAAATTGAGTTCACAAGAGCATTTAAGCAAGATTATTCAAGGAATTTCAAGGGTAGATTATCAAGCATTCAAGAACATTATTCAAGCATCAATCGTCATGTCAAAGATTACATCCTTCATGTTTTTTATTGTGCTAACAATTTTGAAGTAGAGTTCATGATCCAAGCAAGCATTGCATTCAAGATCTATCAACATTAAGCAAGAGTCAAGAACCACATCCATTGCAACCATTTCAAGCATAATTGCAACACTTTATTGCTAGGTTTTGGTGAGTTGCAACATTATCTCTTGTTCATTCATCATTCTCCCTTTACATTTTCTTTCCTTTCAAGGTTTAATTACCAACAAAGGGGTTTGACCAAGGAAAATCCCTATTCTCTAACCCCCCAACCATTTTCCCCTCTTCTTGAGTGTGATTTCTAGGTCTAGGTTGCAAATTTGTCAAGGAGCAAAGGTGGAGAAAGGTTGTCAAATCTCTAAAGTTGTCAAAGTTTCCATTCAACCTTGGAGAAGCTTGGAGAAGACCTACAGGTACTATTTTGTAGATTCAGATCTGGAAACTAGTAAAAAAGAATAGAGTAGACCAAGAGGCACATAATCCACTTCAAAATTTCTAGAAAAGCAGAAGTGGAATGATTCACCACTATTGGCGAATGAGTCCCACTATATAGGCCTGAACAAGATCTTTGTATATTTGGATACCCTTTTGGCTAAAACTTGTTCCTACACATTTTCTCAAGAACTAGACTGATTCACGCAACTTTGCGAATGAGTCCTAGTCAACATAAATAACATATTTTTCAGTGATCTAGATCTCCATTCTACCTTCTTTAGTTTCCCAGGTGCACACATTTTAGTTTCATAGCTTCTTGTTGCATTTTACTTATCTTTCTAGGTCATCTTGCATACCACACTATGTTTTCAAACATCTTGTTTTCCAAGTTAACACTTGGTGGTGAACCCCTCATTTGACATCATTTAATCCCCTAGAACATTCCCTTTGCCAAATTTCAATCTCCTTTGCATTGAAATCTCAAGAGTTTTTTCTTTAGTAAAATAACCAATAAAATTGACCTCTTTCCTTTTAGGTCCAAAAACCTAGAAGCCCAAGAGAGAGGTCACCATTTTCATTGTTTCAAAAATATTGAACATGAAAATAAAATATATTTTTGATGATGCAATATTTCTTGTGAGCCGGGATGCTCCTGCATCATATACATTCTTATTTTTTTCTTCATAAGTGGAGGTTTTTTTTCAATTGTTTTGAATCATCGAAAATATTCATTCTCAAGCATCTACCATTATAGTAGGAGATTTTATATTTGGGGTTACATTTTCTCTCTTCTTCTCTCTTATAGAAGGATATTTTCCTCATGTAGGGTTTTATCGTTTTCATAGTTTTTGAGAGCATATTATTTTTCTCTTTTGGAGAGGAATTTTCTCTTATATTTTGTGAGATGTTCATTTGCATATGGCTACCTAGCATGGCCTTGTAGTCAAGTTTTTACCTATATTAATTTTGTCATTACATTTTTACATGCTTTCTCATTCTCCTTAAATTTCACTTAGTCATGTTAGTGAGAAAGATGAATTACTTAACGAATTCACCATCTAACCCGTCATATTCACACTAATTTACTTAAGTTTATTTAGGATATTGTTAGGGAATTTTAACTTCATGTCTCAATTCATAAGGTTAAAACACATGGCATAATCTTATGTTGTTTTATGTTTCATATTACCAAGGGGTTATGTTTGAAATTCTTATTCATATACACATATTGTGTATGTGTATCCTTTGATCTAATATAATTATTCCATCATGTTGGGTATCTCTTGTCCTTTCTTTGAAGTTATTAGATATTGGTTGGCTACCTCCATAATAAAATATTCCATGGTATATAGCATTATATACCAAGTATATTACTCTACTTAACCATGTGGAAGTTATGGTCTTCACACTTGACCTCATTTCAAGACATTAGACATAGAAAATTTACAAAATGTTTAAGATCAAATTCACATCTAGCCACCTATGTCCATGTAGTGTGAGAAAATGTACTCCTTTATATTTTAACACTATGTTTGGGCCCCTTAATTAATTGGGCTTAATTAATCCTCCAATTGCCTAAATTTTGCATTTACAAGCCTGATTAATTGCAATTTTCAAAAGGGGATTATGATTTAATTAATAAATTTATTATATTTATCACCCCAAACTAAATAGGTCTTGATAGTTTAGGTTAGGAACCCCTTAAGATCATAAATTTTGGTAGCATCTTAAGGTCATATATTCAATATTTAAATTTTTGGAAATTAGAAAATTATCTATAAAAATATGGCCTTTTTATCAATTCAAATCCTAGAACATAAATGCAAGCATTCCTAGAGCTAAGATTATTGTCAAATGTGTTCAAGAGTAGATTTATCAAGTTTTTTTGCAGCAATCAAGATCTCAAGCATCATGTCAAAGCTATCTTCAATCATGCAGGTTTTTGGAGCTAATAGTGTGATGTAGGTTTTCAAGCATCAAGATAAACATCATAAATCAAAACATTTCATGCAAGATCTACTCTTTGGAGATATGAATAGATTTTCAGTCCTTCAAGGGTTTCAAATCAAGGGTTTTGTGAGTTGCAACATAACATTCGTTCATTCATCATTCCTTTCATGTTTCATTGTTTCAATTCAAGGTTTAATTACCAAAATAGTGTTTAACCAAGGAAAACCCCCATTCACCAAAAATAATCAAATTTTCCCTCTTATGAATGTTTTTAATATCTTAGGCTAAAGAAGGACTAAAGATCTATCAAAGAAGAAAAGTTTAAAAGTTTCCAAAATTGTCATCAAACCATGGAAACTCACCTATAGAATTTATTTCTGACTTTTTGACGATGAAATCTAGAGAATTAAGTAGTGTTGGCATAGGACTAAAGGACCGAGAAATTGATTTTAGAAATCCCCAGAAAGACCCATTCACCCTTTGGTGAATGAGTCCTAGAGGACACTCGACAACAAAATTTTGATGACAAATGAAAAAATACTAAACCTCCTCATATCCATCGAAAAGTTGGAGGTTCCATTAGATTAAGGTTTAATCTTATAATTTTATGTTTCACTTTGCATTTTTTGGTTTATGTACTATTTCTAGTCTTTCACCCAAAAGTTTTGTTTCAGCAGATCTGCCCCATCCTAGATCATAAGGAAAACAACAAGATCTCCTTGAAGGTTGACTTACCTAAGGGTTGAATGTCAACCTTGGCTTAAGGGATCTCTTTTTCCTAATGAAATAGAGGGAGATAGGTGCATTATATCCTTTTTTTCCTTTTCTATTTATAGAAAATTATTGGTGAACCCCCATTTCGTTTAACCTACCACATTTCCCTCTATTTTAGTCCATAATTTTTTTGACAAATAAATTTTCACTTTTTAATTTCAAAACAAATTAAACTCAACTAAATTGGTATGTAGAAGCACATTACAAAGATGATTCAAATGGATTTGGATGATCTTGAACAAGGTCATCTTACTTAGAGATGGAAGACTAGATTTTAAATGGTAAAATTAAAAATTAAGTACAACACTCATCACTAAAATAAGTTTGCAAGTGAAGAATAAATCAAATCTTTGATTCTCTCCCACCCCTAAACTCAACCTTACACAGTGAAAAGAAAATATTCGAATTCCAAAATAAATATTAGATTATGATTCTTTGTTTTAAACCTTAAGGGATATTAGATTCAATACTACATCAATATTTTATGTATTCTTTAATAATGAAAGTAAATATATTTATTTTCTTATTCTTTACCTTTTAACTTTTCTTAAAATATACATTGAATAAATAAATTGATTAACCTCAGTTAATTGCTTATGTTTGTAAATGATTGAATTGCCCTAGATGACATGAAAGAAAAATTCTCCTTCATGAACCAAACCATACATATATTTACCTAAAATGTTTTAAAATTGGAGAGCTTGAATTGATGTTAAATTTTATGCTATAAAAATATATGGATACAAAGAATCTTAAATAGATATTATTCATGGAAAGAGGTGTATATTACATGAGACATGACTCTTTGTGATTAAATATAGTTTATATTTTAACACCCCCCTTTAACTTTATTTTATCACACAACTTAACTATCCATGTACATTTGAAAAATATTTAACGTCAATTCATTCTCAAAATAATAAAAAAATCATCTTTGTTTTGAGAAACCTTGATTACTTTTTTCCATCATTATCCACAATAAGAAATTCTTCATAGTTATATCGATAAAGGAAGTAAAGCATTCCCAATGATCTTTATTGTCAAAACCTTCATAGATTTAGCAATGATCTCTACAATCAATTTTAATAATGATCTTTGTGACCAAAACCTTCATAAATTTAACAACGATGTCTATGATCAATTTCCACGACGATCTTTTCCATCAAAACATTCACAAATGTAGCAACAATCTTTGTGATCAATGCTAAAACTATTCAACAATGATCTTTGTGATCAATACTATAAATTTTTAGGTTCAATGATGATCTTTGCAATCAACATTATAATCATTCAACATTGATCGTTTTGATCAATAACACAACTTTTAGATTCAACAATGATCTTTGCAATCAATAGTACAAATTTTCAGGTTCAACAATGATATTTGGGATCAATGCTACTTATTCTACATATATGCGTGTTCCTACTTCAAATCTCACATATATGAATAATCCAGCTTCAAATATTGCACCATTACATGGATAATTTTCAAGTAGCGTTTATAGTATTAAAAAAACCATAGATTAAGTTACCTAGTTTCTACAATGATATCTGGCTTCGTATGATTGTTATTTTATTTGACACGAGAATATTTATGTTTATACAACATTTTAAACATACTTGTGACCTTTTTCCAATTAGGTACACTAGTCCATCCACAATCAATCTATATACTATCTTGTAAAGGTTGTTTCTTCCATTTTTTGTTCCAACATAATTTATCAGAATGATTATTCAATCCATAAATAATACAAGGATGAAGATGCTAACACAACTCTTTTTTGTGTCCTTGCTTATGACAATAAGAATATTGTATGCACTGTATTCCTTGAGATAAATTGTTTAAAATTATAAAACCTATGACATCATTTTTTAATTTTTTCTACATATTGGAGGCCTTCATTCCTTGGCTGCATTGTTGGCCCAATGGGCTCTATAATTCCTTGTCCATATTTTCCTTCATATCCCATTATTTTCATTATCTTAAGTCTAACATTGTTTGGAGAATATTATTTTTCATTATCCTCACAACTAACAAGAGTTGTAGATTAAGAAATATTGTTGTCTTCCTTACACTTTTTTTTATCAAAAAGGGTTTTAGCTATATCACATTTATCCAACGATTCATCTAATGAATAAATCAAATCATTTGCATCACATGGCACATTATATAGTGTATGCTTTGACTTTAGACATTGATTTTTGTTTATCTAAACTTCAAGTAATTGACTAAACATATTACTTTCTCTCAATTTCAATATATCTTCCTTTTGTGACCTATTTTCCTATCATAATTCTTTATTTTTATTTATAATTTTGTCAAGCTCTTCTTTAAAAAAATATATCATATCTACAAATATATCATATCTTCTTGCAGACAAAATTTGTCCTCATTTACTGATACTCTTTTTATCATTCAATCTAGATTTGTATTTCTTCATTCTATTTGAATGCTTTTATCACCACAAAATTGGTTGTGCCATTATAAATATCACATAGGGCTTCTTCAATCATGGAGCACATAAACTCTCATGTAGCAACACATAAAATAAATATACTATGATGGATTCCTATGCAACTTGAGAAAATATGACTTAGTGATCTCTGTGTTATGGTTATTTGGTTTATCTTTTGTAGTGGGTACTTCTCTTCAATTGGTTATCCTCTTCTCCATGTTGTTTCTCTAGAATCATTGAATACTATTAATTATTTCTTTTCATATGACAAAATCATGTCTATTCTTGCAGCAGTTAGAGAGGAATTAACATGCTACAAATAATGTTTTCCTTCACACATGTTGTTAAGAATTAAAATCATGTTACTTATATTCTTCTTATTCCTACAACATCCTTCGTTGGTGGGTTTTGCTTTAGAAAATGATGCTATGATCTATTTATCCTTTGGTAGAATTTTTCTAATCACGATCTCTTTCTTTCACGATAGCTAGGCTACAATGTCTTTCACTTGGTAGTGATGCCTATCAATTTAATATCTCTTCTAAAATTCAGATTGCGCCTTTTAAATTTCCAATTAGCTTGTTCAAGTGATGCCTTCTTAAAATCTATGATTAATAATTATGTCACTTAACTCTTAGTCTTCCAAATTTCTCATCTTTGGTGACTTATTACTTCATAAATAATACGACAGCCTCAAATTTAATTCTTGGGCTGGCGATTATTTCTAAACCTTGATCAAATCATTCTCCTTTACTTTTGCAACTACAATTACGACTTGATAGCTTCAATGCCTTCCAATTTCTTCAGTCTTCAACTTTAACCTTTTTCTCTCTCTACAAACATGATCAAGTTGAATTCTTAATAGCTAGCTTTCCGATGATCTTTTCTAAATCTCATTTCTTTTTTATAATCTGACGCTGATATCAATCGTTAAAATTGGAAAGCTTGAATTGATATTATATTTTCTACTATAGATCCGAAGATTCTTAAATAGATATCACACATGAACAAGTGTATCGACATGATGACTCATTGTGACTAAACTAAATAGAATTTCTATTTTAACAAAATATACGTCCGTCTTTTAAACCTTCGAGTGGAGGAAACGGAACAGGTAAAACAAATTTGCAAATATTCACCATTAAGAAAGCTATAAAAGCACAAGATCCTCTGAATTTTAAAACTTATGCACTGGACTATTAAGAAAACTTTCACCAGCATCTAGTTCACAAGGCTGAGCATAATTGGCGCCTGACGGGATACCATGCATTGTACGAATAATTGCTTTGAACAGATTCAAAGGTTTCCCTTCTTCGCGTTTGTTCACAGTAGCCGTGAATCCCTTCTCTATTTCAGCAAAACGCAATTCACATTTACCATCGTGGAACCTCTCGCCATGGGCACCGGTGCAGAGAATCGTAACTATCCATTTTCCCTGTGGAAGTTTATGCCACGTTCCAAGATCCCGTCCATAAGACTTCACAACCAAAATGCAAATAGTAATTGCATTTAATTGTAGTTGCATTTCTAGCTATTTCTGTTAAATAATTAGACAAATTTAGAACCCATAAAATTGTATACAGACACAGGAATTTAACGTGGTTCGTCAATTTGGCTACATCCACAAGAAAGCAGGGCAATCATCCTTTTATTCGATGCAGCATCATACATAGAGTTTTCCCACATATATATATACAATAGTCTTCAAGAGAAGATGAAGGGACATAGATGTCCGTTGGGCTTCATATACCCAACAATCTCCCACTTGAAGTCCAACGGCTGCTGCAATATATCAGACATTCCCCTACTTCTCTCCCATTGTCACATCTTGACAATACCAAGAGAAATCCAACTTCATTTTGAAAGCCAAACACCAAGACCTCCATCACAACTAGAATGAGCGCATTCACCGCGTCGCTTTGTTAACATTCCAGTTGCACACATGCTTGAACTTCTACCATTATACTTTCTTCATCAATGCATCCGCCGGATTGCTCAATACTCCCACTGTATGAACAATGTTTGGATGAATGCATACCTGGAATGAGCGCATTACTTGCGTCGCTTCGTTAACATTCCAGCCAAAAAACAACTCAAGTCTACCAATCAACATTGCACCATCATGAAGCTCTCCAAAAGAATGACCAAAGTACTCAATACCAACAGCACCAACAAGACCACTGTCAAAACTCCCACTGCACGTCTGCATAACCTGGGAACACAACATGACACTGTGATCTAACATCTTCACAAAAGAAGACCACATGCTCCAAAGAGCATACCCTGTATCAAGAGAATGTCTATCATGCCAAACACTCTAATCTAGAATCAAGAGTCCACCATGACACAATACAAACATCCTGTAAACAAGAACCATCACCTGACGACAATAGAACTCTCACTACCAAGAGCTCCCACTAAAACCTGATACTGATGTATCCATGGTATCATGATAAGCATGCAATAAGTCCAGCCAGTCACTCTAATCATCCCTTTGTTGTTCTGCACTTCTTTTCCTCTAGCTTGTTTCTTCTGTAACTTTCAGCCTCTACATCGATTCTATCGCTTCCTTTCACAATTTCCTGGGACACAATTCTTCAGTTCTCCAACTATTTGACTCCTTCCATCCTCTAAGAGGAAAACATCTTCTCTGGTATCCTGCTCTTACTACCACAGTCGACTAAACTTCTGCCCAACCTTTACACTTGCTTCAGACGCCCTTGCCAGGCGTCGACCTCTGACCATTCTACGCTTGCATTCACTTTAATTTCCATTTAATTCTGCATTTGGCTTGTTCATGATTCGGTCTCATCAGCATTTGATTTACCTCTATGAGCCCACGCATTACCTCTACTCTTGGCATCGATTTAACCGCTCTCTTGGAACCGTTCACTTCCAATCTGGCAGCGAATCCAACTCCAGACTCTCCTTCTATTCGAATCAGACCTCCAGCTCATCTCTCAATGACATGGCGTATATCTGGCGCGCGGTTTTCAGATTTGCCCCATCGTTCTTAAGAAACCCTTTGATGTATACTTCCCTGTCAAGGAATGACAATCCGTCACCCATATCTCCCACAATGGCGTGCTTTGCTTGAACAACCGTGACATCTCCCTACATGGGGTCTTTCTGCTGTTCAAAATTCATCTCCTGGCGCGGGTATGAGGGCTGAGGAAATCTTCGTTCCTTCATTGAGGCACAACCTCATCTACAGCATAATTAAACTACAACCCATGTGGACACTGTCAACCCCAATCTGCATTTCCAACACAATCCTCTTTTCCTGTAATTTCCATTCAATTGCATTTTTTTATTTTTAAAATTTTTTTTAGTGACTCAACATGGCGCCTTCCTATCGTTCTTCTACTCGCTGGCATTACTCTCTGTCCTCTTCCTTTCTGGCATGGCGTTTCCTCTTCATGGGTGGAGTCTCCAGAATAGTCACCATTTTCACAGGTATCCTTTCTGTGAAGCTTGGGTTCGGGCTTCTCGACCTCTCTGATACCCTGCTCTCTCTGGATCTTTCATACTCTGTGCTCTGATACCAATTGTTAAGTAATTAGACAAATTTAGAACCCATAAAATTACACACAGACACAGGAATTTAACGTGGTTCATCAATTTGGCTACATCCACAAGAAAGCAGGGCAATTATCCTTTTATTCGATGCAGCATCATACATAGAGTTTTCTCACATATATATATACAATAGTCTTCAAGAGAAGACGAAGGGACACAAATGTCCTTGAGCTTCATATACCCAAAAATTTCCAGTCACTACTAGGAATCTCAGCAACACCGATTGCGCCACGAAACAAATTTACATTTATTCTTGACACTGCTTCGTCCACTGCCTCCGTTATTACAATTATATACTCTGACGGCGGTCTCTAAAATATTTTCAAAAATTAGTGAAATGTGCTTGAAGATTAAATAATTAATATCAAGAAATCTTAGAAAACCAAACCCTGAATTTAATAAACGCACTACTTTAAAAATATTTACAGCCTTTCTTCATCTGTTGGGCTCCTCGACAAAACCAAAACTAACTAAATTCATGTCGGGTAGTGAATAAAATTGTGTTCCTCTCAAAATGAACTGCTTACGTGGAGACAAAATAAAGTCGTACCTCGAGTCCATAAATGTAATTCCATACGCTTGCATCTCCATTGTGTCGCCCTAGAATTTCCATACTTTTTAGTCGTTGTAGCACTTCAAGACCTTCTATACTATACAGCTCCTCACATTCACTAATCTTGATGCGCTCCAGAAAGTGTAAATGTGCAATGCTTGGCAACTCTTTTAACCTATGACATTTTCCAATCACCAAACTTCTAAGTCTCGGACAAGATAACCCTGATATTGTTTCCAAATTGTTACACTCCGTTATGGATAACACACAAATCCCTATGGCAGCGGATAATGATATTGCTTGTAATTTGTCACAACCAGTTAAAGAAAGGAGATGCATCATCCTTCCCAGGTCCAACTCCAGCTCAATTAAATTAGGCATCTTTCTAAGGTGGAGAGATTGAAGGCCGGGACAAAAATCTGCACTAATTAAAATGCTTGATAGCAATGAATCTTCCAATGATATGGTTTCGAGGCTCTTCATGCAGCTTCCTGTAGGAGATTCAGAATGAGTTGAATCTCTGCTATTACTCAGATCCAGTGTCCCGTGTAAGGAGACTCTATATAAATCAAAGCTTCTAAGGTTAGTGAGTTTTCTAAGTGATTGTGAGAAGGACATCTGGTCAATGATACAAGACTCACTTATTTCTAGTAATTCCAAATGATTTAACAATCCTATAAAATCGACAATACTTTGCAACAAGCGACAGCCATCAAGCTCCAGGACTCTCATTTCGAAACAGGCCTGGAATGCACAATTAATTTTCGAAAATAAATTAATTTTCTGTATTAGAAAATCTTCACCAAACTTGTATTCTGAAATGTATATCGTGCTGTGAAAGGAAACCTAATGTGCAACAAATAAGAACAATATACCTTGGTTCTACTCTCCATGTTTTTCACAGAAATGATCCATAAACGTCCTGACTCATGTGAGCCCCTAACAGTTAAACCCTGAACTTTCTGCAAAGGAATCCATGAAGGGATGCTTTCTAATGTGTGATTTGTGACATGAATTTCAAGCCATACGAGTACAGCTGATGTAGAGTGGTTTGAATGTCGTGTAAAATACTTAATACGACACTCGATGTCAGTGTCTCGAAAGGAATGGAAGCAGTTGCTATTTGTGTCTTCTAGGATTTTTTTGAAACCCTTTTCTTCCTGCATATAAAGGCTAGGGTTAATTTTGTGCCACACAAAATATAAAATCAAAACAAATGTAAACAATGTCCCAAATTTCTTTTATGATTTTAACTTTTGAAATGTAAAATAGAAAAGCAAACCATAGATTTAAGATGCTCGGATCGCCACAACCGAGGAGGGCCCAGCTCTTCTGCCATTTGTCTTCTCAGACCCCGGAGGTGGTCATGCATTCTAAATTTAGAAAAGGCCTCAACTTCAACTAGACATTTATCTACGAGGGTTTGAACAGTATGTTCGGCGCTCCATCGGGACTCCTCCCATACTCTAATAGCCATATCTGTCCGTTGACCATTAAAGAATCATGCAATGTCCATAAATATCTGTTTCTCCTCACTGTCCAGACCGTCAAAGTTAATTTTAAGTCTTTTCATGATATCGTTGGGCAGGACATTTTAACTTTTCTCAATAGCATCTCCCAGTAATTTCCATTCCTTCCACAAACATGGGCGCCCAAAACTTTCAGTGAGAGGGGTAAATCTCCACAGAACTTCACAAAGCTTTCAACCAACTTCTCATATTGAATGGGTGGATCCCGTCCGTGAAAAGCATGCTTACAGAAGAGTTCTTTAGCATGGTCTCTAGCCATTCCTTTCATTCTATAACGAATACTGATATTTGCACCTATTAACACACTTTGGTCACGGGTTGTGACAATTACAAGGCTAAGAGGACTCAGCATATCTTGAAATAACAGGGCATCTAACTGATCGCCATGATCTACATCATCGAGGACTATAAGGAACTTCAAATGCCTTGCCGTTTTTAGACGATGCTTCAGCTTTCCTATTCCTTCATACATATTCGCAAATTTTCGATCTTCATGGAAGAGATCTTTGAAGAGCCGACTCTGCAAGGAGTGCAAATCATGTCTGGCATATGATTCTCTTACATCAAGGAGGAAACAAGATGCATCATAGCCTGAGAGCTTGTGATTAAACAATTGTTTTGCCAGGGTGGTCTTCCCGGAACCACCTAATCCAAATATACCTGCTATCTTCACCTTCTCAATGTTCTCTTCCACTGACTCTAAGCACCTAATTTCAAAATGCTTTAATAGTTCTGTAAGGCCCACTGGATGCTCCGCAACATGCAAAGGCGTCCCCTCTTCAATCATTTTCACTACACGAGACACAAGTATTTCGCCCAAACAGCTGGAAGGAAAATCAAGAATATGATTAGATAGAATTTCCGCTAGAGTCAAATCAATGTTATATACTTAAGGGAATCCTGAAAAATGATGAAATGCAATAAATCCAAACAATAGAGCAATAATCTTACTCTCTATGCTGGCTAAGTTCATAACCAGATATGTTTGAAGCCGATAATAAGGCTTGTTTCCATCCATCTAGCTTGTCAAGGTACCTGCCCTTTCTTTAATATTCAGAAAATGCCGCCGCATAGGCTCCTTTTTCGATGTGACGAAGCATCCACGGCTGGACATCATAGAATACCGGAACAAATAGAGCTTCTGTTTGTTGCAACATAAGCACCAGCTCGTCTAAACACCATGAGGACCCTGCATATCCTTTCGAAAAAATGGCTATTTGTACAACAGATGAGCATATGGCACTGTGAATGGTACAAGGAATAGAATCTCCACATTGTATTTCTTCACGGTCTAGAAATGCCCGACATCCTCTATCCTGAAGAAGTTCATAAAGTTGTTTAGCAAAAGTTTCTTTGACGTCAGGGACTCGGTGGCTGATAAATGCATCATATAATTTTGATACCCCTGTTGATCTTTTTCCTGGGTGTTGATATTCGATAATTCCATGCCGAGAAGACGAGGAGGAAGCCATTGATGGAAGGTTACGGAACTCTTTAAAGCGAAGCAGCTTAGATGTATTTGGTAGGCAAAAAATAATTTATACAGGGGGCAAAGAAATGTAAGCCGAGTAAATGCCTATCGAGAATGCGGAGAAAGGATATGACCTGTCCACATGTGTTGGGTTCTGTGAAGCCCAAATTAGCAAGTTTCTCTCACAATTTGAAACAGTTTCTTTCTTTGAAATAACTTCTATTGGCATGTGTTTGCCAATTTAGAAGTTGTCTGTTTTGAATGGATTTTTCCAATTATTGGAGTGGAGATTGATTTATAAATACAGCTGCTGGCTGAGTATGTAATTAATTCAGAATTTGATAATAATAAGAGATAATCCTTGAGTGTGGACGTAGCCATTAAATTAATGGTGAACCACGATAAATCTGGTGTTCTTGTTTTGTGATTGTTGTTAATTTTTTATTTTCTGCAGTTTCTTTTTCACTTAATTCTGCAAATTATATTCAACAATTGGTATTAGAGCAGGTTGGAGAAATTTGGTGCAGGAAATTGTGAAGAACTTCTGCAGCCATGGAAGATGCAGACAAGTGGAAAATAGAAAAGTTTGCAGGATAAAATTTCGGTCTCTGGAAAGTGCAGATGGAATCATTGCTTATCAAGCAAGACCTTTCGAATGCATTGGCTGACAAAGCCAAAGGGCAAGGCTCTTTATCTGATGAAGATTGGGAGAAGTTGGACAAAAAGGCAAGAGCTACAATTTTCCTTTCATTGTCCAGTAATGTTTTATTTAATGTCTCTGCAGAGAAGACTACACAGGAGTTGTGGGACAAACTGTCTTCAATGTATGAGATGGCATATACTTCCAATAAGGTATTTATTATGAAAAAAATGTATAATTTAAAAATGCGAGAAGGAGGGATTATGTCAAATCATTTAAATAAATTTAATACATTAGTCACCCAGTTGATTTCTGTAGGCATTAATTTGGATGATGAAATCAAAGCTATTTTATTACTGTGTTCTTTACCAAATAGTTGGGAAGGTGTGGTGATGGCAGTGAGCACTTCGGTGGCTGCCAAAAGCAAATTGAAATTTGATGATGTTGCAGCCACACTTCTTAGTGAAGACATGAGGAGGAAAAATCAAGAGCCCTCATCCGGTGATGCTTTGACTGCTGTAAGTATTGACAATAGAGGAAGGGGTCAAGATAAAGGCAAAAATAGCAACAGAGGAAGATCGAAGTCCAGGGGAAGAAACAATGATTGTTGGTTTTGTGGCAAACTGGGTCACATAAAAAAGAACTGCTGGAACTATAAAAGGGCACAAGATAATGTGATCAATAATGAAGCCAACACAGCATATCAAGAAGATGCAGATGTTCTTATTTTAACCGAAGAAGAAATTCCAACTAATGTTTGGGTGCTTGATTCAGGTTCATCCTTTCATGTCACTCCATGCAAGGAGTATTTCAAAAATCTGCAAAGCGGTGATTTTGGTAAGGTTTTTCTTGGTAACAATGAATCTTGTGATGTTGTTGGAAAAGGGGATATTTCATTAAAATTGAAAAATGGTTATACTTGGTTGTTACATGATGTTAGATATGTTCCCCAGCTTAAACAAAATGTAATCTCGGCTGGACAATTGGGTTCTCAAGGTTGTGAGATTAGTTTTGAATCAAATAAATGCAAGGTTAAAAAGGGGGCCTTGGTAATTGCAAGGGGTAGCAAATTAGGCACTTTGTATGTCATAGATAGTCACGCTGAAGTGGGAGTTGTTCATCCTACTTCAGATTCGTCATTATTGACTACCAAGCAAAGGTCTTTGGATCAATTAGATGCTGAAACTGATTCTGTTATTAATAATTTTCTTAGTATGTTTGACAGTGACAGTTTTGGGGATCAGTTAGATGATGGTGAGCAGATTGATGCCATAGAACCTGGGGCAAATGAAATTAATGGCGGTGATAGTGACAATTTGAAGGTGATCAAAGATGAGACCGTTTGTAATGGTCATCAGAGTGAAAGTTTGGAATCATTTTGTAATGGTGCTGGTAGCAACACTTGTACATTTGGAAATATGTCAATCAATATGAAAGATGGTGCAGCTAAATTTAAGAAGACTGCTGTCAAAGTTGGCAGCGAATTTGGTGGAATTGTTCAAATTGTTTTGTTCTTGATTTTTTGTTTTTTAATTTTTATTTACCTTTTAGCACCAAAGAACTTTGATATCCAGGCATTAGTCACCGCTGCTAGCATAGGGTACATGATTGCAAAATTGGAAGCAGAGCATTGGAAGGTTGATTTAGAAGATGCTGATATGGAAATCTATGAAGGGGTGGATGAGCAATTTGATAAGATGCTTAAGATTGGCAGGCCTAGGGATAGGCCTGTGGAGTTTTCAAAGTAATGATTGGAAATAGAGGGGATATCTCTAAGCAGCAATTTGGTCTTCACGTGGGAGATTGTTGGGTTCTGTGAAGCCCAAATTTGCAAATTTCTCTCACAATTTGAAATAGTTTCTTTCTTTGAAATAACTTCTATTGGCATGTGTTTGCCAATTTAGAGGTTGTCTGTTTTGAATGGATTTTTCCAATTATTGGAGTGGACATTGATTTATAAATACAGCTGCTGGCTGAGTATGTAATTAATTCAGAATTTGACAATAATAAGAGATAATCCCTGAGTGTGGACGTAGCCATTAAATTAATGGTGAACCATGATAAATCTGGTGTTTTTGTTTTGTGATTGTTGTTAATCTTTTATTTTCTGCAATTTCTTTTTCACTTAATTCTGCAAATTATATTCAACAACATGGTCGAGCTTGGAGTAATTAAAGTATCTTGTGTATCTTTAGGGAATTTTGTATCTTTTGACCATTACATTGGTCCATCATACTCTAAAAGATGCTCTTTTGTCCGTTATAAATAGAAATGCTAAAGAGATGAAATTTCCGCTGGACTATCCGCAGACTATAGGAAAGGGTTACAACAAACCCCTTATTCTTGACTAATTTTGGGACCCTTGTTTTTTGAGTCTCGGAGTACTCATTTGCAACAAGTTCCACTTAGTTATTCATCCGTCATATTTGGTCGTATGTTGTCGAAGTTATGTCTATTACATTGTCTTGGCTTGTTCGCACTTTATCACATCATGTCTGGTTGACAAAATGTAATTTTGTGAAATGTTGTAAAAGAGGATTCATAACTAGTTTATTGGGATATAAAAATTCCATTATATTCAAATTAAACTTATGATTAAATGTGAAAATATAAAAGTTAAAGTATATGTTTTAAAATACATTTTCAAGTATATAAATTGAAAATATAAAGTGTTTATAATAAATTTATGATTTTCAATGCTGTGAGTTTAATTTATAGGTTAAAATAATTTGCTAATTCTAGTATTTATTTGTTTATTTAAAATAAAAATGAATTTTGGGGTCAAACATCAAAATACAAAGAAAGCAAGATAGATTCCCTTTCAAGAAATTGCAAAATGCCAAATGCATCTCGAGGTCGAAGCTTTAAATTCAAGTTATATTCCAAGGCCAAACCTTGAAATGCAAGAAAGGAGGCATAAAAGGATAACAAAAATGCAAACTTACAACTTGAGGCCAAACATTGAAATACCAAAATAGATAAATTGGCATAAGCTTTCGAAAGATAATTACCTCATAAGCAAACATGCTTTATGAAACATTAACAAAAGAATAGAAGGAAGAAAGTTTGGTTCACAAACTGAATAAAACCTTGTGATCACACAATGTATGCAACATATGGTGGTCTAAATTATAATACTAGTGGCATCATTATGAGGAGTCCCTAATTTCTTTGGCTTAACCTATGAATTGTTCAACAAAATACCCATCATCAATACATAATAGAAAAGACAATGAAAAGAATAACAAGGGCCAGCCATAATTGGGTTGGGATTTTTAGTTTATTACCAAAGTCCAATAATCTATGTAAGGAGTGCAGGCACGAGAATTATTTAACAAAATATTTTATGTTTTTCAAATATTTCTTGCTCAAATGTTTAACACCATGAAGGAGGCATGCTAACCATTTGACAAAGTACCTCAACAACAAGACCACATAATATAGTCAAATTTTGAATTGGAAACTTGTTGTTGGAAAAGTATGCAAGTGTATGACACATCTGAAAGGTTGCATAGTGCTATTGAGAGAGGAGTTAAATCCCTATGAAAATCTCCAAATTTTAGAAGTCATTTCCCTCCACTTGATTTGGTTACTAAGATATTTTATGCTTGGAATTGGTGCAGTCACGAATGGAGGGTTTAGAAAGAACAGTCGAAACCATGCAACTTAGAGTCAACACAATTGAAATAACACAAGAAAGTGATCTACAAATATGAATATTTATTGGATTGGAAGTCTTACATGCAACATATGCCTCATGGGAAAATAACAAGGGCTCATAGGACTTATGTAAGGGCATTCAACATTACAACTGGCCAAAGGCCTTATTACAGTCCCTCGATGGGGGAAATGTGAAATGATTGAATCCTAAAACATACTTCTAAAACTATTGATGAAAATTTCATGATTCCCTATGAGTTACAAATGATTATAAATATGCTTATCAAGCTCCAACAAAGGTCTGCATTAGCCACAAAGGTTCACGAACCCGATGAATGATCAAACATGTAGTTTGACCTTCAAAATAAGAAAAAATAATCCTTCAAAAAAATAAATGAATTGTGAATCTCCAAGATAGATCCCCTTGAATCCAAAATTATTGTAGGATGTCCCATTAGGCACCACAAATTCAGGAATAGGTTTGCGCTAAGAAATCTAGACCAGCTCGGCCCCAAATGCTCTGACTATGAATTACAATAAATTTTTTAGAGTGATAACTTCTGATAAAGAAATGTAATTGATCAAAAATTTAGATATGTGATAGTTGTCGATGTGTAGATTCTATATCTCACTTTGTGAGATGAGAAACAATAATATAGTGAAATACAAAATGCAATACTAAAAATGCTATTGAATGAAATGCAAGAAAATAAATGATTTTGGTTGATATAAGATTGCTTTAAAACTAGGGATGCTCCTACATCGGGAATTGAACGAATCATAAAAAAAAGTTTACTTCTATCTGTAATGTCAAAAAATTGCACCTAGGGGAAATTCCACATTTTTGCATTTTGCCTAGCATTTATGTCACCTTAGAAATATTAATGAAAAAATCCCATGAGTCAAAATTTTGTGATTCTGATTGCTTGCAGACATATGGCGAGATGACAAAGGCCTGACAAGATGTTTCTCAAAAATCTAGGCTCTGGACGTCTACGTGGCGTGCAAATGTCCACGTGGCACACTAGAATCTGCATGGTGCACTAGGGTCTACATGGTGCACTAGTGTCTGCATGGCGCACTAGTGTCCATGTGGCGCACTAGTGTCCTAGCAGTCTTCCGAGTTTGAAATGATGAATCTAGAATCTTGAACCTTAAGACACACATCTTAGCAGTTAGGTCTCGGATGTAACAGCCCTATGCTGCCCTTGCATGCATGAAAACCCATTTTTGGCTCTCATTTTGGGGTTGGAAGCCATTAGTTGAAGCACTACTACCATTTTCTCTAGTCTTGGGTAATCGTAATCCTTGATAGCAGCACTTCTACAAGTGAATCCATGCTTGACTGAGGTCCCTCCTGTAGCTACAACTCCCCATCAAGCACTTAGCGGTGCACCCATGTGCTCCAGAGAGGGTCTTGAACCATGGGTAACGCTCTCTCTCTTTCACTCTTTCCCACTAGTTCATTTACTAATTTGTGGTGTGGGTTCTACTTCGAAGCCGATTTTGTTGGCAAAACAAGGATAGACAACTCAGAGGGGGGGTGAATCAGTTGTTACCAAAATCAAATTTATACAACATTAACCAATCCTTATATCACAAATCTGATAATTAATAGTGCAAGCATAAGAAAAACACATCAGAGACACATGAACACCATTATTTTATACGTGGAAACCCTATTAGGGGAAAAACCACGGTGGATGTTAGTCCACAAGATTATACCCTATTAGAAGTATAATGAAGAATTAAAAGAGAATGCACTTGCATTCAAGAACACTGCCTAGAGCACACTGCTCAAAGGGAAGGCTCACTACCTTACATAGAGTAATCAGATTAAATCCATCTGATGAATTTGAACTGAGAAAATAGCTTCTCCAAAAGCCTAATTATAGTTCTAGTTAGGCACACAAAACTTCTTCAAACTCTTCTACACTCTGCTAGATAAATGATCCAACCTTTATTTGCACTTGTATATCACTTGTACACTTAAGCACTTTTCATAAATGATGAAAACAATCTTGTATATATATCCGCTACACGGATTTGCATCCACTATTCAGTCAGCCACAAATAAAGAATAAATTACAACTATCGGCCTTGATACATTAATAAATTTCAATGTGCACCAACACAAGTTGGTCACAACATAGTGAGGACCCAAACAAACATCTCCAAACATGCCAAACAATAAAATATTAATCCTCATGGATCTGCAACACATTAACACCACAATGTCGGCCAAGAACATGAACACTCGGGCACATATCCGAAAAATCTCCGATCACGAACACTCCAATCACTGCGGACGTATAGCAAGGATAGAGTATGCTCTAGACTCATCCATGAACGTCATAGGTACATGTGCAACACATGCTATTACCATAATTTCATTTGCTTCGACCAAGAACACCATCTACATAAACCAAATAACTGTAGGCACACAGATCTTCATAACTTCCACAAAACTTTATGCGCACCTCTGAAAATTTCAAACAACATACTAGAAAGGTTCAACAACAAACCCTTTGAAGTGCACCTTTAGATCTTCAACACATAGAGCTTTCCAACATTATGAACTTCTTAGCTCTACTAGCTGCCTGTACTATATTTTTTACAATTTTCTCAATCTCCTAGACATATACAACCTTAAGCAGATTAAAATGCTAATAGTGTTGACATCAATGAAAAAAATATATCAGAAATGCAACCACAACATCCAACAGTTTTTTCTTTCACCACACACTTTGTTTACACTCTTTTCCAAACCTGGCTGTCTATGGAGGTGGGAACACGAAAATGGGGGTCTAATTGAGGCAGACCACTAACAACCCCCAACCTTTTCCCCTTGATCTTTTATGTGAAATTTATGAAGTGAAGCTTGGAGAAAGGATTCAAACATTCGATAACAGGTAATCTACCTTCAAGTTCCTTTGCATTGTTTCTTTAGAATATTGCTTTCTATCTTGTTATTTGATTTAACACACCCTTGTCCTGAGTTTAGAGGTGAGATATGGTTATGCCTGCTTGAGCTTCTGAGCTCCTCATAGCTTTGTATGCCAACATGCCACACTAGCATCCTAAGACCACATAGATGTCCTTTGGTCAAGAGCTCTCTCACTGGAGGTAGAAATCTTAGAGTTTTTCTCTTTCGGGCTCTGAGGTTACCTCTCTGAACTTCCTTCTAGTTTTGTTGATTTATTCAAGTTGATGTGTATAAGTGCAATTTGTTCCCTAGTGATCTCTTGAGAAAAAAGAGACCCGTGTGTAGTGAATCCCTCTTATATCACATTTTGGTGAACCTGAAATGAATCGTCGGATCTGTTTTTGTAATGTCACATGTTTATCATAATCCTCTCTCTAAAAAATGTTTCTATATGTTGCAAGATGCTCTAGATTATTTCTTAGAAGAATTCTCCCCTATCCATAAATCTTCTGAACGGACTCTCTCCTCTCAAGCTAAGGAGTCGGTAAATGTATTCATGGTCTTTGTGGCTCCTCCGAGCCCTAGAAAACCTGTCACTTATGTGATCCCAGTTGAACCATTACCTGGAAAGGTCTATTCCATCTATGGGATCTCATGTCATAATGATTTGTTGAACTTATATTCAAGGTTTGTGAAAGCTAATGACTCTACTTCTTATACTGTTGTTGGGCATATATATAATAGAAGGAGAAATAAATAAAACTTAGATCATAAAACTTTCATTTCTACCTCACAACCAACTCAAGTTCCTACTTCTTTACCATCATCTCAACCTAGTCTTCCTTCAGCTCCTAAACCCGCAATCAAAGCACCAGGTGATTATGATCTTCTTGAGCAACTTCGTGTTACTCCGGCTAAGATATCACTTTGGGACTTGCTTTAGACCACTCCATTTTATCAAGAGATGTTGCAAGAAGCCTTAAAAAATATTCTCTTGCCTCCCTCCACTAGACCAAGTAGACATTAATGTGTTACTGACACATATTCAAGAAAATTCACCAAATATTACGTTCCACCTGCAAGAACACCCACCTCCAGATGTGCAGAAGCAAGCAGATCCCTTGATAATTATAATTAATATTAATAACATCGGTATTAGGTGTACTCTCATTGACACTGGTTCAGCTCTCAACGTTTGTGGTATGGACCTCTTTCCTAAAATCAAATTTGATTCATCTTCTTTAGCAACTTCATCCTTATATATCCATGGGTTCGATAATGTTGGTCGCCAAGCTCTAGGTACGATAATACTACCTTGGTAGCTAGGCTGCGTTACCTTACCTACATTGGTTTACATAATGCCTAGCCCCTTACCATACAATATCCACTTGGGGAGACCTTGGATTCACACTATCGATGTTGTGACTTCTACTCTACACCATTCTTTAAAGTTTATCGCGAACAATTGGGTGGTTACAGTTAAAGTAGATTTTGGAAGTTGTGCACTTTGTTTGCTAGCTGCTACTAGTCATGCTTCATATGCGCCCACTTACAATAATTGCATTCTATCCTTAACCACCAATGTTATGGCATGTTCTTCATTGATACCCTGTAAGGAAGTTGTTCCCCGAGTGTGTATTGAAAAAGATGAACCACCTAAAGTAGAAAATCTTGTCTCCCTTGTCTTCCCCATTATCTTTGTAGTCAAATGCTTGCCTAGGAAATGATTGGGGTTCCTTGAACTTCTCTAAATTCTTCATTTTAGAGTATAAATCAGACCCCTCTAGTATTGAATTTCAAGGTTCTACTGACAAAAGGGTAGGTGATACTTGAGTTGGGGAAGAGAAGTGTGATCCTATCCAGGAGACCGCTCCCCCTACCCAGGAGAGTAACCCCACTCCTACAAAGGAGGTTAATTTCTACGAACTAAGTAAAGGAAATGGGAGCACTCCCGTAGAGACTTTCGACATCCATTGGTGGAATGAGACACTCTACATGGAACCACCCCCTCCTGAAATTCTATAAAATCGCTATGGGTTTGGGTATGAACTCACTTCTTGATATGGCTATGGGCAGAAAGGCCTAGGACGTATTGAGCAAGGAATGCAAGTCCCTATCTAGTTTAAGCCATGACAATGCTATCTGGGTTTGGGATGCTCCATTAAACAGTGTAAACAAAAACCTTAGAGGAGCGTAAATATGATTTTAGTTGAGTTTGGTCCATCCTAAGTTGATAGAAGAAAGGGGAAAGGTCGAGAAGGTTCCTTTGGATGTCTTCTCTTTAGATGAAGCATTAGGGGAGTTTCTAGGTTCTTACTCTTTGTTTCCTCCTTATCATTGTAAGAAATCATTCCCATATCACTTGCATAAACAAGCATACTTTGGAGAATCCATCTTGAGTATCGATGAGGAAGACCCTCTATTTAACTTCAACAATGATGTTTTGATATCTCATCCCGAGGACTGCAGTCCTCTTCTTAAGGGAGATACTATCAAAGTCCCTATGGATCCTAAATCTTTGAAAAGGTAATCAAGAATGGGAAGTGTTTCTCTTCCGAAGAAGTAGATGAACACTCTGATCTCTTTCGTACTCACCTTGATATCTTTGCTTGGTCATATGAGGATATGTCTGGTATTGATGAATCCATAGTGGTCCACAATATCATCCTATGTCTCGACGCCAAACCAGTTAAGTAGAAAATTCGAAAGATCAATCCCAAGGTAGCTTTGATGGTTAATACTGAGATAGAAAAGCTGTTGAAAGCAGGTTTTATTTGCCCTGATTGACTACTCTCCTTGGATATCAAATATAGTTGTTGTTAGCAAGCCTGACGATCGTATTCACATATGTATTGACTTTCGAGACCTTAATAAGGATTTTCTCAAAGATGATTTTTTGTAACCTAATATAAATATGATTGTAGACTCGACTGTAGACCATTCATTGTTATCCTTTATGGATGGCTTCTCGGGTCATAATCAGATCCGTATTAACCTGAATGATCAATACAAAACAACCTTCCCTACCCCTTGGGGTACTTTTTGTTATGTGGTCATGCCCTTTCGTTTAAAGAACACAGGGGCAACTTACTAACGAGTGATGACCTTGATATTTCATTATTTCATTCACAATATCTTAGCGGATTATGTTGATGACATCTTGGAAAAGTCAGTAAATCATCAATATCACATGAAGAACCTTTGTCTTATCTTCAAAAGACTTTGACTCTACAAGATGAGACTCAATCCCCACAAACGCATTTTTGGTATAGATGTCGACAAGATTCTGGGGTTTATAGTCTCTTATCATGGAATTGAGGTTAACACGAATAAAATCAATGCTATTGTTAACATGCCTCTGCTGAGTAACATTATTGAGTTGCAAAGTCTATAAGGGAAGATTCAGGCAATTCATAGATTTATATCTCAATTGGTTGATTGTACCCTCCCTTTCACTTGCTTTTTGAAAAAGGATGTTCGATTCATATGGGATGAAGAGTGTTAGAAATCCTTTGAATCAATCAAAGAATATTTGACCAATCCTCTCGTATTGATGTAACCTATGCAAGATAGGCCATTCTTGCTTTACCTTCCTATCTCACCATACACTTTGGCAGCTCTGCTAGCTCAGTATGATGATGTAGGAAGAGAGAAAGCGGTCTACTACATCAGCCGCATCTTGGTCAATTATGAAACTCGTTATTCCTCCATGGAGAAGCAATGCCTTACTCTTGTATTCGCTATGCAGAAGTTGAGGCACTACCTTCTCCACGTTCAAACACACATCACAATGAAAACAAATCTTTTAAGACATTTGTTCTCTAGCGTTGACCTTGTTGAGAGATTAGTGAAGTGGGTTATGTTTCTTTCTAAGTTCGATATGAAATTTTTCACTCATAAATAAATAAAGGTTCAAGTGGTTGTCGATCAATTAGTAGATGCTCCCTCATCTCGCTCCTTCCCTGGGTTGGATCTATTTCCCAATGAGAAAATTTTCACAATTAACTATGATCTCAAATGGAAGATGTACTTCGATGGGTCAAGGTGTCAAACTAGTTCTAGAGCGGGTGTGGTCCTAATATCCCCTAAAGGAAAATTGGTCCCTCTATCCTTTTGATTAGATTTTCCTTGTACCAATAATATCGCTGAGTATGAAGCTCTCATTGCAGGCTTGCGTGCCACGGTTGTGCTAAGAATCAAACATCTCCGTATTCTAGGTGATTCTAAGCTTGTTGTGAACTATGTTATGGGAACTTATCAAGCTAAACAAAGTAGGTTATCTTGATACCAAGACCTTGCTTTGTCTTTACTCAATCAATTTTCCTCTTTCACAATAGACAGTGTACCTAGGAGAGAAAATAGACATGTTGATGCCATGGCAAGCACTGCTTCCTTGGTACCTTCAAAAGATGACACAAAAGAATATCACTTTTTGGTTTAGGTTGTGCAAACCCCGACAGTTTCCGATCAACCTAAGCCTAAGTCTCTGGCATGTTTTCAGGAAAACTCGGGAGAGTGGTTCTCTAGTATCTACATTTACTTAAAGAATGGAAACTTTCTCAACGATGCGATAAAAAAAAATCACACTCGTATATGAAAGCTTTCAGCACATTTTGTCATTTTATCCAACATTATTTATCGAAATGCCTACAATGGCTTATTACTAAGGTCTCTCACTAAAGCGGAAATACCCCTTTTCCTTAAAGAAGCCCACTCAGGCTCCGAGGGTGGACATTTCGATGGTAAATCCATGATGAGAAAAATGATACACATGGGGTAATATTGGTAAACGATGGAACAAGATTCCTTCGATTTTATCAAGAAGTGCCTTCAATGTCAACAACACAACTGTCTTATCCATGCTCCTACTTAGGAGTTACAAAATCAAACTTCTCCCTGGTTGTTTGCAAAATGGGGGTTGGATATTATTGGAAAAATATCATCTACTTCATCCAAAGGACATACCTTTATCATTACCACTACGGATTATTTCACAAAATGGGTCGAAGCTATTCCACTTTGATCCATGAATGCTGAAACTATCTATAGCTTTCTCATGAACAATATCATTTCTCATTTTGGGTTGCCTGCTAAACTTGTTTCTGACAATGGTATGTCATTTAAGAACAAGGAAGTGAATCAATTCTTGGAGAAATTTCATATTCAACATAGGTTTTCAACACCGTATTATCCACAATTGAATTGTCAAGCAGAAGCCTCTAATAAAACTCTTGAACTCATTCTTCATAAAATAGTTAATAAGCATGGTAAGGATTGACATATTCAATTAACATATGCTTTGTGGGCCTATCACATGAGTGTTCGTACGAAAATGGGAACTATGCCTTATAACTTCGTGTATGGTGCTGAAGCTATTATGCCTTCGGAGTTGGAAATTTTGTCCTTACAAGTTTCCCTTAAAGGGTTAATTGACAATGAAACCTACCAAATTAACTGTTTGCATCAGCTGGAGATGCTTGATGACCATTGTTTACAAGCTCTTGATCATCTTAAAGCTTATCAATGGTCATCATCAGTACAATACAATCAAAATGTGCTTCCTAGGACCTTTAATCTAGGAGACCTAGTTCTTTGTGAAAACCAGCGAAATGTAAATGCGTCGCCTGATCAAAAAGGGAAATTTAGTCCTAACTGGTTAGGCCCTTACATTGTGATTTCCATGTATGGTTCAGGTGCCTATGGATTATTTTCTATGGATGGAATGCCTTTAAAAGAACTTGTTAATGCGATGCATCTTCGTCGATACTATGCATAGTGCTCTAATGTGTCATATGTGTGGTGTTCTCCCTAAAGGGCAACAATACTACATAGACTTACATTGCTCATTTTCACATTATGAAAGTTTTTGTGTTTGTGATGTGATCATGTGTGTATGTGTGAAGAAAAACATGCATACATGTGTCCGACTACACTATGTATCCATACATCACTTTATATTTCTTTTAAATAAATTAGACCATTGAATTTAATCAACATACCATCAAGTGTGTTTTATAAATCATGATATAATCTAATGTAAACATACATTCATAGCATATATATACATGAAAGGGAAAGCATACACATAAACAAATCCATGATATTGAAACCAATATATATATATATCCATGTATGAATCAAATGCCATGTACATGTATTAGGCAACTACTATAAAAAATGAGTGGTTGCTGAGTATATGTCTATACAAAAGATCTACATGTATGTATATATATGTATCTGGCTACAAAAATGATGTACAAAAGATGGGCTCCTATTCCTGTGGTTTGTGGCTCCATGAGCCTTCTGGCTTTGGCGGCCGCTCTGGTACTCTCAGGGGAGGCTACATGGTAGTCATCGAGTGGGATCAGTGTGAGTGTGATATGGACATAGTTGCTTGTATCCCTATGAGCTCCCTCTATAGTGAGCATATGTCCATCTTCAGTTGAATTAGCTCCTACTATAGCCATTGGACATCTGGCAAGATCATGACTACTGGTTGTGTGTTGAGGTCATTGATGTGGCTCTAAAGGGCATCATGCGCCTTCTCGGTGGCCTCAGCCCTTGTCACTATCGTGTCTCACTTGGTGAGCATTGTCTACAACTCCCTCGACAATTGGGCATGTTGTACCCGAAGAGTCATCAGCTCTATAGTTAGTTGCATGATCTCTGCACCCCACTCTTCATAAGTGGTCCTCAAGCGTGTTACCAACTAAAAAGTGGGGGCATGTCTCCTTGCTGATACTGACCGGTAGGCCTCAAGAACTATCCCCTAGATCAGAACGACGAGGTCACCTCTGAAATACACTAAGCCATAAGCCCATTCCATCCCTATGCATCCTCTACAACCACAGAGAAAGAAACATAAATCAGTATCACCCGACATATATACATATATCATTATTAGAAAAATCAAAAGCATAAAAATATAAACAATGTACTATGTATAGGGTATGTGTAGGATCATCATGGAAAAAACAGGCCTTTAAGTGGTAATAAAATTCAGAAAAATCAAAGTTAGGCAACTTGACATAAAAATTTGAATAAGTTATCTATATTATTTCAAAAATATGTAAGAATAGAATCTATAGAAAATTGAATGTAGTTTCTAAACTACTAGGTTTATTTAAAAAATTAAAAAATCTATTTCGTGAAAATTTGAAATTTCAAAGTAGTAGTACTTAAATTTTAGGGAAAAAATAAGAAGTAGTTGTCTGTCTAACCAACCTAACCACAATAAAATGATAATATTTTTCTATAATATTTTAGATATAAGTAGAGGACTCATGTCTCAATGTGATGCATATTTTTTTGTAATTTTTTCCAAGTAAATAATTAATTATGATTTTTTTATTACAAATTTTAAAAAATATAAAAACTCTTATGTCTGACCACCTTAACTTGGTAAAAAATTCATGAAATTCAATTCTTCTTCTTTTTAATCCTATAGTATGTGAAGCATATAATGTGACGCATGTTTCAGATTAAAAAAATATGTTACCGTTTGAAAGCTATAGATGTTTTTCAATCAACCTATCAATTAGGACTTTAGTCGTAATTCAAATAGAAAATGAATAATAATTATTTATTAAATTCAAAGTAAAGCATAATTTATATTGGTGGAAAGTTGAGAATCTCCTTTAAAAACCCTTTTCGTTTTATCAATTTTGGGTAAAAAAAAGGTTGTTAGCCACATGGGCCATTATATTACTTACATATTACCACTTTTTGGCCCATCATGATCCTACACATACCCTATACCTAGATCCCTTGGCTACCATGTGAGATTGGGATGTGGTTCGGTGCTAGGAATTGTGCCATTGGTATCTGTGGCTGACCCTAGTGATGGTAGAGTTGTTGCTGCTAGGATGGTGGGAATAGGTGGTGCTGATGAGACGGGAGAAGCCATGGGGGATTTGATCTCCTCTGTCGCCTCGACCTTGCAGGTGCCACCTCCTCCTCTTGTGCCTAATCCTCCTTTGCACCACCCTGCTGGCGACCTCTCCTCCTATCCTATGGACTAGGGTCCCCTCTCGGGGAACCCTCACTGAACACTGGGGTTGGATGGTGCCTCTCACACCACCATAAAAAGTTTGCAGCCACCCCGACATTATCTACTGCTACCATGGTCGAGCTCACCATAATTTGAGGGAGCAATGTATGTGATGGTAGGGTGAGGGCGATCTCCCACCCTCACTGCACTCTAATGTGCCCTAGTATAGGTAGGAAAACTTGGTGGGATAGTCTCGATATGACCATGTTGCCACATAACCCAACTCTAGTAGTAAGGAACTATAACAAAATCATGGCAACCTATCAAAAAATGGTCTCACTATAGGTTCCTTAGGAACCTGTCATCGTTTACCCATTGAAAATATTGGTAGGGTCTCCACCGAACCTCACCCGCAACAATAGTATCGAACTATAGCCACCAAAACTATAAGTCTATGAACCTCTACTAGCTTGTCATGTCATACCAATGGGCCATGGGAACCTGATACAACTGTCACTGGAGAAAATCGATTGGTCGGGTGCACATGATGTGGGCGAAAGCCCACAACTATAAGAGTGTGCAAGTTGTAAGACTGCGGTACTCATAATGTACGTACCGCCTAAACTCCTGGTCAAGGTGCACTAGCATGTTGCACCCCCAGGCAAAAATAATATGAGTCTGTATCATCTCTTTAATAGTATGGATGAGGCGCTTGTTTATAGTGATTTGAAATACAATAGTAACAACCACGACCCGACGTAGCAATGACACAGTGGTCGTTGCTTGGTCATACCAATGCGTATAGATGTGACTGGTGCTGTCACCATCATTTGTGCTCCCTATGTAGTAGAGGATGCCCTCACTCCTCTTGCACATCGATCGAGTATCATCTATGGCCACCCACCACATGCAAATAGGTAGCCCGAGGATATGATAGACATCGTCAAGTGTGATAGTCATATCCCCATAGGGTAGATCGAAAGATGATGTCTTGGCGTCCCACCTCTCAATCAAGGTTGTGAGCATCCTCTCATGGTAACTCATCTCTGGCATGGTAAACATGTTCTAGAGACCAACCCACTCTAGATATGTGATCTCATCCTTTGAGAGGCAGTCCCTCTGCTCGTGAATGAGTCTGAATGCTCACCCTCTAGGATTCTCCAAATTCATCACAAAAATAAGGAAAAAGTGCTTAAAGGACATATGTGCATCGCACATGCGTCCTAGACTGCCATGGTCGCCCGAGGACGTCAATGCATCCTCAAAATGAAATTGCATACTTGGGACCTCAACATGTTTCGTGGATGAGAGATGCTTGGATAAGAGAGTGAAAAAGAGATGCTTGCACACCTTGCCGGCTAAAAACATGCTGAAAATCAGCCAAATTACATAAAAAATGAGGCTTAGAGGCCTACTTGGTCCACCTCATGGCCCTCAACGATGTCCTCTCATAGATGCTCCAACCTTGGTGCCTCGTACTCTATCTTGCTCAAAATTTTGATAACTTTTCTCTCACAAAATTCAATAATTTGCTCGCAGTGAATAGTGAAAATGACCCTTCTAGGGGCCCACTAAGGTATATATAGCCCCCTCGGGGCCCATTTTTCCTAGAATTTATGGCTCCCCCATTTCTCCCAACTTTACCCCACCATGTTGGGGGAAAAATTAGGAGCCTAGGGCATATAGTCACCTCTTGATCATACTTTCCCTCTGAATCAATGACATTTTTTTGTATCATTCTTCTCTCTGTAATAGTTTCTTCTGATTTTTCGAAGCTGGCTCAAAATTTCAAGTGTTGCAGGATAAAGTTTTGAATGATATTTTGTGAGTGTTTTGTTGTTACTTGTTGAGCTCAAATACTGGGGGCATCCTTAGTATCGGTTAGGTTGACCTCGGTGACCCCTGTGGTCTCCTTTTTTTGGCATGCAATTCTGTAAAATTCAAAATTTAGGTGAATTTTTTCTTCTCTACTTTAGTGAGGTTGATTTGTTCAAAAATCAAGCCCAATAAAGTGGAGCCAAAATGTAATGTCACAGAATTGCACCTAGGGGGAATTCCAAATTTTCACATCTTGCCTAGCATTTATGACACCTTAAAAACATTAATGAAAAAAATCCCACGAGTCAAAATTTCATGATTCTAACTCCTTGTAGACATACGGTGAGATGATAGAGGCCTTCCAAGGTGTTTCTTGAAAATTCTAGGCTCTGGACACTTGCACGGTGTTTCGACATCCGTGCGGCGCACTAGTATCCTGATAGTTTTTCTAGTTTGAAATGACGAATCGAGAATCTTGACCCTTGTGAAGCACATCCTAGTGGTTAGGTCTCACATGTAATGACCTCGTGTCGCCGTTGCATGCATGAAAACCCCTTTTTGGTTCTCATTTTTGGTTTGGAAGCCATCAATTGAAGAACTACTACCATTTACTCTAGTCTTGGGTAATCTTCATGCTTGATAGGAACACTTCTACAAGAAAAGCCATGCCAAACTCAGGTCCCTCCTGCAGCTATAGCTCTCAAGTAGCTACAAATCCCTAGCAAGCACTCAATGGTGCACTTGTGTGCTCTAGAGAGGGTCTTGACCCATTGGTAATGCGCTCTCTCTCTTTCACTCTTTCCCACTAGTTCATTTACTACTGTGTGGTGTGAGTTCTACTCCGAAGTAGGTTTTTCTTTCACCACACACTTTTTTTACTTTGTTTACACTCTTTTCCAAACTTAGCTATCCGTGGAGGTGGGAACACCAAAAATGTGGTCTGATTGAGGTAGACCCCTAAACATCTCCCAACCTTTTCCCCTTGGTCTTTTGTGTGCAGGTTATGAAGTGAATCTTGGAGAAAGGATTCAAATGTCAAATAACAGGTAATCTGCCTTCAAGTTACTTTGCATTTTTTTCCTTTAGAATTTGCTTTATTTCTTGTTATTTGATTTAACACACCCTTGTCTCAAGTTTCGAGGCAAGATCTGGTTCTACCCGCTTGAGCTCTTGAGCTCCTTGTAAGTTAGGACACCAACATTTCTTTTAGACAACAACATGCCGGATTGGCATCCTGAGACCACATAGATGTCCTTTGGCTAAGAGATCTCTCATCAGAGGTAGAAATATTAGAGTTTTGCTCTTTTGGGGTTTGAGGTTACCTCTCTATATTTCCTTCTAGTTTTGTTGATTTATTCAAGTTGAGGTGCATAAGGGAAGTTGATTCCCTAGTGATCTCTTGAGAAAAAAGAGACCCATGTGCAACAAATCCCTCTTATATCACACTATCAAATTACATAATTTATTTAGAAAAAGGATCCAAGCATGAAATGTTTGGTTTTACTTTTCTTGTGAATAGATTATGTAAGTTTAGAAACTAAAAGTAGTGAAAGAATAAAGTTAAGATAGTGGGTGGAAATTGTATTAATAGTAGTAGCTTAATTGCTCTAGTTTTGAAGTGAGGTAGGGAAGCATTTCTAAATAGGAGCCTAGAGAAAATGGATGTTCTAGTCACACAAGAATAATTATTTTTCTATTGAAGTAAAAAATTTATCCAATTTCCTTGACATCTCTATAAGCCACAACATTCAATCAAACCAAATTTCTAAGATTGAGATATTTTATAGAAGGATAGATTGTATGCAATAAAATGATGATCTTCAACACATTACTTGTAAGCACTCTATACACATGTAATTTCAAATGTATGGGATCCATGTTTCAACATATATGTGTCAATTAGCTGTACATGCACCATAGCAGGAAAAACACCTTGAGCTATACTCATTGCAACATCCTTTGAAACCCCTCTTTTAAGTTATAAATACCATAATTAATGGTAAAAGCTAGAAATAAATAGTGTTATAATCCCCTCTTGATACTTGTATTCCTTAATACATTCACTCTAGTTCTCATGTATTGGTATGTGATCCATTTCTCTCAAGTTTTCTTTTCTCAAGCTATGATTTGCTGACAAATTTTAATATCTAATCCAAGGGTTTAACATCAATGCTTCCTAATCAAGATATGATACGAATTGGTGAGATACAAGGCTTAAAATACTACTATTAACATAATAGTTGAATATTCACATAAATTTTATATTTTTAGATTCTTCTTAGATAGAAGTTATGCAAAGGTTCAGTTGTAGTTGCATAGTTACAAAGCTACAATTATTTCTTAATTGTAGCCTTCCTTACATAAATGTACCTTTAGAGTATGAACAAATATATTGATACTTTTCCTTTCATCTCGTATTAGAACATGTAAAATTTTTGGGCATCTGATTATGCAATGATGGATATATATGGTATCCACATAAAGCATGAGAAGAGGAAGACAAATTATTGTGAATGGATTTGGTGGTTGTAATTCGTTTGAAGGCTACTCAATCAAGTAGAATGAAGGAATTTGGAAATGAAAAATTCTTTTTATATTTTTATTGGAAAGGTCATGTGAACAAGCATGTAAAAGAGATTACTAATTCATTTATATTAAGTTTACGATGACACCATGTGTAAGATATTTATTTTATGACTTTAAACAAGTGAGTAAGTGAAATAAAATCATAGAGGATGAAATATAGGCAGACTGGTAAAATATTTTTTGATGTTGAAAGATCTACTATTGGTTAGGGGAAATGCAAAGGAACTATTGAAAGAAAATAAAGGTGTAAAAGGGTATTTCATAATTTAATGTTGTGCATAGAGAAGAGGACAAGGTATATACTATAATATTGGAATATTTTTTCTCTTGGTGATCTTGTTGGATAGAATTTCATTGACAATGAGAGACTGATGCTCTAGGCCTATTATTTGGTCTTTGGAAAGCACTTTTTCAAAGTGTAACCTCATTTAAATATAATATTATATTATTTAATACCACATATCATTCATATTAAAATTCTTGATGACCAGATCAAGGAGTGTCACTCCAAGTTTTTTGATATGGTGATCAAATGATAAAAATTACATTAAAAAGTGTAAGGTAAATTTATAAAAACATTTAGTAGTGAGCTTTCATTATTATATTTCAGTATATAGTCAAGATGTAATGCACACTTAGTAATTTTTATATATAGTTTGTTATATAGTCAACATTTATGGAAGTATTAAAATGTGTTTCTATAGATGAAGGTGTGGGGTGTATTTTTATTTGGAGATAAGGGTATCCCTTATCTTTACAGTTATAATGGATGCACCATTCAGTGCCCATATGCATTTATCAAGGATTTTATTAAGTTTGATGTTGGTAGTGTCATCATGGTTACTAGAAGTCATAATGGTGGATGAGTTGAATTGATTAAGATTAGGGAGAAGCATAAGGGAATAAAGTCTTTTTTATCTTTACCAAAAAAACAAAGGTGCCAACATATCAATCATTGAAGAGGCTAATCAAGTAATCTATCTTCTTACTAATGGTACATAGAAATGTGCATTCTATAACATTAAAATAATTGTTGAGTATCTTGTAGATGAGTACATCAATGTTCCCAATGAATCTTCAAATAGCTATACAATAAATAAGAAAAATATAATTGACCATGTTACCAAGAAAAATCATTGACTAGTTCATTGCATGTCATTCGATATTGGTAGCACTGAAGGATGGAGGAATTTTATCATTTGAAATTTGCTTCTCACATTGAGATGGTGCTTTGCATGAGAAACATTTTTTATTTCTTTATTAATTTCTTTTGTGTTTATGGATTTCAAGAATACATATATCCATTGAAGTTATACTTTTCTGAGATAGGTAAGGGATTTAGTGTCAAACTCAATATAGATTTTTTTTTATCAAGTTTACAAGACTATGATCAAGAATTAAACACTTTCAAGGGTAATCAGAAAACTTGATGGAGCTCTATCATAGCTCAATATGGATTTTTGTCAAATAATTTTAAGAATATGTGATTCAGGAGTTTGGGAAAACATTAGTCTTAGAACTCGAGAATTTAGCTTGAAGCTACACTCTTCTAAGGGTAACAAGGAAACTTTATGGAGTTATGCCTGATTTAGGATTTATTTCTTCAATAAAATATCTTCTCATGAATGTCTATTTATCTAATCAACAAATTTTGTTATGTATTTCTTAAGTGAGGTTCCCTTTGTGAGATGCAATTTAGATATTTCAAGGACACATTTAGAAGAACAATGTAATAAGGGGGAATGTTAGCATAAAAATTGAATGTGAGCATAAATATTACATTTTTAGATTTCATTTAGGGGTATGTGTAGGATCATCATGGAAAAAACAGGCCCTTAAGTGGCAATAAAAAGTCAAAAAATCAGAGTTAGACAACTTGACGTAAAAAATTGAATAAGTTATCTATATTATTTTAAAAAAATGTAAAAATTGAATTTGTAGAAAAAAGAATTTAGTTTCTAAACTAGACCTTTATTTATTTTTTTAAATCTAATTGGTGAAAATTTGAAATTTTAATGCAGTAGTACTTAAATTTCAGGGTAAAAATAAGAAGTAGGTGTATGTCTGACCACCCTAACCATAATAAAATGATAATATTTTTTTATAAAATTTTAGATATAAGTATAGGACTCATGTCCCAATGTGATGCATATTTTTTTATAATTTTGTTCCAAGTAAATAATTAATTATGATTTTTTTATTACAACTTTAAAAAAATATAAAAGCTCATCTATCTAACCACCTTAACTTGGTCAAAACGTCATGAAATTCATTTTTTTTTTTTTTAATCCTATAGTATGTGAAGCATATAATGTGACGCATGTTTCAAATTAAAAAAATGTGATACCGTTTGAAAGTTATAGATGTTTTTCAATCAACCTAGCAATGAGGACTTTATTCGTAATTCTAATAGAAAATGAATAATAATTATTTATTAAAGGGTATGTGCAGGATCATGATGGGCCAAAAAGTGGCGATATGTAAGTGATATGATGACCCATGTGGTTGATGACTTTTTTTTTTACCCAAAATTGATAAAATGAAAAGGGTTTTTAAAGGAGATTCTCATATTTCCACCCATATAAATTATTCTTTACTTGGAATTTAATAGATAATTATTATTCATTTTCTATTTGAATTACGAAAAAAGTCCTGATTGATAGGTTGATTGAAAAAAATCTATAACTTTCAAATGGCACCACATTTTTTGAATCCAAAATATGCGTCACATTCTAGGCTTCACATACTATAGGATAAAAAAAAAAAATGAATTTCATGAAGTTTTGACCAAGTTAAGGTGGTTAGACAGACGAGTTTTTATATTTTTTAAAAGTTGTAATAAAAAAATCATAATTAATTATTTACTTAGAAAAAAATTATAAAAAAATATGTATCACATCGGGACATGAGTCTTCTACTTATATCTAAAATATTATAAAAAAATATTATTGTTTTATTGTGGTTAGGGTGGTCAGACAAACACCTACTTCTTATTTTTACCCTGAAATTTAAGTACTACTCCATTGAAATTTCAAATTTTGACCAAATAGATTTTATTTTTTTAAATAAAGGTCTAGTAGTTTAGAAACTACATTCAATTTTCTACAGATTCTATTTTTACATGTTTTTTAAATAATATAGATAACTTATTCAAATTTATACGTCAAGTTGCCTAACAATGATTTTCTGAGTTTTATTGCCACTTAAGGGCCTGTTTTTTCCATGATGATCCTGCACATAGCCTAAATTCAAAGTAAATCGTAATTTATATTGGTGGAAAGCTGAGAATCTCCTCTAAAAACCCTTTTCGTTTCATCAATTTTGGGTAAAACAAAATTCGTCAGCCACATGGGCCATCATATCACTTACATATCGCCACTTTTTGGCCCATCATGATCCTACACATACCCTTAGATAATAGTTATATAGAGGTTTAGTTATAGTTACATAGTTACAAAGATACAATTATTCCTCAACTATAATCTTCCTTGTATAAATATATCTTTAGAGTATTAATGAATATATTGAGATTTCTCCCTTCAATAATAATATGGAATTTAAAATTTGCATGTAAATATGAAATTAAATATTTTAATCTTGAAATCATCATTAAGCTAGTTAATGGTTTTAAATTAATAAATATAATAATTATCAAACTCAATTATTGCATCACATAAAATAGGATTTATGTGGAGAAACCCTTGTAGTAAAAAGTTACACTAGGAAAAGAGGCCAATCATCTATTAATTTTGAAATCAATATTATAATAAATCATACTTTCATTCTCCTCTAAATTCCTCCAATCCAAAAGAAGTTGTGTAATTATCAATGTTATCAACACATAAAATTCTCTATCCTATTCTTGCAACCTCTTTAACCTATTAGTATTCCCCTATGTTAGAATTGTGAAAAACATGAGCCACAAGATCAAATAATGAACAAATACACCTTCCACACAAGAGAGCTGCAAATAATGAATTTCTATATTCCTCAACAAGAAAAATCTATAGAATGCAAGAGATGTGAAAATCTCAAAAGAGAGAAAATTTCTAAAGAGGAAGAGTGATAATACAATGAGGGTTGAGTGCTTATAAGAGCAAAAATCTAAATGAGAAAGTAATCCTAAGATTAGCTTAAGTGTATGAGAATAAATTAGACTATTAATTAATTAAAGATTAATTAATTGTTAGCTAATGCATGGTTCCTTTAATACCTCCCTTAATATGAAATTAGGAAATAGCTAAAACCATAAAAATAGAATGGAAGATGGGTCTTGAAAAACAAGGCTTGGTGAGGTACCCATGTACAAATAAACGATCTTTCAAAACTGGAGAAAAGGAGAAAATTACAATGGGAGAAAAATCTTCTCCAAAAGAGAGAAAGGAGAAGGAAGGATTGAGAAACCTCCAAAACAAGAGTGAGGGACGAAAAGCCTCCAAAACAAATTGAAGGACTAAAAATCCTCCAACCAAGATTGTCCTGAAAGATAGGAACAAATGATGAACATGAGGAATACCACTGAACCATTAAGAAGCTACAAACATTATCGAAGAATGAATGCTATAGTGCTGAAAGAATAAGCTTTGCTAAAATAGATGATGATTGGAATCAAGAAGCCAAGAATCTATATGAGTGACCCTAACAACACTAGAATCATATGAAAAAAGAATGAAAACACTTGAAACTTGAAGATACAGATGACACAAGTACCAAAATTTTGAAGAACTGATCAAGTGAAAATGGAAGGTTGCCTCCAAAAATAATAATGCAAGAGTGTCCAAATTGTAAATGCTCCATCTCATTGAAATGCATGTAACAAGTCACTAATGTGTTGCAAGTATGGATGTGTTTGATGGTGTTTTGATTAATGTTGTCATTGATGTCAACATAGTTCAGGTTGATTACAGATGGTAATTTTATAGTTGAGATACTGTAGAATTGCTTAGATTACATGGATCTATATTTATGAAGTTACAACTATGTTTTTGCCAAGTTCTTTTGAGAAAATAAAGAACTAATGAAGGCAGTGTTAAGTGTGTGTTCTAAACTTGTGCTCTGGTATTGTTCTTTGCATTTTCTCTATTTTGATCCTATGCCTGTGTGAATTTGTACATGTGTTCATGAGCTTCAATGGATAATATATCTTGAGTTTTAGCTTATGGTTCGATGAGAGTAAAAGATAAGTTCACCAGTGTGTGAACTAGTTTGGTAGAACTATTTGTTTGTGGACTGGGAGAATTTTTTTGGCTCCATAGTCTTCTGATATTTGGTTTCAAATATTGAGGATCTATGAGATGATTCTTTCTGATGATTTTTGTGTTCCGACAAACTTTCTTGTGATTTGACACTCTAGAAGACCTGCTCTAGAGCTCTTGTGTTTTTCTAGTTGGTCTGATTAAACTGTTGAAGAGTTTTATGTGAATGAAGGTTGATGTATTTGTTGTGGATGTATCTGAGGCATTCTTAGAAATGGAAATATGTTTGGTGAAGATTTTTGAATGATCCACATGTGATCATCTTGCTGGAGATGAGTGTACTTCAAAGATTGTTGGTGTTTTCATTAGGTTTGGCCGACTTGGTGTCTACTTGTTACATTAAGTTTTTGCATCAATTTGAGGAAGTGTGTGATTGATCCATGATGTTGTTTGGGTCCTAAATTAAATATGTAATTGGTCCTCTCTCATTCTTATCCATCGCGAGAATGTTGAGTAGTTGACCTAGTTTGAATTTGTAAATGAAAATGTATAGTCGACCTTGGAGAATGTTTCTAGGGTTGAAGGTGGTATAAAATCAAATCAATTTGCAGGGAATTTGATATACATCATCCATGATTTGAGAAAGTACGTGAAGTGTACAAACAAGTGTGAAAAGAAAAGTGTGCAAGAGAAAATTGAGGCAACAATACTTTATTGCATTTTAGATTCTTGAAAGTAGTGAGCTGATGGTATCTACAATCTTCTGATCAAAGTTGCGAGTGTGTGGAACCCTTGTGGTGGATCTTTATTTATCTCTTTTTATTTTATGTAGGCAATGAGCCTCCTTCTAGAGTGTGAGTCCTCTTTAAGGTAGTGATCCCTTGTTCTAGGTAGTGAGCCTTTGTATTTGGGCAGTGAGCCTTTGTATCCGGTATTGCATTATTAATATATTGTGAGCTAATCCTTGCTGTGGTTTTTCCCTCATTGGGTTTTCCACTTAAATATGGTCTCTTGTGTTTGATTTTTGTTATTTTTAGTTAAATTGGAATTGATTAAGTTTAAGAGTAAAATATTTTGTTATAACTGATTCGTGCCCCCCCTCTTAGTTGTCTTGTGCATTTTAAAAATTGGTATTAGAGATGGAACACAAGTTGCAGATTCCTATTTTTGATGGAGTTGATTACAGTGACTGGAAAGAACAAATGATAGGTTATTTGGTTTCAATTGGTTTCAACACCTAGCAAGCTATGGAGACAAAGTATGTTAAACCCATTGATGGTCCTTCCTCTGCTGATGATATTGTAGCTTATCAGGAGAATGAAAGGATAAGGTATGCTATCTTCAATTCTCTATCTAGAATTGAAAGAAAAAAAGTTATTTCTCTACCTACTGCTCATGAAGTACGAGAAAATTTGAAAGAAATTTAGGAAAGGAATGATAGAGTAAATGTTTCAAGGAAACTAACTGCTAAGTGGAAATTTGATAACTTGAGGATGGAAGACAGAGAAGATATTGCAAGCTATTATTAGAGAGTTGAACTTATAGCAATAGAAATCAAGAATCAAGGTGGTACCATGTCAAATGAAGATATAATTGAGAAGATCTTGATGACCCTACTAGACAATTACAATGACAAAGTATCTGCTCTTGAAGAATCATATGATCCAAAGAAATTTACTAAGGAGAATCTATTTGGTGTCTTGATTGCATTCAAGATGAGAAAATTTGCAAGAGAGAAAGAAAAGACTAAAACAACTTTTAAAGCAATGAAGATAAGTGATGACTCAAATGGTGATGATTCAAAATATTTGGAAGCAAATTTCACAAGGAGATTGAAGAAAGTTACTAGTAAATACAAAGGTAAGTTGCCTTTGAAATATTTCAGTTGTGAAAATATTGGTCATTATGCATCAAGATTTCCTAATAGAACTACACACAAGAAGAAAAAGGACAATAACAAATAATCACAAAGATAAAAAGGATAAGAAGTTCAAGAAATTGTACTATGTCAAAGAAGATGCAAGAATTTCTGATGATGAATCTAACTTTGAGGAGGATACAGATGAATTTTTATTTCTAGCTCTAGAAAATAAAGTTGTATATACTAACCATGGAAGTTGTGCAAAGGGATCTGGTTCGGAGAGCAAGAAGGATAAAGCATAAGGTACTTTGGTGACTGATTTTCATGTGAGACAAGATGAAGACTTTTGGGTAATTGACAGTGGATGTTCAAATCATATGACTGAAGATAAGAGGAAGTTCGATAAACTTGAGAATTATGATGGAGGAATAGTTATGTTTGGAGATGACTTTGGTGCTAAGATTGTTGGTAAAGGAACTATTAGTTTTGATGGAAACATAATACTGATGATGTCTATTATGTAAAGGGTTTAAGGAATAATCTCTTAATGTTGGACAAATGTGTAGAAAAGTTTTTAAGCTTGTTTTTCGAGATAACACTTGTGAGATTAGAAAAGGATCCAAAACTGTGGTAGGAGTTGGAAAATGAACTCATGGAAACATATATCAACTTAAGGGTGGTGATGGTCAGTGTTTTGTTTCTTATATTAATGAAAGTTGGATCTAGCACCAAAGAATGGGACATGTGAAGTTTGATAATCTGATTAGGATCAGTTCTAGGGAATTTGTTAGAGATATACCTAGAATCACAAATCCTTCAAATTCAATTTGCAGTAGTTTCCAGTTGGGAAAACAAACTAGAAATAGTTTTAAAGGAAATGAACAATCTTCTATTGGAATGTTAGAATTAATCCATACAAACCTCTATGGTCCTACAAGAACAAGAAGCCTAAATGGTGGCAACTAATTTATGCTTTTAATTGATGATTACTCTAGGATGACATGGGTTACATTTCTTAGAGGAAAAGCTCAAGCTCTTTATAGATTCAAGGTGTTTAAGGAAAGAGTAGAAAATGGGGAAAATTTGAAAAATCAAATGTTGAAGGTCTGATAGAGGTGGAGAATTTCAATTTGGTGAGTTAAATGCATTCTGTGAAAAACATGGCATAAAGAGACATTATTCTATTCATAGAACCCCTCGACATAATGGAGTTGTGGAAAGAAAGAACCAGACCATTCAAGAGGCTGCCAAAACTATGATGAAATAAACAAATGTTCCTGGTGTGTATTTGAGAGAAGAAATCCACACTGTTGTCTACATTCTTAACAGAGTTCAGATGAAAGGTAACAACACTAAGAATCCTTATGAGTTATGGACTGGTAAGACTCCTACAATTAAATACTTTAAAGTATTTGGAAGTAGATGTTATATTAGAAGAGATGATGAAAATATTGGAAATTTTGATGCTAGGTGTGATGAATAATTTTTTCTTGGATATTCAAATAATGATAATACATACAGATGCTTTAATAAGAGGTTGAGAAAAATAATTGAAAGTGCTAATGTAAAGGTTGATGAAGCTATGTATAGACCAGTAGAAATAAATGAATTTGAACTTGATGATCCTATCTGTGGGCAATTACAAGAAGAAGAAAAGGGAGAGAAAGAGCAAAGTGATGAAGAATAAATTTTGGAACTTGCACCTAAGACTCCTAAATATGTATAGATAAATCATCTGGAGGCACAGATAATTGGAGACATAAGTGAAGGAGTGAAGACAAGAAGCAAAGTGGTTGAGGTAAATTTGTGTTTAATTTCTAAGATAGAACATAAGACTGTGAGTGAAGCATGTAATGATGATAGCTGGGTTAGAGAAATGAAACAAGAACTATAATAGATAGAGAAGAATGAAACATGGGAACTAGTCCCTAGACCTGCAAAAAAAAATGTAAATGGTTCAAAATGGGTATTTAGAAACAAGCTAAATGAAGATGGTGAAGTGGTAAGGAATAAAGCAAGACTTGTATGCAAAGGATATTCACAGGTTGAAGGAATAAATATTGAAGAAACTTTTACACTTGTAGCAAGAATGGAGGCCATTTAGATGTTCTTGGAATTTTTAGCTCATAAAGACTTCAAAGTATATCAGATGGATGCCAATTCTACATTTTTGAGTGGAGAACTAGAAGAAGGAGTATATATGGATCAACTAGAAGGTTTTCAATTGTCAGACAAACTGGACATGGTTTGTAAGGCATTATATGAAATTAAAAAAGCTCCCAGAGCTTGGTATGCTAGATTGGATAGATACTTGACAAAGCAAGGATTCAACAAAGGGTCCGCATACAACAATCTTTACTTTAAGGTTGAGAAAAATAAAATGTTGATAATTGTGGTATATGTTGATGAAATCATCTTTGGTGGAAATGAAGGTAAGTCTAATAAATCTGCTGAAGAGATGCAAAAAGATTTTGAAATGTCTATGATATGTGAATTTAATTACTTCCTTGGACTTCAAGTAAATCAAACTGACAAAGGGATATTCATTTCACAATCTACGTATGTTAAGGAATTGTTGAAGAAGTTTGGAATGGATGACTCCAAACCGGTCTATACCCCTATAGTAACCAGCTGCAAGCTGAGTAAGGATGACGAATCTGCTAAAATTTGTTAGAGCATCTACATATCCATGATTGGTGGATTCTTGTATCTTACTGCTACTAGACCGAACATCATGCATGTTGTATGTTTAGTTGCAAGATTTCAAGTAGAACCTAAGGAAGCACATGTTACACTTATGAAGAGGATATTCAAATATCTTAAAGGAACTCTAGATTATGGACTATGGCATTCGAAGGACAATGATTTCACATTGAATGCCTACATTGATGTAGATTGGGCTATGTAGATGACTGAAAGAGTACAAGTGGTGGTGCATTCTGTTGGAAAAACAAGAAGATACACCTGAGAGTGGGGAATTCCAGATCTGATGAATAATAGTGAAAGAAAGAATTACACAACACATCAAAAACACATACACCAATATTTTTGCGTTGAAACCCTGTTAAGGGAGAAAACCATGGTGGAGGTTAATCCACAATTATACCTTGTTAAAAGTATAATGAAAAATGAATAAGGAATGCACTTGCATTCAAGCACACTACCTAGAGCTCACTGCTCAAAGAAAATACAATCAGATCAAAACCATTTGAGTGGGATGAATTGAGAAAATAGCTTCTCCAAAAGCTTGATGACAATTCTGGTTAGGCACATACACTCTGCTCAATCTTCTTTCACATTTTGCTCTGCTCTTGAATGATTTGACCTTTATTCGCACTTTTAAATCACTTGTACACTTGAGCATACACCACCCAATTACATTCATACCAAAAAACAACCTTGATTATATATCCGCTACACGGATTTACATCAACAAATTCGTCATGCATAAATGATAGATGAAATATAACTCTCGGCCTCAATACATGAATAAATATTTATGCACGCCAACACAAGTCAGCCACAACAAAGATAGAATCCAAACCAACATCCTTGAACATGCTAAACAAAAAGAAATTAATCCATAAGGATCCGCAACACGCTACCACCATCATGTCGGCCAAGAACATGAAAACCCGAACATACATTGAAAAAAATATTCAACCACAATCACACCAAATAGTGTGGACATGCAACAATGATAGAACATGATCTAGAATCATCCACGAACATCACAAGAACATATGCAAAAACTGGAATTACGAGAATTCCAACTTCCTCTTCTAAGAACAATTGCTACAGTAGCAGAATGATTGTAGGAACACCAAAATACTTTACTTGCACAAATATTTGATGCATACCACTGAGACTTCCAAAAATCATACTAGATAGGTTCAGAAATAAACCCATTACCACGCAAAACCTGAATATCAACATACATAACATTTCACCATTCTGACCTTCTTAGCTTCACTAGCTGCTTGAACTATGTTTTTAACAATTTTCTCAATCTCCTCGACATATATAGCCTTAAGCAGATTAGAATGCTAATAGTGTTGACATCAATGAAAACCACATATCAACAACACAACCACAATGTCCAACAATCTCCCCCTTTGGCATTTATGGCAACACATGATGTGAAAAAGAATACCATCAACCCAAACTAACTCTTTCATCTTCTCCCTTAGCTCTAAATGCACTTCTCCCCCTTTTTTCGACAAAGGTTCTTCACTTTACACTTCTCTCCTATTGCTCTTTTTCACATTTTACTTCTCTCCCCATTTGAAATCAATGGCAAAGGTTCACATGCTCTGATCCACATATTTTAAGACATCTGACTACTCCCCCTGAGTAGCAATCACAACATCAATCTGGAATAAGATATAGCAATGAATTCACAGACTGATACAAACACCTACATCATCAGCTCTGATTAGGAGGGGAAATCACCCCTAACTTACCTCTGAGGTACTCAAAAGTATCTTTAGGCAATGGTTTAGTGAAAATATCTACAACTTGCTCTTTGGTAGGTACATATTCTAGTTTGACTTTTTTCTCACTCACTTTATCTTTCAAGAAGTGATACTTGATGGAGATATGCTTTGTCTTCGAATGAACCACTGGATTCTTGGAAATATTTATGGCACTTGAATTCTCACAGAATATGGTAATAGGCTCTTCATACTTGATCTTGACATCATTTAGCATCTGCTTCATCCACATTACTTGAGTATAGTTATTGCAACAACAATGTATTCTTCTTCAGTAGTAGATAAGGAAACTGAGTTCTTCTTTTTGCTTAACCAAGACACAAGCTTCTTCCCTAGGAAGAATGCACCACCACTTGTACTTTTCTTGTCATTAGTATCACCTTCCCAATCCACATCAGTATAAGCATTTAGAATAAGACCATCATCCTTTGGATACCATAATCCAAAATCAACTGTTCCTTTCATGTATCTGAAAAATCATTTTCACAGTAGTTACATGTGATTCCTTTGGATCTACCTGAAATCTAGCAAACATGCATACAAAATTCATTATATCTAGCCTTGTTTGGGTTAAATACAGTAATCCACCAATCATTGACCTGTATCTTATTTGGTTTGCTTTAGGAGTCTCATCCTTCTGTGTGAGTTTGCATTTGGTCACCATAGGTGTGCCAACTGGCTTTGATTCTTCCATCCCAAACTTTTTCAGCAACTCATTTACATATTTGGACTAAGATATAAAGATTACATCTTTGAACTGAGTGATTTGCAATCCCAAAAAGAATTTTAGTTCACCTATCATTGACATTTCAAATTCACTTTTCATTTCATCAAAAAATTTCATACATAGATCATCATCACCTTCAAAAATAATATCATCAACAAAAACTTCAATTATCAGCTCTTTATCCTGATCCAACTTGAAATATAGATTACTATCAGCAATACCCTTACTGAATCCAAGCTTCAACAATTATTTGTCCAATCTAGCATACCAAGCTCTAAGGGCTTGCTTAAGTCCATATAGAGATTTCTTCAATCGACATACCATGTCCTTTTCACTAGTCAATTGAAATCCATCTAGTTGTTCAACATAAAATTCTTATTCTAGTTCACCATTTAGAAATGCTAACTTTACATCCATTTGATAAACTTTGTAGTTTTTGAAAGTAGCATAAGAAAAAAATAATCTCACAACTTCTATTCTAGCAACAGGGGAAAAAGTTTCATCAAAATCTATATCTTCCATTTGTGAATACCCTTTGCAAACTAATCTTTCTTTATTTCTGACCACTTCTCCTTGTTCATTAAGTTTATTCCAAAACACCCATTTGGTTCCAATCACATTCTTGTCTTTAGGTCTAGGAACAAGTTCCCATGTCTCATTTTTCTGTATCTACATTAGTTCTTTTTTCATGGATTCCATCCAATATTCATCTTTGCATGCTTCATTGATATTGTTAGGCTCAACTTTAGAAATCAAACAATATTCTTCTAGAATTCTCCTTCTAGTTTGTACACCTTTTCTTCTGTCTCCTATGATCCGACTATTGGAATGATTTATTCTTACCTACTTAGGAGTTTTGATGTTTTCTCTTACCTCTTGTTCTTGTGTTCTTTCTTTTGCATTTTTGCTTGCTTTTGCTTCTTGATTTCCTTGGTTCACTAGAACAATTTGTAGTTGACTCTGTGATTGAACATTTTGTCCATTGTTAGAATTATCATTATCATCATCTGAATCGTATCCATTACATCTGGATGGTCTATCAATATCTTCATCAACTTTGACATTAGCACTTTCAACCATTCTCTTCAACCTTTTATTAAAACACTAGTAATCTTTGCTCTTAGTAGAGTAACCTAGGAATATTCATTCATCACTTCTAGCATCAAACTTTCCTATATCATCATCTCTCTTGATGTATCATTTGCTTCCAATTTTTTTGAAATACTTCACAATAGGCTTATAACCAAACCATAGCTCAAAAGGAGTCTTACCAGAATTACTGTTGACATTTACCCAGTTGATAGTTTACACAATAGTGCTTACTACTTCTCTCCAGTAGAAATGAGGAACATTTGCTTCCAACATCATGGTTCTAGAAGTGTCTAGAACTATTTTGTTCTTTCTTTCAACAACTCCATTCTATTGAGGGGTCCGGGGAGAAGATAATTGTCTTTGAATTCCATGTTCTTCACAAAAAGTATTAAATTCTCTAGAAGTGAATTCTCCACCTCTGTCTGATCTCAAACATTTAACCTTCAGACCTGTCTCATTCTTTGCCATAACTTTTAAATTTTTGAACTTTTCTAATGCTCCATTTTTTTCTCTTGAGAAGGCAACCCATATCATTCTTGAATAATCATCAATAAGCAACATAAAGTACCTTTCACCTTGTAGACTTTTGATTCTAGAGAGACCACATAGATTAGTATGTGCCAATTCCAATACTACATTAGAGTTGTACTGTTTACTCCAAAAATGGTTTCTAGTTTTCTTTCCCATTTGACATTCCTTGCACACAGTGTTAGTAGGCTTCACTATCTTAGGAAGATCTTTGACCGCTTGAGAAGAACTTATCTTTACAATATTTTCAAAGTTCACATGACACAACCGCCTATGCCATAACCAACTTACATCAATCTAAGCAATCAAGCAACTTCCATTAGCAGTACTCAATTGAAAGATATTACCTTTTGTCTTTATGCCTGAGGCAATTACTTTGCCTATATTTCCCAATATCCTGCACTTACTATCCTTGAATTGAAGATTGCATCCCTTGTATACCATCTTTCCAACACTCAACAAGTTATGCTTTAAGCCTTCTACATAAAGAACATCATCAGTATTATGCTTACCACAAAAATAAATAGTGCCTCTGCCATATATCACACTAGAAGTGTTGTCTCCAAATCTGACAATGCTACCATCGTAATTCTCCAAGCTAACAAACTTATTTTTGTCACCAGTCATATGATGTGAGCGTCTGTTGTCAATCACCCATTCATCCTTTTCTTCAACTTTGGCTGCAAGAGCTTTCTCAACATTCACATTACTAGAAGATTCAGTGGACACCTGACCATTCTCTTTGATAGCAATAAATACCCATTCATCCTATTTTCCATTGTCTTTATCAGATTCATCATCAGTAACACCTTCAACATAACAACACTTTCTTTGAAATCTAGTGTCTTTAGGCTTGTATTTAGAAATTCTTTCAGGACAACTTGATGTAAAATGACTTATTTTACAAAAAGAAAAACATTTAATAGGTAGCTTTCCTTTGTACTTACCATGGATTTTGGATTCTCTTCTTATAATTAGTGCTTCGAGTTTTTCTAGATCTCTTTCTTCATCTTCAATCTTTTTCATCTCATCTTCATACTTAAATGTCTTTTTGTAACTTTCTCCCATATCATATTTCTTTTTCCCAGATTTGAATGCAGATTCTACTTTAGGAGTAGATTCACCAAATTCACTCAACTCAAAGGCTGCAAGTTTTCCAATTAGCATGTATCTTGTTATTTTAGTCACTGACCTAAGTTCATCAATAGCATGAGCTTTCCCTTTGTAGGAAGGAGGCATAGATCTGAGTATCTTAGAAAAAAATTCTTCTTCATCCAAGACACCACCGACACATTTGATGTTTGTCACCAGTTTATTTATCTTCTGAGAGAAAGAGTGGATGTTCTCATCTTCGCTCATCTTCATGTCCTCCCATTTTCCTTTTAGACTTTGTATCTTAGCAACTTTCACAAGTGGATCTCCTTCATACAATAACTCCAGCTTTGTCCAAATCTCATGTGCAGTCTTCAGACCAATCACATTTGACATTTCAAAATCTGTCAAGGTACTCACCAATGCTTCAATAGCTCTGGTATTAATTTCAGCTTCTTTGATCTCATTGGGAGTAGAGGGACCATTCTGAGGAATAGTATATGTATCTTTTGTAATTTTCCAAAAGGGTTCACCAATGCACTTCAAATGACATTCCATTCTAACTTTCCACATGATGTAGTTTGTATGATCAAATCTTGGACTATCCTTCTTGTAAGATGCCATCTCGAATCACCTCAAGCTGTTAAGCTTCACCTTTAGAGGAACTAGCTCTGATACCAATTATTGGAAAAAAAAGAAGATACAAAAGAGGTGAATCAGTCATAATAGAATCAACAACTTTAATCAAACTATTAATCTTTAATTCCAGATCTGATGAATAATAGTGAAAGAAAGAATTACACAACACATCAGAAACATACAACACCAATATTTTTGTGTTGAAACCCTGTTAAGGGAGAAAACCACGGTGGAGGTTAATCCACAATTATACCCTGTTAAAAGTATAATGAAAAATGAATAAGGAATGCACTTTCATTTAGGCACACTACCTAGAGCTCACTACTCAAAGAAAATACAATCAGATTAAAACCATCTGAGTGGGATGAACTGAGAAAATAGCTTCTCTAAAAGCTTGATGACAATTCCAGTTAGGCACATACACTTTGCTCAATCTTCTTTCACATTCTGCTCTGCTCTTGAATGATTTGACCTTTATTTGCACTTGTACATCACTTTTACACTTGAGCATACACCACCAACTTACATTCATACCACAAAACAACCTTGCTTATATATCCGCTACACGGATTTACATCAACAACTTCGTCGACCATAAATAATAGATCAATTATAACTGTTGGCCTCAATACATGAATAAATGTTTATGCACACCAACACAAGTTGGCCACAAAAAAGATAGAACCCAAGCCAACATCCTTAAACACACTAAATAAAAAGAAGTTAATCCATAAGGATCTACAACACACTACCACCATCATGTCAGCCAAGAACATGAAAACCCAAACATACATCAGAAAAATTCTTCAACCACGATCACACCAAATAGCGCGGACATCCAACAAAAATATAACATGATCTAGAATCATCCACGAACATCACAAGAACATACACAAAAATTGGAATTACCAGAATTCCAACTTCCTCTTCCAAGAACAATTGCTATAGTACTAGAATGACTGTACGAACACCAGAATAATTTACTTGCACAAATATTTGATGCGTACCACTGAGACTTCCAGAAATCATACTAGATAGGTTCAGCAATAAACCCATTAGCGCACAAGACCTGAATATTAACATAAATAAAATGTCACCATTCTGACCTTCTTAGCATCACTTGCTGCCTGAACTATGTTTTTAACAATTTTCTCAATTTCCTCAACATATACAAACTTAAGCAGATTAGAATGCTAATAGTGTTGACATCAATGAAAACCACATATCAACAACACAACCAGAACGTCCAACAATGATGAATCTTCTAAAATTGATCATAGCATGTGCATATCCATGATTGGTGGACTGTTGTATCTTATTGCTGCTAGATCGGACATCATGCATGTAGTATGTTTAGTTGCAAGATTTTAAGTAGAACCTAAGGAAGCACATGTTATAGTTGTGAAGAGGATATTCAAATATCTTAAAGGAACTCTAGATTATGGACTATGGTATTTGAAGGACAATGATTTCACATTGAATGCCTACACTGATGCAGCTTGGGCTGTGTAGATGACCGAAAAAGTACAAGTGGTGGTGCATTCTTCCTGAGGAAGATTAGACTTATGGTTAAGTAATAAACAAGATCCAGTTTCTTTATCCACTACAAAAGCATAACATATTCTAGCAACATCCTATTGTACACATGTATTTTGGATGAAGAAAGCCTTGATGGACATAGGTATGGTGAAGGATGAACTTATCTCTATATTCTGTGACAATACAAGTGCTATAAAAATTTCAAAGAATCTAGTGATGCATTCTAGAACAAAGAACATATCTATCAAATATCACTTCTTGAGGGAGAAGGTATTGCAAAATGAAGTTAGACTTGGATATGTACCTACTAAGGAACAAATTTTTGACATATTCACTAAGGCCCTTCCAAAGGATACCTTTGAGTATCTTAGGGGGAAGTTAGGGGTTACTGCCCCCCCCTCTTTGAACTAAGTGCGCATGGAGGTGCATCATTCTAGTGGATTCACAGACTCTTTTATCTAGACAGATGATTGTCGTCTACTCCTCAGGGGGAGTAGAGAAGTGAATTTTTGTAGTATGTGATGTGGGTGTAGTCCTAAGGGGGAGTGAACAAATATTTATATGCAAAGAATTTCTTTTTCGAATGATGTCAAAGGGGGAGAGAGATCATGTGAAAATTTTATGCTTGTGTGGGTTGTCACTTTTAAAAATCGTGTATGTTGTCTATGATATTTTTCACATCATGTGTTGCCATCAATGAAAAAGGGGGAGATTGTTGCAAGTATGGATTTGTTTGATGGTTTTGTCATTAATTTTCTCATTGATGTCAACGTAGTTTAGGTTGATTACGGTTAGTACTTGAATAGTTGAGATACCGTAGAAGCTCTTAGAGTACATGGAGTTATATTTATGAAGTTATAGTTGTGTTTTTGTCAAGTTCTTTTGAGAAAATCAAGAAATAATGAAGGTAGTGTTGAGTGTGTGTTCTAAGTGTTCTCCGTTATTGTCTCTGCATTTTCTCCATGTTAATCCTATGCCTGTGTAGATCTATAAAAGTGTTCATGAGCTTCAATGGATACTATATCCTAAGTTTTAGCTTCTTGTTCGATGGGGAGTAAAAGATAAGTTCATCGATGTGTGAACTAGTTTCAAAGAACTATTTGTTTGTGGACTAGGAGAAATGCTTTAGCTCCATAGTATTCAAATATTTGATTTTAGATCTTGTAGATCTAGTAGATGATTCTTTCAGATGGTTTTTGTATTCTGACAAAATTTCTTGTGATTTGGTACTTTGAAAGACCTGCTTCAGAGCTCTTGTGTTTTTTTGGTTGGTCTAGTTGGACTATTGAAGATTGTTTTATGAATGAAGGTTGATGTATTTTCCGTGGATGTATTTGAGGAATTCTCAGAGTTGGAAATATATTTGGTGAAGCATTTTTAATGATCCACATGTGATTATCTTTCTGGAGATGCACATACTTCAAATATTGTTAGTGTTTTCATTAGGTTTGGCCGACTTGGTGTCTACATGTTACATTAATTTTTTGCATCAATTTGAAGAATTGTGTGATTGATCCATGATGTTGTTTGGGTTCTAAATTAAATATTTAATTCATCCTCTCTCATTCTTATCCATCATGGGAATGTTGAGTGGTCGACCTAGTTTGAATTTGTAAATGAAAATGTAAAGCCGACCTTCGAGAATGTTTATAGGGTTGAAGATAGTATAAAATAAAATCAAGTTGTAGTGAATTTGATATACATCATCCATGATTCGAGCAAGTAAGTGAAGTGTATGAACAAGTGCGAAAGGTAGAGTGTGAAAGATCGAATTAAGGCAACAATACTTTATTCTGTTAGATTCCTGAAAGCAGCGAGCTGATGGTATCTACAACCATCTGATCAAAGCTAGGAGTCTGTGGAACCCTTGTCGTGGATATTTATTTATCTCTTTTTATTTTCTATAGGCAGTGAGCCTCCTTCTAGATAGTGAATCCTCTTTAAGGTAGTGAGCCCTTGTTCTGGGTAGTGAGCCTTTGTATTTGGGCAGTGAGCCCTCTGGTAGTGAGCCTTTGTATCCAGTATTTCATTATTACTAGATTATGAGCTAATCCTCACCATGGTTTTTCCCTCGCTGGGTTTTCCCTGTAAATCTAGTGTCTCTGGTGTTTTCCTTCTATTATTTGCATTTCATGGTCACACTTAATAATAGATTGAAGTTAAATTGGAATTGATTAAGTTTAAGAGTAAAATATTTTTTTACAACTGATTCACCTTCCCCCTCTTAGTTGTCTTGTGTATTTCAACATAATGTATGTTGAATCCAAAAATACATAGGAAAAAATATTGTATACATATCTCATTCCAATCCAAACCCAGGGAAGCAATATTACCATTATTAGAAACCCCCACATAAAGCAATAAAGGGATAGGGTTGATAGGTACAGTAAAATTGAATTCCAAAAAGAAGTGTAGGTAGAAGAACTAGGAACATTTGCATGTGTAAACATGAAAGTACCATCAAATATAAATGGTGTACAAACTAAAGGTACACATCCATGAGGTTGTTATAATAGAAGGGATACTCACTTGACAAAGGTATGATGGAAAATTAAGGGGAAAAACAAAACCCCCCATAACACTTTATATCATAGTGTGAGTAAAATAAGGAACAAAATTATGTGGAATATCCCAATTACATGTAATACAAAGACACTTTATTTCAGTGCATTTGCAAAAGAGAATGTGCATGAAAAATATGTCTAAAATGAAAAATAGATGAAGAAATACCAAAAAGATGTCATCCCATCCAAACAAAAAGTTCCCAAGAGCTAAGACTACCAAGTAATTCACAAGAGAGAGAAAAAACGGAAAAACTAAATAAAATCTACCTTGAGAGAAATCACTAAAAATAACATCAATGGATGTGAAGAGTTTAGGATTGAAAACAACACCTCTAACTTCAACAAGTTCTAGAATGCACCAACAAAAGAAACAAGTGATGAGATCCACACCACTAGAAATTTGGTGGAACCAACTTTCCAATGATATTTCATTTTCCAAAAATTGATATCATATGCCCAAGTTATGGCCAAAAGAAAAATACTACCCATTGATGGCCAAAAAGGAGACTTGGGGGCCCTTGCCAACATCCTTATAGCTAATGTCAATAATATGTCATGCTGATGTTAGTAGTAATGTGTAGGGAATATTTTGATCATCAATAAAAGTTACAAGGAAACAAAAAATTCCAATATACTCTCTAATCTAAAAAATATTCCTCTGCTGCTGGGAAAGGTTTATCGTCTGTAGTGAAAGAAATTTGTAGTTGCTGGGAAAAATTGATAGTGATGTTGGAAAAAATATTTTTATCAGAGAAACTAAAAAGGGTGTTGGATAGTTCTAAAACTATTGACGATGGTTTGAAAGATATCAATCAGCTTTGAAATGACAAATCGTGAGGGTTGAAAACCCCACCGATGGTGGTATAGGGGCTTGCAAACCTATAGAAGTAGGTACCTATGAGTAGCTCCTCTTTGATGCACCCATGAAAAAAAAATCTACCTATAAAGAAAACCTGCTTCCTTTTAAAAAAAACTATAAATTTTAATTTTTTTTAAACACAGTAATTAAAAAAAGAAAGAAAATTCTAACCCTTTTTTCTGATTTTTTCTCGAATTGTACGTAGGAAATTGTATAGGTGCCATATAACCCTTGTACAAAATAATTTTTCCTTAAAATATATTGACTACAAAAATAGGAAAATTTATAATCAAAATTCATCAAATCGGCCTTCTCAACGCGACTGTGAGGTCTTTTTGGCTCAAAATGCTCCAAAATAGTAGCTACCTTTTAGATTTGAAAAAACAAAGAAACTTCTTGAAACCCTCATAGATATGACCACAGGAGTCCAAATCTGGTGAAACAAAAGATAAATTTCACTTTCTTGACAGCTTTGAATAAAATGGTGAGGTTTATTTCACACAAAAATTCACCTAAAAATTTCCCACCTCTAAAAATTACAAAAAAGAAATGGAGAATTTGGATTTGAAGCCCTGTAACCTTTGTTGAAAAAATACCTCATAAATTGAGAAGGGGTTCATTGAATCCATGCCGTGATACCATGTTAGAATCATAAAAAACATGAGCCATAGGATCAAATGAAAAATAAAGACACCTTGCACGAATATAACTACAAATAATAAATTGTTATATTCTCAACAAGAAAAAGCTACAAAAATGCAAGAGATGAAAAAATCTCAAGAGATGAAAAAATTTCAAGAGAAGAGAAAATCTCAAAATAAGAAGACTGATAATACAATGAGGGTTGACTTATCATAAGAGCAAAACCCTAAATAAAGAAGAACTCCTAAGTTTAGCTTAAGTGTATGAGAATAAATTAGAGTAATAATTAATTAAATATTAATTAATTATTAGCTAATTCATGATTACTCTAGAACACTCTCTCTTTTTATCTTTAGTTACCATTGTCTAAAGCACAAATTTATATAACTTTCTTAAAATAAAAAATTCTAAAACCATCAAATATGCCACCTAAAATGCCTCTTCCCATTTCTAATATCCCCAACCATTCGATTTCCTTGTATAATTTTATTTCCTTGTGCTCAGTTTATCAAATACCCAGCTTGGGGCATGCCAAAGAAAGACTATAAGGTATTCAAAAAATATCTTTCCCTCTCCTAAGTGCTAAACTTAGGTAATTCCAAAAGAAAAATGGTTCTAAACTCAAGAGTCATTCACTCTTTCTCAAATGCCCCAATTGTAGGTGGAACTTTAATTTTATTATTTTTATATTCACAAGCCATCTTTACAACTACTAGTGGACCCCTCCCACCTTATGAATATATTATAATAAAAGGTGGGATTAAATATCACTAATTAATTTTTAATAATACCCTAAGTGCCTATAGACACTTTTAAATAATGTTGGAAATATGAAAATGGAAATAGAATTTTTAAATTAGATGGCTACTAAATCCTAAATGGAAATTTTCATCATTAATGAGGCTTTTGGTGATGCTTTGATTAGTTGCATTATATTGTCACTAGTAAGTATTAATGGTGTCAACCTCTTGTGTTGCTTTGATAACCTTATGTTTATGGAAATATGGTTGGGTTTCTATGTTGTAGATGGTTTAGTGGTGATGAGGAAGTGCTCAAAGTAATGAGGATGTGTCTCTAATGCTTGGTTTCCAAGTTCTTTTAAGAAAATTTAATTAAAAGAGAAAATTGTGTGTAGAAGAGGTGTTTTGTGCTACAGAGTAGTGTTCTTGTTTTTCTCACATTTCTTCTATGTTGAAGATTTGCTTGTGTAGTTTGGATATGATGATTAGAGGTTCTCAAAGTTGTTATATCCAGAATTTTATGTGCTGGATTTTTGTGTAGCGAAAGTTATGTTCATCAATGTGTGAAATATACATTGTACTAGTACAGAGGTGTCTTGGAGAATTTTTTTTGCTTCATATTTCTCCGTAGTATGGTTTCTAGTCTTGCAAATCTAGGAGTGTGTTTATAGTGTTAATATATATCTTAATTTGAAGGTTTGTATTGTTTGGTTCTCTAGAATTTGGTTTCTTATGTTACAGTGTATGTAAGGTTGTCTGAGTGTACTAGGTGTGTACATTATTCAAGTGAAAGTTGTTGTGAAGGATTTTTTTGGATTTTAGGGTGTTGTGGTGTTGGCTATATTTTGAGAACCAAACTTAATCTCAGTCATTATCTATGAATTTTCTACAATTCAATGGTTAATAATGGCGAGGATTGGCCAACAAATAGGTACAAGCTTTTTATGCTTGACCTCTACTCTTCAGGCTCTATGAAACCGAGTAGGGTAATCCTGAGAATGTTTAAATTGATACTCTTGTGCCAAATTACCAATAACATTTTAATTAATAGATACATTCCTATCTACTACAAATATACATTGTATACATCTAGAAATGGTCATTATAAATCAAGCTTGTTAATTAATTAAATATGAATTATTTAATTAATCTTCTAAAGTCATCTACATATAAATAAATTTAATTATTTATTTATATCGTTCACCTTCTAAATTCTTCTAATCTAATTAAATAAATTTTAGAATTTATTTATATTAATTATCATATTATTCTAAGTTTGAATTTTTAAAATCAAATAAATGGAATATTCCTTCAAACTCACTCTTCATCCCACATTTAAATTAAACATTATAAATATTTGATTTAACAATTTTCTCATGTCACACATAATTAAATATTTTAAATATTTAAATAAATTCCTTTTTCATCTCTCATACATAATTAAATATTAATTATTTAATTATGGAAGCTTCTAAAATCTTTGTGACATAATTTAAAAACTTAATTATTTAATTATGGATTTATCTTCAACTACCAACTAACTCCTCATAAATGAATTGCACAAATGACAACTTTCCTTCATTTTTGAATGTAGAAGGTTTTGTGGGTTGAAAACATCTTCCATTTTTCTCTCCAACCTTCCATCTTTCTCTCAACTTCCCAATCTCTCACCGTTCATCTTGACAAGTTTGATTTCAACCGTTGATCTTTGCCAACTAGATTCTTGCCTCCAAAAATCTATAAATACAACCCTCTTATGAGTTGAAAAGGATCCTAGATTTTTTGAATTTAGCACAATTACTATAGTTGCATACTATCTAACATTTAACTATCTTGATTTTTTGAGCTTAATATTGCATTTTACCTTTATCATTTAGCATAAGAATCATGATAAAATAGTCTTTCACAAGTTGTTTTAGTTTCATATCTTAGTTTCAATCATCTTATATCATTTAGCATAGACATGCATGTTGAATAATCTCATTCTCTAAGTTGTCATTTTACCAAGCTGCTGCACACACCAATTGAGAGGCAACAACTTACAACAGATCCTTTGAGATAGAGGACAATGGGATGCTTTTGAAGAAACTATTGTTTGAGAATTTGTTTATCTTTCAATTAGTTTCTTTGATACAATGTCACACTAACTTGATGATCCATTTACCTTGGTCCATCCTGAACTCATTGATTGGGAACAAATTGAACCAATTGATATCCCAACCTTTCCCAATGATGAAGCCATTATAAACTTTCTTTGTTCATCCAACCCGAAAACAGGTTCCACCAGCGAATCAGAGGATCAAATTCTCAAACAGGAGAGTGCCAAGTTTCTCAGCTACAAAATTAACAATATAAAAGAAAGTTCTAATGGTGAAAACCTAACAAAGGCAATATTAGATCATGAAAAGAGAAAAATAAAGAGCGTATCCAATATTGAAAACCTTTCAAAGGAACTGGAAGATGGGAAACTTGACACTCTCCCTGAACACTATCAGGAAAGATCTTCTATTACCCAGCAATCATAGCAAACAAATGGTTTAGTTTTAAATCCCAAATGACAATTTTCTACACTAAGTGAAGATGTTGCTTCACCACAAGCATGGGATTCATTTTAACCAAGATAAAATAATGTTCGGTGACTATCCTAGGATGGTTAATTCCAGATTTAAGTCTCTATCCTAGGATTGCTTCATTTGAATTTATGCAGAAAAGAAAAAAAAAATTGTTTGTGAATGGCATCGAAATCCATCTCCATCTCCTATTCTTCAAGAACAACAAAGGCACACATCCTTGATCCACTTTCAAAATTCTTCCTACATGAACTCATCCATCATACCTCCATATCATTGATCTCAATACACTCCTCCCATTTCTCTTGGAAGCAATTTGGGTGCCAAATGTTAAAAGCTTCAATATAAAAATCCACATGTATCAAAGGGTCAACATGTATCCTCGAAGATTCATGCAAAAATAAAATAAAATTTGATCCAAAAATCAAAATAAAATTTCAAAAGGCCACAAAGGCCCATCAAAGCAAAAAAAAAATGCAAAAGGCCACAAAGGCCCATCAATTCAAAAGAAAAATTTCATAGACCGCAAAGGTCCATAAATCAAAGAGAAAAATCTCAAAGGCCACAAAGGCCCATAAATAAAATATCAAAATCAAAAGTCATGTGGATTCCTAAAAGTCTCATAGAAGCAATAAAATCAAAATTGGCATCCGAATTTGCTAATCTGAAAGATTCTCCCCATCTCCCATCTAAAAACATATCACCTTCCAAATACACTTTTCCTCCATCAATCCACCACCCTTCAAGGTGTGTGCCAATTTTAATCTTTCCATCCTTTCCATCTATCCATCACCAAGCCTTCCAACCTCCTATCCATTATCTGACATGCATCCCCCATTCTCCTCATTTAATTCAAAGCTTTGCATAAGGCCTTAGCTTCTACTATCATGCCAACATTTATAAGTCTAATTCTCATTCCCATGGTCTATTAGAGCACATATTCGAGGGATATTAGTCATGAAAATTGATGCTTAAACCCTTCTTCCATCCCCCTATCATGCAAATATTATCTTTCATATCCATCTCCCTATCCATGTATTATCTTCCATTTCCCTCTTATCATTCATGGTCATTATCCTCATTTTCACCTTTGATCTTGACAAGGTTAAGGATCTTCTTGAACATCATGCATCTTATCCTATTCACTTCATCCAAATCTTCCATACCATATCCTTTGTCATGCATCTTCTCTTATATTGTGGGGCATCTTTTTTCTCTAATTGGTCATCCCATTCCATCTTAAATGTCCTTGAAAAATCCAAAAAAAAAATTCAAAACAACATCAAAATCAAAAAAAATCAAAAAACATCAAAATCCAAAAAAATTAGAAAACATCAAAATCCAAAAAAAAAAAAAACATCAAAATCCAAAAAAATAAAAATATTTCCAAAATCCAAAACAAAATCAATAAAATGGTCGTGTCTCATCCTAGACTAGGGGAAAAATCCTGAACTCAATGTGGGCAACTTGTTTTGAGCTTAAATCAATAGACAAGCAACAACAAAACAACCTAGCAAAAACATCAATCATCCTAAACATCATGTTGAACATCAATCACAATCAATCGCAAACAACTGACCATCTAAATCAACATCAAAAACAAAAAAAATCAACTCTCATTGGATGATCTCTTCTGAATCATGGTTTGATCAGTTTAACACGTGTGTTCAATTGTTTTATCTTGATTGTTGTTATCATTTCTCTGGAGTACCTCCATGATGTATGGAACTAGAGGGGCTAGGAAGGAGAATGATATTTTCTTTGTCTGTTGTCTGTGAGTTAATCAATATTACTATGCAAATTATCATGAGACATGCTCTACAAAGTATTATTGATGACATTTCAAATTTTCATAGGAAAATGATTAATTTTTGTCTATTTATGCAAGTGATGCTCAAGTCATCTCGGTCTCATTATACCTAGATGCTTGTGTTATCTTGCACTATAAAATCTCAATGAAAGTTGTATGGAAGTTGTACTTAGGTCTGGTGTACATTATATCATCAATGCTTGTACTAACTTTCAACATATCAAAAGGCTCAATGATGATAAATAAGCATAAAGTTGGCTCATAGAATGACAACGGTGTGTAGTTCATTTTGCATAGTTAAAATATGATTGGTTAATATAGATGGCATCAATATTAGTTTGTGCATGAGCATTATCATATCCATCACATCTCATCTGCATTATGTCAATCAATCCATCCAATCATTTCTTCCAATCTTATCTTAATCAATCCATCCAATCATTTCTTCCAATCTCATCTCAATCAATCCATCCAATCATTTCTTCCAATCTCATTTCAATCAATTCATTTAATCCTTTTTTCCAATTTCATCTAATCAATCCATTCAATCTAGCACAAATCATTTTAATCATACCTTTGGTTTTGTTCCTAGCCTTATTGCAAGCCTTGATCATCATCATCATCATCATCATCGAGATGTATCCTTCCCTATCCTTGTTTTGTTTTGGGATGTATCCTTCCCTTATCAACAACACTCTCATCATCATCATCATTGGGATGTATCCTTCCCTCATCAACAACACTATCATCATCATCATCAATCCATCTTGGCTTGTAGTTTGACTGGGGCAACATCATATTTATTTTTGAATCCATTTGTGCTTTCTTTCTTCTCATTTTATCTTCCCAATCTCCTATCACTTATCATCATCTCTTGACCATAATTTTGCATCATCTTCCACATCTCACCTTTCATCTAATCAATCCACCATCTATCAACCTATCATTGATCCTCACCTATCATTGACTCTCACCTATCATGATATCATATCAAAGTCATCATCATCATCATTTCATATCAATCTTTCAATAGCGTTTTTTATCAAATCATCTTTATTGGTCGATGAATCAGACATCAAATCAATGTAAATTTTCAAAAATCATCAAAATTTTCCAAAAAATCCAAAAAATTCAAAATTTTATCCGATTCATCACCTAAGGGGGCACATAGCATCATTAGTTAATTTTTCAAAATCAGGGGCAAATTTTCGTTATCTGAAGTTTTCTTTGAAGCAATGCGTAAAACACATCACTTCAAAGAGGGGAAAAATGTATACATCTAAAAATGGTCATTATAAATCAAGCTTGATAATTAATTAAATATGAATTATTTAATTAATATTCTAAAGTCATCTACATATAAATAAAATTAATTATTTATTTATATCGTTCACCTTTCTAAATTCTTCTAATCTAATTAAATAAATTTTAGAATTTATTTATATTAATTACTATATTATTCTAAGTTTGAATTTTTAAAATCAAATAAATGGAATATTCCTCCAAACTCACTCTTCATCCCTCATTTAATTTAAATATTATAAATATATGATTTAACACTTTTCTCATGTCACACATAATTAAATATTTTAAATATTTAATTACATTCCTTTTTCATCTCTCGTACATAATTAAATATTAATTATTTAATTAGGGAAGCTTCTAAAATCTTTGTCACATATAATTAAATAACTTAACTATTTAATTATGGATTTATCTTCAACTACCAACTAACTCCTCATAAACGAATTACACAAATGTCAACTTTCCTTAATTTTTGAATGGAGAAGGTTTTGTGGGTTGAAAACATCTTCCATTTTTCTCTCCAACCCTCCATCTTTCTCTCAACTTCCCAATCTCTCACCGTTCATCTTGATAGGTTTGATTTCAATTGTCAATCTTTGCCAACTAGATTCTTGCCTCCACAAATCTATAAATATAGCCCTCTTGTGAGTTGAAAAGAATCCTAGATTTTGTGAATTTAGCGCAATTACTATAGTTGCATACTATCTAACATTTATCTATCTTGCTTTCTTGAGATTAGCATTGCATTTTAGCTTCATCATTTAGCATAGACATGCATGTTGCATAATCTCATTCTCGAAGTTGTCATTCTGCCAAGCTGCAACACACACCAATTGAAAGCCAACAACTTACAATAGATCCTTGGAGATAGAGGACAATGGGATGCTTTTGAAGAAACTGTTGTTTGAGAATTTGTTTATCTTTTAATTAATTTCTTTGATACAATGTTGCATTGGTGTGTTGGTTTATCTTTTTAATTATTCCACATATTATCACACATAGACATAATTCTTCAAGTATTTGGTTGATCCTTTAACAAATTATTATCTAAAATCCAGTAATGAGTGGATCTCATACAACTTTGCAACAAGTTATGGTGTGTAAGTGATTTAAAATATGAATTTGTTCCCTAACAAATAATATTGAATCAATTGACTTTAAAGATAACCAAATTAATAGACCAATGTTTTATCCATGGGTGACAGATTCATATTTATAACAAACTATAATACATTAGCAATTAGACTCAACATTTGTAGACTATTGTTATATTGCTTTGCAATACACAACTTAAGGTATCAACAAACAAAAACTACTTAGTAATCCTTGAACTTCATCTATGCTTGAATTTACAAAATTACTCTTCACATTAGCTCGAATGCTGAACCATAAAAACACCCACTATAATTGGCCGTGAATTCTCATTTTTAGAAACATGGGAGCGACAAGCTTTTTGCTAAATTACAATTTAAGTCACTCTTTCATTTGACACACATTTGCATTTTAATTTCAAAATTCCCCAAGTGGTTATATTTTGCACTCTTAATGACAAGAAAAACACATAAGACAAAATCCCTTTTCAATTCATTGAAGAAGCTTAATTCCCCTTCCAAAAGGAATCTTTAGTTGTTGTAGCACCATCAAAACCTCTCCTCCATGTCAGTATCTAAGACAAAAGCTCCAAATTAGGACTCTATTTCTACAATGGTTCATCATCTTTAGAATCAGAGTATGCATGTCACCTTTGTGATTTTGTTGAAACTAGAGAATTTATCTCGCCATCATCAGAGTCTTCTTGACCTACGAGTGTGAGAAGATATTAGGCATATTTTGGATCAATTTCTTCCTCATCACTCATATAATTTGCCTCATCTTCCATGGCAACACCAGGTTCCCCCATATAAGAATCATAAGCCTTGTGGTCCTTATCCTTCTTCTTGTTCTTCTTAGATGAACCAACCTTATCATTATTATCATCCTTCCTGTGCATAGCCAGTACATTTTCCTTGTAGCATCTTCACCAATACCCTTGACCTCACCCTCCATGACCAAAGTTTTCTTCTCTGCCCCTGGCTTCATAGATTTCTCAAGTACATCTAACTTAATTTTAAGTGTGTCATCTTGGGTTTTAGCCCTCTTAACCCTCTTCTATTTGGGTTTTCTCTCTGGTTGAGGAGATGACACACTAGATTCACTCATTTTCTCAGTATAATAGACTTAAGGTTCATTAATTTTCACTTATAGAATAAATTCATTGGTTTACGCTCTCAAAGACAAACTTGCATAGAGCAGGAAACCCTCCTAGATCATGTAAAATTCTTACCAATCCAATAGAATTTGTAAATAATCAAACTCTTGCAAACCCTTAGCACCTAAATCTTATAAAAATTTCAACAATTCCCCAAACCAGCTAATTATGCATAGTTGACATAGAAAAATGTTGACACCTACTTACCCAAGAAATTTCTTCAATTCCATCTATAGTTGTTCGTCTGATCTTCTCTCACCTTCTTCTTTGGCGCTAGACCAATTCTTCATCTCTCAATAATTATAGTGGTTAAAGAAAAAGGTCCAACGATCCTCTTGATGTTGAGTGACTAGAGCGTGTCCACCATTAATGTTTAAAAGAAAGCTCGCATGAGAAAATTGACATCTAGCCACACAAGTTTGAAAACTGGCCATTGATCATGCAATGAGGTGGATTGCAAAACAATTGAGATTGAATCAATAGTATTTGAAAAAGCTGACTGTAAGTAGTTGTTTTCTTTCACCTGATCAAAGTGACTCGTGTGCAAAAGCTTCCAACCTATCCATAAGATTCACCATCCATTAAACATCACCAAAAAATCCTAGATGTTAGTCTGCCCGCTTCCTCATTGGTCTTATCCTACTTGCAACTTTCAGCAGTGAGGAAGCGGGGAAGGGCTGAGATTGAATCTCAAGCCTTCAACATGTGATATACCACAAAACCATCTACCCATGCACATAACTCTTCAACACAACCAATGGCTAAGATCAAGAGATCTCATTTTTATTTATAACACGTGCAGAAGAATCCCTTTAGTAGCACATATTTTAATACCTTTGACCCATGACTGATATATTTCATTACTATGTCACCTTCTCTAATGTTCATTCTACCTTTCAAATTCCTCCATGTGGCATTCTCCTGCTTCCTTGGTGAGATATGGAAGGTAGAGATGGGTCCCCCTCAGGATGGCAGGGAGTGGTCAGGGTTGGCCCACATCACCCGTCCTTGATCATCAATTTCAACTAGCAAGGTGTTTACTACCTTCAAAGCCTGGTGAGTCCCTTTGACAAGAGACACGTTTCATCCACTCGCTACCCCATGATATTATTTTAATACAAAATAAAATCAAATGGGGAGGTGGGAAAATGCCTAGATGAAACCACATCACTTAATATCCACCATTGATTCACTTAGACTATCATCCACTAACTTTGAGAGATGTCAGACCCGCCATTGCAAGTGGAAACTTGGCACTCACCCACTAGCTCGTAGGATTATTTTAATGGAAAATAGAAGTGAGCAGGGCATAGGAAATATTCCAAATTCGATCCTCCAAATCCGATGGTCCTTATAAATCATGGATTCTATACATGCAAATTATTAGAAATTTAAGAGGGGTTCGTTGCTAGGAAAATGACGAAGATGCGTGTACTTCAAAGATTGTTCATGTTTTCATTAGGTTTGGCCGACCTGGTGTCTACACATTACATTAATTTTTTGCATCAATTTGAGGAAGCATGTTATTGATCCATGATTTTGTTTGTGTCCTAAATTAAATATGTAATTGGTCCTCTCTCATTCTTATCCACCGTGGGAATGTTGAGTAGCCGACCTAGTTTGAATGTGTAAATTGAAATGTATAACCAACCTTGGAGAATGTTTCTAGGGTTGAAGATGGTATAAACACAAATCAAGTTGTAGAAAATTTGATATCCATCATCAATGATTCGAGAAAGTAAGCGAAGTGTGTAAATAAGTGCGAAAATAAGAGTCTGCAAGAGAAAATTGAGACATCAATACTTTATTGTGTTAGATTCCTTAAAGCAATGAGCTGATGGTATCTGCAATATTTTGATCAAAGGTGCGAGTGTGTGAAAACCTTGTGGTGGATCTTTATTTATCTCTTTTAATTTTTTGTAGGCAGTGAGCCTCCTTCTGGATAGTGAGTCCTCTTTAAGGTAGTGAGCCCTTGTTCTGGGTAGTGAGCCTTTGTATCTGGTATTGCATTATTACTATATTGTGAGCTAATCCTCACCATGGCTTTTCCCTCATTGGGTTTTCCACATAAATTTGGTGTTTTCTTTTTGTTATTTTCATTTCATGTTCACACTTAATAACAAATTGAAGTTAAATTGGAATTGATTAAGTTTAAGAGTAAAAGATTTTGTTACAATTGATTCACCCACCCTCTTGAATTTATTGTGTGTTTCACTAATTGGTATCAAAGATATGGTTCCTCAGTGAAAATATTAACCGCTTGAGGTAGATCAGATGGCACACAAGTTACAAATTCCTATTTTTGATGGAGTTGATTATAGCGACTGGAAAGAAGAGATGAGATTTTATTTGGTTTCAATTGGTTTCAAGACTTGGTAAGCTATGGAGAAAAAGTGTGTTAAACCCACCGGTGGTCCTTCCTTTGCTGATGAGATTGTAGCTTGTGAGGAGAATGAAAGGGCAAGGTATGCTATCTTCAGTTCTCTATCTAGAACTGAAAGAACAAAAGTTATTTCTCTACCTATTGCTCATGAAGTATGGGAAAAATTGAAAGACATTTATGAAGGGAATAATAGAGTAAATTTTTCAAGGAAACTAACTGCTAAGCGAAAATTTGAGAACTTGAGGATGGAAGAGGGAGAAGATATTGCAAGCTATTATCAAAGAGTTGAAATTATAGTAATTGAAATGAAGAATCAAGGTGGTACCATGACAGATGAAGATATAATTAAGAAGACCTTGATGACCCTACCAAACAATTACAGTGACAAAGTATTTTCTCTTGAAGAATCATATGATCCAAATACATTTACTAAGGAGCATTTTTTTGGTGTCTTGATTGCATTCGAGACAAAAAAAATTTGCAAGAGAGAAAGAAAAGACTAATTTTTTTTTAAAGCAATGAAGATAAGAGATGACTCAGATGGTGATGATTCTAAAGATTTGGAAGAAAATTTCACAAGGAGATTAAAGAAAGGTACTGGTAAATACAAAGGTAAGTTGCCTTTTAAATGTTTTAGTTGTTGAAATATTGGTCATTATGCATCAAGATATCCTAATAGAACTACACACAAGAAGAACAAGGACAATAACAATAATCACAAAGATATAAAGGATAAGAAGTTCAAGAACTTGTACTCTGTCAAAGAAGATGCAATATTTTTTTATGATGAATTTGACTTTGAGGAGGATAAGGATGAATGCTTATTTCTAGCTCTAGAAAATAAAGTTGTATCTGCTAACCATGGAAGATGTGCAAATGAATCTAGTCTGTAGAGAAAGAAGGATGAAACATAAGGTACTCTGGTGACTGATTTTCATGCTAGACAAGATGAAGACTTTTGGGTAATTGATAGTAGATGTTCAAATCATATGACTAGAGATAAGAGTAAGTTCACAAAACTTGAGAAGTATGATGGAGGAATAGTTATGTTTGTAGATGACTCTGGTGCTAAGATTGTTGGTAACAAAAAATTTATTTTTGACGGAAACATAATACTGAAGATGTCTATTATGTAAAGGGTTTAAGGCATAATGTCTTAAGTGTTGGAAAAATGTGCATCAGATTTTTTAAGCTTGTGTTCAGGATAACACTTGTGAGATCAAAAAAGGATCTAAAACTGTGGTAGAAGCTGGAAGAAGAACTCATGGAAATATCTATCAACTTAAGGGTGGTGATGGTTAGTGTTTTGTTTCTTAGATTAATGAAAGTTTCGATCTAGCACTAGAGAATGGGATATGTGAATTTTGATAATTTGATTAGGATCAGTTCTAGGGAAGTTTTCAGAGATCTACCTAGAATCAAAAATCCTTGAAATTCAATTCACAGAAGTTTCTAGTTGGGAAAACAAACTAGAAATAGTTTTAAAGGAAAGGAAAAATCTTCTACCAGAATGTTAGAATCAATCCATACATACCTCTATGATCCTACAAGAACACGAAGCCTAAATGGTGATAGGTACTTTATGCTCTTAATTGATGATTACTCTAGGATGACATGGGTTACATTTCTTAGATAAAAAGATTGAGCTCTTGATAGATTCAAGGTGTTTAAGGAAAGAGTATAAAATGAGGAAAACCTAAAAATCAAATGCTTAAAGTCTGATAGAGGTGGAGAATTTCAATTTGGTGAGTTCACTGCATTCTATGAAGAAAATGGAATAAAGAGACATTATTCTGCTCCGAGAACTCCTCTATAGAATGGAGTTGTGGAAAGAAAGAACCAGAATATTCAAGAGGTTGCCAAAACTATGATGAAAGAAGCAGATGTTCCTGATGTGTATTGGAGAGAAGCAATCCACACTGGTGTCTACATTCTTAATAGAGTTAAGATCAAAGGTAACAACACTAAGACTCATTATGAGTTATGGACTGGTATGACTCCTATAGTTAAATACTTTAAAGTATTTGGAAGTAGATGTTATATTAGAAGAGATGATGAGAATCTTGGAAAGTTTGATGCTAGATGTAATAAAGGAATTTTTCTTGGATATTCAAATAACGGAAAGACATACAGATGATTTAATAAGAGGTTGAGAAAAATAATTGAAAGTGCTAATGTAAAGGTTGATGAAGCTATGCATAGACCAGTGGAAATAAATGAAGTTGAACCTAATGATCCTATATGTGGGCAAGTACAAGAAGAAGAAAAGGAAGAGAAAGAAAAAAGTGACGAAGAATAAATTTTGGAACTTACACCTAAGACTCCTAAATATGTATAGAGAAATCATATGGAGGAAAAAATAATTGGAGACATAAGTGAAGGAGAGAAGACAAGAAGCAAAGTGGTTGAGGTAAACCTATGTTTACTTTCTAAGATAGAACATAATATTGTGAGTGAAGCATGTAATGATGATAGTTGGGTTAGATTAATGAAAGAAGAAGTACAATAGATAGAGAAGAATGAGACATGGGAACTAGTCCCTAGACCCACAAACAAAAATGTAACCGGTTCAAAATGGGTATTTAGAAACAAGTTGAATGAAGATGGTGAAGTGGTAACAAATAAAGCATGACCTGTATGCAAAGGTTATTCATAGGTTGAAGGAATAGATTTTGAAGAAACTTGTACACCTATAGCAAGAATGGAGGCCATTCAGATGTTCTTGGCATTTTTGACTCATAAAGACTTCAAAGTATATCAGATGGATGCCAAGTCTACATTTTTGAATGGAGAACTAGAAGAAGTATATATAGAGCAACCAAAAGGTTTTCAACTATCAGACAAACCGAACATGGTTTGTAAGTCAAAGAAGGCATTGTATGGACTTAATGAAGCTCCTAGAGCTTGGTATGCTAGATTGGATAGATACTTGACAAAGCAAGGATTCAACAGAGGGTTCACAAACAACAATATTTACTTTAAGGTTGATAAAAATAAAATGTTGATAATTGTGGTATATGTTGATGACATCATCTTTGGTGGAAATGAAGGTATGTGTAATAAATTTGCTGAAGAGATGCAAAAAGAATTTAAAATTTATATGATTCATGAATTGAATTACTTCCTTATACTTTAAGTAAATCAAACTGACAAAGGGATATTCATTTCACAATCTAAGTATGTTAAGGAATTGTTAAAGAAGTTTGGAATGGATGACTCCAAACCAATATGTACCCCTATGGTAACCAGATGCAAGTTGAGTAAGGATGATGAATCTGCTAAAATTGATTAAAGCATGTATAGATCCATGATTGGTGGACTGTTGTATTACTACTACTAGATCGGTCATCATGCATGCAATATGTTTACATGCAATATTTCAAGCATAACCTAAGGAAGCACATGTTTCAACTATGAAGAGGATATTCAGATATCTTAAAGGAACTCTAGATTATGGACTATGGTATTTTTAGGACAATAATTTCACATTTAATGCCTACATTGATGCAAATTGGGTTGTGTAGATGACCAGAAGAGTACAAGTGGTGGTGCATTCTTCCTTGGAGGAAGATTAGTTTTATGGTTGAGTAAGAATCAAGATTCGGTTTCTTTATCCATTGTAGAAGCATAATATATTGCAGCAACATCCTATTGTACACATGTATTATGAATGAAGCAATCCTTGATGGACATAGGTATGGTGTGTGATGAACCTATCTCTATATTTTGTGACAATACAAGCACTATAAACATTTCAAAGAATCCAATGATGCATTCTAGAAAAAAGAACATATTTATGAAATATCACTTCTTGAGGGAGAAGGTATTGCAAAATGAAGTTAGAATTGAATATGTACCTACCAAGGAACATTGCTAACATATTCACTAAGTCCCTTCTGAAGGATACCTTTGAGTATCTCAAGGGGAATTTAAGGGTTACTCCCCCTCCCTCTTTGAGCTAAGTGCACATGGAGGTGCATTAGTCCAATGGATTCATAGACTCTTTTATTTGGACTAATGATTATTGTCTACTCCTCAAGGGGAGTAGAGAAGTGAATTGTTACAGTATGTGATGTGGGTGTACTCCTAAGTGGGAGTGAATAGAGCTTTATAAGGAAATAATTTCTTTTACCAATGATGTCAAAGGGGGAGAGAGATCATGTAAAAAATTTATGCTTGTGCAAGTTGTCGCTTTTGAAAATCATGTATGTTGTATTTGATGGTTTTCACATCATGTGTTTCCATCAATGACAAAGAGGGATATTGTTGCAAGTATGGATGTGTTTGATGTTGTTTTCATTAATTTTGTCATTCATGTCAACATAGTTCAAGTTGATTACATATAGTACTTGTATATTTGAGATACTATAGAAGTTCTTAGAGTACATGGAGCTATATTTATGAAGTTGTAGTTGTGTTTTTGCCAAGTTCTTTTGAGAAAATCAAGAAATAATGAAGGTAGTGTTGAGTGTGTGTTCTAAGTGTGCTTTGGTATTGTGCTCTACATTTTCTCTTCTGGTTTGATGGAGAGTAAAAGATAAGTTCACCGGCGTGTGAACTAGTTTGGAAGACCTATTTTTTTGTGGACTGGGAGAAATGTTTTAGCTTCGCAGCCTTCTGATGTTTGGTTTTAGATCTTGTGGATCTAGGAGATGATTCTCTCTGATGGTCTTTGTGTTCTGACAAAATTTCTTGTGATTTGACACTCTGAAAGACTTGCTCCAGAGCTCCTATGTTTTGTTGGTTAGTCTAGTTGGATTGTTCAAGATTTTTCTATGAATGAAGGTTGATGTGTTTGTTGTGGATGTATCTAAGGAATTCTCAAAGATGGAAATATATCTAGTGAAGTGTGTTTAATGATCTGCATGTGATCATCTTGTTGGAGATGCACATACTTCAAATATTGTTGGTGTTTCCATTAGGTTTGGTCGAGCTGGTGTCTACATGTTACATTAAGTTTTAGAATAAATTTGAGGAAGTGTGTGATTGATCCATAATGTTTTTTGGGTCCTAAATTAAATATGTTATTGGTAATCTCTCATTCTTAGCCACTGTGAGAATTTTGAGTAGCCGACCTAGTTTGAATTTGTAAATTAAAATGTATAGCCGACCTTGGAGAATGTTTCTAGGGTTGAAGATGCTATAAAAGAAAATCAAGTTGTAGTGAATTTAATATCCATCATCCATGATTTGAGAAAGTAAGTGAATTGTACGAACAAGTGCGAAAAATAGAGTGTGGAAGAGCGAATTGAGGCAACAATACTTTATTCTATTAGATTCTTGAAAGGAGTGAGTTGATGGTATCGACAATCTTCTGATCAAAGCTATGTATGTGGAACCCTTGTCACATATATTTATTTATCTCCTTTTACTTTTTGTAGGCAGTGAGCCTCCTTCTGGATAGTGTGTCCTCTTTAAGGTAATGAGCCCTTGTTCTGGGTAGTGAGCCCTCTGGTAGTGAGCCTCTATATCCGGTATTTCATTATTACTAGATTGTGAGCTAATCCTCACCATGGTTTTTCCCTCATTAGGTTTTCCATGTAAATCTGGTGTCTTTGGTGTTTTCTTTTTGTTATTTTCATTTCATGTTCACACTAAATAACATATTGAAGTTAAAGTGGAATTGATTAAGTTTAAGAGTAAAATATTTTTTTACAACTGATTCATCTTCCCCCTCTTATTTGTCTTGTGTGTTCCACCATAATGCATGTTGAATCCAAAAATACATTGCAAAGCATCCAAAAATACATAGGAAAAAATATTGTATGCATATCTCACTTCAATCCAAACCCAGGGAAGCAATATTACCATTATTAGAAACTCCCACATAAAGAAATAAATGGATAGGGTTGATAGGTACACTAAAATTGAATTCCAAAAAGAAGTGTAGGTAGAAGAACTAGGAACATTTGCATGTGTAAACATGAAAGTACCATCAAATATAAATGGTGTACAAACTAAAGGTACACATGCATGAGGTTGTTGTAATAGAATGGATACTCACTTGACAAAGGTATGATGGAAAATTAAGGGGAAAAACCAAACCCATCATAACACTTTATATCATAGTGTGAGTAAAATAAGGCACAAAATTATGTGCAAGATCTCAATTACATGTGCAATACAAAGGCATTTTATTTCAATGCATCTGTAAAGGAGAATGTGCATGTAAAATATTTCTAAAATGAAAAATAGATGAAGAAAAATAAAAAATGACTCATCCCATGCGAACAAAAAGTTCCTAGGAGCTAAGACTACCAACTAACTCACAGGAGAGAGAAAACGTGAAAAAACTAAATAAAATCTACCTTGAGATAAATCACTAAAAATAACATCAATGGATGTGAAGAGCTCTAAAATATCATCTCAATGCTACTAGAATATAAAAAAAATGGAGAAACTGATCAAAACTTATGAGCTCGGGACTGAAAACAACACCCCTAACTTCAACAAGCTCTAGAATGCACCAACAAAAGAAACAAGTGATGAGATCCACACCACTAGAAAGTTGGTGGAACCAACTTTCCAATGATATCTCATTTTCCAAAAATTGATATCATACACCCAAGTTATGGCCAAAAGAAAAATACTACCTCCTAATGGCCAAAAAGGGGACTTGTATGTAGGCAATTAAAAAAAATGAAAATGCTAACCCTTTTTTCTAATTTTTTCTCAAACTATATGTAGGCAATTGTATAGGTGCCATATGACCCTTGTATAAAAGAAATTTCCCTCAAAATATCTTGACTACAAAAATAGGCAAATTTATACTTAAAATTCATCAAATTAGCCTCCTCAACACAGTCGTGAGGTCTTTTGGGCTCAAAATTCTCCAAAATAGAGCTACCTTTTAGATTTGGAAAAAAAAAATAAAACTTCTTGAAACCCTCATAGATTTGACCTTAGGAGTCCAAATCTGGTCAAACAAAAGATAAATTTCACTTTCTTGACAACTTCGAATCGAACGGTGAGGTTTATTTTCACACAAAAATGCACCTAAAAATTTCCCACCTCCAAATATTATAAAAAAGAAATGGAGAATTTGGATTTGAAGCCTTGTAACCCTTGTTAAAAAAATACCTCATAAATCGACAAGGAGTTCCTTGAATCCATGTTGTGATACCATGTTAGAATCATGAAAAACATGAGCCATAGGATCAAATGACAAGTAAATACACCTTCCACAAATATAACTTCAAATAATGAATTGTTATATTCTTGAACAAGAAAAAGATACAAGAGATGAAGAAAATTCAAGAGAAGAGAAAATCTCAAAATAGGAAGATTAATAATACAATGAGGGTTGACTTCTTATAAGAGAAAAATCCTAAATAAGGAAGAACTCCTAAGTTTAGCTTAAGTGTATGAGAATAAATTAGACTAATAATTAATTAAATATTAATTAATTATTGGCTAATTCATGATTACTCTAGAACACTCTCTCTTTTTATCTTTAGTTACCATTATCTAAAGCACAAATTTATAGAACTTTCTTAAAATAAAAATTCCTAAAACCATCAAATATGCCACCTAAAATGCCTCTTCCCATTTCTAATATCCCAAACCATTCGATTTCCTTGTATAAGGTGATTTCCTTGTATAATGTGAAAATTTCCTTGCGCTCACTTTATCAAACACCCAACTTGGGGCATGCCAAAGGAAGACTATAAGGTATTCAAAAAATATCTTTCCTCCCTCTCCTAAGTGCTAAACTTGGGTAATTCCAAAAGAAAAATGGTTCAAAACTCAAGAGTCATCTAGTCTTTCTTAAATGCCCCAATTTTAGGTGGAACTTTAATTTTATTATTGTTATTTTCACAAATTATTTTTACAACTACTAGTGGACCCCTCTCACCTTATGAATATATTATAATAATAGGTGGGATTAAATATCACTAATTAATTTTTAATAATACCCTAAGTGCCTAGAGACACTTTTAAATAATGTTGGAAATATGAAAATGGAAATAGGACTTTCAAATTAGATGGCTACTAAATCCTAAAATTATCCCACTTGACATAATACATTATAAAAAATCTTATAAGTTTAAACAGAAGAGAAAAAAATCCCTTACCCAAACATATATCACCTATATCTTTAGTATGCTATCAAGATGCAATAAGATACCAACTATCACTAAAATCTACATCAATCTATACATGAGAGCACATATCAAATTTTAATGGTAACAAATCTCTCTGAGTGACTACCTCACTCATACTAGCTGGAATTACAACTGCATTGAGTTTCTATATATCACCTAGTCTATTCATATCTTAAACTAGGGAATGGAATCCAACATAGTTACAAGTATAACCAAAAAAATCCAATAAATTCCTTGTATGTCCACAATCCTATAAAATAAATCTCTACAATAACAACACACATAGACATATACTTTTTTTTTGAAGCATCATAGCAGTATAGTGAAGTGTCACCAATTCAAGAAATCCCCCCTCATATAGAACATGTATATATTTTATAACTTCCCCTACATGGGATAGCTGATGGAGATAAGATGTATGGGATTAATTATAACTTACATAGTCTTGCAACCATATCAAATACACACATACTATTGTAATTATGTACAGTTGGTGTTATCATTGATGTCAACAAGCTTAGGTGTTGTCATCGGTATAGAAAGGAGTTTGTTATAAGTATTTGTAGTTGGCATTAAGTTTGTCTTGTCATTAATGAGGTTTTTGATGATGCTTTGATTAGTTGCACTATATTTTCACTAGTAAGTATTAATGGTGTCAACCTTTAGTATTACTTTGATAAGCTTATGTTTATGGATATATGGTTGGGTTTATATGTTGTATATGGTTTAGTGGTGATGAGGAAGTGCTCAAAGTAATGAGGATGTGTCTCTAATGCTTGGTTTCCAAGTTATTTTAAGAATATTTAAATAAAAGAGAAAATCATGTGTAGAAGAGGTGTTTTGTGCTATAGAGTAATGTTCTTGTTTTGCTCACATTCCTTCTATGTTGAAGATTTGCTTGTGCAGTTTGGATATGATGATTAGAGGTTCTTAAAGTTGTTATATGTAGAATTTGATGTGCTGGATTTTTGTGCAGAGAAAGTTATGTTTGCCAGTGTGTGAACTATATGTTGTAGAGGTGTCTTGGAGAAATATTTTTTCTTCTCATTTCTCTGTAGTATGGTTTCTAGTCTTGCAGATCTAGGAGTGTATTGATAGTGTAAATATATATAAATTTTAAGGTTTGTATCATTTGATGCTTTATAATTTGGTTTCTTAAGATACAGTGTATGGAAGGTTGTCTAAGTGTACTAGGTGTGTACATTATTCAAGTGAAAGTCGTTGCGAAGGATTTTTTTTGGATTTTAGGGCGTTTGTGGTGTTGGTTATTTTTTGAAAACCAAACTTAATCTCAGTCATTATCTATGAATTTTCCATAATTCAATGGTTAATAATGGTGAGGATTGGCCAACAAATAGGTACAATCATTTTAAGCTTGACCTCTACTCTTCAAGCTCTATGAAACCTAGTAGGGTGATCTTGAGAATGTTTAAATGGATACTCTTGTGTCAAATTACCAATAACATTGTAATTAATAGATACATTCCTATCTAGTACAAATAGACATAATTCTTCAAGAATTTGGTTGATCCTTTAACAAATTATTATCTAAAATCCATGAATGGGTGGATCTCATACAACTTTGCAACAAGTTACAGTGTGTATGTGATTTAAAATATGATTTTGTTCCCTAACAAATAAGATCGAATCAATTGACTTTAAAGATAACCAAATTAATAGACCAATGTTTTATCCATAGGTGATAGATTCATATTTATAACTGTAATACATTAGCAATTAGACTCAACATTTGTAGACTATTGTTATATTTCTTTGCAATACACAACTCAAGGTATAGAAAAACAAAAACTACTTAGTAATCGTTGAACTTCATCTCACAAACCTATGATTGCAGTAAATAATTTAATTATGTATTTGAACTAAAGAAGAAACAAAACCATCCATTCAACCAAAGTATTGAAGACAAATAAAAGACCCTTGATCATTCTATTTATAATTTGAAAGACAAAATACATAGGGGAGAATTTGATCTAGAATTTTCAATTGTCATTCATATGCCATTGCTATTGTAAAAACTTTAATGATTATTACAAACTAGAATGCATACCTAAGACTCAACACTATTCTATTTCTCTATGGTTGAATTTATAAAATTACTCTTCACATTAGCTCGAATGCTTAACCATCAAAAGAACCACTGTAATTGGCCTTGAATTCTCATTTATAGAAACATGGGAGTGACAAGCTTCAGGCCAAATTACAATTTTATTTACACTTTTATTTGACACACATTTGCATTTTAATTTCAAAATTCCCCAAGCGGTTATATTTTGCACTCTTGATGAGAGGGAAAACACATAAGATAAAATCCCTTTTCCATTTACTGAAGAAGCTTAAGCTGCCTTCCAAAAGGAATCTTTAGTTATTGTAGAACCATCAAAACCTCTCCTCCATGTCAATATCTAAGATAAAAACTCCAAACTAAGACTCTACTTCTACAATGGTTCATCATCTTTAGAATCAAAGTATGCATGCCACCTTCATGATTTTGTTGAAACTGGAGAATTTTTCTCGCCATCATCATAGTATTCTTGACCTGTGAGTGTGAGAAGATATTGGGCATATTCTAGATCAATTTATTCCTCATCACTCATATAATTTGTCTCATCTTCCATGGCAACACTAGGTTCCCCCATCTAAGAATCATAAGCCTTGTGCTCCTTATCCTTCTTCTTGTTCTTCTTAGATGAACCAACCTTATCATTGTTATCATCCTTCCTGTGCATAGCTAGTACATTTTCCTTGTAGCCATCTTCACCAAAACCCTTGACCTCACCCTCCATGGCCAAAGTTTTCTTCTCTGCCCCTCATTTCACAGATTTCTCAGGTACATCTAGCTTAATTTTAAGTGTGTCATCTTGGGATTTAGCCCTCTTAACCCTCTTATATTTGGGTTTTCTCTTTGGTTGAGGAGATGACATGCTAATTTCACTCATTTTCTCAATATAATAGACTTAAGGTTCATTAATTTTCACTTATAGAAGAAATTGAATGGTTTATGCTCTCAGAGACAAATTTGAATAGAGAAAAAACCCTCCTAGACCATGCATAATTCCTACCAACCCAATGGAATTTGCTAATAACCAAACCCTTTCAAACCCTTAGCACCTAAAGCTTATAGAACTTTCAAAAATTCCTTACAGCTAATTATGCATAGTTGACATAGAAAAATGCCGACACCTACTTACCCAGGAAAATTTCTTCAATTCCTTTTGCAATTGTTCATCTAAGATTCTCTCACCTTCTTCTCTGGATCTAGACCAATTCTTCAGCTCTCAATGATTGTAATTGTAAAAAAAAAAGGGCCAAAAATCCTCTTTATGTTGAGGGATTGGAGCATATCCACCATTAATTTTCAAAAGAAATCTCACACGAGCGAACTAACATCCAGCCACACAAGTTTGAAAACTGGCCATTGATCATGCAATGAGGTGGATTGAAAAACAATCAAGATTGAATCAATAGTATTTGAAAAATCTGACTTTAAGCAGTTGTTTTCTTTCACCCAATCAAAATGAATCATGTACAAAATCCTCCAACCTATTTGCAAGCTCCACCATCGATTAAGCATCATCGAAAAATCCTAGATGCCAGTCTCCCCACTTCCCCATTGGTCTTAATCTACATGCAAATTTCAGCAACGGAGAGGCGGGGAAGGGTTGCGATTGAATCTCAAGCCTTCAACATGTGCATTATATACTACAAAAAATCTACCCATGCACATATCTCTTGGACACAACCAATGGCTAAGATCAAGAGATCTCACTTGTAATTATAACACGTTCAGAAGAATCCCTTTAGTAGCACAAATTTTAATACCTTCGACCCATGACTAAAATATTTCATTACTATGTCACCTTCTCTAATGTTTGTTTTTCCTTTCAAATTCCTCCATATGGAATTCTCTCACTTCCTTGGTGAGAGATGGGATGTAGAGATGGGTCCCCCTCAGGATGGCAGAGAGTGGTCAAGATTGACCCACATCACCTGTCCTTGACCCTCAATCTCAACTAGCAACGTGTTTGCTGCCTTCAAATTGATGGGAGCCCTATCCTTCAAGAGAAATATTTCTCTTCCCAACACCTATTCTTTGGTCTTCCTAGGTTATTCCACTCTACCCTACTCAGGGATCTCTCCTAAACCCCTCTCACCTCATAAGACTCTCCACCAATTTCAAATTCTTCACCATTTCTCTCAATTCACCACTAAGCTTCCCTAGGCTCCACACTGTCCCAAAGTGCCCTAACCACTCCAAGGGCTAGGAAATGGTATTCCCACTATCCCCTTGTTTCTTTGAATCCTCACTAATCCATCTCATAGGATTCTTTCACCTTGTACCCATCTCTTTCAAGAAAAACCCAATTTTAGGCCTTGTAGCCTTTTGCCCCAATTAGTTCTCCTAGAACCCATTTTCATGGATTTTTTCAAAAACGGTCTTAACAACCCCCAAATATTTTTGCATATTATTTCTAGTGGTACCCTAGGCTTGAAGATTCACTAGGTTTTTAGTCCCGTTGGTGTCCGTACATATGACTATCCTCATACCCCTTAATTTTAAGGGTTTCTAGGGTTTTGGCTCCCTTTTCCAACTTTGAGGGCTTCAATGACCTCCTCAACTCTCCTTCTTGCACACACATTTCTGGACTACATGTGCCCAAACTCTCATGGTCTTTATTGGCACAAACCAATCCATTTATCAGCTTCCTTTACTGTTGTCCTCTCCAAGTCACTAGCTAGAATGCAGTTGCACTCGCCTAGTGCATGATGAATTCACCTCTTCCCCTACAAAACAAGACTCCACACACACTATTTAAACTATAAATATAGTCCCCTAATTTATTCCAAGTTTCCATGGTAGTCTTGCCATGGGAATTTGAGTGGGGATCATACTTTACAAAAACTGGCCTGAACCGGTAGTGTAACCAAGAACACCAAAACTTGCAAAACAGAAATTAATTGAACTAAATGGCTAATATAATGCTTCACATAGTAATTAAATGACAAAAATGAAAAACTCAAAGCATTAGACCAGCCCTTTGAATCCATTATTGACTGGATGAAGGTTTAAACATAGAAAATCAAGAAAATTGCACTCTTCCAAGTCACAAAAACTCCTTCCAAAACTCCAAATCATACAATGAATCTTCCAACCCAGGTATTAGGTTTTTTTTGACCTTATATACCTTCCTCCCATGTGCTAGGACCCTTAGGTTGGGCTTAGAACATCATTAATGCCTTTTTTGCACTTTTAGGCCAAATTCCTAAGACAACATTGTCTAGTTTTGCCTAATTTCATCATTCAGACTTTTCCAAACCTCAGAGATCTAAACCAACCTAAGTTTTCCATAACACACATGAAAAAATCTCTTGGGACTTTACAATTAGTCCTTATTACCTTGGTGGTTGGCTAGAACCACCTACAAGCTGAAATTGCCAAGATCTTCCAAAAGACCTTTAAGGTGCTCTTGCACCATTCTCCCCCTGCAACAAAGAAGTTAAGGGACCTATGGTGTCAAGAGCTCCTCACTAATTCCATTCTTTTGAAAGTCACTCTCTGCTATCCAAGTAGCTTCTAACTCTGGTTGATGTCTCCACTTCACTAGGTGCTCCTTGTATGTCTTGTGCCTAGTCTTCTTCACCCTTGAGTCTAAAATCCTATCCACTTGTGGTCTAATCTGATCAGGTACCTTGAGTGCTTCCACATCCTTGTTTATCTCAGTATTGTACTATTCTTCATCCATTTCTGGTCCTTTATACTTCACTAAGTCTTTCACATTGAAGATAGGAGAAATGGACATCTCCTTGGGTAACTCCACCTTGTATGCATTTGACCCATACTTAGACAACACTTTACATGGCCCTATCCTCTTCATTTGCAACTTGCTTGATATTTATTTTTGTAACCTCGCTTTGTTCAAGTATACCATCACCATATCACCTATCTCAAATTGTAATTCTCTTCTCCCTTCATCTCTCTTAGCCTTCAACTTTTGGTTAGCCTCTATCAATGTCTTCCTTACCTGCTCATGAACCTCTCTCATTGATTGAGAAAAATGATCAGCATGACCGCTGATTCCTTCATGTCCTTTCAGATCTCTAAGCTCAAGTACACCCCTTGGATGTGAGCCATAGACTATCTCAAATGCACTCTTACCCGTAGTCCTATTTATGCTATCATTGTAAGCAAATTCTGCTTGTGGAATCACTTGCTCCCATCCTTGTCCATACTCCTTAGTTAAGCATCTCAACAAGTTCCCTAGTACCCTATTGATCACCTCTGTCTATCCATCCGTTTGTGGATGATATGCTGAGCTATGAGACAAGTTGGTTCCTAACCTTTTCCAAAGAGTCTTCCAAAAGTGCCCCATAAACTTCACATCTCTGTCTGCAACTATACTCTTTGGCAACCCATGTATCCTCACTACTTCCTTGAAGAATAGGTGTGCAATCTGACTTGCATCATGTGTTGTCTTGCATGGAATAAAATGACTCATCTTGCTAAATTTTTCCACTACCACAAACACACTGTCAAAACCAATTGGTGTCCTAGGTAGCCATACTATGAAGTCCATACTTATGCATTCCCATGGTCTACTTGGGATGGGTAATGGCTGATAAAGACCTGCATTGCTTGATGTTCCCTTTGCCTTTTGACACACTCCACATTGTTCAACATATCTTCTTACATCTCTGTGCATTTTAGGCCACTAATAGAACCTCTCCACTAAATCTAGTGTCTTGTTCAAACCAAAGTGACCACTCAAACTGCCATTATGCTTTTCTGGGATTAGATTCTCCCTCATGGAACCTCTAGGAACACACAATTGCTTTCCCCTAAACAATAAACCATTTTTCAAGGTGTAATCAGCATACTCACTGTGAAAATGGTTCTCAAAATCAGAACATACCTTGTAGATCACTAAGAAATTAGAATCTCCTTCATATAGATCTTTGAATTCTTCAACCCCTATGCTTTGTAGTTGTATCTCTTGGATAGTAAGCAACCTTGTTGTTCACCCCCTTCTTATGCTTGATGGTAAAGGTGTATGACTGCAAAAACTCCATCCACTTGATGTGCCTCAAACTGAGCTTCTCTTGCGTATTTATATAGCTTAAGGCCTAATTGTTGGTGTATACCACAAATTATTTTGGCAATAGGTATTGCCTCCACTTCTTAAGAGCCTGCACTAAAGCATATAGCTCTAAGTCATAGGATGAGTACCTAGACTTTGCTTCATTCAACCTTTCACTGAAGAATGCCACTGGCCTACTTTCTTGGCTTAGAACAGCCCCAATTGCTATGTTACTTGCATCACATTCCACTATGAATGGTTTGTCAAAGCTTGGTAAAACTAGGATAGGTTGGGTAGCTATCTCCCTCTTCAACCTTTCAAATCCTTCATTGGCTACTTTAGTCCACACAAACTTAGTTTGCAGTCCTTCTTTTAATGGTATCAAGAACCGGTGCATAGATTTCACTGCACCTTCTGACAAACTTCCTATAGAATTGTGCTAATCCATGGAAACTCCTAACTTCAGTCCCTGTCTTGGGAGTAGGCCAACTAAGAATGGCTTCAACCTTGCTCTTGTCCATCTTCAAGTTCCCTTGAGACACTACAAATCCTAGGTAAACTAACTCTTGCTTCATGAACTCACTTTTCTCAAGATTGATGGTGAGCTTCTCCTCTTGAAGTTTCTTCAGCACAAGCTCTAGGTGCTTCATATGTTCTTGTTTTGTTTTACTAAAGATGAGGATATCATCTAGGTATACCACCACAAAAACTCCTATAAAGTCCTTCAAGACCTCATTCATCACCCTCATAAAAGTGCTAGGTGCATTTGTAAGCCCAAACGGCATTACTAACCGCTCATATAACCCTTTTGTGGTTTTAAATGCTGACTTCCACTCATCTCCCTCTTTCATCCTAATATGATAATAGCCACTTTTCAAATCAATCTTAGAGTAGTACTTAGCACCCCCTAAACAATCCATTAGATATTCCATCCTAGGAATAGGAAACCTATATCTAATGGTTATCCTATTTATGGCCCTAGAATCAGTACACATCCTCCACTTACCTCCTTTTTTAGGTGCCAACACCACTAGAACAGCACATGGGCTTATACTTTTTCTGATCAGCCCTTGGTCCAAAAGTTCTTGAACTTGCTTTGCTATCTCTTATTCTGCTCCAGTGTCATCTTGTATGCAGCCTTGTTAGGTAGTGTTGCTCCTAGTATAAAGTCTATCTGATGAATGATTGCTCTCTTGGGTGGTAGTGTAGCTGGTGTACCTTCACAAATTATATCCCTGAACTGATCCAACAGTTGTTTCACTTCTGCTGTCATAGGTAGCCGATTAGGTAGCTCCTCTTACTTTGGTTTCAACATGATTGCATAGACCATTCCTTCTTCTTCCTTGATGTCCTTTAGGAATTCCTTTCCACTCATCAAAAGGACACTGGTTTCTGCCTTTTCCACTGTGTTTTCTGCTAACAAAGACTGCATTTTGTAAGTCACTCCATCCTTCTTGAATGAGTACTTGTTCTCCTTGCCATGGTGTACTACCTCCCTATCATATTGCCATGGTCTACCAAGCAATAGATGGCATGCATCCATTGGTAACACATCACATAGTATCTTGTCTTGATACTTTCCTATAGCAAACTCAACCCACACTTGTTCATTGACTAGTATATTCTACCCCTTGTTCAACCAAGTAACCTTGTAAGGGCACACATGGGGTATCTTGATGAGTTTCAACTTTTGTACTGCCTCCTCTAAGATGACATTATCAGTAGACCCTGAATCTATGATGACCTTGCAAACCTTACCTAATATCTTGCACTTGACTCTAAAAAGAGCTCTCCTTTGTTTGTGTTCTTCCTCGGTAGGTGCTTTGATCAAAATCCTTCTTAACATGAGATTCTCACCTTTCTCTGAATCTAAGCTCACCTCTGAATGTTTGGAGCAATCCTCTTCTTGGACATAGTTGATCTTCCTCTGACCTTGTGAAGATGTTCACTTGTTAGGACACCTATAAGCCGGATGACCCAACTATCCACAATTGTAGCGTTTCATGGAAGCAAAATGTGAACTTCTTCCAAAGCCCCCTGATCTGCCTCTTCCTCCATTGTTTGAGCTTCTACCTCTATAACCCCCTCTACTATTTGACTCATGGGATTGTTCTCCTACCTTTGAATCACCTTTCCCTCTACTCTCATGGCTTCTTCCACCAAAACCTCCCCTTTGTCCACCTCTAGAGTCTCTACCTCTTCCTTTACCTCTAGTATTGGAATCTTGTTTCTTTTTTAGTTTCTCTTCCACCTTAATAGCCATTTGATAGCAGCTATGGAGGGTAGTAAGTGTGAAAAGACTCAACTCCTCTTGTATGCTCCATCTAAGACCGTTTAGATACCTAGCAACCTTGATGCTTTCAACTTCTTGCACTCTAGATCTAAGGCTTAGTTTTTGGAACTCCTCTGTATATGCAGCTACATCTAGGTCTCTTTGTCTGAGATTTTGTCTCTTCTTGTGCAATTGGATGTCATAGTCCTCAGGTAGATAGTTCTCCTTTACTTTAGCCACCATAGTTTTCCAACTTCCTATGGGTTTCTTGCCTTCCTTGTCTCTTTCTTCTTGTAGAAACTTCCACCAAGTTAGTGCTTGTCCTCTTAGCCTTGATTTGGCTATCTTCACCTTTTGTGCTTCTGTAATTCCATCACATTCAAAGTGATTCTCCATTCCCTCAATCCATTCCATAACTAATTCTGCATCCATTCTTCCTGTGAACACAAGGAAACCTTCAAGTTCCTTGCCACTCAATGTCTTCAATGCTTTGAGGAAGGGTTCCTCTACTAATGGAGGGTCAAGTGCTGGTTCTATGTCCTCATCCACTTGGTATTTACCCTTGTCTTTGTCCTTTGCCAACTGTACCTTCATCTTGCTTGCCGATTCAACAACTTCTTCCAATTTTTGCTTCATCTCTTCCATGGCCTCTTAAAGATTCTTATTCTTCTCTTGTTGCTCTGTCAAATCTTGTGCTAGCTCTTCATTGGTCACCATGGTGCTTTCTCCTATGGATTCTCTTCTTTCTGACATTCACTTCTCAATTCCGAAGCCGTTTATTGGCTTTGATACCAATTTGATGGGGAGTCCTATCCTTCAAGAGCAATCTTGCTCTTCCCAAGACCTATTATTTGGTCTTCCTAGGGTATTCCACTCTACCCTACTCAGGGATCTCTCCTAAACCCCTCTCACCTCATAAGACTCTCCACCAATTTCAAATTCTTCACCATTTCTCTAAATTCACCAATAAGCTTCCCTGGGCTCCACACTGTCCCAAAGTTCCCTAACCACTCCAAGGGCTAGGAAAGGGTATTCCCACTATCCCCTTGTTTCTTTGACTCCTCACTGATCCATCTCATAGGATTATTTCACCTTGTACCCATCGCTTTCAAGAAAAAACCCAATTTTAGGCCTTGTAGCCTTTTGCCCTAATTAGGCCTCCTAGAACCAGTTTTCTTGGATTTTCTCAAAAATGGTCTTAACAACCCCCAAATATTTTTGCAAATTCTTTCTAGTGGTACCCTAGGCTTCAAGATTCACTAGGTTTTTAGCTCCATTGGTGTTCGTACATATGACTATCCTCATACCCCCTAATTTCAAGGGTTTCTAGGGTTTTGGCTCCTTTTTCCAACTTTGAGGGCTTCAATGACCTCCTCAACTCTCCTCCTTGCACAAAAATGTCTAGACTACATGTGCCCACACTCTCATGCTCTTTATTGGCACAAACCAGTCCACTTATCGGCTTCCTTTATTTCTGTCCTCTCCAAGTCACTAGCCAAAATGCACTTGCACTCGCCTAGTGCTTGATGAATTCACCTCTTACCCTACAAACCAAGACTCAAAAAACACTATTTACACTTTAAATATAGTCCCCTAAATTATTCCAAGTGGCCATGGTAGCCTTGCCATGGGAATTCAAGTGGGGATCATACTTTACAAAAACTGGCCTGAATCGGTAGTGTAACCAAGAACACCAAAACTTGCGAAATAGAAAGTAATTGAACTAAATGGCTAATATAATGCTTCACACAGAAAGTAGATGATAAAAATGAAAAAATAAAAGCATTAGACCAGTACTTTGAATCCATTACTGACTGGATGAAGGTTTAAACACAGAAAATCAATGAAAATTGAACTCTTCCAAGTCACAAAAACTCCTTCCAAAACTCTAAATCGTACAATGAATCTTCCAACCCAGGTATTAGGGTTTTGTTGACCTTATATACCTTCCTCCCATGTGATAGGACCCTTAGGTCGGGCTTAGAACATCATTAATTCCTTTTTTGCACCTTTAGGCCAAATTCCGAAGACAACATTATCTAGTTTTGCCTAATTTCATCATTCAGACTTTTCCAAACCTCAGAGCTCTAAACCAACCTAAGTTTGGCATAACACACACATCAAAAACTCTCTTGGGACTTCACAATTAGTCCTTATTACCTTGGTGGTTGGATAGAACCACCTACAAGCCAAAATTGCCAAGATCTTCCAAAAGACTTTTAAGGTGCTCTTGCACCACAAATCTTGGTGGGTCCCTCTGACAAGAGACACGTTTCATCCACTCTCTACCCCATGATATTATTTTAATACAAAATAAAATCAAATGGGGAGGTGGGGAAAGGCCTATATGTAACCACATCACTTAATAGCCACCATTGATTCACTTAGACTGTCACCCATTGACTTTGAAAGATGTTAGACCCACCATTGCAAATGGACACTTGGCAATCACCCACTAGCTTGTAGGATTATTTTAATGGAAAATAGAAGTGAGCAGGGCTCAGGAAATGGTCCAGATTCGATCCTCTAGATCTGACGGTCCTTATAAATCATGGATTTTGCACATGCAAATTATTAGTAACTTAAGAGGGGGCCATCGCTAGGCAAATGGCAGAGGAGGACATAAGATTAAGGTTGAAACCTTAGGCGAACAATGAAAATATCAAAGCCTTACTTAGGATCCAAGACAATATTTCAAGGATTATAAACCCACATAACATAAAGCAGTATTTATAATAAAACAAGGGGTAGCGACCGGGATTGCTAGGACTTGGGGGTTAGTAACAAGATGAACTTAACAAAATAGGTCATAATTTGAAAGATCAGGAATCGACGATGAAAGGTCAACGAAAAAAAATAACACTTGCGAAGGACTCAGACTTAGATTTTTTGGAAGGGGTTTTAGCAAGTCAAACCCTAAGGCATGATGATAAAAGAAAGCCCTAAGCCTTGGGTCATGAGAAAAGCCAAATTTGGAAGAATTTCAAGTAGAACACAAAGTAATTTTATGTGTTCCACCATGTGGATTATTCTAGGTTGTGCTCAAGTGACATTTGTTGTCCACAATTCATCCTTGAATCAAGAGAAGCATGTGCTTAATTATTTAATGGTGTTTACATGGGTTAGGTTGACCTTGGTGTTTACACTAATTTTGGATATGCTTTTGTGTTTGTGGAAGCATAAAATTACATGTCAAAGTAGATTTAGGTCATAGCTAAGGTGTATTGTGGTCCGACTTCATTCCCTTTCCACTGTGGGAATGTTTTGGTGTCAACATAATTTGAATTTACATGGTTAAGGTGCATAGCCGACCTTGGAGAATGTTTTCAAGGTTAAAGAATGTATAAATAAGTGTTTAGTTGATGATGAATGTGTACATAGAGAAGTATGATCTGTGAGTGATGCAAATTGTAGAATTGTGAAGTGCGGTGTGAGATTTAATGAGTTGGGTTATTGGAAGCAGTGAGCAGAAGGTGTCTATAGTATTCAGTAAGGCTACAAATGTGTTGGTGATGTCATAGTGGATTTTCTTGTTGCATTGAGATGGAATTCTCACTATAACAATCCTCTCTATCTTCTTTTCTATAATCCAACAAGGAGCCTTTAGCAGTGAGCTCTTCTTTCTTCTGGGCAATGTGTCCTCCGATAGTGAGCCTCTTTGTAATTGGTGTTTTTATTAATTTATATTGTGAGATAATCCTCACTATGGTTTTTCCCTTCTTTGGTTTCCCACATAAATCTGGAGTTCTGGATAGTGCTAAAATCTAAGGGAGCATGCATGAATCAATAGTAGCAACTGCAAGACTGCCTAATTCAAGTAATAAAACCCTAGATCCAACAATGAAGAACAAATAAATATTGAAATCCAAATAACTGAAGCACTACAACATCAATATTTGTGCCATAATTGAATCACTTCCATTTCTCTTCTCCATTTTTCTTTTCTTACTCATAGATTTGTAGTATGCAATATAATTAATGAGCTTGATGTTGAATTGATAGCTTGATCTCTTGATAACAAAACTTAAAATATTGTGGTTAGAAGACAAATGAAGAGGGCTTGCTTTTATAGAAATCCCAATTCAAATGTAGGGATAAAATTAAGAGATGGGGAGACATGATCAATGGGCAAGGTTAATTGAGACAAGAAGAGATAAGGATGGGGTTGAATGAACCGACACTCAAGTGGTTGAGATTTAAGGCTTAGCTAAGAAGAAATTAAAATTAAATAATGAGAATTATTTATTTTAAAAGAGAGAAAATGAATAATTAAATAATTAAAATGGTGCAAGAGCACCTAGGCTAACCTTCATGTTTTGTCATTTTTGGCTTGTATCTAACCTTAGCCAAGTCAGAGAGTTTGGGTCTGTTTGATTTAGACCTTAGATGGTCTTGTTTGGGTTTGGGCTAGGTGAATTAGTCATTAGGACTAAGGTCACACTATTTGCCAATGTTAGTAGGTTATGCTTTCTTAATATTTGTTGTTTAGGGGAGAGTAGAGTCTTTAAGTTGTTCTAAACACTTAAAATGGTTGTAAAGATGCCTTAAGGCCATTTAATGTGTTGGTTCCTCAAGATCTTGAGGGAATGGTGGTTCTAAGAAATAGGATCAAGGCATGAAGGAAGATGCCAAATGTTATAAGGCAGTTTGCATAGTTTGTTGCATGCAATCCGGTTGCCTTTGGATTCCCTTGGGAATAGGAAGTGGAGGAGTTTGACCAACTAGCCTAGAATCATGGAGTGGGCATCTAATATGACCCAAGACCTGAATCTCATGAGTAGACAGTAGATAGAAAAGAGTTAATCAGTTTGTAATCAAGTTTGGTGGGAATGAAAAGGAGTTCTGCAAATTCCGTGTTTTGGTGCTAGTACCGAGTGATTTTGAATTGATGTTAGTACTTTGTTGATAGAATAGTTATAAGCCTTTTTCATTTGATAAAGAAGATAGTTTAGAGTAGACATTAGTGATTAGTTGAGTTTTGTGTTTTAGAGCTACTGCTGGTCCTGTCCTGACCAGTCAGTGCTTTCATGGCTCCCCCATGAAATCTTTTCTTGGGAAACACCTAAGGATGGGTGGAATGTTAGGGGAGCCAGTAGTGTATATAGTGTTAGAGTTGGGAAGCATGACAGAAGTGGAGAAGCTTCTTTTAGTCATTGATCTCTAGGCGAGCAGGTAGAGCCCGGTTAGAGAGATAGAAGAGAAACATTAAGGATTTCTTGTAGGGGAACGGAGTACAGTATGGCCAAGTACGGTTCCAGGTGGGTTAGGAGTAGTTATTGATGTGACAAGAGGATTGGGATCATACCACTTCATTAGAGTAAGGTTGGAATAAGGAAACCAGTGTATTCCTAGAAATTAGGCCTTATAACCCTACATACCCTAGGTTATAGGAATCTACTGTACGGAGGTTGTCAGGCCAGAAGAACCATTGAGCCATTTAAAACTCCCAAAAGGGTACTTGAACATGCTTTTAGTTTTGTAAGGTCTTTGGAATAATTTTGCAAGAAATAAGGACTACAAGGATTAGGTCTAATTGAGGTCTTCAAATGGTGGAATCTTGAACCCAGTCAGAACAGGCCTAAAGATCCTTCTGTAATGGTTCAAATTAGCAAAGTTATGAAGGTCCTAACAAGGATAGACACCCCTACAATGAAGAATGAGGTTGGAGTGAAGATGGCACTTAGAGTTCTCTAAGTGAAGAAGAAGAAGAAGAAGATTTGAACTTGCTAAATGGTGTTTGTCCTCCAAGGTGAAGCACAAGAGATAGAACTCTTAGAACAGAGTTGAGATTGGACTTATTTAATCATCTAAGCCAATCAAGACCTAGAGGAGACTAGGTTCCTAGGAGAGACAAGTTGGAGTCTCTTAGTTGCAGTGCAAGCAAACTGAGGAGCACATACATCATATTGGTATCAAAGCTTGAATTGATCAGGCTTGTGGTGGATGTTGCAACCTACTGAATCAGTGGGAGAGAATACATCTGTGGAAGGTGCTACAATGGTGACTAATGCTGAGTTAGCTAGGAAGGTAGATGAACAAGAAGAGGACAATAAGTCCCTAAGAGAAAGGTTGGCTCGAATGGAGCAACTCTTGGATGAAGTCCAAGAAATGGTAGATAGAGTAAAAGACAAAGTGGATTAGAAGGAAGAACAAGAAGCAAGGGAAAAGGAAATAGAGTTGGAGGATGAAGCTCCAATCCCTGACCCTGTGATTCCTGAAGAACCTTTCTTAAAGGCACTAAAAGCATTGAGTGGAAAAGCTTTGGAAGGTGTGCCACTATTTAGTGGACAAATGGATCCATATTCAGTTATGGATTGGATAGACAGCATTGAGAACCATTTTGAGTGTGATGGTATCTCAGAGGCACAAAAAGTTATGGTGGCCAAGTCTAGACTAAGAGGTACAACTCTTACTTGGTGGAAGTTTGTGCAAAGCGAAAGAGAAAAGGATGGAAAAGGTCCTATAGTTACTTGGAAGGGCATGGTGAACAAAGTGAAGCAGACCTACCTTCCTGATGATTATGAAGTGCAAATGCATAGAAGGAGACACAATCTAAGGAAAAAGGATCTAGATTTCCAAGCCTACATCGAGGAGTTTCAAAAGCTATGTTTGAGATCAAGGGTAGTAGAAGATGAGAGTATTAAGCTTGCAAGGTACTTGAATGGTCTCAAATGGTTTATTCAAGAAGAAATGAGTCTTGTGAACTTCAAAACCATCTACCAATGTTATCAAATGGCCTTGAAGATAGAAGAGAAAATAAAAAGGAAGCAAGAGCAAACCTCCAAAAGTAGAGGTAAAGGAAAAGATGGTAGAGGACAAAGAGGTGGCTATGGTGGAAGAAGTTTTGAAACAAAACCTCAAGGAGACATAAAATACAGTGAGCAGCAAGAAGGAAGCTCAAGTAGAGGTGGTAGAGGAAGGAGTTATAACTCTAACTCTAGAGGAAGAAATGGTGGACAAGGAGGAAGAGGCAACTACTTTTCCAACATGAAATGTTACCATTGCAACTAAATGGGGCACCCGGCCTATAGATGTCTAGAGAAAGGTGGTTCTTCACATGGTGGTGACAAGAGAACTAACCTAGTTCATGAGGAATCCAATGCAGCTGACAAACATTCTAAGGCTCCATTACATTCTGAGGAAGGTGAGAATCTCATGATGAGGAGAACTTTGATCAAGGAGCCGGTGAAGGAGGAGCCAAGCCAAAGGAGGTCTTTGTTTAGGATAAAGTGAAATATGATGGGAAAGGTATGTAGAGTCATCATTGACTCAGGCTCTACTAAAAATATTGTGTCAAAGGAAGTAGCCAGCAAGCTAAAGTTGACAAGGATACCCCACACCAATCCTTACAAGGTCACTTGGCTCAATAAAGGCCAACATGTGTTAGTGAATGAACAAGCATGGGTGGAGTTCTCTATTGGGAGAAATAAAGACAAAGTCTTGTGTGATTTGCTACCTATGGATGGATGCCACTTGCTCCTAGGTAGACCATGGCAATTTGACCGTCAAGCCATACATGATGGAGGAAAGAATTCATATACTTTCAAGAAGGACAATGTGACCTTCAGAATTCAGTCACTGTTAGAAGATGCTAAGGTGAGGACAACAGGTTCAAATGTTCTTGTGGTGAGTGAAAAGGAGTTCTTAGAAGCTTTGGAAGAAGGTGAAGGAGTTGGTTATGCATTGGTGTTAAGACCAAGAGAAGGAGATGAAGGCAAGGTTACCAAGAAGACAAAGTTACCAAAGGAGATTCAAGACATGTTGCAGACTTACCAAGGTGTAGTGAGTGATGGACAACCAACCACTTTACCCCCTAAAAGAGCCATAAGTCATAGGATAGACCTTATTCCAGGAGCCACCCTACCCAATAAGGCAGCTTACAAAATGACCCCTCAACAAAATGAGGAAATTGCTAGGAAAATACAAGAACTTCTAAACCAAGGCCTCATCAAAAAAAAGTATTAGTCCATGTGCCGTACCCACTGTACTTGCACCTAAGAAAGGAGGAACTTGGAGGCTTTGTACTGATTCAAGGGCCATAAATAGGATTACCATAAGGTATAGGCTCCCTATCCCTAGGATTGAAGACCTAATGGATTTCTAAGTGGAGCTAAGTACTATAGAAAGATAGACTTGAAGAGTGGCTATCACCAAATAAGAATACATGAGGGAGATGAGTGGAAAACAAACTTCAAAATTAATGAGGGTCTATATGAGTGGCTTGTCATGCCATTTGGATTATCTAATGCCCCCTCCATATTCATGAGGCTCATGAATGAATTCCTCAAAGACTACATTGGAAAATTTGTAGTGGTATATCTTGATGATATACTGATCTATAGCAAAACAAGAGAAGAACATCTCAAACACCTAGAGCTAGTTTTCAAGAAGCTACAGGAAGAGGAGCTGATGATCAACTCGGAGAAGTGTGAGTTCATCAAGATAGAGCTAGTATACATTGGGTTTGTGCTATCTTAGGGAAATCTGCAAATGGATGAAAGCAAAGTGGAGGCTATCATGAATTGGCCTACTCCAAGGACAACAACTGAGGTAAGGAGTTTTCATGGCCTTGCACAATATTATAGGAAATTCATAAGGCATTTTAGTGCAATTTGTGCTCCTATGTTGGATACTATTAAGGGAGGCATGAAGACCAAATTTGTATGGAATGAGCATGCTAACAAGAGTTTTGAGTTACTGAAGGAAAGGATATCTACCCAACCTATTTTGGTGTTGCCAAGTTTTGAGAAGCTTTTCACTATTGAGTGTGATGCTAGCAATGTGGCAATTGGAGCTGTTCTAAGCCAAGAGGGAAGACCGGTGGCTTTTCATTCAGAGAAGTTGAGTGAAGCCAAGAAGAAGTACTCTTCTTATGACCTTTAAATGTATGCATTGGTACAAGCTCTAGGGAAGTGGAGGCACTACTTGCTTCCCAAAGAATTCATTGTGTATTCAGACAATCAAGAACTTAGTTTCCTGAATTCATAAGACGAGTTGAGCCATAAGCACATGAAGTGGGTTGAGTATCTACAAGCTTACACCTTTAATATCAAGCACAAGAAAGGTGTCCTCAATAAATTAGCAGATGCATTGTCTAGAAGAGCTCTCACAATCCAAGAAATTCAGTTGAAGAGCATGGGAATAGATCACTTCAAGGATCTATATGTAGATGATGAAGACTTTGCAGACATTTATAAGGTATGTGTTGAATACAAGAACCATTTTCATAGTAAATATGCTGAGTATACTTTGCAAAGTGGTTTGTTGTTTAAAGGAAATCAATTATGTGTTCCTAGAGGTTCCATTAGAGTGAACTTGATACAAGAAAAGAATAATGGTGCTTTGAGTGGTCACTTTGGGATCACTAAGACTCAAGAACTTGTTCAAAGGTTCTATTTTTGGCCTAAGATGAATCTTGATGTTAGGAGGTATGTGGAAAGTTGTGTGGTATGTCAAAAGGCCAAGGGCACTTCCTCTAATGTAGGACTTTACCAACCACTACCTATTCCTACTAGGCCATGGGAATGCTTGAGTACGGATTACCCAAGACAAGGCAAGGTATGGATAGTGTTTATGTAGTTGTAGACAGATTTAGCAAGATGGCTCACTTTGTTCCATGTAAGACAACCAATGATGCCAGCCAAATAGCATCTCTCTTCTTCAAGGAGATAGTAAGAATCCATGGGTTACCTATCAGCATTGTATCAGATAGAGACACTAAATTTATGAGTCACTTTTGGAAGACCCTTTGGCAAAGGTTAGGCACTAACTTGTCCTTTGGATCAGCCTACCATCCCCAAACTGATGGTCAGACTGAGGTTGTTAATAGAAGCCTTGGGAATCTACTGAGATGTTTGACAAAGGAGTATGGGCAACAATGGGATCAGTTGATTGGGCAAGCTGAATATGCCTACAATGATACTGTAAACAGATCCACAGGGAAGAGTCCCTTTGAAATTGTGTATGGCCTACATCCTAGAGGAGTGTATGAGTTGAGAACCTTGAAGGATGGAGTGAAAGGAAGTGGATATGCTGATGACTTTGCTTATGCTATGCAAGAGATACATGATAGAGTGAGGAAGACCTTGACAGAGAACACCCTAAAACAAAAAGCCAAGGTGGATGAGCATAGGAGGACAGTACAGTTCAATGTGGGTGATTTGGTAATGGTGCACCTTAACAAGTCAAGACTTCAAAAGGGAGTCCCTCACAAGTTGTAGATGAGGAGGATAGGTCCCTGTCCTATCTTAGTTAAGTATGGTGATAATGCATTTAAAGTTGAGCTACTGGATGACGGTGGATTGTCCCCTATCTTCAACATTGCAAACTTAGTCCATTACAAAGGACCACATTAAGACATGGATCAAAATATTCATGAAGTGATCAAAGATGTAGAAGATCTACACCTACCTACTGCTACAATCACAGGAGTTGATAGTATATTGGACACAAGGATCTACAAACAAACTTGAACCAAAGCCTATAAGGAACACTTGATCAAGAAACAGGGTCAAGCTGATGCTGATGCAGTATGGATAAAGGATAAAGGAAGCAGAGTTCAAGAAGATGGGGATTGATCCAAACCTCATCAATCCAAGGGTGGATTGAACTTTCTATTTTGGGGAGGATGGTGCAGGAGCACCTAGGCTAACCTTCATGTTTTGTCATTTTTGGCTTGTATCTGACCTTAGCCAAGTCAGAGAGTTTGGGTATGTTTGATTTAGACCTTAGATGGTCTTGTTTGGGTTTGGGCTAGGTGAATTAGTCATTAGGACTAAGGTCACACTATTTGCCAATGTTAGTAGGTTATGCTTTCTTAATATTTGTTGTTTAGGGGAGAGTAGAGTCTTTAAGTTGTTCTAAACACTTAAAATGGTTGTAAAGATGCCTTAAGGCCATTTAATGTGTTGGTTCCTCAAGATCTTGAGGGAATGGTGGTCCTAAGAAATAGGATCAAGGCATGAAGGAAGATGCCAAATGTTATAAGGCAGTTTGCATAGTTTGTTGCATGCAATCCAGTTGCCTTTAAATTCCCTTGGGAATAGGAAGTAGAGGAGTTTGACCAACTAGCCTAGAATCATGGAGTGGGCATCTAATATGACCCAAGACTCGAATCTCATGAGTAGACAGTAGACAAAAAAGAGTCAGTCAGTTTTGTAATCAAGTTTGGTGGGAATGAAAAGGAGTTCTGCAAATTCTGTGTTTTGGTGCTAGTACCGAGTGATTTTGAATAATAGTGATAGTGGATGGATTGAATGTTTTGAATTGATGTTAGTACTGTGTTGATAGAATAGTTATAAGCCTTTTTAATTTGATAAAGAAGATAGTTTAGAGTAGACATTAGTGATTAGTTGAGTTTTGTGTTTTAGAGCTACTGTTGGTCCTATCCTAACCAGTCAGTGCTTTCATGGCTCCCCCATGAAATATTTTCTTGGGAAACACCTAAGGATGGGTGGAATGTTAGGGGAGTTAGTAGTGTATATAGTGTTAGAGTTAGGAAGCATGAAAGAAATGGAGAAGCTTCTTTTAGTCATTTATCTCTAGGTGAGCAGGTAGAGCCCAGTTAGAGAGATAGAAGAGAAACATTAAGAATTTCTTGCAGGGGAATGGAGTACAGTACGACCAAGTACGGTTCCAGATGAGTTAGGAGTAGTTCTTGATGTGACAAGAGGATTTGGATCATACCACTTCATTAGAGTAAGGTTGGAATAAGGAAACCAGTGTATTCCTAGAAATTAGGCCTTGTAACCCTACATACCCTAGGTTATAGGAATCTATTGTACAGAGGTTGTCAGGCCAGAAGAACCATTGAGCCATTTAAAACTCCCAAAAGGGTACTTGAATATGCTTTTAGTTTTGTAAGGTCTTTGGAATAATTTTGCAAGAAATAAGGACTACAAGGATTAGGTCTAATTGAGGTCTTCAAATGGTGGAATCTTGAACCCAGTCAGAACAGGCCTAAAGATCCTTCTGTAATGGTTCAAATTAGCAAAGTTATGAAGGTCTTGACAAGGATAGACACCCCTGCAATGAAGAATGAGGTTGGAGTGAAGATGGCACTTAGAGTTCTCTAAGTGAAGAAGAATAAGAAGAAGAAGAAGAAGAAGAAGATTTGAACTTGCTAAATGGTGTTTGTCCTCCAAGGTGAAGCACAAGAGATAGAACTCTTAGAATAGAGTTGAGATTGGACTTAGTTAATCATCTAAGCCAATCAGGATCTAGAGGAGACTAGGTTCCTAGGAGAGACAAGTTGGAGTCTCTTAGTTGTAGTGCAAGCAAACCGAGGAGCACATACATCATAAAAACATTTTTTAATTATAGAAGAAAGGTGGAGTGTGAAAATATTAAATAATTAACAATAATTATTTTAATAGAGAGATGGAGGAAAATGACAAATAATTATTTAATTATGGAGGTAAGGAAATAATAAATAATTGGGGCATTGGGCCTAGCTCGATTTGCTAAAGCATCCTATTGCAGGCAAGAGTTCACGAGGTCTAGTCCCCCCACTATCCCTGTGGTATCAGAGGGCGTGTCACACTAGTATCATTGGTCATGTGAATTTTTTTTACCATGCACACTATAGTTTATAGGAGGGCGGCTACTTGATTCTAATTCCTGTTGTCTATAAAAAATGATAAATAATTAAATAAAAACTATCTATTTAATTATTGGAGAGAAAAGGCTAATGAGTAATTTAATAATTAAAATAATTATTTAATCATAGAGGAAAATGGGAATAAATAATAATTTATTTAATTATGGATAGAAAAACATTAATTAGTGACATAATTTAAATAAAACTAATATTTAGTGGGTATGTGCAGGATCATCATGGAAAAAATGGGCCCTTAAGTGGCGATGAAAATTTAGAAAATTAGAGTTAGACAACTTGACGTAAAAAATTGAATAAGTTATCTATATTATTTCAAAAATATGTAAGAATAGAATCTGTAGCAAATTGAAAGTAGTTTCTAATCTTCTAGGTTTATTTAAAAAAATAAAATTATTTGGTGAAAATTTGAAATTTCAATGTAGTAGTACTTAAATTTCAGGGAAAAAATAAGAAGTAGGTGTCTGTCTGACCACCCTAACCACAATAAAATGATAGTGTTTTTTTATAATATTTTATATATAAGTAGAGGACTCATGTCCCGATGTGATGCATATTTTTTTGTAATTTTTTTCCAAGCAAATAATTAATTATGAATTTTTTATTACAAATTTTTGAAAATATAAAAACTCGTATGTCTGACCACCTTAACTTGGTCAAAACTTCATTAAATTCAATTTTTAATTTTTTAATCCTATAGTATGTGAAGCATAAAATGTGACTAATATTTCAGATTCAAAAAATGTGATACTGTTTGAAAGCTATAGATGTTTTTCAATCATCCTATCAATCAAGACTTTAGTCGTAATTTAAATAGAAAATGAATAATAATAATTTATTAAATTCAAATTAAAGCATAATTTATATTGGTGGAAAGATGAGAATTCCCTTTAAAAACCCTTTTCGTTTCATCAATTTTGGGTAAAAAGAAATTCGTCAGCCGCATGGGTCATCATATCACTTACATATCATCACTTTTTGGCCCATCATGATCCTGCACATATCCTAGTTTAATTAATCAAATGGAGAAAGGGGATAAAATGAATTAATTAAATAATTGTATTTTTTTTAAGTAATAGAAGAAAATGACATTGGAAAATAATTAAAATTATTTAATTATACAAGGAAGAAGGTGAATAAGTGGTAAAATTTCGCTCACAGATGTGGGACATTTTTTAGTGTCTATGTAAAGCGATTTTACCTTTAATCTTTTTTGGTTTTCTGCCCTTACTCTTTTTGGCTTTAGGATGAATCCATGCTAAAAAAGTGAAGACTTCTCTTCCATAAAGGTTTGCAATGCACCACGTGGTGGCTACGTGACTTTATTTACATATTATTTTCCTTTCGGGCATAGGCCAGGATGTGTGTCAACTTGTTGGGGTTTTTCTTCAAAGTTATCCTCATAAATGTGAGATTGCCCCCTCACTTAACGAATCATCTATTCACTTCAGACAGTTTGTATTTTTTATAGAATGATCTCTTCGGTTGAAGTTTTTTGGGAACATAGTGGGAATCTTGCTTTTGATGTGAAACCTTCAAGTCAGTGTCATTGACCTCTATGGTTGATCGATTAGATTTTTTCTAGGTTGTGTTAAAATCCGATTGTTTTCTAATAGGTATCTTCACTAAAATATCTAAGGCCATTAATGAAGCAGTTGGGACTTAATGAGCAAAGATTGTTGTGATCTAACCAAGATTTAAGATTGGATCGAGGGCTATCAGGATCAGGCATTTGGTATTTTTTTCTTCTAGAATGTTTGTGATTGTACTCTCTTCTTCTGGTTATAAATAGGGGTTGGCAACATAAGTAAAAGTTAGAAATATAGTTTCAAAAGTTTTTTCAAAGGATATAGATCTATTAGGGAGTATATTTTCAGAAGTAGAAGGTTTTATAGAATATTGTTATTTTCTTTGGCATGTTATATTAATTCAAACTATCATCAGTTTGACATTTGTTTTTTAGTTCATATACTATTGAAGTTTGATCTATTTGAAGAAAATATTTGAAATTATGCATGTTATGGCCTTTTTCAAGTTTCTTCTTTATATTTCATTCATGTTAAAAACATTGTGTTGAGTTTTCTTTGGTAGTTCAGATAGTTAATTTTCATGTTGTTAAGCTTCTATGTTGAATGCTAGTTTTTGGAAATTGGATTGTGTATTGAACTTCTCCATTCTTTGTAAAAAGTTTTCCATTTTCCATATTATGGCGTGAAGGGAGAAGGTTTCTATGAGTTTTCGGATATTTCTTTTAATCTTAAGAGTTTTCTTATGTTTGATTCAATCTTAATGGGTACTTCCCATGAGGAGATTTTAAACACTACACTGTGCTTTCACTAGCCTTTGTTGCTTGTTCTCTTCCCAACAATGAAGGGTTTGTGGTATTCTATGTCTATCATATCAATTGTAAGGAATAGTTAAGATTTGAAATGTTGTAAAAGCTTTGGCGCATCACCATTTTTATGTTTTATTCTCATTTCTTTCTACCTTTCCCCCCCAAAACATAGAGAAGAGTTAGATTTCTATAAAAATCCCATAGGTCATTCAGTGAGGTGAAAATTGGTCCCCCACTCACTGGATTTCCCATAAGGTTCTCGGAGAAGCATAATATTTAATGATAAACTATTCTTTTTCTGGCATGCTTGATGGGATTGAAGTTTTTTCAACGTCTGATTAGAAGTCAAAAATATTTTTTAAATCAGACCAATAAAAGAGGCTAGAAATTTCATACCTAGAATCCAAACAAGAGCATCTTCAAGAGGCCATGTTTAGTACTCCTAATTACCTTCCTCGGTATCAAGGAGAAGAAGACTTACAGGTTCTATATCACCTACAAGAAGCAATAGGGCAAGAATTTTTAGCCCATGATCTAGAGATTTATCTACTCCACCAGGAGGTCAAACTTTTCAAATAAAAATACCAGTATACCCTATCCATAGAAATCTATTTTCAATGGCTCATCTAGTTGCCCTTGCTTCTAGAAATTTTGTAACCTAGGATTGCAGTAGTCTTCTACAACCACCTACACCCACAGATGTGTGGCCCACCATACCCGCCAATGATCTTAAGGCTATCCCAAGGTTTTTTAAAGAGGATTTCAAGACCCCCTTTGAACATCTCCGAGATATAGTAGAGGTATGCAAAGTACATAACATCTTGGAAAAGAATGTTGCTCTTAGGTTACTAGCCACGTCTTTCAAAGGAAAATCCCAAGACTAGTATAGGTCTTTAGCTTCTGATTTTATCTGCTCTTGGGACCAACTCAGAGATAATTTTTTTGAGTACTTCTCTGAAAAGGGAGATTTCTCCTTGTTGTTGCATAAATTAATCACCATAAAAAGGGCCCCACAAGAGGCCATGGGTGACTTCAACACCAGGTTTCATAAAACCTGGAAAAGAATTCATGTGACCACCAAGCCTCTGGTTGCTATGGCATTCATGTTTTATCTAAAGGCTTTCAATTCAAATATTTTTTTCTTGGTGCAATCTATGGGAGGAGATATTCTACTCGATGCACATGATCTAGATGTGGATGCAAAAAATATTCTGATTGACATCGAGAAGCTTCCACCATGTCTGTCAATTATCATGTTCACAAAAATCTTTAGTGGCCCTTGGTAAGAGGCAACTTTGAGTGCCTCTACTCCATAAGCAACCACGTCGGATATACCACCATCCATGTATGTATACCTTAGTGCACAATCAAGCACGTCGGGCTCCTCTTCATTAGCAACGGATGTCAATGATATGAATAATCTCATGCAATCCTTTCCAAATGAGCTAGTCCTCATTTTGATGACATCAAGTAACACCTCTGAAGCCTCCCACATAGACCTATCAAGGAGGAAGGCTATCTCATCAACAAAATGTATATCAAGGAGCCTCGAAAGGAGGAAGTCAGCAACCCATTCCCACAAACTAGATACTCTTGATTACAATGTTGCTTCAGACAATCAAGAACAGTCCAAGAAAATATTTAGTCCTAGCATAGAAAAATCTTGTGGAGGAGGAAAAAAAATGGTGCTTCTTGAGTAATGATAGTCATATGCCCCAGAATTGTCCAAGGGGAAATCTTCAGTAGAGTGTAAGATCCTAGAATTTTTCACTTAATAGTTATATCCTTTAATTTCTCACAAAATTTAATAGAATAATTTAATTATAAAATGATGTAGAAAAAGAGGAATACTTAAATTACTTCATTATTAATTCAAAAAGGATTTTAATACGTTAATGACTTGATAAGTATATCGACACAAAGTTGTGCCTTTACATAATCTAGTTGTGTAGTCTTACACATAGATAACACAATACACATAATTTTAAATATTGTAGTACAAATCACGAAAACAACAATATTATTAGTGCATCCACAAAAGAACCATAACACAAAGAATTTCATGAGTGGAAAACCCCCATAGGGATGATAAACCACTCATAAAAGTACCTCACTGGCTTAATGAAATGCCTCACTGGCAGAGCCTTATTGGCTATAAAATCTCAATGGTTACAAGTTGCCTCACTGGTAGTGATCATAGTGTCTCACTGACATGACCATTCATTACATATTTCAGGATATCATTTATATCACTCACAACTAGGAGCATAATGAAGTTCTTTTACAAGTCACAATAATCTACAAGCCTCATTTTCAAGTTTCACCAATGCATCATCCTTGCATATGAAATTACGGTAAGATTAATACTATCATGGATTGCTCCCAAGTATTTGCAAATAAGACCATTCAACCTTCAATGACCTCTCAAATATCACACAAGTACACCGAAAGCCAATCACATAAAACTTGACGAAAGTAATCCTAAACCTGTAAGGATGCACACATACCTATGCAATTATAACAAGAATTCTTACTTCTAAACTCATTGATTCATAAGGGTTTCAACAATACAAGATTAATACTATAAAATATTTAAGAAGGTATAGGTCATGTATGTATGAGAATACATATATAAGCTAATGATTATATATGAGTATACATTCTTACAAAAATAAAACTCAAGATCAACTAAATGAGAAATTACAATAAATAACGAGATACCTTAATTATCATTCAAGGGATGTACTATAAAATCTATACTTCTATAGATATACTTTTAGAACAAGCATAAGGACCTTTTTGACAAGAAATGTAAATATAGTCATGCATCTCTTTCCTCCATGTGTTTAATATTTAACATGCAAGTTGATCTTTAGGATATTTACAACTTCATGCTTTAAATATAGATCATTCTTCTTAGATCTAAACCAACATTTCATGCTTAAAATATTTATGCATTAATGACTAAATTCAATATTCTACACGAGTTACTAAGAAATTAGAGCATAACAACATGACATACATGTATTGTAAATACATCATCCTAAATATTTATGAAATTTCATTGAAAAGGATTAAATCATGTTATTGGTATACAAGAGAATCAAGTACAGAGAGATTTCCAATCATTAGTTTAAGTGTTCAGACCTATCAAGATCATTTCTTTATTAGATCAAGGATTTACAATAGCCTTACAATAAGGATTTTGGGAATTTAATAAGGGAATAACATAGTAAGGTATCTCTAGGATATGCCTAATACTAAGGATGGATTTGTAACATCTCTACTCATTAATTTGAAACAATATTCTTTATTATTACAAAATTAAAACTTCATACATATTTATTACTTGTTCATTCTAAAAGAATCAAGGAATTCATATGAGGCTCAATAAATTATAAGTGCTAGAATATATGAACTTAACCATTAATTTGTCTAATATTTATGCATATATATCCTTTGAATTCAATGAGTTTAGTTAAAATTGCCAAGGTAGATAAGCATTTGGAATAAGGAAGCATCGAGCTAGAATGACTTTATAGAAAAAAACGTTAAGAGGACAAGCATTAAATAAATTTATTGATATGGTTTGATGCATTCAACAAATGAAAATGAAGAACAGTGGTATAAGTAAGCTTCAAATTAAATACTTTGCACAAATATGCAACCAAGAGTTATATGAGGCCCCAATGAGAGACTACTACAAATGGACATGAATGGATGTAAAATATCTATTTTCTAGTGAAAGTAACTAGCTTATTATCCTTAGAGAACATTATGTATTGCACAATAGTCTAACTAAGACTAAAATTGGTCAATTTAAAATAGAATATTAATCATTCCAAAATGAATTTCCAAAACAGATTTTGATATTTATTCTTTTCGGGATTTAAACTCACTTTAATTTATAATGTATTTGAGTTAGTTTTATACATATATTTAAATATAAATAGACATAAATATTTACATTACAGCTGAAATAAATTCTTTCAGGTACTTCTTCAAGCATATAATTTGTTACCTTAAAGGGAATGACACATATTTAACTGAATACGTTTGTGTGTATATATTTAATTGAATATGTAGGGTTTTTTGGTTGTGGGGGAGGTGCCCCCTCCATAGGCCATGCCTGTAGAGGGGTGGCTCCCTCCACAGGAAGCCATCCCCCCATGGGGGATGCATTGGATGGGGGGCTTTAAAGCCTCCCCTCCCAATTTTTTTAAAAGAACCTAGTTTGACATATAAACAATGCCTCGAATCAATTTTTAAACCCATCAAATTGAAATGTGAAACCATATAATAATAATATTATATATATTTACATATATATATATTCAATTTGATATCTATATATATATGTAAATATGTAGAAATATTATATTCTGGAATGCAACTCCACTTTAAAATCTCAGTAGCCGTGTTTAATATATGAGTAATATTATATATATTTATTTATATACATATATATATATATATATATTTACATAAAAAAAGGGGGAAAAACATAATATACAACCAAGAACCTAAATTTCACATGACAATTAAACATTGCAACAATAATGCACAATTTTGCAATTGATTTTTATTTAAAACGAAATTCAGAAAAGAAGACAATCTTTCCACATGCAATTATCAATTTCTCACTTCTCAAACTAAAATACTTTGGAAAGAGGATTCAAGAACTTGGAGAACGCTTTCCAATTGATTTTCCTCTTCTAGTTTCCTCTCTTTCCCCCTTCCAGATTGTTGGTAATCTATTGTTGAAGACTTTCCTCTTTCCCTGGAATGCCCTTCTCTTCTTTCCACCATTTTAATCTTGCCATGCTTCAGAAAACCCTCCTCCCGACATCCATTTTTCAGTTATTTCTCTTGCAGAGCAATTCAAAAATGTTTATGAAAACAATTGTGTGTTTTTTCGTTAATGAGTTTCCTTCTTTTAAAGTTTTCTTTTTAGTTTTCCCCAAAAAAACGTAATCTTGAAAAAAAAAAAAAATAATAATTTACATGCATAATATTTATCCTCCGTAATTATTCAAGAAATTCCATTTTAATTGCCATTAAATATTTATTCAACATAAATAGTAAAGTGGTAACATTTAATTGCTAATAAAAATAATTATCCTAAATAATCATGCTATATCATTTAATTGCAAAATGAATTCTCTAATTAAAATGCAATGAATGTTTTATATTTCTTTGTACTTTTATGTCACCCAAATTAATTTAATTAAACATTGTAAAATACAAACAATAAAAATAGGGGTCGTGACATAGAGGATAGCAAAAGACAGAAGGCACAACATTCTCTCAAGCACAAACCTGTGTCGCAGTTTATAAAGGAATCGACCACATAAAAGTGGTTTTTATGTTTTGAATTTCAAAATGGTGCAAACTAATGAAATGTAGAACTTTTGATGAAGTTTATTCTTGTAATTTTTAAAATTAAAAAAAAAAATGTTTTCATTATGTTTTTTTCAATTTAAGGACAAATTTTGGAATGTTGAAAATTTTAGAAAAGAGTGACTTCATGGGCCGTCAAGAAAAAAATTGAAAAAAACTTAATTTCCCCCTAATTTTTTTTCCTCCAAATAGGTAACTTCAATTTCTACTGCATGAAAAGAAATAAAAAAAATTATGTATATTTTTCTTGTAATAACGTTTTAAAGTTAAACATGTCAGATTTGACAGGTTTCACTAGTCGTAAACTATTTTTAATTATTTTAATCATTTTCAAAAAAAAAATTATACTCTTTTGAAGAAGACTCTCTCCTCTACGAGACCATATAAGTTTTAAAGAATTTTAATATGTTTTACTAATTGTTTTTTAATTTCTAATTAGCCTCTTTTTTAATTTTAACAAGCTACTTGCATTATTGTAAAAATAACATATATTAAAACTAATCAAAATATTAAAAAAATATATATTTGGATTCCCCACTTCGAGATGTACAAAAGGGTATTTTTCTTTTTTGCAGAAAAATCAATCTGACTGGAGAAATACTTAGTTAAAGTTGAAAGTTTCAGAAAATTCTGAAAAATGCTGAGTTGGCTACCAACTAGGATGCCAACTAGATAGTTTCAGCCGAAAGGGTTTTTATCGAAAGGGTTTCAGCCGAAACCCTTCCGATATAAACCCTGCACATATAATAAGAAAAATTGGAAGCCAATTTGAAAGGTAAAGAGAAAATTTAATTTTTTTTGCTTTCGGCCAAAACCATGTGTGCCATGCATACGCCACATGGTTTCGACTGAAACATTTCTGGCTGAAATTAGTTCGATCGGAACTATTTAGTAGGTTGAAAGTGTGACATAGGTTTATGCTTTTACCCTAAAATGGAGAATTCCCACTTTAGAGTGAAAACACAAGGAATGTCCTTAGAATAGGAGTTGGATATCATGCCAGACCAAGTGCTCTTCTCTTGGCTGGAAGAAGAAGATGCAGTATTTGCAAATGATGCTCCGACAACTAGTGCCCCACAAGTGTAGTTAGACAACAATACAAGGTCCAAAAGAAGGCTCATTGGAGAGTACATGCAACAAGCCCCCACAATGTCCATAGCCATGTCAACCACAGCCACAAGAAAAGCAAGCCGCATAGGCCTAACTCATTCAACAATTGCAAGCTCTATCATTACCAAAGAAGGAGATAGACAAAGCACCAAGCCCACCCACTTCAGATCAGACTCTCCCAAAGATGAAAGAGATACCACTATTCAAACCCAAGGTCCTTCCAATTGGAATGCTCAACGTGGTTGAACAGTTGAAGAAGGTGTCCACTTATGTATATCTGTGGGATGTTATATTGATTCTAGAACAAAATACATTGCTCCAAGAAGCATTGAAGAAGGAAGAAAAAATATTGTAGATGGATGTGATTCCACCACACAATCAAGTTAGAGACAAAGAGCTCGTGTTGGACCCCCAATCTTTGAGAGCTTGGTATATGTGAATGTCGCGAACAATGCAAAGGTGAAAGATGTAAGCAAGCCAACTTCACATCTTTCTTTTTAACACTTATCATGGGAGATAAGATTTTACACAATAACATGATTTATTTGGGAGCTAGTACTACGGTCATGCCTAAACAAGTGTTTTATGCTCGAAAACTCAAGTATGAGCCTCTTGAGAAAGGAATCGAGCAATTAGATGGAAAGAAGGTTTTGACCATCGGTTGCATCAAGGACCTATCTTTGACTCGCTTCTCATGTCCAAGCCAAATGGTCATGCAAAAAGTAGTTGTGATAGACATCCCCCCTAGTATTCAGGATGTGCCTTTCAAGGGACTTTATAGCAAAGCTTGGAGGACATTTAGTGCTTGATTGGTCTCATTTGATATTATAGACCAAGCATGGGGAAAAGATGAAGATCCTGTATGAATCCTTGCACCCAAAACATATAGCAGACAATGCTGTCATACACTTTGAAGCAGCACATATCTCCTTCTCAAAAGGGGAGACATATTGTGTAGAAATGTTAGAAGATGAGGAGGACATGAGTGAGCGGACACCCGAAGAGGAGGTCCTCCTCAACTAGTCTATTGAGTCCAACTCGTTCAGAAAAACCCATGCTACCAGATTAGGCACGTATTTGATCTTTGGCGATGACCAAGTCTTCCCAAAATTGGTAAAAGAACAGGAAGAGCCTAGTGGTTCGAGTGAAAATAGTTTATGGAAGCTATATTTTTATGCAACCAAATGCAAGGTCAGTTCCAGAGCAAGTGTCTGATTGGTATCCTCAACTGGATCAGAGACCCTCAAAGATTTGTGTTTCCAACTCCCATGCTCAAATAATGATGTTGAGTATGAGGCCTTGGTCCATAATTTGTTTCTTATAGAATAGATAGGCACGAAGAGAGTACAAGCATTCAAAGATTTGGAGTTCGTTGTAAGCGAAGTCTGTGGGTAGGTGATTGGCAAAAATGTAAGAATGAAGTCTTATAGGCATAAATTATGGGTTTTGATTGGGATATTTGAAGCTTTTAAAATATAGGTTATCTCGCGGTCCCAAAATAATGTTACTGAGCGGATGGCTTCAATTGGTTCACAATTTGAGCCAATTTTTGAATCAGTGATAAAGAAGAATGCAGTGCAAATAATCATTTGACCATCAATTCATAACAATGATCAAAACTGGTAGGTTTTTGAGGATGATGTTTAGATTGCCAATTTTGATAGAAATCAGGAAAAGCTTCTGACCATTCAAAGTACAAAGCAAGAAAAATAAAGAAAGGGAAAGTGATCCAATTAAAAGGTAATAAGCTTCCTAGTTTGATTTCTCTTGAAAATATTTTTGAATGTGAAGACACGAGAAATAGAAAAGAAATATTCACTTCTAATGAGAAATACTATGAAGATCTTGATGTCGAAAATGGCAAGAAGTTAAAAGTCGGAAGAGACGTTCTACAAAAGGATAAAGAGAGTCTCAATGGGTTGTGTTCTAGATATGATAGGGTCATAGCTTGGACCTATGATGATCTAATAGGATACAATGTGGGCATAATTCAACATAATATTGACTTGGGTGAAGGCTCAAAGCCTGTCTCACAAAAACAAAGGCCAATCAATTGGAAATTTGAAGCATTGATGGCACAAGATCTCACCAAATTAATCAAATCAAGGATCATATACCCAATCAAACATTCCACCTGGATGTCTAATCTTGTACCAATGAAAAAAAAAGAATGGAGATATTCGACTCTACATGGATTTCAGGGATTTGAACAAAGATTCCCTAAAAGATGACTACCCTTTTCCTCGATGGAGTAGATTTTGCATAATGTGGTTGGATCAGATATGTTCTCGTTGCTCGATGGTTTTTTGAGTTATAACTAGGTCTATGTAAAGGATGAAGATTGGTATAAAACAACATTCACTACCAAGTGGGGAGTGTTTGCATACTCAAAAATTCCCTTTGGGCTCTCTAATGTTGGTGTGACCTTTCAATGAGTAATGGATATCGCTTTCAAGGGGTTGACCAATCATATTATCTTAATATATTTGGATGACCTAACAACTTTTTCAAAATCAAAGGATCATCACTTTGATCATCTAGAAAAGGTCTTCCGGAAATGCCAATAGTTTGATATTTCCTCAAATCCAAAGAAATGTGTTTTTAGAGTACCCCAAGGCAATCTACTCAGTTTTGTGGTGTCAAAGGAAGGAATAGCTATAGATCTCGAAAGGCTGAAAGCTATAATGGAGCTACCATTGCTAGTCAACCAAAAGGGGCTACATTCTCTTTTGGTGAAGATTAATTTCATTAGCCAGTTCATTTCAAACTTCACAAGCATCACAAAACCTATCACATTGATGTTAAAGAAGAATCTAGTTTTTAAATGGACTCCTGAAGGCAATATGACTTTCAAGTGAATAAAGGAAACCATCTCTGTGGCCCCAGTGTTAGGTAACCCAGAGTTCTCCAAGGATTTCTCACTCTACATCTACAACGTCCAACACAACATAAATTTTATGCTCACTCAAAAAGATGTAGAAAATAGTAGAGAACATCCCATCACATTCCACTCTAGGACTCTCAAAGCATATGAAGTTGGGTACAATTTTGTTGAGAAACAAGCTTTTTCTATTGTTAAAATCCTTCATAAATTGACACCTTGTATCAACAAATAGAATCACCATCCTCGTCACCCATCCCAGTGTTTGGGAGTATATCACCAAAGGCAAAATAACTAAAAAGAGGGCCAATTCGATTACCTATATTCTAGAATACGATGTAGACATTTGACCAACCAAACTGGTTCAAGGAAGAGGTATTTGCAAATACATTGCACAAAAATTAAGCTCCCTAGCAGAGGAAGAGACCAATGAAGCCTATACAAATCAGTTTGAGTCCGATGAGGAATGGGTGACTGATCAAACACGATATATAAAAAAGGGGCAGTACTAAACCAACATTCCACCTCACAAAAAATGCTAATATTGACTACAAGGCACCAATATGTACTAATTGAGGGGATTTAAAAAAAAAAAAAATTGCGATGACATCTTGTTTCATTTCTTAGATAAGCCACAAGCGGAAATAGTTTTAAATGAGTTCCATAGTAGTCCTAAGGGTAGACATTTCTCCGCCAAAACTACTACTTTGAAAATAATGTAGGTAGGATATTACTGGCCTACCATGTTTTTTGAGGCACACCACATGGTGTGAAAATGTACTCAATGCCAATATTTCATTGGTATGTAGAAGAATTATGCCATGCCACTAAGTCCGATTGTAACTAAAGAACCCTTTGCCCAATGGAATTTGGATTTTTTTGGAATGATAGATCATATCTCTGGCACTGGACATAAGTGGATACTTACGACAACCAATATTTCATAAGATGGATGGAGGTCATTCCCCTAAATAATTCTATGAAAACTGAAATGGTCAATTTTCTTGAGGAGTTGGTAGCAAGGTTTGGTTTGCTAAAAACTATTATATTTGATAATGCATGAGCTTTTGTGGGTTTTGGGATGTCAGAATTCACTCTCAAGCATGGGATGTTAGATTTCATCAAATTATTACCCACAAGGAAATGGGTTAGCATAATCAACCAAAAATAACCTTATTAGGTTAATTAAGTGCATTGGGTCATGAACTAGTGTAGGGAAAGGAGGTGGTTTTACATGTTTCTATAGAAATTATGGCATTACAATTGTTAAAGGCTTTGGAAGTCAAAGAAAGTAGTGGAATGGAAGTGAGGTTGGTAGAACTCCTGAATCTTGAAGAAAAAAGGTAAAAAAACATATGAAGCCATGATTAGGTGTCGACAGATATTCAAATAATGGTTTGATAAAAAGGCCTCCAACCTAGATTTTTGGGAGGGAAGCCTAGTGCTAAAGTATGGCGAGCGCACTACAAAACCAAAACAACATGCAAAATTTGAAGCATTATGGAAGGATCCCCTCCACATTCACACGTGTAAAGAAAATAACATGTATGAGCTAAAAGACATTCATGGTAACATTCTAGATATACTGATAAACGATATTCATCTAAAATTGTTCCATTAAAGCATGTAAGTTCTTTTAAAATTTTCACAGCTATGTACCATATGTAAGAAATTTATAGAATATGTTTTTTTTTGCAAATAAGCGATGAGAATAACACAAGAATAAGTAGAAACATATTATATTTTATTTATTGAAATATTTTCACTATAGTACAAGCCCGAAGCTCTGAGAGAAGCTTGAAGCTTTCTCACACAAACCCAAAAAGAGTTACACTGCAAAAAGAAAAAAGGGAGGTGACACACAAAAGTAGTAAATTTTACAAGGTGGTAAGGGGGTTGACACAAAACACACACACGTTCAACACACCATGAACCTTAGTTCTTGTTACCACAACTATACACTAGAAATTCAATGTGTTTTTTCTAGTAAATCCCAAGAATGCATTCAATGCCATACTCCCTCAGCAAGAAGGAAGCCATAGGCCATGATAGCGAGTGATTCCTCTTGAGGTCCATGGTTCAAAAATCAGTAAGGAGGGGTAGCGAGGGCACATCCTCCCCATAATCAATGTGCCTATGAAGGTCCATGGTGCTCGAAATGCCACCACCATGGATAGCCACTTGCACGATCTTGTTGAGCCCGTCCAAATACGTAGAATCAAACATAGTGTGACATAGTTCGATTATCCAAGGCTTGGAGATGTCCAAGTCAAGTAGAGAGGCCATGAAGTGAGAGACAACATTGGAGTTGCACCACGGTTGGTTTTCATATTTCACATAATCCTTGTTGAGCACCCATTTAAATGCCATAATAGTGAGGTGGTCATTCTTCTTCACCAGGTACTTAATTATTTTACTGCTAATATCACCCATGAAGGAATATTGTGGCCTTCATGGTAAGAGCTAAATAGGGGTACCTAGGTTGGACATCTTTGTGATAAACAAATTAAGGCTAGCAGAAGAGAGAATATAGCAGAGAACACTTACTAACTAAAAGAGCTATTTCAATTGAATTTTTTGCTAAGGTGGCATAGATATTTATAGAATGGTGCACTGGCAAGCTCCATGGATGGAAAATCCATCTCCTTTTGAATGACGATGGAGAAAATATCAAAGAAACCAAAAGGTGAGTGTTAGAATTGGCTATGGCTGCCAAGATATTGAGACCAAATGAAAAGCACAAAAAAGAGAGAATAGAATGTGACAAGAATAAACTGTATTCTTATCAATATGATTCAATGATATGAAATGATTTTTGATTGTTTACAATGAGAGAGACTCCTTGGTTATATAGCCAAGGTGAGAACATAGGAGGGCATAAGATTATGACAAGTTTCGTAATCTTATGACATCAGACAACTATGAAAAGCTATCACTCCACCTAAAGTGGAAAAGTGATAATGTGATAATCACCATAAAAGGTGGAGAGGTAATCACATGATATGTCAATGAAAGGTGGAAGTGATAAAGTAATAACATGATAAGTCCACCAAAGGTGGAAAAGCTCCAACTACCTCCTATGTGGTCCCTAAGTAAACTTAATTAAGGTGTAATCATGACCTAGGACAAGGTACAACACATTTAATTACACCAACACCCCCACTTAACTACAACTTAGGGAGAATGTACACAAAAGCAAACAATGCAAGATGGGTCTCGACAACTAGGCCATGTTAGGTACCCATGTACAAATGCAATGCAATCTCTCACAAATAGAGAAAAGGAGAAAACCTAGTGGGACAAAACTCCTCCCCAAAAGAGAGATAAAAGATACAATAATGATATCCATCACAAATCCAATCAATCTACATCCACACAAAGGATGACAAGAGAGACCATTTAGTCCCCCCATAATGAGATAACTTGCTGCAATAGAAGCATTGGAAGTAGACTATGGAGTAACATTGGAATCCTCAATCTGGAAAGCAAGGAAAGATACTTTTGTTTGCTACTCAAACCATATGCAAGTCACTGATTGACTTAAGGTGGAATCATGATAAAGAAACAATAGATCCGATGCCAAGGAACACTAGAAAACTCAGAAACTGGAACAACCCTAGAATCTATGAAGGAACAGTAGATGAATAAATGATGGCCCCCATAAGAGAGAATGATATAATGAAAAAATATAGAAGCTATGTGTATCTCGATGTTGATGCCAAACTATGACTAAAACTGATCTATAGGAGCAAGTACCATGAAGATTCTAGAACATTAACCATAAAATGAATTGCCCTCAAACTTAGATGTGACCCATTGTGAATCTGATGTGATTCAAGATCATTAACCATAGGCTCTCAATCTGAGATGTGAACTGATGCGAACCAAAAATGTGCCAAGCTATAAGCAAGATGTGGCCAAAAGAAACAATAGAATCCAAATACAACTCATGCGAGTTGTCATCAATATGAAGATGAGATCAAAGTGCATGTCATGCAACTACACTCTAATAAAATTATTATGCAAGAAACCCCCCTAATGGAACTTTATATAAGTTCATTTATTAAAAAACCCCATGATTGTAAAAGGAGAACATGCAAAACATGCATAAATTAAAGAGAAAATGCAAACCTAATGCATGAAAATAAGAAAGAGTGCATGCACAAACCAATGTTCACATCTGCCTCCATGATGAAAAATAACCTCAAATTTGTGTAGATGACAAAATTTGAAAAAATGTCTACACCATTGTGAAGTGCTCAAAAATAGCTTTCTGTCGATATCTCATTTTCCAAAAATGGACATCGTGGCCAAAAATTATGATTTTTTCAAAAAACCGAATTTAGCTTGGAGGAAACAAATTTTCTAGCAAAAACAAGTTTATTTCTGATTTGATTTTTGAAAAATATACTCATTGTTTGTAGACAAAAACAGAAACCCATAAATCATTTTTTGATCCAGCAAGCAGAAGATGAAAAATTGATTTTTTTTTTACCTTCGGCCAAGAGAAAAATGATGCGCAACGCTTTTTGGACAGCGATTTTCTCCAGATCTGTGCAAGATATGCAAAATCTAAAAGATACCCAGTTCAGATTTCGACCCTAGCTACAAAACGTAGAAATTGTTTTTCCTGCAAATGAGCGAAAGTTAGATTTTTGAAGCAACAATGATGACGACTCCAATAAAAATGGCTTGTAACAAACCCTTGTTTGCCAAAAATGCAAATGGTGACCGAATTGAATGAAACAAAAGTCAAATCTAACTTTCTCAAGCCTCCTAGATGCAATGGTGAGCTCAGATTTACACCAACAAGCTCCAATATGAACATGCAATAAAGAGCAAAAAATGGAACCTCCCCAAATCTGGTATCTCTCTTCAAAAAAAGACTCTCCAATGGCACCCAACTCGCTTTGATACCATGTTAGAATTGGCTATGGCTGCCAAGATCTTGAGACCAAATGAAAAAAAAAAAAAAAAGAGAATAGAATGTGACAAGAATAAATTGTATTCTTATCAATATGATTCAATGATATGAGATGATTTTTGATTGTTTACAATGAGAGAGACCCCTTGGTTATATAGCCAAGATGAGAGCATAGGAGGGCATAAGATTATGAAAAGTGTCGTAATCTTATGACATGAAACAACTATGAAAAGCTATCACTCCACCTAAAGTGGAAAAGTGATAATGTGATAATCACCACAAAAGGTGGAGAGGTAATCACATGATATGTCCACGAAAGGTGGAAGTGATAAAGTAATAGCATGATAAGTCCACCAAAGGTGGAAAAGCTCCAACTACCTCCTATGTGGTCCCTAAGTAAACTTAACTAAGGTGTAATCATGACCTAGGATAAGGTACAACACATTTAATTACACCAACAGTGAGAGATGAATCATATGGAAAATCTGGCACCAAGCCTTGAAAAATAAATTTGGTCATTGTGAGTAAATGCTTGCGTGTACCGATTGCCACCATGTGTCCATTCCCATCATTAGCGTTGGATTGCTTGCTTATATGAAAAGACATTGATTAACATGCTAAGTTCTGACATATTAAATATGCACATCTTTTCAGAGTACCTTATACTGCTTAAAGCATTCTTACAATGGCTAAAAGTATGCTTTCCAATACATAAAGCTTTCTTTATAAAAAATGCGATGAGGAGAATGTACTAATTACATTCTCACGATGAATTTGGCATTCTTGAGGGATACAGATCCCTAGTCCACAAGAATCACCTTATTGGTAGCATTTAGTAAGCTAGTGGTAACTATAGTGTCTTACTACATGTAGGTACAAGAAAATTGAATGTACCCAAAAGTAAATTTTTCCTAAGTAACAAAGACAACAGACAACAATTTCTATGAAGAAGCTCTTTGCAAATTTTTTAGCACAATGGCAGAAGCATCATATTTTGGTAGATAGGTTGGGTTTGTTGGATGCTAAGGTTGTGTTGCTGATATGTGGTTGCTATTGATGTCTACACTATTAGCATTGATGATTCTGAAGGCCGTATATGTCGAGGAGATTGGGAAAATTGTAATAAATATATTGCAGGTAGACAGTGAAGCTGAGAAGGTCAGAGTGATGGAAAGTTTTGTGCGTTGATGGTTTGAAGGCGTGCACTAAAGGATTTGTTATTGACCCTATCTAGTATGTTTTCTAGAATTTTCAGTGGCAGGCATTAAGATTGAAGAAAATTATTAAGTGTTGTGTTTCTACAGTTATTCTGTCACTATAACAAGTGTTTTTGAGAAGAAGAGAATGCAATTCTGGTGAATTGAATTATTGTATATATTCTTGAGATGTTCAGTGATGTTTCTAGATCATGCTCTATTAGTGTGGTACATCCACATTGATCAGTGTGTTCGTGATTGAAGATTTTTCATTGTGTGTTTAAGTTTTTCATGTTCTTGGGTGACATGATGGTGGTAGTGTGTTGCAGATCCTTATGAATTAATTTATGAATGCTTGGTGTGTTTGAGGATGTTGATTTAGGTCCTCACTATGTTGTGACTGACTTAGGTTGGTGTGCATTAACATTTCTTCACATATTGAGGCCGACAGTTTTTAATTCATTCATTATTTTGTGGCCAATAGAGTAGTTGATGAAAATCCATGTAGTCGATATATAAGAATGATTGTTTCTTCATTTTGAGGTGTGTGTGGGATATGATCAGTGTATGTCCATGTCTATATGTGAAGATATCTGTGAATAAAGATCAGATCATCTGAATGCAGAGTTGAGTGTGAAGAAGTTTGAGAGAGGTATATTTGTGCCTAATTGGAGCTATGATCATGCTTATGAAGAAGCTAATTTCTCAGTTCATATTTGTCAGATGGATTTAATCTTATTGTCTTATGTAAGGCAGTGAGCCTTCCCTTTGAGTAGTGATCTCTAGGCAGTGTGCCTAAATGCAAGTGCATTCTTTATTCATTCTTCATTATACTTTTAACAAGGTATAATATTGTGGACTAACATCCACCATGGTTTTCCCCTAATAGATTTTCCACGTATAAAAATCTTGGTGTTCATGTGTTTATGATGTGATGTTGATTTATGCTTCCACTGTTAATTATCAAATCTGAGATTAAAGGTTGATTAAGTTTGAATAATTTTAATTTCTACAACAATCGATTCACCCCCCCTCTCAGTTGTCTATCCTTGTTTTGCCAACAATTGGTATCAGAGCTAGTTCCTTTGAAGAAGTTTAACAACTTGAGGTGATCTAAGATGGCATCATATAAGAAGGATAGTCCATGATTCGATGGTACAAACTACTCTCTGTGGAAAGTTGGAATGGAGTGTCATTTGAAGTGCATTGGTGAGCCTTTTCTGGAAGATTACGAAGAATGCATATACTATTCCTCAGAATGGTCCCTCCTTTTCTGATGAGATCAAGGAAGCATAAACTAATACTAGGGCTATAGAAGTGTTGTTGAGTGGTTTGACAAATTCAGAGATGACTAATGTAATAGGTCTGAGAATTGCACATGAGATCTGGAAAAAGTTGGAAACATTGTATGAAGGAGATGCACTAGTAAAAGTCGCTAAGCTACAAATTCTGAAAGGCAAGCAGGAGAACATGAAGATGAGTGAAGATGAAAACATATTTTCTTTTGCACAAAAGATAAATGAATTAGTGATGAGCATTAGATGTGTTGGTGGAGTCTTGGAAGAAGATGAGATTGTGGCTAAAATAATTAGATCTGTGCCTACTTCTTACAAAACAAAAGCTCATGCTATTGAAAAGCTCAAGATAGTAACAAATGTGACAAGACACATGCTGATTGGAAAAATTGTTGCCTTTGAGTTGAGTGAATTTGGTGAATCTTCTCCTAAGATGGAGTTTGCATTCAAAGCTATTGTATCTAGAAAAATCCAATAGAGATATGATCCAGGAGAGAGGTCCAAGAAAACATTCAAATATGAAGAAGAAAATAAATTGATTGAAGATGAAGAAAGAGAGCTAGAAGAACTTGAAGCACTGATCATGAAAAGAGAAGCCAAAGAACAAGGTAAGTACAAAGGAAAGTTTCCTATTAAATTTTTTTCTTGCAGTAAGATAGGTCATTTTGCATCAAGGTATCCTAAAAGAGTTTCTAAGTACAAACTTGAGAAGACTAGATTTCAGAAGAAATGTTATTATGTTGGAGAAGGCGTTAATGATGATGAATCTAATAAAGAAACTAGAAATGAAGATAAATGGGTATTCATTTCTATCAAAGGAATGCCATATGGGAAAGCAGACAAGAATCTCATTTTAGAGCAAACAACATCATTCCAATGGTGTACTGGATCTAATATATACTGATATGTGTGGTCCCTCCAGAACCATAAGTCTACAAGGAGGAAGGTACTTTATGTTGCTTATTGATGATTATTCTAGAATGGTATGGGTTTCTTTCTTAAGAGAAAAACATGAGGCATTAGAGAAATTAAAAAGTTTCAAGGCTATGGGAAAAAATGAGACAGGTTTAAAGATCAAATGTTTGAAATTAGACAGAGGTGGTGAATTCATTTCTTGGGAGTTCAATTCATTTTGTGAAGAGCATGGAATAAAAATATAGTTATTTTCTCCTCGGATCCCACAACAGAACAAAGTTGTTGAGAGAAAGAACAAAGCAATTTTAGATGCTACCAAAACTTTGATGTTGGAAGGTAATGTTCCTCATACCTACTGGAGAGAAGCAGTAAGAACTGTAGTATACACTATCAACTGAGTGAATGTTAATAGTAATTCTGATAAGACTCCTTTTGAACTATGGTTTGGTTATAAGACTACTATTCAGTATTTCAAAATCTTTGGAAGTAGATGTTATATTAAAAGAGAAGAAGATATAGGAAAGTTTGAAGCTAGAAGTGATGAAGGAATCTTTCTGGGTTACTCTACTAGGAGCAAAGCCTACCAGTGTTACAATAGAAGATTGAGGAAGATGGTTGAGAGTGCAAATGTCAGAGTTGATGAGGATATTGATATATCATCTAGGTACTGTGGATACGATTCAGATGACCAACAAGATAGTACTAAAAATGGGAAGAATGTGTAGACACAAAATCAAGTTCAAACCATTCCAGTGAATTAATAAAATCATGAAGAAGAAGACAATGGAAATGCAGAAGAAAGAACAGGAGAACCTAAAATCCCAAGGTATGTAAAGTGGATTCATTCTAAAAGTTAGATCATAGGAGACAAGAACAAAGGTGTACAAACTAGAAGAAGAATTGCTGAATAATATTGTCTGATATCCAAGAACGAGCCTAGAAAATTAAATGAAGCATGCAAAGATGAATATTGGATGGAAGCAATGAAGGAAGAACTGATGCAGATAGAGAAAAATGATACATGGACTCTTGTTTCTAGACCTCAAGACAAAAATGTGATTGGAACTAAATGGGTTTCTTAGAATAAGTTGAATGAACAAGGTGAAGTGATGAGGAATAAAGAAAGACTAGTATGTAAAGGGTACTCATAGATGGGAGGTATTGATTTTGAAGAAACCTTTGCCCCTATTGCTAGAATTGAAGCTGCAAGGTTATTTCATGCTTATGCTACTTTCAAGAACTACAAACTCTATCAAATGGATGTGAATTCATCATTTCTGAATGGTGAGTTAGGAGAAGAGGTTTATGTTGAGCAACCAGATGGATTTCAATTGACTGATTAAAAGGACATGGTGTGTTGGTTGAAGAAATCACTATATGGACTCAAACAAGCCCCTCGAGCTTGGTATGCAAGACTAGATAAATACTTGTTGAAGCTTGGATTGAATAAAGGTATTGCTGACAACAATCTATATTTCAAAGTGGATAAAGATAAATAATTGATTATTGAAGTATTTGTTGATGACATTATTTTTGAAGGTGATGATGACTTATGTATGAAATTTTTTGATGAAATGAAAAGTGAATTTGAAATTTCAATGATAGGAGAACAAAAATTCTTTTTAGGATTGTAAATTACTCAGTTAGATGATGAAATCTTTATATCTCAGTCTAAGTATGTGAAAGAGTTACTGAATGTTTTTGGCATGGAAGATTCAAAGCCAGTTGGTACACCCATGGTAGCCAGATGTAAGCTACCATAGAATGATGATTCTCCTAAGGATAATCAAACAAAATATAGATCAATGATTGGTGGATTGCTATATTTGACTCAAACCATACCAGACATTATGAATGTTGTATGCATGGTTGTTAGATATTAGGCAGATCCGAAGGAATCACATGTGACTGCAGTAAAGAGAATATTTAGATACTTGAAAGGAATAGTTGACTTTGGGTTATGGTATCCAAAGGATGATGATCTTACTTTAAATTCCTTCATAAATGCAGATTGGGTAGGAGATGTAAATGAAAGAAAAATCACAAGTGGTGGTGTGTTCTTCTTGGGGAAGAAGTTGGTGTCTTGGCTAAGTAAAAAGCATAATTCCATTTCTCTATCTACTACTAAGGCAAAATATATTGCTGCTACAAACAACTATACTCAAGTGTTGTGGATGAAGCAAATGCATTGAGAGACATCAAAATTGAGTATGATGAGCCAATAAATATATTCTGTGACAACTCAAGTGCCATAAAAATTTCCAAGAATCCAATGCTACATTAAAAAACAAAGCATATATCTATCAAGTATTAGTTTTTGAGAGATAAAGTGAGTGAGAAAGAAGTCAGACTAGAATATGTGCCTACCACAAATTGCAGATATTTTCACTAAATCATTACCTAAGGATAATTTTGAGTATCTCAGAGGAAAGTCAGTGGTAATTTACCCTCCTAATTTGAACTAAGATGCAAGTCTTTGCATCCATCTATGCACTCAGTCAGATCTTGTTTCAGATTGATGTTATGATGGTTTCTACTCAAGGGGAGTAGTTAGAAGATTCAGATATGTGGTTCAAAGCATGTGTACCTTTGCCATTAATGTCAAAGGGGGAGAAGAGCAATGTGAAAAATCCTATGGAGAGGATTCATGAGAGAAGAGTAATAGAAAGGGAGAAAAGAGCTATGGGAGAAATATAGAACAAAGGGGGAGAATTGAAAAGTTAATTTGTGTTGATGGTATTTTTCACATCATGTGTTGCCATCAATGCCAAAGGCGGATATTGTTGGATGTTGTGGTTGTTCTGCTGATATGTGGTTTTCATTGATGTCAACACTATTAGCATTTATGATTCTAAAAGTTGTATGTGTCAATGAGATTGAGAAAATTGTAATAAATATATTGCACGTAGAAAATGAAGCTGAGAAGGTCAGAGTGATGGAAATTTTTGTATGTTGATGGTTTGAAGGCACACACTAAAGGGTTTGTTGTTGAGCGTATCTAGTATGTTGTCCATAAGTTTCAATGGTACACATTAAGATTGAAGAAAATTATTAAGTGTTGTGTTTCTACAGATATTCTATCACTGTAGCAAGTGTTTTTGAGAAGAAGAGAATGCAATTATGGTGAATTGAATTATTGCATATGTTCCTGAGATGTTCAGTGGTGTTTCTAGATTGTGCTCTATCAGTGTGGTACATCTACGTTGATCGGTTTGTTCGTGATTGAAGATTTTTAATTTTGTTTTTAAGTTTTTCATGTTCTTGGTCGACATGATGGTGGTAGTGTCTTGCAGATCCTTATGAATTAATTTATGAATGCTTGGCATGCTTGAGGATGTTGATTTAGGTCCTCACTATTTTTTGATCGACTTAGGTTGGTGCGCATTAACATTTATTCATGTATTAAGGCTGGCAGTTTGTAATTCATTCATTATTTTGTGGCCGATAGAGTAGTTGATGAAAATCCATGTACCAGATACATAAGAAGGATTGTTTCTTCATTTAGAGGTGTGTGGTATATGCTCAGTGTATGTCTATGTGTATATGTGAAGATATGTGAAAATAAATATCAGATCATCTGAATGCAGAGCAGAGTGTGAAGAAGTTTGAGTGAGGTATATTTGTGCCTGATCGGAACTATAATCAGGCTTATGAAGAAGCTAATTTATCAGTCCATATTTGTCAGATGGATTTAATCCAATTGTCTTATGTAAGGAAATGAGCCTTCCCTTTGACTAGTGAACTCTAAGCAGTGTGCTTGAATGCAATTGCATTCTTTATTCATTCTTCATTATACTTTTAATAGGGTATAATCTTGTGGACTAACATCTACCATGGTTTTTCCCCTAACAGGGTTTCCACGTATAAAAATATTAGTGTTCATGTGTTTCTGATGTGATGTTGATTTATGCTTGCACTGTTAGTTATCAGATCGAAGATTAAAGGTTGATTAAGTTTGAATAAGTTTAATTTATGCAACTGATTCACCCTCCCTCTTAGTTGTCTATCCTTGTTTTTCCAATAGGGTTTTCATCTAAAAGACCTGGTTATGCTAATATTTTTGGAATTACAAAGAATGGTCAAATATGGGGCAACCAAAGGTTTTGCACTATGTCTCTAGAATTGTGGTTTGTTACAATTCATTTTTCCCATTGTACACCTATGTCTAGAGTTGGTGGATGCATGTGCTAAGAGGTTTGACAAAGAAGTAGGGGTTATAGTCAACGATGGGATAAGGGTTACAATCAAAGGAATGACCATCTAATATATATTATGTATCCTTACAAAGTGGGGTGTTCAAAGCTTTGAGCAAGAAATAAGGGAAGAGTTCTAAAGGACCAAAACTAAACAGTTGAATTTTTATGAGGATGAAACAAATAAGAAGCATGAAGGAAATAAACTCTTCTTCCCTCTTTCATGCTAGAAGTTCAAACTAGATGTAAAGGCTATTTTCTTAATGTTGGCCTGTATCTATGACTACGATGATGATGAAAGGGTTTATCCTTTCCAAATGGGCTTAGCTTTCATGCTCAGGAGGGAAAAAATCTAGAAGTATTTCAAATTTTTTGAGGTAATAGCTGAAAAGATGCTAGAAAAATTGAGAAATTATGGTACTGAGTGTAAATTCAGGTATTCTTCTTTCTGGTACATTTGATCTTGCACCAAAATTCTAAACTTCTAAAAAGGTACTTATCACTGTTTAGGTTTGATTTAAAGGGGTCATACTAGCCAATTCCGGTCTGGACCCATGTGCTTTGAAAGACATGGGATTATTACTGGTTTGTGGATTACTTCATGAGGCCAATACTCGTAGACTTGTCCCCACACCCTTTGAGTAATTTTTCCCTTGCAGTCTTACAATGGATGAAAATCTCACAGACCTCGGTGGATTATTTTCTAGGAGAAGAGTTTACTTTCATCAAATTCCAAGGTTTTTTGAGGAGCATTTTAGGCTCCCTAAATTTGTAACAGATAGGGTTTTCACTTTGGAGGCATGTTCTCAGGCACTATTTTTGACAAAGCCTATGGCGCTAGAAGGTATAAGAAATCTCTTTACCCAATTCACCTCACCATTGCCAAAAAATAGGTAACACCTATGAAAATAAAGGAGTAGGAGGTGCTTACTAACAAATTGGAACACCTAGGCCTAGTCCTCATTTGTGATGCATGGAGCTATAGCCCAATAAGGAAGCTCTCGACTATGAGGCATGAGAGGCAAGAGTAATTTGAATCAAGAATGAACCCAACCAAAGAGAGGATACATTTCTACATCAACTTAGCCTTCATACCATTCAACTAGCCACCATGCTTGACATTTATGTCAAGACGATAGAGTACTAACAGAGCCTCCTAATAGGCAAGTCCCTCAATACACAATTGAAGTGCTTGGGATGGTCAAAAGAAAGAGAACAAATTTCTAGAGGTACCAATAGGAAATAAAATATCTTACTGTCATGTATGGAGACATTAAGCCACATGATGATAAGTTCAACCAAATTTATGATAAGGAGGCTAACACTAAGTATAGTAATCCTAAGTCTAATCAGAAGATTGAACTAGAAGAGCTTCCTCTCTACACTTTCTAGCCTCAAGAGCTCGACATAGGAAAAGGGAAAGGAAAGGGGTCGAAATAGAAGGAATTATAGGTCACATCTTCCATCAACACCTAATGGAAAGGAAAAAGGACCCGATGATCCCCAAAGAGGTCCATTGTGGTTGCCGAAGGCTAAGTTTTGGTGGGATCAACCGCCAAGGGATGATACCCTTCCAGCTCTTCCCATACAAATAGGAGACAAAATCTGGACCTAGAAGGGCCTGGTGCATCAAGTAGAGGAGAGGAGGAAGTGGATTCCACTCTGCTAGGATATTCAACTTCAGCAACCCAGGTAAGTTTTGATCCCCCTCTTCTTTCTGCCTCTGCATCTTTAGTTGTTCCTCCACCCTTGTCTATAGAAAAGAGTCGTTTGCCCATGGATTTTGATCTCTTCATTCTAAACAAACCCTTAGCCATATTTAACAATGAAACCCATGAAGAAAAACCACACACTGAGCGAGCATCATCTTCATGGGCCACAATTTATTCCTTAATCACCCTATCAAGGGCCCATATTGAAAATGTTGAGGCCTCCATATTTCCAGTTTCACCAAACCTATATATTTTTGGGAAAATGTCTCTTTCCAACCACTTCCTCTTTCAATCTCATGGTTTTTCCCCCCTCTTAGTCCTCATATGGGATCCCACCTTTTTCCATGATAACACTTCCCTTCGCCTCCCTGCAATCTCATACAATCGAGGCTTTTCCTTCTATCACCCTTTTTAGTCTCCCTCCAAGTGCATATATTACTGCATAAAGTATTGACACCCCATAGAGTCTTTGAGGCCACTTGGATGCAATAATGATGGCCTGAAAAGATAGGAAACATAAATTGTAGATAAAATTCATGGAACAACCAATAGCTCAAAAAATTGAGGGTTGTTTCAATGAAGAGAGAAATTCCCCATTCATTGCTACCATGAACCCTCTAGTATCCAAGACAGAGGGAGAAATATAGATGAAATATTATGACATCAAACTTGTGGGCCTTGATCTAAGTGATACTCTCCCACGTGACAAAGTGGTAATGGCTAAAGCCACTTAGAAAGTGGTCTACACTAATTATGAGAAGCTAGACAAAAGATTGAAGAAGTGTGAGGTAGGGTTGGCAAATCTAAAAGACATGGTGAATAGGCTATAGGTGGAAATCAAGGGAAAGGATATGGAGATGGCTTGCATAAGGTATTTATAGATTCAATAGAGAGAAGCAACTAAGTTACCCAAAGAGGCCCAAAGTGAATAGAATTGACTTTATGTTGAGATAGAAAAGTTGAAGGGTGAAGTTGTTGCTGAGTGAGAGACAAATGAAGAATATCAATGCATCTAGGAGAATATAGACAAAGAGATGGCCAGAGTAAATAGTGTATCTAATGTAATGCAGAAGGAGTTGGATAGCATCTGATCTCAGGCTTCCAACAATCTCTAAAAGGCAAAGGTAGAAACATAAAGGGTGAAACAATTTAAGGAGATCAAGTCTATTTTGTAGACTCGTGATGAAGAGGTCAGGAGGCTAAAATTTGAGCTCATTATTTCCCTCCAAGAGAAGATCCGATTTCAGGAGAACATAAAGGTAAGGGAATCTCAATTCCATCAGGAATTAGTTGCAATACAAGGATCTGGGATCCTCCCAATACTAAAAAGATTGATATCCATGCATTGGGAAAGAATCATAGTTACAGTTGTTTCCTTGAAGCCAATCTTACAGTTTTTGAGGGATTCTCAAGAATTAAACAAGAAGGTTGGCCCAATGGTCAACCAAATTCTATAAATTTATTCTCCCCGGGCTGTGGAATTAGAGAAATTGATCTCCAGGTTATGTAAGGCCACCGAAGATGCTTTAGGAGACACATGAATTCTTGATCAAAGGGCCACCTCAAGGAAAGAAAGTGAATTCATCAACTACCACAAGGTCATGTCAAAAAGAAAAGATTGCCAGACACTATTGAATAGGAGGGTAAATGAGATCAAGAAGGAGTTCAATGTTCTACTCAATTCTAGATTACCCACCCTTTTCTCACCAAATGGAGAAGTGCTATCAATCGAGAAGATCACAGATGCAACCAAACTCAAAATCCATACTTCCACGACACTCCCAGGTCTAAGCCCATCATCCACTATTGATGAAATCAAGAAGAAGATCCTTCCTCTTTCTTGACTTTATTACCACATCAGGTTTGTTTCATCAAGGTGGGGAGGAGTTTCTTTTAAGGAAGTCTCGAGTTAGATCAAGCATACAAGATTCTATGCACCCTCATCCAACCACTAATTTGGATTGGGAAGTCCAACACTTTTCCTTCCTCAAACTCCAAGAATTACTAGAGCTCTAGGTTTGTTCCTCCACAAGTGAATACCACCTGTGAGTCGCTAAAACTATAAAGCAATTTTCCCTTTAATCATTTTTGGTTTTCAACCTTAATATTTTTGGCTTTGGGATGAATCTGCACTCAAAAAGAAAAGATTTTTCTTGCATTAAGGCGTGCAATGCACCACATGGTGGATGTGAAACTTTATTTACATATCATTTTCCTTTCAAATATATTCTCACAAATATGAGATTTCCAGCTCACTTGACATGTCATCTATTCGATTCGAGTAGTTTATATTTTTATGGATTTATCTCTTCGAGTGGAGTTTTTCGAGAACACAGTGGGCATATTTATTTCAAGGTGGAACCTTTGAGTCATCCTCATTGACCTCTATGGCTGATTGATCATATTTTTTCCAAGCTCTATTTAAATATGATTGTTTTCTAATAGCTATCTTTGCTAAAATATATAAGGCCCTTAATGAAGCAGTTGGGACTTAATGAGTGATGATTGCTAGGATCTAATCAAGATCTATGATCGAATTGTGGGCTATCAGGATAAGGCATCTAGTAGTTTCTCCTTCTAGAATATTTGCGGTAGTGCTCTCTTCTTCTAGTTATAAATAGGGGTTGGTAGCATATGTAAAATTTAGAAAGATTGTTTCGAAAGTTTTTTCAAAGGATATAGATCTATTATAAAAAAATTATTTTCAAAAGTAGAAGGTTTTAAAGAATACTATTATTTTCTCTGGCATGTTATATTAACTCAAACTATCAGGGTTTGTGCAGGATCATGATGGGCCAAAAAGTGGCGATATCTAAGTGATATGATGGCCCATGTGGCTTATGACATTTTTTTACCCAAAATTGATGAAACGAAAAGGGTTTTTAAAGGAGATTCTCAGCTTTCCACCAATATAAATTATGCTTTACTTTGAATTTAATAAATAATTATTATTCATTTTCTATTTGAACTATGACTGAAGTCCTGATTGATAGGCTGATTCAAAAAAATCTATAGCTTTCAAACGGTATCAAATTTTTTGAATCCAAAACATGCGTCACATTGTATGCTTCACATACTATAGGATTAAAAAAAAAAAAAGGAATTTCATGAAGTTTTGACTAGGTTAAGGTGGTTAGACATACGAGTTTTTATATTTTCTAAAATTTGTAATAAAAAATTCATAATTAATTATTTACTTGGAAAAAAATTACAAAAAATATGCATCACATCGGGACATGAGTCCCCTACTTATATCTAAAATATTATAAAAAATTATTATCATTTTATTGTGGTTAGGGTGGTCAGACAGACACATACTTCTTATTTTTCCCCTAAAATTTAAGTACTACTATATTGAAATTTCAATTTTTTACAAAATAGATTTAAAAAAAATAAAATAAACCTAGTAGTTTAGAAACTACATTCAATTTTCTACAGATTCTATTCTTACATATTTTTGAAATAATATAGATAACTTGTTCAAATTTTTACATCAAGTTGCCTAACTCTGATTTTTTGAATTTTATTGCCACTTAAGGGCCTGTTTTTTCCATGATGATCCTGCACATACCCATCATTGGATTGGAATCCAACCTTTGTTTTTCAATTCATATACTATTCAAGTTTGATCTATTTGGGGAATTTTTTTGAAATTGTGCATGCTATGGCCTTTGTCAAATTTCTTCTTTATATTTCATTCATTTAAAAAAAATTGTGTTAAATTTTCATGTTTGTAAGCTTCTATGTGGAATACTAGCTTTCAGAAATTGGATTATGTCTATTGAACTTATGTATTTTTTGTAAAAAGTTTTCCATTTTCCATTATGCTATGAAGGGAGAAGGTTTCTATGAGTTTTTGGATATTTTTGTTAATCTTTAGAGTTTTCTTATGTCTGACTAGACCTTAATGGGTGCTTCCCACAAGGATATTTGAAAGACTACACTATGCTTTCACTAGCCTTTATTGCTCATTCTCTTCACAATAATTAAGGGTCAATGGCATTTTATGTCTATCATATCACTTGTAAGGAATATTAAAGGTTTCAAATGTTGTTAAAAATTTGGTGCATCACAATTTTTGTTGGAAACAAGACACACTGAGAGGGGGGGTGAATCAGTGTTGTGCAAAAAATTAACTTTAATAACATTTAACTTCCAAGCATTAGGAACATTCAAACATAAAGCATGAACAAGAAAATAAACACAACACCATAACACCAAGATTTTTACGTGGAAACCCTATTAGGGGGAAAATCACGGTGGATGGCCAATCCACAATTATGATTCTAAGTATACTCAAAATGGAGATTACAAAAGGGAAGGCACTTGCATTCAGGTGCGCTGCCTAGAGCTCACTACTTACAAAAAATAAGGCTTGTTGCCCAAGAGTTCATATTAAAACCATCTAAAGATTTGAAATGATATGATAGCATTTAAAATTCCTGATTATAGTTCTAGATTAAGTATGATAATTGATCTGTTGCCTTACAGTCTGATTTTGTAATATTGTTAGATGCTCCACTTACACAGACCGCACATATCTTCTATGCATAAGTGAAACTATGCTTAATCACACCTTTTCTCTACTCTAGCTCACAAATCTAACACTTACACAACATGTACATCCATCAAAATTATATGAACAATCTTCTATATATATCCACAACATAGGATTTATTTACACTTTGTCGACTTCACCAAAATTACAACTATCGACTCACATAATGAAAAATATGTAATGTGTACCCTTAATGGTTGGCCAAAACTTGGCTAAGACCCATACAAACATATACAATCATATAGATATTCAGTTAATTGATTCACTTACATTCGCGACTTAATATATTTATAAAGTCAACCTTAATACAAGAAAAAATGAGAATACGCCAATTGAATCTTCTAAATCCCATGTGAATTGGTACGAGCCACTATGCTTCAATCACAAAAAGGAATATACCCCGATAATGATTATCTGAGATGCACAACACAAAATGGTAACCTGAAATGCATGCACAGATCGATGAATGCTGAGCTACCGAATACCCTGTTCTGCCTTGTTGATTTTTAGTCTAACTGTTGGTAGGCTTGAATAAGGATATGTGTACCTTATCAATGCATAGGGTTGCCATCAATGAAAACACCAGATGACAGTTGCACTATCTCTTGCCAAAAATCTCCCCCTTTGACATTGATGGCAACACTTAGGGAAAAATGACTAAGTGTCAGATTTGTACAAAGATAAACTTCACTACAATCCAAATTTTCAAAAATGCTACTCTCCCCCTAAGTTGATTATGAATTTTTTACACCACTTCTCCTCCTTTGACATCAATAGCAAAGGCATGGGTCACATAGCAAGAAAAAAAAATCAAAATTTTGACTGTACAAGGGTGCTTCTTTACCTTTCAAAAGTTGAAAGATGTCTGCAAAATCCTTCTTTAACTACTCCAAGTTTGAATCCCAAACTCTTTTAAGACTTTCCATTATGGTTATGTGTCCATAAATCAGATAGGATAGTGTTTCTAAGGATTCCAAGCTGGTTGGATCATTGACTACCATAGTTTCCTCTCCTTCTTTTAGAGCACTGCCCATTACATCAACTTTGGGACTTATAATGCTTATGAGTTTACAGGTTCTGGAGATAACTTTATCATTTTCATGCTTCAGCCCTTTTATCTTTTTGACTAGGGACATAACTTTGCCTTCAATCTTCCCAACTCCACCGGATAGTGGATCAAATGCCTCAGAGATATTTGCTAGGTGATTCTCTAGGTCTTTCACCTTCTTTTCATTTCCTTCGATAAACTTAGAAAAAGACAAATAGGATTTTTAAATCTTGCCCCGTTTAGATAAGACATCCTATATGTGCTTGAAATAGGTGACCAATGTGACTTTGTCTTGGGCAATTAATACTTTCATACCATTTAACCTTTTTGTGTCAAATTCCTTCTGCACTTTTGCCAACGTAGAATTTTCAATAGACTCAAAATGAGTGCTCACTGAGCTGATAAGCCTCTTTAGTTCACTAGAAGAAGATTCAGTTGGATCTTTCACAAATGACGGCATGATCTTCTCTAGTGATGCAGATGCAAGTGCCATCAATTCACTATCTTCCATATGAGATTTTAGCAACTCCTCTTGAACTTTTACTTGAGCGAAAAAGGCCACCTTCATTATCTGGATTGGGCTCATTGTTGATAGGTCAATGGGACCTCTAATTAGTTCCGACTCAGTTTCTTCCTTATGTTCCACTAGGAATTTCTTAACTGTCTCGACAGTGTCTCTTGATTTCATCTTTGCATCACTTTTCTTTTGCTCAACTAATGCTTTCTCAGTTGAATCTTTTGAATTCTCTTCAATGTTCTTTGTCGATTCACCTGATAAATTTACAGTTGCATCAAATTCCATGGGGATATCTATGTTGATTTCCGGAAGGGGAATTTCAAAGTTTTCACTGGCACCAAAATTTTCTACTTCTGCATCTTGGACCGGATTAGATGAGACATCATCTGTATGAGTTTCCTCAGACACAATTTTAATTTTCTCATTTAGTAGCATCTCTGTTAGAATTTGTTTTCTTTCTTGAGTAACCTCATCTGTTAGGCCAATCTTCATTTTATTTACCCATGATTTGCTTCTGAACTTCTCTTTAGGTTTGTTTAGGAATGTTTTCATGTCTTCCACAAACATTTCCGAACATAGTTTTGTAAGAACTCTTTCTCTCATTCTTTCTTATTCAGTTAGGGCACTTAATCTTCTTGATTCCAAAATATCATATAGACCTTTTGGAAGGCTAGACATAATTTCAACCAAAACTTTGTTGAAATTATTCATGTACTTTATTGTAGCTTCTTCTAGAATTCTTTTATCAGATTTAGAGAAGGATTCATACCATTAAGAAAGTGGTTTGAGATTTCCATATGAAATTATAGCTTTTTCAATTTGACCAATAGACGTACCAGATGCATCAACTTTGGTCTTCTTCTTCACTTGAGTATCTACACCAGAGGGTTTTGGCACAAAAGTTGCTTTAACTTACCTTGCTACTTGATCTCTTTGACATTTTCATCGGATTTTGTTTCCTCATCATCATAAGCAGTTATGTAGATTCTTTTTCTTTTTCTCTTCTTTCCTTGGGTTTACTTTTTGGACCTGATGCTTTCACTTTTCATAGGAGCAGATTTTGTTGTAGGAGCTGAGTGAGATTTCGAGCTTCTAGTTGTTCTAGTTCGGGCAGATGGTGTTGTTAGACTAACTAATTTTTCTTTTGTTGCCTCTTTAGCAGTATGCTCTATTTTTTCCTCTCTTTCCCTTTTCTCCCTAACTTCATTTATTTGTTCCATGGATACACCCAAACACGTTCCAATAACTTCAAATTCTTTTATAATCCTTTTGGTTGATGCCAGTTTCTTGAGCTCATTATGGATTTGAGTGTGCTTTTCTACATATGTGCCAAATCTCTCTTCAGACGGATCTCGAGGTTTTCTTAACAGATGTTGAGCATACATATCCAAAATATTTTCCTCAACCTCATAGCACATAGGCGTGATCCAAATAGTTCTTGGATCTATTGCTTCCATCAAGCGTTGATCAATGTTCACCATGAAGCAGATTGAGTCTTTGTATTTTTCCACAATGGTGGTGGGAATTATTTCCCTAGCTTGCATGTTGGCTTGAAAGCTTTTGAAATAACCTCAAATATCTGCATTTCTAGTTTTCATATCTATGAGGTTGTACAATAGGGTCCAGATCTATTTAGCTACTGGAATGTTGTCCTGCCATTGAAGTTTTCCAACACCTAGAACTTCCCCCATGAAATATCAAAATAGGCATAAGAGCAGACTGCCATATTTGAATGATTTTTTCTTATCCCTTTTAATCTTCACAAGATTTTCCATCAATTGAATTCTTAACATTTTGCAGAGATCATATTCCATGTTTTCTTTCACCATTTGGTAGGCAGTGTAAATTGTCATACCAGTCAAATACAGAGTTTTCCCGGATAGAGTGGTAAATCTTATATCCAATTACCATAGAGGAAAACCTAACATTTATATTTGCAATATTTTCAAAAGAAATTTATCTCTTGTCATATGTCGAGCCTATGGCATCGGTGATGGTTTGATTTTTCATGGACTTTAAGATAGGTGGACCACTGGAGGAATTCAGACCAGTTACTGCACTAATGGATTCCTTAGTGATTTTGAAGGGAATAGTAAGCCACATGAATTCTTCATGTACCCAACTCAAGACATAGTGGACCCATTTTGACTCCATGAATACAAAAAATTTAACCATTGAATTGAATTTCTTTGTTTCCAAGATTTTGTGTTCTTGTTTTACACTAAAATTTTCATCTACTATGTGATGATTGTGAAAATTCATAAGTTGATTGCTTCCCAGATCCTTAATATTTGCATGAATGTAAACCCTAATATCCTTTGTATGCAAGACTCCATGTGGAACTGATGAAAATGCCCATAGTGGATCTGTCTCTAAAGACTTGTGGGGATGTAATTTAAATTCAGGATGAGGTTTGTCCTTAACTTCGACCACTAAAGGAGTATTCATCTTACTCAAATCACAAAGACCGAGAAGTTCTTGATAAATACCTTTTTCCGTTGGATGCGAAATCAATCGCTGAATCACCTTCACACTCAATTTTTTCCTCAATTCGCCTTAGGTTGCCTAGAGCTCTCCAACTTTCTTTAACTCGAGATAGAAAAGTGACAAATGAGGAGTAGAAGTGACCTTTTATCACTCTTATACCTAAAATTTTTATCGCAATAAATGCACTTTCCCTAATTCATCTGGTTATGCCATTACTATGTATAGAGACCAGATAACTCTTCTACGAAATTGTAATATGGTATACCACTTCCTTTGATGCGTTCAACAACATTTTTTGAACATCTATCCATCTCCAGTATGTATTGAAATCTGATGTCACCGATTGGGGGTTTGATGATTTTCTTGATTGCTCCCCCTGGGCCATGGGCCTGAGACTAATTCCTGGAGGAATTACTAGAGGTAGGTTCTGGCGCAAGTGTAGTTTCTTCAATGGAGGGATTCTTCTTCACCCATTTTTTTTGCATTTTTTGCTTGACCTCATTCGCTGTGATTTTACCTTTACCTTTTACATCTTTTTTCATATTTTTCCTTTGGTTCACCAGACCTTTTCTATTCTGACAGAATGTAGCAATTGTAATTGTAGCATAACACATTCCTCTTACCAGATTGATTGTTCCATTGATTTCTTCTTGATCTGCATTGATTAGCAACATGTCCAGGTCTATTGCAAGCATAACATCTAATGTTTCTATGGAATTGATTCATCATAGATCTGCATTCATTAGACTTATGACCAATCTTATGACAATTGAAACACTAACCTGAGAAAAATGGACCACTTTGATTTATTCTTCTTCTGTGCTGAGAAGCCATGTGTCCAAACTTGTTGCAGTTAAAGAATTATCCATTAAATCTCTAGGCATTGGGTTGTCTTATTGGATACCTACCAAGATTGTTCATCTGATTTTTTTGTCTGAATCTCCTTTGTCTAGAATCCTTTTCTCCAGATTTTGAGTTCTCTCCTTTCTCAAATCCAAGAACTCTTTTATCACCATGAGTCCTCTGATTATCGATTAGTTCATTGAGCATGGCTGAGTTGGCTTTGAACTTTTCCTTGTACTCATTTGCATTAGCAAGTTCATTTCTAACATCATCCAACTACCTTTCAAGTGCTTCTTCACTATTTTTGGATACTTCCAATTCATCATCCAATCGGCTACATACTTCAGATTTTTCTTTCAGGGATAGTGCTAGGCTTTCTTCATTCTTCTTTCTATCTTCAATCTCTTTGGTCATCCTCATCATGATGGATTTTATTTCAGCCTTTAGAACTGTATTCTCTTGGGTAAGCTTTTCACATTCCCCTATCTTATCTTTCAGGGCTTTACTGGATTGTCCATCTTCAGTGCTCTTGTTGTCATTCTATTGAATTTGATGACAAAGTTCCTTTCTCTTTTCTCTTGACTTATTGATTTTGTCTTTCAGAGACTCAATGAATTTTTTTGCATCCTTGAGATTTGCTTGTAGTTTCTAGACTTCAGCTTTTGATTGATCAAGGTCATCTAGGGCCACCATAAGCTTTTGTTCAAGATTGCTTGAATCCATTTGAAATTTCTTCCAAGATCTCCCAAGCTATTAGACTTATTCTTCTGAGGGACTCGCTCTGATACCAATTGTTGGAAACAAGCCACATTGAGAGGGGGGATGAATTAGTGTTGTGCAAAAAATTAGCTTTAATAACATTTAACTTCCAAGCATTAGGAACTTTGAAACATAAAGAATGAAAAAGAAAATAAACACAACACCATAACACCAAGACTTTTACGTGGAAACCTTGTTAGGTGAAAAACCATGATGGATGGCCAATCCACAATTATGATTATGAGTATACTCAAAATGAGGATTACAAAAGGGAATGCACTTGCATTCAGGCACACTGCCTAGAGCTCACTGCTCAAAAAAATTGGGCTTGCTGCCCAAGAGTTTAGATTAAAACCATCTGAAGATTTGAACTGATATGATAGCATCTATAATGCTCGATTACAGTTCCAGATTAAGTACAATAATTGATCTGCTACCTTACAAACTGATTCCGTAATACTGTTCTGCTCTGCTTACACACACCACACAGATCTTCTATGCACAAGTGAAAATACACTTAATCACACCTCTTATTTTCTCTAGCTCACAAATTTAACACTTACACAACATGCACATCCATCAAAATGATACAGACAATCTTGTATATATATCCACAACATAAGATTTATTTACACTTTGTCGACTTCAACAAAATTACAACTGTCGGATCACATAATGAAAAATATGTAATGCATACCCTTAATGGTCAGCCACAACTTGGCTAAGACCCATAAAAACATATAAAATCATATAGATATTCAATTAATTCATTCACATACATCTGTGACTTAATTTATTTATAAAGTTGACCTTAATACAAGAAAAACTGAGAATACCACAACCGAATCTTCTAACTCTCATGTGAATTTTTACGAGCTACTACGCTTCAATCACAGCAGAGATAATACCTCAATAATCATTGCCTAAGATGTGCAACACAAAATGGTAACCTGAAATGCATGCACGGATCGATGAATGTTGAGTTACCGAATACCCTGTTATGCGTTGTCGATTTTCAGTCTAACTGTTGGTAGGCTTGAATAAGGATATGTGTACCTTATCAACGCATAGGGTTGCCATGAATGACAACACTAGATGATAGTTGATGTGTCTCTTGCCAACATTTTTGTGTTTTATTTGCATTTCTTTCTATCTTTTCCCTAGAACATAAAGAAGAGTAATATTTATATAAAAATCCTAGAGGTCATTCAGTGAGGCACAGATTCATCCCGCACTCATTGGATTTCCCATAAGGCTATTGGATAAGCATAAGCTCTGATGATCAATAATCTACATTTTTCCCCTTTTGACATAATGCAGCTTATCATGTTGTGTCAAAGAATAATCAAGAAGAGAAAAAAATCAGCCTAGGAGATTCCCTAGTGTGCCCTATCAAATGTAGGATAAGACGATGCCCCCTCAAGAAAATTGACAAATTTTTGAAAAGTTCCAAAAATTATGGAAAATTTACTAATAAGAAGGTGGATGGATGAAATGTTAGTGTAGAACAAAAGTGGATCAAGAATGGAATAAATTCAAAAGAAATAGTTAAATTGGGACTTGCTATCTTGAGATTAAGCTATTAAATGATCAAGCTTGTATTTGATTGCATAAATTTCCTTATAAAAATTATTATTGCAATGGACAATGAACACCAAGCTATGACATAGATGAAAATATGTTGTGTTATCTATTGTGAAAAATAGTCACAACAGACAAGGAGTGCCATGATGTAGACTAGGAACCATAGAACCTTGACACAACATGTGACGAAGTGACCACAAAGCATGTTGATCTTGACAAGAGAAAGAATTAGATTGATCTTAATCCTGCACAAGATATCTTGATTATGCCAAATAGAAACTCAAACACATACAATGAACCAAGTCACCCCATTCATATTGCGAAGACAAACCACAAACAAAAATCAAAGAGAAAAAGGTAAAAAGATAAATCGATAAAAAACATACTGGACCAATAGAGTCAACTGCCATTTAGATCATTTTCCAATGATTGTTTGTATGATCTAATTTTTTATAGTGATGGTGTTTGGTTTCTAGAATTTTATACCTTGTATAAGGTCAATGATGAATTGGCCCTAGTTTTGGGGATGCAGTGTTCTATATAAGATAGTTTGACAAAGTTTGTTTCAAGAATGAAGCGTGTCTTTTAAGACCAATGATGGATTGGATCTGATTTCAACAATGTGACATCCTATGCAAGACTATTTTATTGTTTGACCAAGATTGTTTGACTATTTAGACAAGTTGATTGTTTAGGTAATTGATCTATTTGGACCGAAGGCTAGTTGGAGAGTTTTCTTGTTGTTTCAATATTTTTGGTAAGCTCAATTCTCTCATTTGATCATTGTTTATGTTTGCTCAAAATTTCATCCTTAACAAGGGATAGTTTATTGTGAGACTTGGATGATGATGGGTGAATACCTTATTATGAAAAAACCTAAGGGACTGAACTAGGGCCTTGGGGGATCATCAATGATGGCCTTGCCTATGTAAATTGCAAAGACAATGTATTTCAACTTGATTTTGACTATGAGTGGTTTATTATGTCCAATGGATAAAGACTAATTTGACTTGACGAACCCTAAAGGACTGACCTAATATCTTGGGGGCTCATCGATGATGGCCTTACCTACATAGCATGTACAAAGAAATCATAGTTTGACTGCTTGGAATGACATAGAATTTCACTCTATTTTTGGACTTTTTGACACTTTTTTATTGTTTTGGATTTTGACGTTTTCTAATTTTTTTTGGGTTTTGACAATTTTTCATTGTTTTGGATTTTGATGATTTTGGATTTTTTGGATTTCAACATTATTTGATATTGACCATGTCTAATATTTGATGTGAGACCATAGTTTAGGAATTGCCCCCAATTAGGTATAGGACCAACTTATTATGGATGTTGGAATGGATGAAATTTTATTATGGATGGGGGTGAAAGGTAAAAAGATGCAAAATGTCAATGACTTTGAGGCCATGAGAAAGATGACTAAGCTTTATTATGGGCGAATGATATGCCTAGAGGATGGATGAAACTGAAAAGCCAGGTAGAATGATGGTAGATGATAGAGAAAAGATTAACTACACATGGATCTTGTTTGCGATGTTTTCACCATGGTACCTGCCCAAAGTGCCAGTGAAGTGGTTTTCACTTTTGGATGAATTATTTCTCTTTACTATTTTATTCTTTTTTTATCCTTTTTTAAAAATTTTTTGATTTTTTTTTTGTATTTTTTACTTTGGTGGGATTCTCTAAAAGCTAGGTATAATACTTGTGAAGGTGCAAACTGTTGATAGGCTCTAGCAATGCTTCACCTTAAGGAGTAGAACAATGATAGGCTTTAGATTCATATGTTACTGTTATGATGTAAGGACCCAACCAATTAGACTTGAAATTTGTTGGTTTCTCTCGCTCAATTTGGTTCTTCAGATTTTATTTCAAGACTAGGTCACCAATGTCAAAATGCCTAACTTGAACATTCTTATTGTAGCTACGATGAAGATAATTTTGATATTCTTGTACATGGACCAATGCATTTTGTTGCAAATGGGATATACGATATTCTTCATCATCAATGAACTTTTGTATAGATAATCTCAAAGATGGTAACTCAACCTCAATAGGAAGAATGGATTCAAATCCAAAAATGAGGGAATATCGAGTGGCGCATGTGGGGGTTCAGATTCTAGTGTGATAGGCCCATAATGTAGGATTAACTTGGATATGCCAATCATGGCTAACATCATCCATAGTCTTCTTTAGGATTTTGAGAATAGTTTTGTTAGATGCCTTAGTTTGGCCATTTCCTTGGAGGTAATATGGAGTGGAAAAATGATGTTGGATGTGGAATCTCTTGTGTAATTCATGGACATCCTATTTTTGAAAGGATAACTATTATCCATGACGATGGATTGAGGAACTTCATACTGAAAAATGATGTAATTAAGGATGAAGTTGGATATTATTTTCAATGATGTAGGTCATTGAAATAGCTCTGATCCCCTTAGTAAACTATTCGATTGCGACAAAGATAAACTTATGACCATTAGTGCTGGTGGGATGGATCCTTCCCGTGAGGTTGAGTCCCCATTGAGAAAATGATCATGGTTATGTAACTAGATGAAGTTCCAAAGAAATTTCGTGCACAAGGTCTCCATGTATTTGACATTAGTGAAATTTCTTGAGAAAATGATAAGCATCTCATTCCATAGAGGGCCAATAGTATCTCATTCACATAAGATTCTTAGCTAAGGTAAGATAGATAGAGTGAACTCTGAATATACTATTACGTACCTCTTGTAAATCCATTTGTTCTTCATTGAAATCAAGACATCCTAGGAAGGTGCTATCTAGGCTATGACAATAAAGGGTATCATTGATGATGACATATTTGGATGCTTATCAAGGGTATGTGTAGGATCATAATGGAAAAAATAGGCCCTTAAGTGGCAATAAAATTTCAAAAAATCAGAGTTAGGCAACTTGACGTAAAAATTTGAATAAGTTATCTATATTATTTCAAAAATATGTAACAACAGGCTTTGTAGAAAATTGAATGTAGTTTCTAAACTACTAGGTTTATTTTAAAAAAATAAAAAATCTATTTGGTGAAAATTTGAAACTTCAATGTAGTAGTACTTAAATTTCAGGGAAAAATAAGAAGTAGGTGTCTTTCTGACCACCCTAACCACAATAAAATGATAATATTTTTTAAAAATATTTTAGATATAAGTAGAGGACTCATGTCCTGATGTGATGCATATTTTTTTGTAATTTGTTTCCAAGTAAATAATTAATTATGAATTTTTTATTACGAATTTTAAAAAATATAAAAACTTGTATGTCTGACCACCTTAACTTGGTCAAAACTTAATGAAATTAGTTTTTTTTTTTTTAATCCTATAGTATGGGAAGCATAGAATGTGACACATGTTTTAGATTCAAAAATGTCATACCGTTTGAAAGATATAGATGTTTTTCAATCAGCCTATCAATCAGGACTTTAGTCGCAATTCAAATAAAAAATGAATAATAATTATGTATTAAATTCAAAGTAAGGAATAATTTATATTGGTGGAAACCTGAGAATTTCCTTTAAAAACCCTTTTCGTTTCATCAAATTTGGGTAAAAAAAAAGTTGTCGGCCACATGGGCCATCATATCACTTACATATCGCCACTTTTTGTCCCATCATGATCCTGCACATACCCTCAAATAAAGGTATTATAATGGTTAGAGGACATGTCAGGGGGGATAATTTGGTCATGTAGGTAGTCACAAACAAATTTGTACCAAGGTGAATCAAGACCAACAAATTCTCACACAAGTTCGGATTTGGGGACATCTAATGGAGATCAACAATTGTTCAACAAAGAACTCATGTTGTGAAACGTTATTAGGTATATCCAAAAGAGATCCAATAGTTACCATTGCATCTAATAATTTGTTCTAGATTCTTGGGGTATGCTCAAAAGTGATGACATCAATGTATAGCTTAAAATTATTCACCGTGTACTTATAAGGTGTGAGATTTTTATCTTTTATATCATAGTCATCATTAACCTGGCCAATTACCACCAACAAGTCACTGTAGATCTTAAGATTTTTTATTTTCCATTTGATATCGATTCGTAGTCTTGTTAATAATGATTCATACTTACCCATGTTATTTGAGAAAGGAAATGCTATTTTTTGCATGTTGCGGTTGCATTTTTGATATGTGGTTGTCATTGATGTCAACACTATTAGCATTGATGATTCTGAAGGCTGTATATGTCGAGGATATTGAGAAAATTGTAAAAATATATATTGCAGGCAACCAATGGAATGAGAAGGTCATAATGGTGGAAATTTTTGTACATTGATCTTCAGGTGTCGTGTACTAAAGGGTTTGTTGCTAAGCCTATCTAGTATGTTGTTCGAAATTTTTAGTGTTACACACCAATATTTGAGAAAGCTATAAAGATTTGTGTTCCTATAGTTATTTAGTTTCTGTAGCAGGTTCTTCTAGTCGATGTGATTGCAAGTTTGGTAAATTTTGTTGTTGCATATGCTTCTGAGATGTTCAGTAATGTTTCTAGATCATGCTCTATCAGTTCAATACATTAGAATTGATTGGAGTACTCATGATTGAAGATTTATCTATGTGTGTTCAAGTTTTTCATATTCTTAGCTGACCTGATTGTTAAAGCATGTTGCATATCTCTATGTTTTAATTATTTATTTTTTGGCATGCTCGAAGGTGTTCATTTGGGTCCTCACTATGTTGTGACCGACTCGTGTTGGTGCGCATTAAGATTTGTCTATATATTAAGGCCGACAATTATAATTTACTCTTTATTTGTGGCTGACAGAATAGTTGATGTAGATCCGTGTAGTGAATATATAAGAGCGATTGTTTTCATCATTTTGGAGGATGCTCGGGGTGTGTGTGTGGTTTACATGTGTGAATAAAGATCAAATCATTTAGGATCAAAGAAGAGTGTGGAAGAGTTTGTCCAGAGAGTGAAGAAAGTTCTTGTGCCTAACTAGAACTGTCATCGGGCTTTTGTAGAAGCTAATTTCCCAGTTCAATCTTATTAGATGGATTTAATCTGACAATAGTATGTAAGGCAATGAGCCTTCCTCTGAGAAGTGAGCTCTAGGCAGTGCGCTTGAATGCATGTGCATTCCCCATTTACTTTTCATTATACTTTTAACAAGGTATAATCTTGTGGACTAACATCCACCATGGTTTTTCCCCTAATAGGGTTTCCATGTATAAAATCTTGGTGTTCATATGTCTATGATGTGTTATTGATTTATGCTTGCAATGCTAATTATCAGATTTGAGATTGAAGGCTGATTAATGTTGAATAAGTTTGATTTTTGTAAAAACTTATTCACCCCCCCTCTCAGTTGTATATTCTTATTTTTCCAATAATTGGTATCAGAGCAGGTTCCTCTGAAGAATCCTAATAGTTTGAGGTGATGTGAGATGGAATCATACAAGAAGGAGAGTCCTAGATTCGATGGTACAAACTACTCTTTATGGAAAGTCATAATGGAATGTCATTTGAAGTGTATTGGTGATCCTTTCTGAAAGATTACAAAGAATGCATATAATATTCCTTAGAATGGTCCCTTGTCTGAAGATGAGATCAAGCAAGCCAAAGTTAATACCAAGGCTATAGAAGCATTGTTGAGTTCTTTGACAGATTCAAAGATGACAAATGTGTTTGGTTTGAAGACTCCACATGAGATCTAGAAAAAATTGGAAACATTGTATGATGGAGATGCACTAATGAAAAGTGCTAAGCTACAAAGTCTGAAAGGAAAGTGGGAGAGCATGAAGATGTGCTGGTGGAACCTTGGATGAAGAAGAGATTATTGCTAAGATACTTAGATATATGCCCCCTTCCTATAAAAAAAAAGCTCATTCTATTGATGAACTCAGGATAGTAACAAATATAACAAGAGACATGATGATTGGAAAACTTGTTGCCTTTGAGTTAAGTGAATTTGGTGAATCTAATCCTAAGACCAAATCTACATTCAAGGCTACTGAATCTAGGAAAAGAAACTAGAGATATGATCTGGGAGAGAGTTCCAAAAAAACATTCAAGTATGAAGATGAGATGAAATGGATTGAATATGAAGAAAAAGAATTAGAAGAACTCGAAGCATTGATTGTAAAAAGAGAAACTAGAGGTCATGGTAAGTACAAAGGAAAGTTACCAATTAAATGTTTTTCTTGCAGTAAGATAGGTCATTTTGCATCAAGATTTCTTGAAATATTTTCTAAGTATAAACCTAAGAAAACTATTTTTTAATGGAAATACTATTATGCTAAAGAAGGTGTTACTGATGATGAATCTGATAAAGAAACTAGAAATGAAGATGAATGGCTATAAATTACTATCAAATAAAATGGTCAGGTGTCCACTGAATCTACTAGTAATGTGAATGTTGAGAAACCTCTTGCAACAAAAATTGAAGAAAATGATGAGTGGGTAATTGACAGTGGGTGTTCACAGCATATGACTGGTGATAAAAGAAAGCTTGTTAGCTTGGAAGACTATGATGGTGGCATTGTAAGATTTGAAGACAACACTTCTAGTGTGATTCGTGGTAGAGGTACTATTTATTTTTATGGTAAGCACAATATTGATGATGTTCTTTATGTAGAAGGTTTAAATCACAACTTGTTGAGTGTTGGACATATGGTAGACAAAGGTTACAATCTTCAATTCAAAGATGGTCAGTGCAAAATAAGGGGAAGTTCTAGAAATATGATCGCTTCAAGTAAAAAGACAAGAGGTAATATTTTTCACTTGATTACTCCTAGTGGAAGTTATTTAATTTCTCAAGTTGATGTAATCTAGTTATGGTGTAGGAGGCTATGTTATGCGAACTTTGATAACATTGTCAAATTAAGCTCTACTCAAGTGGTCAGAGATCTTCCTAAGTTAGTAAAGCCTACTAACTCTATGTGCAAGGAATGTCAGATGGGAAAGCAGACTAGAAATTCCTTCCAGAAAACTTAGTATAACTCTAATGGAGTACTAGACTTGATACATACTGAATTATGTAGTCCATCTAGAATCAAAAGTCTTCAAGGTGAAAGGTAATTTATGTTGCTTATTGATGATTACTCTAGAATGATATGGGTTTCCTTCTTAAGAGAAAAACATGAAGAACTAGAAAAGTTCAAAAGCTTCAAAGGTATGGCAAAAAATGACACAGGTGAAAAGATCAAATGCCTAAGGTCAGACAGAGGTGGTGAATTCACTTCCCGATAATTCATTTCTTTTTGTGAAGAGCATGGAATCCAAAGGAAGCTATCTACCCCCCAGACCCCTCAATAGAATGGAGTTATTGAAAGAAAGAACACAACCATTCTAGACACTACTAGAATCATGATGTTGGAAGAAAATGTTCCTCACTTCTACTGGAGATAAGTTGTAAGTACTTCTATGTATACCATTAACCGAGTGAGTATCAACAATAATTCTGGTAAGACTCCTTTTGAGCTATGGTTTGGCTATAAGCCTATTGTCAAATATTTCAAAATGTTTGGAAGCAAATTCTACATTAGGAGAGATGATGATATAGGAAATTTTGATGCTAGAAGTGATGAAGGAATATTTTTAGGCTACTCTACTAAGAGCAAAGCTTACCAGTGCTTTAATAAAAGGTTGAAGAATATGGTTGAACGTGCAAATGTCAAAGTTGATGAAGATATGGATAAACCATCCAGATGTACTGGATGTGATTCAAATGATCAACATGATAGTACTAATAATGGAAATTATTTTTAGACACATAATCAACTTCAAATTGTTTCAATGAACCAAAAGAATCAAGAAGTAGAAACTAGCAGAAGTGCAAAAGAAAGAACACAAGAACAAGAAGTCAAAGAAAATCCCAAAACTCCTAGGTATGTAAGAAGAAATCATTCTAACAGTCAGATCATAGGAGATAAGAGAAAAGGTGTGCAAACTAGAAGAATAATTTTAGAAAGTATTGTCTAATTTCCAAAACAGATCCGAGCAATATCAATAAAGCATGCAAAGATTAATATTGGATGGAAGCCATGAAAGAAGAACTAATGCAGATAGAGAAAAATGATACATGGGATCTTGTTCCTAGACCTCAGAACAAAAATGTGATTGGAACCAAATGGGTGTTTCAGAACAAGCTAAATGAACAAGGTGAAGTGGTCAGAAACAAAGCAAGATTGGTTTGCAAAGGGTACTCATAGATGGAAGGTATTGATTTTGAAGAAAATTTTGCCCCTGTTGCTATAATTGAAGCTATAAGATTATTTCTTTCTTATGCTTCTTTCAAAAATTAAAAAGTTTATCAAATGGATGTGAAGTCAACATTTCTAAATGGTGAGCTAGAAGAAGAAGTCTATGTTGAGCAACCCGATGGATTTCAACTAACTGACAAAGAAAACATGGTATGTTGACTGAAGAAAGCTCTATATGGACTTAAGCAAGCTCCTAGAGCTTGGTATGCTAGATTGGATAAATACTTGTTGAAGCTTGGGTTTAATTAAGGTACTACTGATAGCAATTTGTTTTTCAAGTCAAATCAAAACAAAGAACTGATCATTAAAGTCTTTGTCGATGCCATTATTTCTTAAGGTGATGATGATTTGTGTTTGAAGTTTGCTGATGAAATGAAAAGTGAGTTTGAAATCTCAATGATAGGAGAACTGAAATTATTTTTAGGATTGCAAATTAATTAGTCAGATGATCGAATTTTTATATCTCAAGACCTAAGTATGTGAAAGAGTTACTGAAAAAGTTTGGTATGGAAGAATCAAAGCCAGTTAGTACACCTATGGTAACCAAATGCAAACTTACAGAGAATTATGATTCTCCTAAATCAAATCAGACAAGATACAAGTCAATGATTGGTGGACTATTCTACTTGACTCAGACTAGGCTAGATATAATTAATGTCATATGCATGGTTCCTAGATATCAAGCTGGTCCTAAAGAGTATCATGTGACTACAATGAAAAGAATCTTTAGGTATCTAAAAGGAACAATTGATCTTGGTCTTTGGTATCCTAAGGACGATGATCTTATCTTGAGCACTTTCACTGATGTTGATTGGGTAGGATATGTGAATGATAGGAAAAGTACTAGTGGCGGTGCATTCTTCTTAGAGAAGAAGTTGGTATATTGGCTAAGAAAAAAGAAAAATTTAGTGTCATTATCTACTGTTGAAGCAGAATATATTGTTGCTGCAAATAATTGTACTCAAGTATTATTGATGAAGTAGATGTTGAGAGATGTCAAAGTTGACTATGAAGAACCCATTGCCATATTCTGTAATAACTCAAGTGCCATATACATTTCTAAGAATATAGTATTACATTAAAAAACAAAGCACATATCCATCAACTATCGCTTGTTGAGAGATAAAGTAAGTGACAAAGACGTTAGACTAGAGTATATACCTACCAAGGAGAAAATTGAAGACATCTTTACTAAGCCATTGCCTAAGGATACTTTTGAGTATGTCAGAGGAAAGTTAGGGGTGATTTCCCCTCCTGATAAGAACTAAGTGATGCAGATATTTGCATTAGTCCATGAATTCACAACCATATCATATTCCAGATTGATGTTGTGGTGGCTGCTACTTAAGGGGAGTAGTTAGATGTGCTAAATATGTGGTTCAGAGCTTGTGTACCTTTTCCATTGATGTCAAAGGGGGAGATAATTAATGTGAAAAATGTGAGAAAGGAGCAATGTGAAAAACATGAGAGAAGAACAAAATGGAAGAAAACATAGGAAATGAGAGCACAATCTAAGGGGGTGATTGTTGAACAAGAGCTAGTTGGGCTGATGGTATTTTTCACATCATGTGTTACCATCAATGCCAAAGGGGGAGATTGTTGGATGTTGTGGTTGAATTGTTGATATGTGGTTGTCATTGATGTCAACACTATTAGCATTGATTATTCTAAAGGCTGTATATGTCAAGCATATTGAGAAAATTGTAAAAAATATATTACAGGCAACCAGTGGAACTGAGAAGGTCAGAATGGTGGAAATTTTTGTATGTTGGTATTCAGGTGTCACACACTAAAGGGTTTGTTGCTAAGCCTATCTAGTGTCGGTGTTCAAAAATACAACCCAAGCGAATTTCTTGAGAGCTTCTATGAACTTGCCACGTTCAACAATAAAAGTCTAGGAAGCGATTGGCCAACTCGATGAGAAACTAAATAATGCTAATTATACTACACTTCGGGCTCTGTAAGACCCAGGGGGTATTCCCTACAATATGCTTTTCAAATACAAATTACAAAAATCTCAACTACATATTCACGAACAACAAATAGATTCCCCATCCAAGCTAAAAGATGAAAACCTTCAAGAAATTGGTTATTCCTCGAGAAGGCTTGAGTCCTATTTAGCAGAGAATTGCAAGCATAACTAAACTAGGTTGATAGGAAATATTTGGATAAAATGTTCTACCATCAAGATATAAGACATGAGAAACATAACCATGATCAAGAAACCAATGACATATCCTAAAGCACAGAGTCAAATGAGAAAACTAAACTACAGGTTAAATTTCATCTTAGACAATTATTATCTATATGAATTACATTACAATCCACAAATTTATATCGAAGTCTATCACTACTTTTTTTGTCCAGTTGCTATCTTGCATGAACTTACACACTAATTGATGTATTTAACTGATCCTTTGAACCAGAGTGATCGTTAAAATGTAATTCACAGTGAAGAACAATGAAGATGAAAGAAAACAATCTTGGATTAATATTTCATTAATAATTCACACAAGATATCACAATAGGAGAGAAAATAGACTCAAGATATTTGCATATTTAATATAGATATACCTAAGAACCCCCTAATTGACCAAGTTCTTTTATCTAATTCCAAACTGTAAGACCGAGATTTACATTCATACTCTTTGTATCATAAAATTTTTCTTTCTCAAATCTCAGTTTCAACAGCAGACCCTTGTACCACGGCCCAGAATTCCCTTTTATAAAAAAAGGGAACAAAACAAGCTTCAGGCTGGAGGGTACACATGTCCATTTTTCATTGGACCGCTAAATCCCAATTCAGTTACATTTGCATCATGCATTTGGAGGAAAAAAGAATAAGATAAGAATAATCATTAGTTGTTATGGTAGAAGATAAAACTACCTTTCAAAGAGCAACTCGTGCATACCAAAGGAATCTTTAACTATTATAGTACTTTATTCCACCTCAGCACCTTGCACTTGAAGTCGAAAAGAGAATGCATGTTTTCAAATGTAACTTTTGAGGCCAGACCTCTATTATACATGACCAAGTTGGATTTCTCAACCTTAGTACTCATATTTCAAATTCATCAATGAACACCTTTTTCCATAATTGAAAATCATCCTCAGATGGCCAATTAAAAGCCATAACCTGATCAATCTTATCTCGATAGGGTGCATATTTCACCATTAATGACATGGCCTTCTTATCAAAGTTCTCTAAGAAACTGATGACAAATGACAATTTCTCCAATGTATTCTCTAGCATACCAATGTCAGCATTTCTGCATATCTCATGAGTCTGAGAATTCATGATATTAGTCATCTGATCCTTCCAAATCTGCAAAAGTTTTACCTCATCTTGACTATGCAGAATATGTGGCAAAGGAGTTAAGTCCTTTCCATCATATATAGCTTTTAACCCTTTGATCTTTAACACCATAGGGGCAACATACACCTGAAACTTTTGCTCCACAACTCCCTTGACAAATTGGTAAGTTGAAATAACCATAGGATACTTATCCCCATGTTGTTTTTCTCCCACTAACATGAATCTCAATTTCTCAATTTTGGGGCTCCATCTGTCCAGCAATGGGGTGGCCACCTCTCTATCTCTTGGGAACATTCTAAGTGCTTGCAACATTAGAGCATAATTTGCGTGAACACTATTCAGTTTTTGTTGGACCTTCCTGCTTAAATGTTTTAGCATAGAGTCCAAAATCATCGAATTGCTCCTTACTGTAGACTCCCGGATTTGTTACACCATCTCCTTATATTCCTCAACTTGCTGCATTAATTTCTCTCTAGAGGGTCCTCCTCCCGAGCTATTAGCCCTTTCAACAGCAATAGGCACCTATCCCATGTTATATGGAACAATAGCTAAGGACTGTACTTGTGAAGAGGGTTGAGATTGCTCCACTGGTGGGTTAGAGATAGTGCGGCTAGAACTAGCCTGCCCTTGAGACCTCAATGTTTCCATTTGCTGCTTTAATAAGGCCAACTCAGTTTCTAGCTCTGCCACCTTTTGTTGAATCTTATTATATTCAATAATAATGTCATTGTATTGGCCTCTAAGAGTATCTTGGTCCTTAGTAAAATCCTCAACAGTTGCCCTAGTGAATTTGGAAACATTTACTACCATATAAGCAACCTCCAATGCTTGGGTATCAGCAAATCTTCTTACAACTAGGTGACCACTGAAATCAGATGGTTCTGAAACAATTGGCTTCCTCGGTCCTATAGGCAAAGACCAGATTGCCAAAGCATCCCACTCTCCACTAAAGGCTGACCCTTTAAGTGCTAGCATAGCTTCTTCATCAGTTGCAAGAACTGGCCTATTTTCCCTTATTGTATCGAACACCACAACATCAACAATATCCCATTCAGGAAGTAACAATACTCCACTCTTTTGTACCAATGCTCGAACCTGCTCTGGTGTTATTTATTTGAATCTTTCCTTCATCTACACTCTGACCTTAGACTGAATTACCTTCTCTAGAAGCTCAGGGTGCAAACTTCTTTCTTGTGCCACCTTCTCAGCATATAATGAGATATGTGCCCTCCATACAAAATGTTTAAAAGCATTGGTCTGGATAAAAGATTCATCCATCCTTAGGTCATCATTATTTGTTATCCCCTTAATTTCATCTTTTCCCAACCTCAAAGCAACTGCCCCTAAACTTGATGCACTATCAAGTGGGATAGAAGGCATTCCTTGATGCATTTCATCTGGAGTCACAATGTTATCATCATCCTCATCACCATCACAATAAACCACCTTTGTTCTTTTAATTTTATGCCTCTTTGGTGATGATGGGAAAGCCTGGTCAAAAGACCTCGGAGGGGAATCCAGGTCAAAAATATTTGGCAATGACTTCCCTAAAGAAGATGATGAGACATTTTTAACAATTTCTCCAACCCTGCTTCCCCTTTTCCTAGAAAAAACCTTTATTTTCTTTGGGGGTTGATAAGTAGGCCTCTCATCCAACCTTACTTCAGGGTACTCCTCAGTAGTTTTTGATTTTCCCCTTTCTTCCATAACCCGTTCATCCTTTAGAATCCCCACCAAACTTTCAAAATTGTCAATGGCATACATCGCCCTACTCAACTCATCATTGATATTTGGTATGGGATTGAAACCCAGTATCCTTTCTTGCTTCTTTTTCACCATCTTGGTGAAGGCAATGTACATTTATATTCTCTCTTCTTGTATATCTAGATCAAAAATGTTCCCAATAATGTCTTCAGGAAATAAGAAATTGTGGACAAAAGTTCCATTCCGGTGCTTGGCCTTCATTTGAGAAATAAAACCCTCAGTATCATGATCCCTAGGGTGTGCATTCTTTAGCCTATAAGGTCTAAGCAATGTGTATAATTCCTTCCATCCTCCCTTTGCCATAACAAAATCAGCAAATGTTGTATACTCAGGGAAGAAAGATCTTTTCTTTTGTTCCACCGGCAAATGTACTTCTTGAGCATATCCCAATTGTCTCATGATTTCCAAAAATCTAATTCTTAGAGGCACATCCCTCGGCAAAACATTCAGGTTGACATTGGTGCCAAATGCTCTGAAAATTGTTGTGTTATGATAAGGGATAATATCTCCCCAGTTGTGTGTCAAATTTAATTTAAGCCTTCTCTCCATCGGCCTTAAGAGATCATGAATCTCTTTTGGAATTCTTGGGGGATCACGTACTAGAGATTTTTTCAACTTGGATCCAAAGACATTTTGGAATGTTACATAATCAAACTTGTGATCATGCATATCAAGGATCCTAGTCCAATATTGGACAAGCATTTCAATATTACCCTCCTTCTTCTTCAATTACATATCCTGACCAAATACTGCATGGCCCTTATATAAAAACATGTGGATTAATAGGGAAAACCACCTGAAACCAACCCAATTCTTTCCTTCCTTTAGGGCCACTAGACACCCATGCATTTTCTCTGCTAAGTAAGTGGCAAAATCACATACCACATTAAAACCTAGATGTTGGAGGTTTATAGCCATGTACATGATATCAGTGAAAAGATTAGTCTTTAGACTAATTCCTAGAACTTGGTGCAATGCACAAACCATCTTCTTGAAATAGCTAGAGAAATAATCCACAAGAAAAGGTTCTGGCTCATTCTTACCAATCACTACTTGCTTCTTATTCTTCCCTCTTCCAGAGGTAGCCAAATGAGGTATCAAAAGAGATGTTCTGAACAAACCCTTTGTGTTTTTTTATTCTTCTCTAAAAACCTCAAGGTTGATAGGAACCATATCCTAACTCCATTCATGTAGACTGAATATTTATGTGATTTCCTCTTTGGTTATCTTAACCATTTCTATGACAGAGTGAGTTCTGAAAACTCTATTTATAGGGTCATACCTCGCAACAACATCTTTTAATAAATTTACATCCAAGTAGACATTCAGAACCACCAGCTTACCCAGATCCAACCTCTAAGGGTTACACAAAGGAACAGACAAATTCCTGTTCCCAAACCAATTTGAGAACAATTGCCATCTGGTATATGGTAACTCAACACCATGAATTGCACACTGCTTATAAGTTAACCCTTCCAAGAGTACGGGCCCATAGAATAAATCCTTTCCCTCCTACCTCTTGCTAGTAGAGGGTTTTTATAAATCAATAATATCTTGGGAAAAGGACCTAGTAGTGGTTTCAGAACCAGAGCTTCGGGCCTTGGGTGCCATTTGCACCAGATAGAGGATAGCTCGAGCTAAGGTTTTTAAATGCTAAGAAATTATAACTTGCTCTCTATAGCTTTAAACAGGAAATGCTTCACAATTCTAGAAGCCACAACAATTATCAAGACAAGCTCTAAGATACTTTAAAGAAAATCTACTCGAACAATCCTTCAGGGACAAAAAAAGAAGAAATCGATAATTTTTCTTCAAGCAACCATAAAACCTTCTGAAAACACAAGAAAAGGCATATGTGTTACTTACGATTTCACTTGTAGAATGTTAATGACAGTGAGGCTGAAAATTTACAAAGATGGCTTGCTTTGCTCGACACCAGGCAATTCTTCTTCAGTGTGGAGAAAAACACGAAAATAGCAATTCACTGGTCTTTTAGCATTTAATTATGAGAGAAAAGTCAAACTCGACCATTACTATTCACTCGTGTGAAAATAAACGGCTATAGTACAATACCAACTTATTTCAAATGTCAGTCGTTGATCAAAAACAATGTAGGCGAGAAGAACGACTTAGATTGAGTCAAAATGGTTTGAAAAAGCCACGTTCATTCACCAGTCTTTAGGTAAATAGGAAATTCATCTACAAGACACCACCTCAACACAAATGGGTCCCACATTGAGCATCTCTTACACGGCATCGGCGTACATGCGTCAACATGTCACACACCTCGCAACATTATTAAAACTAAAGTTTTAATTGCACGAGGTCTGCGAGGAACGACCACAATGCATCGGTAAATAAAAAACTATCAGCATCAGCATCCATGATCGGTCAACGAACAGAAACTGGTCCCCACAATCATATGCGATAGGTGGCAACATCTCGCATGCTTCACACCACTTTAATAATGTCAGCAGAAAACCTTGCGATGTCTGCGAGGAACGGTCCAGATGCGGATCACCTCATTCGACGGCTACGTAATATGCACATGTGAAAAAATTATTTATAAAATAGGGACTGACTAGGTGGACGGGGAAACGACCCTCTAGGCCGAAACAAATTTTTTAGAGATTAATCTAAAACATTTTACCAACCCGACACTAAGGAAAATAAAATACGATCAGGATGCAAAAAACCAAGAGAACAGGTAAAGAAGGGCCGGTAATACCCTAACCAAAAGGGGTTAAGACCATACTTAAACAACCCACCACCGTTAATAGTAAGTCAACACTCGAATAGAACACCTATGACCCCAACTCATTTGTAAAAACTAAAAACCCAACCAATTAGAGGCAAGGAAAAAGTGAAACAAAACTCACAAGGGGGGGAAATTTTAAAAGCGCCACCAGTGGCTCCGGTTGGGGATGTATGCCCCCTGTGGGCATAGAAAGATTCCAAAATCATTGGTTACGCGAACCAGATATAGAGAGAACCAAAACCAGGGACCCGCCCAAACAAGACAAGCAGACAAAAACAAAAAACAAAAACAAACACACCTATATACACTACTTACAGGACCGCACACCATACATGGAAAAGAGCTCTTTCAAGAGAAATAGTATTTCAAGAACTGTCCATGTACTGGGAGTTCAAGAATTTCACCAGCAAGCGACTGCAAGAAATACAAATCCTCACTATGTGTGTCCATAATTATGGGCCTAACCAAAGGGGATCAAACTTTCCATGCTTGCCCTTATCTTTTGATATTGCATTCCAGAGAAACACCATTACTCCTATATCAAATTTTCTCTCAACTGCCTTTTTGTCATAGAGGTGCTTTACCTGAAACTACAATCTTTCATTTCTCTTATGATCCTCTCTTCTAGTTTCATCCAGTTGATTCAATTATTCCATCCTATGTTGCATCTCATCACATACATCATCATCATATTCCTGGACAAACTCATACATTTTCAACAATTTGTTTTGTGGAATACATGATTCCATCCCATAGACTAAGTTAAAAGGTGAATGACCAATTGCCTTCTTGATAGTTGTCCTATCAGCCCACAGTGCTAGTTTTAATTTTGAATCCCAAGCCTTTTTGTTCTTTTCGATCATACGCTTGATAATCTTCATCAGGCTCTTATTACTAGACTCTGCCTATACATTTCCTTGGGGATGATAAGGAGACGAGTATGAAATAATTATACCATACTGATTATAGAAATTAACAAATTCATCCAATCTGAAACACATTGCATTGTCTAAAACAATTATTTCAGGTACCCCGCATCATCTTAGAATATTATCAGTCAAAAAATCAATAACAACTTTACTTGTAGCCCTTCTGGATGGGATTGCTTTAATCCATTTAGTAAAGTAATCAGTTGCCACCAATATCCACACATGTCCTCCACTATATTTTTTAGATATCTCTCCTATGAAGTCAATACCCCATTGTTGGAAAGGAGCTGAAATAGACACAGGTCTCAATGATAGATTACCAAAAAATTTCAACTTACCGAAAAAACCTTTGACACGTGTTACATATTTTGACATACCTGTGAGAATCCTTGAATACAGTGGCCACTAGTACCCTACTCTTAAAATTTTATGAGCCATTGTCTTAGCCATGTAATGGCCTCCACAAGCTCTTTTATGCATTTCTATCAGTAGATCCTTAGCTTGGTCTCCATCCACACATTTGAGTATAATACCTTCAGAGTTCCTCCACCAGAGCTCACCATCAATAATGACATATCTAATTGCTCATAGTTTAAGGGTTCTTTTTTCAGTAAGGGGCATACCTTTAGGAAATTGCATCGTTTGTAAATATTCAACAATCCTCCTATACCAGCCACAAGTTTGCATATCATAGATAGGTGCAATGTTCTTTTTCTCTATCTGGTTTATGTAATTTTCCTCCATATTTGCTTCAGCCATTAATTTGGCTAAACCCTAACCCCTTATGAGCTTGGTGATTTGTATGTCAATATTAAACTCTTGGATTCTATTTATCCATCTACATCTCCTTCTTGTAGTCTCTTGTTAGGTGAAAATATCCTTAACTGCAAATGTTGGTACATATGCAACAATAAATGCTCCCATTAGGTAGGGATTGAAATTCTTAACTTCCTTTACTTGAGCATATGCCTGATTCTCTACTATATCATACTTCAATTCCACAGCCTGCAATGATTTACTAAAAAATGCAATTGGCCACTCAAAACCATCATTATTTTTTCTACAATAAAACCCCAGCTATAGTATGAAAAGAAGCAAAAGTAAACAACTGAAATTTTTTTGAATAATCAGGTGACTTAAGAACAAGGGCCTTCTTGATAACATCCTTAATAGTTTTAAAATCTTTGGAAGGATCCTCTGTCCATACTATCTTTTCTCCTCTTTTCAGCATCTTAGAAATTGGGCGGACAGTCTCAACAAAATTTGTGACAAACCTCCTTAGAAAATTTATTTGCCCAAAAAAGAATTGAATACCTTTTACATTTTTTGGTTGTGTGATCTTATCAATAGCTGCCACTCTTTCTGGATCAATCTGAACCCCATGCTTTGAAACAATATGCCCTAGCAACCTTCCTTTTTTTACCCCAAATGCACACTTCTTAGGGTTCAAAGATATCCCATATTCCAGAGCTCTAATAAAAATCTTTTCTAAATGAGGACAATGGTCATCCTCATTCTTGCTATGGGCAATATGATCATCTTGGTAAATTTCAAGGAACAGATCAACAAAATCTACAAAGGCTAGATCCATAGCCCTTTGAAAAGTTGCACCAGCATTTATTAGTCCAAATGGAATTCTTACATAAACGTATGTTCCCCAAGGTGTGGTAAAAGCAGTCTTTAATTTTTTAGAATCTCTGACTATTACTTGGTTATAACCAGAAAATCCATCCATCATGGAGAGTAGTTCACAACCCATGACCTTTTGCAGCATAGCTTCCATATTAGGCAGTGGGTAATTATCTTTCAAGGAAGCAACATTCAAGTTTCTAAAATCAACACACAACCTAATGTCCACATTTTTCTTTCTTAGAGGCACCAAATAAGAGACCCAAGATGAGTGCCAAATTGGTTTAATAATCCCCACATCCCTTAATTTAGCAAGCTCTTCCTGCATCTTGGGTTGTAAGGTAGGGAAAATTGGTCTCTATTTCTTCCTAAATGGCTTCATGTCAGGTTTTAATGGGATTTCATGTTGGAAAAGATCCTCCCTATATTCTTTAAGGTCATCATATGACCAAGCGAAAACATGTCTATATATTGTCTAAGTAGGGTAATTAACATGTTTCTAACATGTGGTTTCATTTTCTTTCCGATATAAACCTTCTTAGGAGCACTTTTCATTCCTAAGTTTATTTCTTCTAGATCCTCCTTATGAGAGGAGGCTTGCTTGGTATTTGTCATATTAGGACCATCAAAAGCCCTTTCAAGTGCAACCAAGTCCCAAGGGATGGTATTTGTTTTGAGCTGAATCACCTCATTCCCAAATAAGGTTTCTTTCCCGTCAACCTCAGTTACAAATGAACCAAAATCAATTTCCTGGCTCTCATATTGCTCAACACAATGCAAAAATTTCAAAATGTCTGTGTCATCATCAAATACCTGCCAATTGCAAATATTATCTGGTATTGTAGGCCTAGTTTGTATTTCTATTTGTGAGATGCCACCAAAGGTGACATCATCAAGTTTGACAGCTATGTTGGCTAATAAGTCAGCCCTAGCATTTTGTCCTCTCTCAACCCATCCAATACCAATAGCATCAAAGGCCTCAATGGTATCCCACACTGCATTTCTATATTGCATAAGTCATTTATCTTTAGCTGTGAAACGAGATCTAATATAGGAAACAACCAACTCAGAGTCTCCCAATACTCTTAATTCCTTAATACCATGTTTTGAAGCTATCTTTAGACCAAGCATAAGAGCCTCATACTCAGCAACATTGTTGGTACAAGAAAATTGCATCAAGAAAGAGTATTTGAATGTTCTACCTTGAGGGGAAGTGAAGAATATTCCTACTCCTGAGCCATCTCTAGAACATGCCCCATCAAAATGCATTATACATAAGTCATCTTCTGATGATGTCTTTAGCACTTCTTTATCAATAGGTGATAGCTGGATTGCTTCTTCTATGTTATCTTCCTCAACACGAAAGTTTTCCAAATCTGTTTCCACAAAGTTGATTCTTATAGGTTCTAGTGGTTCCTCCATATTTTCAATCATATGAGGGGCTCTGTTTTCCCTATTTACTTTAACATCTCTCTACTCAATAGAGAATGTAGCAAAAGATAAATCACATTGTATGCTCCCACCCATTAAAGTACTCCAAGGCTGAGATAACAACATGCCATAAGTAGGTGGAATATCCACCACTGTGACACTCATGTGTAACTCCTTCTCAGGGAATGCTACCAATCTATATGGAACATCATTTATGATCCCTATGATAGGCACTTCCCGAGAATCCATTGCATAGAATTTTCCATATGTACTATCTATTTCTAAAACCATTGCATGCATTATCTTTACCGGCATCACATTGTTAGAAGCTCCTGAGTCAATCATACAATTTCTCAAAAAAATTCCATCAATAATAAGACTCAAGAAAAATGGATTGACATGGTTGGGGTTAGCTATAATAGTAGTTCCTATATATATTTGAGGTCTATCTGTGGTAACTTCTTCCACAATTTTTTTCTTTTCCTTATCCTCTTTTGAGTCTATTTGATCTGAGAGAACCTTACCCCTTTGACTTGTAGGAATGCTATTTATGAGTGAAACATTTTTATCCTAATGTTCATCTACTCGAATCATTTCTAAAAATGGAACAGTAACCCTGACCTGAGAAAGTACTTGGAACATATCTATTCCAGCATATTTTGGTAATTCAGGAAAATTTGTGTTTTCAGAAATTACCTTTTCTTTTCCCTTAGGATTTTCGTCATCATGAGGATGTGGATTAGGATCCTTGATATTTTGGGAGATAGCTTCACCCTTCATCTTGGTCTTATCTACTTTATTTTCCCATATCTTGGGCTCCTTAATTTCCTTAGGCTTTGAATCCACATTCTTAGCCTCCAAGATGATATCTGTTCCAACTGCATCTTTCTCCTTTACAAACAGACTACAAGGCTTACCTGAATCACTTGGAATAGTTTGGTTTCTCAATTGTATGTTGTTCCTTGCCCTAGCAACCAGAGAAACTGTATATTTTTCAATTTCCTCATCAGAGGGTCTTCTCAAAACAATATTATCTATTTCCAATTCATTCACAAAGCAATCATCATTATCTCCTTCATTTGAAAACACTTGCTGGTGATGAACATCATTATGTTGTCTTTGAGTATCAACATCTCTGCCACATGGCTCATCATCTGAGGACTAATCCTCATAGGCCAAATCAGTTGGTCCTAATAATACATTACTCATTGTATCTTGATCTTTCGGAGATTGAGCATCTCTTGAGTCCTCTTGAGATTCCACCATTGATTTTGCTACTGCACATTGTTGCGAAGAATGTGGCATCCCACACACTTCACACCATGTTAAATTTTTTGTTACATTTAGGGAATTTTTTTGTAAGGGATCAGGTGGAACTTGACTATTTCTCTGGTTTCCTTGTATGGGCTTCCCATTGTTCCAGTTAGTGTTGTAAGGATAATCCTGCAACCTGGGAGGCCTTTCATTTCTTTGAAACTAAGGCTTGTCATTTTTTGTTTGCTTTTGTAGCAGGGTAAGGACCTGATCTATCTTTCATCAGCAGCTGTGGGCTTATTAGCCTTCTCAGTTTGGTTCCTTGTGCCTTTAGGAGGTTTGGGATCTTCCCTTCTCCCCACTTTTCCTGAAGCTCTTCTATTATTTTCAATATTTACCGCCATCTTATATGGCTGTCTCAAATTCTGAGGGTCTTTATCTCTCAGTAGATAGTACATTTTAGCATCATAGGCATTACAATATACAACTAGGCATGCACTTTCATTAGGCCTTAAGTATGCAGGAACTCTTGTCATGGCTTTCTGGAAACGAGCATTGAACTCAGTAACCAGCTCATTATATCCCTTGGTAATATTATTGAAATCATTCAATTTAAATCTTGGGTCAGTTTGATCCCCGTACTGTTCCCTGAAGAATCTACAAAAGGCATCTCTAGAATCAATACTAGCATCTGTTAACCCTCTATACCAATCTCTAGCATCTTCAACCAATGACTGTGTGAAATATTTCATTGCTACATCATCATCCCATAACTCAAAAATTCAACAAAACCTTGGAAAGCTTTTAGATGGTCTTCCCCACTAAAAGCATTATTACCAGTGAATTTTGGGAGATGTTTGCATGCATTATCTGGGACTGGATTCAGATATCCCCAAATGTGGTCAAAGCACAATTGTCTATATCTATCAACATGGGGTGCTCTCCCACCATGCTCATTTCTGGGGGTGCCTTGCTGCTCAACATCCTTCTTGTCACCCCCCTCTTTATCTTTCCCACTATACCATACTTTTTGATTTTTCCAATACTTCCTTCTTCATCCTCTGAGTAGGAACTAACATTTTTGTGACCACCTCCACCTCCGCCACCTTGATTACCACCACCACCCCCTTTAGGGATTTTCTTTTCATAATTCTTACTTAGTGACTCATTTTCTCTAGGCCCTGAACCAGAGGCTTTGGGGGTAGGTGTAGACATCTTTAAGAAAGCTATCTTTCTTACCATTTCAGCATTAGCAGCTTCTATATCTGCCTTTCTTAGATCAGCCTGCAACTGATCATTTATTAATTGCAATCTTAGGAGTTCAGGGTTTTGGGGGAAATCTAATGGCCTGGGGTCAGTTTTGACCCCTTTGTCAATAACATTATTTGTTTCAACATTAGTATCAGCATGGCTCTTATAATTGAAAGAACCATGGGAAATTTTCTTGGACTAATTCATGTGGGCTTTCCCATGATCCACAAAGGTTTCCTTCTTAGACCTAGCAAATGGGCCAAAATTTTGAGTAGCCGGGATAGAAGAGGTATATGTAGTAGTGGCAGCAGTTCCCATGGAAATTGTTGCTTTAGGCATTTCACAAGCCCTTTCAACAGCTGCCTTAGCTACCGTTTCCTCAAAGGATTTTCTCTTAGCCACTTCTTCTCGCATATTTTCAACCTTCTTTTTTTGAGCATTTCTTTTGAGCTACTTGGCTCGAAATCTATCCATATTCTCTTTTCTTATCTTGTCCCTATTGTCCTTCACCTCTTGAAAACTCTTTTTTTCTTCAATTAAGGTTTGCATATCCCTATCTAATTTGTTTCATATTTGAGGATATCTCCTACCTCACTTGGAGTAGGAGTATAATAAGTATGTTCTACCTTATCCTCATCTTGAGGAAAATGTAATTCCTCATCCAAAGAGGCCCCTCGTGGTTTGAAATTTTCTCTATGAAAATAGGCATAGCACCAGGTGTTGTGACTTCTGGGAACTATTTATTCTGCTCCCAAAAACCCCATCATTCTCCCTCTTTAGACATATCATTTTCAACTTGAAGAGTCATTTCAATAGGAAAACTACCATGATCCATATTAGATATAATGACTTCTAAGGTATCTCCACTAATAAAAGCACTATGTACCTTGACATGTAAAGTAGGAGAAGAAACAATAGGAGACGAAACAGACTTGGTGTATCATTTACTTTCACCCATCATTTGTCTTGTTCAGGTTCGAGCTCTATCATTGGCTCTAGATTCTTTTTTGAGTAGCTTCTAGTCTTCTTCATGACTGTCGGTGCACGAGCACCTTCATTTGTATGTTGCTTTTGGTACTTTATATGAGGATTATTGTTTGAGATATCAAAGTTGCCACCCCAAATGTTGGGAATTATGAAGTGATTGCAGTTCACTTTTGCACTCGTGACTTTGGATAAGATCCTAAACATTACCTGACACACTGACAAAGAACATACGAAAACTAGACGCATGTGCTAGACATGACAAATATACACACAATTTAAAACAATTCTTTTCAAGTAACAACAAATATCATGAAAAATGAATCTAAATATACTAGATCTGTACTAGACACATTGAATTTGATAGTTCCCTAGTAGAGTTGCCATTCTGTTGGTGTTCAAATATACAACCCAAGAGGAATTCCTTAGAGTTTACATGAACTTGCCACATTCAATAATAAAAGTCTGGGAAGCGATTGGCCAACTCGACGAGAAAAATAAATAATACTAATTCTCCTACACTTCGAGCTCTATAAGACCTAGGTGGTATTCCCTATAATATTATTTTCAAATAAAAATTAGAACAACCTCAACTACATATTCATGAACAACAGATAGATTACCCATCCACGCTAAAAGATAAAAACCTTCAAGAAATTGGCTATTCCTCGAGAAGGCTCGAGTCCTATTTAGTAGAGAATCACAAGCATAACTAAACTAGGTTGATAGGAAATATTTGGATAAAATGTTCTACCATCAAGATATAAGACATGAGAAACATAACCATGATTAGGAAACTAGTGCCATATCCTAAAGCATGGAGTCAAATGAGAAAACTGAACTACAGGGTAAATTTCATCTTAGACAATTATTATCTATATGAATTGCATTACAATGCACAGATTTATACCGAAATCTATCACTACTTTGTTTATCCAATTCATAGCTTGCATGAACTTACACATTAACTGAGGTATTTAACCGATCCTTTGAACCAGAGCCATCATTAAAATTTAATTCACAGTAAAGAACAATGAAGATCAATGAAAATAATATTGGATTAATATTTCATTAATAATTCACACAAGATATCACAATCGGAGAGAAAACAAACTCAAGAGATTTTCATATATAATACAGATATACCTAAGAACCCCAAAATTGACCAAGTTCTTTTATCTAACTCCAAACTATAAGACCGAGATTTACATTCATACTCTCTGTATCATAAAAATCTTCTTTCTAAAATCTCAGTTTCAACAACAAACCCTTGTACCATGGCCCAAAATTCCCTTTTATAAAACAAGGGAGCAAAACAAGCTTCGGGCTGGAGGGTACACATGTCCATTTTTCATTGGACCGCTAAATCCCAATTCAATTACATTTGCATCATGCGTTTGGAGGGAAAAAATAATAAGACAAGAATAATCATTAGTTTCTATGGAAGAAGAGAAAACTTCCTTTCAAAGAGCAACTCATGCATACCAAAGGTATCTTTAACTGTTATAGTACTTTATTCCACCTCAACACCTTGCACTTGAAGTCGAAAAGAGAATGCATGTTTTCAAATGTAACTTCTGAGGCCAGACGTGTATTATACATGACCAAGTTGGATTTCTCAACCTTAGTACTCATATTTCAAATTCATCAGTGAACACCTTTTTCCATAATTCAAAACCATCCTCGGATGGCCAATTAAAATCCATAACCTGATCAATCTTATCTTGATAGGGTGCATATTTCACCATTACTGACGTGGCCTTCTTATCAAAGTTCTCTAAGAAACTGATGACAATGACACTTTGTCCAATGTATTCTCCAGCATAACAATGTTAGCATTTTTGCATATCTCATGAGTCTGAGCAATCATGATATTAGTCATCTGATCCTTCCAAATATGCAAAGGTTTTACCTCATCTTGACTATGCAGAATATGTGGCAAAGGAGTTAAGTCCTTTCCATCATATAAAGCTTTTAACCCTTTGATCTTTAACTCCATAGGGGCAACATAGCCCGGAAACATTTGCTCCACAACTCCCTTGACAAATTGGTAAGTTGAAATAACCATTGGATACTTATCCCCATTTTGTTTTGCTCCCACTACCATGAATCTCAATTTCTCAATTCTAGGGCTCCATCTGTCCAACAATGGGGTGGCCACCTCTCTATCTCTTGGGAACATTCTAAGTGCTTGCAACATTAGAGCATAATTTGCATGAACACTATTCAGTTTTCCTTGGACCTTCCTGCTTAAATGTTTTAGCACAAAATCCACAATCACCAAATTGCTCCTTCCTACAGACTCCCAAATTTGTTGCAAAATCTCCTTATATTCCTCAACTTGCTGCATTAATTTCTCTCTAGAGGGTCCTCCTCCCAAGATATTAGCCCTTTCAACTGTAATAGGCACTTGTCCCATATTATATGGAACAATTGCTAAGGATTTTCCTTGTGAAGAGCATTGAGATTGCTCCACTGGTGGGTCAGAGATACTGCAGCTAGAACTAGCCTACCCTTGAGACCTCAATGTTTCCATTTGCTACTTTAATAAGGCCAACTCAGCTTCTAGCTCTGCCACCTCTTGTTGACTCTTATTATATTCAATAATAATGTCATTGTATTGGCCCCTAAGAGTATCTCGGTCCTTATTCAAATCCTCAATAGTTGCCCTGGTAAATTTGGCAACATTTACTACCATATCAATAGCCTCCAATGCTGGGGTATCAAGAACTCTTCTTACAACTAGGTGACCACTAAAATTAGATGGTTCTATGACAATTGACTTCCTCGATCCTGTAGACAAAGACCAGATTGCCAAAGCATTCCACTCTTCACTAAAGTTTGACCCTTTAAGTGTTAGCATAGCTTCTTTATCAGTTGCAAGAAGTGGCCTATTGGCCCTTCTTATTGTATCAAACACCACAACATCAACAATATCCCATTCAAGAAGTAACAATACTCCACTCTTTTGTACCAATGCTCAACCCTACTCTGGTGTTATTTATTTGAATCTTTCCTTCATCTGCGCTCTGACCTTAGACTGAATTACCTTCTCTAGAAGCTCAGGGTGCAAACTTCTTTCTTGTACCACCTTTTCAGTATATAATCAGATATGTGCCCTCCATACAAAATGTTTAAAAGCATTGGTCTAGATAAAAGAGTCATCCATCATGAACTCTCTATAGGCTTCCATCCTTAGGTCATGATTATTTGTTATCCCCCTGATTTCATGTTTTCCCAACCTAAAAGCAACTACCCAAGAACTTGATGTAGTTTTGAGTGGGACAGAGGGCATTCCCTAATGCATTTCATCTAGAGGCACAATAATATCATCATCCTCATCACCATCACAATCAACCAGCTTTGTTCTTTCAATTTTCTACCTCTTTGGTGATGATGGGAAAGCTTGGTCAGAAGACCTCGGAGGGGAATCCAAGTCAACAATATTTGGAAATGACTGCCCTGAAGAAGATGGTGCAAAATTTTTAGCAATTTCTCCAACCCTGCTTCCCCTTTTCCTAGAAAAAACCTTTATGTTCTTTGGGGGATGATAAGTAGGCCTCTCCTCCAACCTTGCTTCAGGGTACTCCTCAATAGTTTGTGATTTTCCCCTTTCTTCCATAACCCGTTCATTCTTCAGTATCCCCACCAAACTTTCAAAATTTTCAATGGCATACATCGCCCTACTCATCTCATCATTGCTATTTGGTATGGGATTGAAACCCAGTATCCTTTCTTACTTCTTTTTCACCATCTTGGTGAAGGAAATGTAAATTGTCTTTTTCTCTTATTGTATATCTAGATCAAAAATGTTCGTGATAATGTCTTCAAGAAAGTAGAAATTGTGGACAAAAGTTCCAGTCCGGTGCTTGGCCTTCATTTGAGAAATAAAACCCTCAGGATTATGATTCCTAGGGCATACATTCTTTAGCCTATAAGATCTAAGCAATGTGTATAATTCCTTCCATCCTCCCTTTGCCATAACAAAATTAGAAAATGCTATATACTCAAGGAAGAAAGATCCTTTCTTTTGTTCCACTGAAAATGTACTTCTTGAGCACATCCCAACTGTCTCATGATTTCCAAAAATCTAATTCTCAGAGGCACATCCCTCAGTAGAACATTTGGGTTTACATATGTGCCAAATACTTTGAAACTTTTTGTGTTATAATAAGGGATAATATATCCCTAGTTCTGTGTCAAATTCAATTCAGGCCTTCTCTCCATCGGCCTTAAGAAATCATGAATCTCTTTTGGAATTCTAGGGGGATCACGTACTAGAGCATTTTTCAACTTGGATCCAAAGACATTTTGGAATGTTACATAATCAAACTTGTGATCATGCATATCAAGGATCCTAGTTCAATATTGGACAGGCATTTCAATATTACCCTCCTTCTTGAATTCCATATCTTGACCAAATACTGCTTGGCCCCTATATAAAAACATGTGGATTAATAGGGAAAACCACCTGAAACCAATCCAATTCTTTCCTTCCTTTAGGGCCACCAGACACCCATGCATTTTCTCTGCTAAGTAAGTGGAAAAATCATATACCACATTAAAACTTGGATGCTGGAGGTTTACAGCCATGTACATGATATCAATGGGCAGAGTAGTCTTTAGACTAATTCCTAGAACTTGGCATAATGTACAAGCCATCTTCTTGAAATAGCTAGAGAAATAATCCATAGGAAAAGGTTTTGGCTCATTCTTACCAATCACTACCTACCTCTTATTCTTCCCTCTTCCCGAGGTAGCCAAATGAGGTATCAAAAGAGATGTTCTGAACAAACCCTTGGTATTTTTGTATTCTTCTCTAAAAACCTCAAGGTTGATAGGAACCATATCCTGACTCCGTTCATGTAGACCAAATATTTCTGTGATTTCCTCCCTTGTTATCTTAACCATTTCTATGCCAGAGTGAGTTCTGACAACTCTGGTTATAGGGTCATACCTCGCAGCAACATATTTTAATAAATCTACATCCAAGTAGACATTCAAAACCACTAGCTTACCCAGATCCAACCTCCAAAGGTTACACAAAGGAACAGAAAAATTCTTGTTCCCAAACCAATTTGAGAACAATTTCCATCCAGTGTATGGTAACTCAGCACCCCAAATTGCACACTGCTTATCAGTTAACCCTTCCAAGAGTACGGGCCCATAGAATAAATCCTATGCCTCCTACCTCTTGCTAGTAGAAGGTTTTAATAAATCAATAATATCCTAGGAAAAGGACCAAGTAGTGGTTTCAGAACCAGAGCTTCAGGCCTTGGGTGCCATTTAGACTAGATAGGGGATAGCTTGAGCTAGGGTTTTTAAATGCTAAGCAATTATAAATTGCTCATAGCTTTAAATAGAAAATGCTTCATAATTCTAGAAGGCACAACAATTATCAATACAAGCTCTAAGATACTTTAAAGCAAATCTACTTGAACAATCCTTCAGGGACAAAACAAGAGGCAATTTATAATTGTTCTTAAAGCAACCATAAAACCTTCTGAAAACAAAACAAAAGGCATATGTGTTACTTATGGTTTCACTTGAAGAACGTTAATGACAATGAGGCTGAAAATTTACAAAGATGGCTTGCTTTGCTCAACACCACGCAATTCTTCTTCAACGTGGAGAAAAACATAGAAACAACAATTCCCTGGTCTTTTAGCATTTAATTATGAGAGAAAATTCAAACTCGACCATTACTATTCACTCGCATGAGATAAAATGGCTATAGTACAATACCAGCTTATTTCAAATGCCCGCCGTTGATCAAAAACAATGTAGGTGAGAAGAATGGCTCAAATTGAGTCAAAATGGTTTGAAAATGCCACGTCCATTCACCAGTCTTTAGGCGAATAGGAAATTCATCTACAAGACACCACCTCAGCACAAATGTGTCCCACCTCGAGCATCTCTTACATGGTATCGACATCCACGCATCAACATCTCGCACACCTCACAACATTATTAAAACTAAATTTTTAATTGCGTGAGGTCTGTGAGGAATGACCACGATGTGTCGGTAAAGAAACAACTATTAGCATCAACATCCATCATTGGTCAGTGAACAAAAACAGTTCCACACAATCATATGTGATAGGTGGCAGCATCTCGCATGCCTCACACCACTTTAATAATGTCAGCAGGAAACCTCGCGAGGTCTGCAAGGAACAGTCCAGATGCGAATCACCTCATCCGACGGCTATGCAATCTGCAGATGTGAAAAATTTATTTATAAAAGGTGGACATACTAGGTGGATGGGGAAACAACCCTCTAGGCCGAAACAAATTTTTTAGAGATTAATCTAAAACATTTTACCAACCCGACACTAAGGAAAATAACATACGGTCAGGACAAAAAAATTGAGAGAACAGGTAAAGAGGGGCCGGTAATACCACGACCAAAAGGGGTTAAGACCACACTTAAATGACCAGCCACTGTTAATAGTAAGTCAACTCTTGAATAGAACACCTATGACCCAAACTGATTTGTAAAAACCCAAAATCCAACCAATTAGAGCCAAGGACAAAGTGAAACAAAACTCACAAGGGGGGGAAATTTTAAAAGCTCCACCATCTAGGATGTTGTCTGAAAGTTTTAGTAGAAAGCTAGAAATTCCTATAGACATTTAGTTTTTGTAGCAGGTGATTCTGGTTGATGTGATTGCAAGATTGGTGAATTTGGTTTTTGTGTATGCTTCTGAGATGTTCAGTAATGTTTATAGATCATGCTCTATTAGTTCAGTATGGTCACATTGATTAGAGTACTCATGATTGAATATTTGTCTGTGTGTGTTCAAGTTTTTCATGTTCTTGGCCGATATGATGGTGATAGCATGTTGCGGATCTTTGGTTTAATGATTTATTTTTTGGCATGCTCGAAGGTGTTCATTTGGGTCCTCACTATCTTTTGACCGACTCATGTTGGCGTGTATTAATATTTATCTATATATTAAGGCCAATAGTTGTAATTTACTCTTTATTTGTGGCCAACAGAATAGTTGATGTAAATCCGTGTAGCAGATATATAAGAGCGAATGTTTTCCTCATTTTGGAGGATGCTCGGGGTGTGTGTGTAGTGTAAATGTGTTAATTAAAATCAAATCATTCAGGAGTAGAGCAGAGTGTGGAAGAGATTAAGGAGAGTGTGCAAGATTTTGTCCAGAGAGTGGAGAAAGTTCTTGTGCCTAATCGGAACTGTCCTTAGGATTTTGTAGAAACTAATTTCATAGTTCAATCTTATCAATTGGATTTAATCTGACAATAGTATGTAAGGCAGTGAGCCTTCCTCTGAGAAGTGAGCTCTAGGCAGTGCACCTGAATGCATGTGCATTCCCCATTTACTTTTCATTATACTTTTAATAGGGTATAATCTTGTGGACTAACATCCACCATGGTTTTTCCCCTAATAGGGTTTCCACATATAAAATCTTGGTGTTCATATGTCTGTGATTTTTTATTGATTTATGCTTGCAATGTTAATTATCGAATCTGAGATTAAAGGCTGATTAATGTTGAATAAGTTTGATTTTGGTAACTGATTCACCCCCCCTTCTCAATTGTATATTATTATTTTTCCAACACTATTCGGTATAATTTTGGTATTAAATCCCCTTGAGGTGTAACAAAGAGGATACCAACTCCTAGACCATGATTTTTATAGGATCCATCAAAGTAAAACTTCCATGTTGTAAATGTCTCTATTATAAAGATAGATTCATCAAGAAAATATTAAACTAGAGGATGGTCCATTGTTACTGGTACATTTGCAAGTTGACTGGCTATTACTTTTCCTTTCATTCCCTTACGATCAACATATTCTATGTAATATTCACTCAAGATCATGACCCATTTTTCTAGTTGAGGTGTCAAAGTTGCTCTACTGAGTAGATATTTCAAAGGATCAATATTAGCTACAATTTTTCTAAATGATTCTACATAAAATTTCTAAGATTTTTTGTGGCGAAAACTATAGCAAGGCATGCTCATTCAATGGGACTTTAATTAAGTTCAAATCCTATGAGAATGTGACTGATATAAGGGTCATCCCACAATATTGGTTTACAATTTTTGGCCAAACTAGACATTGAACTGATTTTTTCTAACTAAATCTTCAATTTTGGGAACCTATAGTGGCTAAACCATGAGGAATTTGAAGATGATGCAAACTAGTGATTTGTGAAATTTTGTCTGTAGATTCTAAATATATATTTTTCAAAAAAATTTGAACCAAATTGCACTTCTTTTTCCATCTCCTTCAAAAACTATTTTTTTTAGTAAACACCATTTTTAAGGAGTGATGCTCACCATATACAACATAATTTTTTTTTCCATGAAGGATAAAATTATATTTTTTTTTTAATTTAGATTTGTAACTATGATATCTAGCACTTTCAATTGGTTTCATAGTGTTTTATTGAATATGTTTTCCTAATCAAGTTTCAAAGTCAAACCAATTACAATTCAGACATAGGCAAACTATATACAACATAACTTTTTTTGTATGTAAAGAAATTCAGGTTTTTTTTTTGGATCAAGGATTTCAATATCTAGTGTACTAATATTTTTCAAAAAAATAAATTGATAATCTGTTATTTTTCTACATGCAAAATAAAGAGCTTGATTTTTGGTGAAAATCCTACATTCACAAGAAAATAAAATAATAATAATAACGAAATTAAAGTTTTATAAAATTATATTGTTTGGGAAGCTTATAATAAGGACTACATACTTAGAAAAAATAAAATTAGATGAATTCATTTGATCCCCAAAGGGTAAATCAAAATTGATTTTTTATCAACATTTTGATAGGTGTAAAGGAGACTTCACGTTATAGGTATGGTTTAATACTAGCGAGGTTCTATCCAAGGGGGTTTGATCTAAGGTGGTTTGATCAAACCCTCTTCAATTGAAATCCTTAAAATGGAACATTTTAAGGCTTAAATCATTATATTTTCTAAAAATATATGATTTAAGCAAAAATCAGAATCTCCTAGAAATTTTAAACCAACATTTTGGGATCACCTATAATAAATAGCTTGTTCTCTACCATCATTATCATTCTATGCTAAAAATTCCCCAATGCTGATATAGTTTTTGATAGATACAATATTAAGTGTCTACTATCAATGATAGGCATAAGTATTGGTGGAGTCAATAGATAATCCTTTATTTTCATAAATGCTTCCTGAAATATTTTTTTCCATATGAATGGGACTCCCTTATGTAGCAAATGTTGAAATGGATGAAACTTGTCTTCTAATTGAGCAATGAATCTTTGAATGGACTGTAATCTTCATTGTAGATTTTGTTACTAACTTATCTTTGTTGGTGGAGGCATGTTCATGATAACTTTCAATTTTGCAGGATCAACTTCAATACATCTTCAATAGATAATATATCCTAGGAGTTTACTTGATTGGAACCTGAAAACACACTTCTTTGAGTTTAACTTGACTTTATATTCTTCCAACCTTTTGAAAATATTATCCAATACTTCTATATATTTGTCTCTTGATAAGGTTTTTTTCTAGTATTTCATCAACATATTCTTCCATGAATGTATAGATGTAGTCATGAAAAATTCTATTCATAGCCCTCTAATATGTAGCTCCAATGATCTTAAGACCAAAGGGCATAAAATTCCAACAAAAGGTGCCTCAAGCACATGTGAAATTTGTTTTATGTTGATCCTCGAGGGTAAATTTGATCTAATTGTATCCCAAATATATTTCCATAAGTGATAACATGTCATATCCCTCTGTGAGGTCTACTATGATATCAATATTAGGTAACAAGAAATCATCTCTAGGAAAATCTTTGTTTAGATCTTTGAAATCTGTACATACTTGGATTCCACCAATTTGTTTGGTAATGGGAAAAATATTGGTTGTCCACTCAACATAGTCTATAGGATGAATGAACCCAACATCCAAAATTTTCTTCAATTTTTCTTTGACTAGGAGTGGAATATGCGGGGGCATTTTTCTCAACCTTTGTTTGACTAGTTTAGCATTTGGAACTAATGGTATGTTGGAAATTGGATTGCATCAAATATTTTTCATTAATGTCAATAGGTTGTAACTGATGTCAACATAGTATGGAATGTATGAGATTTTTACCAGAAGCTATTCCATATTAAAGATGTTCTTTATCTGTGATCGAGTGTATTGATTTTTGGGTCTGATTTTTACTGCAAGACAAGCTATGACTTCGATATCTTAACTATGTCATTATGATTCACTTAGACAACTATATTCAAAATCTTGAGAAGTTTTGTGTTAGGAGCCATAAGTTATCAATGACAAAGCCTTTTAGGTCTTTGCCGACCTAACACATGTTATCTTTTAAGAAGATTGAATTTACCTTGGGGATGTTTTATATGGAGCTTAGCCAAATTGGTATAATGCACTACATGGATAAAATGTTTAAATCATATATGGTTCCAAAAGAGAGAGTTTTGGTTATTTTTATTTCATCTAATTATGCTAACTTAATTAATGAATAATATATACTTGTATACATTTAATATTTTTTAAGGAATGAGATGAGGATTCATAGTGAAATGTGAAGTATGAAGGTGTGTTTGTGGAGTATGAGTGTGAGAAGGTTTAAGGGGAATGTGAATATCTAAGCCTAAATGCTTTATCAATTGTGGATCAATGCAGTTTTGTTGAGTGACTACTGTGTGAGGTAGTACTTCATATTATGAGGTTCATTGGAATTGAACATTGCACATTGAAGGTGTATCCTATTAGTTCAATCCTTTGGCAGTGAGCCACTATCATTGTATCTTGGCGGTTAGCCATCTTTTGTATCTCCTAGTTGTAGCCTTGTTGGATAGTGAATCCTTATTTTAGGTAGTGAGCCTTTTTGAAATCATTTTTGATATTCTCTATAGTGTGAGTTAATCCTCACCATGGTTTTTCCCTTACCGGGTATTCCATGTAATTCTAGTGTTATTTTTTTTATGTGTTGGATTTGAGTTTCTACATTGGCATTTAAAGATTAATCATTTAAGTAGTTTCATGTATTAGTTTCAGTAACTGAATTTAAAGGTTTAATTATATGAGAATTGATTCACCCTCTAAGTTATCTTATTGAAGAATTGGTATTAGAGCCTGGTCCTTTAGAATGATTTTAACAACTCAAAGGAGATCTTGGTAGGTAGAACAAAATGGTGAAGGAATCTGATTTGGATGAAGAATTAAGAAGAGAGGACACAAAGTTTGAAAGTGAGGATCTGAAGGAAAATGTTAAGTAAGTAGATGAATGCATTCAGAAACTAAGGAATCAAATCCAGAAGTTCAAGTTAAAACATAAAGAAGTTAACTAGGAACTAAAGGAAGCAAAGGACAAAATTGAAGATCTAAGAATGAAACTTGAAGAAAGCAAAAGGATGGAAGAGAATCTGAAATTAGAAATTGAACAAGGCAAGATAGAGGAAGGATGCTTGAAAGAAATTATCAATTAGAAGACAAAAAAATGTGATAATCTTGAACATGAAGCAGTAACCTTACAAGCTGATCTAGAAAAAGTGAAATCTCATGATGAAATGTTCAAAACAAGTTATACAATGCTTGATGAGTTGATTTCATTTTAGAAACTTGCAAAGGATAAAGGGGGTCTAGGACTTGAAGAAGGACAAATCTCAAAGACTAAAAAAACTTTTAATAAAATGGACAATCAAAGGAAATTCCAAGGCAAGAATCGAAGGAACAATATCGGAAGGATTCCCATTCGACAACCTAATGCTCAAAGGTACCCATCTTTTAATGGCTTTTGTTTCTCATGCAATAAATCTAGACATATAGAAATAAAATATAGAAATAGGTTGAACTAGAATAGAATGAGTTAGACAGTTGGATTATTTTTTTGTATAATGTTATGTGTGCAACAAGTTTGGACATGGAGCAATAGAATGTAGAAGCCAGGTGATGATGAGAAAATTTAATACTGGTAGAAGGATTCAATATTTTCAAGGCTACTATTACACATGCAATATCTTTGGACACAAAGCTAATCAATGCAAGTCAAGGATGAATAAAAACTCTTTTGATCAAGGATATGTTGTGTGCTACACTTGCAACAAACTAGGACATATCTCAAAATTTTGCAGGAGCAAAGTTGGGAAGAAACCTAATCCAGAATATAAAAACATGCCTATGAATAAGGTAGATCCAAAATAAGATAGGAGAGAGATGTCAAAAATTTGGAGGAAAAAGGAAGAATTTAAGAATAATAATGAATCAAATAATCTTGTATCTACATCTGGTGTAGATACCTCTTCCAAGAATTGAACCTAGTAGTGGTTTTAGGGGGAGCAATCACAGGGTGATCCCACAATACTGGTTTGCAATTTTTGGGCAAAATGGACACTAAACTGATTTTTTTTAACTAAATCTTCACTTTCAAGCTCCTATAGCGGCGAAATTGTGAGGAATTTGAAGCTGATGTAAACTAGTTTTTAATCAGTAAACACCATTTTTAAGGAGTGATGCTCACCGTATACAACATAAAATTTTTTTTGTATGAAGGATAAAATTCTATTTTTTTTGAATTTATATTTTTAACTACGATATCTAACTAGTTCATTTGGTTTCATAGTGCTTTATTAAATATTTTTTCCTTAATCAAGTTTCGAAGTCAAACCAATTACAATTCAGACATAGGCGGATTGTATACAACATAAATTTGTTTGTATGTATCAAAATTCAAAAAAAAATTTATGGATCAAGGACATCAATACCTAGCCTGAACATATGTTTCAAAATTTTATTTTGATAATCTACTATTTTTCCACATGTGCAAAACATAGAGATTGATTTTTGATGAAAAACCTACATTCACAAGAAATAAAAAATAAATATAATAATCAAATTAAATTTAATAAAAATTATACCTTTTTGGAAGCTTATAATAAGGACTGCATATTTGATCCCCCAAAAGGCAAATCAAAAGTGGTTTTTTATCAACATTTTGATAGGTGTAAAGGAGACCCCATTATAGGTATGGTTTAAAACTAGCGGGGTTCTATCCAAGGGGCCTTGATCTAAGGTGGTTTGATCAAACCCTCTTCAATTGGAATCCTTTAAATTGAACTTTTCAAGGCTTAAATCATTATATTTGCTAAAAATATGTGATTTTAGCAAAAATCAAGATCTCCCAGAAAGTGTAAACCACTATTGTGGCAGCACCCCAGTGCAGAAAAATCTAATAAACAACCGATATATGAGGTATCATATGATGACACAAGGATACGTAATGTGAATCTCTATTTTGATAGCATTTAAGAAAATTTTGGTAGAAAAGAATCAAATCAAGAAACTTATGGAGCCCTTCTTGGTTAATAGTGTACCTCATAAAATAGTTGTTAATTTAAAGGCCAAAAAGAAATAAATGCAAAATTAGGACAAAATTAGATGAACCGAGAAAAGCACCATGAGATGGAGGAAAAGGAAGATTGTGGAAATGAGTTTGTTATACTAGAAGCTTCGTCATCCAAAAATCAATCTAATAGCTTCGGCTGAGGGGAAGATATTGATAGAGTAAAGTACTAATGATGATGTCATTACCTTTTTGTGATGAAACCCAAAACGTGACAAGTTATATAAGGAAGTTGAGTGGTCATTCTTTTACACATTTTCAATTGAACAAGGTAAGGAGAAAAGTGTAGTTGAAAAATAAGGAGCTAAGGTTATTGGCAAGCAAAAGTACAAAGAGAAAAGCTAAGAAAATGGAGTTAAAGGCGATGGTGGTATTTCATCCGCACAAAAATGAATTGCAGAAATTAAGTAAGTTATAGATTGATGAATTTAACCATGAAAAGATTCAAAATATTGAAGGTTCACTTTTGGTTGAGAAAATTCAAAGGGTCAAGAGTCTAGGGCACAAGGGTTTAGACATTTGGAGTGAATTTCCATACTTTTTGGATGAATAAACTGTTTGGTTTTTCCTAAGAAAATTTCAAGGTGATCAAATGATCTTCGAAAAACCCTACAGGATTACAAAGGAATAAATTGAAGCAATTAAAATATTATGCAATGATGGACCCATTCGAGTAAAGAAACCAGTGAAAAAAAGAGAGGTTGAAGCCCTAACTGGAGTAAAAGGAGACCAAAGGGCACTTCTAATTCATACTATAATCGACCCTATGATATGGTATGTGGCATATGGTATTTCATATTAGATTTATTTCAGAAATATAGAAGGTTTTACTTTGATGATGGTTGCTTACGTTGCACATCAAATGGTTGAAAAGAATGAGGATTTCAACTTGTGTAATTTATTGAGGAATCAATGAATGGAGAACATTGCTATGAAAAAAAATGAAAATTACCCTTTTCATTCTAGATCTCTAGTTATATGTCTGATGATGTATTTTCATAAGTCGTTACCATTGAAAGAGAATGTTGTGTGGAAGTCAATTGTATTGGTAGGAAATTAGGTATATCAGTATTTAGAAAGCTTAACCAAGAAGGAAGAGATTTGTAAAGAATACTTTGTAGACAAAATAAATGCATGGAGTTCTGGTATGGTTTCCAGTCCAGTTGGGATGTATGAGGCAGGATCCTCCTTTGGGACGAGGAAAGTAAGAAGAATCATTTTAAATCCCACTCCAAAAATAAAAACGCTAAAGATAGACGAGAAGAAAGAAGAAAAGGAAGAAAAAATTACAAAATCATTTGATTTGGCATCAACGAATGATGATGAAGAAGACTTTACTAAAGAAAATATGTTGAAGATTCTTGAGCAATCTGATGGACTAAAGAAGATTGGTGATATTTGGTTGTCATGACCAACATATGAATAGGATGAGATTACATACACCTTGATTTTTTATATAATTCATAATGATATTTATCTAAGTGGATTGAAAAATGTTTTACCAGAAGTATTGATTGAGCAGATTGAAGACAAACTAAAGGTATTGTCACCTAAGGAAACAAAAGAAAAAGATGATATTCAATTGGCTATGGAAGAAAGATGTGGAAATGCACAAAACAGATTGACTAAAAGCATAAATTAATTGAACACATGTATCAAAAGCGTAAACAATATGTATATGTATTTTCGCCGGTGGCCTACTGCTATCGAAAACTACAGAGCAAAAATTGATGCTATTGAGCTTGAACTGGACTCTATTGGAAAAAAAAATAATAACCTTAATGAGAGGGATGGAGAGTAGAAGAAAAGGATTAATTTCTTATAGTCTAAACTTCCAATCATTGTGGTACAAAGGGATGGTATTATGAAGAATTTTTGGAAAGTTAAAGAGATAATTGAGTTGAGATTGGAACAACTTTCTAGTCTCCTAGTGGAAACTGAGAAAAATGAACAAAATATCTCTATCCCAGACACTCTTTTGGAAATAATTGATTAGATAGTAAAGAACAACATTATTTTTTAAAACATGAGTTTGGAAGTGGATTCCTAGAAGACATTTCTTGCAAAGCTAAAAGAAAAATACATGGACATATTTTAGGAGAAGAAGGATTCAAGTAAAGAACCATTTTTTATATCATTTTTGTTTTGAAGACTATTTTTGTAGAAAATTTTGGAGCAAGGGGGAGATAAATCTTCTTTCTTTGCTAATGATGTCAAAGGGCAAGAGAAAACATGTGAAAATAATAAAAATCATTACATCTCATCAAGGGAACTACGAAGGTTGTTGTTGTTCAATTTTCACACCTTGTGTTTCCATAAATGACAAAGGGGGACATTGTTGTAAATTGGATTGCATCAAATGTTTCTCATTAATGTCAAAATTTTTTCATTGATGTCAACACAGGATTGAATGTATGAGATATTAACCATAAGATATTCCCTATTTTAGATGTTATTTATCTGTGATCCAGTGTGTTGGTTTTTGGGTCCGATTTTACTAAAAGACAAGTTATGACTCTGATATCTTAACTATATCATTATGATTCACTTAGACAGCTATATTCAAAATCTTGAGAAGTTTTGTGTTGGGAGTAGTAAGTTAACAATGACACAACTTTTTAGGTCTTGGCTGACCTAACACATGTTATGTTTTAAGAAGATTGAATTTACCTTGGGGATGTTTTGTATGAAGCTTAGCTGATTTGGTATTGTAAGTGTGAATAAAGTGAAAAGAACACAAAAGACACTTCTTAATACGACATTATATCAATAGACAAGATAAATGAATCAATTCAAAGCAATAATCTATTGAAAGCATCATATTGCTCTCTATCTCCAAAGATTTATTAAATTATGATTGCTCTCAGATTGTATAAGCAAATATGACTGTTAAAATGACTATTTGAAGAACGAGAAAGATGCTAATGCAATGATATGGAGCTAAATGACAATACTAGATGATAAAGGATCTAAATTAGCATATATTGACATAAAATAGATAATTGTAGCTACAGGAGGCAACCATGATTGTGAAAGCTTGATTGTTGGATGCTTGGATGCTTGATGCTTTGATGTTTGATGCTTTGATGCTTGAGGTGTGAATTCCTGCAGAGTAAGAGTGCACAAAATAGATTATTTGGATCCTTTCTTGGTTGAATGAGGCTTGTATTTATAGATTTCCTGGCTGTAGAAATGCACAGGGAAGGCATTGAGAGGCTTGGATTCAATCTAGAGGATTGAATGGTGAGAGATGGAGGAGATTGAGAGAAATTTGGAGATTGTCTCTACCCATGAAAACACCAGGCAAGAGAAGAGGAAAGATTGATGGAGGAGGATTGAGAGAAGAATTTGGAATTTGTCTCCAATTTGTCTCCAAAACTTCTTGTGAAGTTTCAATCAATTAATTTAGACATAGGATATCTAATTCATTTTTGAGGAAATATAGATTGGAATATTCCTTATGCTCTAATTCAAATATTTTTGATTTATTTAAATTAGGAAAGGGAGATAAATAATTTAATAAAACAAACTATAGGATTTGTTTATTAAATTAAACAGAAGAATATGGCAATTAATCAATAAAGCGTTTGTTCTTTATTTAATTAATTTGAGATCGATGTGATAGAATAACATAGGGATTTGATAATTAAATCAAACAAAGTATTTAATTTTGTTTATTTAATTAAGATGAGATTGAAAGAAATTTAGAAGAATGTGAATGTGAACTATATAAATAAATATTTCTATTTATTTAAATAGTAGAGGAATTTAGGATAATTAATCAAATAATTTGTATTCAATTAATCGGATTCTTCAGACCATTTTTTAGGTGTATACATTTTTCCCCTCTTCGAAGTGATGTGTTTACACGTTGCTTCGAAGAAAATATTTTGCTGCTACTGCCAGGATTGATGATTTAAACAAAAAAAAATTCACTGTGCCCCAAACATGCCCAGATATTGATTTTCAGATGATGCTGATAATATGCCCCATCGGGAGATAAATTAATGATGTGATGATTTGTAAGATTTTTCAAAATTTTATGATGATCTAACGATTTGATGATGAAATAATTTATCTCCCGACAATGATGAATAAAATAGAGCCCGCAGATGAATTTCAATTAATGTCCTGAATAAAATTAATCAAAATATGATAAAAACCCACCAAAATGCATTTTCCAAAAGTTATATATAGTCCAAAAGGTCATTTTCAAAGTCATTTGAACCTTTTGACTTTCAACTCCCAATGATAAAGACATTTCAGCCAACTGGAGCAAGATGCCAATCCCCTACCACACTGACCTTTTCGAGTGTGTTCGACGATACCAGTGGTCGGCCGCGTATGGACCTCCGGTATGTACCCATATTCCTCCTTGTTTTTTGTGCAATTTTGTTTTTTATGCTTTTTATGCTTTTTGGCATTTCTTAGCTAGTTTAGCGCTTTTAAGCCACGCTATAGCACTTTCACTCCGGTGTAGCGCTTAGTTTATCTAGATTAGTGCTTTGAGATTTAGCGCTTGCATTATTTTCTCTAGCACTTTCATAGGATAATGTAGTGCTTTCATGATGTAGCGCTTAGGTAGTTAGATTTAGCGCCTAGAAAGATCTAGCACTTTGATTTGGTAATTTAGTGCATTGATGGTCTATTATAGTGCTTTGATAAAGCGGCGCTTTGACGGACTGATTTAGCGCATTGATGTTGTAAAACAACACTTTTGGTAAAGTAGCGCCTCGGTTGCCTATTATAGCGCATCAGAGGTGCGAAATAGCACTTCGGATAAAATAACGCTTTTAAAACCTATTTTAGCACTTTTGATTGATAAAGTAGCGCTTTTGATTTTTAGCGCTTTGGATCCATGTTCTAGCACATCTATGTCAGAATTGCTGATTTTGACTTAGTTAACCTTGATTTTGTCAATTCTGATCATGTCCATTCTTTTGATTGGTATGATTGATGATCAAAAATTCCTGATGATTGATTCTGATGATTTAATAAGACTTACTCTCATGATGGGCAAAAATAATCTTATTTGTGATGATCCTCATGATAGGCGAGAAAATGATTCATTATCCGATAAATCTCATGATAGGCGAGATGTAATCAAATTTGATAAACCTCATGATAAGCGAGGAAATGATTCATATTGAATAAATCTCATGATAGGCGAGATTTGAGATAACATTTTGATGAACCTCATGATAAGCGAGGTTTGATTCATATCTGATAAATCTCATGATAGGCGAGATTTGAGATAACGTTTTGATGAACCTCATGATAAGTGAGGTTTGATTCATATCTGATAAATCTCATGATAGGCAAGATTTAGATAACGTTTGATGAATCTCATGATAGGCGAGGTTTGCTGATACTTGTTCATGAATTTTGATCGAAAATCCATACCAATTTTTGATTTAGACTTGATAGTAGAATGACTTTTGATTTCCTGACATAGTACACTAATTGTAGATTTTTCATTGTGATAGGAGGATCTGGGTACGCTCTAGATGTGAGAGCGGTTTCCTTGGATGACTGATTTGATTCCTCATCTGACTCCAGATGAGATTCAGGTTATAGGTCATTGTGGCCTAACTAGTTTACTTGACATGCCCCAGATTAGGATTAATCGGGGTCTCCTTACCGCTTTGGCTAAGAGGTGGCATAGTGACCACAACACCTTTCACTTACCCACCGTCGAGATGACAGTCACACCCGAGGATGTGTGGCGGATTTTGTGCATTCCCTTCATGGGGGAGATTGTAGTGTATGATTCGCATGAGGCTAGTGGGAGAGATTCTCTCCACAGAGTATTTCAGGATCAGCACATTATCGGTCCCAGCGTCTGATGGAGGATGATTGCTGATGCATACGCTTCACTTCCAACAATGCTTGCTGGATTCATTGGAGATTTCCTTTGCCTTGATCGCAGGTCAAAGGGATTTCTTGTGGGTTGGGACTAGATATTAGAGAGCATGGTCGTACATGGTACGAGATACGCATGGGGGATGTGCATGCTGGCACATCTTTATCATGATCTTCACTCAGTGGTTTACCTTGGGGCTCAGAGTTTATCAGCAGGGATGACTCTATTACAGATATGGGCATGGGAGCACTTTTCCTTTGCTCATCCATTTCTAGTGATGGACAGACCAGTAGGCAGGCCGTATGTGTTTCGATATAGAGGTCAACTTACCCAGGTTCAGATGGGTAAGTTGGAGCATTGGAGGCGGGTATTAGATGATACAAAGAGCATTATATGGAGGCCATACCTAGACTACAAGCAGTGGGATGAGGATGATGTAGTGCTTGGATATCTCTATGATTCCATGTACCTAATTGGCCGGACACCATTCATTTTGGAGAGATTCTTGCTACGCCGAGTCTATAGGCAGTATGGCATTGTTTAGTGTATGCCACAGAGGGTAGCTCACTATGCTAGGCGGCAGAGTGATCTAGCGGATTGGGGGCCATGTATGTCTTATGAGGTTGTAGTAGAGGGATATAGGGCATTGCAGCCATCAGTGTGGGACATGCACAGAGACATTGCAGAGGCGGCAGTGACAGAGGAGTACGCTGCATTTTTGGCTTTGACTCCACATCCTCATATCACTATTCCTGATGAGCCAGCACCGTTACCCATAGAGGAGGATGTAGCTAAGAGTTCAGAGGATAGTGGGGGTGTGGGTGATACTCCGTCAGGTAGTAGTAAGGAGGTTGGTAGTGATGACAGTAGCAATGATGACAGTGATGGTGGTAGTGGAGGTGGCAGAGGGCCAGGACCAGTCAGTGTCGATCCTTCATCGAGTAGGCCTCGCAAGAGGCAAGCAATGGTAGTGCCATTAGTGGACCATCAGAGATAGATTATAGGTCTCCAGACATAGGTTCAGACGCTGCAGGGTCAGTTGGTATAGGCTCGGGGTTTGCTAGTGCAGATGTAGACGTAGATGCAGGCTCAAGCTTAGGCTCATGCTCAGGGTTTAGCACAAGTATAGGGATAGTTGGCCATTGTGCAGACTCAGGTTGCCACATTGATAGGTGAGCGAGACAGTGCATGAAAAATTTCCAAGAGGGAACAGGAGACAACCAAGACTTTACAGAGAGTGGTTGATGGTACGTCAGTAGCTAATTATATGAGAGAGGTTCTGCGGGTTGGTCGAGAGGTAGAGTTTTATCGAGGTAGATATCATGAAGCAGTGCCTGCTGATCGTAGAGTTAGCTATGCCCCTTCGAGATCTGGTCAGAAACATACCCGGATAGTTAGCGCGGGTGTTACATAGCCTCCATAGAGAGATCCCAGAGATCCTAGTACTTATGAGGGTGGTGGTGGTACTGGTCCTGTTAGGCCCGCTCATTCTGGCAATAGCCGATCATAGATGCTATTGTGATTCCAAGATTTCTTTTTTTTTGAGACATGATGTATACTACAATGTACCTCATTTTTGATGATGTATCTTTACTTTAGACTTCATTGTATACTTGACACTGATGATATATATATGATGCAGTTGATTTGATCCTATGATGGTTCATGATTTCTATGTGATGGATGCATTTATTTCAAATGTGATGATGATTATGACGAATGCATGTGCAAAATATTTTATGTATGGATATATGATGTAATGTATGAAATTCTAAATGATAAATGATAATGTCATGACTTGCATTTATTTTACGTAATGAAATGTATGGATACATGGATATATGGATAACATGGATGTATGGATAACATAATGATAATAATGATGATGTAATGATGTTCTAATGATAAATGATAAATGTGTAATGAATGTGATAATGTAATGCAGGATGTATTTGATAAATGTATAACTATTTGATGTTAAAAATGAATTAATGATGAAATGATGAAAACTTAATGATGAGGTGATGATTCTATTTGTTTTTGATTTTTTGGATTTTATGTCAAGTATACTCAGTCATGATTGTAGAAAAGATAATTATCGATTGGAATCCCTTATGCAACAAATACTTTGCAGGTAATGAATTTATTATGAAAGCAATCTAAATTTTTTTATGCAACTATATGCAGCCAAATGTCATTTTAACGGTATTTTTGTGCTTGGTATCATCATAGAGCTTTTATTGGATGTTGAAAGTTAGTACAAGCGTTAATGGTTGTGTTAATCCAATGATGACCTGAGTATTACTTTCATGATTTTTGATATTGCAATTGAACACAAGCATCAAGGTATAATTGAACCGAAATGACCTGAGCATTCATTGCCTAAACAAGTAGAGATTAATCGTTTGAGTGTGTGAATTCTGGATGTCATCGGTGATACTATTACATAGCACATCCCCCGACAATTCACACATTTATATGATTAGTTAAGATAGCAGACAATAAAAATATCATTCTTTTTCCTTGTTTCTCTAGTTCAATACATCATTGAGTAACTCCCAAGAAATGATAATAAAAAAATGCAATTTATTTATCTTTTACCTTGAGTATCTCATTCATTTAGTCAGACTTTAGATCATCCATCCTGATTTTGATTTTCTAATGTTTTTGTGTCTTTTGAGATTTTGACCAAATACCTAACCTACTGACCTATCCTAGGGGTCTCAGGGGCTGATCAAAGATTAGCCTTGCCTATATTACACATGTAGAGACCACGTAGTTCAACTAACACCGACCTATGATTTTTTTGATTTCATTTTTCTAGACTGAAATTTTGACATGTTTTTGGATTTTCAATATCATACGGATGATTGATGCCTTCCTGATGGTGATTGATTTTGTGTTTTGATCATTTTTTTTGCTTTCTTGTCATACTGTTGTTCTCCCAGATTGGTGAAATTGATGTTTTTGTTGCCCCTTGTGATATCTAGATGTTGCCCCCAAGCTATGGAGTAATACTTGACCATGTGACATGATTTTGATAATGGATGCAATGATGGCCAGACTAATGATATGATACGAATTGATATTGACTGCCAGACTAATGATCCTGATATGTTCAAAATAGATGGGAAAGATGATCTTGAATCACATACGATGCCTGTTTCTAGGTTTTCACCAATATGTTTTGATTGCACTCTTTGTTTTGATATTTTTCTATTTCTCCTTCTTTTTTTGTATTTTCTGTTTCCAAGATGCCTGTTTGCCAGGTTTTCATCAAGGGAACCTTTTTCAACAAGTTTTAATCTGTGCATTAGGAGATTTATGTATAGAATTTTCTTAGATGAATACTATTGATAGGTTCATCAAATAGATCCCCTTCTAACGTTGATAGCTGATATGCCCCTGATCCATACACTGATATGACAACAAAAGGACCTAACCAGTTAGGCTCAAATTTTCCTTTCTTCTCTTTGTCCTGCTAATTCCTAGGGTTCTCTTTTAGAACCAAATCACCAACCTGAAAGACTCTCGGCTTTACTCTGTGATTGTAACTCCTTGACATTCTTTGTTGATAAGCTGTTAGATGATTAACAGCTTGTTGATGATGCTCATCTAGCAACTCCAGTTCCTATAGCCTAGATACCCTATAATCCTCTTTTGATATGATTCCTCTGAGTGATACACGAAGGGATGTAATCTCTACTTCTATGGGTAATATGGCTTCTGATCCATATACCAAGGGATATGGTGTAGCTCCTGTTGGTGTTGTGATACTTGTTCAATAGGCCCATAGTGCAGGATTGAGTTGAACATGCCAATCCCATCCAACATCATTAACCGTCTTCTTTAAGATTTTTAGAATCGTTTTGTTTGAGGCCTCTTCTTGGCCATTTCCTTGAGGGTAGTACGGTGTTGAAAAGCAATGTTGGATGTGGAACTTTTCACATAGTTCTTGTACATCTTGATTCTTGAACGGTCGTCCATTATCAATGATAATGGATTGAGGGATTCCATAGCGACAGATGATGTAGTTCAAGATGAAAGAGGAAATCTGCTTCCCAGTAATGGTTGTAAGAGGTACCGCCTCTATCCACTTTTTGAAATACTATGTGGCTATGATAATGAACTTGTGTCCATTAGATGAAGAGGGATGTATTTTTCCCACCAGATCCAGTCCCCATAGACAAAAAGGCCATGTTGTTGTAAACAGATGTAGTTCCTGAGCCGGTGCATGAATGAGATTGCTGTGAACCTGACACTTTTGACATTTCTTGACATACTGATAAGATTATTTTTCCATGCATGGCGAATAATACCCCAAATGGAGGAGTTTCTTAGCTAGAGTTATCCCACTCAAATGATTCCCACAAACACCCTCGTGAACCTCTTGTAAGGCCGTTTTAGATTCATCGTGTTCTAGACATTGAAGTAAGGTGCCATCAAGACCTCGACGATAAAGGATGTCTACGATTAAGATATGTCGAGCATATAGGTGAATAAAACTTCATTTTTGGTTCCTGGAAAGATCGAGAGGTATGATATTGTCTTTCAGGTAAGCATAGGTTTTTGCATAGATGGATGTTTCAATGGTTTCTAGATGGCATATGGTACTAGATTCCGAATTATTATGGGAAGAAAATGGTACCTATTCTACCATAAACTCATAACAAATAATTTTCTCAGGCAATTGTAATAATGAAGTGATTGTGGCCATAGCATCAACAACTTTGTTCTCCGCCCTTGGAATTTGATCAAACTTGATATTGATGAAGAACTATTTTAGATCATCTATTTGTTTCTTGTAGGGCATCAACTTTTCATCCTTTGTTTGATACTCATCATTTACTTGATAAATGACTGGTTGTGAGTCCCCATATACTTGCAAGTCCATGATCTTCCATTGAATTGCTATTTTGACCCCAATGATCAGTGCTTCATATTCTGCTACATTATTTGTACATTGAAACATCAGTCTATATGATTTAGGAATGGTGTGTCCTTGGGGATTGATAAACAAAATTCCTGCTCCTGATCCTCACTGTGTGTACGATCCATCAAAATATAATACCCATTGTTGTGGCATCACTGTCATAATATCTACATCTGGGAATTCCATTGTCATTGGCTGATCATCTAGTAGAGGAGCTTTAGCTAATTGTTCAGCGATTGCTTGACGCTTGATCACTTTTCTCTCCACATATTGAATGCCAAATTCACTTAGGAGCATGACCCATTTTTCCAATCTACCTGTTAAAGTAGCTTTACTGAGTAGATACTTCAAAGGATTGATTTTTGCTATTAGTCGGATTGTATGAGTCAGCATGTAGTGTCTCAGTTGTTGAGTAGCGAATACCACCACCAAGCAAGAATTCTCTATGAAAGTGTATTTCACTTCATGGCCATTTAATGTGCTACTGATATAGTAGATAGCATGCTCTTTCCCTTCATAATCCTCTTGCACTAATAGTGCCCCCAGAGAGATATCGGTCATTGCAATGTATAATATCAAAGGTCTTCCTTCTATTGGTGGCATGAGAATGGGTGGTGACATTAGATATTCTTTTATTTGATTGAATGTTGTTTCACACCCATTATCCCACTTGAAATTCACATTTTTATGCAACAGATGATTGAAAGGATGACTTTTGTCTGCCAACTGGGAGATAAATCTCCTGATCAATTGGAGCCTTCCCTATAGTGATCATAGTTGACTGATATTCTTAGGAGGAAACATCTCCATGATTGCTTTGACTTTAGCCGGATCTACTTCAATTCCTTTTTCCGAGACAATGTATCCCGATAGCTTTGCTGATGTGACCCCAAAGACACACTTCTTGGGGTTTAACTTGACATTGAATTTTTCTAGCCGTGTGAAGATTTTTTCTAGGATATGTAGATGTCCTTCCCTAGTACAAGATTTTTCCAAAATGTCATCCACGTAGTCCTACATGAAGGTGTGCATCATATCATGAAATATCGTTGTCATTGCTCTTTGATATGTGGCTCCTGCATTTTTCAAACCAAATGGCATGATGTTCCAGCAGAAAGTTCCCCATGGGCATGTAAAATCCGTCTTTTCTTGATCTTCTAGAGCTATTTTTATTTGACTATACCCAGAGAAACCATCCATGATTGATAACATGGCATGCCCTGCCGTCAAGTCCACAATGATGTCTATGTTTGGTAAAGGAAAATCATCCTTCGGGCATGCTTTATTGAGGTCTCTAAAATCTGTGCATATTCTGATGCTGTTATCTGGCTTTGAAATAGGTACTATGTTTGATATCCATTCGGCGTAGTCTATAGACGTTATGAATCTTGCATCCAACAATTTCTTTAGCTCTGTCTTTACCATCAATGCGATGTGAGGATGCATTTTTCTTAATTTTTGCTTGAAAAGCTTGATTCCTGTCGGCAAAGACAAATGATGCATGAGCAGATTTGGATCTAAGCCTAGCATATCAGAATATGACCAAGAGAAGTTGATGCTTCTTTGTTTAAAGAAATTGATGAAGTCTTTTCTTTCTTGATCCGTCATGGATTCTACCAGATGTAGGATTTTTTCCTTTTCTTTGGTGTCGATGTCCACAGACTGTGTCGGTTCTACTAGAACCGATGATCACTCAAGATAATGTTTTGGAAGGGCATCAAATCTTCCATCCTTCAGTGCCTCAGAAAGGTTTTCACTGTGGGATGCGTTCTTTATTTTGTCTTTCTCCAGATCTAATGCTGCCATAGAATGGTTTTCACCATTAGATCTATTTTCCCTGTTTTTAATTTTGCAACTGGAAGATTTGACACCCTCCTTCTGAGTCGTGTTGTTATGAGTATTATAGATAAAACTTGCACTAGGTTCTGCATGACATAGGAAATTAACGATGGCATCATCGTTTGCAAATTGTGGTACAGTCAAAGGTTCGATAGGTTCCTAGTCAATGAGTTCTAGATGGATTAATGGCATGAGGTCATCGGATTGATTCAGGTTGGTGGAAGTGAGGGTTAAGACATCGATATCGTCATAGTTATTACCAGGGATATCAAGGTCAATGATGGTACCTTCTTCAAAATCATCTAAATCACTCAAATTCTGTTTGTCCTCACAAGAGTCATTGATATTTAGTGATCCTTCTATGAATGGTCTAGACCCAGAGCCTTGTCCCTCCTCGCGCATAGGTACATATTGTTGGATTATGTCAACTTGAATATCTATGAAAGATACTTTAGAACCCACATCCCACTTATATTCGTTTGAATTTGTTTGAGAGCTATCTCTAAGTTAAAGGATCCATTCAACAACTTTCTTTGTCATCTTCTGCTTTTTCTCTTTAGAATACCCTAGTCCTGGTTTCTCTTTTGAATGGAGAGTGAGAGGCTAAATAGGTTCTATGATTCCATCCTTTCTTAATCCAATAGGTCCTTGTCCCTGATAGCCCATTTTTTCAAGGATAGCCTTTCCTTTTCCATACTTGTCGATGTTGATATTGACATTTTTGATACTGATGTTTGATGCAGAGGTTTCCTCATCCTTGTATAGCCAATCCATGATTGCTTTGTCATCTGATTCTTCCTCAATGGTGCTGAATTTTATGAACCATTTTCAAGAACTGTGCTAGGTAATGATGTTGGAGGTTTGATCATAGATGGTTGACCATATGTCTTAGGAGATGGCATTAACTGTGAAAGGTTAAGTGATTTCTCCATAGAATATTGTCCCATCCCTTTATCTATTAGCTGGACTGGCTTTTGAAAGTTGTCTGATAGAGATGTTTGTGGATCCGGATTGTTTGTTGATTGAGTTTCAACATGAATTGTTTCTTTTGCTTTATCTTTCTTTTCCACCCACTTGGTGTTGATACTCAGACGTTTTTCCTCGATGGATGATTTTGAACTAGAAGTTTCCTTGTTGTGAAGCACAAATGTATCTTAAGAGTTTCTCAATGTGTCACAATGTTGTGGATGATTATAATCAGCAGCTATTGTCACCTCTTGTCCGTTTACAGGAAAATTTAGGCATTGATGATATGTTGAAGGTACAGCTTGCATTTGATAGATCCATGGTCATCCTAAGAGTATGTTGTATGTCAACTCTCTTTCCAATACTTGACATGCTATATGTTTCATCATGGGTCCCACTTGAATGGGTAACACAATTAAACCTTTAGATGATCTTTCTTCCTCATCATATGCTTTGATGGTCATTTTACTTTGAACATCAATAGCATCATCAGAATACCCTAGTGCATGGATTAACTTGAGAGTGCAAATGTTCAAACCAGCTCCCCCATCTATTAAAACTCTCTTGACGTGATGATTATGGATTAATACTTCGATATGCAGTGTAGTATTATGGGGATGGTTCAACGAGACATCATCCTGTTTAGAGAATGACAGACAATGTGGGGTAGTCAAATGTCCCACCATAGCTTGGATTTGACAAACATCCAGATTCTTTGGTACCGTGGTGGCAACTAATGCTTGTTCTAGAACTTATTTATGTGATGGTGACAATTTGAGGAGTTCTAGTATCAATATTTGTGTGGGGATGTTTTTCAATTGATCGACAATATTATAATAAGATGAAGGTGGAACCACATGTTGAGATCCAACTCCCTTTAATACCACCTTGGATTGCCCCCTAGTCATGACATTTGTCGGTTGATGTTCTTGATTCTCTTGGGGGATGTTTTGCAATTGATCGATAACATTATAATGAGATGGAGGTGGAACTGCATGTTGAGATCCAACTCCCTTTAACACTACCTTGGATTGCCCCCTAGTTATGACATTGGCTGGTTGATGCTCCTGATTTTCTTTGATTTTTAGGGCATTGATTTGATTTTCAGAGTTTCGCACACTTGGGAGAAAATCCAAAGGGGTAATGCTGTTGGTTTCATTTTCATCAATGTTATGACCAACTATATGATCATTTTTTAATTTAGATAGATAAAGGATTATTGTGTCATAGACATGATTGGTGTTCTTACCTTTGTTGTTTGAAGAGGATGATGCTCCTTTGTCATAATTTGGCAAAGGATCCTTGAAGGGCGAATGATCATTATTATTTTGAGGTCCCTCCACATATACTTTGTTGTTGTCAATCAAATCTTGTACCACGTGTTTCAACTCCATACAATTGTTGGTTTTATGACCCTTGTTATTATGAAAGTTACAGTAATCTGTGTCATTCCACCATGATGGTTTGAATTTGGGATCCCAATTTCTGGCTTACCGTGCATTGAGAAGGCCTCTGGTAACTAATTCTTTCATTGTTGATTCCATTGTTTGACCTAAAGGTGTGAACCTTCACCGATTTGATGGTTTTTAATATGACTGCGTTTTTGCAATCTCATTGCTTTGTATGATATTTGACTTGAAAATTTGATCATTGTTTTGGTTCTTTGATGTAGATGCTTGATAACTCCTCTTTTGACTAATGCCTCTTCAATTTTAAGACCGTTTTCTATTAATTTTTCGAATGTGGGAGGACATTGTAGTTTGAGTCCATAACTCATTTCTTCCATTAAGTTTTCAATGTACAACTCCATCTTTTCTTCTTCAGGAATGGATCTAGGATATCTAGTGAACAAGCATCGCCATATTTGGAGAAAATACAAGAACGTTTCCCCTTTGTTTTGCTTTAGATTGTAAAGATCCTTTATTTTAACAATAGACAAGATAAATGAATCAATTCAAAGCAATAATCTATTGAAAGCATCATATTGCTCTCTATCTCCAAAGATTTATTAAATCATGATTGCTCTCAGATTGTATAAGCAAATATGACTGTTAAAATGACTATTTGAAGAACGAGAAAGATGCTAATGAAATGATATGGAGCTAAATGACAATACTAGATGATAAAGGATCTAAACTAGCATATATTGACATGAAACAGATAATTGCAGCTACAGGAGGCAGCCATGATTGTGAAAGCTTGATTTCTGGATGCTTGGATGCTTGATGCTTTGATGCTTTGATGCTTGAGGTGTGAATTCCTGCAGAGTAAGAGTGCACAAAATAGATTATTTGGATCCTTTCTTGGTTGAATGAGGCTTGTATTTATAGATTTACTGGCTGTAGAAATGCATAGGGAAGACATTGAGAGGCTTGGATTCAATTTGGAGGATTGAATGGTGAGAGATGGAGGAGATTGAGAGAAATTTGGAGATTGTCTCTACCCATGAAAACACCAGGAAAGAGAAGAGGAAAGATTGATGGAGGAGGATTGAGAGAAGAATTTGGAATTTGTCTCCAATTTGTCTCCAAAACTTCCTGTGAAGTTTCAATCAATTAATTTAGATATATTTTAGACATAAATTAGACATAGGATATCTAATTCATTTTTGAGGAAATATAGATTGGAATATTCCTTATGCTCTAATTCAAATATTTTTGATTTATTTAAATTAGGAAAGGGAGATAAATAATTTAATAAAACAAACTATAGGATTTGTTTATTAAATTAAACAGAAGAATATGGCAATTAATCAATAAAGTGTTTGTTCTTTATTTAATTAATTTGAGATCGATGTGATAGAATAAAATAGAGATTTGATAATTAAATCAACTAAAGTATTTAATTTTGTTTATTTAATTAAGATGAGATTGAAAGAAATTTAGAAGAATGTGAACGTGAACTATATAAATAAATATTTCTATTTATTTAAATAGTAGAGGAATTTAGGATAATTAATCAAATAATTTGTATTCAATTAATCGTATTTTCCAGACCATTTTCAGGTGTAAACAGGTATAACGCATTGCATGGATTAAATGTTTAAATCATATATGTTGTCGACAAAGAGAGTTTTGATTATTTTTCTCTCATCTAATTAGGTTGACCTAATTAATGAATAAGATATACTTTTATATACTTGAGATGTTTTGAGGAATGAGATGAGGATGCATAGTGAAATATGAAGTATGAAGGTGTGTATGTGGAATATGAGTGTGGAAAGGTTTAAGGGGTGTGTGAAGATCTGAGCCTAAATTCTTTATCAATTATGGATCAATGCAGTTTTGTTGAGCGACTATTGTGTGAGGTAGTACTTCATATTTTGAGTTTGATTGGAACTGAACCTTACACATTGAAGTTGTATCTTATCAGTTCAATCCTTTGGTAGTGTTCCACTATCATTTTATCTTGGTGGTTATCCATCTTTTCTATCTCCAAGTTGTAGCCCTGTTGGATAGGGAGTCCTTATTTCAAGCAGTGATCCTTTTTGTAGTCGCTTTTGATATTCTCTATAGTGTGAGTTAATCCTCATTGTGATTTTTCCCTTATTAGGTTTTCCACATAGATCCGGTGTTATTGTGTTTATGTGTTGGATTTGATTTTTTGCATTGCCATTTGATGATTAATCATTTAACAAGTTTTATGTATTTGTTCCAATAATTGAATTTAAAGATTTAATTATGTGACAGTTGATTCACCTCCCCTCTCAGTTGTCCTATTCAACATGGTAAATGATTTAAAACAAGATTGAGGTCCTTTTTTATCACAATCTATTAGTTGTGGGTAAAGGAGGGGTAATCCATCATTTGTATCATTAAGATTCAATGAATAGGTGGATATGGTAAAGACAGAGGTATTATCTGGGATGAGGATAGGTAAACTTCAAAAAAAAAATTAGCTAGGTCATTTTCATTGGAGGCACATGAATCCCACTCCCATTCATTTAAGTCTATTTCAGTATGGTATTCCTTAGATGTCTCAATTTCGTTTGAAGCATCAAAGTTTTCACTCGAGGGAAACTTAGTACTAGAAAGACTCACCTTTCATGGTACATACCCTAGCCTAGTGTTCTTTAGCAACTAAGGAGGAAATATGTTGGATTTTATGGTTGTATTTTTGATATGTGGTTGTCATTGATGTCAACACTATTAGCATTGGTGATTTTGAAGGTTTTATATATTGAGGATATTAAAAAAATTGTAATAAATATATTGCAGCTAGCCAATGAAGTTGAGAAGGTCAGAGTGGTGAAAAGTGGTGTAAGTTGATAATCAGAAGGTTTGCATTAAAGGGTTTGTTTCTAATTCTATCTAGTATGTTGTCTGAAAGTTTCAGTGGTACGCATCAATAATTAAGAAAGTTATGAAGATTTATGTTCTTACAGTTATTCAATTTCTGTAGCAAGTGTTTCTAGAAGATGTGATCCCAATTCTGTTGAATTTGGTTGTTGCGTATGTTTTTGAGATGTTCAGTAATGTTTCTAGATCATGCTCTATCAGTTTAGTATATCTGCATTATTTTGTGTGATTGTGATCAAATATTTTTCTGATGTGTACTCAAGTTTTCATGTTCTTGATTGACATGATGGTGGTAGCATGTTGTGGATCCATGAGGATTAATATTTTATTGTCTTATATGTTTGAAGATGTTTATATGGGTCCTCACTATGTTGTGACTGACTTGTGTTGGTGTACATTAAGATTTATTTATGTATTGAGGTCGACAATTGTAATTTATTATTTATTTATGGCCAACAGAGTAGTTGATGTAAATCCATGTAACGGATATATAAGAGTGGTTTTTTTCCTCATTTTGATGTATGCTCGGTGTGTGTGTGTGAAGTACACGTGCAAATAAAGATCAAATAATTCAGGAGCAGAGCAGAGTGTGGAAGATTTTGACCAAAGTGTGTAGAATTTTTTCTTGGCCTAACTAGAACTTTCATCAGGCTTTTGCAAAAGCTAAATTCTTAGCTCGACCTCATCAAATGGACTTAATCTGATTATTGTATGTAAGGCAGTGAGCCTTCCCTCTAAACAGTGATCTCTAGGTAGTGTGCCTAAATGCAAGTGTATTCCTTATTCACTCTTCATTATACTTTTAATGGGGTATAATCTTGTGGACTAACATCCACCGTGGTGTTTTCCCTATAGGGTTTCCACATATAAAATATTGGTTTTCATGTGTGTCTAATGTGTTATTGATTTATGCTTGCACTATTAATTATCAGATCTGAGATTAAAGTTTGATTAATGTTGAATAAGTTTTATTTCAGTAACAACTAATTCACCTCCCCTCTTAGTTGTCTATCCTTGTTTTTCTAACAATTGGTATCAGAGTAGGTTCCTCTGAAGAATTTTAACAACTTGAGGTGATCCTAGATGGCATCATACAAGAAGGGTAGTCCTAGATTCAATGGTAGAAACTATCTTTGTGGAAAGTCAGAATGGAGTGTCATTTGAAGTGCATTGGTGAACCTTTCTGGAAGATCACATAGAGTGCATATACCATTCCTCAGAATGGTCCCTCCTTTGAAGATGAGATCAAGCAAGCAGAATTTAATACCAGGGCTATTTAAGCATTGTTGAGTTCTCAGAAAGATTCAAAGATGAAAAATGTGATAGGTCTAAAGACTAAACATGAGATCTAGAAAAATTTGGAAACATTATATGAAGGAGATGCACTAGTGAAAATTCCTAAGCTACAAATTCTAAAAGGCAAGTGGGAGGACATGAAGATGAGTGAAGATGAGAACATTCTCTCTTTCTCTCAAAAGATAAATGAATTGGTGATGAGCATTAGATGTGTTGGTGGAGACTTAGATGAAGAAGAGATTGTGGCTAAAATACTTAGATCTATGCCCCCTTCCTACAAAACAAGAGATCATGCTATTGATGAACTTAGGACAGTGAAAAATGTAACAAGAGACATGTTGATTGTAAAAATTACTGCCTTTGAGTTAATTGATTTTGGTGAATCTACTCCTAATATCGAATCTGCATTCAAGGCTATTGTATCTAGAAAAAGAAAGCAAAGATATGATCCAAGAGAGAGTTCCAAAAGGACATTCAAGTACGAAGATGAGATGAAACAGATTGAAGATGAAGAAAAAGAATTAGAAGAACTCGAAGCATTGATTGTGAAAAGAGAAGCCAGAGGTCATGGTAAGTACAAAGAAAAGCTACCTATCAAATATTTTTCTTGTAGTAAAATAGTTCATTTTGTATCAAGGTGTCCTAAATGAGTTTCTAAGTACAAACCTAAGAAGACTAGATTTAAAAAGAAATGCTGTTATGTTGAAGGTGTTACTGATGATGAATCTGATAAAGAAACTAGAAATGAGGATGAATGGGTATTCATTTCTATCAAGTAAAATAGTCTGGTGTCCACTGAATCTACTAGAAATGTGAATGTTGAGAAATCTCTTTCAGCAAAAAATGAATAAAAGGATGAGTGGGTAATTGACAATAGATGTTCACATCATATGACTGGTGATAAAAGCAAGTTTGTAAGCTTGGAAAACTATGATGGTGGTGTTGTAAGATTTGGAGACAACACTTCTAGTGTGATTAGTGGAAGAGGCGCTATTTATTTTGGTGGTAAGCACAATACTGATGATGTTATTTATGTAGAAGGTCTAAAATATAGCTTGTTGAGTGTTGGACATATGGTAGACAAAGGTTACAATCTTTAGTTCAAGGATGGTAAGTGTAGAATAAGGGGAAGTTTTTGAAATATGATTGCTTCAGGTACAAAGAAAAATGGCAATATCTTTGATGGAATAGGAGGTTGTATAATGTGAACTTTGACAACATTGTCAAGATAAGCTCTACTCAAAAATTTAGGGATATTCCTAAGTTAGTGAAGATTACTAACACTATGTGCAAGGAATGCTAGATGGGAAAGTAGACTAGAAATTCCTTTCGGAGTAAACAGTATAACTCTAATGGAGTACTGGACTTGATGCATACTGAATTATGTGGTCCATCTAGAATTAGAAGTCTTCAAGGTGAAAGGTACTTTATGTTGCTTATTGATGATTACTCTAGAATGATATAGGTTGCTTTCTTAAGAGAAAAACATGAAGCATTAAAAAATTTCAAAATATTCAAAGCTATGGAAAAAAATGAGACAAGCCAAAAGGTCAAATTCCTAAGGTCAGATAGAGGTGGTGAATTCACTTCCCGAGAATTCAATTCTTTCTATGAAGATCATGGAATCCAAAGACAACTATCTGCTCCTTAGACCCCTCAACAAAATGGACTTGTTGAAAGAAAGAACAAAGCCATTCTAAACACTGCTAGAACCATGATGTTGGAAGCAAATGTTCCCCATTTCTACTGGAGAGAAGTTGTAAGTACTCCTATTTATACCATTAACCGAGTGAATTTGAATAGTAATTCTCGTAAGACCCCTTTTGAGCTATGGTTTGGTTATAAGCCTACTGTCAAATATTTCAAATTTTTTGGATGCAAATGCTACATAAAGAGAGATGAGGATATAGGAAATTTTGATGGTAGAAGTGATGAAGGAATCGTGTTAGGTTACTCTACTAAGAGAAAAGCTTACCGATGCTTTAATAAGAGGTTGAAGAAAATGGTTGAAATTGAAAATGTTAAAGTTGATGAAGATATTGATAAAACATCTAGATGTAGCAGATATGATTCAGATGATCAACATGATAGTACTAATAATGGAAATAATGTTTAGACACATAATCAACTTCAAATTGTTCTGGTGAACCAAGGGAATCAAGAAGTAGAAACTAGCAGAAGTGCAGAAGAAAACACAAGAAAAAGAAGTTAGAGAAAATCCTAAAACTCCCAAGTATGTTCGGCGAAATCATTCTGAAAGTTAGATCATAGGAGATAAGAGAAAAGGTGTGCAAACTAGAAGAATAATTTAGAAGAGTATTGTCTAATTTCCAAAACTGATTCTAGCAATATCAATGAAGCATGAAAAGATGAATATTGGATGGAAGCCATGAAAGAAGAACTAATGCAAATAGAGAAAAATGAAACATGGGATCTTGTTCCTAGACCTCAGAACAAAAATATGATTAGAACCAAATGGGTGTTTCAGAATAAGCTGGATGAACAAGGTGAAGTGGTTAGAAACAAAGCAAGACTGGTTTGCAAAGGGTACTCATAGATGGAAGGTATTGATTTTGAAGAAACTTTTTCCCCTTTTTCTAGAATTGAAGCGGTAATATTATTTCTTGCTATAATGCTACTTTCAAGAATTAAAAAGTCTATTAGATGGATGTAAAGTCAACATTTCTAAATGGTGAGCTAGAAGAAGAAGTCTATGTTTAACAACCAGATGGATTTCAACTGACTGACAAAGAAAATATGGTATGTTGATTGAAGAAAGCTCTATATGGACTTAAGCAAGCTCCTAGATCTTGCTATGCTAGATTAGATAAATACTTGTTGAAGCTTGGATTCAATAAAGGTACTGCTGACAACAATCTGTATTTCAAGTTGGATCAAAATAAAGAGTTGATCATTGAAATATTTGTTGATGACATTATTTTTGAAGGTGATGATGATTTGTGTATGAATTTTGTTGATGAAATGAAAAGTGAGTTTGAAATGTCAATGATAGAAGAACTGAAATTCTTTTTAGGACTGAAAACTACTCAATTAGATGATGGAATTTTTATATCTTAGTCTAAGTATGTGAAAGAGTTACTAAAATTTTTTGTTATGGAAGATTCAAAGCCAGGTGGTACACCTATGGTAGCTAGATGTAAACTTACACAAAATGATGATTATCCTAAAGAAAATCAAACAAGATACAGGTCAATGATTGGTGGATTACTCTACTTGACTTAGACCAGGCCAGATATAATGAATATTGTATACATGGTTGCTAGATATCAAGCTGATCCTAAAGAGTCTCATGTGACTATAGTGAAAAGAATCTTCAAATACCTGAAAGGGATAGTTGATCTTGGTCTTTGGTATCCTAGGGATGACGATCTTATCCTGAGCGATTTCATTGATGTTGATTGGGTAGGAGATGTGAATGATAGGAAAAGTACTAGTGGTGTTGCATTATTCTTAGGGAAGAAGTTGGTATCTTGGCTAAGCAAAAAGCAGAATTTTGTTTCATTATCTACTGCTGAGGTAGAATATATTGTTGTTGCAAACAGATGTACTCAAGTATTATGGATGAAGCAGATGTTGAGAGATGTTAGAATTGAGTACGAAGAATCCATTGCCATATTCTATGACAACTCAAGTGCCATAAACATTTTTAAAAATCTAGTATTGCATTCAAAGACAAAGCACATATCTATCAAATATCACTTCTTGAGAGATAAAGTAAGTGACAAAGAAGTTAGACTGGAGTATATACCTACAAAGAAGTAAATTGCAGAGATCTTTACTAAGCCATTGTCGAAGGATAATTTTGAGTACCTTAGAGGCAAGTTAGGGGTGATTTCCCCTCTTCATAGAGTGATCTCACAATAGTGGTTTACAAATTTCGGCCAAACTAGACACTGAAATTATTATTTTTAACTAAATCTTCACATTTGGGCACCTATAGCAGCTAAACCATGATGGATTTGAAGATGCTGCAAACTAGAGTCTCATCAAATTTTGTCTGTAGATTCTAAAAATATTTTTTTCAAAATTTTTGGAATCGGATTGTACTTCTGTTTCCATCTCCCACAAAACTGACCTTTTTCAAAAAACAACATTTTTAAAAAGTGATGCACACCATATAACACATATTTTTTTTCCATGAAGGATAAAATTCTAATTCTTTCGAATTTAGATTTTTAACTCCAATATATAGTGCTTCCACTTGGTTAGATATTTTTTTATTGAATATTTTTTCTTTAATCAAGTTTCAAAGTCAAACGAATTACAATTCAAACATAGCGCGACCGTATAATGTGTAACTTTTTTTGTATATATCGAAATTCAATTTATTTTTGTTGGATCAAGGACTTCAATATCTGGTGGACTCATATTTTTCAAATTTTTTTTTGATAATCTGCTATTTTTCCACATGTGCAGAACATGGACCTTCATTTTTGATGAAAAACCTATGTTTAATAAAACTAAAAAAAACAAACATAATAAAACCAAACATATTAAAATTATATTCGTTGGATAACTCATTCTAAGGACTACCATAATAATTTGAAATAAATTTTAAATGAATTCATTTGATCCCCCAAAAGGTAAATCAAAAGTGATTTTTTATCAACATTTTGATAGGTGTAAAGAAGACTCATTTATAGGTATGGTTTAAAACTAGCGAGGTTCTATCCAAGGGGTTTTGATCTAAGGTGGTTTGATCAAAGCCTCTTCAATTGCAATCCTTAAAATGGAACTTTTTAAGGCTTAAGTCATTATATTTTCTAAAAATATGTGATTTCAGCAAAAATTAGTTCCTCTCAGAAATTGTAGATCACTATTGTGGCAACCCTCGATAAGAACTAAGTGATGCAGGTCTTTCCATTAGTCTATGAATTCATAGCCATATCTTATTTTGGATTGATGTTGTGGTGGTTGCTACTAAGGGGGAGTAGTCAGATGATTTAGATATGTGGTTCAGAGCTTGTGTACCTTTTCCATTGATGTCAAAGGGGGAGAGGAGCAATGTGAAAAATATGGGAGAAGAATAAAGTGGAAGGAGAAAAAAGGATATGAGTGCACAATCTAAGGGGGAGATTGTTAGAGAAGAGCTATTTGTGTTGATGGTATTTTTCACATCATGTGTTGCCATCAATGCTAAAGGGGGAGATTGTTGGATGTTGTGGTTGTATTGCTGATATGTAGTTGGCATTGATGTCAACAATATTAGCATTGGTAATTCTAAAGGCTGTATATATTAAGGATATTGAGAAAATTGTAATAAATATATTGCAAGTAGCCAGTGAAGCTGAGAAGGTTAGAGTGGTGAAAAGAGATGTAGTTGATAATCATAAGGTGTACATTAAAGGGTTTGTTTCTAATTATATCTAGTATGTTGTTTGAAAGTTTCAGTGGTACGCATCAAGAATTGAGAAAGCTATGAAGATCTATGTTCTTACAGTTATTCAATTTATGTAGCAAGTGTTTCAAGAAGATGTGATCACAATTCTAGTGAATTTGGTTGTTGCATATGTTTATGAGATGTCCAGTAATGTTTCTAGATCGTGCTCTATCAGTTTAGTACATCCACATTATTTTGTGTGATCATGATCGGAGATTTTTCCGATGTGTGCTCGAGTTTTCCTATTCTTGGTTAACAAGATGGTGGTAGCATGTTGCAGATCCATGATGATTAATATTTTATTGTTTGGCATGTTCAAAGATGTTTATTTTGGTCCTCATTATGTTGTGATAGACTTGTTTTGGTGTGCATTAAGATTTATTTATGTATTGAGGCTGATAGAATAGTTGATGTAAATCTATGTAGCTAATATATAAGAGCAATGTTTTTCCTCATTTTGAAGACTATTTTGGTAGAAAATTTTGGAGTAAGGGGGAGCTAAATCTTCTTTCTTTGCTAATGATGTCAAATTGTGAGAGAAGACATGTGAAAATAATGAAAATAATTACATCTCATCAAGGGAACTACAAAGGTTGTTGTTGTTGGATTTTCACATCTTGTGTTGCCATCAATGACAAAGGGGGGGATTGTTGGAAATTGGATTGCATCAAATTTTTGTCATTAATGTCAACAAAATTTCATTGATGTCAATACAGGATTGAATGTATGAGATGTTTACCAAAAGCTATTCCCTATCGAAGATGTTATTTATCTATGATCCAGTGTGTTGGTTTTTGGGTCTGGTTTTTACTACAAGACAAGCTATGACTTTGAAATCTTAAGTATGTCATTATGATTCACTCAGATAGCTATATTCAAAATCTTGAGAAGTTTTGTGTTGGGAGCAGTAAGTTATCAATGACATAGCTTGTTGGGTCTTGGATGACCTAACACATGTTATGTTTTATGAAGATTGTATTTACCTTGGGGATTTTTTGTATGAAGCTTAGCTGATTTGGTATAATGCACTACATGGATAAAATGTTTAAATCATATATGGTGTCAACAAAGAGAGCATTGATTATTTTTCTCTCATCTAATTAGGCCAACCTAACTAATGAATAAGATATACTTTTATATATTTGAGATGTTTTGAGGAATGAGATGAGGATGCATAGTGAAATATGAAGTATGAAGGTGTGTATGTGGAGTATGAGTGCAAAAAGGTTTAAGGGGTATGTGAAGATGTGAGCCTAAATTATTTATCAACTATGGATCAATGTAGTTTTGTTGAGCGACTACTGTGTGAGGTAGTACTTCATATTCTAAGCTTCACTGGAATTGAACCTTGCACATTGAAGGTGTATCCTATCAGTTCAATCCTTTGGTAGTGTTCCACTATCATTTTATCTTGGTGGTTATCCATCTTTTGTATCTCTAGGTTGTAGCCCTATTGGATAGGGAGTCCTTATTCCGGAGAATGAGTCCTTATTTTAGGCAATGAGCCTTTTGGTAGTCGGTTTTGATATTCTCTATAGTGTGAGTTAATCCTCACTATGATTTTTCCCTTATTGGGTTTTCCACATAAATGTGGTGTTATTATGTTTATGTGTTGGATTTGAGCTTCTACATTGGAATTTGATGATTAATCATTTAAGAAGTTTTATGTATTTGTTTCAATAACTGAATTTAAAGGTTTAATTATGTGACAGCTGATTTACTCCCCTCTTAGTTGTCCTATTCAACATGGTAAATGATGTAGAAAAAGCTCAAGGTCCAACCCAGGAATATTCGCATATGACCATGCAAAATTATTTTGTCTCTCAAGGAAGAAAGTGATAAACTTTGGTTTTTCTATGGTGGGAAAAGATGCTACAAAATGAATGATTCTAGGATTATCCTTTGTACCAAGATTGGCTTCTTCTAATTTGTTTCCATGAACAATGGTGATCTCTCTTGATTTATGGGGAGAGTGCCCAAACCTCCATCATTAGGCACCTTAGAGAGGTTTTCACCTTTGGGTATGTCCTTTATTTTTATTTTTTCTATGTCTAAAGGTATCTTTCGATTTTCACCTAGAGACCTATTCTTTTTATTTTTCTCATTTTTGCAACTAGAGAATGGGATAGACTTTCCAAAATATGTTGCATTGTCAAGATCTATGATAAAACCAAATTTTTGATCCCCACTCGATATCCCTTGTCGAAATCCTATGAACTCAACTATTACTTCACATTCTTGCATGTGTCTTAACTCAGTGGTCCTTTTTTATCCCAAACTATTACTTGTGGGTAAACAAGGGGTAATCCATCATTTGTATCATTAAGGGTCAATGAATAGGTGGATATGGTAAAGACAAAGGTATTATTTGGGATGAGAATAGGTAAAGTTCAAAAAAATTCTTAGCTAGGTCATTGTCACTAGAGGCACAAGAATACCACTCCCATTCATTTGAGTCTGTTTCAGTATGGTATTCCTCAAATGTCCCAATTTCATTTGAAACATCAATTTTTTCACTCGAGGGAAACTTAGTACTAGGAAGAATCACCTTTGATGGTACATACCCTAACCTAGTGTTCTTTAGCAACTGAGGAGGAAATATATTAGATGTTGTGGTTGTATTGTTGATATGTGGTTGTCATTGATGTCAACACTATTAGCATTGGAGATTCTGAAGGCTGTATATATTGAGGATATTGAGAAAATTGTAATAAATATATTATAGGCAACTAGTGAAGCTAAGAAGGTCAGAGTGGTGAAAAGTGTTGTAAGTTGACAATTAGAAGGTATGCATTAAAGGGTTTGTTTATGAGTCTATCTAGTATGTTGTCTGAAAGTTTTAGTGGTACACATCAAAAATTGAGAAAGTTATGAAGATCTGTGTTCTTACTGTTATTCAGTTTCTGTAGCAAGTGTTTCTAGAAGATGTGATCACAATTCTGGTGAATTTTGTTTTTGCATATGTTTATGAGATGTTCAGTAATGTTTCTAGATCATGCTCTATTAGTTTAGTATGTACGCATTATTTTGTGTGATCGTGATCAGATATTTTTTTGATGTGTGCTTGAGTTTTCATGTTCTTAGCCGACATGATGGTGGTAGCGTGTTGCGGATCCATGAGGATTAATATTTTATTGTTTCGCATGTTTGAAGATGTTTATTTTGGTCCTCACTATGTTGTGATTGACTTGTGTTGGTGCGCATTTAGATTTATTTATGTATTGAGGCCGACAGTTGTAATTTATTCTTTATTTGTGGCCAACAAAGTAGTTGATGTAAATCCATGTAGCGGATATATCAGAGTAGTTGTTTTCCTGATTTTGATGTATGCTTAGTGTGTGTGTGTGAAGTACATGTGCAAATAAATATCAAATCATTCAGGAGCAGAGTAGAGTGTGAAAGAGATTGAACAAAGTGTGGACGAGTTTGACTAGAGTGTAATTTTTTTTTTGTGCCTAATCAAAACTGTCATTAGGCTTTTGTAGAAGCTAAATTCTCAATTCAACCTCATCAGATGGACTTAATCTGATTATTGTATGTAAGGCAGCGAGCCTTCCCTCTGAGCAGTGAGCTCTAGGTAGTGTGTCTAAATGCAAGTGCATTCCTTATTCACTTTTCATTATACTTTTAACACGGTATAATCTTGTGGACTAACATCCATCATGGTTTTTCCCCTAATAGGGTTTCCATGTATAAAATCTTGGCATTCATGTGTCTCTAATGTGTTATTGATTTATGCTTGCACTATTAGTTATCAGATCTGAGATTAAAGGTTGATTAATGTTGAATAAGTTTGATATTGGTAACAACTAATTCACCACGCCTCTCTCAATTGTCTATCCTTTTTTTTCCAACACAATATTGGTTCTATCATCCCATTTCTTTTCAGGAAAGACCACTATATCCATCACAATCTTATTGTTTCATGACCTTGAATCCCTTTGAATATCATTCAATGAGTAACTAGTTAGTCTTAGTGTCTTCTTCATCCTTATAAATCCATGTAGAAATATCTTCGCCTATAGAATCTTCACTCAACTCACCCCATTCAATGAATGTGGTAGGTGGATTATGAATAATAGTTTTAGATTATTCTTGGTAGGATGAGGTTTTTGTAAGATTTTAGAGATATGGGGAGCTTTCCAACGAAAAATAAGCTCTACATTTGTATTCACGACATCCCCTGTCATGGATCTGGACCTTAGGTTCAAAAGGTTTAGTGGATGGAATAAATGATTCAACTAGAGAAGATGGATCAATGTAGTGCGATGAGGTGGATGTTGAAGCTTCTCAATTTATAGGAACTTGATGTTTGGTGGTCCCTTTTAGATTACTACAATATTGGAAGGGTTCGGGATCACCTAGTATAGTGAATTTTATTTTTTTATGGGGAAACTTAAGGAATTGATGGTATGTTTGGGGAATTTCCCTCATGGTATGGATCCATGGGTGACCAAGGAGAATATTTAATGGTAAGTCCAAATCAAAGACTTGGAATATTTTGTTTTGAATAGTAGGCCCGACTCTTACAGGAAGCACGATTATACCTCGAGATGAGTGCTCAACACCGTCATAAGCCTTCATAATTATTTTCTTATATTAATCTATACAAGCTTAAGAGAATCCCAATGTTGTGACTAACTTTAAGCTACATGTGTTTAGACTTTCTACATTGTCTACCAAGACTCGTCTAATTTTGTGTTTGTTAATCTAAACTTGGAGGTGCAATGGATTGCTATGGTTTGGTTTAGGTGTAGAAAGATCTTGCTTAGAGAATGTGAAATGATGGGTGGTGGCCAAATATCCTACCATGGCTTGAAATTGGTTAACATTTAGGTCAGTGGGCATGGATGTATCTTACAAATCTTTGTCTAAAATGGACCTATGCTTAGTAGATATGTGAAGAAAATCAAGAATGGATATTTATGTAGGAGTCTTTCTTAAATGGTCAATAAGTTTATATTTGATTTTCGGTGGTGGATTGGAAGTGGCTACTTGCAAGGTCACTTTAGCTCTACGAGTGGTAGAAACACATTCTGAATTTTTCTCAATGGTAATGGTAGCAACATGGTCATCAAAATCTCTAACATGGTATAATCATATGTGACATGGGTATAACTAGCATTATTATTGGTATTGTTCTCGAAACTGGAGGCTTTTCCTTTTCTATGGTCTTGCAAGGGAGTCTTGAGTATGGTATGGTAAACATTTATTTTTCCTTGTGAACTATCCATTGATATGTCCCCTTGTTCAATAAGGTCATGGATAAGGTTCTTAAGTGTCCAACACAAATATATTTTTGCTGGAAAAACAAGGATAGACAACTAAGAGGCGGGGGGGGGGTGAATCAGTTGCTGTAGAATTTAAAACTTTACTTAACCTTATCAATATTTAATCACATATCTAATAATAAAAAGTGAAAGAAAGAATCAACAACACATCAAAAGCACACATAACACCAAGATTTTTGGGTGGAAACCTTGTTAGGGGAAAAACCACGGTGGCGGTTAATCCACAATTATACCTTGCTAAAAGTATAATAGAAAGTGAATAAAGAATGCACATGCATTAAGAAACACTACCTAGAGCTCATTGCTCAAAGGGAAGACTCACTACCTTACATAAGACAATTAGATTAAATCCATCTGATGAGGTTGAACTAAGAAATCAGCTTCTTCATAAGACTGATGACAGTTTCAATTAGGCACAAGAATACTTCTCACTCTTTGCTCAAACTACTTCACACTTTTGTCTGCATTCAAATGATCTAATCTTTATTTGCACATAGATTGCACATACTTCACATACATACATTGAGCATACTTCAAAATGAGGAAAATAATCTCTCTTATATATCCGCTACATGGATTTACATCAACAACTCTATCGGCCACAAGATAATGAATAAATGAATTACAAATTATTGTCCCAATACATGAACAAATCTCAATGCGTACCAACCCAAGTCGGTCACAACATATTTAGGACCTAAATCAACATCCTTGAATATGCCACTCATTCAAAAATTAATTCATGAGGATCCGCAACACTCTACCACCATCATGTCAACCAAGAACATGAAAACTCAAACACACAAAGGAAAAATATTCGATCACGAACACATCGATCAATGTGAGATACCACACTGATAGAGAACAGTCTATAAACATCACTGAACATCTCAGGAGCATACGCAACAACTCAATTTACCAGAATTACATTCTCTTCTTCCAGAAACAATTGCTATAGTAACAGAATAACTGTAGGAACACAAAACTTCATAACTTTCTTCAATATTGATGCACACCTCTGAAACTTCTAGACAACATACTAGATATGATCAACAACAAACCCATTAATGCACACCTTCTGAATATCAACGTACAAAACTTTCCATCACTCTGACCTTCACAGCTTCACAGACTATCTACAACATATTTATTATAATTTTATCAATATCCTCAACATATACAACCTTTAGAATCATTAATTCTAATAGTTTTGACATCAATTATAACCACATATTAGCAACTCAACCACAAAATCCAATAATCTCCTCATTTGGCATTGATGGCAACACATGATGTGAAAAATACCATCAAGAACACCTAGCTCTTCTTCAACAGTCTTCTTTTTCTGATGTAGAGAAAAGGATTCACAACCCAACATACCATTCACCTGACAACTTTCATAAAATTATCCATCTCAAACAATGATTAAGTGCATTCTAGGTCACATTGAAAACACTCTCATGGCAACCCACAATTCAATGCACCAAACTACCATTTATAACTTCCATAAAACAAATAATAAAGCCAATCACTTCAATGATAGTGAAGATAACATAATTACAGACTTCCTTTCCAATTTTAATGAAGATCCAATGGTGGAAAATAAAGTTATTACATTTTTCCCAAAACTGCAAACCCTAGACAGGGTTCAGAACCGCCCTCACAAAATTGATCATAACTTATTCAAAATTCAATAAAATTTGATGAGACTTTAAGAAAATGAAAGTAGATTCACGTAGATACAAAATTAAATTGGTTTCAGATCCAAAATATAGACTTTACAATCTGTACCATCACATTTTTCAGACTGTAAATTCTGCACAATATTGTTAGAATAGATAGTCTCACCAAAATAGTCATATCTTCCACAAAACTCAATAAAATTAAATGAGATAAAAATAATTGGAAACTAGTAACAAAAATATTTCCATCCCTATATGACACTTCATTATTTGAGTCCATAACAGGCCGTACAAAGCACAACTTCAACCTGAAAACAATGTAAAAATCAGAAAATGCACACAAAACTAGAGGTTGCCATTCATCAAACTTCAAAAATAATGTCTCCAACCCCCCAATTCGAGTTTTAGAGGGTGTAATTATACATTTCCAACAAAAAAAAACTATTTTCAACCACATTTTAATTAGTTTGTTGACAAAACACCTTAATGAAACTTCTGACAAGTTGCTTGACAACTTTCTTGAGCAACTTTTACAATTTTTACAATATGGAACAACTTTAAACATTATTTGACAAATGACTTCAAATATGACTTCCTAAGACTCAAAAACCTATAAAATGATTTGATAAACCTTATTATAAGACCCAATACATAAAATAGAGCAACTATTTACAAATGGCCTAATGGAGGCTTGAAAGCAACTTGGTGCTCCTGCACAATACACCCCTTGAAGAAAAAACTCAAGCCCCCTGAGTTAGCATAAAATAAATCACCTGCAAAAAGAAATGAATCTTCACTATCACCTACAATCAAAAACACTTGCATCTTCATCTTAACCAATGGTTTTGTCTTCCTCTTCTTCTTATACCATCTCTTCTCCATCATCTTCTCAACATCTAGGCTCTAAAACTCTATTTATTGTGTATAAACCTCAGTAGCATCATCTATATCTTCATTCTTATCATTAAAGTACCATATATAACCTGCATCATACTCTTGAAAACCTTCATATACCTCATTAGAAAATAGATCTGCAACATATTTATTAACAACCTTATTATCAACAACAACTTGATCATGAATATCAACATCAATGTTATCAACAACTTTATCATCATCAACTTGAGCATCAATACTAAGGTTATCAATAACATCTACAACCTTCTCAACTTGTTCATCAACAATTTCATCAACTACTTGAGTACCAACAACAACCACATCATTAATCTCAACATCAAAATGTTCATTAACCAACAAAGAAGTTTGTTCATTTTCAAACACAATTGAAATATCATGCATCTCAACTTGTAACTTATCTTGCTCAACTTGAACAGTAGATTCAAACTTTACCTTTATCTCATTTGTTTCCTTCTTCTATTTTATTTTCTTCTTCATAATATTCTTTATAGGCCATCTTAACCTCTTTGACATTGGTATATTCCAACTCCTTTGTGCTTCCTTAAGAATTTGGTGTTCTTTAGCTAATCTTTCCAACCTTTGGCTTATCTTTTCCATGGCTTTCTCAAACTCTATTTTTCTTTCCTTTTGTCTTTCCTTCTTTCTCATTTACTTTTCCTCTCTTTCCTTCTTCCTTCATGAATCCTCAGCCCACCAACATCTCTTTAAAAATTCCATAGTCACAAGCAAGTCTCTCCTTGCATCCACTTCACCTAGGCAATCAGGTTCTTTCCTCAACTTGCAAACAACCACACTCACAAACCACAAACAACTTTCCCAGATCATCTTAAGAATATGATACAAATTTTATGTAGAGAAAATGAATCACAACTCAAAATACCATTCACTTGACAACTTTCATAAAATTATCCATCTCAAACAATGATTAAGTGCATTGTAGATCACATTGAAAACACTCTCATGGAAACCCACAATTCAATGCACCGAACTACCATTTATAACTTCCACAAAACAAATAATAAATCCAATAACTTTAGTGATATTGAAGATAACATAATTACATACTTCCTTTCCAATTTTTATGAAGATCCAATGGTTGAAAATTAAGTTATTACATTTTTCCAAAAAACTGCAAACCCTAGACAGGGTTCAGACCTGCCCTCACAAAAATGATCATAACTTATTCAAATGTTAATGCAATTTGATGAGAATTGAAGAAAATGAAAGTAGATTCACGTAGATACAAAATTAAATTTTTTTCAGATCCAAAATATAGACTTTACAATCTGTACCATCACATTTTTCAGACTGTAAATTCTGCACAATATTGTTAGAATAGATAGTCTCACCAAAATAGTCATATCTTCCACAAAACTCAATAAAATTCAATGAGATAAAAATAATTGGAAACTAGAAATAGATATATTTCCATAAATATATGATAATTCATTATTTGAGTCCATAACAGGCCATACAAAGCACAACTTCAACCTAAAAACAATGTAAAAATCAGAAAATGCACACAAAACTAGAGGTTGCCATTCATCAAACTTAAAAAATAATGTCTCCAACCCCCCAATTCGAGTTTTGGAGGGTGTAATTATACACTTCCAACCAAAACCAACTATTTTCAACCACCTTTTAATTAGTTTGTTGGAAAAACACCTTAATGACACTTTTGACAAGTTGCTTGACAACTTTCTTGAGCAACTTTTACAATTATTACAATATGGAACAACTTTAAACATTATTTGACAAATGAATTCAAAAATGACTTCCTAAGACTAAAAAACCTATAAAATGGTTTGATAAACCTTATTATAAGACCTAGTACATAAAATAGAGCAACTATTTACAAATGGTCTCATGGAGGCTTGAAAGCAACTTGGTGCTCTTGCACCATTTTCTCATGACTCTTCTCCCCCTTTGAAATCAATGGAAAAGGTACAAAGGCTCTGAACCACATATCTGAATCTTCTAACTACTCCCCCTCAGTAGCAACCACCATAACATCAATCTGAATCAAGATCTGACCGTAAGTGCACAAATTGATGCAAAGATTTGCATCTTAGTTTAGATTACAAGGGGAAATCACCCCTAACGTTCCTTTGAGATACTCAAAAGTATCCTTAGGCAATGGTTGGGTGAAGATATTTTCAATTTGTTTCTTTGTAGGCACATATTCCAGTCTGACTTCTTTATCATGTACTTTATCTCTCAAAAAGTGACACTTGATAGATATATACTTTGTCTTTGAATGTAGCACCAGATTCTTGGAAATATTTATGGCACTTGAATTGACATAGAATATATAAATAGGCTCATCATACTCAACTCTGATATCTCTCGACATCTACTTCATCCACAACACTTGAGTACAATTGTTTGTAGCAGCAATATATTCTACTTCAGCAGTAGATAAGGAAATGGAATTTTGCTTTTTACTTAGCCAAGACACCAGCTTCTTCCCCAAGAAGAATGCACCACCACTTGTACTTTTCTTTTCATCCACATATCTTGACCAATCTGCATCTTTAAAGGCATTCAAGGTAAGATCATCATCATTAGGAAACCATAGTCCAAAATCAAATGTTCCTTTCAGGTATCTAAAAATTATCTTTACTACAGTCACATGTGATTCCTTGAGATCAACTTGATATCTAGCAACCATGCATACAACATTCAGGATGTCTAGTCTAGTCTGAGTAAAATAAAGAAATCCACCAATCATTGACCTATATCTTGTTTTATTAGCCTTAGGAGAGTCATCATTTTGTGTTAACTTACATCCGGTTACCATGGGTGTACCTACAAGCTTTGAGTCTTCCATACCAAACTTTTTCAGTAACTCTTTCACATACTTGGACTGAGATATAAAGATTCCATTATCTAACTGAGTAGTTTGTAATCCTAAAAAGAATTTCAGCTCTCCAATCATTGACATTTCAAACTCACTTTTCGTTTGATCAACAAACTTCATACATAATTCATCATCTCCTTCAAAAATAATTTTATCAACAAATACTTCAATAATCAACTCTTTATCCTGATCCATCTTGAAATACAGATTGTTGTTAGCAGTACCTTTATTGAATCCAAGCCTCAACAAGTACTTATCCAATCTAGCATACCAGGCTCCAGGGGATTTTTTGAGTCCATAAAGTGCTTTCTTCAGTCAACATACCATGTCCTTTTCATTAGTCAGTTGAAATCCATCTGGTTGCTCAATATACACTTCTTCTTCTAGTTCACCATTTATAAATGATGACTTTACATCCATTTGATATACTTTGTAGTTATTGAAAGTAGCATAAGCAATAAATAGTCTTACAACTTCAATTCTAGTGACAGGGGCAAAGGTTTCTTCAAAATCAATACCTTCCATTTGTGAGTACCCTTTACATACTAGTCTTGCTTTATTTTTGATCGCTTCACCTTGTTCATTCAACTTATTCTGAAAGACCCACTTGGTTCCAATCACGTTCTTATCCCGAGGTCTGGGAACAAGAATCCATGTATCATTTTTCTCTATCTTCATCAATTCTTCCTTCATTTCTTCCATCCAATATTCATCTTTACATGCTTCATTGACATTGCTAGGTTTAGTCTTGAAAATTAGGCAATACTCTTTTGTAATTATTCTTCTATTATACACACCTTTGTTCTTGTCTCCTATAATCTGATTTTCAGAATGATTTATATTTACATACCTTGGGACTTTAGGATTCTCTCTAACTTTTGGTTCTTTTGTTCTTTCTTCTGCACTTCCACAAGCTTCACCTTCTAAACTTTCTTGATTCACTGAAACAATTTGAACTTGACTTGGTGTCTGGGAATTTTTTCCTTTATCAACACTTTCATGTTGGTCATTTGAGCCATATCCATAGTACATAGATGATCTATCAATATGCTCATCAACTCTGACATTTTCAGTTTCAACCATCTTCTTCAGTCTTTTATTGTAGCATTGGTAGGATTTTCTCTTAGTAGAGTAATCCAGAAAGATTCCTTCATCACTTCTAGCATCAAACTTTCCAATATCTTCATCTATCTTGATATAACATATACTTCAAAAGATTTTGAAATATTTTATAGTAGGCTTATAACCAAACCATAGCTCAAAAGGAGTCTTACCAGAATTACCATTGACATTTACCCGGTTGATAGTATATATTGCAGTTCTTACAACTTCTCTCTAGTAGATATGAGGAACATTACCTTCCAACATCATAGTTCTGACATCATCTAGAATTGTTATTTTATTTCTCTCAACAACTCCATTCTGTTGAGGAGTCTAGGGAGCAGATTGTTGTCTTTTGATTCCATGTTCTTCACAAAATGAATTGAACTCTCGGGAAGTTAATTCACCACCTCTTTCTAATCTCAAGAATTTGATCTTCAAGTCTATCTCTTTCTCTACCATAGCTTTGAAGATTTTGAATTTCTCTAATGCCTCATGTTTTTCTCTTAGGAAAGAAACCCATATAATCCTAGAATAATCATCAATAAGCAAGATAAAGTACCTTTCTCCTTGTAGACTTCTGATTTTGGATGGACCACATAGATTAGTACGTACCAAGTCTAGTATTCCTTTTGAATGATGTTGTTTTCTCCGAAATGAAATTCTTGTCTGCTTTCCCATTTGACATCCCTTGCATATAGTGGTAGTAGGCTTCACTAACTTAGGTAGATCTCTAAATGCTTGAGTATAGCTTACTTTGACAATGTTATCAAAATTCACATGACATAATCTCCATGCCATAACTAGCTTACATCAACTTGAGCAATTAAGCAACTTTGACTAGCAACAATTAAGTGAAAAATGTTACCTCTTGTTTTTGTACCTGAAGCAATTACATTCCCAAAGCTTCACAAAATATTTCATTTTCCATCTTTGAACTGAATATTGTATACTTTGTCAACCATTTTTCCAACACTCAACAAATTGTGCTTCAATCCTTCAACATAAAGGACATCATTAGTATTATATTTACCACCAAGAGAAATAGTGGCTCTGCAACATATCACACCAACATTATTATCTCCAAATCTTACAACACTACTATCATATTTTTTGAGACTTATGAACTTGCTTTTTTCACTAGTCATATGATGTGAGCATCCATTGTCAATCACCCACTCATCCTTTTCATCAATTTTGGCTGCAAGAGCTTTCTTAATATTGTTATTACTAGCAGATTCAATGGACATGAGACCATTTTCATTGATAGCAATGAATACCTATCCTTCTTCATTTATAGTTTCTTTATCATATTCATCATCAGTAACACCTTCTTCAACCTAAGTACATTTCTTTTGAAATCTAGAGTTGTCAGGTTTGTACTTAGAAACTCTTTCAGGAAATCTTGATGCAAAATGACCTATCTTACTACAAGATAAAAATTTAATAGGTAAATTTCCTTTGTACTTACCTTGTCCTTTGGCTTCTCTTTTCACAATCAATGCTTCCAACTCTTCTAGATTTTTCTAGATATAGTAGCTTTGAATGCAAATTCTTTCTTAGGAGAAGATTCACCAAATTCACTCAACTCAAAGGTAGAAATCTTACCAATCAACATATCTCTTGTCACATTAGTTACTATCACAAGTTGTTCAATAGCATGAGCTCTTGTTTTGTAAGAAGCAAACATAGATTTGAGTATCTTAGCCACAATCTCATCTTCTTCCAAGGTTCCACTGGCACACCTAATACCCAACACAAGTTCATTTACTTTTTGCATGAAAGAAAAGATGTTTTAATCTTCGCTCATCTTCATGTTTTCCCACTTGCCTTTCAGACTTTGTAGCTTAGAAACTTTCAATTGTGCATCTCCTTCATAAAATATTTCCAACTTCTTCTAGATCTCATGTGTTGTCTTCAGACCTATCACATTTTTCATCTCTGAATCTATCAAAGAACTCAATAATGCTTCCATAGCCCTGATATTAATTTCAGCTTCTTTGATCTCATCAACAGTAGAGGGACCATTTTGAGGAATAACATATCTATCCTTTGTAATATTCTAGAAGGGTTCACCAATGCACTTCAAATGACACTCCATTCAGACCTTTCACAAAGAGTAGTTTGTACAATCGAATCTAGGACTATCCTTCTTGTATGATGACATCTCGGATCACCTCAAGCTATTAGACTTTTTCAGAGGAACCAACTCTAATACCAATTGTTGGAAAAATAAGGATAGATAGTTGAGAGGGGGTGTGAATCAATTATTGTAGAATTTAAAACTTTACTTAACCTTATCAATATTTAATCACACATCTGATAATTAACAGTGAAAGAAAGAATCAACAACACATCAGAAGTGCACATAACACCAATATTTTTGCATGGAAACCTTGTTAGGGGAAAAGCCAAGGTGGAGGTTAATCCACAATTATACCCTGTTAAAAGTGTAATAGAAAGTGAATAAAGAATGCACATGCATTCATGCACACTGCCTAGAGCTCACTACTCAAAGGGAAGGCTCACTGCCTTACATAAGAAAATCAGATTAAATCCATCTGATGAGGTTGAACTGATAAATTAGCTTCTTCATAAGCCTGATAACAATTTCAGTTAGGCACAAGAATACTTCTTCACTCTTTTCTCAAACTACTTCACACTTTTCTCTGCATTCGAATGATCTAACCTTTATTCACACATATCTTGCACATACTTCGCATGCATACACTGAGCATACTTCAAAATGAGGAAAAAAATCTCTCTTATATATTTGCTACATAGATTTACATCAACAACTCTATCAACCACAAGATAAGGAATAAATGAATTAGAAATTTTTTGACCCAATACATGACCAAATCTCAATGTGTACCAACCTAAGTTAGTCACAACATAGTTAGGACCTAAATCAACATCCTCAAATATGCCAATCATTCAAAAATTAATTCATGAGGATTTGCAACATGCTACCACCATCATGCCAACCAAGAACATGAAAACTCAAACACACAAAAGAAAAATCTTCGATCATAAACACACCAATCAATGCGAATGTACCATACTGATAGAGAACAATATAGAAACATCACTGAACATCTTAGGAGAATACACAAAAAACTTAATTTACTAGAATTGCATTCTCTTCTTTCAGAAACACCTGCTACATTAATAGAATAACTGTAGGGACACAAAACTTCATAACTTTCTTCAATCTTGATGCACACCTCTGAAAATTTTGGACAATATACTAGATAGGCTCAGGAAAAAACCCATTAATGTGCTCTTTCTGAATATCAATGTACAAAAATTTCCATCACTCTAACCTTCATAGGTTCACAGACTATCTGCAACATATTTACTACAATTTTCTCAATATCCTTGACATATACAACCTTCAAAATCATTAATGCTAATAGTGTTGACATCAATGACAACCACATATCAGCAACACAACCATAGAATCCAATAGTTCTATGTCCTTTTTCCTCATGGTACTCACAATATTCATTACCATTCCACAAGTTTGGTTTGACTAATGTTAGCTCATATGGTTTAATGTTCAAAAGTTTATTGATGTTGGATTGCAGAAAACTCTTCAAGATTGGCTCGATGGGTTCCCTTAAGGGTGTGCATGCTCATTTTAAATTTCATGGGGGACCCCTACGTTGTTGATTATTTTGGACTCTATTGGTTTCTTGGTCTTGATTGGTTTTTGTATTGTTTCGTGGAGAAGAAACCTTAAGCTGAATGGTGGGGTAAACTTGGTTAATCAATTTGGCTTCAATTACCCCATCATTAATGACATTTTTGTTCCTTGACCAAAAAAATTCTTTTTCATTAGAAGATTTTGGTTTTCCTTGAACATTTTGGCTAATCATTCTACCACAAGAGCTTTCTAAATTAAGAAACCTTTCTCAATGACATCCTCAAATGTGGTGCAAAATTGGATTCGAAGTTGGATCATTATCTCTATGTTGAGGTTTTCTATAAAAATGGGAACAAACTATTTTTCTGGTATGTGACAAGGACATTTTCTAAACATGATTCACCATCTTTGGTAAAATGATTTAAGTGACTGTCCTTCCTTTTATTTGGTTGTGCACAATTTTTCTAAGGTCATGTCACTTTCAATGTTGTAGGAGAAGTGTGTGTTAAGGGGAAAAAGTGTGCTAATCTAAAGTGCAAAACAAACTAGAATGCAAGAAGATCACAAAAAATCCTAACACCTCAAACGATTAGCTTAGTTGGATTAAAAAAAAGCAAGATAAAGATGAACAACATTATTATACCTTGTTTCGAATGATCGTTTGGTTGGCCCTTGATGTTGCTTTGATTTGTGCTCCTTGGATTGATAACTTGTAATGATGGTGGTAGATGGATGATAAATGGATGTGGATGAATGCAACAATGGATTCTAAGATGCAAAATGCAAGAGTTAAATGCTCCAATAAATGGCTAATATGGCTTGAAGAGCATCATAGTATAAGTTGGCTAAGAATGCATAAGGATCCTTAATGAATGAAAAGAGAGGTTATTTATAGAAGAAGTTGAACAGTCAAGATTGAACAACCATGGCCAAGATGGATGGCTATGGTGAGTTGAGGACTCACAAGCCCTCACATCTTGCCATGTGGCGGGTGAAGTGTCCAAAGGACAAGGTGAGATGGCAAGGGTACAAGTGACATGGAAAAGGCCATGTGGTCCCAAGGTACTTGCAAGTACCTTGGGATGAGAGAGAATCTCCACAAAAATTAATCTCTTGTCCCAAAGTGGGGCTAAACATGACAAGGGATGACTTTCTAAAGTCATCCCTTGTCAACATGGGGATTGGAGATGGCCTTAGAGGAATAAAAGTGAATTTTTAATTAGTTCACTTTATGGAAGAGACCAAAGGGTAAAATAAGATTCCTCTAAAAGAGGTCTTTGTCCTTTGGGTACAATGTGACATGAGATGTCATGGGGAAGACAAATACATGTGGAGAATAAGTGTGAATTTTTAATTCACATGGGGAAGAGGTCAACCCAAAAAAGGTAAGTACCAAGAAGGTTGAATTAAGGACATGTTAAAAGGGGTAAGTGATTAGGATTAGGATTGTGCAAATAGGTGATTAGATTAATTAATGATGATTAGAGGAAAGTGGAAAGTTATGGAGGATGTGACATTAATCCTAATTATTGATATGCACACCTTAATGGAGGATTAATTAAATTAGTCCAGTTTAGTGAAGGGGTTATGAAGGATAGGACAAGGAGAGAGAAAGAATGAATTAAAAATTGAAAAGGATAATTTACTAAATTAAATAAATTGATTGATTTATTTAATTTAAAGAGGAAATGGGCTAATGTATAAAGTATTGAATTAAATACTTTTGGGAACCTTAGGGAAATGGGACAATATTAATTAAATGTGTCATTTAATTAATATAGATGGATTAGATGAATAAATGATGGGATTATGACCATGTGGAAGTGGTCAAATTTGGATGTCTACATTTTACCCCTCTTTGAGATGGTGTTATGAAGTAGCATCATTTCAAAGAAAATTAAAATATAACACTTAGAAGAAGATGGTTATATTAATGAAGATGTCCCAATCACTCAAGGAGTGACTAGGAGGAAATATAATGGGAGTGAAGATGGAGATTAGGGATTAGGATACCCCCTTGAGAGGACATGCGGGTTCAAGAGAACATGGATGTGCTCATGAAATGGATGAGAGAATGCAAGGGTAGATGGGGAAGATGATGCAAAATGATGGATGATAGAGGATGATGATACGAAGAGATAAAGGAGAGCACAAATGGATTCTGAGACAAATATGATTTTTCCCCAGTCAAGCTACAATCCAAGATGGACTGATGGTCGATGGAGTGTTGTTGATAAGGGAACAAAAAAAGGATAGGGAAGGATACATCTTGATGAGGATGAGGATGAGTGTTGTTGACGAGGGAAGGATACATCCCAAAAAAACACCAAAGAATAGGGAAGGATACATCTCAATGAGAGTGTTGTTGATGAGGGAAGGATACATCCCACTGATGATGATGATGATGATGATGATTGGATCAAGGCTTGTAGCAAGGCTGGGAACAAGACCAAGGGTGTGATTAGATGATTTGTACTAGATCACATGGATTAGGATTGTATGGGGATGGGAGATGGTAAAATGAATGAAGAGGATGGAGGAAAAGATGCAATGTAGTGTAAGAGCAAGTTGCCATTTTGGAGTACTAATTTTTGCTATATCATAAGATGGTAGATACCAAGGTATGTGGAGCCAAGGTGAATTAGTGTCTAATGTAGAAAAAAAAACAATAAACAAGAAGGCTATCCCAACACCCCAAAGTCGCGATGACTTCAATCGGGCCAGGTATTGGGATAACCACAAGCACAAGAGGATTCCCTAGCATAACACATGACCTCGGGGGTCTTGGTGGGTAATACATGGGGCAACCACAAAGACAACAAAATAAAGAAAAAAACAAGATATGACCCTGTGTTAACAAGTCAAAACACACCATAATATGATAGATCATGGCGGCCTTGACAAGTGATTATAAGGAGCTCAAATGATAAAAAAAGTGTCAAAAGCATCAAAAGATCACAATCAAATTTGAAACATCCTTTTCCATAGGATCAAAAGGATGGATGGGAGAGATGTAGTATATTAGGAAGGATATATCTTGTTGAGACCAAAGATGGAGGATAGATTGGGTGATCGACATGATGTGGGATATCTAAAACTAATTGGAGCTCATGAGACTAATGACCTTTGTTTCAGAAGCACTAGCTAGGATAGGGACATGCTTGATGACATGACAAGACAACAGGATGACCAGATGACAAGACACAAGACAAAAAAACCCTAAAGACCTAGGGGCTCGAGGGTTGATCAAAAATCAGCCTTGCCTACATGAAAGCGCAGAGCCCTCATAGTTCAATAAAAGACCATGGATAAAAGTGGAAAGAGGATAATGGAGACCATGATGGAGGATGTAGACCGGAAAAATTCTGTGGGGGTAGATCAAATGGTCGACCTTGTCTACGTGAAAGCACAAGGGTAACGTAGTTCGACACAAGGCCAAAGACAAATGATGGAAGATGACAAGACAGACAAAGGACAAAACCCTGGGGGTGGATCAACTAATCGACCTTGCCTACATGAAAGTTTAGGGGCAACGTAGTTCGACACAAAAAAAATGACAAATAACAGATAAGGGATGATGAGATGACCATGAGAAATGGAGAAAAGGATGGAGTTAATATGATAAGCCATAATAGGCCATGTAGATAGGATGGGTGATATGTTGGATGTGGGTTATGTGAAGCTCAGGCATGGGATAGTTATTTAGATCATTAGAAGAGGAATTGGGAGGATGAGAGGATGGATAGATGAGTGACAAATAGTGATGAGATAGTAGGAAGATGTGAGGAACAAATAGGAATGATTATAGTGAGATGAATGACATTGGATTGCATGGGGCTAGCCTATAGCTAGATACCAATGACAAGGGATGATGACATGGAAGGAAAATATAGATAAATAGATGAATTGATAAAGATGGGGGAGATAGAAAGATGCTAGGATAGGTGGATAGAGAGACAAAGATTTGAGAAGATGGATAGGAAGATAAGGATAAGGATATGGGTGGGATATTTAGATAGAGGGATGGGTAGATAAGGATGAAAAAGGAGTAGTGGATGAGATTATAGGAAGATAAGGATTTGGGAGATGGAAGGGATGACTAGATGGATAAAGGGCTGGGGAGAGAAGGATGGGAAGGATGGATGGATTATGTTTCCAAGGATTTTATTGCAAATAACGAGATGCCCCCACTCTAGATGTGTCATGCGTGATGAGGCCAAAGGGATAGCAGGATGGGTGGATAAGGGAGTGACATGGAAATAGATAGGAGATAATGGGTAAGGAAGGGATATGGGTGTTGGTATGATGTATGGATGATGAAGGATATGGTGAAAAATGCATGAAGGGAATGTATGCCAAGAGATGTCCAAAGCATGTATATATATGTGCCCCTATCTAGGTCAAGATCACAAGGAAGAGGGAGGGAATATATACAAATGGGATATGATGGGTAGGATGTGGAAGATAGGCAGATGTAGGAGATGGAGGAAAGAAATGTGTAAGTGGATGTTGTCCCCAATCGTGGAAGGAGACTAGATGGGGGATTTACGCATGACACTTTTTTTCTAGGTTTTCATCATGGTACTTATCCAAGGCACTTGTTTGCCAAGTTTTCACCATTGGACGAATTGTTTTCTCTTTACTATTTTCTTTTTTCACTTCTTTCATTTTTTGATTTTTTCGACTTTTTGGGACTTGTTAGATGGAAATACGGATGAAGATGGATAATGATAGGGATGAATGGATAAATGGATTCATAAGACATATGATAAAGTGGATGGACGAAGGACTCGAGCATCAAGTTCCATATGAGGTAAAAAGTACCCATGTGTAAAGCGACCATTGGATATTGGTACAATCTTATTAGAATGGATGGATTATGCTAGAGGATGGATCAAATGGATTTGATGGGGGAGATAGGTGGGATAATGGATGGGATATTGGAAGGTGTATGGATGGAATGATGGAGTGGATGTGTGATGGGGGAAGGTGTTCAGGACCAACATTGGCACATGTGGTGGATGTGAAATGAGAGGAGGGTTGATGGATGGAGAATGTGGCGATAATGAAGGTGTTGGGATAGGGAATTTTGGGACATAAGGACCCAAAACAGATTTAGGAGATGGAGGATGCAAGTTATTAGCTTTGGCATTATAACCTTTTGATGTCATCATGAATTTTTCATTTGAAGGTTTTCCCTCTTTTTTCTTTGGGATCCACATGGTTTTTATTTTTTCTTTGGTGGGTCTTTGTGGCCATTTGGATTGATTCGGATGTTGGATTTGATTTTTCTTTTCATCAACGTGTATTTTGAAGGGGACATGAGGAGCTTGAGATTCATGTGGATGTTTATATTTTTTCATTTTTAATTTGACATCCAAAGTGCTTTTAGTAGTAATTGGATGGGTAGGAGGAAATGGATGATGTGGAGCAGACATGGATGAAGTCATAGACGTAAGCTTTTGATGATGGTGTGTGGATGGAGGATGCGAGATAACATGCATGGAAGGGAACCTTTGTTGATCCTTATTAGGAATTATGAATTTTGGATTTTTATGCTGAGGGATAGGTGGTGGATGAATGAAAGGATGTATAGGATGAGATGGAGGAGGTGAATTTGGGATGTAAGGGCCCAAAATAGATGTAGTAGATGGAGGATGAGCATTGGTGGATGGAGGTATATAAGGACCCAAAATGGACATAGAGGATGAAGGAGGAAGATGGACAGTTGTTTTGAGGTAATATAATGGAGGAGGGGGAATAGTGACAAAGGATTTGGTAGAGAGATGGGAAGTGCTTTTCATTCCTTTGGAAGAGGTTTGCTTAGGATGGATGGAGGTTGTACCAACATTTTTGGATTGTCATTCTTGGGAGATATATCCAAGACCTTGTGTACTTGTATGTTCTTTGACTTGGATGGGCTCTAAACTACCTTGCTCATGAAGGCCTAAACCTTTTCCTTGATAGTTTATTTTTGTGAGAATTTTTTCTAAGGTAGGATATTTATTTTGTTAGAGGCATGATGCGAGTCTGTCAAGAGGTGGAGGAGGAAAGGTGGCAGCTATACTTTGTTTTTCTTCCACAAGAAGACCACTATGGATGCATGTGATGTTACCAAGGTGATAAAAAAATGGTGTTGGGATGGCAGGTAGAGATGGAGATGAGGGGAGAGCAACATCCTGATTGGGAGGAGGAGGTGATAAGGGATTGGGAGAAGAATTAGGGAGTATGATAGGATTTGGATTTAGGGTAGTGGATGATAAGGGCTCATGAGATGGAGTGATTGGATCTTGAATACAAAGGGGATCATGGGATGGAGTGGATGAGCTAGTGTGATCTGGAGATGGGGTGGATGGGAGGATAGGATCATGACTTGGTTGAGGATATGGATCATGAGATGAAATGGATGGAAGAATATGTTCTTGAGATGGAGTAGATGGGATGGAAGGATCTTGATATGGAGGAGGAGATATGCTTGTATGCTTTAGATCAAGCTCTCGGCATGACTCATCTTGTGTGGGAGGCATGACGAGAGAGGAGTGTTGGAGGGACTCCTCAATTGGGGGAGATAGGAGGATGGAGGATTCATGAAGGGCATGGGATTGAAGCTTGTGGATATTAGGATTGGGAGGAGAGGATTGAATGTCTTCAATGGATTGGGTGGATCTAGTAGTAGAAGATGGGGATTCAATGGGTTTGATGGGCTCAACCGTTTGGACGGTGTCAAGAATGGTAATGGGAGGGATAGGTGTAGGATGGAGGAGGGCCTCATCACTAGTGACAGTACATGATAGAGTGGGAGGGCATGGTGTCTCTTCTGTCATGAGTCCTTGGGTGACATTTCGAAGGGATGTAGGATTAGGTAGGGAGATGGAAATGGATGGAGGATTAGGGATGGATGGAGGACTAGGATTAGATGTGGGGATGGGATTGGATGGAGGATTAGGGTTAGGGATTGGAGGATTAGATGAGTGAATGGGTGGATTAGATGAAGGATTATGATTAGATGAGTGGATGGGATTGGATGGAGGACTAGGAGGAGATGGAGGATTATGATTAGATGAGTGGATGGGATTGGATGGAGGATGAGGAGGAGATGGAGGATTAGGGTTAGGGATTGGCAGATTAGATGAGTGGATGGATGAATTAGGAATGGGACTAGATGGAGGACTAGGAGTGGTTGGGGGATGAGGTGGGTTATGATTAAATGGAGGATTAAGATATAATGCGGTGAAAGGGGGAGTGATGTAGGAGGATGCAGATGTTGGATTAGGTTGGGAAGAGTAATAGTAGGAAGATGATGATGGATTAGGGAAAGAGGACATTGGTGGTGGATTCATGTAGGAGGACATGTATGGAGGATTAGGATGGAAATATGTGGAATTAATGTAAGGATATTGGGATGGGGGATTGTGATAGGAAGGTGTGGATGTTGGATTAGAACAAGAAGATTGAGGAGGTGAACTACCATAGGAAGACATGTATGGTGGGTTGGCATAGAAGGATATGGATGATGGATTAGGATAGGAAGATTGATATGGTGGATTAGGATAAGAGGAATATTGGGATGGTAGAGTATGATAGGAATGCATGAGTGTTGGATTAGGATGGGAAGATTGGGATGTGGGATTAAGGTAGAGGTATTGGGATTGTTGATGATGATAAGGAGAGGAGGATATGGATGTTGGGTAGGATAGGTTGAGAGGGAGGACATGATGAATATGTCGATGGTGAGGATGTTGGATATCCCTTGTCAAGGGTAGCATAAGGACCGTTATTAGATGTGGATGAAGGCATGGTGGGATAGTTCAAAGAAATAGTGGGATTTTGGGAGGCGATTTGAGAGAGCTTGCTAGCAATCATGGCATCAAGGCAATCTATATAACACTCTTCATGATCAACCAGGCTTTCATTATCGTCATCAACGTAGTTAGGATTCCCCTTGACTACTATTATTGGTCGTGTGAGAGGGGGATAAGGATTCATGATGGCTACAAAATAGATACGAATTGAAAAGATGGAGGGGACTAGATGATGGAATGATAAATAGGATGGATTGGAAGAAGTTGTAGGTGGACTAAAGCTCAAGTTGGGATATTGGATTAAAGCTCAGATTCAGATGATGGGATGTGACAGGAGAAGATGTTCAAAATGATCAACACTTTAAACAGATAGATAGATATTCAGAATGGGTGAATAGATGCCTGAAGTAGGAGAACGACACTTAGAATGGGAAAAAAGGTTGTCGAAACAGGTGAACATCTTCTTGGAATGGGCAAAAAGCTGGTCGAAAAGAGGGAATGATTGCTCAGAATGAGCATATGGATACTTAGAATAGACAAACGAATGGTTGGCTTGGGTAAACAGGTACTCTAAACAAGGGAACAACACTCGAAACCAAAAAATAGACTCCCAAAACAGGGTAACAACAAACGAACGAAAGCTGAAAAAGGTTGTTTCAAAGGGTAGGGTCGCCCCTTTAGGTCAAGGCAGCCCAAACTTAGGTCAAGGCCACCCCTTTGGAGGGAAAGGTCGCCCCTTTGGAGGGAAAGACCGCCCAAATCAAGAATGATGAGGAACAGGTCCAAAAATAGCTGAACGGGGTCCCAAAAAAGGCTGTTTGGGAGGGCAAGGCTGCCCCTTTGGAGGGCAAGGCCAGCCCCCTTAGAGGGAAAGGCCACCCAAACCAAGAATAATGAGGAACAGGTCCAAAAATAGTTGAACGGGGTCCCGAAAAAGGTTGTTTCAGAGGGTAGGGTCGCCGCTTTAGGTCAAGGCTACCCCTTTTGAGGGCAAGGCCGCTCCTTTGGAGGGAAAGTCCGCCCAAATCAAGAATGATGAGGAACATGTCCAAAAACAATTGAATGGGGTTCCGAAAAAGGTTGTTTCGAAGGGCAAGGCCACCCCCTTGGATGACAAGGCTGCCCAAACCAAGAATGATGAGAAACAGGTCCAAAAATGACCAAACGGGGTTCCAAAAAAGGTTGTTTCAGAGGGCAGGGCCACCCGTTTGGAGGGAAAGGCCACCCCTTTGGGGAGCACAACTACCCAAAACAAGAATGATGAGGAACAGGTCTAAAAAATAGTTGAACGAGGTCCTGAAAAAGGTTGTTTCACCTCTGTTTGAGGGAAGGGGCACCCCTTTGGAGGCCAAGGCAGCCCAAGATAAGGGAGATGAGGAACAGGTCCAAAAAATGGTCAAACGGACACCAAAATAGACCCAAACAGGGTCTTAGATAAAGTTGACTTCGAGAACAGGCAGTTGGATTTGCAAAATGGGAAAAAGACCACTTAGAATGAGTGAACTGATGTAGGAGACTATGGAACAACGCTCAGAATGGGAAAACAAGATCCCGAAATGGGTGAAAAGCTTCTTGAAGTAGGATCGTGTTAAAGCTCAAATTTGGGTTGGATGAGCTCATATTAGGATTAGATTAAAGTTCAAATTAGGATGATGGTATCAAAGCTTAGATTGGGATTGGATCAGAGGATATGATAGGATTGATTCAAAACCAAGTTCCAGGGTTTTAACTAGACGATGTAAGATGTTGACAATCAGATTTTTGCCAGATTTGGCAATTTTCAAAAATTGTCAACTTTTGTCATTTTAGGAAAATTCATAGGCATACCTTTGAGAGTCCAGTTTTTTCCCGAAAAATACCCAATACTAAGATATGATGAATTGCCAGCTAACATCCCAAATCTTAGACATGCATTTTGATTTATTAACGAAAATGATTTTTTTAAAATTGAAAAAACACTAAATTTTGATTTTGAGGGTCAAGATGAACGTTTGAGGCCCTGAAAATGTGTTAAAACGGGGTCCAACCGACACATGCCACCTCATAATGCAACCACCCATAAAATTTCAGCCAAAACCCACATCCGAGTAAAAAGTTATGGCCTCCGAAAGTTTCAGCATAAAAATCAAAATCCTCAAAACGAAGCCTAGATGATTGGGATGAATGATTTGATGATAGATATGGACTCTAATGATGTTCTAAGAAGTACCTATGTGTTTTGGTCTATGAAACAATGACTTTTGAAAAATGTTGATGGATGCTCGAAACGGGGAAACGACCACTCGAAATGGGCAAACACCCTCCTAGAATGGGTGAACAGCTGGTCGAAAAGGAGGAACAATGGTCAAAAGGAGCCAATGGATATTCGGAATGGATGGAAAAATGGTCGGGATGGGTAGTCGGGTACCCCAGACAAGGGAACAACACTCGGAACGAGGAAACAAGTTCTCGAGATAGGGTAACAGCCAATGAACGCAGGCTAAAAAGGGTTGTTTCGAAGGTTAGGGCCACCCCTTAAGGTCAAGGCCACCCAAATAGATGTCATGGCCACCCCTAAAGGTCAAGGCCACCCAAACAGTGATCAAGGCCACCCAAACATGAAAAACTTAGCCAAATTTTGGTTTAAACTGGTTAAACAATAGTTGAAATAGGGGGACAGGGTCACGCCTTTAGGTCAAGGCCCCCAAACAAAGGTCAGGGCAGCCCCTAGAGGACAAGGTTGCCTTTATACAATGGTTTGAACCTAACTTAGTTACAAATAGTGATGGCAAAGGATGAAAAACAACAAGTAAAAGGTCAAAACTGACAGACAAGTACTAGTTTTTCACAAGAAGACACTTCAAGCAACACAAGCCTAATTTTAGTGTTAAGGTATGGCCAACATGGTCCTCTATCTAGGATTAACAAGTTTGCTAGTGGCGTCTCCAATATACGCACGATACATGGGGCACAACCGTGAACACTAGCCCATCTAAAAGCGTGAGTCGAAAGCAGCCAGCGAGAGACTAGGTGCTCGAACTAGCCTTTCACATATATCTAGGTGTCACCCTAGCTTCGATGCTATACCAGACACGATGTGACTGGATTGAAGTACAACTTTTCCCTCGCCCCTTTATATACCCCGTCGGTAACACGTGGTTGGAATCGTCCCTTGGGGTGAAGAAATCCCCAAGCAGGTCCCGCTAATAAAATGAAAAAGGCGGTAAAAAGAACTAAGTGGACTATGATTTCTCTTCACCCAGGATTGCCAAATGGCGCAAGGGGATTATACATCAATAGTCCACTCCAAGTACAACAAGTAGATTCATTGACCCTTTAATTAGTCATATGTTCCTATTTTAAGAAAAATAAAAGGATAAGACTAATTGAACATGATTTTTTCACTTGCAAAACACTTGTCAATAGTTTCCTTTCCTTTCATTGACAAGTAGACTTTGTGAACCTACAAGAAATAGTCATCAGAAAATGATGAAAAGCAGCAGCAAAAAAATTTGTTGCCAGGTCAAGGCCGCCCCTCCAAGTCAGGGCCGCCTAAATAGTGATCCTTCAAATAAAAACAGTAAGAAAATGATGAAAACAATAGGAAAAAAGTCTGCTGCTAGGTCACGACCACCCCTCTAGGTCAGTTCCGCCCAATTAGTGATCCTATAAACAAAAACACTCAAAAAATGATGAAAACAACAATAGAAAATTTTGCTACTAGGACAGGGTCGCCCCTCCAGATCAAGGTCGTCCAAATAGTGAATCTGCAAACAAAAATAGTCAGAAAATGATGAAAACAGTAGTAGGAAAGTTTGCTGCTAAGGCAGAGTTGCCCCTCTAGGTTAGGGCTGCTCAAACAGTGATCTTGCAAAAAAAACAATTAGAAAATAATGAAAACAACAACAAAAATGTTTGCTGCTAGGGCAAGGCTGCCCCTCCAGGTCAGGGCCTCCGAAACAGTGAACCTGCAAACAAAAATAGTCATAAAATGATGAAAATAATGGCAGAAAAGTCTACTGCTAGGGTAGTACCACCCTTCCAAGTTAGCACCGCCCAAACATGAAATCTACAATAAAAACAGTCAAAAAAATTGAGAAATAGTAGCAAAATAGTCTGATGTCAGGTTAGGGCCACCCCTCTAGGTAAGGGTTGCCCAAACATGAAATCTACAAGAAAAATAGTTAGAAAAAGTTGAAAAACAACAGCAAAATAGTGTGATGTTAGGTCAAGGCTGCCCCTCTAGGTCAAGGCCACCCAAACATGACATCTACAAAAAATAGAAATCGAAAAAGATGAAAAATAGCAGCAGAAAAGTCTGTTGTCAGGTTAGGGCCGCCCCTCCAGGTCAAGGCTGCCCAAATAGAGGGCAAGGTCGCCCCTCTATGTCAAAATTTGTAAAACCTTAAAAACAACAACTATTAGTACAAAAAGGCCTGTGACGTGGGTCCCATCGAGTATGTCGAAAATGTGAAGGAGAAAAAGTGTGCTAATCTAAAGTGCAAAACAAATTAGAATGCAAGAAGAGCACAAAAACTCCTAACACCTCAAACGATTAGCCTAGTTGGATTCAAAACAAAGAAAAATAAAGATGAACAACATGATTATACGTTGTTTCAAATCGATCCTTTGGTTGGCCCTTGATGTTGCTTTGATGTGTGCTCCTTGGATTGATAACTTGTAATAATGGTGGTGGATGGATGATAAATGGAGGTGGATGAATGCAACAATGGATTCTAAGATGCAAAATTCAAGAGTTAAATATTGCAATAAATGGCTAATATGGCTTGGAGAGCATCAGAGCATAAGTTAGCTAAGAATGCATAAGGATCCTTAATGAATGAAAAGAGAGGTTATTTATAGAAGAAGTTGAATTCTCTAGAGAATTCAACAGTTAAGATTGAACCACCATAGGCAAGATGGAGGGCTATGGTGAGTTGAGGACTCACAAGCCCTCACATCTTGCCATGTGGCGGGTGAAGTGTTCAAAGGACAAGGTGAGATGGCGAGGGTACAAGTGACATGGAAAAGGCCATGTGGTCCCAAGGTACTTGCAAGTACCTTGGAATGAGAGAGAATCTCCACAAAAAATAATCTCTTGTCCCCAAGTGAGGCTGAAAGTGACAAATGATGAATTTTAGAAAGTCATCCCTTGTCAACATGGGGATTGGGGATGGCCTTGGAGGAATAAAAGTGAATTTTTAATTCACTTTTTGGAAGAGACCAAAGGGTAAAATAAGATTCCTCTAAAAGAGGTCTTTGCCCTTTGGGTACGATGTGACATATGAGATGTCATGGGGAAGAAAAATGCACGGGGAGAATAAGTGTGAATTTTTAATGTACATGGAGAAGAGGACAACCCAAAAAAGGTAAGTACCAAGAAGGTTGACTTAAAGACATGTTAAAAGGGGTAAGTGATTAGGATTCGGATTGTGAAAATAGGTGATTAGATTAATTAATGATGATTGGAGGCAAGTGACAAGTTATGGAGGATGTGACATTAATCCTAATTAAAGATATGCACACCTTAATGGAGGATTGATTAAATTAGTCCAGTTTAGTGAAAGGGTTATGGAGGATGGTACAAGGAGAGAGAAATAATGAATTAAAAATTGAAAAGGATAATTGACTAAATTAAATAAATTGATTGATTTATTTAATTTAGAGAGGAAATGGGTTAATGTATAAATTATTTAATTAAATACTTTTTGGAACCTTAGGGAAAGGGGACAATATTAATTAAATGTGTCATTTAATTAATATATATGTATTAAACAAATAAATGATGGGATTATGATCATGTGGAAGTGGTCAAATTTGGATGCCTACAATGTGCAACAAACTTGTCATCTAGTTTATTACATGTTTGTATCCTAGGAGGGACGTGTGTGAACCACTTTAGATCTTGCCTCGAAAGGCTACGTGGAAACAATCTCAGGGCATGTAGGATCATGATGGGCTAAAAGGTGGTGATATGTAAGTGATATGATGGCCCATGTGGCTGACGAATTTTTTACCCAAAATTGATGAAACAGAAAGTGTTTTTAAAGGAGATCATTCTTAGCTTTCCACCAATATAAATTATACGTTACTTTGAATTTAATAAATAATTATTATTCATTTTCTATTTGAATTACGACTAAAGTCCTTATTGATAGGCTGGTTGAAAAAATGTTATCATGGCCCTACTTATATAGGCTGACATGAATCGTCTACTTGTATCTAAAATCTTATAAAAAAATATTATCATTTTATTGTGGTTAGGGTGGTCAGACAGACACCTACTTCTTATTTTTTCCTTGAAATTTAAGTACTACTACATTGAAATTTCAAATTTTTACCAAATAGATTTAAAAAAAAATAAACCTAGTAGTTTAGAAACTACATTCAATTTTCTACATATTCTATTCTTACATATTTTTGAAATAATATAGATAACTTATTCAAATTTTTACGTCAAGTTTCCTAGCTTTGATTTTATGAATTTTCATCACCACTTAAGGGCTTGTTTTTTCCATGATGATCCTACACATACCCCTCATCAAGTACATAGGCTCATAGTAAATTTTCATACATGTAGTGTTAAATTATCTTATGTGTTCCACTAGATTTATTTTCCCCTTATACATGTTAAAGTTTAGTACATTGAAGTGTGGTGGGAAATATGGCATAAATGGGCTCCTATCAAAGGGATAAGGACATAATTCCTTAGTTGAGTATGTCTTCTTTATTGTAGTCAATTGCATGTTTACCATTATTTTTTGCATTGTGTCCATCCTTTGCATCATAGTTTCCATGGAGCATTGACCTTACATGTTTAATTGATATTGTATGTGAGGGTTCATGTTGATATGATGAGTGTTGTATGATGGGTTTTGGTGGGATGTGTATGTTGGGTATGGGTCGATATTTTTTTGCAAAGGTTTTTGGTTTCGTTGTTGATAGTGAGGTGTGAACATGGTATTAGTTTGGTATTGTGGTATGAATTTGGTATTTGGAGTGACATGTTGTTGTGACATACCTTGGTTGGTGTTTCAGAATTGTGTTGTGACATGTTGGTGTGAGGGACCTTGGTTGGTATGTTGAAATTGGGGTGTAAATTTGGTGTTTGGAGTGACAAGTTATTGGGGTGGAGGTTGGTTGGTGTTCACATTTGACCTGAAAGACATGTTACATTTGGTATAGTGTTGGTCATTTGGGTTGGTACTCTTGATGTGGAAATATGGACCCTTCTTGTTTTTCACGGGGGATTTTGGTTTGGTGTGGTGTTTTGAGTGTGAAATGGATTTGTAAAAGTCATTCCCACATTAAATGTTTGACTTGGCCCTTGTGATGTTTCATGTGTTCTTTTAGTGCCAAATGTTGGAGGAGAGGGGGTGTGTGTAGTTGTCACATTCTATGTTGCTTCCCTAAAAGGAAAACTAGTATGCATATGCTGTGAGGATGATTGACCTTGTGAAAACATGTTTTGACCAAGACCTTGAGTTTATGATTGTGATGTTCCCTCTATAATTGTGGAAGTTTCAAAACCAAAGGGGAGTTTAGTGCCATTTTTACCAAGTTCTAAGAAGAACTTATTAGGATCCCCTTTGATCAACTCTCCTATGACGCACAATACCATAGGATCTTGGGAAGCTTCTTCAACCTTTTGTAGTGTTAGCCTATGATTGGCCTCTTTCAATGTTAAATTAGCAAATGGGTTTAGTGTTTCACCTTGTTTTGTTTGAGGTGTGTTTGAATTTGACCCAAATTTCATGTCACTAGATGGATTGTAATAGGGACCTCATATGAGGAGTCCATTTCTCTTCATTTCCTTTGTGCCCTAGCAAATTCCATATATGACTTGTGACTTTTGGATGATGATAATTTTGGTATATATGCAACTAAGATGAAGATAAAAAATAAAGATGAGAATGAAAGATGGTATTGCTAGTATACTATGTTTTTGGATTTTTGGACTATAAGGATGACAATGCAAAGTATGACAAGGTTTGTGATATGAAAAAGTTACAATGAAGCTATGAATATACTTAGGATGAAAAGTGATAATGGGAATATGAATATTACTATGCTTGGGATGGATATGAAACCTTGAACCCTAGAGGAGGATGCTAAGAAAACTATGATGAACCAAAGTGGCAACTCTAAATGTCAACACCTCAAATAGATAGACCAAGATGATGATAATGATGATAATTTGAAAAAAGGTGAACCTATACTAGACACATGAGTTATAGGCCCAACTGAAGATAGGATGGATGAAAGGTAATGATAAGGTCAAGATAGATAAAGATGAGACAAATAATTTTCCCAATAGAGTGACAAGCCTTCTAATCTTAAGACTCAAGGATGATGATAAAATAAATCTAGAATGTAATGGATGCAAACTAAGACTATGACAGGTGACCTAGGATGAATAATGAGATGATATGGATGAATTGACTGAAATTAACAAGTCTCTGGTTTGAATGTAGAAAAAGAAATCTGTAAAAAAACTAGAAGTTGGTGTAGGAGCCATAAAATGCATGATTCTATGAACAAGAATAACCATTTCATGCCCATATCAATGAGCCATTTTAATTAAAAGAAAAAACAGAAATACAAACTTTTAAACTATAGGCAACAAAAAAAAAATCTTTTAAAAGAAATCAGTCTCCATTGGCATCATAACACTTTTGCTCTCAGATTTGGCAAGCATAGGTGCATCAAGAGGCAGTTGGTGAATGGATTAATGAAAGGATGTAAACATGATATGAGTATGAAAATTCATGGTGGTGAAAATGAGAGAGGAATCCCATTTAAATAGGTGTCTTTGAGGATGGAGAGTTGTTTGAGAGGGAAATGTGGGATTAAAGATTTTAGCTAACAATAAAAATTTATCCCACATTATGTGATTAAATGAAAATGCATGTGAGGTGAAGGGTTTATGTATAATTAAATAAGATGATTAATGGATTCCAAATGTAAATTATGAAATATAAAGATGGATTTATTATGAAAATGGATTTATGATAAAGATGATATTATGAAAATAGATTTATGATAAAGATGATATTATGAAAATGATAAAGATGATATTATTTAACATGATTTTAAATAATTAAATAGATTTTTTACTGATAATGAACAATTATTCTTTATTATGGAAATAGATGTGAACGATAATGCAAACATACATGAATGTGAATGATTGTTTTTGCAAATGGTTAGTGAATGACCATGAGACAGATATGATCATTTATGCAAATAGATATGAACGAGCATTAGATGGATTAATGATTTGATGAAATGCATGAATAGAAGAAAGTACTTAATGAATTTATTATTTGAATAATATGCTGATTATGAGGACAAATTTGAGTGTCTACATTTTCCCCCTCTTTGAGACAATGCAACTTGTCGCTTTGTTTCAAAGAAAAAGATTGATCAACTGATACATTCCCCAAAGATATCCTATTAAGGATTAAAATAAGAATGATATGCCCCCTCGAGAGAATGATCGAATAGATTGTAAATATATTAATCTCTCTATAGATGTCTAGAGAATGATTAGATACCTAATATCACGCAAGTGATAAAGTGGTGATGTACATTTTTATGAAAATGCATAGCTGATGGGTGTAACTGAACAATTGATGGAAATTATTAGTATAGTCAGGTTGATGAGCTAATGAAACTGATTGAGTTGATTAATATTGGTGCTTACACAACACATGTTGATACAATGATTGATTGATTGATTAAGGGGACATGAGATTTTGAGAAGCAAGTTCATTGATTTCTCTGTGACAATAAAGATGAAGAAAAGGAAATGCAAGAAATGGAAGACGCAAGATGGGATAAAATGAAGGTGATGAAGCCTCTTGTGCCTTTTAAGTTCTTTTATCATCATTGAGCTTATTATGTTGCAAATTAGTATAAGAATCTAGATAACATGAACATCTAGATGACCTGAATATTTTTTGCATTTTTATTTAGCATGAAAGTATAAGCATCTAGGTAGAAGGACCTTAGATGACCTGAATACTTATTGCATAGAAGACACTATTAGACAAGGAATGCTCTCATCCACACTAGACTCATAGGTCCTCGATGGTTTTAGACAACCATGTCTTAAGATATGTTGTCTTATCAATAATAAATAATCCACAGACAAAAAACAAGTGAACATGCCCCATCCTCGCCTCTCTAGTTGAAGACATCCTGGAGAAGCTAAAAGACATGCCACCAAAGATAAAATATTAAAAAATTAAAGATAAACAAACAAACATGCATCCTGCTTCGATATAGAACTGATTCTTGGTATGGTTGTATGTGTTTGGTTGGATTTGAAAGATGGGTTGATAGGTATGGTGCAATAATTTCTTGATTGTTAATCATGATCCAGTTTGATTTTGATAAAGTTCAAAGTTGTGTGGCGATTTGAGAGTGTCACTATTTTGGGAATTTTAGGATATAATTTTTATTTTTTTTGGATTTTTGGAATATTTGATTTTTTTGGTTTTTTCAAGACATTTTCTGATGTTTGTGGATTTTTTCACGATATTTTATGATATTTATGGACTTTTCTCAAGAAATTTTATGATTTTTATGGATTTTTTTCAAGACATTTTATGATTTTTATGTAATTTTTTCAAGACATTTTATGATTTTTATGGATTTTTTTCAGGACATTTTATGATTTTTAGGAAATTTTCAGGATATTTTATGATTTTTATGGATGTTTTTAGGAAATTTTACAACGAAAAGAGATGGATCTCAAGCGAGCAGACAGACAAAGAGGTTAGTTTCTCTGATTGCAAGATGTTCAATATCCTAACTCATGGCTAAGGTTGAGGAAATGCCTCAGTGAGGAATATGACCAACCTAGTATGCATGGAAAATCAAGCAAGTGAGGGAACTATCGAACAATTCACAAGCCATGGTGAGTATGAAAAGGGCATTTTGAAGTGGAGAGTGAATGAAAATGGGATGAAAAGATCAAGTAGAGCTCCTAAGGAAAGAGGAGAAAATCCTCTACACATGGTGTCGATTTCTTGGTTTTCACCATGGTACTTGCTCAAGGAGCCATCGAAGTGGTTTTCACCATTGAATGAATTGATTTTTCTTTACTTTTTTTTCATTTTTTAATTTATTTTTTGTATTTTTTAGGTCGTTTTCTCATTTTTTTCTATTTTTTCAAGTCTTTTTCTCATTTTTTTGTATTTTTTCATGACTTTTAAGAATGTACCCTCTTATGTACTCAAATATAAAACTTCTAAATGTGAATATTATTGATGGGATCACTAAGAAATTCACATTCTAAAGTAGATAACTGGTATTCCCTAGATTCATACACAACAATGATCATGTATGGACCCAACCAGTTAGGCTCAATTTTACCTTTCTTTTCTCTATCTTGTTGATTGTGAGGGTTTTCATGAAGGATAAGATCTCCCACCTCAAATGCATGTGGTTTCACTTTCTGATTATAACTTCATCTCATTCACTATTGATATGCTCTAAGATGATTAAAAGTAGTTTGTCTTTGTTCATCTAATAACTCCAATTCTTGCAAATGGAAAACTCAGTATTCTTCATCACTGGTGTGATTATGTAAGGATATGCACAAAGAGGGAAAATCGACCTTGATGGGAAAGATGGATTGGATCCATAGACAAGGGCATAGTGGGTAGCACATGTAGGAGTGTGAATAATCATGAGGTAAGCCCACAAGGTAGGATTCAGTTGAATATGCCAATCTCGACCAACTTCATTGACTATCTTTTTAAGAATTTTAAGAATGGTTTTGTTAGAGGCCTCACCCTAGCCATTACCTTGAGGGTAGCAAGGTGTGGAGAAATGATGTTGTATATGGAATTTCTCACAGAGTTCACGAACATCCTGATTTTTAAACAGATGACCATTATCTGTGATGATGGATAGAGGAACACCATAATGACAAATGATGTAGTTTAGTATGAAAGTGGCTATTTATTTTTCAGTGATATGAGTGAGAGGAATGACTTCAATCCATTTCGTGAAATAGTATGTGGCAATGAGAATGAACTTATGAACATTGGATGAAGGTGGATGGATCTTGCCCACAAGATCGACATGCCACTGATAAAAGGGCCATGGTGTAGCAAGAGATTGAAATTCCTATGCAGGAGCAAGTATCAAGTCTACATGTGTTTTGACACTGCTTGTATTTTTTAACAAACTGATAAGAATTTTTTTCCATTGTAGGCCAATAATAACCCATACACAAGAGTTTCTTGGCTAAGCTAGGACCACTAGAATGTGCCCCACATATACCTTCATGTACTTATCATAAAGCAGTTTTTCTCTCATCATTCTCAAGACATCTAAGTAAAGTACCATCGAGACCTCGACGATAAAGGGTATCAACTAAGATTACATAGCGGGAGGCTTGATGAATAAAGGTTTTATTGGATTTAGTGGATAGATCTAATGGCAAGGTGTTATCCCAAAGATAGGTATAAATATCACCATACCATTGAGAATTAGGACCAACAATAAGATAGATCATTTCAGAGTGTGGTATGTTGTAAGTAGGTTCCAAAAGAGGCTCTACCAAGAACTTACAGTAGGAAACATTGCTTGGCATTTCTACAAGTGAACCAATTGTTTCCATTGCATCAACAACTCTTTTACTATCTCAGGGAATCTTCTCAAAAGAGATTGACGTGAAATAGGCCTTGAAATCATCCACCATTCTTTTGTAAGGCATCAATTTTTCATCTTTTGTTTTGTAGTCATCAGTAACTTGTTTGATCACTAACTGAGAATCACCAAGAACACACAACTCAAGGATTTTCCATTGCAAAGCCATATAGAGCCTAGATAGTAAGGCCTCATATTCTACAATATTGTTGGTACATGGAAATTGTATCTTGTAAGATTTAGGTATACAGTCCCCTCGTGGAGTGACAAAGAGAATGCTAGCACCCGAACCACCTTACAGTGTGAAGGACCCATCAAAATATAAAGTCCACAGATGTGTAGATTCCATGTTGAAGATTGATTCATCAGGGAAGTCTATGATAAGAGGATGACTATTTGTCATAGGAGCATCAATGAGTTGATCTACTATAGCTTTTCCTTTGATTTCTTTTCTTTCAATATCAAACTTGCTAAGAATCATCACCCATTGAGTTAATCATCCTATGAGTGCTTCTTTGTTCAAAAGGTACTTAAGAGGATAAATTTTGGAAATGAGCTATGTTTGGTATGTAAGAATGTAATTTCATAGCTTCTGTGATGCAAAAAATATAGCAAGGAATGCTCTTTCAATAGGACTATAATTGAGTTCATATCCTACTAGAGTGCGACTAATGTAATAGATTGCACATTCCTTTCCTTCAGAATCATGTTGTGCCAAAAGTGCCCCCAATGTTGTGGTGGTTGTGGATATATACAAATGTAAAGGCTTGTCATCTGTAGGGGGTACTAATACTGGTCGTGTCATCATATATTCTTTGATTTCTTGAAAATATTGTTCACACTTGTTATCCCACCTAAATGAAACATTCTTGTGTAATAGATGCGGAAAGGGTTGACATTTATTTGTGAGCTTTACTATAAAGCAGCAGATAGATTGAAGTTTTCATTGTAATGATCTCAGTTGTTTGATATTCTTAGGTGGAGGCATTTCAAGTATAACCTTTATTTTTGCAGGATTAGCTTCAATTCCTTCAGATGAGACAATGTATCCTAAGAGTTTTCCAGAGGTTACCCCGAAGGCACATTTCTTTGGATTCAATCAGACCTTGTATTTTTCTAATCTTGTGAAATTTTTATCCATGATCTCTAGATGTCCAACTCTCACATAATATTTTCCCAATAAATTGTCCACATAGACTTCTAGATAGGTATGCATCATGTCATGAAAGATAGTGGTCATTACACACTAGTATGTGGCTCCAACATTCTTCAACCCAAAGGGTATGACATTCCAACAGAAGGTTCCCCATAGACAATTGAATGCTATCTTAATTTAATCTTCAAGAGAAATTTTAATCTGATTGTAGCCTGAGAAATCATCCATGAGGGATAACATTTCGTGCCCTACTGTCAAATCCACTATCATGTCAATGTTTGGAAGTGGGAAGTCATCCTTAGAATAGGCTTTATTTAAATCTTTGAAGTCTGTGCAAACTCAGATGCCCCCAAAAGGTTTTGAAATTGGTACTAAATTTGAAATTCAATCAGCATAGTCAACAGTTCTTATAAATCCCACATCTAGCAACTTTTGTAATTCAACTTTTACCAATAGAGCAATATGCGGGTGCATTTTTCTCAACTTTTGTTTAACAATTTTTGCCCCCGGTGGCAAAGACAAATGATGCATTACTAGATCTAGATCAAGTCCTCCAACATATCTGCATAGGACCATACAAAGTTGATTTTTCTTTCCTTGTAAAACTATATATGCTATATTCTCTCTTCAGGTGTTAATGAGTCTGCTAGATAAATTATCTTTGGTTTTTCTTCTATGCCCAGATTAGCTGGTATTGTCTTCTCCACTAGCATAGATGATTTTTCATGATATATTGCTAAGGGAAGTGTGTCAATCCTTCCATCCTCGAGTGCCTCAGAGAGGTTTTCACCCTTGGATACGTCCTTTATTTTTACTTTTCTCAGGTCTAATAGCACCGTAGAGTGGTTTTCACTAGAAGACATGTTTATATTTTCAATAATTTTACTACTGAAAGGCTTGGCACCCTCCCCAAAGTAAGCCACACTATTGAGTTCCATGGTGAAACCTATCTTATGATCCTCAAGAGGTGTATCTTCTCGTGCTCCTAGAAAGTTTATGATTGCCTCATCATTTTGAAATGCATCCAGTTGTGGCGGTCCCTTCTGGTCTAAATCAATGAGTTTGGGGTGAACCAAGGGTAATTGGTCATGATTTGAATCAAGATTTTGAATGGATTCAAGGGTACAAATGTTATGATCAGATTCAAGGGTAGGAATACTATCATAGTCATAAATGTCAATGAATTCATCAATGGCACTTTCCTCATTTGTCAATGTAGCATTAGAGGACTTTACTTCCTTGCTTGAAGTACACACGGTACTCAAGGTCTTATCTTTCTGTGCATCATATCCAAAACCAAGGACTTTTTACATACGAGTAGGTTGTATTGGTTCCAAGATACCTTGTTTTTTGTAAGTCAAGTGGAATTTTACCATCATATCCCATTTGTTTCATAAGATCAAATCCTTTACCATATTGTCCAGCAAGTATCTTTATTTTAGTTTGTTCTTTTTTTGTATCCTCATCTTTGTATAGCCATTTCAGGAGATCAACTTCTTCTATCTCGTTATAAAGGACTCCCCATTTTTTCAGATTGGTTAATATACGAGTCATTGTAGTCTCCACATCTGATGTGGTCTTAGTCATTTGTTGTTTTCCATAGGTATGGGGAGATAAAGATAACTTTACAATGCAAAGGGCATGATTCAAAGTATATTCTCTGACTCCTTATTCTTTTACTTGTATTTTGGTCTCAACTTCCTTGGATTTTAAGGAGGATGCTTTTAAGGACTCAAGATAAAAATGTGCTTGGGAAGGAAATACCTCATGATTTCTTATGATTGTGATTTAAGTTTTAGGACTTAGATTATGGCAATACATGAAAGGGTTGGGATCTCCTTGTATTATGATTTCAACACCATTATGTGGGAATTTTATGCATTGATGGTATGTAGAAGGTACTGCTTGCATTGCATGAATCTAAGGTCTTCTAAGGAGGATATTATAGGTCAGTAGGAGATCAAGGACCTAAAAAACCACATCCTTTACCACAGGGCCAACTCTAATTGGTACAGTAATTGATCCTTTAGATGAGTGTTCCTCTTCATCATATGCCTTTATGGTAATCTTCTTTGGATCAACTAAATTTTCAAAAATCCCTAATTTTGTGATCAATTCTTGGGTATAAATATTAAGAGTTTCTCCTCCATCTATCGGAACTTACTTGATCTTGGCATTGTTGATGAGGATGTCAATGTGTAAATTTGCATTATGCGGTTGTCAAGGGGATGCATCATCATTTTTCTGTAAAAGTGAGAGCATAAGGGAAGGTGATATGTCCCACCATAGCTTGGAATTGATCTACCTATAGGTGTGTAGGCACTATAGTAGTAGCAAGTGCTTTATCTAGGTTAGTTTTATGCTTAGGAGATAGACGTAGCAGCTCAAGTATGAAAATTTGCGAGAGTTTTTTCCCTAAATTTTCTGAGGTTATATTGTGAGGTTGGTGTAGCGGGTTTTGAATTTGGACCTTTAAGGGTGAATGTGCCTTTATGGGTAGTAACCTTGCAATCAAGTTATTTTCCTTTTATAATGAGAGTGTTTACATGATTATCAACCTCACTAATGTTATGTATGGTATAGTCATACTTAGTAGTAGTATAATTTACACCATCACTAGATTCAAGGGCCTTTTCTTTATCCTTGTCATGCTTAGGGAAATGTTTCTTAAACACCTCACGATTAGAGTTACCAGAAGGAGTGTGTCCATCAATTGCTATCTTACCATAATCAATAGGTCATGTATTAAATTCCAAAGTTTATTGCAACTATTAGTCATATGTCCTTTATATCTATGATAGTCGTATAAGTAATCCTCATTCCACCACGGTTTGACTTGTGGATTATATTCCTTTATTTTGGGTAGTGCTATAATATTGATTTCAAGAAGCTCTTTTAATGTGGATTCAAGTGATTGTCCCAATGGCATACAATTTCATTTAGGGAAACTTTTTCTTTTTTTCTTTTATTTGAAGATGAACCTTTGAGATTGTAAACAAGTGATGATGTTTTAGTTGGTTTTGCATCAACAACTCTGTCGTTGACTACATTCTTGTTCTTTACCCAAAAATGTGTCTTGTTGTTTGAATTTGATTTTTGATCTCTAGCATTATTAAGTTTTATAGTTCCATCATGAATGAGATTTTGTTCGATTAAAAATCCAATCTCTATGGCTTCATAAAAAAATATAAGCATTCGAGGCATAGTTCCCTTCCAATTTCTTTATTCAGATTTTAAAAAAAGAGGTCAACCAACTCTTGATCAGGAATGGCATAAGGCAATCGTTTTGTTAAATGTCTCCATCTTTGTAAAAATGACACAAAAGATTCACCTTGTTTTTGTTTGGTGTTGAAAAGGTTTGTCATGGTCACTTTAAAGTCACAATTGAAACTATAATTGGAGACAAATTTATCAGAAAATTATTGAAAGGATTTGATGGTTGGCAGTAATCGTGAAAACCATTCAATAGCTTCTCCTCCTAGACTACAGGGGAATAATCTCATAAGGTATGTTTCATCAACTGCAAATTTCATGGTAGTAGCACAAAATTGTCTGAAGTGGTTTTTAGGATCTCCTTTTCCATTGTATTTTTCAAGTTTTGGTATGTCCCAGTGGTTAGGAAGAGGTGAATTTGGTATGCTTGTATCGAAGGGATAAGGACATATATCTTCAATAGATAACTTGTGATATGATTCTTTAAAGTTCTTGAGAGTATCCAATTCTTGTCTCAATGTTCTAAGCTCATCCAAAATAAGATCATTTGTAGGTGCAGGTTTTGATGTCTTTGAAGATCTCTTGTAACCTAGTTGTAGATAAAAGGTTCTATGATATTTGATTCTACCATCGTTGTTTGGTTTGGGATATTTAGATTCACTATACTTGGGTTGATCATTCATCGTGAGTAGTGACATGTCAAAATCAGGAGGCATTTTGATTCCTTCATTAGCAAGGGCTTTGAAGTATTGTTTTGGGTTACGTTTGACTACCTTCGTAAGAAGTTTAGTGAATCTATGACCATTAAGAGCTTTATTTATGGTGGATTGAGTTATTTCTTCATCCTCAATTTCACTTTGTTTTCTAGCTGCAACACTAATGTGATCTTCCCCATCAAAGTCTTTTCCCCAAGGGTTCCCTTCTTCTTGAAACATTTTTGCTCTTGTTCTAGGGGTCATAGGTGATTTGTTTTGATTTTCAATCTAGGATAGGACAATGTATGAGACCTAAGACTAGGATGCAATGAAAATGATATGATTCTAAGAGGGGATATTAAAATGGTATGGTTTGATATGGCAAGATAAGAATGCAAGATCTCAAAGGCAACTCTAGGTCTAAAGTTGGTTATGATGTAAAGGCTTTACTTGTGTTATGATGGATAGACACAAGGACCAATAATCAAGAGAGGGTATGTGGGAGATGATGGAATGAAAAAGGATTGCTCTACTCAAGGATAATGGTATGTTCCTTAACTCAAGGATGATGAATCTCAAGTGACGGGGATGATAGATAGCTAATGGGTTGATTTCAAGACCTAGGAAGAGTAGCCTAAGTGCAAGCTAAAGGTTTAATTTTGGATATGCCACAATGGAGATGCAAGGGTGAAGGATATGTAAGGACTAGGTGGAATGCAAGGACTAAGTGAAATGCAAGGATTGAAAAATCAGAACTGAAGGATGATGACCCCAAGAAATCTAATTGATAGGTTCATGTTGGATGTTTTTATTGTTTGACCTTTCTAGGGTTTGGAAATTTTGAGATGTCGCAAGTTACAAGTTGTGATGTTTGTTTTAGGGCTATTTTTGAACACACACACAAGACATATCAGACAAAATGTTTGATTTTAACAATACAAGCACAAATCCTAAGGTTGGCAAGGACTATATTCATTGGATTCCATGTGGGTTTCCTTAGCTGCACTTATTCTTAGCGGGTGACTTAGAAGCTTGGCCACACTAGCTCCCCCAACACGACACTCACTCTTCGGGTCAACCAAGATTCGATCCTTCATGAATCTCCCATGACAATCTCTTCACCTCTACTAAGAACTAGAAGAATGTGGATGCCTTGGCAATGATCATTGCTACACCAGCGAATAGAAGGGTTTTTGGCTTTCTAAAACAAGAGGGTTCTAGTGAATACTCGAGAACATGGAACCTCATGAGCATACATCAAGCCACTTAAGGCTTTAAACACTCTACTAGGGGCTCGTATACCTCTAAAAGAAAACGTAGGTACCCATTTTTGAATGACATTACACAGCTAAGGCCTACATACCATGAGGAATTGATAGTTTAGTCTAATCTTTTTATTTACTGGCCCAAGCGAAAAACCGATTGGAGTCATTCCCTCTTTCAAGGTAGACTCGTCTAAAGTTATAAACACAAAATATATGGGTTTGGTTTCTGATCACCAAGTTCGCACAAGGTGAGAGCATACTCCCTACCATCTCAAGCATAGAAAATAGTGTTCATTGACCCCCTAGTTAAGCCTATGTGAGAGAAGACAATTGTTCATTTCAAAGCACCAATTGAAGTGTTTTCTAATATAAAATACAATTGGTTTCAAAATCATGTCTTCGATGAACGTCTTGTATCAAAATCTCATTAGTAGTATCATGCCTCCTTTCTTCGACAAGTGTATGTTTTGATTTTCAATTCTTCACCAAATGAACTTGCGAGAAAAGCCCAAGATTAGCCCACAAATCGACAATTAAATTATGATGGGAAAAGACATTTTTTCTAAACTTCCATTAATACTTCTAAAATACATTATTTATAAACTAATTAAAATTTTAATCTACATCAATCTAAAATCTAAAAACTAACTAAAGAGTTATTCTAAGTTAAAAATAATCTAAAAATTAATTTTAAAACTAATTAAAATTAATCTAAAAGTTCATATAAAAAAAAAAATTAATCTAAATTAAAACTAATTAAAAAGCTAGTCTAAATTTAAAATTATTTAATATTAATTTAAAATTAATTAATATTAATTTAAAATTAATTTATAATTAATCTAAATTAATGAACACTACACTTAATCAAAATTAAAATTAATCCAAATTAATTAAAACTAAGGATTAATCTAAATTTACCAAAAATTAGTTTAAACTAACTATTAAAATTAATCACTAGACAAAATTAATCTAATCAATCAAACAAAGAAATCAACTTAGCTAAAAACAAGGATGCACAATCAATTGGCTGAAAATAGTGTGATTTTAATGGTGCAGCTCTGACAATAGGTATGGCGAAAATATTCCAATTTGGCGCAGCTTTGGAGGATGGTCATAGAGGATGGGAACAAATCTGTCGGAGATGCTGAATTCTTAAAAACCTAAAAATTATGGCTATGCAAAGATTGAAATGCAGCAAATATTATAACACCGCCCAATACTTCTGAAAAATTCTCTATATTGTTTCAACTCAATCAATATATGTCGACTTTAAGGAATTTGAGTGGCTGAAGGTAACACTATGGAAAATGAGACAATGAGACAGAGGCGACCACTTTGACATTTTAATCAATGCAAATGTAGTCAACATGTATAAAAATCGAATGCTATATAACCTTTATTCAGCAACCTCCCTGCAAAACATTAGAAACTTGCATTCAAAATGAAAAAGGCGGGCGACGCATGCAAATGGTGGGTGGTGCATGCAAATGGCAGGTGGCGCATGGAATTAAAGCACGTCATATAAGATTTTTACTATCATATTCAGTATGGAGGCTCACATCAAGATTCAAGGTCGATTCACCATCAAGGATTCACTACTGGATTCATTATCAGATTCAGCTCACGATTCAAGGATGATTCAACTCAAAATTCCCTATTAAGATTCAACTCTCAATACCCTGAACATTTTAAGAATTCACAATACCCTGAATATTTCAAGAATTCGGGTGGATTTAGCTTGATGATCGGGAGGAGGAGGATTTGTCCTCATTTCTTGGTGGGTGCTGATGCAGGTGCATCCTATACCAAGATTGTTTGAAGACAATGCATGGCTATAGAATCATAAAAGCATAAAATGTGAAAAAAAAATGCGCATGCAATGGTTCAATCAGTTGGTTATATCGGTTGCACATGTAATGGTTCATTTATTTAGCCAGAATAGATTTCAACCATTATCAAGTGCACAAAAGAAGCTAGCAGTATTTATCTCAACTCTTCATATCAGAACAACTCAAAATTTTGGTTTGATGAGCAGCGTGCAAGTACGAAATAAAATGCTCATGCATTTGTTGGGTTCACCATTTGTAGGAGCCATAAAATTCATGATTCTGTGAACAAGAATCATCATTTCATGCCCACATCAATAGAGCCATTTTAATTAAAAGAAAAACCAGAAATACAAACTTTTAAACTACAAAAAACAAACAAAAATGCTTTTCAAAGACATTAGTCTCTATTGGAATCCTAACACCAAGGTCTTGTTTATGCACTTTTTCTCTCAGATTTGGCAAGCATAGGTGCATCAAGAGGCAGTTGGTGAATGGATTAATGCAAAGATGTAAAGATGATATGAGTATGAAAATTCATGGTGGTGAAAATGAGAGAGGAATCCCATTTAAATAGGCATCTTTGAGGATGAAGAGGTGTTTGAGATGGAAATGTGGGATTAAAGATTTTAGCTAAAAATGCAAATTTATCCCACATTATGTGATTAAATGAAACTGCATGTGAGGTGAAGGGTTTATGTATAATTAAATAAGATGATTAAATGGATTCCAAATGTAAATTATGAAATATAAAGATGGATTTAATATGAAAATGGATTTATGATAAAGATGATATTATGAAAATGAATTTATTATGAAAATAGATTTATGATAAAGATGATATTATGAAAATGATAAAGATTATATTATTTAATATGGTTTTAAATGATTAAATGGATTTTTAAATGCAGATTTATTATGATATTAACGATAATGAACAATTATGCTTTATTATGGAAATGGATGTGAACGATAATGCAAATGGTTAGTGAGTGACCATGAGACAGATATGATCATTTATGCAAATAGATATGAACGAACATGAGATGGCTTAGTGATTTGATGAAATGCATGAATAGAAGAAAGTATTGAATGAATTGATTATTTGAATAATATGCTTATTATGAGGATAAATTTGAGTGTCTACATTTTGCCCCTCTTTGGGACAATGCAACTTGTCACTTTGTTTCAAAGAAAATGATTGATCAACTGATACATGCCCTAGAGATATCCTAGTAAGGATTATGATAATTTCCATCAATTGTTTAGTTATGCCCATCAACTGTGCATTTTCATCAAAATGTACATCATCACTTTATCACTTGTGTGATATCAGGTATCTAATCATTCTCTCGATATTTATCGACATATTAATCTTCTTACAATCTATTTGATCAATCTCTCAAGGGCGGCATATCATTCTTGTCATTTTAGACATATCAATCTCTTACATTTCCTTTTCTTCAAGATACATCCACCTTCCAATGGTCATAAGTTCATTCTTGTTTCCATAGACTATTTCATGAAATGGATTGAAGTTGTTCCCCTCACTCATATCACTGGAAAACAAATAGCCACTTTCATACGGAACTACATCATCTACTATTATGGCGTTCCTTTATCCATCAACCCGACTATACTAATAATTTTCGTCAATTGTTCAGTTACGCCCATCAACTCTACATTTTCATCAAAATGTACATCACCACTTTATCACTTTCACGATATCAAGTATCTAATCATTCTCTTAACATCTATCGAGAGATTAATCTTCTTACAATCTATTCGATCAATCTCTTGAGGGGGGCATATCATTCTTTTCATTTCAGACAGATCAATCTCTTGCATTTCCTTTTCTTCAATATCCATCCGCCTTCATCCAATGGTCATAAGTTCATTCTCGTTGCCACAGACTATTTCACGAAATGGATTGAAGTTGTTCCCCTCAATCATATCACTGGAAAACAAATAGCCACTTTTATATTGAACTTAATCATCTGTTGTTATGGCATTCCTTTATCCATCATCATAGATAATGGCCATCCATTCAAGAATCAGGATGTCTACTTTTCTCCCCTCTTTGAATTGATTATTTGAATAATATGCTAATTAAGAGGACAAATTTGAGTGTCTACATTTTTCCCCTCTTTAAGACAATGCAACTTGCCACTTTATTTACAAGAAAAAGATTGATCAACTGATACATGCCCTTGAGATATCTTGGTAAGGATTACAATAATTTCCATCAATTGTTCAGTTACGCCCAACAAATGTGCATTTTCATCAAAATGTGCATCACCACTTTATCACATGTGTGATATCAGGTATCTAATCATTCTCTCAAAATCTATCAAGAGATTAATATTCATACAATCTATTGGATCAATCTCTCAATGGGGGCATATCATTCTTATCATTTCAGACAAATCGATCTCTTGCATTTCCTTTTCTTCAAGATCCATCCACCTTCATCCAATGGTCATAATTTCATGCTCGTTGCCACAAACTATTTCACGAGATGGATTGAAGTTGTTCCCCTCACTCATATCATTGGAAAAAAAATAGCCACTTTCATATTGAAGTACATCATCTGTCGTTATGGTGTTCCTTTATCCATCAACTTGACTATACTAATAATTTCCATTAATTGTTCAGTTACACCATCAATTGTGCATTTTCATCAAAATGTACATCACTGCTTTATCACTTGTGCAATATCATGTATCTAATCATTCTCTCGACATCTATCAAGAGATTAATCTTCTTACAGTTTGTTCGATCAAACTCTTGAGGGGGAATATCATTCTTATCATTTCAGAAAGATCAATCTCTTGCATTTTATTTTCTTCAAGATCCATCCACCTTCATCCAATGGTCATAAGTTCATTCTTGTTGCCACAGAATATTTCACGAAATGGATTGAAGTTGTTCCCCTCACTCATATCACTGGAAAACAAATAGCTAGTTTCATATTGAACTAAATCATCTATCATTATGGCATTCCTTTATCCATCATCACAGATAATGGTCATCCATTCAAGAATTAGGATGTCTACATTTTTCCCCTCTTTGAATTGATTATTTGAATAATATGTTGATCACGAGATGGATTGAAGTTGTTCCCCTCACTCATATCATTGGAAAAAAAATAGCCACTTTCGTATTGAAGTACATCATCTATCGTTATGGTGTTCCTTTATCCATCAACTTGACTATACTAATAATTTCCATTAATTGTTCAGTTACACCATCAATTGTGCATTTTCATCAAAATGTACATCACTGCTTTATCACTTGTGCAATATCATGTATCTAATCATTCTCTCGACATCTATCAAGAGATTAATCTTCTAATAGTTTGTTCGATCAAACTCTTGAGGGGGCATATCATTCTTGTCATTTTAGACAGATCAATCTCTTGCATTTCCTTTTCTTCAAGATCCATCTACCTTCATCCAATGGTCCTAAGTTCATTCTCGTTGCCATAGACTATTTAATGAAATGGATTGAATTTTTTCCCCTCACTCATATCACTAGAAAACAAATAGCCACTTTCATACTGAGCTACATCATTTGTTGTTATGGTGTTCCTTTATCCATCAACCCGACTATACTAATAATTTACATCAATTGTTTAGATATGCCCATCAACTATGTATTTTCATCAAAATGTACATCACCACTTTATCACTTGTGTGATATCAATTATTTATTCATTCTCTTGACATCTATCAAGAGATTAATCTTCTTACAATCCATTTGATCAATCTCTTGCATTTCCTTTTCTTCAAGATCCATCCACCTTCATCCAATGGTCATAAGCTCATTTTTGTTGCCACATACTATTTCATGAAATGGATTGAAGTTGTTCCCTCACGCATATCACTAGAAAATAAATAGCCACTTTCATATTGGTATGCATCATCTATCATTATGGCATTCCTTTATCCATCATCATAGATAATGGTCATCTATTTAGAAATCAGGATGTTTGTGAACTCTCTAAGAAATTCCATATGCAACATTATTTCTCCACACCTTACTATCCTCAAGGTAATGGCCATGCTGAGGCCTCTAACAAAAATATTCTCAAAATTCTTAAAAAGACAGTTAATGAAGCTGGTCGAGATTGTCATATTCAACTGAATCCTGCCTTGTGGGCCTACCACATGAGTATTCACACTCCCACAAGTGCTACCCCTATGCCCTTGTCTGTGGATCTAAAGCTATCTTTCCCATCGAGGTTGAGTTTCCCTCTTTGCACATCTCCTTATGCAATCACATTAGTGATGAAGAATATCGAGTTTCCCATTTACAAGAATCAAAGCTATTAGATGAACAAATACAAACTACATTCAATCATCTTAGAGCATATCAATAGCGGATGTGCCGAAGTTATAATTAGAAAGTCAAACCACGTACATTTGAGGTTGGAGATCTTGTCCTTCATGAAAATCTCAAAATCAATAAGACAAAGAAAAGAAGGGTAAATTTGAGCCTAAATAGTTGGGTCCATACATTATCATTGTTGTGTATAGATCTGGGGCATACCAGTTATCTACTTCAGAAGGTGAATTGCTTAGTAATCCCATCAACAATATGCACATTCACAAGGTTTATATCTGAGTACTTCAGAGGGTACACTCTTTTAAAGTCATGAAAATGACAAGAATAACTAAAACACCATCACCTATTTACAATCTCAAAGGTTCATCTTCAAATAAAAGAAAAGAAAAACAAAGAAGTTTCCCTAAACAAAATTTTACACCATTAGGACAATCACTTGAATTCGCAATAAAAGAGATTCTTGAAATCAATATTATAACGCTACCCAAAATAAAGGAATATAATCCACAAGTCAAACCCCCATGGTGGAATGAAGATCACTTTTGCAACTATCATAGACATAAAGGACATAAGACTAATAGTTGCAATAAACATTGACATCTAATATAGGACCTTATTGATGATGGTAAGATAGCAGTTGACGGACACACTCCTTTGGGTAACTCTGATCGTGAGGTGTTTAAGAACCATTTCCCTAAGCATGACAAGGATAAAGGAAAGGCCCTTGAATCTCGTGATGGTGTAAATTATACTACTACTAAGTATGACTATACCATACATAACATCAGTGAGGTTGATAATCATGTAATAACTTTCATTATAAAAGGCAAAGAACCTGATTGCAAGGTTACTACCCGCAAAGGAACAATCACCCTTAAATGTCCAAATTCAAAACCCGCTATACCAACCTCGTAATATAACCTCATAGAACATTTAGGGAAAATGCCCGCACAAATTTCCATACCTGACTTGTTATGCCTATCTCCTGAGCATAAATTTATCCTAGATAAAGCGCTTTCTATTGCTACAGTGCCTACACACCTATATGTAGATCAATTCCAAGCTATGGTGGGACATATCACCTCACCTTATATTCTCACTTTTACTAAAAATGATGATTTATCCCCTCGACAACCATATAATGCAGCTTTACACATTGACATCCTCATCAATAATACCAAGATCAAGCGAGTTCTGATAGACAGAGGAGTGGGTCTTAATATCGTGTCACCGAAAGGTGTATACCTCGGCAATTTTTCACTCATTTTGGCCTTTTCCATTGGATTTTGGCCTTGATCACCTTGATTCAGCCTTGTAAGCTTGCAATTCAACACTAATCTAATGGTGTTTTACTAAGGTGTTGTGAAGTGTTGTAACACATTTCCTCACTTTTCTAAGACCCTTTCAACATAACTCACCTAAATAATACATTCTTACACATTCCTAAGCCTTATGACAAAGTGTTGTAAAGTGGTTTGATGCATTTTCATACTTATCTAGGCTTATCACCCTTAAATTAACCCTTTCCAATGCTAATTGTGTCCCTTCAATGTACTTTTAGGCCCGATTAAAGTGTTTTTCGGGAGGAAAAGCCAATAAACATTATTTATCATCATTAAATTCCCAACCATCACTTGGATTTTCCCAAGTGGACTAGGTCGCCACTTTGGGTGACCTAGTCCTTTTAGGCATAAAAATCAAACTTAAAACATAAAACTTGCGGGAATTTTCCCCCAAAACCCTAAGGTTGGCCTATTATAAGTCATTTTTAGGAAAATTAGGGTTTGGCATGTACAAATAAGGGTTTTCATCCTCATTTTTCTCTCTAACAAGTTCATTTTTCACCTTCACTCCTCTTGACAAGCACTCTAGCATCCAAGTCTTCCAAAGCAAACAAGCAAGCATTAGGGTTTTTAGACTAACTCCATTGGAGTTGCTCATGCATGTTGCAAACCAAGATCAACAAAGGATTGGTAAGTGTTCTGTCAAGTTCATCATTCCATCTTGCTTTCCTTTGATTTCATTTCATTTGGTTTTAATCACCTACAAAGAGGTTTGACTTAGGAAAACCCCTTTTTCCTAACCCTAACAATTTATGGTCTTTTTATGTGTTTGCAGGTCTTTCTATATAGGTTTGAGGTACTTGAAAGTTGCTCTCAACTCATTAAAATAATCCAAGTCAACAAATCACTAGTTCCAACTTGGAGACCTCTCCCTGCCCGTTTTTAGTAGAGTATGAACAAGACACCTGCTGGAAACTAGAGTGCAGATTGACAATTCAAATCTCCACTTTCAGGTCCTCAATAACCCAGAGGATGACTAGGTCACCCATACTAGCGACCTAGTCCCTCTGAGCTTGTTTTTTCATGGATTTTCATATATCTGGGCACCCATTTCACATAAACCTGTTCCGGTAGAATTCCCAGGTTGGAGGAATAGGTTGCCCCAGTTGGCGTAAGTGTCCTTTTTCTCAAGTCAAGCATTTTCCAGAAGCTCCTAAGAGCATTCATCTGCAACAACATTTCCCCAGGTATACACCCTCTCTCCTCTATTATTTTCCAAAAAATACACATTTAGGGCATATAGTTGGTTAGTTTACATTAGCTTAGTTTTGTTCATTTGCATTTGCGTACATTTAGATTAAATAATTTTACTTTTAGTTCTAGCCACACTACACACACATTCAGAACCATCAATAACCCCATTCCTTCCTTTGAATGCAATCACTTTAAACATATCAACATAGAGGAAAGAGTGACATTCCTACACTCAGTACTTCTAAGGTGAAAAACCCTAGAAGCCTATTTGGGGAATCCTCTTTCCCTTGTTAGTATATGTTTTTGGTGGTTCATTTTGGTGAACCTGATTTTCTAACACTTCTTAACTTTATGATTCTGCATTTCATCTTAGGAGGTAGCTTGCACTGCATTAAATATTTGCATTGTTTACATCCTAGGGTTTACAAAATATTGCATTAGTAAAAAGTTCATGTTAACTTGCATTTGTGCATATATAATTTCATTGAAAATTTCTCACATTCTTCATTTTCATCTTAGAAATACATCCTAGAGTCTGAAACAAATCAAAACCCACTTACAAAACTTTAGAAAATTTCACAAAAACCCTAACTAGGACTAGTTCGCCATTCTGGGTGACCTAGTCCCTGTTCAGATTTTTAACTCCCTGTTATAGCCTTTGAAACCTCATTTTTGTGCTTCCCAAACCTCCTAGTATCATATACTATAAGTCTAGAAAGTTCTGAGAACATAGGTTTTTGGCTTCTCACCCAAAATCATCATTTTAGGGTAGTCATTTTTGATAGAGCTTCATAATTAGATCTGCAAAATGATTACATTTATGAAAAATTTCCATAATCTTCATTAAAGTACTTTTCACTTCTACTCATACAATGTATACATTCATAAAACTATGCATAAGTTTACTAAAAACTACTTTTATTTCTTTCATATGTATTGTTTACATGCTTCAAACAACATAATTTGGATAAAAACATTTTGTATCTTTACATATGGCTTATTTATATTGCTGCAATATTGCTTTAAATGGTTATATGTACTTTTTATTTTTTTCCAAACAATGCTAGTCTCATACAAATCTAGATATGCTAAGAAACCTTCCCCACCCCCTCCCTATGAGAGTGTTTTTGTGATAGAGAACACAACCTTGGATGTTTCCAACAATCCTATTACTTCTTCCCCTAATCTCTCTCCTCTTGGTGATGCAAAGAATTTGGTGTTCGAAGAAACAATTAGTGAGAGTTTTGAAAACCCTAGTTTTTTCTCTCCTCTTACCTCTATTCACAAACATGACAACATAAACATAATAGATCATGACAATAATATTTGTCCTTCCCCTAGTATATCTCCTAGTTGCAAAGATGATACTTTGTCGATAGAAGATACACTTGATGAATGTCTTGAGTACCTTAGTTGTCCCCCTTCTCCTAGGGAATCCCTTATTAAACACAATACTTAAACCATTAGTCATCCTCCTACTTTTGATGGAGTCCCTTTAGAAGAACCCACCTTTGAATGTCAGGAACATTTGGCTAGTAACTCTCCTACGACCTTTCCTTCTAAGAAGAATATCATGGTGCAAGACTGTGTGAACCTTGATATCTATCCTTTAAACACCAAACCTTCCCTAGGAGAAGATAATCAAGTGACCTTAGAATCCCCTTCACCAACACCTCATGCACATCAAGACGATATTTTTGAGGTTATGACCACACAAGTGGGATCTCCTTTCATTAATGAGCCTCCTAAGTCTCCTCCCATTAGTGAACCTCATAAAAAAATTAGAGATATCTTGAAATCCATGATGCAATCTAATTATAACAATTTTTTCCAGCCATTAAGTTGTAACTTAGTGACTCAAACACCTAGGGGATCACCCACCACTCCTCAACCATTTCCCTTTTCTCACATTAGAGTCCCTCATGTTGAGGACCTTAAAAAGGCTCCTGTTGATATATATGTATAGGATCTTATTCAACTCTCACCTATAGTCCATTTTTTCTTCCACAAAATGACACAAATCTAGAAAGAAGAGATTGAATCTTACATAAAAGTGAACAATCTCAAACCCCCCTCTCATCCCATGCCAGCAAACCAATCTAACATCACATTCTCTAAACATGAGTTGCCCTCACTTGAGGTTGAAAACAAGCATGATCCCTTGATCATAAAGGTGATCACTAATGAAACTCCAGTCAGGAACACTCTCATAGAAAATGGATCAGAAATTAATCTATGTAGCATGGATCTCCTTCACAAAATTGGCATGAACAAAACTCTCATTCAACCTAATGATGCTCCTATTTGTGGCTTTGACAATGTTAATAGGCCACCACTAGGGATGATCACCTTACCTATCAAGGTCAAACCTATAGTGTTTCCTACTCCCATCCATATCATGCAAGGACCCCTTCCATACCATCTTATCCTAGGGAGACCCTAGATTCATGTTATGAAAGGAGTCCCCTCTAGCCTTCACCACTCATTGATGTATGAATACAATAATAAGATATATAAAATTGATGCAGATGTGCAAAGCTATGCATCAACAAATCACAACATTTCCAACTCCCCTAATCCTTCCATTCCTCAATCCAAACTTCTCCAAGTTGATCTTACTCCTTTACCCATAACAAAATTCTTTTATGATCATTGGGCGTTGATAGATTCTACACCTCCTCTCAATCCAAATTCCAACATCTCACCCTCTTGGTCCAAAGAGTCATATACAAACATTTCTTTTTCAAATATTGTAAGTGTGAATAAGTGAATAAGCACAAAAGACACTTCTTAATATGACATTATATCAATAGACAAGATAAATGAATCAATTCAAAGGAATAATCTATCGAAAGCATCATATTTCTCTCTATCTCCAAAGATTTATTAAATCAAAATTGCTCTCAGATTTTGTAAGCAAATGACTGTTAAAATGACTATCTGAAAAACAAGATGAATACTAATGCAATGATAGATGATAAATCAATTAAACTAGCATGATATGGACATGAAACAGATAATTGTAGCTATAGGAGGCAGCCCTGGTTGAAAGCTTGATTGTTGGATGCTTGATTTGTGAATGCTTGAATGCCTAAATTCCTGCAGAGTAAGAGTGCTCAAAATAGAATTATCTGGATCTTTTCTTGGTTCAATGAGGCTTGTATTTATAGATTTCTTGGCTATAAAAATGCACAGGGAAGGCATTGAAAGGCTTGGATTCAATTTGGAGGATTGAATGGTGAGAGATGGAGGAGATTGAGAGAAAGATGGAGATTGTCTCTACCCATGAAAACACCAGGCAAGAAAAGAGGAAAGATTTATGGAGGAGGATTGAGAGATCAAATTCCAAATTTGTCTCCAATTTGTCTCCAAAACTTCTCATGAAGTTTCCATCAATTAATTTAGACATGAATTTGACATAAATTAGACATAGGATATCTAATTCATTTTTGAGAGAATATAGATTGGAATATTCCTTATGCCTTAATTCAAATATTTTTGATTTATTTAAATTAGGAAAAGGAGATAAATAATTTAATAAAACAAACTATAGGATAGTTTATTAAATTAAACAAATGAATATGGTAATTAATCAATAAAGCGTTTGATCTTTATTTAATTAATTTAGGATCGATGTGATAGAATAAAATAAGGATTTGATAATTAAATCAAACAAAGTATTTAATTTTGTTTATTTAATTAAGACGAGATTAGAAGAAATTTAGAAGAATGTGAACATGAACTATATAAATAAATATTTCTATTTATTTAAACAGTAGAGGAATTTAGGATAATTAATCAAATAATTCGTATTTAATTAATCAGATGCTCCAGACCATTTTTAGGTGTATACATTTTGCCCCTCTTCGTAGTGATGTGTTTACGTGTTGCTTTGAAGAAAATATTTTACTGCTACTGCCAGGATTGATGATACAAAAAAATAATTCAGTGTGCCCCAAACATGCCCTAGACATGCCCCAGACATGCCCCAAATATTGATTTTTAGATGATTGTCGATAATATGCCCCCTCGGGAGATAAATTAATGATGTGATGATTTTTGAGAATTTTCAAAATTTTATGATTTTTTGATGATTTGATGAAGATTTAATTATGAAATAATTTATCTCCCAACAAAATGATGAAGAAATATAGCCCATAGATGAATTTAAATTGATTCCATGAATAAAATTAATCAAAAGATAATAAACACCCCCCAAAAATCCCTTTTGAAAAGTTATAAATAGTCCTTAAGGTCACTTTCAAAGTCATTTGCACTTTTTGAGTTTGAAAATCCTAGTGATAGAGACATTTCAGCCAACTGGAGCAGGATGCCAATCCCTTACCACACTCACCATTTTGAGCACGTTCGACGTCACCGACGGCCGGCCGCGTATGGACCTCCGGTATGTACCCCGTATCCTCCTCGTTTTTTGCATAATTTTGTTTTTTATGCATTTTATGTTTTATAGCGTATTTTCCCTGTTTTAGCGCTTTTAAGCCACGTTGTAGCGCTTTCACTCCGGTGTAGTGCTTAGGTTAGCTAAATTAGCGCTTTGAGTTTTAGTGCATGCATTAAAATCTCTAGCGCTTCTGTAGGATAATGTAGCGCTTCCATGATGTAGCGCTTAGGTGTTGTCTTTTAGCGCTTAGATGCTGAATTTTAGCGCCTAGAGAGATCTAGCACTTTGATTTGATAATTTAGTGCTTTCATGGTCTGTTCTAGTGCTTTTGGTAAAGCGGTGCTTTGATGGACTGTTTTAGCGCTTTGATGCAGTAAAACAACGCTTAGGGTAAAATAGCACTTCTGATGCCTGATTTAGTGCTTCAGAGTGTTAAAGTAGCGCTTTCAAGATTTAGCGATATGGGTGCCTGATTTAGCGCTTTTGATTGATAAAATAGCGCTTTTGTGATTTAGCGCTTTCATGTCAGAATTGAAGATTTTGACTCAGGAAACCTTGATTTTGTCAGTTCTGATCATGCCCATTCTTTGGATTGGTATGATTGATAATCCAAATTCTTGATGTTGGATTTGGATGATTTAAATAAGACTTTATCTCATGATAGGTGAGAAGAAATCCTATTTGTGATGATCCTCATGATAGGCGAGGAAATGATTCATTATCTAATAAATCTCATGATAGGCAAGATCTAGATAATGTTTTGATGAACCGCATGATAGGTGAGGTTTGTTGATGTTTGAGAAGCTCATGATAGGTGAGGTTTGATGTTCGCCCATGAATTTTGATTGAAAAATTCATACCAAATTTTGGAATAGACTTGATAGTAGAATGACTTTTGATTTCTAGACATAGTGCACTGATTTTGGGTTTTTGATGATGATAGGAGGATTTGTGTACTCTCCAAATGCGAGAGAGATTTCCTTGGACTACTGATTTGATTCCTCGCCTGACTCCAGATGAGATATAGGTTATAGGTCATTATGGCCTGACGAGCTTGCTCGATATGCCCCAGATTAGGATTAATTGGGGTATGTTGACTACTTTGGCTGAGAGGTGGCATAGTGACCACAACACCTTTCACTTACCTACTGGTGAGATGACAGTCACACCCAAGGATGTGTGGTGGATTCTACGCATTCCATTCATGGGGGAGATTGTGGTATATGATTCACATGGGGTTGATGGTAGAGATGCTCTTCGTAGAGTATTTTAGGATCAGGATATTACGGGTCCGAACATTTGTTGGAGGAGGATTGCTGACTCATATGCGACACTACCAGCAGTGCTTGCTGGGTTTATTGGAGGTTTCCTTTGTCTTGATCGTAGGTCAAAGGGATTCCTTGTGGGTTGGGGTAGGACTTTAGAGAGCATGATCGTACATGGTACAAGATATGCATGGGGGATGTGCATGTTGGCGCATCTCTATCATGATCTTCATTCGGTTGTGTACCTTGGGGCACGGAGTCTATCAGCAGGGATGACCCTGTTATAGGTGTGGACATGGGAGCACTTATCTATTGCTCGGCCATTCCCAGTGGTAGACAGACCAGCAGGCAGGCCATATGTTTTCAGATACAGAGGTCGGCTTACCCAGGTTCGGATGGGTAAGTTGGAGCATTGGAGACGGGTTTTCAATGATATAGAGACTGTTACCTGGCAGCCATACTTTGATTGTGAGCAGTGGGATGAGGATGATGCCGTGTTGGGATACCTCTATGATTCTATGTACCTGATTGGTCAGACACATTTTGTTTTAGAGAGATTTTTGCGTCAACGAGTGTACCGACAGTACGACATCGTTTAGTGTATGCCACAAGGGGTAGCCCTCTATGCTAGGCGGCATTGTGATATACCAGATTGGGGACCCTATTTGTCTTATGAGGCCATAGTAGAGGGATACATGGCATTGTAGCCGTCAGCGTGGGATATGCGCAGACATTGCAGAGGTGGTAGTTACAAAGGAGTATGCGGCATTTTTGGCTTTGACTCCACATCCTCGCTTTACTATTCCAGATGAGGCAACACCATTAACTGTAGAGGAGGATGTGGCAGAGGGTTCTGCAGATAGTGGGGGTGGAGATAATTCCCCTTCAGGCAGTAGCTCAGAGAGTAGTAGCTTAGATAGCAGCAGTGATGACAGTGATGGTGGTAGTGGAGGTGGCAGAGGGCCAGGACCAGTCATTAGTCGTCCATCATCAAGTAGGCCTCACAAGAGGCAAGCAGTGGCAGTACCGTTCGTGGACCACCAGAGACAGATAGCAGGTCTCCAGAGATAGGTCTAGACATTGCAGGGGCAGTTGGTAAAGGCTCGGGGTTTGCTTGTTCGGACCCAAACTTAGATGCAGGCACAGGCTCAGGCTCATGCTTAGGCTTTAGCGCAGGTTTAGGGACAGTTGGCCGCATTGCAAACGTAGGTTGCTACCTTGACAACCGAGTGAGACAGTGCTTGTTAGATTGCCGAGAGGGCACAAGAGACAGCAGAGACCCTATAGAGAGTGGTCGATGGTACCTCGGTGTCTGATTATATGAGAGAGGTTCTGCAGGTTGGCTAAGAGGTAGAGTTTTATCGAGGCAAATATCATGATGCAGTGCCTGTTGATCGCAGAGTCAGCTATGCCCCATCAAGATCTGGTCGGACACACACCTAGATAGTCAGCGAGGGTGTTACACAGCCTCCACGGAGAGATCCCAAAGTTCTTGGTACTTTCAGGGGTGGTGGTGGTACTGGTCCCGTTAGACCTACTCATTCTGGCAGTAGCAGATCTTAGATACTATTGTGATTTTGAGATTTCTTTTTTGAGACACAATGTATACTACGATGTATCTCATTTTTTATGATGTATCTTTTCTTCAGACTTAGTTGTATACTTGACATGATGATATATATATATGATGCAGTTGATTTGATTTTATGATGGTGTATGATTTGTCTGTGATGGATGCATTTATTTCAATGTGATGTTTCTATATGGATGTTTTTATTGCAATGTAATGATGATTGTATGAAATTCTAAATGATATATGATAATGATGATGTATAGATGTTTTAATGATGGTAATTTAATGACTTGCATTTATTTTATGTAATGAAATGTATGGATAACATAATGATAATACAATGATGATGTAATGATGTTTCTTATGATGAATGATAAATGTGTAATGAATTTGATGATGTAATGCACAATGTATTTGATCAATGTATAACTATTATGATGCAAAAAATATATAAATGATGAAATGATGATGATGATATCTATTTTTTTTATTTTTATTTTTCGGATTTTATTTCAAGTATACTCAGTCATGATTGTAGAAAAGATAATTATTGATTGGAATCCCCTATGCAACAAATACTCTGTAGACAATGAATTTATGATGAATGCAATCTAATTTATCATGCAACTATATGCAACGAAATGTTATTTTAATAGTCTTTTTGTGCTTGGTATCATTATAGAGCTTTTATTGGATGTTGAAAGTTAGTACAAGAGTCAATGGTTTTGTTAATCCAATGACGACCTGAGTATTACTTTCGTGATTTTTGATATTGCAATCAAACACAAGTATCTAGGTATAATTGAACCTAGATGAATTGAGCATTCATTGCATAAACAAGCAGATATAATCATTTGAGTGTGTGAATTCTGAATGTCATCAGTGATACATTTGCATAGCACATCCCCCGACAATTCACACATTTATATGATTAACTTACAGACAGCAGACAATAAAAATATCATTCTTTTTCCTTGTTTCTCTAGTTCAATATATCATTGAGTAACTCTAAAGAAATGATAATCAAAAAATGCAATTTATCCATCTTTTACCTTGAGTGTTTCATTCATTATTCAGATTTTAGATCATCCATCCTGATTTTGATTTTATGATGTTTTTGTGTTTTTTCGAGATTTTGACTAAAGACCTAACCTACTGACTTATCCTAGGGGCCTCGAGGGCTGATCAAAGATTAGCCTTGCCTACGTGATAGATGCAGAGACCATGTAGTTTGATTGACTTAGACCTAATGATCTTTTATTTATTTTTCTTTTTTAGATTGGATTTTTGACATGTTTTTGGATTTTTGATATGATACGATGAGTGATGCCTTCCTGATGGTGATTGATGTTGCCTTTTGATCAGTTTTTTTGTTTTCTTATCATACTGTTGTTCTCCCATATTGAGGAAATCAATTTATTTGTTTCCCTTTGTGATTTCCAGATGTTGCCCCCAAGCTATGGAGTGATACTTGACCATGTGACATGATTTTGATAATGGATGCAATGATGGCAAGACTAATGACATGATATGGAGTGATATTGACAGCCAGACTAATGATCCTGATATGTAGTAAAAATAGAGGGGAAAGTTGATCTTTAATCACATATGACACCTGTTTCCAGGTTTTCACTAATATGTTTTGATTACACTCTGTGCTTTTGTATATTTTTCTATTTTTCCTTTTTTCTTTCTTTTTGTATCTATATTTTTTTTTGTATTTTCTATTTCCAAGACGCCTATTTGCCAGGTTTTCATCAAGGAAACCTTTTCAACAAGTGTTAACCCATGCATTAGGAGATTTCTGTATAGAATTTTCTTAAATGAATACTGTTGATAGGTTCATCAAACAGATCCCCTTCTGACGTTGATAGCTGATATGCCCTTGATCCATACACTAATATGACAACAAAAGGACCTAACCAGTCAGGCTCAAATTTCCCTTTCTTCTCTCTGTCCTATTGATTCCTAGGGTTTTATTTTAGAACCAAATCACCAACTTGAAAGACCCTCGGCTTTACTCTATGGTTGTAACTCCTTGACATTCTCTGTTGATAAGTTGTTAGATGATTAACAGCTTGTTGACAACGCTTGCCTAAAAAATCCAGTTCCTGCAGCCTAGATACCCTATAATCCTCGTGATGGAGCCTCAAATTTAAATCCTTGTTTTTCCCTTATTACTAGTTTGTCTTGTTATTCGGAGGGTACCTGAAGATGGAGTTTTGCCTTGCTTCCATGAAACCTTGGTGTCCTATTGTTGGGTTGGGTCTTTTTCATTGTTACCTTTTTGGAGAAGGTCTTAAAAACAACTTATGTCCTATGCAATCGTCTAAGCATGGCCCCTTCTAATATAAAATGAAAAAAAATTTCCCAACCCTTTTATTCGCCTAAGTCTAGACCGGTCCATGACTTGTCTTTTAAAAACAACTTTGAGTCATTAATTGTCGTTGCCTTAGCCAGTGTCCCTTTCCCCTTAATTTTTCCTAAGTATTTTAATGTTTTGTAGGGGTTATTTTACCAATCGTCGATCTTCTTGAGGATTGATCCTCACCGTTGCCCACCATCCCATGATGATATCACTACTGACTTTTGGGTGATAGCGATATCATGGGTGGGTGCCACATGTCTTAAGTTGCCGGTGCTGAAGGAAGTGAATAAAGCACTTAATTTATGCATTGAACTTTAGGGTGTTATTAAGCAAGATACTTAACCACATGAGAAATGCACATGCTTGTAATCAACGACAATGTCTTAATCTTGATGGAAAAGTTGCTTGATGGATATACATTGGTGCTGCCCCCTATTTTGATCGTTGAGATCGTAGATGGTGGAGATCAACGGTTGCCCGCTATCGCGTGATCCTAAACCAAGAGGGGTTTAGTGATCACGATATCACGGGAAAATGCCACGTGTACTTTTGAGGCTACGTTCTATGGTGGGTCCTTGGTCATGACATGGAAGTGTTGTCAGCTTTTTTTTTGAAGACACTCATTCGATGGTCTGACAGAAAGATGAGATCGATGGTGAGTTTTAAACTTGCATCAGATGTAATTAAGGTCGTTGGTGCGGCACACAAGTAGGCGTTAATGGTGGACGAGATAGCTACTTGGGTATTTTCATCATTTATGAGTAATAAATTTCATAATCGCATTTGCCATAAATACATTCAAGTGTTTGCAAAGTGATCCAGAGCTAGAGATAGAAGTTTTCAGAGCGATTTCAACACGGGTTTGTTTTTTCTGTGTGGCACGAATTTCGTAAGTTGATTTTCTTACCACTATCTCTATTTGAATGTGATTTAGGAAGAGGGTTGCATTGTGTTATCAGTGGTTTTCTTGTTTAAAGATCTGGGTTACTATTTCTTCTGGATTGTGAGAAATTGCAAGATTCTGCTGTAATTCCGTTCTGGGTAATTTTAGTTTGTCTACAAATTTGTTTTTGAAGAGGCCCTAGTTCTTAAAATGGCACCACCAAAGCAACATTTTGGCCATGTTGATTACATACATAGGAACCTGTATGATGATTTCTTAGACCAGTTCCCATTGTCTACAAACGACAGAAAGAAAGGTTTGGTCGTAATGAATGGGACAGCCCTAGGTGAGAGATTAAGATGTAAAAATTATAATATTGCAGATGCCAGAGTACCTATGACGGGTTTGGAATTGTTCAAAAGATGGTATGGGCAACGAAATGTGTCTCATCCTTTTTCAAATAGTTGGAGATATGACATGGGAAAGCTTGTGGTGCCAAATGTGTTTTTGGATGTTGACCTACTTAGGGAAATTGTTGCACGATATGATCCTATCACACAGATTATCAGGGATAATGATGGCGGCATTCTATTGAGTGTGAATGCTGATACAATTCATCGGGTTTTTGATTTGAGTGAGTATAGCTCATTTCTGGTTCAAATTGACTTTGAGGAGATGAAGCAAGAATATGCCAGATCTCAGCCTCTTTTTAGATCAAGGTTGCTTCCTCCTCATCTAGCCAGGGCAGGTAGTTCAACAATTCACATCAGCCCAACTAACTAGGAACCTTTTAGGTTAAGTTGTTTCGCTAATCATTTCTTGGAAACGTTCTATTCACTTTGCCAGATCATTGGTTTCAACCCTAACACTGTGATGCCCATCGCTTATATGTTCATGGGGGCTCAGATTCAACACCCTAATTTTTCTGTGATTTATGACTATGCTTCATTCCTTGCTGAAAGGATACATGAGGGTTTGATGAAATTGCATAATGAAGATTTTGGTACTCCTTTCTTTTGGTATTCCTTGTTAATGTACATGTTTTTGTATGAGAATGTTGAATTCTTCTCGGAGAAAATGGAGCTGAAGCGAGAGGTAAATGGAGAGAGATTACCAATACAGGCTTGGAATGCCGACATTTCTGGTAACAAGGGAGGTGCTAGTTTTGTGCAATTTGACAATTGCTTTGCCTCTAGGCTTAGGGCTAAATTGGTAGTGAATGTGCCCAAAATTCTGGAGGATTTGCATGATTTCCTCTGGCCCAAAATAAGGAAACCTGATTTGAAGGTATGCCACAATTGGGGTGACATTATTCTTTACCCTGTGAGCACTGTTTTGAGGGTTTATGGTTTCTAGGGAGCTCCTCATATTCTCTCATATAATGTACCATCACGGATGGGATTTGCAGAGGTGATGTGGCAATTAGGCTGCATTCATGAAGAAAATTTGATAGGAAGAGGAAAAGGGACTTTGTTCCCTGATTATACAGTTGTCTTTGACTTTGCATTTTTTAAGGGAGGATGGGTCTATTTTGACTGATATTTTGATGAATACCATTTAAAGAATGGATCTAGAAGACAACATGATCCTCAAGGGTTCTTTGCCTTATTTAGGCAAAAGATTAAGGGTGGTAAATTTATTCATGTTTTCAACTTCCCTGAAGATCTAATTAGAAATGAATTTGACCTGAACCAGCAAGAATTGAATAAGGAAAAGTGGATTGCATATGAGAAGATGCTAGCCATGGTGCATAAACTGGATCCAAAATATGATCCATTGATGGAGTTTACTCCATTCTATAAAAGAATTGATTTTTTGATGAGTAATTTCAAGGAGATCATGAACATCCTGAGGACCAAGAAGGCTAATTTAGAATTAGACTTCGGGATTCAGGAATCAAAGGTGAGGCCTGAGGAGACAAGGCCGACTTACCAGCCATCAGTGGATAGACCTCTATACCAGAGGAGGAAAAATAGTAGTAGTGATGAGGAGGTAGGAAACAAAAATGGAAAACAAATAATGAGAACATCATCACTGCTGGGTCATGGGGTCAGGAAGTGTGAAGGAATAAAGATTGTGGATTTGGATTCCCCACCAAGAGATGATCCTGTGGAGTTGTCATCAGAGCCAAGCCCTAAGAGGCGAAAGATTGAAGAACCACAAGAGGTTCTGATGGATGAAATAGTCATAACTGACCAAGAAATGCAGGTTGGTATCCCCTCTCCTCCTAGATCAGCACAATTGGTGCTCACTGATATGGATATAAAGGGGAAGTATGTGCAGGATGCTAGGATGGAGGCCTACAAGGCATTCCTGGATGATGACGCTTTTGTAAAAACTCATGTACTCTTGTAATTGATTTGGAGAATAAAATTAGAAGAATATCAAGACAAGTGCAAGAGCAGGAGGGAGTCAAGACCTGATAGGTCAGACCAAGAGAATGATGATGAAGTGAAGGTTGAATTAATGGAGCAATTCAAGAACATCACTTCTGAGGAAGGAAGGAAACTTGTGACCCAAGCAGGTGTCTTACTCCTCCTTGAATGGGACATAGCTGATGCTGTAGCGTTTAATGCTATTATGCAATCCAAGCATCCTATGCAAAGCAGTGAAGAAGAAGTCAAGGCAGCTCTACAGGATTCTACTTTTAGTGAAGAATATGAGACATTAGCCATATGGGCATTGGCACATCAGGGCAGAAAGCCAAATGTGGTAGATATTAGCCTGAATCTAAGAGGCGGGCTCATTATCAAAAGAGCTTCTGAGACCTTAGTAACAAAAGCTACAAGCCTGACACTAAATGTGCCCAAATTGGCCCAAAGGATAGTAGAAAGAGAAGAGGCTGAAAGGAAGAGCTTGATGGAAAAATATAATCAAATAATTGGGGAATATAGTAAAATGCAATAGAAAAATGTCGGGCTATAGTCTGAAGTAGATAGGATAAAATATGGGCAGGTGGGAGAATCTTCCAATGCTCCTATTGTCAGAGTAATACCTACTACTTTGGGGTCATTACCCCTTATTGTACCGATCATTTCTATCCCTGCATCCCCAATTCAGACATCAGATCCTAGTCACGTGCTAGAGCCGGTTGAAGAGGAAATGGAATATTCTGTGGACCCCACCAAAAAGTAGATGATGATTAAGATCACAGAGTTACAGGCCGCCCTAAAGGCTAGTGAGAATGATGCCATGGCTAAACACAATGAGGTGGTTGACACCATGTTGAGGCATTTAAACAAGAAGGTTGATTCTAGGTTGCCATCTGTTCATTCTTTGTATTCTTTATTTTTGACTGGTTTGCAAAATATTAACAGGGATCAGGATACTGTCTTACCCTGGTTGAGAAGTAGATCCCTCATGCCACTGACTTAGACATTATGTTTAGGGCTTCCAAGTTTGATGCAAATAATAGGCCCCAATTATTAAAACCTACTCAAAGTTTTGTGAAATCATTGAAGGGATTCCAAGCCCTACCTGATGACTTGAGTAAGAAAATTGGAGAATTGGTAAAAGGTTTTAATGATTGGAGTGATACTTTTTTGCCCGATATATTAGATGCACAAGTAAACATCAAGACACTGCAAAAATTGCAAGAAAGGGCAGAGGAAGTCATTAGTGCACAAATCAAATTGATTTGTGATGACTCAGATCATGACTTGTTAGTAAGCAGCATGGGTAAAATAATTAATACGAGCATGTTTCTGGAGTCATTTGAAAGAGAGGCCAACCAAGTTGTAGTGAAATTCACACCTTATAATACTAGGGTGATTGAGGTGGTGAATTTTAGTTGGCCCACAGATGAAGAATATCAAATTTGGGTGGACAAGTACCTAACTGATGAAGAATGAAGTGGTGTCTTCCACCAACAATTTATAGCTCAGCAGTTACGGTGAAACTAATTATGGTTTTGATTACTTGACGGTTTTGAGCAAAATTTTTGAGATGTAACCAATGCAACAGATGTTGTATGGCAGCTAAAGGTCAATGGGAAGAGACTCCAGGACTTGGTAATCCTGATCATTGTTTTGAGTGGGCACGTTGTGGTCCTATTAATTGATGACATGTGTAACTTCTAGCCCGAGGCTTGTTCTCTCCTTCATTTCTATAAGAAGGATTTCAAGGCTAGAATTAGGGGTTGGCAAGCCAGATATTTTGAAGGTTGAGTCTAGGTCTAGTTGCCGAACATATTGTAAGAATTTTGTTTTAAATGTTAAGGCAGTTTAGGTTTGGGGTTCTCTGGTAATGGGTTTTATGTTTATGAAATTTCAAGGTTCATAACAGTACTAGAATTTGAGTTACGCTAATATATCTCGAGCACTTGTCTCTCCTATGTACAGACATATCATAATTTTGAATAAAATGATCAAGGATTATGGTGTTCATCTCATTGTTATGATGAGTATGTTTTCGTTTTAGCTTTAATTCAAAGAATTGATTAAATGCTTGGATGGAATCATAGATGGATATGTTTGTAGAAGGATTTGGTAAGAAGTCTTGGGTTGGGATAGGGATTGACAATGTTGTAATGCAATATTGTTAGGGATCATATGTGTTATGCATTTGAATCTATTGTTATTTCCTATATTTTTGTAAACTTGACTCCCCAATGGTATATGGCACTGATCTAAATTGTATGAATGTATAAGATCATGTTTTTGTATGTCTTTACTTAGGTTTTTCTGCCAACTTGCAATTAAAATGACTATCATAAGTTATGAAATGATGTTATAATCATCTCATGCTCCAAGTGGTTGATATTACTGATGAACAACCATTTCATTTCAATCTTATCCCATTCTGTTGAGCTATTAAATGAGATTATCTGTGAATTATTAATAATATGTTTATGAGTTTCATGCAGAGATCATAAATACATTATAGGGACCACCCTCCTGGGTCTTGCAGAGCCCAAAGTGTAGGAGGTTATTATTGAAATCCTCGTCAGTTGGTCCAGGTCCTCCGAGCTGCCCTTGATTGAAATTGGCAAGTCCATAGGTAGATTAGGAGACAAACCTGGTTTACAAGAAAAAAAACCAACACCTCGTCTGATATGATTCCCATGAGTGATACATGAAGGGATGGGATCTCTACCTCTATGGGTAATATGGCTTCTGATCCATATACCAAGGCATATGGTGTAGCTCCTGTTGGTGTTTTGATACTTGTTCGATAGGCCCATAGTGAAGGATTGAGTTGAACATGCCAATCCCATCCAACATCATTAACCGTCTTCTTTAGGATTTTGAGAATTGTCTTGTTTGAGGCCTCTGCTTGGCCATTTCCTTGAGGGTAGTACGGTGTTGAAAACCAATATTGGATGTGGAACTTTTCACATAGTTCTTGTACATCTTGATTCTTGAATGGTCATCCATTATCAGTGATAATGGATTGAGGGATTCCATAGCGACAGATGATGTAGTTCAAGATGAATGAGTAAATTTGATTCCCAGTGATGGTTGTAAGAGGTACTGCCTCTATCCACTTTATGAAATACTCTGTGGCTGTGGTAATGAACTTGTGTCCATTAGATGAAGAGGGATGTATTTTTCCCACCAAATCCAGACCCCATTGACAAAAAGGCAATGTTGTTGTGAACAGATGCAGTTCCTGAGCCGGTGCATGAATGAGATTATTGTGAACCTGACAGTTTTGACATTTCTTGACATATTGATAAGATTCTTTTTCCATGCACGGCCAATAATACCCCAAGCGGAGGAGTTTCTTAGCTAGGGTTATTCCACTATAATGAGTCCCACAAATACCCTCGTGAACTTCTTGTAAGGCCATTTTAGATTCATCATGTTCTAGACATCGAAGTAAGGTACCATCAAGACCTCGATGATAGGATGTCTGCGATTAAGATATGTCGGGTGGATTGGTGGATAAAGTTTCATTTTTGGTTCCTAGAAAGATTGGGAGGTATGATATTATCTTTCAGGTAAGCATAGGTTTTTTCGTAGATGGAGGTTTCAATGGTTTCTAGATGGCAAATGGTACTGGATTCCAAATTATTATGGGAAGGACGTGGTACTTGTTCTACCATAAACTCATAACAAACACATTTCTGAGGCAATTGTAATAATGAAGTGATAGTTGTCATAGCATCAATAGCCTTGTTCTCTGCCCATGGAATTTGATCAAACTTGATATTGACAAAGAACTATTTCAGATCATCTATTTGTTGCTTGTAGGGCATCAACTTTTCATCTTTTTTTTATACTCGTTATTTACTTGATAAATGACTAATTGTGAGTCCCCATATACCTGCAAGTCCGTGATTTTCCATTGAATTGATATTTTGACCCCGATGATGAGTGCTTCATATTTTGATACATTATTTGTACATGGAAACATCAGTCTGTATGATTTAGGAATGGTGTGTCCTTTGGGATTGATAAACAAAATCCCTACTCCTGATCCTCGTTGTGTGTGCGATCCATCAAAATATAATACCCATTGTTGTGGCATTACTGTCATAATATCTACATCTGGGAATTCCATTGTCATTGGTCGATCATCTGGTAGAGGAGCTTCAGCTAACTGCTCAGCAATTTCCTAACCTTTGATTGCCTTTCTCTCCACATGTTGAATGTCAAATTTGCTTAGGAGCATGACCCATTTTGCCAATCTACCTGTTAAGGCAGCTTTACTTAGTAGATACTTCAAAGGATAGATTTTGGCTATTAGTCGGATTGTATGAGTCAACATGTAGTGTCTTAGTTGTTGAGTAGTGAATACTATTGCTAATCAAGACTTCTCTATGAAAGTGTAGTTCACTTCATATCCATTTAGTGTTCTACTGATGTAATAGATAGCGTGCTCTTTTCCTTCATAATCCTCTTGCGCTAATAGTTCCCCCAAAGAGATGTCGGTCGTTGCAATGTATAATATCAAAGGTCTTACTTCCTTTGGTGGCATGAGAATGGGTGGTGACATGAGATATTCTTTTATTTGATTGAATGTTGTTTCACACCCATTATCCCATTTGAAAACTACATTCTTGTGTAACAGATGGTTGAAAGGATGACTTATGTCTGCTAGCCAAGAGATAAATCTCCTGATCGATTGGAGCCTTCCCTGTAATGATCAAAGTTGATTGATATTATTAGGAGTCTACATCTCCATGATTGCTTTGAATTTAGCAGGACCTACCTCAATGCCTTTCCTTGAGACAATGTATCCCAATAGCTTTGCTGATGTGACCTCAAAGACACACTTCTTGGGGTTTAACCTGACATTAAATTTTTCCAGCCGTGTGAAGATTTTGTCCAGGATATGTAGATGTCCTTCCCTTGTACCAAATTTTTCCAAAATTTCATCCACGTAGTCCTCCATGAAGGTGTGCATCATATCATGAAATATCGCTGTCATGGCTCTTTAATATGTGGCTCCTGCATTTTTCAGACCAAAAGGTTCCCCATCGACATGTAAAAGCTATCTTTTCCTAATCTTCTAGAGCTATTTTTATTTGATTGTACCCGTAGAAACCAATCATGATTGATAACATGGCATGCCCCACCATCAATTCCACAATGATGTCTATGTTTGGTAAAGGAAAATCATCCTTCGGGCATGCTTTATTGAGGTCCCTGAAATCCTTGCATATTCTGATGTTGTTATCTGGCTTTGAAACATGTACTATGTTTGATATCCACTTGGCATAGTCTATAGACCTTATGAATGCTACATCCAACAATTTCTTTAACTCTGTCTTTACCATCAATGCGATGTGAGGATGCATTTTTCTTAATTTTTGCTTGAAAGGCTTGATTCCTACAGGTAAAGACAAATGGTGCATGAGCAGATTTAGATCTAGGCCTGGCATATTAGAATATGACCAAGCAAAGTTGATTCTCCTTTTTTTATAGAAATTGATGAATTCCGGTCTTTCTTGATCCATCATGGATTCTGCCAGATGTAGAATTTTTACCTTTTCTCTGTTGCCAATGTCTACAAACTGTGTTGGTTCCACCAGAATCAATGATCGCTCATGATAATGTTCTGGAAGGGTGTCAAATCTTCCATCCTTCGGTGCCTCAGAAAGCTTTTCACCGTTGGATGCGTTCTTTATTTTGTCTTTTTCCAGATCTAATACTGCCACATAATGGTTTTCACCATTAGATCTATTTTCCCTGTTTTCAATTTTGCAACTGGAAGATTTGACACCCTCCTGCTGGGTCGTGTTGTTATGAGTATTATAGATAGAATTTGTCCTAGGTTCTACATGACATAGGAAATTAATGATGGCCTCATCATTTGCAAATTGTGGTACAGTCAAAGGTTCAATAGATTCCCAGTCAATGAGTTCTAGATGGATTAATGGCATGATGTCATCGGGTTGATTGATGTCAATGGAAGTGAGGGTTAGGATAGCAATATCATTATCATTATTATCAGGGATATCAAGGTCAATGATGGTAGCTTCTTCAAAACTGTCTAAATCACTCAAATTTTGTTCGTCCTCACTAGAGTCATCGATATTTAGTGAACCTTCTATGAATGGTCTAGCCCCAGAGCCTTGTCCCTCCTCGTGCATAGGTGCATATTGTTGGATTATGTCAACTTGAATATCTGTGAAAGATACTTCAGAACCTACATCCCATTCATATTCATTTGAATCTATTTTAGAGCCCTCTCTAAGTTGAAGGATCCATTCCATAACTTTGTTTGTCATCTCCTGCTTTTTCTCTTCAAAATACCCTAGTACTGGTTTTTCTTTTGAAAGTAGAGTTAGAGGCTTAACAGGTTCTGTGATTCCAACCTTTCTTAATCCAACAGGTCCTTGTCCTTCATAACCCAATTTCTCAAGGATAGCCTTTCCTTTTCCATACTTGTCGGTGTTGATATTGTCATTTTTGATACTGATCTCTAATGTTGATGGTTCTTCATCTTTGTATAGCCAATCCAGGATTGCCTTCTCGTCTGTTTCTTCTGCTATGGTTCCAGATTTTACAAATGTTTCTTGATGAATTGTGCTAGGTAATGATGTGGGAGGTTTGATCATTGATGGTTGACCATATGTCTTAGGAGATGGCATTAACTGTGAGAGGTTAAGCGATTGCTCCATAGAATACTGTCCCATACCTTTATCTGTTAGTTCAACTTGCTTTTGAGATTTGTCTGATAGAGAAGTTTGTGGATCCGGATTGTTTGTTGATTGAGTTTCAACATGACTTGTTTCTTTTTCTTTACCTTTCTTTTCCACCCACTTGGTGTTGACACTCAGACACTTTTCCTCAGTGGATGATCTTGAACTAGAAGCTTCCCTGTTGTGAGGCACAAAAGTATCTTGAGAGTTCCTCAATGTGTCACAATGTTGTGGATGATTATAATCAGCAACTATTGTCACCTCTTGTCTGTTTACTGGAAAATTTAGGCATTGATGATATGTTGAAGGTACGGCCTGCATTTCATAGATCCATGGGCATCCCAAGAGTATGTTGTATGTCAACTCTCTTTCCAATACTTGACATGCAATATGTTTCATCATGGGCCCCACTTGAATGGGCACGACAATTAAACCTTTAAATGATCTTTCTTCCTCATCATATGCTTTGATGGTCATTTTCCTTCGATCATCAATAACGTCGTCGAAATATCCTAATGCACAGATTAACTAGAGAGTGCAAATGTTTAGACCAACTCCCCCATCTATTAAAACTCTCTTGACGCGATGATTATGGATTAATACTTTGATATGCAATGCAGTATTGTGGGGATGATTTAATGAGAAGTCATCCTGTTCGAAGAATGACAAACAATGCAGGGTAGTCAAATGTCCCACCATAGCTTGGAATTGACAAACATCTAGATTCTTTGGTACGGTTGTGGCAACTAATTCTTGCTCCAGAACTTCCTTATGTGATGGCGACAATTTAAGGAGTTCCAGTATCAATATTTGTGCGGGGATGTTTTGCAATTGATCGACAATATTATAATGAGATTGAGGTGGAACCACACGTTGAGATCCAAATCCTTTTAACACTACTTTGGATTGCCCCCTAGTCATGACGTTTGCTGGTTCATGTTCTTGATTCTCTCAGGGGATGTTTTGCATTTGATCGATAACATTATAATGGGATGGAGGCGGAACCACATGTGTGGAGCCAACTCCCCTTAACACCACCTTAGATTTCCCCCTAGTTATCACATTGGCTTGTTGATGTTCTTGATTTTCTTTGATTTTTAAGACATTGATTTGATTTTGAGAGTTTTGCACGCTTGGGAGCAAATCTAAAGAGATAATGTTGTTGGTTTCATTTTCACCAATGTTATGACCAATTGTATGACCATGTTTTACTTCAGATACACAAAGGATTGTTTTTTCATAGACATGATTGAAGTTCTTTCCTTTGTTGTTTGAACAGGATGATGCGCCTTTGTCATAATTTGGCAAAGGATCTTTGAAGGCTGAATGATCATTGTTATTTTGAGGTCCTTCCACATACACCTTGTTGTTATCAATCAAATCTTGTACTGCGTGTTTTAACTCCATACAGTCATTGGTTTTGTGACCCTTGCTATTATGAAAGTTGCAGTAATCCGCGTCATTCCACCAGGTTGGTTTGACTTTCAGATCCCAGTTTCTAGCTTCCCATGCATTGAGAAGGCCTTTGGTATCTAATTCTTTCATTGTTGATTCCATCGTTTGGCCCAAAGGTGTGAACCTTCGCCGATTTGATGGTTTTTGATATGACTATGTTTTTGCGATCTCATTGTTTTGTATGATATTTGACTTGATAATTTGATCATTGTTTTGGTTCTTTGATGTAGATGCGGTCAAGTTGAAAACTGGTTTGACATTTTGGGAATCATTTGTTGTCTCATTGTTTGTTGTGTTTTGATTCTTTTTCCAAAATTTTGGCTTCTCACCGCTTGAGTATTGATTGGAGGAGTTACTTGTGTTATTTGTTTTATCTTTGAAATGCTTGATAACTCCTCTTTTGAATAATGCCTCTTTGATTTTAAGACCATTTTCTTTTACTTTTTCAAATGTGGGAGGACATTTCAGTTCCAATCTATAACTCATTTCTTAATTTAAGTTTTCAATGAACAACTCCATCTTTTTTTCTTCCGGAATGGATCTAGGATATCTAGCGAACAAGCGTCGCCATCTTTGGAGAAAAGACAAGAACGTTTCTCCTTTGTTTTTCTTTAGATTTTAAATATCCTTGATTGTAACATCGTGTTGGATGTTAAAGGAGTATTGAGAGATAAATTTGTTGACGAGTTCCTCAAAAGTTCTGATACCTGGTTTTAATTTAGTAAACCACTCCATGCATGATCCTCCCAAACTCCTAGGGAATAGTCTCATTAAGTATGTTTCCTCTTGGGAAAACTCAAGACTCATTGTTTTAAATTCTCTGATATGATCTATTGGATCCGTTCTTCCATTATACTTATCATATTTTGGAATCTCACAGTGTCTAGGGAAAGGTATCAAGCCGACTGTTGCATCGAAAGGATAAGGACAAATGTCCTGTATCACATATCTTTTGGTAGTCCCTTTCGTCATATCCTGTATCTATTGCTATAACATTTGCATCTGTGTTGTTAAAGTAGCAACTGGATCTATTGTTTGCATAGGTTGTAGTATCTCAGTCTCATTCATTCCAGGTGTTTCCTTTAGATGGTTTACATCAAAATCCTTTGGAATTTTAGCCCTTGATTCGGCTAAAATTAAAAGATATTTTTCCATGTCTTGTTCCAAATTTTTTTCCATAAACTTATGGAACTTGGGATCTTGTTGAGTTGTTTGAATATCCTCTGCAATTATTTCATTTTTATCGTTTTGGTTCAAATTGTTCCAAGGATTTTCTTCTGCCATTTCTTGTGATTTTTTAAGTTCTTGTTCTAAGAGTCACTATTTTTGGTACCTAGTGAAGATTGGCATACAAATTTTTGCCCCTTTCTTCTGAAATGTTGATCTTATATGCTGGATAGTGTCAATTGAACTTTCAACAAAGTCAAATAAGATGATTGAACTTATTGATGAGACAATTCTAAAAATTTAATTACTTACTTGGTTTCGTGATGAAGGATGATAGTATCCTGATAATGAAACTTCAATGTAGTAATTGATTGTGTATTTGATTTTGACACTTGTGATTTGCAAGATCTTGTTCCAGTTGATAAACATAGAAATTTGTATAGACCTTTCTGATTTTGGTCCTTAGACAGTGATTCTGATGAAAAAGAAATTTGTTTTCTGGTGAAGACTGTGTATAAATGACAGACAGACCGAATGATAAGATTTTTGAACTCTCTATTTTCAAAGCACTAAAATAGAGGACATAGGTGCTATTTCACAGAAATGCTAGAACAGAGTCCTGAAGCACTGAAACAGTCGATAGACGCGCTATCTTGATAGAAGCGCTAAAACAATGCCCAAAGGTGCTGGAAAAAGTGATGAAAGCACTGAAACAGTGCACAAAAGCACTGTAAAAGATGATGAAAGCACCGCTTGACAGAAGCGCTGAAACAGTGCACAAAAGCACTGTAAAAGATGATGAAAGTGTCGCTTGACAGAAGCACTAAACCAATGCACAAAGGGACTAGAAAAGATGATGAAAGTGCTGCTTTAACAGAAGCGCTGAAATAAAGACTGTAAGAGCTAAAACAGTGCCCAAAAGTGTTGTTTCATGAAAGCACTGGAACAGTGACCCGAAGCGCTGAAACAGGTTTTCCAGAATGCTAAAAATAGGACTTTTAAGACTCTCTACTGCAATATTTGATCTGGCCTTGTGGCATACTGTATCAGAGATTGTGGAAGATAAGAATGATGAATCCATTGACTACGGTTGTGGTGTTGTGTGAGAGCTCTTCTCTGGAAGAAGGCTCGTGAGTAGAGTGGCTCTACTGCATAATCTAAAGTGTGACCCCTATCAAAATCATGATATATGTGGATGAATGTTCTATGTTGTAAAAAGAGTTTTTGATTTTGATATAGAAAATGATTTCTCCTTAGGCTATCTCTATAACCGTAAGGTTTCTTGGGTTTTGTGATTTTGATTTTTCTCTTGACAAATGTGGTGGACTTCCACTTTCGTAGCATGGATTTTCTGATTTGTTTTGACTTGATGTTTTCAAGATGATCTTTAATCGGATTTAGATGAATTTGTGAAAACACAACAAACAATTTTGAATAAGTGTTTTAAACTGAATAGATTGTGTATGTTGAAAAACCATGAATGGTCTTTATTGATTTTAACGGGTTGTTTTGACAATTGTACACAAATCAAATAGACTCACACTTAAGGACAAGTAGGTCATCATTATACTCACAGCCCACATCTTGAATTACGTTGACTCACATAGTCGTGTCACCCCCTAGAGGGCGCCCGTGTTTTTGTCGTTTCCAGGTGCGTACTCAAAGTGACGGAAGTGGATACTAAATCCCTTGAGCAAGCGATCCTTGGTAATTATATGGTGAATGTCTTGGGGGCAGATTCTTCCCTCCCTTTGCACCATGAGTATGATAATGTATGGATACTGACTCGGTGGGATACTACTCTATGGTTTGTAAAAGGGTATCCGTTCGGTGCGACAATTGATAAACTCCCTCAGGAAACCTCCCAATATTTAGAACAAAGATTTTGGGGATGGTTATCTTGCTCACTACCGTCAAGTTGGACTTTCATCAAAAAATTTCATTTTTATTATAGTGGGTTGGAAAACCTAGCTTTGGTTGTTCCCACTTAGGTCGTTCCCGTAGGGTGAGTACTTTTTCCCACTACGGTAGGCCTACTAAAGGAGTTAATAAAGCGTAAATAGCATGAAGTAAAAATGACTCTAGCACTTTGGTCACCCAGTTAAGGGGAGAGCATAAGCCTAATCACCACAAACACAGCATATAAGTTTGTTCTATTTTAAAGCCCAAAAAGAAATTTTCTAATCTATGTGAAGGTGTTGCTTCACAAAAATCATGATGTTCTTTTTAACTTCTACTGTAAAAATGTGATGACTATCTTAGAATTGGTAGATTTGCTTTAAGAAAAAAAAGAAAGTGACTATCCTAGGATTGATATTTTTTAGAAACTTTGAAGTGACTATCCTAGATTGATAAATTTTAGAGAAATTTGAAGTGAATATCCTAGATTGATCAATTTTAAAAAGAAACTTTGAAGTGACTATCCTAGATTGATCAATTTTAGAAACTTTGAAGTGACTATCCTAGATTGATAAATTTTAGATCTAACTGTGAAAAAATAAAAAATAAAAAAAATAAAAGCTAGTCGCGGATGCGTCGGATCCAGACTAATTTTAAAAAAGTGTTGGAACAGTCCACAAAAGTGCTGTAACTTTTACCTGAAGCACTAAAACATAAAGTGCTGAAATAGACCACTGAAGCACTGGAATTTGCCACGAAAGTGCTAAATCACCGAAGCGCCGAAATAGGCCATGGAAGCGCTGGAGTTCGAAGTGCTGAAATTTTGAACGGAAGCACTGTAGTAACATGGAAGTGTAGAAATAGATCACAGAAGTGCTATAGTATTTCACGAAAGCGCTGAAAGAAAACTCCCCAAAAACTTACACATCACTTTTAGAAAAATTTGATAAATTGGGGTTAATGCCCCATGGTGGGCACCGAACTGTAAGTGTGAATAAGTGAATAAGCACAAAAGACACTTCTTAATACGACATTATACCAATAGACAAGATAAATGAATCAATTCAAAGGAATAATCTACCGAAAGCCTCATATTTCTCTCTATCTCCAAAGATTTATTAAATGAAATTTTCTCTCAGATTGTGTAAGCAAATGACTGTTAAAATGACTATCTAAAGAATGAGATGAATACTAATGCAATGATATATGATAAATCAATTAAACTAGCATGATATGGACATGAAATAGATAATTGTAGCTACAGGAGGCAACCATGTTTGAAAGCTTGATTGTTGGATGCTTGATGTGTGAATGTTTGATGCTTGAATGCTTGAATGCCTGAATTCCTGCAGAGTAAGAGTGCACAAAATAGAATTATTTGGATTTTTTCTTGGTTCAATGAGGCTTGTATTTATAGATTTCCTAGCTATAGAAATGCACAGGGAAGGCATTGAAAGGCATGGATTCAATCTAGAGGATTGAATGGTGAGAGATGGAGGAGATTGAGAGAAAGATGGAGATTGTCTCTACCCATGAAAACACCAGGCAAGAAAAGAGGAAAGATTGATGGAGGAGGATTGAGAGATCAAATTCCAAATTTGTCTCCAATTTGTCTCCAAAACTTCCTGTGAAGTTTCCATCAATTAATTTAGACATGAATTTGACATAAATTAGACATAAGATATCTAATTCATTTTTGAGAGAATATAGATTGGAATATTGCTTATGCCTTAATTCAAATATTTTTGATTTATTTAAATTAGGAAAAGGAGATAAATAATTTAATAAAACAAACTATAGGATAGTTTATTAAATTAAACAGATGAATATGGTAATTAATCAATAAAGCGTTTGATATTTATTTAATTAATTTAGGATCGATGTGATAGAATAAAATAGGGATTTGATAATTAAATTGAATAAAGTATTAAATTTTGTTTATTTAATTAAGACGAGATTAGAAGAAATTTAGAAGAATGTGAACGTGAACTATATAAATAAATATTTTTATTTATTTAAACAGTAGAGGAATTTAGGATAATTAATCAAATAATTCATATTTAATTAATCAGATGCTCCAGACCATTTTTAGGTGTATACAAATACAAGTTTTAATAATGCTTGGGGTCTTATGCATCCCTTTAAAGGAGAATGTGAAACCTCATGACCTACACCAAAACCACCTTATGTCTTCTATACTCAAATTGGTTCCACATCAATACCATTACCCCATGGTGGTGATGGGGGCTATACCTCTCTCGTCCCTCATGGAGAAACAATGCATAACACTCAAAAGGATTTGTGTTCTTATATAGCAACCAATCCTTCTCCAAACAACACAACCCCTTCATCTAACCTAGAAGATTGTTATGATCTCAGCTACCATATCCTTCCTCCACATTGATGCAATAAACACATGACACCAACTCCCATATCATCATCTTTCAAGAATGATTTAGGGTCACCTCCCTCCTCTCCCTTTCCTTCAAACAATAACCTTCAACCGTCTCACGAAGTTTGGTGCTCTCCCTCCTATGGGGGCACCTAACTCCGCTCCCTAATGCATACCTTCCTCCTCTTTGGCTCACCTTTTCCTTGCACTAAGTGGGGCAAAAGGGTTTGTTAGCCTTGACCTCATATGTCACTTATTACATCTTTTGACTAGACGTTAACATCTCATGAACATACAAAGAGCAAGCTTGAGATGTGGATGAAATGTCTTAGATTAACTCACATGTGACATACTCTCCTTTCCATGATGCAACCTCACTTGGAAACATATCACTTGGCGTAGATCTTTCCAATTAGGCTCTCATGTACCTCTCCTTTCCTTTTTTCCTTTTCCCTTTCTCTACTTTAAAGAAATTGCTCACAAAACGGTGTGTAGCAATTCCTTTAAAGTGGGGGCATACCCTAGCACTATTTATTTTTTTCATTTTCCGTTTATCCTTGGTTCCTAGTGTAGCCTTTCCACTTCATATGATGAGTCTATCACTTGATGGATGACATTCGGTGTAATGTCCTTCATGAAACCTACCTATCCTAGCATATTATTGTGAACCCCTAAACCTGCAAATGCGCAAGAGCAACAAATCACATTACTTGTTAGTTCAAATGCATGCAAACAAGTATGAGAGACTCCCCATAAAATCCATCTATTGAAACTAAACTAGGAAAATGAAGAACACAATAAAAACAAAAGAGATTCAATCCTAATTAAGCTAATAGCATGATGATCTTATGGGGGAATTGGTACCAATGAAGTGTTGAAATTGGCCCTTTCCCAATCCCTAAGTAGTAATGGTATGTGATGGCGAAATGGTCAAATCTCCCAAGATATTTGAGCATAACCTTGTTGCAAATCTTGAAAAGTGATGAATAGTTGATGGAAATAGGCAAAATTGGCTCTCAAGTTGAAGAGAGTGACTTTGCATATGATTGTGGATGATGATGGATTTGAGTATAGTAAGTTTACTCAAATTGTGGATGATTGAATGAGAGGAAGAGTCTCTCATTTATAGATTTTCAAAATGGAAGAGAGAGTGAAAATAAGCAATGTGGGATCATTCAGCATCCAATGGCCAAGTGCCACTTGTCAAGATGTGAATGGTTGAGGAATGAGCACATTTTGGTCAATGTGCATGATAAATGCCATTGGATTCAAATTTGAAATTTGAATGTGACATGTTGGGGGGAGAGAAGAATGGAGTTAATGTCACTTGGCTCAATGCAAAAGGACATGTAAGAGGCATTGAATTCCTTGTTGGAAGGACCAAGCCTATTTGAATTTGAATTCAAATTGAGGGAATATTCCCTTTTGATGCCACGTGAGGGAAAATAGAGGATAAATAAATCAAAGTAATTGATTTATTGTGCTAGTTGCATTCTCTAGAGGATGTGACATAGATTATGATTAAATTAATCAAAGATTAATTAATTTAATGAAGAATTAGGAGATGTGACAATTTAGACTTAAATTTATGAATTGATTTAAATCAAATTGAGAGGAAGGGTTTAATTAAATAAATGATTTGATTTATTTAACTAAAGGGGATAATGTTAGATTAAATTAAATAATGTTTAATTTATTCAATTTAATAAGAAGACTTTAGGGATTTAATCAAATAAAATGAATTATTTAATTAAAAGGAGTTTTATAGAATTAATTAAATAAAATTGATTTATTTAATTAACAAGAGATGATGACTTAATTAGATAAATTTGATTTATTTAATTAAGAGATGGAGAGCGATGAACTTAATCAAATACAGATTATTCGATTAAATGACTAGCAAAGGAGATGATTCAGGATGAAATGGTGTTAGTAAATTAGGATCTAGTGTGTCGGATCAAATTGTACATTTTCCATGTCTACAATTATATTCCTCTTAGTGGCCCGATGTGACACACTGCATCCCCTAAGTTGGGAATTTTCTATCCTTTGATTGGTCCTCTCTTGGAGATATTACACATAATGTTCCCTAAAGTCAAAGACCCCACATGAACGAAACAAGACTCCTTTGAAGATTCCCTTTTTGCATTTTACCTTTTCGCATTTTGCATTTTGCACCCCTTTCGCATTCGTGCATTCATGGCCACCTTGCATAATAGAACTTGCAAGCCTATAGTGCCATCTTGCACTTGTTCATGGGTTCTAAGCATCCAAGGCTTTTCTTGTCTCATGAATTGCACCCATGTCCTTGTGGCACCTTATCAAAGTTGTCAATGAGTACACCTTTGGTATGGTTGAGTGGGAAGCCCAACTAGCGGTATGACTTTCCCCATAGCCACATTTGTGTGTGTGAGCACATACCAAATGGTTGTATGTGTCTCTCATCACCTTTTGGTATTCTCACCTAGCGAACAACCAAAATTTTCATTGGCCCAGAGTGAGTACCCTTTTCCTTTTTCAGACAAACAACCTAGATCTGATACACAACTAGCTAGACAAATGGCCGATTCTTGATCCAACTTTTTCTCTTTCTTCACCCTTTCAAATCACTCTTTGTGTGATCTTTTGCACTTATGCTTAGTCTACCATGGCATCTTGATCCTAGGGGCTTGATCATCCCTCTTGATCATAGTCATCTCACCTTACTAGCACAAGTACATTAGATCCTTCTCGACATGCATGATTCAACTACTTTAGTGTGAGTTTGAAGAACGTTCATACTCACTAAAGTGGGGGCTAAATGTGTCACCAAAAAGTGTATAACATGGCACTTTTTCACTCATTTTGGCCTTTTCCATTGGATTTTGGCCTTGCTCACCTTGATTCAGCCTTGTAAACTTGCAATTCAACACTAATCTAATGATGTTTTACTAAGGTGTTGTGAAGTGTTGTAACACATTTCCTCACTTTTCTAAGAGCCTTTCAACATAACTCACCCAAATAATACATTCTTACACGTTCCTAAGCCTTATGACAAAGTGTTGTAAAGTGTTGTGATGCATTTTCATACTTATCTAGGCTTATCACCCCGAAATTAACCCTTTCCAATGCTAATTGTGTCCCTTTAATGTACTTTTAGGCCCGATTAAAGAGATTTTCGGGAGGAAAAGCCAATAAACATTATTTATCATCATTAAATTCCCAACCATCACTTGGATTTTCCCAAGTGGACTAGGTCACCACTTTGGGTGACCTAGTCCTTTTAGGCATAAAAATCAAAATTAAAACATAAAACTTGCGGGAATTTTCCCCCAAAACCCTAAGGTTGGCCTATTATAAGTCATTTTCAGGAAAATTAGGGTTTGGCATGTAAAAAAAAAGGGTTTTCATCCTCATTTTTCACCTTCACTCCTCTTGACAAGCACTCTAGCATCCAAGTCTTCCAAAGCAAGCAAACAAGCATTAGGGTTTTTAGACTAACTCCATTGAAGTTGCTCATGCATGTTGCAAACCAAGAGCAACAAAGGATTGGTAAGTGTCCTGTCAAGTTCATCATTCCATCCTGCTTTCATATGATTTCATTTCATCTAGGTTTAATCACCTACAAAGAGGTTTGACTTAGGAAAACCCCTATTTCCTAACCCTAACAATTTCTGGTCTTTGTATGTGTTTGTAGGTCTTTCTATATAGGTTTGAGGTGCTTGGAAGGTGCTCTCAACTCATTAAAAGAATCCAAGTCAAAAAGGCCCTAGTTCCAGCTTGGAGACCTCTCCCTGCCTATTTTTAGCAGAGTCTGAACAAGACACCTATTGGAAACCAGATTGCAGATTGAGAGCTCAAATCTCCACTTTTAGGTCCTCAAAAACCCAGAAGAGGACTAGGTAGCCCATAATGGTGACCTAGTCCCTCTGAGCTTGTTTTCCGGGGATTTTCATATTTTTGTGCACCCGTTTCACCATAACTTGTTCCGATAGAATTCCCAGGTTGGAGGACTAGGTCACCCCAGTTGGCGTAAGTGTCCTTTTGCTTAGATTGGGCATTTTCCAGAAGCTCCCGAGAGCATTCATCTGCAACAACATTTCTCTAGGTACACACCCTCTCTCCTCTGTTATTTTATAGAAAATACACATTTAGGGCATATAGTTGGTTAGTTGACATTAGCTTGGTTTTATTCATTTGTATTTGTCTACATTTAGATTAAATCATTTTACTTTCAGTTCTAGCCACACTACACACACATTCACAACCATCAATAACCCCATTCCTTCCTTTGAATGTAATCACCTTAAACATATCAACATAAAGGAAAGAGTGGCATTCCTAAACTCAGTGCTTCTAAGGTGAAAAACCATAGAATCCTATTTGGGGAATCCTCTTCCCCTTGTTAGTATATGTTTTTGGTGGTTAAAATATTTGAACCCAAAAATTGATCATAAAATTAGGGTTTTCTAAAAATGCAATTGATCCAAAGAACAACATTACCATAAAGGCATATGATGAAGAGGAACACTCGTCTTAAGGATCAGTTACTCTACCAATTAGAGTTGGCCCTGTGGTAAAGGATGTGGTTTGCCAGGTTCTTGATCTCTTGCTGACCTATAATATCCTCCTTAGAAGACCTTGGATTCATGCAATACAAGAAGTACCTTCTGCAAACCATCAGTGCATAAAATTCCCACACAATGGTGTTGAAATTACAACACAAGGAGATCCTAACCCTTTCATGTATTGCCATAATCTAAGTCCTAAAACTGAAATCACAATCCCAAGCAATTGTGAGGCATTTCCTTCCCAAGCATATGTTGATCTTGAGTCCTTAAAAGCATCCTCCTCAAAATCCAAGGAAGTTTATAGCAAAATACAAGTAGAAGAACAAGGAGTAGGAGAATATACTTTGAATCATGCCCTTTGCATTGGAAATTTACGTTTATCTCCCCATACCTATGGGAAACCATAGATGACTAAGACCACATCAGATGCAGACACTACAACAACTTGTAAATTAACCAATCTCAAAAAATGAGGAGTCCAATATAATGAAACAGAAGAAGTTGATCTCCTGAAATGGCTATACAAAGATGAGGATACAGAAAAAGAAAAAACTGAAATTAAGATACATGTTGGACAATACGGTGAAGGATTTGATCTTATGAAATAAATGGGAGATGATGGTAAAATTCCTCTCGGCTTACAGAAACAGGGTATCTTGGAACCAATACAACCTACTCATATGCAAAAATTTCCTGGTTTAGGAAATGATGCACAAAAAGATAAGACCTTGAGTACTGTGTGTACTTCAAGTAAAGAAGTACAGGGTAAGTGCACCAATCTGTGACACAATTTTGGCTCTTAAGATGCCACTTTTTTTCTGAAATCAGCAAAATCTAATTTGCACGAGAAAATGAAGATAGTTACGCTCAAAATTTCAAGATGCGGAAAGAAAAAAAGTTGAAGTGCTCTGAGTCTAGTTTCTAAGCTACTATTTTGTTTTGAAATTAATGAAGATTAAGGGTCTTATAAAGGGGGGGGGAGCAAAACATGTCCTATTTTTATAAAAAAAAATAGCATAGTGCCTAAGGGCTCCCCCCTTTTTGATTAACTTTTTTTTAGAATTTTAAAAATCCCAACGGTGAGAAATTAGCTAATACCATGTAGTTTATCCTCCTTTTGGATACTTTTTTTAATGAATATATAATATTTTATGAATTTTCAAAGTGGACACATCCTGAAAAACTGAAATTTGAGTGTGCTCCCCGATAATTTTTTTGCAAACTAATCGAAAATTGATTTTTTGTTTTTCATCATGTGTAGAATGGAGTCTAGTTTCAAAACATGTAATTTGTTTCACGTTCTGAGGAATGTGTAAAAATCTATCTTGAACCTAGCACATGTTGGTTTTTGACCAAAAACAAAGGGATTTACAATAGAAGCCATGGATCAAAACATTAACTAAATCAAAATGAAAAAAGAATTATCTGTTTAGATAGCTAAGAGAGAGGTTAACGTTATCACGGTTTTTTTATAAACTTGCATTGAAAGACATGCAAATGAGATGAGGAGCACGAAGGAAAATATGAGAAAATTTGGCAAATCCTATTAAATACCACGTCCAAAGCAGGCCATTTGGCGAGCGCCAAATGTGATGAGTCATTTGGCGAGCGCCAAATGGCCTGCTTTGCACAGAACTATAATTTCCCCTCTTTGGTGAACAACTTTGATAATGCTTAGAGTGCACAGTTTATGATCGTAGATGGATAGTTGGGGTTTTACCTTTCATACCTTCTCTAACTCGTTACTGTAATTGGATAACTCTTTATCCCTCTGAAGTCTCTATCTCTTAGGTCTCACTCCCTCCCACGCGACCTAGACTACTCTCTCAGTCCAATCCCCTCTGTCAGGTCCCTTTCCCTCCCACATAGGTACCTAAATAAATCTATCTCACTCCAACCCCCTTTCTCACTCTCCCTCTCTCTCTCTCCCTCTTTGGTCTTTTTATCTCTCTCACTCCATCTCCCTCTCTTAGGTTGTTATCTTTCTCTCTTTTTTTCTCTCTCTCAAGTCTCTGCCTCCTAACCCCTCTCCCTCTCTTAGGTTTGTCACTCACTCACTCCCTCTATCTCTCTCCCATTCCCTCTCTCTCACTCACTCTATCTCTCTCCCTCTCTCTCTCACTTTGTCTCGGGTATCTCCATCCCCCCTCTCTCACTCTCTCCCACTTTGTTTCTCTCCCTCTCTCTCAGGTCTCTCCCTCCCACCCCCTCTCCCTCATTCTCTCTATCAAGTATCTTTTTCCTACCCCCTCTCCCTCTCTCTCTTTATCAAGTCTCCCCCTCCTACCCCATCTCCCTCTCACAGTCACTCACTCTATCTCTCTTCCACTCCCTCCCTATCTCACTCCCTCTATATGTCTACATATACCTCTCCATCTCTCTCAAGTATCTCCCTTCCACCACCTCTCCCTTTCTCTCTCAAGTCCCTCTCTCTCTCATGCCCTCTATTTGCCTCCCACTCTCCCTCTCTCTCAAGTCTCTCCCTCCCACCCACTCTCCCTCCCTCTTTGTCTCTCAAGTCTCTCCCTTCAACCCCCTCTCCCTCTTTTAGGCCTCTCTTTGTCTCTCTCACTCACTCCCTCTATCTCTCTCCCACATCCTCTCTCTCTCTCACTCCCTCTATCTCCCTCTCTCTCTCCCTCTCTCTCAAATATCTCCCTCCCACCCCTCCCACTCTCTCTCTCTCCCTCTATCTTATGTATCTCCCCCCACCCCCTCCATCTCTCTCGAATCCCTCTATCCTAAGTACTCCCTCTCCCTCCCACCCCCTCTCCATCTCTCAAGTATCTCTCTCTCACTCTGTGTATCTCTCCCATCCCTCTATCTCTCACTCCCTCTCTCTCCTACTCTCTTAGGTATCTCCTTCCCACCTCCTATCTCCCACTTTTTCTCCCTCTCCTTCTCTCTCGGGTGTCTCCCTCCCAACCTCTCTCCCTCTCCCTCCCTCTCTCTCACTCTCTCTCTCTGTCTCTATGTCTCTCCCTCTCTCTCTCCCACTCCCTCTCTCTCTCTCCCACTTTGTCTCTCTCCCTCTCTCTCTCACTCCCTCTATCTCTCTCCCACTTTCTCTCTCTCCCTCTCTCTAATGTCTCTCCTTCCCACCCTATCTCCCTCTTTCTCTCTCTCAGTTATCTTCATCCTACCCCATCTTCCTCTCTCTTTGTCAAGTCTCCCCCTCCTACACCCTCTCCCTCTCATAGTGAATCCCTCCCTCTCTCTGTCCCTCTCCCTCTCCCTCTCTCTCAAGCATGTCCCTCCCACCACCTATCCCTCTCTCTCTCTCTCTCTCTCAAGTAGAGGGTTTAGGGATTAAGGGTTAAGGGTTGAGGGTTGAGGGATTAGGGTATAAGGGTTAAGGGTTGAGGGTTGAGGGATTAAGAGGGTATAGGGGTTGAGAGATTAGGGTTTAAGGGTTGAGGGTATGGGGGTTGATGGATTAGGGTTTAACGGTTGAGGGTTGAGAGTTAAGATGGTATAGGGGTTGAGGGATTACGGTTTAAGGGTTGATGGTTGAGGGTTAAGGGATTAAGAGGGTACAGGGGTTGAGGGATTAAGGTTTAAGTGTTGAGGGTTGAAAGATTAAGATGGTATGGGGGTTTAAGGGTTAAGGGTTAAGGGCTGAGGGTTGAGGGATTAAGAGGGTATAGGGGTTGAGGGATTAGGATTTAAGGGTTGAGGGTTGAGGGATTAAGAGGGTATGGGGGTTGATGGATTAGGGTTTAAGGGTTGAGGGTTGATGGTTGAGGGTTGAGGGATTAAGAGGGTATAGGGGTTGAGGGATTATGGTTTAAGGGTTGAAGGTTGAGGGTTGAGGGTTGAGGGATTAAGAGGGTATAGGCATCGAGGTATTAGGTTTGAAGGGTTGAGGGTCGAGGGATTAAGAGGGTATGGGGGTTGAGGTATTAGGGTTTAAGGGTTGAGGGTTGAGGGTTGAGGGTTGAGGGGTTGATGGATTAAGAGGGTATAGAGGTTGAGGGATTAGGGTTTAACGGTTAAGGGTTGAGGGTTGAGGGATTAAGAGGGTATGGGGTTGAGGGATTAGGGTTTAAGGGTTGAGGGTTGAGTGATTAAGAGGGTATGGGGGTTGAGGGATTAGGGTTTAAGGGTTGAGGGTTAAGAGGGTATGGGGTTGAGGGATTATGGTTTAAGGGTTAAGGGTTGAGGGTTGACGGATTAAGAGGGTATGGGGGTTGATGGATTAAGGTTTAAGGGTTAAGGGTTGAGGGGTTGAGGGATTAAGAGGGTATGGGGGTTGAGGAATTAGGGTTTAAGGGTTGAGGGATCAAGAGGGTATAGGGGTTAAGGTATTAAGAGGGTATAGGGGTCGAGGGATTATGGTTGAAGGGTTGAGGGATTAAGAGGGTATGGGGGCTGGGGGATTAGGGTTGAAGGGTTGAGGGATTAAGATGGTATGGGGGTTGATGGATTAGGGTTTAAGGGTTGAGGGTTGAGGGTTGAGGGATTAAGAGGGTATGGGGTTTGAGGGATTAGGGTTTAAGGGTTGAGGGTTGAGGGTTGAGGGTTGAGGGTTTGAGGGATTAAGAGGGTATGGGGGTTGAGGGATTAGGGTTTAATGGTTGAGGGTTGAGGCTTAAGTGTTGAGGGTTGAGGGATTAAGAGGGTATAGAGGTTGGGTAATTAGGGTTTAAAGGTTGAGGGTTAAGGGTTGAGGGTTGACAGGGTATAGGGGTTGAGGGATTAGGCCTCACTTATCTCACAATCCCTCTTTGTCAAGCCTCACTTACCTCCCACCCTACTTTCTTAGGTCTCTCCTTCCCACCCCCTCCCCAACTTTGACTCTCTCTCCTTCTCTCAGGTGTCTCCCTCCCAGCCTCTCTTTGTCTCTCTCTCTTAGGTTTCTCCCTCCCACACCCTCTCCCTCCCCCCCTCTCTCTCTCAATTCTCTCCCTCCCACCCCCTCTCTCTCTCTCCCACTCCCTCTCTCTCTCACTCCCTCTATCTCTCTCCCTCTTTATGTCTCTTCCTCTCTATCAAGTCTTTCCTTTTTAGAGGAACATATTTGGCGCTCGCCAAGTTTGGAGAGCGCCAAATTTGGTGCTCTCAACATTTGGCAAGCGCCAAATGGGTTTTACCTTGAAATGGTAAAAATAAGGGTTGACCCCATGATGCAGGCCCACATTCTCTTGTATTTGTTTGGTTCAACAGTTTATCCGAGTCAAAAACACCATTTTTTCTGTAGTTGACTTCAGATTGTACCAATCTATGCTTGATCCATCACAGTTTTACCACCAATCTGCATGGTAGACAATGTAGAAGAAGACATTTTGAAGTTTCTACATCATTTTACATTATCGAAGGTAATATATTCATTTTGGTAAATTGAAATGTTTGTATTTAGTATATTTGTTTGTTTTTGACAATATAAACTAAATTTCCTTAATGATTTTATTAATCATAACAATTGGACTTATAATTTAACATTGAATTAGATGGGATTTGCATAAAAAATTTCAATTGTTATGAGTTTGAAGAACAAAAAAAAATAAAAGCATGACATTTAATTAACATAAATTTACATAAATTAAATTTCCAAATTTAATTAGCATTGCTTATAGTAGTCCATTTCCAGCATGGCTAGTGGAATTCACTGTATTTCATTCTTTTTTCATCTAATTTGGAAAACCTAATAGCTTTCATCAATGTTAATGCAAGTGTCCATTAATTTTTTTATTCCATAAAAAATTCAGCTTCATCACATGTGCTTAGATAAATTCAAGTGAGTTGACATAGTTGAGAATGCTTATTGTCTTTCTAAGTTACCTCATTGCCAAAGAAATAGTGAATAATTATAAGATATAGCATCACAAACCCTTCTTTGAATCCATATTCTTCATGACTTTGTTGACAATCAAAAATTTGGTTTTGAGAAAAATAAACACAAGAGTCTCTAGATTTCATTTAGGTGGCAGCAATTTATACCCTAGGTTTGTGATTCTCATTGATTTGTTGTATTGAATGGTTTCCACCCCTCTCTGCATCAATATTTTTGTAAAATTCATTACTTACTTTTGTTCTATGTGTGTTTTTGGACATGTAGCATTCAAGGTCATGCCGAGGAAATGACCGAAGCCTCTAACACTAGAAGAACATGCAGTTAAAAGTGAAAGGAGAAGAGAATCAAAAAATGTAGCTTGTGAAGCAAAGGAATTGCAGCCCATACAACCACAAATTCCCATGCAATCTAAGAGAGATGTCAAATTGGAAAAACAAAGGGCACAAATGAGGAAAGTTGGTGGAAGGACAGGAATGGATACAGAAGTTGGGGGAACATCATCAACCATAGGTGAATCTCAATGCACATCTCCAGTTGAAGACACATTGACAACAACATGTGGTTTTCCAGGTGCATCGGAAATCACATCTCCAATTGAAGACACACCATCAAAAACATTGCGTTTTGAAAGTACATCAGAAAACACATCTCTATTTGAAGGAACTCCACAAACGACATCTCAAGTTGGAGGTACAACATCGTTTACATGTCAATCTCAAGGTATGTCATCAATTGCACCTCCAATTGAAGGTACATGATCTATCCCCGATGTTGTTGACCTTCCCAATATTGACACAAATTTACATTTGAGAACTCCTCCTAGAATTTTGCATAGAAAACCTACATTTTTTATTGATATTGATTCCAATTTTTTGAAATGGATGCCTAATAAGATTCCAAAACGTACATGCCAAAGATATGTAGAAAGGATATGGAGTTTGTTTTTTTGCGAAGCTAAGTGAGGGTGGAAGATGCCAACTATTTGTTGAAATGATGAGGCAACTCAAATTTAGGCCCACCATGAAGGCTCTTGGGCTAAGAGTTTTGAATGACTCAAGTCAAAATTCCATTGTAAGGAACTTGATGAGTGCATATGAGAGTGTGGGTTCCACCTCACGCATGAAGGATAGTTGTGCCACATGACGTGTGATGACAACAACACTGTTAAGCAGTCAAACAAGGAACAAGGTGAACCTTACAAAGGAAAGTAAGTCTTTGAAAATAAGTAGATCATCTATAATAAGAGCCAAAGGAATGCGTGAAAGAGTGGAGGGTCCAAATAGCAATGAGTTAAGGGCATTTTCGGGTAGAGTGCCACAAAAAGACACAAGAATTGCTCAAGGCTTGACATCTTTAATTGTCAATTATTGGAAGGATAACAAAAGGACCTCTCCTAATCAAAGAGATGTTGTAAGAAGGAGAATTGGTAGTAAAAATCGTGAGCCACATCCAATGCATTATTTGGATACCACTCAAACCCAATTTTTTGCTGATTTTGTACAAAAGTTTCCTAAAATTAAAATATGTCAAAGGTATTTTGAAATGCTAAAGCATTTTTATGTCAAAATAAATCACACACGCACTACTTGTTGTTGTAGGGTTCATATTGAGTTTTCTAACCATTATGATGTTTATCGACGTATATGTGTAGATATGCATACTGACAATGTTTTGCAGGAATGTAACATAATGCCTCCACCTAAATCGTAAAGGAAATTTTTTTCTTCCATTTTATGTGAAAGAGAGGATGGTCAAATTTTTTACAAAAAATCATGTTTGGATGGCACATGTGATCATTGTGGTGGCATGAAACATTTTCCAATTTGCCAACACATGGCTAGTACACACACAATTGGAGACAAAATTGTGGAATTTGGCAAATATAAGACAGTGGCATACAGTCTAAAAGATGGGAAAGAAGCAAAGAAGTGTGAATTGGTCAGTGATAAGATTCCAGTGTATCAGTTTATGGGAATTTTTCATGATTAGGTGGTTTATGATTATGCAACGCATACACCCAGAGCACAATGGTTGGACTCGTAGTTCAAGTTATGCAAGGACACATTTCCACTTTGTCATATCATTTCAGTTGTTGACTTCGCTGAGAACTACACACTACAACCATAGAACGAGGTGCAATCATAGTACTACAACTTCATGCAGGTTGCTATATTTGTACATATAGCATTCATTCATGCAAATGATAGTATAGAGGAAAATAGGAAAGTATTAAGGGAGTACCACTTTTATATCAGTGATGATCGCACACATTCTACAGAGTTTGTTCAAGGTTGCTTTCATATGTTCTATGCCGATCTAGCTAGCAGGGGCATATCATTTAATCAACATATCATATGGTTAGATAATTGTACATCACAATTCAAGAATGCCAGAATGTTTTACTGGTTGAGCAGGGTGCATAGGATTAGTGGTGTTCAGCATATGTGGAACTTCCCAGAGTTCAAGCATGGAAAGGGGGAGCATGATGGAGCAGGTACATGTATCAAAAGAGCCCTAGCACGAGAAGAGTTAAAGTACACAAATAGTGTAAAGTAGATAGATGCAAGATCAATTTTCCAGTGGTGCAATGGTTCAATGGGTACAGGTAGTGAAGGTAATTCTTTAGTTTGTAGACTTTTTCATTTAGTAGATGATACTAACATTGCAAAATATGAGGATTGTTGTACACTAACAGGATCGAGCTAGCTACACTCTTTTAAAAGCTCCAATGCAGGTACATGGACTATCCATACAAGGAAGATGGCATGCTTTTGTTATGCATGTACACTTCAATCATGGAATTATTACGAGTCAACAGAGTGGGTTGATGAATGGTCTGTAAGAAGTCTAACCTCACTTGACACTTATCAGCTCCTGATGGCTCTACAAATCATGGAGATGCAATCATCCATTGACTTTGATCATGTATCAGACCTACTAGAACTAGGTAATATATCTTACTTACAATTTTTATTATGTTGCTTAGTAAATAAATCTAACAAGATGAACATATCAATGTAGGGCACATTTATGTGGTGATTGCAGATGAAGACAATGAAGAGGGTACATATTATTACCTATGTCGTTGTATCGAGGCCAAAAGAAATTTAGTCCCCAGTTATAGATGGAGAAAACATAGAATATCCTACAGGTTCGGTGGTTGTTACTGGAACATGGCTTCGAAGGTATCTAGTTAAGAATGTTGCAGTTTGGTTGTTTGAGGACTTCGAAATGCATTAGAAAATTCTTCACTATTTGAACCTTGTCATTGCCACCAACGTTCGGTTGATGAAATATAAGGTTAGACCAGTGAAAAAGAACTTGTGGAAAGTGCGTGAGTCTGACCACAAGGCAATACTCAACACAATAAAGAGTATAGCAGACCCAGATGGTTCCCTGGATTGATTTGTAAGTATGCACATTGAATTTGTAAAGCCATGTTAGTGATCACTCTTTTGGACCAACACCTTGTAATAGGGCTTTTTCACCATTATTGTTTGATGTCATATGCATTTATGATTGTTATTGATCCTTTTCTGATTGTGATTGTAGGTAATACTGAAGTTTGTCAAAGTATATAAGAAAAGAACAACATCGGTTGCTGGTGCAAGTGTTAAGTGGTATGAGAAACATTGCTTGATGGTGCATTTTCTAATTGTCAATCTTCTCTTTCTTTTCCATCTCCTAGATTTATTGGATTCTTATATGCTACATGTTTTATGTTAAGCCTCTCAGTGATATATTTGAAATTTATACGTAGGGTCATCGAGAGATGATAAAGTAGCGAAGGGGAACATCACCATTGTAGGACCTTCAGTTGACCTCCTTATCTAGCATGCATGAAGGTGATAGTAGGTCTCATCAGTTGTATGATTGACATTATTTAGTTATTTCTCTTTTAATGATTTTTATGTGAGTCTATGTCTAAGATTGAGAGGCTTTTGTAGGTTTTTTATGGACCAAATTCCTATGATACTACACAACCACAGAGAGGCTACTACCCATGTGTTCATATGGAGCAGGGGATGTACATGTTTTGAGCCATTTTGGAATGCAAATAGTTGGGCCAACTGAGGTGGAATGGAAAAACAAAACTGGGTAGCAACTCCTTTTGTCCTTTCTCAAGTACAATATATTTCATGATCTATACTGGAAATGGGAGGATTATTTCCCTACATGTATTGCTACAAGTATTGACAAATGGGAATATTTTCAAGATGTTCTTCCATCACTATTGTAATATTTGTCATTGACTTAGTGTATTTTTTGACATATTAAAATCATGAGAAATTAATACATGCAAATGTGTATATTCCTTAATATATGCCTCAATCAAATGTGTATATTACATTTAAAAGTAGTTGTAATGCTTCATGGTTTACATTTAAAGAGTTAACTGAAGACTCCACATTCATAAGGACCTATTGCTACATACACAACCATAGCTCTTGGAGTCTTGAGACACTAACTGACATAGACTTGACAGTCATAGGAAATTGACTATGGTGAGTGAATTTGATTGTCAAGCACTTTATAATCATACACTCACTGTACTTAACAACTGATCACTACTCATTTCTAATATGTCCTTTTCATTTACACATTGCCATGTACAGTGACCCTTCACAGTTCCCTTTTGTTCATACATTCATGATGCTTGTCTAACTTTAAAGCCACATAAGAAAATATTATATTCATCTAAAGACTATCTAACCTCATTCACAAAACCTTCTGATGGAATTTCAAATACCCTAACCAACTATTAGCAGTGATCTCCCTTGAAATCCTGAATAGTCCCTCTATCTGAACATCTAGGGTTTCTTCAATCTGTGTTATCTCTTGATGATTTGATATGTTGCCGCTATCTTTTTCCAATTAATTGTCATATGCCATCACTTCATTCCTATGAGAATTGACATTAACTTCTTTGTAGTCTTCCATTTGAAAGCTTGTATCACATTTGACTACCATGAAAGCTCGAAAAACTGGTAGAAAAGACCTAAAAGGTAACAAAACCCTAACGTCTCAACTCAGTCTATATTAAATTCAATCATAACAAAACAACCTACTCATGCATGTGAATTTGACTCATTCAAGGCATTAGAGACTAACCTCTTACAAATTTTAAAATAAAAGGTTGTTTTGACCCTAAAGGATTGAACATAGACTAACAATTATAATTGTTTGGATCTACCAATTCATCCCCCCTCTCAGTTGATTGTGTGCCCTTCACCCTTGGCCTTTCCATTATTATCATAACTTTGAAGAAAAATATCAAAAACTAATCCAAGTGCCTAACAATGATATTTCCTCACATTCATCATCCTATATTGATCCATCCACTTTAGCCTCATCATCCACTTCACATAAATCCTTTCCAAATATCAAGGTCCAAATACGAGACAAGACAAGGGTTGTAGAGACTATGGTCTTAAAGGGTATTTTTATGTAGGAAAACTCCCATCTTCTCCTAAGACATATGGAAAACCATAACACATAGAAAAATAACTCTTCTATCATCAAATTTGAACCCATGGTTTTCTCCAAGTGGGGAGAGCTAAACAAAGAGGTTATAGAGGAAGACATCTCCAAATTGTTGTACCAATATGAGAAAGAGAAAGAAAACCTACCAATAGATCAATGTGGTAAGGGTTTCCAAGTCATTAAGAACATCGGGGATTCACATGACATGGTAGCCTTGGTCTACATCAACAAGGAATAAGATAACCCATTTTTCTAGAGAAATGACAAAAATATGAAAGGCTTGGGTATGGTTCATTATACGTTACTCCTAACATCGAGAGTACCCCTAAAATCATATTGCTTAGGGTTGACAAGGTAGGGGCAGCATATGCCTCATAGAAATCGATGCAACCTAGGTCATCTCTAACATAACTTAGGGTATGACATTCAACAAAACAACTACTATGGTTCAATCGACTCGATCCCTTAAGGGTGCAAAGTGCAAAAAGGAAACAATATTTGATAGGGTATTACTCATAAACCATGGTGATTATAAAATATATGTCTAAACCTATGAGATCACATTGGAACCCTCTATAATAACCTCTCTCGGTTATTGCTATCTCAGAGGCATTTTCTTGTGGCGGTGAATTTTCACTCGGGGAAAGAGTTGTCAAATGCAAGTAGTTCAAAGTTACAAAGTGGTGGAACTTTCGTTCTGTAGCTCGTGTGGCCAAAAAAACTATTCCAACATGTCTGGGTGGGTACCTTTATGCTAGGCATGGTCCTCTTTCGCACCCAAACCCGTGGAATCGCTCCGAGCTACGTTCAACCGGATCGATCCCTTAAGGGTCCAAAGTGCAAAATGGCTGTGAAATTCAGCATGTTATTACTCAGACACTGTGATGCTTAGTAACTTCTCATCTAATCCTACGAGATCACATTGGGCCCATCTACAATAACCTCACTCGGTTTCGCTATCTCGGAGGCATTTTTCAATGCTGGCGAATTCTCACTTGGGGAAAAAGTTGTCAAATGCAAGTAGTTGAAAGATGCAAAGTGGTGCAACTTTCATTTTGTAGCTCGTCTGACCAAATGGACTATTCCAATGCATCCAAGTGGGTACGTTTACACTAGGCATGGTCCTCTTTCACACCCAAACATGCGAAATCGCCTGAGCTACGTTCAACCGGATCAATCCCTTAGGGGTCCAAAGTGCAAAATGGCTGCGAAATTCAACATGCTATTACTCAGACACAGTGACACTTAGTAACTTCTCATCAAATCCAAAAAAATCATGTTGGGCCCATCTACAATAATCTCACTCAGTTTTCACTATCTCGGGGGCATTTTCCTGTGCTGGCGAATTTTCACTCGAGGAAAAAGTTGTCAAATGCAAGTAGTTGAAAGTTGCAAAGTGGTGCAACTTTTGTTCTGTAGCTCGTCTGACCAAACAGACTATTCCAATGTGTCCAGGTGGGTATGTTTAAGCTAGGAATGGTCCTCTTTCACACCCAAACATGCGAAATCACTCCGAGCTACATTCAACCGGATCAATCCCTTAAGGGTCCAAAGTGCAAAATGGCTATGAAATTCAATATGCTATTACTCGGACACCATGATGCTTAATAACTTCTCGTCTGATCCTACAAGATCATGTTGGGCCCATCTACAATAACCTCACTCGGTTTTTGCTATGTTAGAGGCGTTTTCCTGTGCTGGCGAATTTTCACTCGGGGAAGAAGTTCTCAAATGCAAGTAGTTGAAAGTTGCAAAGTGGTGCAACTTTTGTTTTGTAGCTCATCTGACCAAACAGACTGTTCCAACGCATCTAGGTGGGTACGTTTACACTAGGCACGGTCCTCTTTCACACCCAAACACACATAATCACTTTGAGCTACGTTCAAGCGGATCGATCCCTTAAGGGTCCAAAGTGCAAAATGGCTGCGGAATTCAGCATGCTATTACTTAGACATCATGATGCTTATAAACTTCTCACCTAATCCTATGGGATCACATTGCACCCCTCTACAATAACCTCGCTCAGTTTTTTCTATCTCAGAGGCATTTTCCTGTGCTAGCGAATTTTCACTCGGGGAAAAAGTTGTAAAATGCAAGTAGTTGAAAGTTGCAAAGTGGTGCAACTTTTGTTCTACAACTCGTGTGACCAAACAAACTATTCCAATGCATTCAGGTGGGTATTTTTATACTAGGCATGGTCCTCTTTCACACCCAAACACACGGAATTGCTCTGAGCTACGTTCAACCGGATCGATCCCTTAAGGGTCCAAAGTGCAAAATGGCTGCAAACTTCAACATGCTATTACTCGGACATCATGATGCTTAGAAACTTCTCGTCTGATCCTATGGGATCATTTTGTGCCCCTTTACAATAAATTCACTCGATTTTCACAATCTTAGAGGCATTTTCCTGTGCTGGCGAATTTTCACTCGAGGAAAATGTTGTCAAATGCAAGTAGTTGAAAGTTGCAAAGTGGTGCAACTTTCATTTTGCAGCTCGTGTGACCAAATGAACTGTTTCAATGCACCCGATTGGGTATGTTTATGCTAGGAATGGTCCTCTTTCACACCTAAACATGCAGAATCGCTCTGAGCTACGTTCAATCGGATCAATCCCTTAAGGGTCAAATGTGCAAAATGGCTGCAAACTTCAACATGCTATTACTTAGACATCGTGATGCTTAGAAACTTCTCGTCTAATCCTATGGAATGATGTTGGGCCCCTCTACAATAACCTCTCTTGGTTTTCACTATCTCAGAGGAATTTTCCTATGGTGGCGAATTTTCACTCGAGGAAAAAATTGTCAAATGCAAGTAGTTGAAAGTTGCAAAGTGGTGCAACTTTCGTTTTACATCTCATGTGACCAAAAAAATTGTTCGAACACATCTGGGTGGGTACGTTTATGCTAGGCATGGTCCTCTTTCACACCTAAACACGCGGAATCACTCTGAGCTACATTCAACCAAATTGATCCCTTAAGGGTCCAAAGTGCAAAATGGCTATGAACTTCAACATGCAATTACTCGGACATCGTGATCCTTAGAAAATTCTTGTCTAATCCTATGGGATGACGTTGGGCCCCTCTACAATAACCTCTCTCGGTTTTTGCTATCTTGGAGGCTTTTTCCTGTGCTGGTGAATTTTCACTCGGGGAAAAAGTTGTCAAATGCAAGTAGTTGAAAGTTGCAAAGTGGTGCAACTTTCGTTTTGCAGCTAATGTGACCAAATGGATTCTTCCAATGCATCTGGGTGGGTACGTTTACACTAGGAATGGTCCTCTTTTGCACCTAAACACGCAGAATCGCTCCGAGCTATGTTCAACCAGATCGATCCCTTAAGGGTCATAAGTGCAAAATGGCTGTGAACCTCAGCATGCTATTACTCGGACACTGTGACACTTAGAAACTTCTTGTTTGATCGGCAAAAACTAAAAAATGGGCAAAAAATTCTTTTAAAACCTACAAAAAAACGTGAATAAAATTGTGTTGATTTTCATGTGAAAAAAAACAATGAGACCATAGCTTGTTGCTTACTATTATTCTTTGATAGAATTTTTCCAAGCATCCATAGCTTGTTCGAAAGCACTTGTTTTAGGCTTTTAGCTATAGCAGCAAGGCAGTGAATTGTTTGATAAAATGCTTTGGTAGACATGTATGAAAAATGTCGTAGCATAGACAAGGCAATGAACTGTTTGAAAAAATGCCTCAAAGAAATTCCCTCTCATGGTGATGGAATGCCATGACAATCCATCGCCATAGGCATTTGTCATGGCATTCCATCACCATGAGACCACATTTCTTCAAGGCATTTTTTCAAGCAGTTCACTGCCTTGTCTATGTTATTGCTTACTATTATGCTTCAATATTTATTTTCCAAGCATCCATAGCTTGTTTGAAAGCACTTGTTTTAGGCTTTTAGCCATAGCAGCAAGGCAGTGAACTATTTGAAAAAATACTTTGGTAGACATGTATGAAAAATGTGGTAGCATAGACAAGGCAGTGAATTGTTTGAAAAAATGCCTGAAATAAATGTGGTCTCATGGTGATTATTGTCATTGCATTCCATCACCATGAGACAACATTTATTTGAGGCATTTTTTCAAATAGTTCACTGCCTTGTCTATGGCTTGTAATGCCTTCAAAAGGCTAATTTGTCCAATTTGTATGTTCAAGCCAAAATGATGTGTCAAGGCCTTGTAATGGCTAATTTGAATGTAATCAAGTCATAAAATAAGTCACTAAGAGGTGAAAATATAAAAAATGCAAATAATGCAATGTTGTGAAAAAGTAATCATGATGTAATTATGCAGCAAGAGAGAGCATAAATCAAGGAAGATTAAGAGTTAAAAGGGTAGTTGCACCGATGAGAAGTTAGAAAAGGCAGTTGCTAAGAGGGAAAAAGTTATAAAAGGAATTGTAAGGCGTGCAAAAAGGGGGCTGGTATAGTTCTTTTTACAATGGGTTTGAGAGTCTAATAGAGCATTTCATCACTACTCCACCAATGTAGGCCAAGTAGATTGGTGGAGTAGGTTGATGTTAGGGTGTTTTGAATGGTTTTTATGATTGTAGGTATAGGGGAATGCAAGAATGCTCAGATGAAGTTGTTGTTACACACAAAAATTGAAGGTTTCCACACAAAATTTGATGGTACAATCATGCATAATGAAGAAAAAGAGTTTTCCATGGCTTGAGAAGGGTATAGATTATGTTTTCAGGTGTATTTAAAGGTGTTGGAAGATGTGGAAGGTGATATTCCAAGAAACCCTCATTATTTTGCTTGCAAAGCCTATATTCAAGGGTTTTGATATTTAAATGTTTTAGTGGATCTAATAACTCTTGAAAATGATGGAATTCTAAGTTTGGAGGTATGACAAAAGACTATTTAAGGTTGGTTAGTGATTTGGAGATGATTTGTTGGTAGTCACCTTGCAAATTGGACTAATTTGTGGTTGGGAGCACCATATCAGACCAGTTTCATGATGTTTCTCTCAAAAAAAGTGGCAATGTTTTTGTGATATGTCTAAATACTCTGTAATGGGTCTCCAAAACTATATCAAGCTTGTGTTGATGCAAATATGGTAGAGTTGTATCACCCGATTTAGGGCTTCGCTAACCTACAAGGAAATTGATGAAATGAGTGTTAAAATAGAGGCCAGTGGTATTTGTGATTAGATTTGTGATGTAACTGCTTAAATAATATTTTCAAAGGTATTTCAATGATTTGGGAAAATGTTAAAGGTTAAGGTTGTTGATTTGATGTTTAGACTAGGGTGGAATCTTGATGAAGAATGGTGTTATGACAGTGAAATCAATAAATCTGATAACTCAGAGTTATGTGAATATGTTATTGGTTTGTTTCTATTAGAAGCATGATGATTATGAGGCTCTTGTAAGTCTGATAATAGTTTGAAGGTAAGAATGTATGTCTATTAGCCTTGGGGAGTGTGAGTTGTATCAAGGAGGTTTTGGTGAATATTGAAGTATTGGTTGGTTCAATAACTTTGATCGGGGTTTTTTGTTAAGATCAGTCAATTAGATGCTAATAATGGTCTAGAATATGATTTTGGTGATTTGGGAAAATGACATGTTGTCTTGGATTTTTATAGAACTAAAGAAATCAAGTGAATTTGAAGAGAAATTGATGAAAAGTTTAGTAAACAAGTTGTTTGTTTAATTGAGTTTAAGATCTGGTCATCATGAGAATGAAGATGAAAAGATTGCTAGATATATTGGTGGATAGTGTTATTTGTGACATTCTTCTAATGGACTATTGTCACATACTCCTTGGAAGACCATGGCAGTATGATAGGTGTGTCATGCATGATGGGAAAGAAAATAAGTATACCATAAGGAAAGATAGCCATACGTTTGTTTTGACTCCACTTCTAGAGGATGTGAAAGAGAAAGCCAAAGTAATCATGTGTGGGAACAAGGAGGCTGTAAGTGTTATGAGGGAAATCAAAAATTCTGGTTTTGGGAACCATTATAGGTCTGGTAATACAGGGGCAGTGAATATAAGGACCGATGTAGTAGCAAAGGAGGTAATGACACCGGGTTTGTGTGAAAGTCTTATGGTCGGCACCATAGAATGTCCTGTTCTTGTAGATGTGAGAGTAAAGAAAGCAAGGTTTGTAACTACAAAGATAGATAACACTAATAAAATAGTGAAGAAGCATGGTGGCAGTGTGTTGGGACTGATGATAGGGGTACAAGGACAACTTGTCGTTAAATGGGTAAAATGCTGAGTGTTGGAGATTTCAATGAACCTGACTTGGAGATTATTTTCAAATTGCCATTTTATGAATGTTGAGTCTTTGTAGGGCCTTGGTGGAGATTTGTTGTTATTTTGCAAGATTAAAGGTTTGAAAACCTTGAGGGTGAGTTGATGCCTATTAGGCTGAATCATTATGAAGAAGAGTTCTTTGATTGAGAATTGACATTTCCATTGTTGTGAGTCTTCTCCACCTTGGCTTTGCATCAAAGCACAACTAAATTTATCATTTTAAAGAAAAAAATTTCATGCATTTTTTCAAGTAGTTCACTGCCTTGTTTATGATATTGCTTACTATTATGCTTTTGATATATTTTTTCGAAGCATCCATATTTTGTTCAAAATCACTTGTTTTAGGCTTTTAGCCATAGCAGCAAGGCAGTGAACTATTTGAGAAGATGCTTTGGTAGACATGTATGAAAAATGTGGTAGCATAGACAAGGCAGTGAATTGTTTGAAAAAATAACTAAAAGAAATGCGGTCTCATGGTGATTATTGTCATTGCATTCCATCACCATGAGACTGCATTTATTTGAGGCATTTTTTCAAACAATTCATTGCCTTGTCTATGGCTTGTCATGGCCTTCCATCACCATGAAACCACATTTCTTTGAGGCATTTTTTCAAATAATTCATTGCCTTGTCTATGCTATTGCTTACTAGTATGCTTTGACAATTTTTTTCCAAGCATCCATAGCTTGTTTGAAAGCACCTGTTTTAGGCTTTTAGCCATAATAGCAAGGCAGTGAACTTTTTGATGAAATGCTCTGGTAGATATGTATGAAAAATTTCATACCATAGACAAGGCAGTGAACTGTTTGAAAAGATGCCTCAAAGAAATGTGTTCTCATGGTGATGGAATGCCATGATAGTCCATCACCATAGGCATTCATCACGGCATTCCATCACCATGAGACCACATTTATTTGAGGCATATTTTTAAACAATTCACTGCCTTGTCTATGGCTTGTCATGGCATTCCATCACCATGAGACCACTTTTCTTTGACCCATTTTTTCAAAAAGTTCAATGGCTTGTCTATGCTATTGCTTACTATTATGATTTGATAGATTTTTTCCAAGCATCCATAGCTTGTTCGAAAGCATCTGTTTTAGGCTTTTAGCCATAGCAAGAAGGCAATGAACTATTTGATAAAATGCTTTTCTAGACATACATGAAAAATGTCGTAGCATAGACAAGGGAATGAACTATTTTTAAAAATGCCTCAAAGAAATGTGGTCTCATGGAATACCATGACAAGATAAAGCAACTGGCAGGTGCTCCTAGTTATTAGTTATGCAATGTGAAGTAATTGCATAACTGCTTAGGTTGACTTTGTAAAAAGCTATATTGTAATTGAAATTTTGTCATCTATCAACATCTAGTTATCCGTTATGCAATGTGAAGTGATGCTTTGAGTTTGAAAGATGTGCAATGCATGAATATAAACTACAAAAATCTATTTTCTACATTTCATTAGTTAAACTCTTTATTTTATTTGCTCTCTATATCTCTATGCTATGGAAATGCCTTTCGATTTCAAAAAAGATAGTTTTTATCTCTTGTTATACAATTTTTTATGTTTTTTTATCTCTTGTTATAAAAAGGAGCAGATATACAATGTTAAAGAAGAGTGAAAGCACAACTAAATTTATCATTTCAAAGCAATTTTTTTGATGCATTTTTTCAAACAGTTCCCTGCCTTGTCTATGCTATTGCTTACTATTATGCTTTTGATATATTTTTTTGAAGCATCCATAGCTTGTTCAAAATCACTTGTTGATTTGTAAACTAGACGTTAAAGTTATTTGAAAACTTAATCCAATACAAATTTATTCCCTGATCGCAGCAGTAATGCGTGATCGTGTCTAAACCGTTGAAATTATTACAAATAGAGTTCACTTTAATCCAAATTCAAGAAAACATAAGCTAAGAACTTAAGGAATCAAAATGCTGAAAGAATAATGAGACAAAAAGAATAGAGAGAGATCACTTGATAACGGAGTTCGCTCATGATGAGCTACGTCTCCGGGTCCGCTTCTCAATCGTAGGACCGCTTTATTAAGATTGCCAAACACTGAAGGTGTCTTCTTGCAATTCTTCAAGCCACAGAACCAGCATGACCTCCTCTCAGACTCTCAAGTTTACAATTTTTGGTGTAGACAAACACCTTGACAATGTTCACTCTCGAAGAAATCTCTATCTCTGAATTTCTGAATTCTAACCCCCTCTTAATCTCCATCTCCTAGCCCCTTTTTATACATTAAAATTAGCCTAAAAAGGCTTAACAAAATAATTAAATGCTTAACCACTGTCTAACAATTTGTAGCAATTCCTTTTATCTTTTGGAACCACTTTTGATTTAGTGGTTAGGGAGTTATACAACAAAATGGCCTATTTGTTATGGTTCGGCCAAACAACACATAAAAAAACCAAATAAAGGCCATACATATTTAATTGCCATTCAGCAGTGCAGCGGCCACAATGCTTTTGGCCAACCCGGCGGTCACGTGTTCCAAACCCGTCGGCCGTTTTCAAACTAAATACCGGAAATTCAAACACTAAAATAAAAAACCTCGTCAGTAAATATAGATAAGGCTGTTTGCGTGGGCGTAGCGGTTGGACGGCCAGATCGGAATCCCCAAGTCATGGGTTCAAAACTCCGAACACACTTTTTTTTAACAAACAACAATTCAACAAACTATTCAACCAACTCGCTGAGGTCGAAGGAGGGAGACATAAAAACAAAGCCACGTGTCACAGTACAATTTGCCGACGATGCTAACTGGAATCCGACTGTGCTCCCGACATGTTGCTGACTGTGCTACCGACTCATCATGCCATGTGTCCAAGCCCGATTCACCAGACCTGCTGACTAGACCGCTGACTCGGATGCCACCTAAGCTGCCACGTCACCATGTATGGAATGTACAAACTTTTGACACGTGTCAACATCTGGTTGGTCCACATCAAATTTTGTACTAAATGCTGACGTCATCTGTACGGATGATGACGTCATCACTGTACCTTCAAGTCCACAAGTCAACCAAGAGCTTTGACTGGCCGTATCTTGTGCATATGAGCTCCGTTTTCCACGAAACGAACGCCGTCGGAATCATCTCGACGAGCACTTCAATTTAATGCTGATTTTGAAAAATTCCAAGATGATCAATTTTTTCGTTCCCTGTCGGCACCTGGTACCCTGTTTGACCGGACCTTTGACCAAGCATAACTCGCACGTACGATCTCCTTCTGATGTGATTCAAGTTGCATCGGGATCGTGTCATCGAGCTCTTCGATCTAAGACTACTTTCGACTGATTCTGAGACTATGAAATTTTGAGGTCTTCTGGATCCACCTGGATCATTCCTCCCCACTGAGAAGCTTTTGGACCTCCAAAAGGTCTATGTTTACATGCAATTTAAGTGACGGCATCTTTTCCTCCCTTGCCCAGTGTCATTTTTCCTTCTTTCTTGAAACCTGTGCATCTGACTCATCACAACAACAATCAAAACTACACTGACATTGTTAAGCACAATAGCAATAGACACATCCACATTCAATGTTGCTACTACCAACCAAACACTGCTGAAAAGTAGAAGGCTGAATAACAAAACCAAACTTGCAGACGAGAAGAAAAATGTACCAACATCATGCTTATCTTTCATAACTGGAACATCCTTAGAATCAGGTATGCTTTTATTCTTTGACACTTCTTGTGGTATAGACATAAGTGCCAGATTATCACTTGCATTAACTACCCTTTTCAATTGCCCCATTGTCACAAAAGATTTATTAGTCTTAATTGGATGAGAATGCACAATGTATTCAATTCCTTCCTTAAATAAGTGATACTAATTATGTTCCCTGTAGAAGATTGCCTTTCTATCATATAAGTATGGGCTACCCAACACAATGCCACAAATATCAAGTGGAACCACATCAAATTCAACCTCATCTATAAAATTAGATGTTATTGCAAATTTCAAACTGCATTGCTTAGTTACTTGCAATCTATTATCATTGCACACCCAACCTAACGGATAAGGTTTCTTATGTGGCTTGGTTTCCAATCCCAATTGTTTAACAACTTCCTCTGAAATTAGATTAACTTGAGACCCACTATCAATCAATGCATTAATCTTAGTGTTCTTAGAAATCACCCTTATATGAAACAATTCACATCTTTTGTTATCTTCAGGAACAACACAACTCTTAGAAACATTAGTGGCAGAATCATTACCAACAAAACTTTTACCTTTCAAACCTACAACTGAAATTTTTGTTTCATCATCAGAATCTGATCCAAGATCCTGAACAACAGCTGTAGTCTTTTGCTTACCTTTACGATCCTTAAACCACTTAGGCCTTGATTCCGGATGCAATTTCCAACACTTCGCATCTGTGTGCCCTTTCTTCTGACAATGCGAACAAGTAGGCTTTTCCCCTTCCTCTTTCTTCACAGTAGCTATTTTCCTCTCCTTACCCTTCCTATTGCCTTCAGTTGGAGGAACAAATTCCGTTTTTGAACTGAAACTTATGTTCCTTCCACCTGCTTCAATATGGGTTGCTTGTACACACACTTCATCAAAATTAGTTGGATTAAACATAAGAATTGTATGTTTCAAATGCGAATGCAATCCACCTATATACTTTAATAAAGTTTCTTGCGTATAAAGAGGAATACCAAGAGTAAGTGCTTTCTTCCTAAACACCTGTGTATACTCTTGAACTGTTTGTCCTTTACCCTGTCTTATGTTTTGCCAATCCATAATAGCTTGTTGCATATGACCCAAAGGATAAAATTGTTTCTTTAAAGCAGAAGTAAACTCATACCAAGATGAAATGATTTTACCATGCTTAGCAAGATCATCTTGAATCTTACTCTCCCACCAAACCAATGCAGTGCCTCCCATTCGAAGAGTGGCTAGCTGGATTTTGGAAGATTCATCCAAGATTTGTTGAACCCTGTAATACACTTCGATCTGCTTAAGCCAGTTATCCAATTTCTCTGCATCCAATTCACCATTATACATAGGCAACTCAAATTTGACATCTAATTTCAATAAAGGAGAATTAGTTGATTTTTGTGCAACTTTTCCTTGTGAAGAATGTTTTGGAGTTTCAAAAGATGAAGAGGACAAAGAAGAAGATCAGGAAGAAGGTTCAGGAGGGTCACTACCACCTCCTACTCCTTTACCTTTCTCCTCTTTCGAAGTAGATTCATTTTCCTCCTCCTTTCTGTTCTTGCGTTCCTTTTTCCTCTGACGCTCTTGCCTTTCCTGGAAAAGAACTTCCACCATAGCTTTCATTTCAAGAAAAGCTTTCTGGAAAGCTTTCTCATCAAGCTCTATAGAACTTTGTTCAGCTGCCATCTCTGATCGTGGAAAAGTCCTTCGTTTCCCAATCTCTGGGTTGAATTCTCTAAGTGAACCTTCTCCTTGCTTCAGTTTCAACCTGGTTAACATTCACCACCTGCAATTATCCTGCAAAACGGGCTCTGATACCAACTTGATCTGTAAACTAGACGTTAAAGTTATTTGAAAACTTAATCCAATACAAATTTATTCCCTGATCGCAGCAGTAATGCGTGATCGTGTCTAAACCGTTGAAATTATTACAAATAGAGTTCACTTTAATCCAAATTCAAGAAAACATAAGCTAAGAACTTAAGGAATCAAAATGCTGAAAGAATAATGAGACAAAAAGAATAGAGAGAGATCACTTGATAACGGAGTTCGCTCATGATGAGCTACATCTCCAGGTCTACTTCTCAATCGTAGGACCACTTTATTAAGATTGCCAAACACTGAAGGTGTCTTCTTGCAATTCTTCAAGCCACAGAACCAGCATGACCTCCTCTCAGACTCTCAAGTTTACAATTTTTGGTGTAGACAAACACCTTGACAATGTTCACTCTCGAAGAAATCTCTATCTCTGAATTTCTGAATTCTAACCCCCTCTTAATCTCCATCTCCTAGCCCCTTTTTATACATTAAAATTAGCCTAAAAAGGCTTAACAAAATAATTAAATGCCTAACCACTGTCTAACAATTTGTAGCAATTCCTTTTATCTTTTGGAACCACTTTTGATTTAGTGGTTAGGGAGTTATACAACAAAATGGCCTATTTGTTATGGTTCGGCCAAACAACACATAACAAAACCAAATAAAGGCAATACATATTTAATTGCCATTCGGCAGTGCAACGGCCACAATGCTTTTGGCCAACCCAGCGGTCACGTGTTCCAAACCCGTCCGCCGTTTTCAAACTAAATACTGGAAATTCAAACACTAAAATAAAAAACCCCGTTAGTAAATATAGATAAGGCTGTTTGCGTGGGCGTAGCGGTTGGACGGCCGGATCGGAATCCCCAAGTCATGGGTTCAAAACTCCGAACACACTTTTTTTTAACAAACAACAATTCAACAAACTATTCAACCAACTCGCTGAGGTCGAAGGAGGGAGACATAAAAACAAAGCCACGTGTCACAGTACAATTCACCGACGATGCTGACTGGAATCCGACTGTGCTCCCGACGTGTCGCTGACTGTGCTGCCGACTCATCATGCCATGTGTCCAAGCTCGATTCGCCAGACCTGCTGACTAGACCGCTGAGACTCGGATGCCACCTAAGCTGCCACGTCACCATGTACGGAATGTACGAACTTTTGACACGTGTCAACATCTGGTTGGTCCACATCGAATTTCGTACTAAATGTTGACGTCATCTGTACGGATGATGACGTCATCACTGTACCTTCAAGTCCACAAGTCAACCAAGAGCTTTGACTGGCCGTATCTTGTGCATACGAGCTCTGTTTTCCACGAAACGAATGCCATCGGAATCATCTTGATGAGCACTTCAATTTAATGCTGATTTTGACAAATTCCAAGATGATCAATTTTTTCATTCCCTATCGGCACCTGGTACCTTGTTTGACCGGACCTTTGACCAAGCATAACTCGCACGTACGATCTCCTTCTGATGCGATTCAAGTTGCGTCGGGATCGTGTCATCGAGCTCTTCGATCTGAGAGTACTTTCGACTGATTCTGAGACTGTGAAATTTTGATGTCTTCTGGATCCACCTGGATCACTTGTTTTAGGCTTTTAGCCATAGCAACAAGGCAATGAACTGTCTGCAAAGATGCTTTGGTAGACATGTATGAAAAATGTGGTAACATAGACAAGGCAAGGAACTATTTGAAAAAATATCTCAGAGAAATTTGGTCTCATAGAATGCCATGATAAGAAAATGCAATTGGTAGTTGCTCCTAGTTATTAGTTATGCAATATGAAAAAATGGCATAACTGCTTAGGTTTAATTTGTTCAAACTATATTGTAATTAAATTTTCGGCATCTATTAGCATCTACTTATTAGTTATGCAAAGTGAAGTAATGCTTTGACTTTGAAAGATGTGCAATGCAATGTAATCAACGACATGAATATAAAGTACAAAAATACATTTTTTACAATTCATTAGTTAAAATATTTATTGTATTTTCTCTCTATATCTCTATATGCTATGGAAATACCTTGAAATTGTATTTAAAAAGGCTTAATAGGTCAGTTAGGTGGTATTTGCAAAATCAAGTTGTGAATGAATGGTAATTAAGAGAAAAATTGGCAAATTGCCATCTTAGAAGTCTAACAAAGGGTGGTTATGGTGGTTGATCAGCTCAAGGGGTAGTTGGAAGGTGGTATCAAGATATATTTCTATAATACCCTGAGTTGAGGATTGATTTTGTTCAGTTTCTAATAAGAATATATACTTTTGAAAACTCTGATCACTGGTTTTCTTTGTTTTCCTAAATTTTCTTTGCCTTGCAGAGGCCCATACAAGTCTATCATGACTTGAGGCTTTGGATACTTGATTGCATATTTGTTTAATCTCTTTTCATTTGTTCTAAAGGTTTAAATCCATCGTTGGTGTGTGTGGGATCAACAAACTTGGTTACTGCACTGTTTTCTATGTTAGGGGTTTTGAGGGCAACACCATGACACATTAGCCAATCCACCTACTATTCTGACCATGTTTCTCAGTGGATTGGCCTATACGATGATTATTTTGGTGTGTGAATACTTTGGAGGCCGAGAGAATGAATATACTCAGTGGGGTGTGAAGTTCTAATGTTGTTTAGGGGTGTTTCCACCATGAAAGTAAGGAACTCAAGTAGTGAATTTGAGAAATACTGAAAGGAATGGGATTGTGAGTGTCTTTTAAGTTACGGCAGAGGTATTGTGGGGTGTTTGGACCTTTGGAAGGATTGGGGGAGGTCTGGAGTTATGAATTTCTTTAAAACCCTTGTTTTTGTGAAGGTTTAGGATGGTTTGTGAGTAGAGGAATAGAACAAGTTCTTGGGGCTATTAAAATGGGAGAATCCTGAGTTTGGTGAGCATCCCTAAGACTATTTCAAGTTTCCTTGGTTTGGAGGTGAGTTTGTGAGGGGGTTCCTTTGGAAATTAGGCCTAATTGTGAAGCCTGGAGCGAGGGAGGTGTATTGAAAGTTCATGTTGGTCCAAAAGGCTTACTATTGGTTTTCGCATATGTTGTGTAACCATGAAAAGGGTATCTTGATCCACCTTTAAATGGTCAAGTGTTTTGGAAAGGTTGGGAGAAATTAGGCTTGGACCGGGTTTTGAGTTTGGTGCAGGAGCACCTACACCACATCATCAATAGGGAAATGTTAGTGTATTTAAGTTTATTTTGTCTAATAAGCTTTGAGAGATCAAGCATAATGCAAATAAAGGGTGTTTTGTGTCTTAGAAGTCAATTAGAAATCATATAAGTTGTAAAATGCTGACAAAGCAACTTTAACACAAACAAATGTAATTAAGGGACCAACTAATCCCAAGGTTGGTTATGGGCATCGGGGAGAAGATGGTTGTTGGAAAATTATTTAAAAATCCTTACCAAGTCTCAAATGAGAGAGTGGAAGAAGTTTTCTAACAATTTTACACAATAAACACCACAGTTTTGAGCAATTTTCTGGAAAAATATTGTTTTCTTGATCTTTTTGAGTGTTGTACGGCCACATATAGGTTCTTCATGGTCTAATAATTTTAGAGGATGTGTCTATATTTTTTCTAATTAATTTATTTTTTATTTGGTGTCTTAACTCTTTGTTTGTAGAGAGAACCAACACAAACAGTGACTATCCCAATGTTGCTGAATCAAGGGTTTGAGGGGAAATTTGTGATGTAAAAATCAATCCACTTGCTGTTTGCTACTGTATCTCAGTGGATTGATTGAAAAAATGTTATAATAAGTGTGTCAACTCATTTTGGAATAAGGAGTCATAATTATGTGGCATTTTTGTGACTGTTCTAAGACTGAACAGGGGTTTCCCAACATGGAAGTGAGGAACCAAAGAGAGGTTTTAAGAATTAATGCCTGTAAGGGTTATGTGAGGGTCTAATGAGTTTGTGCAGAAGTATTTTGAGGTGTTTGGGGCTTTTTAAGTGTTAAGAGAGGTCTGGAGTTGTATGTTTCTTTAAAACCCTTGATTTTGTGAAGGTTTAGGAGGGTTTCTTGGGACAGTGAGTTAGAGGCTCTGTAGACACAAACTAATGACAAAATTTGAGGTTTGGAACCATGACCTAAGAATTTCCAAGGTGTTTGGGTAGATACCTAAAGTTGGAAGGGTGGTTCCTTTGGAAAAAAGGGCTAATTGTGAAGCCAAAATTGAAGTAGGTGTGTTGAAAGTCTATGTCGGTCCAAAAGAGTGACCATTGATTCTTTGGTATGTTGTGTAGCCCTGAAAAGGGTATCTCAATCCATCTTGTAATTGTCTAGTGTTTTGGAAAGGTTGGGATAAATCTGGCTCAAACTGAGTTTTGAGTATCACAAGAATAACCAGTCACAAATGTGAGTTTTGGAAACCTTGATGAATCTGACTTAGGGATTGTTCTCAATTGATTCAATTGTCATTGTATGAATTTTGATGGTCTTTGTAGGGCCTTGGTGGAGTCTTGTTGTTCATTTGCAAGGTTGAGGAGTTGAGACCCTTCAGAGTGGGTTGATGCCTGTTAGGCTGAATCATTATGAAGAAGAGTTCTTGATTGAGAATTGAAATTTCCATTGTTGTGAGTCTTCTCCACCTTAGCTCTGCATCAAAGTGCTACAAGGGTGGATTGTTGGGTAAGGTTTTGAATGAAGATTTTGGTTTGATGGGGCTTTGAGGTTGTGTAAATTGCTCAAAATAGGTTGTATTAATCTTGTTAGGAGCCCCTTGAAGGCAGGTTGTCAGACTGATGGGGTTTGAGCCTCCTTGCCTCTGCATCAGTGAGGCACAAGTAATTGAATAATTCCAAAGGATACAAACCACCACGAATGGAGCTTATTTATACAATATGCTTTAGATGGGGCTTATTGAGCATTCGATAGTAATTAATTAAGCATTAGATGTAAACAAAATCCATGCCTACAACATTCAAGCATACAACTTACATGATACGCATGATAACATCATTCAAGAATGGTAGTAGCAAAATAAGAGTTTCTTTAATCAAAAATCCGAAAGGCTATACAATGATATATATTGATAAAAGTATATAAATATATCCAAAAAAACCATATAGGCTTAGTACAAATGAGCCATTTGGACATAAAATATCACGTATATATATCAATAGTACAAAACATATGTTCCAAAATACCACATAGGCATACAAAAAACAACACTAATACATAATCATTTCCCTCTAGGGGAAGGAAATAGATCCCGTGCTGCCTTCGAAATTTGGTTGGATGGAGTGACTGTTGCTTGTCTTGTCTTTCGAACATGTTCGCTACTCCTCCTCTCTTCACTTTGGACCTTCAACTGATACAATTAAAATTAAAGATGTTAAAACATAGAAATTGAATTATGGAATGACATATAACAAACTATAATCACATACCGCATACATATAGTCATCATGCACATTTAAAGCATCACCACGTCCATGATCTCGAGTGACAACCACCTGTAGCAACCATGAAGATATAAATTAAACTACATAAAATTATCGTGAAAATTTTCTATAATAGACCATAAAAGAGAAAATATAATGTCAAATTGACTAATCTATTCCATACCTCTCTCAATGGATCAAAACTGGCTATTGCTGCAGCAACTCCATGGTCCATCGTGCCACCAACATCACCAGGGCTATCTCTTGTCAATAGATGCAAATGAAACAATATCTCAGGTATTATGTTGATATAGGAGAACATAATGTGACACGATCAAGGAATACTTGAATGCAATGTTTGTGTTTCTCATCAATTTTTTAGATTTGTATATACGCAAAATTACAAAAACTAGCTAACATATATTTACAACACCATTAATGAATAAAGGCTACATGAGTGTACATTGTTTGAGAATATGAATCACGAGGTGTGGAGGAAGAAGGTGCACTAGGAAACTGTTTGAAATCTGAAGCATGTTATGAGACAAACATTCAAATATAACATTCAACTGTTCAAATGCAATAATAATATCTTTAATACTAGTTGCATACCTATGGACTCATCATTGAGAATGTATAAGGGTCTGTAGGAATAGAGCATCCCTGATGAATAGTGCGACCCTGAAATTTCATCATATCAAAATTCTACTAATTTAGTTATTCTTAAATTTCAAAATATATTTTAATAAACAACATTAAAATAACTTGCTAAATTTTACCTAAGTGTCAATGCCGAATGTATCATTCAGAATATCATATGTGAAAGCCATCGCCTCTACAACTGACGTAGGTTGTGTAGTTGCATCACGAGCACCCTGATAATCATACGAGAAAACAACACCCCAAGTGCGATAATGGTGGGGTGGAGCTCGGGGCCTACACGTCTCCTCCACACCAGGCTCTACTAGAGGACTCGCACACTGTAAAATGGTCTAGGTGAGTGATCCAATCGACTTCATCATGTCCACCTCTACACTGTCCTTAACAATGGAAGGAACAACGACATGCTCCACCATGGGTCTACCCAAGGCTCTCGGTGCCAACTGTGGATTACGTCGTGCAATAGGTCTACCGTGTGTGGAGCCCCCACCTCTACCCTACAAGTCTAAGATGTCAAACTAGTTTGGCATTTTATTGAGGATAAACTCGCAATAGATTTTCCTCAAAAAGTATTGTAGAACCTCATGGTTATTGCATGGAGGTTGGTCAAATACCATCCACCACTGCTCCCAAAATTTGTTTCTAATTAAATCATGGTGGCACCAATGGATGGGGAACCTCCTACATGCATGGGACAAAGGTTCATTGGTTTTTGGCTCTTTAAATAGGGCACACAACTCGGCTTTGCTAATTTTTAGTTTTCTGACATTTGCATATGACAAACCATTAGCATAAAATTTTCTCATCTCATGTCTCTTAGTTGACCAAAAATTCATTTGCTCGCTCATTTCTCCTACATGAGTTAAAATTGACTTCAATGATTCAACAATCCCTCTCCTATAAGGGTGCATTTCGACATGCTCAGTTAATCTTGCAATTAATTGTTGAATATATCTTTTATTGTTTTCAATTTGATTTTGAATATTTTCTTGTGTTCCTTGAGGATGCCTATGAGTTGATGGAAGGGTTTCAGGTTGTTCTTGTATAGGAGGCTCTTCATGAGGGGGTGATTGTGAATTCTCAATGTTTTGAGGTGGAGATTCATTCCCTGAGAATTAGAACAAAGTTTTATTATAAAAATCTATTTAAATTTGCATTCAAAATCAAATTCGAAATAGATAGAATAAAAATACACACCTCTTTGCAATCTTCGACCTCTCTAATGTGTTGGTGGCATCCTCATGGAAAATGGCAAGCTAAGGATGCAAACAATGGAAGAGATTTGGTGAGCATGAGTTGCAGACCAGAAATCCTCTTCCTCAAGCCGTGGGTTGAAGACAAAATCAGGGTTCCAAACCCGATTTTGGCTTTTTATGTCTAAAAAGACATTTGGCATGTGCCAAATGTCTTTTTATGTCTAAAAAGACATTTGGCATGTGCCAAATGTCTTTTTAGCCATTTGGAGTGCGCCAAATAGATTTTTAGTCATTTGGCGTGCGCCAAATGGCTTTCTAGTCATTTGGCATGCACCAAAGGGCTTATTTTAGGGTTTTTTTTAAATGATCCAATTGGTCAAAATATATAATCAAGAGCTTGTGGTAAAGATGGGTTTCATTCTAATGCCTGGAAATAATATTCCAAAGCCTTAGTATGTTCCCCATTACTCATGTGGATAAGACCTATATTATATAGTATATAACTTCGGTCATAGGGGTCAATTTTCGGTCGCATGGCTTCATAATAATTAGTTTTTCCATTTTATTAGACGGAATTCCAATTAGTTGGGGCTAGAAAAACTAGAAAATCCACCCGGATCTCGAGTTCATCCAAAAGAAAAAGAATTAAGAAAGAAAAAATTTTGAATAGCCTTCATTTTTAGGTTATTACATTCTGGTAGTTTGATCGTGTAATTACTTTTATCTAAGGATTTTTGGAATTATGGGTGTGCGACTTGTTAAAATTGATCTCTATTCTAGTACAGAAAACCAGTCGGTTGTCTTCATAAAATAAAGACGGTCCTTCTACCTCATTAGATGTTTCTCTAATAGTTAATATCTGGAGCACAAGGTAATATATTCAAGAAAATCTGAACTATGGTTTATGCCTGTTTTTGAGACGTCGTGACCAAGCTTCTTAATAATTGAAAAAACTATGATAATAAATTCAGGGATCTCTCTTCCTTTTTATACTGATGCTAACTAAAGAATGAGATAGTATTTCATTTTCTTTAGTTAGTCTATTTCATTAAGTAAGTAAGAATGAAATGGAAAGGTTATAACCCATAAAACCTTTCGAGTATTCAAAAAATCATTGGGGTGAAATGAAAATATTAGGTTTAGATTTATTCATCTATTGAGATCTCAACAAGATAATTCCTATTGATCATCAATACTAATTTTTTTCTAGGTGATTTATATCATGAATAGGATAAAAGATCATTCAAAAGGCCTATAGCGATTTATTTTGCATAACAATGAGCCAACTTGAAATTTGAGCATTATCACTATCAAGTTTATTTTCCTTCTTATTGTAGGAAATCATGGATTATTGTGAATCCTCTTCCTTCATACAAAGAAATGAAATCGTTGTATATTCTTATCTAAGATTTGTTTCATTTTATGATGATGCCATGTCAATTGCTAAAAACATGTAAATTATATGGCTAACCCAATAACGAACGTTTTGTAAGGGGACTAGAGAAGGCTAAAACAAACAATCGTATTAATTTGTAAGGATATTATATGTCTAAGGTTTAATATTGAATTCATTTCATAAGTTTTCCCTTACTTAGTGTGTGTTAACATAAAATTTGAAATGTCTTAACCTTTTCGGAACAGGTTCATTTTTTTGATTTGGCACCTAAATTGTGTCATAGATTGGTGCACTTACCCTAGAGTCCTCTAATGCTACACAAACAAATGAGGAAAGTGCCATCGATGAATTCATTGACATTTATGACTATGATAGTATCCCTACCCCTAAACCCAATCATAACATTTTTACCCTTGAATCCATTCAAAATATAGATTCAAATCATGACCCTTTACCCTTGGTTCACCTCGAACTCATTGATTTAGACCAGAAGGGATTGCCACAACTAGATGTATTTCAAAATGATGAGGCAATCATAAACTTTTTGGCAGCACGAGAAGATACACCTCTTGAGGATCATAAGTCAGGTTTCACCATAGAACTCAATAGTGTGGCTTACTTTGGGGAGGGTGCCAAGCCTTTGAGTCACAAAATTATTGAAAATATAAATAGGTCTTCTATTGAAAACTACTATGGGGCGCTATTAGACCCAAAAAAAAAGTAAAATAAAGGACGTACCCAAGGGTGAAAACCTCTCTAAGGTTCCTGAGGATGGAAGGATTGAAACACTTCCCTTAGCAATATATCATGAAAAATCATCTATGTTGGTGGAGAAGACAATACCAACTAATCTAGGCACAAAAGAAAAACCAAAGATAATTAATCTAACAGAGTCATTAACACCTGAAGAGAGAATAGAGTATATATAGTTTTATAAGTAAAGACAAGTCAACTTTGTGTGGTCCTATGTAGATATGCCAGGACTTGCTCTAGATCTAGTAATGCATCATTTATCTTTGCCACTGGGGGAAAAACCTGTTAAAAAAATGTCGAGAAAAATGCACCCGCATATTGCTCTATTGGTAAAAGTTGAATCACAAAAGTTGCTAGTTGTGGGATTTATAAGACCTGTTGACTATGCTGATTGGATTTCAAATTTAGGACTAGTTTCAAAACCTAATGGGGGCATCTGAGTTTGCACAAACTTCAAATATTTAAACAAACTTGTCCTAAGGATGACTACCCACTTCCAAACATTGACATAATAATGGATTTGATAGCAAGGCATGAAATATTATCTCTCATGGACGGTTTCTCAGGCTACAATCAAATTAAAATTGATCCTAAAGATCAATTAAAGACAACATTCACTTGTCCTTGGGGAACCTTCTACTATAATTTCATGCCCTTTGGGTTGAAGAATGCTGAGGCAACCTACCAATGTGCAATGACCACTATCTTTCATGACATGATGCATACCTATCTAGAAGAATATGTAGATGATTTGTTGGGAAAATATTACACAAGAGCTAGACATGTAGAGATCATGGATAAAATTTTCACAAGATTAGAAAAATACAAGGTCCGGTTGAATCCAAAGAAATGTGTCTTCAAGGTAACCTCTGGAAAACTCCTGGGATACATTGTCTCATCTAAAGGGATCGAAGTTGATCCTACAAAAATAAATTCTATACTTGAAATTCCTCCACCTAAGAATATCAGACAACTAAGATCATTACAAGGAAAACCTCAGTCTATCCGCTACTTTATAGCACAGCTCGCAAATAAATGTCAACCCTTTCAACATCTGTTACATAAGAATATTTTATTTAGATAGGATAATAAGTGTGAACAATATTTTCAAAAAATCAAAGAATATCTGATGACACCACTATTATTAGTACCCCCTATAGATGACTAGCCTATACTTCTATACATATCCACAACCACCACAACACTGGGGGCACTTTTGGCACAACATGATTCTGAAGGAAAGGAACGTGCAATCTATTATGTTAGTCGCACTCTAGTAAGAAATGGGCTTAATTATATTCCTATTGAAAGAGTGTACCTTTCCATAGTTTTTGCATCACAAAAGCTACGACATTACGTGCTTACATGCCAGACAAAGATCATTGCAAAATTTGATCCTCTTAAGTAGCTCTTGAATACAGTAGTACTCACAGGATGATTAGCTAAATGGGTGATGATTCTTAGTGAGTTTGATATTGAGTACGTAGAAAGAAAAGAAATCAAAAGACAAGATATAGTAGATCAACTTGTTGATGCTCTTGTGATAGATAGTCATCATCTTATCATAGAATTTTCTGATGAACCAATCTTCAACATGGAATCTACACATCTGTGGACTTTATATTTTGATGGCTCCTTCACACAAGGTGGTTCGAGTGCTGGCATTCTCTTTGTCACACCTCAAGGGGATTGTATACCTAAAGCTTACAAGATATAGTTTCCATGTACCAACAATATTTCAGAATATGAGGTATTACTTTCAGGGCTTCATATGGTTGTGTAATGGAAAATCCTAGAGTTGCATGTTCTTGGTGACTCTCAGCTAGTGATCAAACAAGTTAATGATGATTATAAAACAAAAGATGAAAAATTGATGCCTTACAAAATAATGGTGGATGAATTCAAGGCATATTTCACATCAATTTCCTTTGAGAAAATTCCTCGAGATAACAACAGAGTTGTTGATGTAAATGGCAACAATTGGATCACTTGTGGAAATGCCAAGCAATGCTACCTACTGTAAGTTCTTGGTAGAACCTCTTTTGGAACCTACTTACAATATACCACAATCTGAAATGAATTGTCTTATTGTTGGTCCTAATTCTCAATGGTATGGCGATATTTACACCTATCTCGAAAATAACACCTTGCCATCAGATCTATCCAGATCTTGGAAAACCTTTATCTGTCAAGCTTCCCGCTACATAATCTTAGCCAATACCCTTTACCATCAAGGTCTTGATGGTACTTTACTTAGATGTCTTGAGCAAGAGGAGAGAAAAAATTCTTTACGAGAAGTACATGAAGGTATATGTGGGGCACATTCTACCGGTCCTATCTTAGCCAAGAAACTCTTGTGAATGGGTTATTATTGGCCTACAATGGAAACAAATGCTTATTAGTTTGTTAAAAAATGCAAGGAGTGTCAAAAACATACAAACTTGATACATGCTCCTGCACATGAATTACAATCTCTTGCTACACCATGGCCCTTTTATCAATGGGGACTCGATCTCATGGGAAAGATCCATCTACCTTCATCCAATGTAGACAACCTACCCCTCTTTGATTATTTGAATAATATGCTAATTACAAGGAAAAAATTGAGTGTCTACAGTTGGAATTTGATGTTTTCTATTTATATTTATTTGATGATTGTTGTAGCAAGAAAATACTAAAAACAAGAAGACACAATGGTTGTTGTGTGATTTTCCAAATTTTTATGCAAATATTGTATGTCAATAGGCCAAATTCAGCCCAATTTTGATTGGTCTTATCACAAATTGAAAACACTTCAAACACTTCCTAATCCTAAGGTCAAGGCCAATGGTAGAAATCTCAGGCCACGACTTGGAATCTCCTTCGACTAAAATGTAGGAAAACCTAAATGGGTGTGTACACGCTTGTCTTTGCAAGAGAGGACAAGTAGGGGCCTTCAAGACTAGAAGAATGACCCAATCACCCTTTTCATGGAAAGCTACATGTAGCTTATGCTAAATTGGAGATTTATGTCTCATCTTAAAGGAGCAATATGGCGAGTAACGTCAGGGCATGATCTGCATCCCTTGCATTGAGAATGACACTAACAACTCAATCAATAGTGTGGGCCTCTAAAATAAGGTTTCTAGTTACTTCTTGGAGACTTAACGCCTTGTTAGTTCCTAAAAAGCCACTTAAGGATTTAACCAACCCTACTTTGGGTACTCACAAATACCTCACATAAATGTGGGTAGCTTCTCCTTTTAGATTGACACTGTTGACAGGGTACTTGCTAGTTAGACCTTGGCTTTCCCCTTAATCTTTTATATAGCAGCCCGAGGGAAAACCCACTTTGGGTTGTACCCCTTGGAGTGATCACTTCTCCAAACATATGCCATTCTACAAAAAGAAAAATGAGATTTTTAGTGGTTTCTCTTACACCGAAGATCCATGAAAGTGAGGGGAGAGGATACTTTCGCCAACACCTTGGAGTTCTACAACACAGAGTGTGCAAGCAAACAAGACACTTCAAACAAGGGTTATTTTTAATGCACCAAATTGAAATGTGATCTAATTTAAGAAAGCACAAACACTCAACTAGATACCCCTCCAAGAACCAATAATTAGTAGCTCCATTTTAACACCGCCTTTTATTTTCTTTCTTTTTTTTAAATTTTTTATTTTTTTTATATTTTGACCTAATCAACAAGATTCAATATTTTTGAAATGATTTTGACTCAAAAAATTTAAATTCAAAGAAGACTCCCCTGCTAAAATTTTGAGAGATTTCCGAAAAATGTAACAAAATTAGAAAAAAAATCTTGATTTTAGCCCTAGAGAGCAAATTTATTGAAAAACCCTAATTTTTAAAGATTTGATTTTTTAGGAATTGTTTTTCATCAAAATTAAAAACATAAAGAATAGACCCCCATTATAATTCTAATATCTTTCCATAAATATAAGAAAAATTGAAAGATTCACTAATTTTCTCCGAAAAGTAATTTTTCATGAAAAAGATTAAAAAATTATAAATTGCTCAAAAAAGATCAAAAACATCTAATTTTTTGAGTGAAAGCTCTGATACCAACCCAAACTTGAAAAAAAAAAACTGTGAAAAAATTCACAACTTTTTCTGAGATATGATCAAATATTTCTAAAACCCTAATTTTCAGAGATCTAATTGTTTGCTAATTACTGTTTTATCAAAATTAAAAACACAAAGAATGGAACCCAATTAGAATTCTAAGTTCTTTCTATAAATATAAGAAAATCTACAAAATTCACCAATTTGCTCCCAAAATTATTTTTTCATGAAAAAATCTTAAAAAATTTATAAATCACTAAAAACTGATCCAACAAATCTAGGTTTTTGATTGAAAGCTCCTTATATGATCCCAAACCTACACAAAACAAAATTGTGAAAAAATTCACACCTGTTTGTGAGATATGATCAAATATTTCCAAAACATAGGCTTGTGTCTCCAACCCTAGATGCAAAAGGTTAGTCTCCAAATTTTTTCACAAAATAACAATGTGAGGTTATGAAAACTTACAAAAATTTGATTCACATTAGGTTCACCAAATGTGGATAGGGTTAAAATCTTAGAGAGCATGCATGAATCAATAGTAGCAACCATAAAACTACCTAATTCAATTAATAAGACCCTAGATCCAACAATGAAGCAATACAACCTCAATCTCTATGCCATAATTGAATCACCTCCATTTATCTTGTCCATTTTGTTTTTCCTATTCATAGATTTGTAGTATTAAATATACTTAATGAGGTTGATGTTAACTTAATATCTTGATCTCTTGATACAAAAACTTCAAATATTGTGGTTAGAAGACAAATCGAGAAGAGGGCTTACTTTTATAGAAATACCAATTCAAGTGAAGGGCTAAGATTAAGAGATGAGCGATCATGATCAATGGACAAGGTTAATTGAGACAACAAGAGATAAGAATGGGGATGAATGGACCAACGCTCAAGAAATTGGTTGAGATTTAGGGCTTAGCTAAGAAGAAATTCAAATTAAATAATGACAATTATTTAATTTAAAGGAGTGAAAATGAATAATTAAATAATTAAAAATAATTATTTCATAGAGAGATGAAGGAAAATGATAAATAATTAAATAGTTAAAGATAATTATTTAATTATGGAGATAAGAAAATGACAAATAATTAAATAAATACAATTTATTGAATTATTGGAGAGAAAAGGCTAATGAATATTTAAATAATTATTTAATTATAGAGGTAAATGGGAACAAATAATTAATTAAATAATAATTTATTTAATTATGGATTGAAAAGGTAAATTAGAGACATAATTTAAATAAAATTGATATTTATATAAATTAATCAAAGGAGGAAAGGGGATAAAATGAATTAATTAAATAATTAAAAATGATTTAATTAATAGAAGAAAATGACATTGGAAAGTAATTAAATAATTAAAATTATTTAATTATACAAGGAAGAAGGTGAATCAGTGGTAAAACATTGCTCGCAGATGTGGGAAATTTTTCAATGTCTACATGTGTTTCATTGTGCATGGTGTTGAGTTTTTTTAGTTTTTGTTATTTGCTTGCATTCTAAATCATTCTAACAGATTGAGGGTTAAATAAGTTGATATGAATCAAAATGTTTATAAGGGTTTTTTAATTTTTAATTTCCAACTAATTCATCCCCCCTCTTAGTTGTCTTGTGCATCCAACAATTGGTAATAGAGCAAGGTTCCTAGGAAGAGAGCTTAACTGATTTAGGTAGTTCTAGGATGGTACACATGAAGGAGGTTCCTTTGTTTGCTAGAATTGATTATGCATTCTAGAAGACCAAGATGGAATTTTTTCTTATTTCTGTAGGATTTGAGATTTGAAAGTTTGTTGAATCAAAATATACTATACCTACCAATGGTCTAATCACTACTAATGAAATCAAGGTATATGAGAAAAATGGGAAGGGAAGTCATGCTCTTTTGAGTGGTCTTTCTAATACTAAACTTGTGAAAGTTATGAGTCTTAAAACTACTAATGAAATCTGAAAAAAGTTGGAAAGTGTCTTTGAAGGAGATATAAAGGTCAAGCAAGATAAAATTAAAAATCTAAAGATCAAGTTTGAAACCCTACCGATGTCAGAGGATGAAGATATTATGAGCTACATGTAGAAAGTGGAAGAAGTTGTTAACTCCATCAGAGGTCTTGGTGGGAATCTGGATGATGATGAAGTGGTAAAGAAGGTACTAAGAACTCTACCTAAATCCTAAAGTCACAAGTTTTCTGCTATTAAAGAATTTCAGACTCTAAATATATATTCTATAGATCAATTGATTGGTACTTTGACTACTTCTAAATTAAGATAATTTGGTCCAAGTGATTCAAATAAAGAGAATGCTTTTAAAGTTGGAAAAGAAAAAAAGAAAGAGGAATCTGATCCAAATGAATTTAATGAGTTGGAAGGAAACTTTTTGAGGAAGTTAAAAAAGGGCACTCGAAAATACAAAGGTAAGTTACCTTTCAAATGCTTTAAATGTGGAAACATTGGTCATCATGCTACAAGATGTCCTAACAGAGCATAAAAAGATAAGTTTAAGGAAAATACAGGTAAATCAATTAATAATATTTATTATGTTAGAGAAGAAACCAATATATATAATGATGTATCTGATTATCCTAAGGATGAAGATAATGAATGCGTGTTCATGGCTTTCAATTCTATAACAAATTGTTCTAAATATGAAAGATGTATGAAGTAAAGTACTCTGAAGTCTGGAGAAAAGGTAATTGCTCTTCGTGCTAGGGAAGAGAAGAACAACTAGATCATTGACAATGGATGCTAAAGAAACATGAAAGGTGACAAGAGTAAGTTTGTTAAGATTGAAACGTTTGAAGGTGGGTTAGTCAAGTTTGGTGATGATACATCTACTAAGATTTTTTGAAAAGGTTCAATCAGTTTTGATGGCAATCACAATACAGATGATGTTCTATATGTTAAAGATATGCAACATAATCTTTGAGTGTAGGAAAAATGTATAGAAAAGGATATAATATCATGTTTCAGGATAATAGCTTTGAGATTAGAAAAGGCTCCAGGACTATGGTTTCTATTGGAAGACGAACAAATGGTAATGTTTAATAGCTCAAAGGTGTGAATGGTATGTGTTTCATGACTCAGATTAATGAAAGTTGGCTATGACATAGAAGAATGTGTCACATCAATTTTGAGAGCTTTTCAAGAATAAGTTGAATTCAAGCTGTGAGAGATCTACCAAAGATTACAAAGCCTATCAATGTTGTTTGTAAGGAATATTAGATTGGAAAGCAACCTAGAAGGATTTTCAAAGTCAAGTACAATATTCTGCCAATCCTTTCGAATTGGTGCATACAGATCTTTGTGGACCTATAAGAACAATAATTTTTCAAGGTGATAGGTATTTCATGTTGTTGATTGATGATTATTCTAGAATGACTTGGGTTACTTTTCTCAAAGAAAAATTAGAAGCTTTAGATATGTTTAAGGAATTTAAAGTTATGGTTGAGAATGAAATGGATATGAAAATCAAATTTTTGAGGTCTGACAGAGGTGGAGAATTCACCTCCAATGAGTTCAACATCTTTTATAAAAATCTAGGGATAAAGAGGCATTTTTCAACCCCTAGGACTCCTCGACAAAATGGAGTAGTTGAAAGAAAGAATAGAACTATTCAAGAAGCTGCAAGGATAATGATGAAAGAGGAAAAATTACCAGAAGTCTACTAGTGAGAAGAAATTCACACTATAGTCTACTAGAGAGTACAAGAAAGAGAATAATTCAAAGAGTTCCTATGAGCTATGGTATGGAAGGACTCAGGACTATACTTAAATATTTTAGAGTATTTGGAAGAAAATGTTATATTAGTTCGGAGATGAAGGATTAGAAAATTTTGATACAAGGTTTGATGAAGGTATCTTCCTTGGATATTCTACAAGAAGTAAAGCCTACCAATGCTACAATAAGAGGCTAAGAAGGATTGTTGAAAGTGCAAAAGTTAAAGTAGATTCAAAGAATTACATAGAAATTCATTGATGATAGATGAATATGAACTAAATAAATCCTCTTGCAGAGTAGAAGAGAAGGATTAAGGTAAGGAAATTGAAATACAAGTTGAAGAAGAAGAAGCTCTAAAAGAGATCAATCCCTAAAACCCCCAAGAATGTGTAAAAGAATCATTTTGAGGATAAGAGAATTCATGACAAAATAAGAGGCGTATTGACAAGAAGAAAAGATGCTATGATAGAAGAACAAGTAAACCTATGTTTACTTTCAAAAGTTTAACCAAGAACAATGATTGAGGCATGCAAGGATGATTATTGGATCGAGGCTATGGAACAATAACTAATGTAGATTGAGAAGAATTAGACTTGGGAACTTTTCCCAAGACTAGGAACCACGAATATAATTGGAACTAAGTGGGTGTTCTGAAACAAACTGAATGAGAATGGAGAAGTGGCTAGAAACAAAGCAAGACTTGTATGCAAAGGCTACTCACAAGTGGAAGGAATAGATTTTGAGAAAAAAATTTCTCTAGTGGCAAGGATGGATGTCATTAGGATGTTTTGTTTCTTTTGCAACACAAGAATATTTCAAATTGTATCATATGGATGTTAAGTTTGCATTCTTGAATTGTGATTTGGATGAGCGAGTTTATATAGAACAACCAGAAGGATTTCAACTATCAGACAAACTAGATATGGTCTATAGATTGAAGGCATTATATGGATTGAAGAAATCTCCCAGAGCTTTGTATGCAAGGTTGTATAAGTACTTGGTACAATAAGGATTCAATAAAGGTACCTTCAAGGATAACACAAGTGAATAAGGTAAACCTTGAATGATATCTATGAAGGTACCTTTAAGTTTTTTGGATGAGGTAAACCATGAAGGGTATTAGAGTAGTATTCAATGAACCTATTTTTTTTCTATGATAACACAAGTGCTATCAATATTTCAAAGAATTTGGTAGTGCATTCAAGGATAAATCATATCTCAATCTGGTATCACTTCTTGAGAGAGAATTTTGTAGACAATGAAGTGAAGCTTGAATATGTGCCTACAAAAGATTAGGTTGTTGACATATTTACTAAGGCTCTTTTTAAGGATACTTTTGAGTATCTATGAGAGAAGTTAGGGGTAATTTTCCCTTCTTCCTTGAACTAGATGTATAAGGATATGCATCAGTCTAGTGGAGATCTTAAGATTCATTCTTTGGTATAGACTGATGTTGGTGACTACCTCTCAAAGGAGTAGGTAGTTGCATTATTGGTTGTTGTAGTCAGCAGGTGTAAGTATTACAAGTGAGTATTTTCATTGTGTTTTATATTGAAAGATGTTTGTATTGGTTGCTGATTGGTGCAATATGGTATGTGCTCCTAAGGGGGACTATACAAAGAAGTAAAAGAAAAGGAAGTTGCAAAGAAGTGGTGAGTAGTATGATTAATTTCAAAGGGAGAGAGTGAATGATGCAAATATTTTATCCTTTACCATTGATGTCAAAGGGGGAGAGTGATTCATGTAAAAAAGATAAGTTAGTAAGAAGGGAGTCATGTTGAAAAGAGGATAGTTAGTTATCAAAGGGGGAGAAAAGGAAAAGTGTTGGTACAAAGTTGTTGTGATTGTTTATGATGGCTCTCGACATAATGTGTTGCCATCAATGACAAAGGGGGAGATTGTTGCAAGTATGTGTAGTTGATGATGTCATTCATGTCAACAAGCTTAGATGTGGTCATGGGTATAAGGAGTTTGTTGCTATGATATGTAGTTAGTATTAAGTTTCTCTTGTCATTAATGAGGTTTTTGGTGATGCTTTGATTAGTTGCATTATGTTGTCATTAGTAAGTATTACTCATGTCAACCTCTAGTGTTTATTTGATAAGATTATGTATATGGACATATGGTTTATTTACTATCTTACATATGGTTTAGTGGTGATGAGGAAGTGTTGAAAGTAATGAGGATGTGTCTTTGGTGCTTGGTTTCCAAGTTCATTTCAGAAAATTTGAATAAAAGAGGAAAATATGTGTAGAAGAGGTATCTTGTGAGCTATAGAGTAGTTTTCTTGTTTTTCTTCACATTTCTTTTTTGTTGAAGATACACTTGTACGATTTGGATATGATGATTAGAGGTGCTCAGAGGTGTTATATCCAAAATTTGGTGTGCTAGATTGTTGTGTAGGTAAAATTGTGTTTTCCAATGTGTGAGCTATATGTTGTAAAAGTGTCTAGAAGAAATGGTTTTTCTCCACATTTCTCCACAGTCTAGTTTCTTCTCTTATAGATTTGGGAGTGTGTTGATAGTGTGTATGTGCAGAATCATCATGGAAAAAACAAGCCCTTGAGTGGCGATGAAAATTCAAAATATCAGAGTCAGGCAAGTTGACATAAAAACTTGAATAAGTTATCTATATTATTTCAAAAATATGTAAGAATAGAATCTGTAGAAAATTGAACGTAGTTTCTAAAATACTAGGTTTATTTTTATTTTTTTTAAATCTATTTGGTGAAAATTGAAATTTCAATGCAGTAGTACTTAAATTTCAGGGAAAAAATAAGAAGTAGGTGTCTGTCTGACCACCCTAACCACAATAAAATGATAATATTTTTTTATAAGATTTTATATATAAGTAGAGGACTCATGTCCCAATGTGATGCATATTTTTTTGTAATTTGTTTCCAAGTAAATAATTAATTATGAATTTTTTATTATAAATTTTAAAAAATATAAAAACTCGTATGTCTGACAACCTTAACTTGGTCAAAACTTCATGAATTTTTATTTTTTTAAATACTATAGTATGTGAAGCATAGAAGGTGACACATGTTTTAGATTCAAAAAATGTGATACCATTTGAAAGCTATAGATTTTTTTCAATTAGGACTTTAGTCGTAATTCAAATAGAAAATGAATAATAATTATTTATTAAACTCAAAGTAAAGAATAATTTATATTAGTGGAAAACTGAGAATCTCCTTTAAAAACCCTTTTCCTTTCATCAATTTTGGGTAAAAGGAAAGTCGTTAGCCACATGGGCCATCATATCACTTACATATCACCACTTTTTGGCCCATCATGATCTTGCACATACCCTAGTGTTAATATCTATCTATTGGGCTTCTCTTTTGTTATTTGTCCTTGATGACAATATTGTGTTTCAGTTTGGCATCTTGGTGGTTGATTATTCAGTTGCACTATTTCTATTCTATCATTGGCATACTTACTTCGACATTATGATGTTATCTTTGATGGCACTGATCTCTTGACTCCATGTGCAGATCATAAGGAATCTTGTTTATAGGTTAATGCTCCCATGTTCAGATTCTATCAGGTAATTCTTTTGGCTATCTTGGTTCTTGGGATTATCAATTGCAGTTGGTTCTTAGTCTTAATAAAACCCTATTGGGTTTCCTTAAATTATTGATACTTGCATGGGTATATGAAACACTTGGTAATGGCTTGGGCATACGGTATATTGAATTTGTCATGCAAATTAGCCTTTATTATATTTCATAAGGCATTGGATATATAAGGAATTATATGATGGCAATCGACTTTGAATAAAGGAAAACAAATTGATCATTACTTGTGCATATGTTATCGGGTCTTTTGGTTAACAAATCTCTTGGCCTTAAGGCCGACAATAGGTATGAGGTTATGTTTATTTAAAAAGTTCACCATGGAAGTGACAAGGCTTTGATTCCTTGGAAACAAGGATGTCTAAGGTAATCGAAATTTGGTCTTCTAAAGTAGTCATGACAAAATTATGTAAGGCATTATGGTGTCAACATTTCACTTGGTTAATAATTGAACAGTGGTAATGATGCTGGCCGACATGCATTGCATTGGACTATCTGCAGATTTCAAAATGCATTATGAGTTTCTAATTATCACTTCAGTCCTTTTAGACTTCAAACTTTATCAACATTGGTAAATGACATCGGTTGAATTGCCTTGGAAATTTTAGGGCAATCATTTTTTTGTTTCACATGCTCGAGGGTTTGGAACCCTAACTCGGTCGCGACCATTGAAATCTTCTCAGTTGTTTCACTATGTTTGTTGGCTTTCTGAAACACTTGGACAGCAAATGGGGGAATCTAAAAGAACCTTACCCTAGTTGATGGTTGTGTCAGCTTCTTTTCGTTGGGTGAAGGCTCTAAATTGGAATGAGTATTGGACGTTTTTCTCACTACAAGTCTGGTAAAGATACTCATGACAGTCTCTCCATCATTCTTCACATGTATTCATCTTTTTAACTATTTTTGGAGAACCATTACTTCTATTAGCTCTTATAATAGAAGACATGTGTTTACTTCTATCTTGAAGATGGAAAATTGGGTCTATTATGATTGTGGTCAGAATTAATGCATGTTGATTTCAGATAATCTAAAATGCATATCAAAATAGTTTACCATATTGATTATGCTCCTGCTCTAAGGGATGATGTTTATTGGTTTGTGGGTAAACATGAATTCTGAAAATCTTTTCAGTCTCTCACCTGGACTCGGTGATAATTTTTCTTGGGTGCATTATTATGTGGTTTCGGTTACACTGCCTTGTGGTTTCAATTACATTACTGTTGTAGCAATTTTCGAGGCTATTGTTCATGGAATATTTATATGTGTTAATGCTATTTCGGTTAGCACTACATGTGCAGGTTGCTTGTGTGGATAGGGTTCAATCCCCTTTCTAAATTTGCATATTCCTTGAATATTCTTGTCAGAAGAAAACCTCCATGTTGATCATTTTCTCAAAAACACAGCACTACCTCACAAGGTTGTTCAACAGAAAGTGGGTACTTTGAAAATAATCTTTATTGTTTTTGAAATATGAAAAATGAGCTATTGTTGCAATCCTTCCTTGAAATGTAATGATGAAATATGTGTAATAAGAAAAATAGAGAGATTAGGGCTTTTAGTTTTCTTGGAAAATCAGTGAGAAATAAGGTTGTTAGTTTCTGTAGAAATAGTGAGAGTGTGATAATTGTTTTTAGGAACTATGAGAAATGTATGAGAAAGAAAGTGGAAAACTAGTGTGAGTATATCATTGTTACTTTATTGAAGAAATGTTGAGCATTGAGATTGAAAATCTAGAATATGAGTTAATCTTCAAGTTGTCTTAAGGCTTGACAATGGTTAGAATTCGGAAGGGTCATTCTTGAACCTTGAGGATTGTAGGCATTGTCCATCAAGAGGCACTTGAGAGAAACTAGAGAAACAGAGAGATCCTCTGTATCATTGTATGTCTTACTGAAAATAGAAAAGGGGTTGGTGCTCCTTGAAATCAGTGTTTCTAAAAGAGGGGTTGGTGCTCCTTGAGTTGGTGCTCAGAAATCAGCCTATGAGGCATTGTCAAAAGTGATTATTAAAATGAAAGCCTAAAAAGGCAGCAGTTTAGGAGTGATTTTTCTACCCCATGAGGGTTTTCCACTCGGCATATCTTGTGTCACTTTTCTTATCTATGGTTCATTTGATTCATTGCATGAATTCTTTAATATTTTATGTTTCACTATTATAATTCTCATTTCAGTTTATGTGATTGCATTCAATACATGAATGAGTTTATCATTGATAAATGAGAGCATACATCTGTTTTATTTCAGTTTTAGTAAAATTTGTCAAAATTGTTAATGACACTGATCCCCCCCCCCCCCCGCCTCCTCTCAGTGTCTTTTTCACTCCAACACTATCTTCAATTGAAGGTTTACATGGTTTTGTGGTCTAGAATTTGGTTTCTTTAGTTACAATGTATGGAAGGTTGTTTGAGTGTATTGGGTGTGTACATTCTTTAGGGGAAAATTCTTGGGAGGGAATTTTCTAGATTTCAAGGTGTTTTTGGAATATTCCAAGTTGTTTTCAACTAAAATTTATTGTCCATGAGTTATCTTTGTATCAAGGGAAGCATGTAATTAATTGTTCAATGGTGTTTACATGGGTTTGGCTGACCTTGGTTATTTACACTAATTGTGAATATGTGTTCATTTTTGTGGAAGCATGGTGTGGCATGTCTATAAGTAGATTTAGGTCCTAGCTAAGGTGTACGGTGGTCCACCTTCATTCCCTTTTCATCGTAGGAATGTTTTGGTGTGAACATAATTTAAATTTGCATAGTTGAGTTGCATAACTGACCTTAGGGAATGTTTTCAAGGTTGAATAAGGTATAAATAAGTTTTGAGTTGATGAGGAATGTGTACACAGGGAAGAACGATGTGAGTGATACAAATTACAAAGTTGTGAAGTGCAAGTTTGTGAGGTGTAGTGTTAGCTTTGATGAGTTAGGCTACTGAAAGTAGTGAACAAAAGGTGCCTACAACCTTTTGTAAGGTTTTGGATGTGTTGGTGATGTTTGGGTGGATTTTCTTGTTGCATTGAGATGTAATTCTCACTCGAACAATCCTCTTTATCTTCTTTTCTACAATCCAACAATGACCCTTTTGTAGTGAACCCTTCTTTCTTCTCAAAAGTGTGCTCTCTGACAATAAGCCCCTTTGTAATCGATGTTGTTCTTACTTAATATTTTGATCTGATCCTCACCGTGGTTTTCCCTTCTTGGTTTTTCCATGTAAATCTAGTGTTTCATTGTGCATGGTGTTGAGTTTTCTTAGTTTGTGTTATTTACTTTCATACTAAATCATTCTAATAGATTGAGGTTTAAATAATTTGATATGAGTCTGAATGTTTATAAGGGTTTTTGAAGTATTAATTTTCAACTGATTCACCCCCCTCTTAGTTGTCTTGTGCATCCAACACATACAACATGAAATTTTTTGTTTTTATTATATTCTAGAATATTGCAAAGTTTATCTCTTCTTTCAATTACAATACAAGTTTGATTAATCTTTGTCCTTCATTTTTTGGTCATCATATAATGTGTTCTTATCTTATATATGGATTTTTTTTTCCGCCTCTTTAATTTCTCATTCTCCAATTTTTTATCCCTTTTTAATAACTTTATGTCCCTTTAAATTTATATTGTTACATTGAAGCTCAACCATTCCTTGGAATAAAATTTAATTCATAATTATTCACTACATTCCATTCTTGTAGGAATTCAAACTATGTGATATGTAAAATAATGGCATGTATTGGGGCATTGAAATTTTCTAATAGTTGAGAAGATTCCCATAAACCAAACCTTTAGCATTTTCTAGCAAAGTATTTTAGAACGATAAATTTAGATAAATATAAGCTCAAATTATTTAATGTGAAATTTTATATATTGATCTTATTCCATTTGAAACACTCCTTGTGAGAATTTAGTTTTAAATATGATAAAAATGAGTGAATTCAAGAAGTTTGGTTTATATTTTTATTTTGCAATTGTATTCTACATTATTTACACTAGAAGCTTTAATTCTCATGAGAATTAGTTTTTATGCTACATATGAAATGATGGTGTAGACACCTAAATTTTTCCATACCTGGCCACATTAAAATTTACCCTATCTGAGCCAATTAAAGAAATAATTATTTTCTTAATTAATTAATTTTTTCCTTACCATTTCCCCTCACCCTTAATGCATTTATTTAATTAATTTTAGTCCTCACCTTTATCACCCACATCGATAAAATAAATTTATTTTATCCTTATCTCTAAAAATCCTTCAACTAAATTCATTAATTAATACATCCTTAATTAATTGATTTAGGCTAATTAATCCATAATCATGTGAACATGTGATAAATATCACCATTTCAATAAATATTAATTGTAAACTCCCCCATTTCCTTGGGAATGTACAACTAGATAAATCTTTAACTTTTTACAAATCAAATATTGTCTCTCAAGATACTTTTTTAAAATTATATCACACCAAATCTTATCCATCCATATTTCCTATGTCAAGTTAAAATCATTGATCTTCTTAGCCACCCTTACAGTTAATCCCATTTTGAAGTTTTTCCAATCCCCCTTGCTTGAGATTTCTCATCAATTGTGAGCCCTTAATTCCTCACAACTAGCTATTACACTTGATGGGACATTTTTCATGTGACTACAAGTTTAATCTTACTATGATACTCATTCAATCTCAACCCTCCATTAACCAATGCAACTTGTACCTTGATTTCCCTGATGGAAAATCTATAAATTGGAGTTCTCTCATCCTATTTGAGCATCTTCCATTACCATATCCTTATGTTGTCCCATTTTCTATATAATCCACTTTCATCATAATATCATGTTTTCCATTTGATCATCTATTGTCTCCATCTTACTATCATGGCATTGACTTCTTAAGAAACCATATTGTAACCATAAACATATCAAAAGAAAACATAAAGTGGAACATTGAGTGCAACTCTACTTCAACTCAACCAGAGGAGAAAGGAATAAACAGTGTAAAGGGTTCCATATTGCTTGAATATTTATGTTTTTATGCTTTTCATTTTATTACCTTCAAGGTTAAGTTGATAAGTCTACTTCAAAGGTCTCATTTCACATCAAAAATTTACAAACCTTACTTGGTAGTTTTGAAGCCTATAAAACTTCTAGAGAAACTATCCTAAATAGGATAAATAATTAATTTAGGATATCTAATTTTGAAAACCTAAAATACTTTCCCTTACAAATAATTCATCTTAATTAGGATGAAGAATGAATTCAAAATATTCAATTCCACTACAAAAATCCACAAACCTTCCTCAAGTAGAGAAGTCATCCCAAACAAGATGAATAATAAATTTAGAATATCCAATTGAATGCATCCTAAATACAAAGAAGAATGGCATTGGATATATCCAATTCCACATTAGAAACCTACAAATATAAATACTTAGATAAAATTATAACCAAAAACCTCCACAATAAATTCTAAGGGGACATGAAAACAAAACATAAGGTTATTTCTAGAAACAAACTGATTTTCTATGTCTATAGTGGAGCTAAGTTTTTTATATAATTGTAGACCAAATTTTTACATCTAATAAGAGACCTAAAATTTACACTTACATAAATTAAATAAATTTAAACCCAAACTTAATAAAAATTGAAACATAAGAACACTATAATTCCTTCTACTATATGGATTCATTGATTATAAAACTTTAAACTCATGAACAACAAGAGAAAAATAAAAACATATGCCAAAATTGAAAAAACCTTACAATTTTTTCTTTGAGATGCAGGATTTCCTATGGACTTGGATTCTCTTAAATGACACACGATAGGTAAGTGAAATTTTTCATGAGTGCAAAGATAAATGGACATTTTTCCAGATTTAGATTTGTGATTCCATGTTTTGCAAGCTTAGAAGCACTAGTCCAACTCTTTTCCTCTTGTCCTTTTGGTTTTTTAGGAATGTAGTAATGTATCAATAGTATTTTCTTTTTGGGTACTTTTTCTAACCATTTGGGTTCCCTATTTAAATCTGCAACTGTATTATCATTTCCACTTGCTTCTGCTTCATAGTAGTGATACAAATTAACAACATTAAAAATTGGGGAAATATCTACTCCTTCTGGAAGCTCAATCTAATATTAATTTGATGAAAATTTCTTTGAAACCTTGCATGGCATTATCTTCTTCCATTTTATATTTTTATGTGTTGAGGGGATTTCTCTTTCTAAAAATCCCCAAAATCTTCCCCATTACCTCCTTATGCAACTTCTATAGATAATCAACAAAATCCTTCCCATTAGCACTTTTCCTTCCCAAATATAGAATGTCTCTTAATTCATCTAACCCCTTGCAATATAACTATGAAAAGTTTAAATGGGTTCTTACCCATGCTTATATTGATTTATTTATTATCCATGAGTTCATCTTGCAATGATTTTAAATCCCATGGATTTGGTTTTTCCCCTATCAAACATCTCAACAAATTTTGAATAGTTTTATTGAGTATTTCCATTTTTCATTTATTTGTAGATGATAGGCTAATCTAAACATAAAATTTAGATTCAAATTTCTCCATAAATTATGTAAAAAATGAAAAAAAAAATTGTATCTCTATCTTGAAAATAATACTCTTTGGTAAACCATGCAATGTAACAATTCCTTGAAAAATAATATAACAATGTGTGTGGCATCATTTGACCTATAGAAACTAGTTAATCCATGGAAACTCCTTACCTCAAACTTATTGTTTGGTGATGACCAATCTATATTCTTTATTATTTTTTGGATCCATCCATAAACCATTTTATGAAACTAAAAATCCTACATAAAATAACTCTCTTTATAAAATTACACTTCTTTAAATTGAACTTTGACTTCTCATTTTTTAACCTACACAAAATACTATTACATGCATTAGATGCTCCTCTTTTTCCTTACTAAAAAAATACAATATCATCCAAATACACAATAATTTTTTTTTATGAAGGAATGATTTTAGCACTTCATTCATCAATCAAATGAAGCTACTTGGTGCATTTGACAAACCAAATGGCATTACTAGCCATACATATAATACATCCTTTGTCTTGAATGTGGTTTTCCACTGACGCCCTTCTATAATACTCATTTGGTGATACCCATTCTTCAAATCAATAATTGTGAAGCTTCTCCAATTAAATAGTCTATCAAATCATCCATATGGGGTGAAAGAAAACTATTCTTTAAATTAGAATCTATAAAATATCAAATTACATCAATATTTATATAGAAAAAGAGAAGATAAAATTTCCTTGATTATTAGTAATAATTAGAAGTTTTGGCAAGAAGTTCCATAATTGTATTGTTAATTTAGGCACATCTAGAAATGATAATCCACATTCCGTTTTGTCAAATTTAGGCATCACAACATAAAAATCAAACTAAAATATTCTATAACTATATAGAACATTGGTGAATATTTTGTTGAGAAATTGAGTGAAACTATTACAATAAAACATTTTAAAAAATGTATACAACTAATTAATTTATTTTTTTCACAAAGGATTACCAAAACATTATTATGTGTGTAATTAAATTAGTAATACAATTTAAAAATAGCAAACCATTATAACATAAGATTTATATCAAAAAAGACTTTAAAGGAAAAATATCACAAAAGAAAGACGTCTAGTATGTATGAATCTTCAAGAATGAGATAAAACCAATACATTAACACTCTCTACATTTGACAATATTCTAATATTGCTTGTGTACATATAAAAAAGTATCATAAAATAACTATCTCATACCCCCAACATATAGGAAAAGATAGGCCTAAAACATAATTATTTTTACCAAAACTATGGTATTTTGCAAATGCCCCACACCCACCTTAGAGAGCATCTTCAGTAAACATATTAATGGTTTCATGTGGTTGTCACATAGAATCAATAAATGAATCACCAAAATAGAAAATTTAACCAAAAAAAAAGCTTTGACTCCATAAATCGAATTGATCAAAGACGTAATTCCATCACTCAATTTTAAAGTCTATTAACACATATGGGGGACCCATCTATCCCAAATAGATTCTCAACTTCATCCTCTAGCACCTAAGGAATATATTTTTCCTTTTATTTGTTCAAAGTTAAATATAGTCACTATTGTTGTACTCCACTTCCTGTTGCAGATTGTTGGATATTGTTGATTTGTGGTTTTCATTGATGTCAGAACTATTGGCATTAAGGTTGTATATGTCGAGGATATTGATAAAATTGTAATCAAATAAGTTATAGGTTGTTAGTGATACAGTGAAGTTCAGTATGATGGCTAGTTAAGAATATTGAGGATAAGGAGTTGTAGATTAAAGGGTTTGTTGAAAAGAATATCTAGTTTATCCACCAAAGGTTTTAGAGGTTTGCATAAAGATTTGATCAAGTTATGAGTATCGGTGTTCTGATAGTTGTTTCGTTGTTGTAGCTGGTGTTCCTGAAAGAGGATGATGTGATTCTAGTAATTTGAGTTGTTGCAGATGCTTCTATGGTGATTCATGATGCTTGTAGATGTTTCTAGATCATGATCTATCTGTGTTGTTAGTTTGCATTGATTGTTGTTCTCGTGATTGGTGATTTTATTTGGAGTGTTCATGTTTTTCATGATCATGGCCGACAGGGTGATTGCAGCGTGTTGTGGATCTTTGAGGCTAATTGTTTAAGGTGTTTCATGTTCATGAAATTCTATTTTGGGTCCTTGCTATGTTTTGGCCGGCACTATTTGATTTGCATTAATAAATTATTTATTATTTTGGGCCGACATTTTGTACACATTTCATATTTTGTTGGGCTGAAATGAAGTTGATGTTATCCTTAGTTGCGGATATATATGATCGATTGTTTTGAGGATAATGGTATGCAAGAAGCGAGATGTGTGAGTGCTATGTGGGAATAATGTTCTAATCTTTCGAAGGCAGAAGTAAGCTGAGAAGAAGAGCGAGCAAAAGGAAGTGTTCATGTGCTTAACCAAAACAGTAATCAGGCATTAGCAGATGCATCTTCTTAGTTCAAGATCTCTCATATGGATGTAATCCGATTGTGACTGTAAGACAATGTGTCTTCCTTTGGGTAGTAAGCCTTTTGTATTTGAGTAGTGAGCTCTAGGCAGTGTGTCTGAATGCATGTGCATTCCCCATTTACTACACTTTTAACAAATTATAATCTTGTGGATTAACCTCCACCGTGGTTTTTCCCCTAATAGGGTTTCCACATAAAAATCTTGTTGTTATGTGTGGTTTTGATGTGGTGATGGTCTACATGCTTTCATGTTTATTTATCAAATATGGGATTAAGTTTAATAAGTATGATTTTTGTGACAATTGATTCACCCCACAATTGTTTTCCCTTGTGTTGCCAACACTTCCTTCATGAATGTATATGACAACTAATTCCAAACATTTTCAAGGAATATTAATTACATAAATTATTTTTCTAATGACACCCTAGGTATCTCACACTTCCTAGATACAGATCAAACTCTAAATCAGGAAAATCAAGAGGAAGAAACTAGTGAAAGTGAACAAGTAATATCACAAGAGCCTGAAGTTCAAGAATAGCACAAGACTCCAAGGTATGTAAGACTAAATCATTCAAAAGATCAGATTATAGGTGATAAGAACAAAGGTGTTCAAACTAGGAGAAGAATTGTTGAAATATACTATTTGATCTCAAAGATTGAGCCTAATAGTGTAAATGAAGCATGCAAATATGAACATTGGGTGGAAGCAATGAATAAAGAAATACTACAAATTGAGAAGAATGATACATGGATTCTTGTTCCTAGACCTAAGGAAAAAAATGTAATTGGAACTAAATGGGTCTTTCAAAACAAACTGAATGAGCAAGGTGAATTTGTTAGAAACAACACAAGACTGGTGTGTAAAGGATGCTCTCAGATGGAAAGAATTGAATTTGAAGAAACTTTTTCTCTTGTTGCTAGGATTGAAGCTGTGAGACTATTTCTTGCTTATGCTTCTTACAAAAACTTCAAGGTTTATAAGATGGATGTCAAGTAAACATTTCTAAATGGCAAACTTGATGAAGTGTATATTGAGCAACTTGATGGATTTCAATTGACTGATTAGGGAGATATGGTTTTTCAATTGAATAAAGTAGTGTATGGACTTAAGAAAGCCCCAAGAGCTTGGTATTGAAGATTGGACATGTATTTGTTGAAGCTTGGATTTAATAAAGGTACTACTGATAGTAATTTGTATTTCAAGACTGATCATGATAAAGATCTGATTGTGAAGTCTTTGTTGATGATATCATTTTTGGATGATATGATAGTTTGCACGTGAAGTTTATTAATGAGATGCAGAGTGAGTTTGAGATGTCTATGATTGGAGAAATAAAATTATTTTTGGGATTGCAAATAGCTTAGCTAGATAAAGGTATTTTTATATCTCATTCCAAGTATGTGAAAGAATTGCTAAAGAAGTTTGGTATGGAAGATTCAAAGCTAGTTGGTACACCTATGGTGATCAGATGTAAGTTGACTCAAGATGATGATTCTTCTCAAATAAATCAAACTAGATACAGATCCATGATTGGTGGATAGCTCTATTTGACTCAAACTAGACATAATATCATGAATGTTGTATGCATTGTTGCAAGATTTCAAGTTGATCCTAAGGAATCTCATGTGACAGTTGCGAAGAGGATTTTCAGGTACTTGAAGGGGATAGTTGATTTTGGCCTATGGTATTCGAAAGAAGATGACCTTACTTTGAGTGCTTTTATTGATGTTGATTGGGTAGGAGATGTGGATGACAAAAAGAGTACTAGTGGTGGTGCATTTTCTTTGGAAAGAAGATGATTTCATGGTTAAGTAAGAAGTAGAATGCCATTTTTGTATCTATTGTAGAGGTAGAATACATTGCTACTACTAATTATTATACTCAGGTATTGTGGATGAAGCAGATTTTGAAAGATATCAGAGTTGTGTATGATGAACCTATTACTATATTCTATGATAATTCAAGTGCAATCAACATTTCTAAGAATTCGGTGTTGCATTCAAAAACCAAGCATATATCTATCAAGTTTCACTTTTTGAGAGAGAAGGTGAGTGAAAAGGAAGTCAAATTAAAGTATGTTCCTACTAAGGAACAAATTGTAGATATCTTTAACAAGCCCTTACCTAAAGATACTTTTGAGTATCTTAGAAGGAAACTAGGGGTGATTACCCCTCCTAATCAGAATTAAGATGCAATGACTTGCATCAATCCATGCACTTCATAGTCATATCCTGTGATCCAGATTGATGTTGTGGTGGTTGCTACTCAGGGGAGTAGTTAGATGTTCATATATGTGGTTTAGAGCTTGTGCGGAGAAAGATAATGTGTACCTTTGTCATTTATGTCAAAGGGGGAGAAGAGTCATGTAAAAATCTGTGAAAGAATTAAGAAGAAAAGAGTCAAAACCTAAGGGGGGGAAAGTGTTAAGAGAAAGAATCATTGATGGTGTTTTTCACATCATGTGTTGCCATCAATGCCAAAGGGGGAGATTGTTGGAGATTGTTGGATATTGCTGATATGTGGTTGTCATTGATGTCAACACTAATGGCATTAAGGTTGTATATGTCGAGGATATTGAAAAAATTCTAATAAAATAAGTTACAGGTTGTTGGTGATGCAATGAAGTTCACTATGATGGCTAGCTCAGAATATTGAGGATAAGGAGTTGCAATTAAAGGGTTTGTGGAAAAGTATATCCAGTTTATCCACTTGAATTTTTAGAGGTTTGCATGAAGATTTGATCAAGTTATGATTATCGGTGTTCTAACAGTTGTTTTCTTGTTGTAGCTGGTGTTCTGAAAGAAGATGATGTGATTCTAGTAATCTAAGTTGTTGCGGATGCTTTTGTGGTGATTCATGATGCTTGTGGATGTTTCTAGATCATGCTCTATTTGTGTTGTTGGTTTGCATTGATTATTGTGCTCACCATTGGTGATTTTCTTGTTAGAGTTCATGTTTTTCATGATCATGGCCGACACGGTGATTGTAGCATGTTGTGGATCTTTGAGGCTAATTTTTTAAGGTGTTTCATGTTTGAGACATGTTGTTTTTGTTGGATTTTGTGGTTTTCATTGATGTCAACACTATTAGCATTGAATCTGCTTAAGGTTGTATATGTCGAGGATATTGAGAAAATTGTAAAAAATATAGTACAAGCAGCCAATGGAGCTGAGAAGGTTAGAATGTTGGAAAGCTCTATGTGTTGAAGATCTAAAGGTGCGCTTCAAAGGGTTTGTTGTTGAAGCTTTCTAGTATATTGCCCAAAAGTTTCAGAGGTTCACATAAAGATTTGTGGAAGTTATGAAGATTTGTATGCCTACATTTATTCAGTTTCTGGAGATGGTATTCTTGGTTGAAGCGGATGAAATTCTAGTAATTTCATGTGTTGCACATGTACCTATGATGTTCATGGATGAGTCTAGATTGTGCTCTATCCTTGTTGTAAATCCGCATTGATTGAAGTGTTCGTGATTGGAGATTCTTCCGATGTGTGCCCGAGTTTTCATGTTCTTAGCCGACATGATGATGTTAGCATGTTGCGGATCCATGGGGATTAATACTTTATTGTTTGGCATGTTTGGAGTTGTTTGTTTCGCTCCTCACCATGTTTTTACTGACTTGTGTTGGTGCGCATTATAATTTATTCATGTATCAGGGCCAACAGTTGTAATTTATTATTTATTTGTGGCCGACTGCATAGTGGTTGTAAATCCATGTAGTGGATATATATATGATATTGTTCTCCTCATTTAGTGTGGAGTGATCAAGTGTAAAATTGATGTACATGTGTGAATAAAGGTCAGATCATTCAGAGCAGAGTGTCGAAGAGGTTGAGCAGAGGGTGGAAGAGTTTGAAGAAGTTTTTGTGCACCTAATTGAGACTGTAATCAGGCTTTTGTAGAAGCTAATTTCTTAGTTCAACTTCATCAGATGGATTTAATCTGATTACTATATGTAAGGTAGTGAGCCTTCCCTTTGAGCAGTGTGCTCTAGGCAGTGTGACTGAATTCAAGTGCATTCCCTTTTTATTCTTCATTATACTTCTAACAGGGTATAATCTTGTGGACTAACATCCACCGTGGTTTTTCCCCTAACATGGTTTCCACGTATACAATCTTGGTGTTCATGTGTCTCTGATGTGTTGTTGATTTAATGCTTGCACTGTTAATTATTAGATTTGTGATATAAGGTTGATTAATGTTGTATAAGTTTGATTTTGGTAACAACTGATTCACCCCCGCTCTCAGTTGTCTATCCTTGTTTTTCCAACAATTGGTATCAGAGCTAGTTCCTCAGAAAGAAGCTTAAAAGCTTGAGGTGATCTGAGATGGAATAATTCAAAAGGATAGTCCTAGATTTGATGGTACAAACTACTCTCTATGGAAAGTTGGGATGGAATGTCATTTGAGGTGCATCAGTGAACCTTTCTAGTAGATGACATAAATTGCATATACTATTCCTCAGAATGGTCCTTCCTCTAAAGATGAGATCGAGCAAGCAGAAATTAATACTAGGTTAGTAGAAACACTAGTGAGTGCTTTGAAAGATTCAGAGATGACAAATGTGATGGGATTGAAGATTGGATACCAGATTTGGAAAAAGCTGGAAACATTGTATGAAGGAGATGCACTAGTGAAAAGTGCTAAGCTACAAAGTATAAAAGGAAAATGGGAGAGATTGAAGATGAGTGAAGATGAGAACATCTTTTCCTTCTCACATAAGATAAGTGAATTGGTGATGGACATTAGATGTGTCGATGAAACTTTGCATGATGATGAAATTGTGGCTAAGATACTTAGATCTATGCCCCCTTCTTACAAGACAAAAGCTCATTCTATTGATAAACTCAGGATAGTGATGAATATTACAAAAGACATGTTGATTGGAAAACATGCTACAGTTGAATTGAGTGAATTCGGTGAGTCTTCTCCTAAGACGAAATCTGCTTTCAAGGCTACTGTATCTGAGAAAAGAAACCAGAGATATGATTCAGGAGAAAATTCCAAGAGAACATTCAGGTATGAAGATGAGATGAAGTGAATTGAATATGAAGAAAAGGAATTGGAAGAACTAGAAGCATTGATTGTGAAAAGAGAATCAAGAGGTCATGGTAAGTACAAAGGAAAGTTACCTATTAAATATTTTTCTTGCAGTAAGATAGGTCATTTTGCATCTAGATGTCCTGAAAGAGTTTCAAAGTATAAACCTAAGAACACTAGATTTCAAAGAAAGTGCTATTATGTTGAAGAAGGTCTAACTGATGAAGAATCTGATAAAGAAACTAGAAATGAAGATGAATGGGTATTTATTGCTATCAAAGAAAATGGTCAGGTGTCCACTGAATCTGCTAGTAATGTGAATGTTGAGAAAGCTCTTGCAGCCAAAGTTGAAGAGACAGATGAGTGGGTGATTGACAACGGATGCTCACATCATATGACTGGTGACAAAAGGAAATTTTTAAGCTTGGAAAACTATGATGGTGGTGTTGTGAGGTTCAGAGACAACACTTTTGGTGTGATTCGTGGCAGAGGCACTATATCTTTTGGTGGTAAGAACAATACTGATGATTTTCTTTGTGTAGAAGGCTTAAAGCATAACTTGTTGAGTGTTGGACAGATGGTAGACAAAGGTTACAATATGTAGTTCAAGAATGGTAAGTGCAGAATAATGAGAAGTTTAGGAAATATGATTGCTTTAGGAACAAAGACAAAAGGTAATATCCTTCAATTGAGTGTTGCTAGTGAAAATTGTTTCATTGCTCAAATTGATGTAAGCTGGTTATGGCATGGGAGGTTGTGTCATGTGAACTCCTATAACATTGTCAAGATAAGCTCTACTCAAGCAGTTAGAGATCTACCTAAGTTAGTGAAGCCTACTAACACTATGTACAAGGAACGTCAGATGGGAAAGCAAACAAGAAATTATTTCTAGAGAAAATAGTATAGCTCTAATGGAGTATTGGATTTGATACATACTGATCTATGTGGTCCTTCCAGAATCATAATCCTACAAGGTGAAAGGTATTTTATGTTGATCATTGATGATTATTCTAGAATTATATGGGTTGCTTTCTTAAGAGAAAAACATGAAGCATTAGAAAAGTTCAAAAATTTTAAAGCTATGGCAGAGAATGAGACAAGTCAAAGGATAAAATGTCTAAGGTTAGACAGAGGTGGTGAATTTACTTTATGGGAATTTAATTATTTTTGTGAAGAGCATGGAATCCAAAGACAACTATCTACTCCCTGGACCCCTCAACATAATGGAGTAGTTGAAAGAAAGAACAAAACCATTCTAGACACTGCTAGAACCATGATGTTGGAAGCAAATGTTCCTCATTTCTACTTGAGAGAAGTTGTAAGTAATGATGTGTACACCATTAACAGGGTGAATGTCAACAGTAATTCTAGTAAGACACCTTTTGAGCTATGGTTTGGTTATAAGCCTATTGTCAAGTATTTCAAATTTTTTTGAAGCAAATGCTACATCAAGAGAGATGATGATATAGGTAAGTTTGATTCTAGAAGTGATGAAGGAATCTTCCTAGGATACTCTACTAAAAGAAAAGCTTACCGGTGCTTTAATAAAAGGTTGAAGAAAATGGTTGAAAGTGCAAATGTCAAAGTTGATGAAGATATTGGTAAATCATCCAGATCTAGTGGTTATGATTCAGATGATCAACATGATGGTGCTAAAAATGAAAGTAATGTTTAGGCACAAAATCAACTTCAAATCATTCTAGTGAACCAGGGGAATCAAGAAGCAGAAAATAGCAGAAGTGCAGAAGAAAGAACACAAGCACAAGAGGTAAGAGAAAATTTCAAAACTCCTAAGTATGTAAGACGAAATAATTTTGATAGTTAGATCATAGGAGACAAGAGAAAAGGTGTACAAAATAGAAGAAGAATTCTAGAAGAATATTGTCTACTCTCTAAAGTTGAACCTAGAAATATTAGTGAAGCATGCAAGGATGAACATTGGATGGAAGCCATGAAAGAAGAACTATTGTAGATACAGAAAAATGATACATGGGATCTTGTTCCTAGACCTAAGAACAAAAATGTGATTCAAACCAAGTGGGTGTTTTAGAATAAGCTGAATGAACAAGGTGATGTGGTCAGAAACAAAGCAAGATTGGTTTGCAAAGGATACTCATAGATGGAAGGTATAGACTTTGAAGAAATTTTTTCTCATGTTGCTAGAATTGAAGTTGTTAGATGATTTCTTGCTTATGCTACTTTCAAGAATTACAAATTTTATCAAATGGATGTAAAGTCAACATTTCTGAATGGTGAACTAGAAGAAGAAGTTTATGTTGAACAACTAGATGGATTTTAGTTGACTGACGAAAAGGACATGGTATGTCGATTGAAGAAATCTCTTTATGGACTAAAGTAACCTCCTAGAGCTTGGTATGCTAGATTGGATAAATACTTATTGAAACTTGGATTCAATAAAGGTACTGCTGACAACAATCTGTATGTCAAGTTGGATCAAAACAAAGAACTGATCATTGAAGTCTTTGTTGATGATATTATTTTTGAAGGTGATGATGATTTGTGTATGAAGCTTGCCGATGAAATGAAAAGTGAATTTGAAATGTCAATGATAGGAGAGCTAAAATTATTTTTAGGATTGCAAATCACTTAGTTAGATGATGGAATATCTGTATCTCAATCTAAGTATGTGAAAGAGTTATTGAACAAGTTTGGCATGGAAGATTCAAAACCAATTGGTACATCTATGGTGATCGGATGCAAAATTACACAGAAAGATGATTCTCCTAAAGAAAATGAGACAAGATATGGGTCAATGATTGGTAGATTACTCTATTTGACTTAGACTAGGCTAGATATAATGAATTTTGTGTGCATGGTTGCTAGATTTCAAGCTGATCCTAAAGAGTCCCATGTGGTTGCTGTAAAAAGAATATTCAGATATCTAAAAGGGACAGTTGATCTTGGTCTTTGGTATCCTAAGGATGATGATCTTACTCTAAGTTCGTTTACTAATATTGATTGGTCAGGAGATGGAGATGACCAGAAGAGTACCAGTGGTGGTGCATTCTTCTTAGGTAAGAAGCTGGTATCTTGGTTAAGAAAAAAATAGAACTCAGTTTCATTATCTATTGCTAAGGCAGAGTACATTGTTGCTGCAAACAGTTGTACCAAAGTATTGTGGATGAAGAAAATGTTAAGAGATGTTAGAATTGAGTATGAAGAACCTATTTCCGTATTTTGTGACAATTCAAGTGCCATTAACATTTTTAAGAATCTAATGTTTCATTCAAAGACAAAGCATATATCCATCGAGTATCACTTCTTGAGAGATAAAGTAAGTGACAAACAAGTTAGATTGGAGTACATACCTACCAAAGAGAAAATTGTAGATATCTTTACCAATCCGTTGCCTAAGGATACTTTTGAGTACCTCAGAGGAAAGTTAGGGGTGATTTCCCCTCCTAATCAAAACTAAGATGTAGGTATTTGCATCAGTTTGTGAATTCATAGCCATTTCTTATTCCAGATTGATTTTGTGGTGGTTGCTACTCAGGGAGAGTAGTCAGATGATTCAAATTTGTGATTAGAGCATGTGTACCTTTTCCATTGATGTCAAAGGGGGAGAGAAACAATGTGAAAAATGTGGGAAAGAAGAGAAATGAAGGAAACAAGAAAGAGTGCACAATTTGAGGGGGAGATTGTTGAAGAAGAGTTAGTTGGGTTGATGGTATTATTTTTCACATCATGTATTTCCATCAATGCCAAAGGGGGAGATTTTTGGATGTTGTGGTTATGTTGCTGATATGTGGTTTTCATTGGTGTCAACACTATTAGAATTGAATCTGCTTAAGGTTGTATATGTCGAGGATATTAAGAAAATTGTAAAAAATATAGTACAGGCAGCCAGTGGAGCTGAGAAGGTCAGAATGTTGGAAAGTTCTATGTGTTGAAGATTTGAAGGTGCGATTCAAAGGGTCAGTTGCTGAAGCTTTCTAGTATGTTCAAAAATTTCAAAGGTTCGTATAAATATTTGTGGAAGTTATGAAGATTTGTATGCCTATAGTTATATAGTTTCTAGAGATCGTGTTCTTGCTTGAAGTGGATGAAATTATTGTAATTTCATGTGTTGCGCATGTACCTATGATGTTCATGGATGAGTCTAGATCGTGATCTATCCTTGGTGTATGTCTGCATTGATTGAAGTGTCCATAATCAGAGATTCTCCCGATGTGTGCCCTAGTTTTCATGTTCTTGGTCGACATGATGATGTTACCGTGTTGTGGATCCATGAGGATTAATATTTTATTGTTTGGATGTTTTTGTTTAGGTCCTCACTATGTTGTGACTAACTTGTGTTGGTGTGCATTGTAATTTATTCATGTATCAAGGCCGACAGTTGTAATTTATTCTTTATCTGTGGCCTATTGAATAGTGGTTGTAAATCCATGTAGCGGATATATATATGAGATTTTTTTCCTCATTCAATGTGAAGTGCTCAAGTGTACAAGTGATTTACATGTGCGAATAAAGGTCAGATCATTCAGAGTAGAGTGTGGAAGAGTTTGAGCAGAGGGTGGAATAGTTTGAAGAATTTTTTGTGTGCCTAACTAGAACTCTAATCAGGATTTTGTAGAAGCTAATTTCTCAGTTCAAGTTCATCAGATGGATTTAATCGAATTACTGTATGTAAGGTAGTGAGCCTTCCCTTTAAGTAGTGTGCTCTAGGCAATGTGCCTGAATGCAATTGCATTCCCTTTTTATTCTTCATTATACTTCTAATAGGGTATAATCTTGTGGACTAACATCCACCATGGTTTTTCCCCTAATAGGGTTTCCACGTATAAAATCTTGGTGTTCATGTATCTCTGATGTGTTGTTGATTTAATGCTTGCATTGTTAATTATCAGATATGTGATATAAGGTTGATTAATATTGTATAAGTTTGATTTTGGTAACAATTGATTCACCCCCCCCTCTAAGTTGTCTATCCTTTTTTTTCCAACAGTTTTGGGTCCTTGCTATGTTTTGGCTGACACTATTTGATTTGCATTAATAAATTGTTTATTATTTTGGGCCGACAGTTTGAACACATTTCATATTTTGTTCGGCTGAGATGTAGTTGATTTTATCCATAGTTGTGGATATATATGATCAATTTTTTGAGGAGAATGGTATGCAAGAAGTGAGATATGCGAGTGCTATGTGGGAATAATGTTCTAATCTTTTGAATGCAAAAGTAAAGTGTGAAGAAGAGTGAGTAGAAGGAAGTGTTCATATGCTTAATCAGAACTGTAATTAGGCATTAGCAGATGCTATCTTCTCAATTCAAGATCTCTCAGATGGATGTAATCCGAATTTGATTGTAAGACAATGTGTCTTCCTTTGGGCAGTAACCCTTTTGTATTTGAGTAGTGAATTCTAGGTAGTGTGCCTAAATGCATGTGCATTCCCTATTTACTATAGTTTTAACAGAGTATAATCTTGTGGATTAACCTCCAACATGGTTTTTCCCCTAACAGGGTTTCCACACAAAAATCTTGGTGTTATGTGTGTTTTTGATGTGGTGATGGTCTATGCTTTCATGTTTATTTATTAGATCTGAGATTAAGTTTAATAAGTATAATTTATGTGACAACTGATTCACCCCTCCTTCTCTCAGTTGTCTACCCTTGTGTTGCCAACACTTCCTTCATGAATGTATATGACAACTAATTCCAAACATTTTCAAGGAATATTAATTACATAAATTATTTTTCTAATTACACCCTGGGTATCTCACATTAGGACTAAGAGTGTTTGTGACACAAAAAGTATACAAAGGATTGTAAGGTAAAGAACATCTTAATCTTAAAATTCTCTCACTTGGCATCATACATTGTGAATACCTTCATAAGAAATAGTAATGAAATTAAGTAGAAGAATACCTATTACAAGCATGATAAATGAGATTCTTGGCTAAATAAATAACACTTTGACTATCTTCTCTTATAAAAAACTAATAATAAAAACTAATCTTTGTATTCTTTGTAATCAAACTTCCTCCTTAGAGGCATGCATAGTAGCTATATCTTCTACTTTAGTGGTGGAAAAAGAAACCATGGGCTACCTCTTATCCAGCTCATTACACTACCAAACAAAGAAAGAGTATAGTAGGTAAGGAACCTTTAACTATCCAAGTCATTTTCCAAATATGCATCCAAAAAGGCTTCTATTTCCAATGACTTGTGCACATCAGCAATACCATTGTAACATAGATACTAATAAAAACTCACGTGCAAATACCTAAATACGTTGTTTAGAAAAGCCAAATGTCTCTAGTAAGGTTAGACATACACCTCAAAACTAACATTGCTTGGGAAATATCTAGTCAAGAGAAAACTATCGCAACAACAAGCTACGAATAACAGTATCATAAAGAAAATAAGAAATAGCCTCAAAATCATCATCCAACTTAGGACACATATCTAAAATAGTCTTAAAGCCAACATGAAATTATCTACTCACTATTATACAATCATGCATACTAATTTTTTGCAAAATGACATCAACATACTTGTATAACTCAATCAAAGATTCATGTGTATCCAATCCCTTCTAATCTCCATGCCAAGAATACATTTGGTGTCCCTTAAGTCTATATGAAATGTGCTAGAAAGCCAAGTTTTGAGCTACATAATGGGGTTGAGATTTATGAGGCATGTACATGGTAGTGAATGTGTTAATCACATTAGGGGAAATGGTGATGATGGGTTATTATGAAGGAATGACATTTCATAGCATATATTGACCCTTTTCATAGTAATATGCCTAAATCAACACATCTTATATGAGACTATTTTTTATCCTGTATATTTTGTTTGGGCCTTATTGTTGCTTAGATATTTCATCGAGCTTTATCCTTTTCATTTTAACTTTTTCTAATGCTTGCTTGTTCATCTTTGATAAAATATCATTTCTTCTTGATACTAAATGTTTAACCCTCGTAATTCATAATTCATAATTGAACTCTCTATAAATTAGCATCTATATAATTATTCAATATTTTTCCATTATAAAACTAACGCAACAAATTTATCGAGTTAATCTTAAAGAAGATGTTTTCTCTTACAATTACATACAAACTTGCATTTTCTAATATGTATTTGTTTTTTTATTCATAAAAAGAATAAGAAGCGTTTCCCACTATCCTTTTATCTTTTATAGATGAAAAGCATAACATTTTATTAGTCTTTTATTAATTTCCAACTATTCATGTGTTTTTGTTTGAGTTTTAGTAGATAAATTTATATGGAACCGAAAGAAATTTAAAATGATAGATCATTTACACATTATTTTAAATTAGTTTATATTATACATCATACTTTTTAAACTTTATATCACTTTCTGAATTGAAATATAGCATATTTTATGTACTTTCTCATATAGAATATCTTAATATTTTAAGGCAGCGTGAAGATAAGTGTGAAGTGAAAATCATAAAAGTTGGACAGGTTAAATTATTGGGATATTTTGTACCGTTTAAAATTATCACGATAGTCAACAACTATTTTTATACTTCAAAAATAACGCCAATCACATTGAAATGACGTCAAGACAACTCTTGTGCTACTGAAGTGAACTTCGTTGAAATCTTCTAACTTGTGGAATAGGAGATACCAATATTTATCTTTTATGTTAGGGTTCTACTTAATTGTATAAGTAGATTTGTATTGGGGTAGAAGCTAATGTCCCTACAAAAGCGCTCGTCTTTCACATGATAGCATAATGTCCCATTTTGTATGGCATTATTAGTGGATAATATAAATGGTTGGACGTTGATGGATGTTTGGGTGTGTCATTTTGAGTTTTGTCATCTGTTTTATCACCAAAAAAACATGGCATCATGTCGATGACCTAAAAATGATCTAGTTTGAAAGTGAAAAAAGCTCAAAACGTCGTCATTTTAGACATTTGCATTTTGGAGGTTGTTGGGGAGCTTAGAAGGGAGTTGCAAGAATTTGGAGGCCGAAGCAGAGAAGCCATTCTCCCTACAAAAGTGCATGTGATAGGTGTGGGCAGCTAGCTAGAAGGCATGTATATCTACCAGAGATATATGTTGTTTTTCCATTCTACCTAGCGACTATGAATAATTGAATTGGTATTCGTTACCAAAAAGGGTATTCATTGACGGGTTTCTAAGGGTTTTCCTTGCAAAAAATGGGTTTTCATTTGAGGTCCAAAGTTGTTTATGTGCTTTTGTGTTAAGGGTTTTTTAGTTTTACGATTTTAATGTTCAAGCTAGAACTTTTTGATGAAACACAATGAAATAATAGAACTTTTTGATGAAATAAAATGAAATAACTGACAACCCACTATGGAAATCCAACCAACATTTATTTTCTACAATTGAAATAGTGATGGAATAATGATTAGAGAAACTAGCATCCACATATAATATAATTGCAGGTTGGAAAACACAGTGTGGATTCTACAATTAAGCTATATGTTTTGAAAGCCACAAAAAAACCCATAATGTTGTCATTTTTGACATTTGTATTTTGAAGGTTGTTGGGGAGCTTGGAATGGAGTTGTGAGCATTCGGAGGTTGAAGAAAAGTGACCATTCTCGCTACCAAAACACATCTAATAGGTTTGGGTAGCTAGCTAGCAGGTATGCATATCTGCAAGAAATATGTTGTTTTTCCATCCTACCTAGGGACTGTGAATAATTCAATGGTTATTCATTGCAAAAAGAGGTATTCATTCTTAGGTTTCCAAAGGATTTTCTTATGAAAAGGGGTTTTCATTTGGTTTTAGTGTATAGAGGTTTTTATAACATTTTGTGGGTTGGAGGTTTCATATATGATCTACTCACAACCCATTATGTTTTTCAAAATGCAATTATAGTGTGCATGTATATTTGCATCATATGAAGAAATTGAAATGCAAATTTTACTCTACCTAAGACTTGATATAAAATTTTAAGGTGTATTTCATTATACTTTATACTATCTAAATAACAAAAGGTTTTCAAGACATTCATATTGTTTTGTAAAATTTGAGGCTATAAAGTATCGGGTGTTATAAACCTACAACCCACATAATGTTGTAAAACCCTAAACATGTAACAAGCCAATTGGTTAGTCAGCCCCCACCTCATTTTTCTCTATTTTATGATCATCTTGAGAACCTTTTATTTTATAGATAGTAAGAATGTAATATAACTGGAAAACTCTAGGTGTTATAAAACCTACAATCCACATACTATTGAAAAACCCTAAACACATAACAACCCAATTGGTTAGTCACCCCTCGGGTGAATTTGGTTAGTTTCATGTATCCCCCACCTACAACTCCTCCTTGTGCTCTCCACCACTTAGATTTTAATGTACATAATGAAATAAATGACAACCCACATTGTGTTTTCCAACCTATAATTATTTTGTGCATAGATTTTACCATCATGAGGAAATTGAAATACAATTTTTTAGTCTAAGTAAGAGTTTCTATAAATTTGAAGGTGAATTTCACTACATTCTTACTGTCTATAAAATAATTTTTTTTTATTACAATCATATTGTCTATGTATGATTTCATGTTGGAAAATATTAGATGATATGAAACTTGTAACCCACATACTATTGTATAACCCTCTACATGTAAATGTCGAATTGGATATATTTTTAAATGTCTTGAATACTTTTATGTAGATTTATAGCAACTTTTTGCTTAGCTTTGAGAGTATATTTATGAATAGAGAATATAGATGTTTCTTTTAACAAATTATTTACAAAAATTGTCTAGATTTTTAGATAAGACTATCATGTATCCACACAACTGATTCTCATTTTTTGCAATTACATTTGATATTGCTTTTTCCTCATCATCAATTTCTAGTTGTATTTGTTCCATGGAATTCTTAAGTTCAACAATATTTGAATTCATTTCTTCAACTGCACTTATAGAATCATATCTCACTTTCTTTTCCTACACAATTTCATGTGCACTACAAAAACCTCTCAAGTTTATCCATTTCTACATTACCATTTTCCCATTGCACATATTGCACATGCACCTTCCTCAACTTCTCAAGAGTAGGAAGAATATCTTCATTCAATACATTATCTATCTCATTCACTTTGGTCTACTTCTTTTCAAATGTTTTCAAAGAAGAATCCTTCTTCATTTCATACATTCTAGTACATGTTGATCCAATTCTGCATTTACATTTTCCCATTTCACATTTTGCACACACACCTTCCTCTACTTCTCAAGAGAAGGATGAATCTCTTCATTCAATACATTATCTATCTCATTCACTTTGGTATGCTTATTTTCAAGTGTTTTTACAAATGATTCATTTTTCATTTCATACATTCTACAACTTGATACCTCAAGTTTTGTAATGTGGATGATGCATATACATTTCAAGCTACAACCTAAAATAGCCCAAAGAACACTATTGTAACTCACAACTATATTTTGATCTATCATACTTTTTATATTCTATTTATATGAAGAAATTTAAATGCATTATTTATTCTATCAAGTTGAACTTCATTACATTCTTACTGTCTACAAAACAAAATATTTTCATTACATTCATTTTATTTCGTAAACTACAATATGGAAAGCACTGGGCTTCTAACCAAATTGAGTTGAGTGGTGACAAACCAATTGGATTATTACTGTGTTGATAGTCCAATAGGTTAGTTACCCTTGAGGTAAATTTGGATAGTTTCATATATCCCACACCTACAACTCCTCACCATGCTCTCCACCCTAGCTTTGAGAAGGTAGAATGAAATAACACATAACGTAGAATGTTTTCCGACCTACAAATATTATGTGCATTATCATATTTAAAGACATATTTTCAAAAATTAATACTTATTACAATTTACAATGCAGGTCTTACTCACGTCAGTGATCCGAAAATATCTATGACAATAGTTGCCTCAGTGAATGTTAAATTAGGTAAACATATATTGTCTTAAACTTATACAAAATCATTTAAAAAGATATTTAATATATTAGAAATACGAATAAGAACACAAAAATAAAGAAGACAAAAGACCACAAATTGATAATGGAGTTCACCCAAAAGTTGGGCTACGTCTCTAGACCACTCTCCAATGAGTTTTCGATCCTTTATAACTCTCCAATGCTTAAATACATCAAAAGGAACCTTTCAATTTGCAGCTAAGGCCTTTACATAGTCTTCTCCATGGTAAAGAAGTCTTTGAGTATTTTCCCTCTCTTGATTACAAGAATTAGGCTTCAAAATCCTTTTAAAACCCCTAGCTGTGAGAAAATTCAACTTCAAATAAAATTCTGCACATCATAATAGTATCTTTCAAGCTCTTCTCAAATGGTAAATTATTTTGCAATATATAGAGGAGGGCTCAGTTTCAAACTCGAGAACCTCTTTTTTGGCCCTCACGGTTTAACACATAACAAAACTGACTTGTCCTTGTTCTTTATTGAGGAAGTTGAGCGTGACGCATTGGAAAATGAGTGGTCTTTATATTTGGGAGGTCAATGGTTCAAACCGTCAGCCTTCCTTTTTAGCTTAATATAGGCTTAGCTTAAAATTTAAATACAAAGAATTTCCCACGTTATAGCAAATTGTGCATGGCGCATTGGTGGTAGAGAGGAAGTCAAAGTGGGAGGTTAATGATTCAAACCACCCGACCCTGCAGTATAGTATTGTTAACAATTTAAATAGAAGTGGGCACATTATAATACCAAGGAACTCGTGTGACCAAGTGGTCGGGATTGAAAATAGAAATGGGGAGGTTGTGTTTGAACCTCCGAACTAACCTTTTAATCGCCCATCCTTCCAAAGCAATGTAGTAGTTCCACATGGCACCCAATCATTGGTCCATGTGACATCATGCTATTTTCCTGCACCCCGACATGTTGCACCATGCCATTGGTCCACGTCAGTTGCCTATGCCATGTCATCAAACTACCAACTATTCCTACCATATCATCATATTGACATTATCACCTACCACATGGAAAGCTCATGTCACCTCTGAGCTTTCCATGTCATCATGTTGATGCCAGCATCTATACTACCTAGTCAACATGTGTTGGAAGAATGAAGAAGATAAATTTTTTTGTGTTGTCATTGATGTCACCATGTCGTTTAAGTTGTCAGTTCGATCCGGTACTCTGAACTGGTATGAAGAACCAATATGCATCCTCTAGTATTTTTGGTCTAGTATTTTGGTCCACAATTCCCCTTTGGTGTTCATCGTTGTTCGCAGTTTTTGGAAATGGTTTTTGGATGTTAGAATCTTTTAAGTATACAATCTTGTGTGCTCACATGATCGTATGGCGAGTTGGCATTGCTCCAGTGTTGCATTTTTTTATTAGGTCTATCCATGGACAACCTAATAAATAGTTGGTGGTATAATGGATTAATTTGTGTTGAGAATATATGAGCGACCTATCTTTGGTCCATGCTGACATGATATATCATGAGCTACATGGTTGAGTTATTTTTTGAGAAGTTTTGTATTAACTTAAAGCCGAAAGTTGGTCTTTTTGATGAATTAAGATTACATCTAATTAGGCTGACCTAATTGATGCTTGCAGATAAGTCAGGTATATATACTGGATAGTTTTGAGATTGAAACATGGTATCATTCATAAATAGAATATGAAGTGTGATTTTAATGCGAAGTATGGTGTGAATGTGAAGAAAAGTGAGTGAAAATGATGAAGTGTGTTAAATATGTTTATTGAGCATCAAAGGAACTGAATGAAAACTTGTTAGTTGCACTCTTACCAGTTCATGTTCTGACTATAAGCCATTTTGCTATTATAATCCTTTGTAGGTAGTGAGCCTCTCATTCTAGACAGTGAATGCTACTTGTAAGTAGTGAGCTTTTGTATCTACCAGTGAGCCTCTTTTGTATCCAGCTTTGGAACTCCATTATATAGTGAGCTAATCCTCACTGTGGTTTTTCCCTCAACTTTCCACATTAAATTCTAGTGTTCATGTGATGTGTGGTTTCATGTTTTGTTAATCCTTTTTCTTATCTTTACTGTTATATGCATTGGAATAATTGGATGATATTTGTTCAATAAGTTAAGAAGATACAGATTCACCCCCCTCTCAGTATCTTGGATATTCAACAACATGTTCTTGGAAACTTTGATTGGCCATAACTTGCACATACAGACTTCGATTGACGTGATCCAAGCGGCGTTGGAATCGTCTCGATGAGCTATTTGATATGGTATCATTTTCTTTAGAATTTGGAACTATCAAATTCTTGGTGAAGAATATCCACCTAGATCAATCATCCCCACTAGAGAGCTTTTGGACCTCCAAAATTCGGATTAAACAGAAAGTAAGTGAAGATACAACTCCATCATTTTTCCAACCTCCATGGATTTTTCTTTGCTAGGATTCATCCGTTTAAGTCCCACTCTAAGGTACTCAACAACACCCCTTCATGAAGTTCTTACATTTCTATCTAGGATTACATCTTCCTCCAACTCATTCATATACTTAGGTGATAGATCATCAACAAAAGGAATTTAAATATCAACCTCCTCATCCAATATCATAGGAGTTTCATACAATTTCAAATTCTCTACATTAACAACTGAGTAGATATACATATAAGGAGGTAAATCTAAGTGAAAATAATTTGTACCAATCTTTTCTTGAATCCCAAAAGGTCCATACCTGATTGGATTGAGCTTCTTACCTTCACCTTGCATTCTTTGCTTACTAATGTGTAACCAAAATCTGTCACCAAATTGAAATTGATGATCAACATGATGCTTATCATGTCGGGCTTTGTACTTTACTTGGCTCTTCTCTAGTTGTGCTTCAATTGCCAGATGCACTACTTGGATCTTTTGGATGAACTTCAAGGCCTTGTTTTCATCATGATGTCCATCTTTAACATCTTCCTTCTTGAAATAAAAATCCATAGGTGTCCTTGGAAAATAACCAAAACAAGTTTCAAAAGGAGATCTTTGAGTAGAAGAGTGTATTGCATGGTTGTAAGCATGTTGTACATAATATAAAATTTCATCCCACAACTTTGGATGTTTACTGTAGTGACCTCTAAGAAGATGACCCACTGTTCTATTGACTACTTTTGTCTATCCATCTATCTGTGGATGGAATTGTGTGCTCTTCTTCAATCTTGTGTCCATAAGCTCCCATAATTTTGACCAAATTTCCCCCAAGAATCAAGAATCCCGATCCGATATAATACAAGTTTGAAGCAAAAAATGAACCTAGACACAAATTGCAAGAACAAGTGTGTTGTTAGTTCAGCTGTGACTTATTTTTTACAAGGAATCAAAATACACATTTTTTTGAACCTATCCACTACCACAAATAGATAATCATGCCCTTCCCTAGACACTAGTATTCCCCTGACAAATCCATTGAGATACTCTCCCATGGATGTGATGGTACAGGTAGAGGTGTATACAACCCCAACTTCTTGTTTCTAGGCTTCCTTGTTCCACACATTACACATCCTCTAATGCACTTAGACACAATTTCTTGCATACGATGCCAATAAAAATATTTTTGTAGTTGTGACATTGTTTTTCTTACATCAAAGTGCCCAACAATTAATGGCGTATGCGCTTCTCTAATTATTTGTGCTCATTCATCTTGTGGAATACACAACTTCCCTAAGTGATACAGTAATGTTTCTTGCACATAGTATTTTATCTCTTCTACATGTTTGCATTGAATTAATGATACATATATATCCTTAAAGTCTTTATCCTTAGCATATTGTTCTTGATAACTTTCATGTGCCATTGAACTACTTTGAAGAATAATTGTAGCATTTTTCATAGGAGGCCTAGACAACATATATGCTTTTTTGTTTTCAAACCCTTTCTTATACCTTATAACCAAATGAAACTACTATAGAAAACCCATCCACCTAAAGTTCCTACATTGTTGCAATTTAGATTGTGAGTGCAAATATTGAAGTGGTTGATTATCTGTGTGCATTATCATTTTCTAACCCATTAGTTAGTGTTTCCACTTCTTTACACTTTTTACTAATGCATATTGTTCTTTATCATATGTTTGATGATTACTTGCTGCAATTGTGAAAGTTTCAGAATGAAAGAAAATAGGTTTACCTTCTTGCATGAGTATTTCTCCCATGGAAAACCCACTATCATTTGTTTCTATTTTGAATGGTTGTTGTAGATTCAATAGAGCCAAAACTAGTGCAGTGCTTATCTTTTCCTTTAAAGTATCAGAGGTCTTTTGCTGCAAACCTCCCCACTAGAAATATTTCTTTATACTTGTTAGTGCATACAATGGAGATGCTATGTAGGAGAAGTTAGCTATGAACTTCCTCCAATACTTTACTACACCTAGAAAACTTTTGAGTTCTATAACTCTACTTGGCTTTGTCTTGTTTACAATGACTTCGACCTGTGTAGGATCAAATTTCAAGTGACCTCCTCCTACAATATAGCCTAAGTACACTAGTGATGTCTTAGTGAATTCTCATTTTGATATATTTACATAGAATTTTTCTTTCCTTAATACATCTTGTACTTTTCTCACATCCTCTACATTCTCTTCCCAAGTTTGACTAAATACAAGTATATCATCCAAATAAACTATGAAAAAATCATTTGTGAATGGTTGGAAGACATCATTCATGACTCTCATAAAGGTAGCCGGTGCATTACAGAGCCCAAAGGGCATGACCAACCACTCATACAGTCCTTTCTTTGTCTTAAACACAATTTTCCATATATCATTATCTACAATTCTTATTTGATGATATCCACTATGCAAGTACAACTTAGTAAAATAAACTACATATTTCAATTGATCAAGTAAATCATCTATTCAGGGAAGAGGATACATGTTCTTTATCGTTATGTTGTTCATGCCTCTATAGTCGATGCACATTCACCATGACCCATCCTTCTTTGGCACCAACACAATTGGAGAACCACAAGGAGAGGTACTTAGGTGAATAACTCTTTTCTCAACCAACTCCTGAACCTGCTTCTTGATTTCCTCATTCTGCAAGATAGATAAATGACACATGTTGATGTTTAGAAGAGGCACATCTTGTTGTAACTAGATTTCATGTTGCATCTCTCTTTTTGGTGGCATTCCACTGGTCTCCTGAAATAAATCATCATAGGCAAAAACTACTTTGACTAATTCGACTTTGTGCTTTCGATCACACCCTTTTAATGCCTCGAATTTGTCATCCTCTTTGGCTTTTACAATCATCAATACAAAGTTTTTACTAGCATTGACTAACCTCTTCATTTTTCCAATATTTATTAATGCTATATTAGGCATTGTCTTATGTGCACATACAATGACATAAATTTGAGGCTAAAATAGCAAGTCTAGGGTGTGGGTTACCCCAGATTGGCCTCCTCTTTTTACACATATACAAAGTTTGAAATGTAGGTTATGGTTTGAACTCTATCTTCTATAGTTGTCTCATACTGAAACTCTCGAGTTTGAATTGGTCGCATAAGAAGAGGGGGAAAGGTTGTTTTGTATAGGGGCTTGTCTAAGTCAAACCCCATTTTGGTATTTTTACGTCCACATACATCAATTGATGTTGATCAAGAGGGCATAACTTAGGTCAAGAAAAGGCCAAAAAAACAATAATTGACTAAAATAATAAATAAAAAATGATAATGTTATGTTGATGTGAGATCATTTATGAGGTGATGTCACACAAAAAATTTCACAGATGTTGATTTATGTATGCCTTGATTGCTCGATAGACCAGTAAATGGTTAGTTCCCAAAACATAATAGATTGTTGTAGATAACATGTGGAGGATAAATCAATACATCTTCATAATTTGGCATGATTGATCACAATATCTCCTTGCACATAATTTTCTTCATTCTTCTTGATGTCTTGCAAGCTTGATCTTGATTGATGAAAGTGCTACAATAATGCTGCCAAATCTGCCCTTGAATTACCTTGACTAATTTTAGGATCTTCAATTTTCTCAATAGATTTTCTAAGATTTAAAATGATGAAAAAGACTAATATTTATGTGCAATTCTTCTAGTTTCCAAAAATCAAATGTCGATAGTTGACAAACAAAATTGGAAATTCAAATAATAAAATACAAACACCAACATATTCATTGGAGCCAAAATGGTTTGGTCTAGTGCATGGCCTGCCCTACATCAAACCCATCATTTTTGTGATCTAAATTGTCGGGGAGAAATACTAAATTCTTATTTAATTTCCCTTTTTTGATTTTTCGACAATGTTTATAAAATAGGTAATTAAATGCATAATTAGGTCCAAGCACATAGGGGAGAGCTAAATCTAGTGTAGAATTGTCAAGGATGATAATTTTTAATGCTAAAGATATTATTATAATTATTTTAGCCAATCATGAGCATCATGCGCATGTGAAAAAAATGGAATCATTCGCAACATTGAACCCTCTAAATTTTTGTTTATTGGATCATTTTTTCATGCTTGTTATGATATGGATAAGAGTTAAATGCAAGGGTTGTATGAAATAAATATTTAATTGTAGAGAGAGCTTGTCGAATATCATAAGAGGTAAAATCAAATAAAGGAGAGGATGAAAAATATTCTAATGATAAATGAATTCACACCTATTATAGCTAAAAAAATTCTCAAAAGATTATTGGTAATTTCATGTCCCATTTAGAGGAAGTTGTATTTTAGGAATTTATTAAGGAGGATACAAAGAATTCTTATTTTGAATTGTTTAATGAGCTCCCACGCTTTTCTAAAGATAGCATAGAAAATATTGAACATAATAAAGAGCATGTTAAAAAGAAATATCATCATATAAACTCAAATAATTCCTATTATTTATTTAACTAGGGATCCCTAGCTTAACAAAGAAAATCATTTTGTAATACTTTATGCTCATTAATAATAAGTGTGTCACCATTCAATGGATCTCTCACATTTTTTTGTTAATTTATTTTACAAATTAATATTTTTTTGTGCATTTGATTGTGCTTCATTTAATGTTTTCTCAATAGATTAATCTTCACTTCTTATCTCACATATGCATTCTTAATTGATAAATTTGAAAATAATTAACTTGTTTCAAATTAATGACTATGCAATATTTTCCTTTTATTATTGCTTTTGAGTTTTTAATGTTTCACAATTATGAATTCTATGTAAATTAGTCATATGTGGATATGGGGTTTTTGTTGGCATTTCACCTTTAGATAATTTTATTTTATTTTTTTCTCTAGGTCTTTGCTATATTCTTTTGAAGTGAACTCTTTAATATCCTATGAAGATCTAGCCTGTAAAATATGAGAGCTTATCTCATAAATCATGTCCCATGTTTGTAATATTTCCCATTTTGATTTTGGTTTACATGTGGATATAAATGTAAATGTCAACAATTGGTAATTTTGTACATAATGAACATTAACCCTATACAAATGGTGCATTATGAAAAAGTGGTGCAGGAGCACCTAGGTTACCATAGGTTTCCCAGAAGGTCATGTTTGGGCAACTTGTCTAGGCCAACGTATCTTCCTATTCTTGTCCATTTATGTTTGTGCCTTAGTGGAATTTTGTTTGATCAGGTGTTGAGTTGATAAAGGTCATGTTGACCATTGCTTAGGTTTGAGGTTTTGGCTACAAGTAAGGCTTAAGATCTTTTAGACCTTTTTAAGTGTTTATTTTTCTAAATTTTGAAAATAAAGCTTAATTGAAGCCACAAGCGGCCAAGGAGAGGTTAAGACTGAGCTTAACTATTTTTGAGACCCTATTTAAGGGTGACCTCAACATGGGAGTGAGGTTGGAATAATTTGTATTGTTTGAAATTTATGAATACAAGAGAAAACAGTGGTAGTTTTGTGTAATTTTTTGGTTTTTGCCTTGGAGTGGTGTGTCAATGGATTGATCATGTCATTGTAGTTTGTGTAGGATGTAGTGTAAGTGGTATTCAAGCATTGTGTGCTAGTAATTAGCTTCTTAGTTCAGTTCCTAGCACTGTGTGTACATAGTTTGTTTTCTTTCAATTGCTGATCTGACAGACTATTTGAGGAAAATGGAGGGTTAGATCACATTTCCACCGTACATATTTTATGGCCCCTTTAGGAATTGTGACTAGACTCCATGGGTGTATATACAGTAGGGTTAGGAGTCCTTGAAAGCATTGGAATCACTGTGGGAGTCTTCTTCTAGGCGAGCCAGGAAGTGTCCAGCTAGGGAGGACACAAAGTGTAGAGCACTTGATTTGTAGGGGTGTCCATTTCCTGACAAGTCATAGTGTGGAGAAGGTAGATAGATGCCTTGCAAAGACATAGCATGTGAAGGGAAAAAGGATGCGGATCTAATGACCCAACAGTGCAGAATACATTCCCTTAATGCCAATACAACAGAGGAGAGAAGCATAAATTGATTCTAATAGCTTCTAAAACTACTTGAGATGAATACAACCATTAAAAGAGATAACAGTCAAACAAAGCATTCACAGATTGACACAAAAATTTACGTGGGAAAACCTTTCCAATTCAAAAATCCACCACATAGAAACAAGACTATTGTATTGTAGTATTTAAATAGATACATACAATTTACAGCCTTCTCTGTATAGCTTACAATCGCTCAGAGAGATTCAAAAACACTGTTACAATGTTTTCTCAACATATAGTTTGAACCACCTCTCTTCAAGAACTCACGTTCTTTTCTCCTTCTGCTCTTCAACCCGTGATTTCAACCTGTTCAGCAACTTATGAGAAAAATCCTATCTCACCAACATATATAGTCGACTCAACTAGTCCTACACAACAATGAAGTCAATCCTTAAATCACGCAACTGATCAGACCTGACAGATTTCCCTGCAACGAGCCATCTAAACATTCAATGCCACCACCCAAAATGGTTGAGTTTGCCACCCTCGGTTGACAATGCAACTGCCACAATAACTATTTTGGTTTTTGTCCAATCACAATTCAAATAGGTGCCACGTGTCCAAAACCCATTGCCTATCGCTATTGATAGAACGACCAAAATGGTCAAATAGACACTGAGCACATCTAAGACTTCCAAGTCTTTCAAACACTTCTGGAGCCGGAGTCAAAACGGGAGACGAAACATGACTCCACTGAAATTACAGGTTCAGGAACCAATTCGGTTCCGCCTCCACCCACGACAAGAAGAAACAAGTCAGAGACAGTTCTGACCGGAGGAAGTCAACCCGACCACAAACCAAGACAAGAACACAAAAGATCGGAGTTGGATCGGAATAGAAAACAAGACTTTACCAAAAGTCCAAGATGAAGAACCATTCCGGTTCTGGTTCCACCCCCACCAACTGCAAGAAACAATAAACCTGGACCGAAACGAAGAAGAGGAAATCATCCCAAGGAAAATCCAAACAGTTGGAAAAGCCAGATCGCAAAAGCAGGAATCGGATCTGGAGTCAGAACGGAAACAGAATTAGGAACATGGCAAACAAACATTGCCAGATTCCAAAACCAGTTCCAGCTCTGCCAAAACTTGCGAAGAGTCCAAACGGTAGGAAGCAGAGCCGAAGATGGAACGAGAACAAAAATAAGGAACATGGAAAAAGGTTCAATGCCAAGTTCCATCCCGGTTCCGCCTCTGGCAGAACTTGTAAACAACACAAAATCTCACCAAGGCAAGAGAACTAGGACTTCAAGCTGGAAGTTGAGACATAATTTCTCAACAATCTCCCACTTGGCAAACACTTCCAGCTTCCTCAAAACATCAAACCTTATTGTCGATCATAGGCCCCAAGGCCCATCGATTTTGTGCACCATCTGAACTTTTCTGTGCTAACCGGCTTTGTCAAAGCAACTGCAACATTCTTCAAGGTGTCAACCTTTTCTATACTGACCTTGCCATCTTCAACCATATCCCTCACGAAGTGATATTGCACATCTATGTGCTTGGTCCTTGCATGAAAGGTCAGATTCTTTGCCAAACAAATGGCACTTTGACTATCACAGCAGATAGAAATATGCCCAGCATTAAATCCAATGTCTGAACACAAATGCCTCAGCCACACTACCTCCTTGCAAGCATGAGTTGCTGCCATTAACTCTGCCTCTGTCATGGATAAAGAAACTACAGCTTGTCGCTTGCTCATCCAACTGATTGCTCCACCATTAAGCATGAAAGTGTATCCACTGGTGGACCTTCTACAGTCAATGTCCCCTGCCCAATCAGAGTCAACATATCCCTGAAAGCTAAGAGTCCTTTGTGATGCAACCATACTACCATGGTAACACAAAGCATAATCTGAAGTACCCTTCAAATACCTGAACACTCTCTTCACAGCATCCCAATGTGATCTCCTTGGATTTTCCATGAACCGGCTTAGAACTCCCACTGCTTGGGCAATGTCTGGTCTTGTGCAGACCATACCATACATCAAACTGCCTATTGCACTTGCATAAGGCACACTGGTCATGTCCTCCATCTCAGTAGCAGACTTTGGATAGTCTTCAGTAGATAGTTTCAATGCTTGCATGTTTGGAACAACTAGCTGCTTGCAATCATTCATGCTAAACCTCTCTAGAATGGTTTTTACATACTTACTCTGACTGAGCCAAATATTTCTGCTTGTTCTATCCCTGGTTATCTCCATTCCAAGAATGTACCTTGTTGCTGCAAGATCTTTCATTTCGAACTTAGCAAACAACTAAATTTTAAGGTCAAAAATCATAGTCTTGCTATTACCAATGAATAACATGTCATCCACATACAGAGTAATAACAAGCACACAATCATTTTCACATTTATAATAGATGCAATGATCAGATTTTGATCTCACAAACCCAATTGACAACACAAAAATGTCAAATTTCTGGTACCACATTCTAGGAGATTGCTTTAGACCATAGAGAGATTTATTTAACTTGCAAGATAGATTTTGTTTACCTCTTTCAACAAAATGCCCAGGCTGGGACATGAAGATTTCTTCTTCCAGCTCACCATGGAGAAATGTTGTCTTCACATCCATCTGCTCAATTTCAAAGTCATGCACAGCTGCCAATGACAACAAAAATTTGATGGATGTCAACTTTGCTACAGGGGAAAAGATCTCTCCATAATCAATTCCCTCAACTTGGAAAAAACCCTTTGCAACCAGTCGTGCCTTATACTTCTCCACACTGCCATCAAGGTCTGTCTTCCTTTTGAATATCCACTTACAGCCAACAGGCTTTCGCCCTTTAGGCAGTGGTACCAACTTCCAGGTATCATTCTTTTTCAAGGAATCCAACTCCTCATTCATGGCTTCCAGCCAAGACTTTGAATCAGCCATGCTGATTGCTTCTTTCACAGTCCTAGGCTCATCAGTGCTGGTTATTAAAGCATAAGCACAATTTGAATCTAACATAGAAAAACCATACCTTTCTAGCTGCCTCTTTTCTTGTGTAGATCTCTTTATAGGCTGAGGTTGTTCTTCGTCATCAGAACTTCCAGAGCTGCTTGAGCTCTCCTCAGTTTCAAGTACACCATGCAACTCTTCCCTTTCTAGAGTTTAGGGATTCTCAATTGCATCTTTCTTCTTGTCACTCTAATTTGTCTCAAGCTGTTGATCACTTACTAAAGGTTTCAGCTCACAGAATATCATGCTTCTGCTATACAAAACCTTCTCAGTAATAGGGTTCCAAAGCTTGTATCCTTTCACACCAACTCCATAGCCGATGAGAATACATTTCACAGCCTTGTTATCCAATTTAGATCTCTTTTCATTTGGCACATGAACATATGCCTCACAGCCAAAGGCTCAAACATGCCTTAGTGATGGTTTCTTGCCTGACCATGATTCCAAAGGTGTCTTGTCAACAAAAGCTGAACAAGGAGATCTATTTATCAGATAACATGCAGTAGCAACAGCCTCAGCCCAGAACTTCTGCTCCAGACCAGCACCACTCAGCATACTCCTTGCCTTTTCCATTAGCGTCATGTTCAACCTTTCAGCAACTCCATTTTATTGTGGAGTGTAGGGGGTTGTCTTATGCCTTTTAATTCCATGATCAATGCAATACCTTTCAAAATCTGCAGAAAAAAACTCACCTCCATTGTCTGTCCTTAAACACTTTATTTTCCTTCCAGTCTGATTTTCTACCAAAGATTTGAACTCTTTAAACTGACTAAACACTTCTGATTTACTTTTAAGAAAGTATACAAATGCCCTTCTCGAATAGTCATCAATAAAAGAAACATAATATCTAGACTTCGATAATGAAGGAACATTAACTGGACCAAACACATCAGAATGAACATAATCCAGTATACCAGAAGATTTGTGAGTACTAGAGGAAAAAGAAACTCGGTGTTGGTTTCCATAGATACAATGTTCACAGAAATCGAACTCAAGGTTACAATCATCAAGCCCTTCTACAAGGTTTTTATTTTTCAAGGTTTTTAAACCTTTCTCACCAATGTGACCAAGTCTATGATGCCATAACATGGTCTTCTCTACTGGGAGTTTTACCTCCAAAGCATTTGCAGACAGAGAAGAGTCTTCATCTTTCTCTATAGGTGCATAATTACATGACTTTACAGAGGCATTGTTACAAAGAACAGGATGTGCATCCAACTTGTACAGAGTGCCACTACGAACACCCTTAGCCAGCACCATTGCACCTCTAGCCATTTTACATCCCTTACTAGAAAAAGAAACTTCTACACCAGCATCATTTAACTTACTAACAGAAAGAAGATTTCGAGCCAAACCTGGGATGTGGAGAACACCACCTATTCCTTTGACTCTCCTATCAGGAAACTAAATTCTGACTCTTCCTTTGCCAACAATCTATAGCGTCGAATCACTTGCCAAGTATACCTTTCCACCATCATACTTCTCATACTTTGAGAACCAATCTCTATTGGATGTCATGTGAAAAGAAGCACCTGAATCAACTAGCTAGACATCATCTGATGCCTGAGTTGTCAAGGCTATTGCAATGAAGGCATCTGCATCACTTTTAGAAGATTCGATGTCAAAAGCATTCTTCTTCTTCTCCTCCTTGTAGTCCTTCCTGATATGACCAAGTTGCCCACAGTTCTAGCATTTCACCTTGGACTTTTTACCAGGAGACTTTGATCTCCCTTTAGACTTGGGTTTCAACTTGTTTTCTTTATTTTTTCCTTTCTCCTTTGGTCTACCTCAAACAGCAAGAGCCTCTTTGGCCATCTCAGAGGATTTCCTTCACATTTCTTCAGATAGAAGTGAAGCAACCACATCATCCATCTTGAAAGTAGTGGTTGTGCTTCTAATAGCCATCACAAGATGATCCCAACTGTCAGGTAATGAACACAATAGGATCATGCAACGAACCTCCTCCTCAATCTTTACACCTACAAACGCCAGCTGAGTGACACTCATATTAAACAAGTTCAGATGGTCTGCAACAGATGCACCTTTGTCCATCTTCAAGGAGTACAACTTCTTCCTCAAGAATAACTTATTTACCATAGACTTTCCTTGATAAATGTCACCAAGCTTCTTCCACAAAGCAACTAAAGACGTCTCCTCATGAACATTCAGGAGCACAAAATTTGCTAGACTCAGTCTTATCAAACCTCTTGCTTTCCTATCAGCAAGATCCCAAGCTTCTTGCATTATATTTTGTGGCTTAGTTCCAGACACTGCAATCCAGAGGTCTCTATCCACAAGCAAATCTTCAATCTTGAGTTTCCATAACTCAAAGTTACTGCCATTGAACTTTTCAATGTCTATTCTACTAGATGTACTTGCAATCTGAAACAGAAACAAGTTTAAATAATGCAAGACTCCCACTGAAACAGTATTAGTGCAAAAAACTAATTCGCCCTAACAAGGATAACACGAACTGGCCAAACTCTAATACCACTTTGAAGGAAAAAATGATGCGGATCTAATGACCCAACAATGCGGAATACATTCCCTTAATGCCAATACAATAGAGGAGAGAAGCATAAACTGATTCTAATAGCTTCTAAAACTACTTGAGATGACTACAACCATTAAAAGAGATAACAGTCAAAAAAAGCATTCACAGATTGACACATAAATTTACGTGGGAAAACCTTTCCAGGTCAAAATCCCACCACACAGAAACAAGACTATTGTATTATAGTATTTAAATAGATATATACAATTTATAGTCTTCTCTGTATAGCTTACAATCTCTCAGAGAGATTTAAAAACACTATTACAATGTTTTCTCAACATACAGTTCGAACCACCTCTTTTCAAGAACTCATGCTCTTTTCTCCTTCTGCTCTTCAACCCGTGACTTCAACCTGTTCAACAAATTATGAGAAAAATCCTATCTCACCAACATATGTAGTCGACTCAACCAGTCCTACACAACAATGAAGTCAATCTTAAAATCATGCAACTGATCAGACCTGACAGATTTCCCTACAACGAGCCGTCTAAACATTCAATGCCACCACCCAAAATGGTTGAGTTCGCCACCCTTGGTTGACAATGCAACTGCCACAATAACTATTTTGGTTTTCATCCAATCACCATTTAGATAGGTGCCACATGTCCAAAACCCATTTCCTATCGCAATTGACAAAACGACCAAAATGGTCAAACAAACACCGAGCACGTCTAAGACTTCCAAGTATTTCAAACATTATCGGAGCCGGAGTCGGAACAGGAGACAAAACATGACTCCACTGAAATTACAGGTTTAGGAACCATTTCGGTTCCGCCTCCACCCACGGCAAGAAGAAACAAGTTAGAGATGGTTCTGATCAGAGGAAGTCAACCAGATCACAAACCAAGACAAGAACACAAAAGATTGGAGTCGGAGTCGGAGTCGGATCGGAACAGAAAATAGGACTTTACCAAAAGTCCAAGATGAAGAACCATTCCGGTTCTGGTTCCGCCTCCACCAACTGCAAGAAACAATAAACCTGGACCGAAACGAAGAAGAGGAAATCATCATGAGGAAAATCCAAACAGTCAGAAAAGCCAGATCGCAAAAGCAGGAATCGTATCCAGAGTCGGAACAGAAACAAAAACAGGAACATGGCAAACGGACATTGCCAGATTCCAAAACCGGTTCCGCCTCTGCCATAACCTATGAAGAAAAGTGAAGAGTCCAAATGGTAGGAAGCAAAGCTGGAGATGGAACGGGAACAAAAACATGGAACATGGCAAAAGGTTCAATGCCAAGTTCCATCCTGGTTCTGCCTCCGGCAGAACTTGTAAACAACACAAAATATCACCAAGGCAAGAGAACGAGGACTTCAAGCTCGAAGTTGAGACATAATTTCTTAACAGCATGGAGGAGGAAGCTCCACCAATCCATCTGGTGAGAAGAAAACTTGACAATCTGCTGTATGGTTAGGAAAAGGCTTAAAAAGGCCTAATTTTGCCAAATTGAGGGTTAAGACCCCCAAAAACTTTGAGTGGTGGGCATATGGACTAGGAACCCCAAAGAAAGATTGTGTGTTCTTTAGGAAACTTTGGAGAACTAACCTAATTTCTCGGAGAAGGAGGCCTAATTGGGGCTCATAGGGCTAGTAGCCTTAAAGACCTAAATGAGGGTTTGGTGGAAGCGACTAGTAAATGGATTTAGGAGGATCCTCAAGAACCATAATAGGGTGGATTGAAGTCCTTGGAAACACATCCACACCCCTGCAAAGCTAAGTTCTAGATTTTGGAGAATGTTAACCTTTAGGGTGGATTAAGGGCTAATGGAAGAGTTGCAAAACTTGCACTAAGGTTGACTTGGTAGGTAGAGTTGTGATGGTAGTTGGGTTGGAAAGGGGAACCAGGGGAACCTAAACAAGAAAAAGGTCCTATAGGTCAAGGTGGTGGAGTGAGACACCATAGAGGTCTTCCAGGTAAGACCTAGAGCAGGAATCAGTGATTGATTCCTCCAACCTCCCTATCAGATTGGTATCAGAGCAACAAAAGATTTGGGATAGATTGTTGTATGTCAGAGCTTGAGTCTAGTGATTCTACAACCATGGTGACAAATGTAGAGTTGGCCAAGAAGGTTGAAGATCAAGAGGAAGACAATAGAAGATTGAGAGAGAGAATAGCTCAACTTGAGCAAGCAATGAATAATGTGCAAACCAAGACTGATGAGGTCAGTGATAGGTTGGAAGGAAGGGTACCAAAGAGTGAAGAGGTTGCAGAGGGAGACAAATCCCTGAACCTGACCCTGTTCTACAAGAGGAGCCTTTCTTGAAGGCATTGAAAGCCATGAGTGGGAAAGCACTTGAAGGCATACCATTGTTTAGTGGGAAATTGGAAGTTGATCTAGTTATGGATTGGATAGAGGGGATGAAAAACCATTTTGAGTGTGATGGAGTCACTGAAGCATATAGGGTGAAGGTGGCAAAGTCAAGATTGAGAGGTTCTACCTTGACATGGTGAAAGTTCATACAGACAAAGAGGGAAAAGGAAGGCAAGAAGCCTATCTCTACTTGGAAGGGAATGGTTGCCAAAGTGAGAGAAGGATACATGCCAGATGATTATGAGATTCGGTTGCATAAGAAGAGACAAATTTTGAGACAAAGAGACCAAGATGTGAATACCTATACTAAAGAGTTTCAAAAACTTTGTATGAGGTCTAATGTTTCAGAGGATAAGAGTCTTAAGGTGGCTAGGTATCTTAACGGCTTGAAGTGGAACATTCAAGAGGAAATGACTCTTCTAAGTCCCAAGACAGTACACCAATGTTACCAATTGGCTATAAAGATTAAGGAAAGAAGTAAGAGGAAAAAAGACTAGGCTTCTAAGAGTAGAGGCAAAGGCAGAGATCAAAGAGGACATAGAGGTGGATATCAAGGTAGAGGGACTAAACAAAGAAATCAGGGAGAGTCTAAGCTCACAGAGCATGGAAGTGAAACACCTTCTAGAGGAGGCTATGGAAGAGGTAGAGGACCTCAAGGAGGTTCAAATAGAGGAAGAGCAGGCAGGAGTAACTCATACTTTGCTAGTATGAAGTGTTATAATTGTGGTCAAGAAGGCCATCCAGCTTATAGGTGCCCGGAGAAAGAATTTTCATCAAATACAAAGAAGAGAGTAGCATGTGCTCAAGAGGACACCATGAGTATCAAGTCACCTGAGGTTAGTCACATTGAATCAGAAATGGGGGAGAACCTGATGTTTAGAAGAGTTCTAATTAGACAACCAGTCAAAGAGGAGCCAAAGCAAAGGAGAGCCTTATTCAGGGTATGATGCAAAGTACTTGGAAAGGTGTGCAAGGTTATAGTAGATTCAGGGTCAATTGATAACATCATCTCAGAGGAGGCAGTGAGGAAGTTGAAGTTGGAGAAAGTACCCCACACTAACCCTTACAAGGTGACATGGTTGAATAAAGGGCAGAGTGTTCTTGTTAATGAGCAGACAATGGTGGAGTTCTCCATTGGAGGGTACAAGGATAAGTTGATTTGTGATGTGTTTCCCATGGATGCATTCCATATTCTATTGGGCAGGCCATGGCAGTATGACAGAGGAGCCATCTATGATGGAAAGGAAAATACCATCTCATTCAAGAAGGATGGAAAGACATTCAAACTGCAGTCACTGTCAGATGAGGAAGAAGGACAGTCAAAGACCCCTTGTGTCTTATTAAGCAGTGGTAAGGAGTTCATTAACACTCTACATCAAGGAGGTGAAGGATTTGTGGTTATGGTGCAACCCAAGGAAGAAGCCAAGGCCAAGAAAATAGTCATACCCGGAGTACTCCAGAATTTGCTTGAACAGTTCAAGGACATAGTTAGTGATGGGACACCAGCAACCTTACCTCCAAAGAGAGTCATCAATCATCAGATTGACTTCATACCAGGAGCTTCATTGCCAAACAAAGCAGCTTACAAGCTTACACCAGATCAGGACCTAGAAGTAGCTAGGCAAGTGCAGGAGTTGTTAGACCAAGGACTAATTAGGAAGAGTATCAGTCCATGTGTAGTACCAGTGGTCTTAGCAACCAAGAAAGGTGGTAAGTGGAGATTATGCACTGATTCTAGAGCTATAAACATAATCACAATCAGATATAGGTTCCCTATTCCTAGGATTGAGGATTTGATGGATTGTCTTGGAGGAGCTCAGTATTTCACCAAGTTGGATCTCAAAAGTGGATACCATCAGATCAAAATTAAAGATGGGGATGAGTGGAAGATAGCCTTTAAGACAACTGATGGGTTGTATGAGTGGAGAGTGATGCCATTTGGCCTCTCAAATGCCCCTAGCACATTCATGAGGCTCATGAATGAAGTGCTCAAGGATTTTACAGGGATATTTGTGGTAGTATATCTAGATGACATACTCATCTTTAGCAAGACAGCAGAAGAACATCTAAAGCATCTGGAGTTGGTTCTTAAAAGATTGCAGGAAGAGAGGGTAGCCATCAACCTAGAGAAGTGTGAGTTCTTCAAATAGTAGCTGGTGTATTTGGGGTTTGTAGTATCCTAAGGATCATTGAAGATGGATCCAAGCAAGGTGGAAACTATCCTAAATTGGCCTACACCAACCACAGGGATAGAGGTAAGAAGTTTCCATGGATTAGCTCAGTTTTATAGGAAATTTATAAGGAAAGCCTTTAGTGGCATATGTGCACTAGTCCTTGATACAATCAAAGGTGGCCTAAAGACTAAGTTCAAGTGGACTCTAGAAGCTGAGAAGGGTTTTGAGAAACTGAAACAAGAAGTGGCAACTCAACCCATCCTTTTGTTAGCTAGTTTTGATAAGTTGTTTACTGTGGAATGTGATGCCAGTGGAATTGCAGTAGGAGGAGTGCTAAGCCAAGAAGGCAGGCCTATAGCTTTCTTTAGTGAAAAGCTAAATGAAGCTAAGAAAAAATATTCTACCTATGACCTAGAACTATATGGCCTAGTACAATCACTTAGAAAGTGGAGGCATTATCTTCTACCTAAAGAGTTTGTTGTGTTTACTGATAACTAGGCACTTAGCTACATCAACACTCAAGAGAATTTGAGCAATAAAAATTTGAAATGGATGGAATACATCCAAGCTTTCACTTTTTCCATCAAGCATAAGAAGGGATAGTTGAACAAGGTGGCAAATGCACTAAGTAGGATATTGCTGACAGTGCAAGAGATACAAATACAGAGCATTGGGATAAAGAGTTTCAAGGATCTCTATGGGGAAGATGAAGACTTCTCGGAGGCATACAAGGTGTGTTCTAATTTTGAGAATCACTTTCATAGTCAATTCTCAAAATATACATTGCAAAGTGGAATTTTATTCAAAGGGAATCGGTTATGTGTTCCAAGGGGATCAATGAGAGAGAATCTCATCTAGGAGAAGCACAATGGTAGTCTTAGTGGTCATTTTGGTATCAACAAGAAAATGGAACTAGTGTAGAGGTTCTATTATTGGCCTAAGTTGCCAAGGGATGTCAGAAGGTATGTGGAGTAGTGTGTAGTGTGTATGAAAGCCAAAGGGGGAGCTAGTAATGTAGGTTTGTATCAACCTCTACCCATTCCTAACCGACCATGGGAATGTATTAGCATGGACTTTGTGGTAGGACTCCCTAAGACTAAGATAGGGTTTGATAGTGTTTATGTGGTGGTAGATAGGTTCAGTAAGATGAGTCACTTTGTTCCTTGCAAGACCACCCATGATGCTAGCTATATTGATCACCTTTTCTTTGAAGAGATTGTGAGGATCCATGGATTTCCTTTGAGCATTTTCTCAGACAGGGATGTAAAGTTCATGAGTCATTTTTGGAAGACCCTATGGAGCAGATTGGGTACTAATTTTTCCTTTGGATCAGCCTACCATCCTCAGACCGATGGGAAAACTGAGGTGATTAATAGAGTGTTAGGTAACCTTCTAAGATGCCTAACCAAGGAGTATGGACAGACTTGGGACATGGTCATATCACAAGTTGAATATGCCTACAATGATAGTGTGAACCAGACCATAGGAAGAAGTCCTTTTGAAGTAGTGTATGGAATGCACCCAAGAGGTGTGTGTGAACTTAGAGATTTAGGAGCTATGGAGAATAAGAGTGGCCATGATGAGGATTTCTCTCAGACTATGAAGGAGATTCAGGAACAAGTGAAGAAGACAATTATAGAGGCTACTCACAAACTCAAAACTTAGGTGGATATGTCTAGGAAAGATCTACAATTTTCAGTAGGGGACTATGTCATGGTCCATCTCAACAAATCCAGGTTGCAGATAGGAACATAAACCAAGTTTCAAATGAAGAGAGTGGGACCATGTAAGGTGTTAGCCAAATATGGCAAGAATGCTTACAGAGTGGAGCTACCTGCAGATTTGGGCATCTCACTAGTGTTTAATGTGGTTGATCTGATCAGATATAAAGGACCAGTCCCTGACATGGATTAGAATAGTAGGGATGTCTTGAAGGATGTGAGTAACATAGCCTTACCTCCTAGAGACAAGTTGCAAGCAGAGAGGATCTTGGAGTCAAGGGTGAAGAAGTCGACCCGGCATAAGGAATACATGGAACACCTCATCAAATGGAAGGACAAACCTGAATCCGAGGCTACATGGATGGATGAAGCTCAGTTCAAGAAGTAGGGTATTGATTTATCTATGATCTCTCCCCACATTCCTTAGTGTTTGTGCAGAGGGGGGGAGAATGGTGCAGGAGCACCTAGGTTACCATAGGTTGTCCAGAAGGTCATGTTTGGGCAACTTGTCTAGGCCAACTTATCTTCCTATTCTTGTCCATTTATGTTTGTTCCTTAGTGGCATTTTGTTTGATCAGGTGTTGAGTTGATAAATGTCATGTTGACCATTGCTTAGGTTTGAGGTTTTGGCTACAAGTAAGGCTTAAGACCTTTTAGACCTTTTTAGGTGTTTGTTTTTCTAAATTTTGAAAATAAAGCTTAATGGAAGCCACAAGCGGCCAAGGAGAGGTTAAGACCAAGCTTAAGTGTTTTTGAGACCCTATTTAAGGGTGACATCGACATGGGAGTGAGGTTGAAATCATTTGTATTATTTGAAATTTATGAATACAAGAGAAAACAGTGGTAGTTTTGTGTAATTTTCTAGTTTTTTCCTTGGAGTGGTGTGTCAATGGATTGATCATGTCATTGTAGTTTGTGTAGGATGTAGTGTAAGTGGTATTCAAGCATTGTGTGGTAGTAATTAGCTTCTTAGTTAAGTTCCTAGCACTGTGTGTAGATAGTTTGTTTTCTTTCAATTGCTGATCTGACAGACTATTTGAGGAAAATGGAGGGTTAGATCACATTCCCACCATACATATTGTATAACCCCTTTGTGAATTGTGACTAGACTCCATGGGTGTATATACAGTAGGGTTAGGATTCCTTGAAAGCATTGGAATCACTATGGGAGTCTTCTTCTAGGCGAGCCAGGAAGTGTCCGGCTAGGGAAGACACAAAGTGCAGAGGACTTGACTTGCAGGGGTGTCCATTTCCTGACAAGTCATGGTGTGGAGAAGGCAGATAAATGCCTTGCAAAGACATAGCATGGAGGAGGAAGCTCCACCAATCCATCTGGTGAGAGGAAAACTTGACAGTTTGTTGTATGGTCAGGAAAAGGCTTAAAAAGGCCTAATTTTGCCAAATTGAGGGTTAAGACCCCTAGAAACTTTGAGTGGTGGGCATATGGACCAGGAACCCCAAGGAAAGATTGTGTGTTCTTTAGGAAACTTTGGAGCACTAACCTGATTTCTCGGAGAAGGAGGCCTAATTGGGGCTCATAGGGCTAGTAGCCTTAAAGACCTAAATGAGGGTTTGGTGGAAGCGACTAGTAAATGGAGTTAGGAGGATCCTCAAGAACCATAATAGGGTGGATTGAAGTCCTTGGAAACACCTCCACACCCCTGCAAAGCTAAGTTCTAGATTTTGGAGAATGTTAACCTTTAGGGTGGATTAAGGGCTAAGGGAAGAGTTGCAAAACTTGCACCAAGGTTGACTTGGTAGGTAGAGTTGTGATGGTAGTTGGGTTGGCAAGGGGAACCAGGGGAACCTAAACAAGAAAAGGGTCCTAACCAAGTGGTGGAGTGAGACACCATAGAGGTCTTCCAGGTAAGACCTAGAGCAGGAATCAGTGACTGATTCCTCCAACCTCCCTATCAAAAAGGTTGTGCATTTTTTGGAGGATGAATTCATGTGGCATAATGTGGCATAGCTCCTAGGACTAGATATATGTTTCATGATACAAGGAGATACACACAAGATTGTGCACTATAATGCTAATGTCTTGTAGCCCATACACTTAAGTGGTACTGTGAGGATATTGAATAGGCCACTTCTAAAATTAATCATAGTGCACACATGTTATCATTCTTAATTATTCGGAGGTCTTAAGAAAATATTAAGTTGTTTGTAGAGGGTCACCTATATTTGAAGGTGTAATTTTAGTTCATTTCAATCATCATTGAAAGAAACAATATGTACTCATAATTTTTTTTTATCAATTATCATTCACATACTTATTCACACACATTTTAGCAATATTTTGAATGTGTAGTTTGCATCAAGACGTCAACATCCAAATCATTTGTTTCTTTCTTAAATTATTCTAAAGGGCCTAACTTTCATCAATTCATGCTTCATATTTTTTATGCATATAGCAAGTTCCTAAAGGTGTTTCTTCCTACCATCGATTTTTTCTAACAAAAATATCACCCTGATAAACATTCTATATGCAAGATAGAATTATACCACCTAAACAAGATCATAATGTGATTTTGACCTAATCTTTAAGAAACTAGGAGTTTATGCATTTTTTATCTTTAATTGCAAATTCATTTGAAATTTCAAATGTCAACTCTCTATCTTGATATCAATCTGAATCAAATCTATTTTAGTTTTATACCAAACCCTAAACCAACTCAATGATTTCAACTATATTTTTGTTCTATAGTACTCTACATTTATATTTTTATTAAGAAAATTAATTCAAAGTCCGGTTATATTAATTAATTCAGAAGTTTGTGCTAATACTTAAAGCCACACAATAATAATTTTTCCATTAAAAATAACAATTCATATTTATCTTAAATCTTTTTATGTCATCCCAGCTCATTATATACGACACTTCCATCGTTATTCGTTATTGGCTGTAACACTGTATTTTATGTTTGCCCTAGTCATTACCCAGCTGTATCCTAAAAGCAAACGCATTTCCAGTTTAATAATTTAAGAAAAGGTCTTTTTCAGTCTGTAATAATATTAGAATACAGACATTGTACAACGACGCTTTGGAGTATACAAAGAACATTATTAGAACTAGAAAGATTCTAAAATATCCAAGTGGGAGGTAAATATATTTTATTTGTTAATAATTTAAGAAAAGGTCTTTTTCGATCTGTAATAATGGATATGGATTCGAGATGAAAGATTAGTATAGAAGGAAAGAAACAGACATTGTACAACGACTCTTTGGAGTATACAAAAAACATTATTAGAATTAGAAAGATTCTAAAATAGCCAAGTGGGAGATAATTGTCAATAGGAGTCTGTGTTTGCTGGAGGTTCCTGCTCAGCAATCTCCTATTCCTCTGATCTGTAATTCTTATTTGTAATTTTTCTTTTTCAATAAAGCTTTTATTCCCATAAAAAAAAAAAAGTGAGAGGTAAATATATTTTGTATGTTAAATAAAAATATAGAAGGTTCTTGGAAATATACAGCTTTGAATGGTTCGTATTTATCATCAATTCTCTTTTTCAGTGGGAAATGTTTTGTATATAAAGCTCTCTTAAAATTTGACGAGTATTTCTTTATATAATTGTATATAATAAATTTTATAATTTTATTAAATTGAATTTGTTTTTAAATTTTTTATCTATATATAATTATGTATTTTATCTTATTATTTCAATATCTAAATATTTATACTTAAGTTATATATTATACCTATTCTTATATCTATTCTTATATATTTAATTTTACTTTATTGATATAACTACATATTTTGATATATCCATCTTGATTATCCATTTATTATGTATATCAACCCATTCATTCTCAAATATTCCACCTCCACCTTAGTCTATCATTTTGTATATTTGAATTATGTTTATAGAAAAAATTGATCCTAAAAAATTATATATTTTATTTTAAGTTTCAAAATTGGTGCTGCTTTTGCTGGTTCTAATGCTTGACTAAGTGCACATTTGTGTGAGTTGTGGTTATATCACTATATTTAAGGGCATTTAAATACATTGATTTCACATCTGACATCTTATTATCCTATTAATTATATTTAAGAAGTATGAACCTAGGAAAACTTCCTTTCATACACAAATAACTCTAGATCTACAAATTTATACAAGGAGCATTTGAATGACTGAGATATCTTGTATTTAATCATTTCTCTAAATTTTGAGTGGTTGATTTAGGTTGAACACATATCTTTAAAACATAATGACAATCCACTATAAATATTCCTAAATCCCACTAGTTCAAATAATGCAAAAGTTAGATGTGAATGATGCACATCAAGATTTCAAAATGAGTAAACTCTCAATTTGTATTCATATATATAACATATTTCTATAAGAATGGATTTGAACTTCATTTAGAAACTTAACTCTCCATAATACAAATTGATTATTCAAATTTCTAGATGAAACAAAAACCATCATATTCCATTACTAATGTTAAAAATATAAAATTAAATGCATTTAAAGAAAATCCTATCTTCAGAGACAAAACCAAATAGTACTTTTTTATTACATTTACTTCTCATAATTAATATATTATGTAAATTCTACACCCATAATTTATTATATATTAATCTAGGTTAATTTGTTGCTTATAATACAATGTATTCTTGGAGTAAAGCTTAGGGAAAGTTTTATTTTCCTTAACATCTAACTTGTAAATCCATCTTTGTGCTTTGATTTATAGTTGAGTGACCTGAAAGAAAAGGCAAAGGAATAAAAAAAAATCCAAAATAGAGAGAAAAAAATGTAAATATAAACACACAGATCTAAAAATGATTTCAATTTCATATATAAATTTGAAAGACATACTGATGAGAAATGGTGCCTTAAACGTATTGATGTTCGGGTCTCTAGATTATCGCTAAGATAGTTGGATATCATCAAGATAGATTCATCAGTCTTATCGATAGCCTAATGAAGGGTGTTGTTGAGAAGTAGTGACTCAAATTATTGGCCTGTATTGGCAATTGGGCATCGATATGTCGGTGGTCATGTGTTAAGTTGGTTAAGTTTAGGCTTGTTACTTAGTCTTCTTTGGAGTATCAGGGATCGGCAGTCGGATGGATCAGCAATCAAAGTTCGTTCATTGAAAGTTCTTAAATGTTGTGAAGTATCTGACATCCTTGACCTTTGATAGCTTCGACGATGCCTTGGTCCGATAGTTGATTACATCGATATATTAGAGATGTCGAGGGTTTGAGTGGAAAGCCTAGCAATGTTTGCTTGGTGCCTGATCCTCCGATGCTCCGATAGCTCTGACACTCCAATGAGCCGATAACAATGAAGAGTCAAGGTGACTTGGAAGTGATGTTAGCTTGAAGATAAAAGGTAAATGTTTCGACACATACTCTTTGGTGGGAAGTTGTATTTAAACTTGAACTTGTTCATCTACTCGGTGCATGTGGAATAATGAATATCTTACAAGTGTGAAAGGGAGAATGGTTGAACTGCCAGTAACCAAATGGACAGAGTTCGAATGATGGAGGTTTAAAAGACGTCTAAGAACTTTGTTGGCAGTTGAGTGGTTTGATTGTGAAGCCTCTCTCTATGTGAATTTGCTTTGTATAGTGTAAGAGTATTGTAATAGTACAAAGGTTGTAATGGACTAAGAGGTTGATCAGAAAATGTAAAATAGGAGAGAGGGAAAGAGAATAGGGTTATGTTGTCGAATTCTCTCTAGATGGAACAAGATGTAAACTATGTAAAGACTTAGAGCCTAAATTGTATTTGTAATTGTTTTGTTGTTGAATCATACAATGACAATGTGGGCTTTTGGAGTGTGGGGTTTTTTACCCAAAAGGGTTTTCCCCATATCAATCTGTGTTCATATCTTTTATTCCATCTTTCATGTTTAGTGGTTTTGCTTGATTGAATCTATTTAATGGTGTTGTTTGGAACTAGTTTAATTAGCATTAAATTTTCTCTAAGGGTCAATGTGGGAAATGAACTATGTCTGATTCCACTTTGTGGCATAGTAGTACATGTCTTTTAGGCAATCTAAATGAACTTACAACTTTACTGAAGGTACTATTGTTCTCAAATGTTCATTCTGGTATGACCATTATTTCCTTACAAGTGGTATCAGAGCCTTCTTCCAAGATTTGATTTTGCTTGCATGTGTAGGTTTGTGAGTTGCATGTACTTGCATGTGTGTTGCATGTAATTGCATGGACTCTCATGTGGCTTGCTTGCAAGTTCTTACATGTAGGAATTATTGGTATTTCTCGGTTCTGTGGATTCCTTCTATGAAGATTTCTTAGTGTGGCAGGCTTGAGGTAATCTGAAGGAATTGATTGATGTATTGATCCTTTGGTGAGTAGATATTCTTTCTCTTTTGTTTAAGTTTCAAGAGACAACATGCAACATGGAGGATGGTGAAGATGGAGAAACTTGAACTAGTCATACTGGAATGTCGTGATCTAAAGTTCCTAGTTGGCAGCATTATAATCTTAATGCACGGGGTGGAATATTTTCCTCTATGGTTGTGTTGCAGCAAAGCTTTCATATTGGGTTTATGTGTGAGGGGCTTCCTGATGGTATGGATAATCTTGCGTTGTTTCTCAGCTATGGAGAAATGTGCTTATGCTTGGTGTTTTTTCTTGGTATTGGAAGGCATAGTTTTTTCTGTTACCCTGATTGCATGAAGGCTATGGATTTGGTCATTAAATGATCTAAAAGCTCTCGCAATAGCTTTTCTCCCTCGGATGCACATACATGTTGGTGGTTGAGGAGTTGGCCTGAAATGGGCTTGGAGTTTCTGACTACCTTTTTCCTCTCATGGATGTTTTGTACCTGCATGGTTCAGACTCGTGCTTTTGGGTTTGAGAATTATTTTAATAGGTTTTCTTAAAAAAATAATCTATGCTGATGCTCATTCATGATAATCCATTCTCTGGTTTAACTGTTATGGTGTTTATGTTTCAGACTTTTGAGTCATCCATATGTGAAGTGGATATGGGTGTGCATGGGTTTTCTCAAACATAGTGGTTTTGCAGGTTTTACATGGTAAAAAAAAAAAATTGTGGTTTTATGGAGCTACTTTCAAACTATTTTTTCGACCCTAATTCTTTTGGGGTGTTGTTAGATAAGATAGTTGTAGTTATGCATGCATGTGTTGCTTGTTGGGTTCCAAGACTATGGTGCTCGAGTTGTGGACATGATTGGAAAATCGAATTTGGTCTTGATCTGATGTTTGAGTCAGGTTGTCTACTTGGTTATTCTCTTTGAGATCTCAGTGTTGCTATTTCTAGTGTGATGAGATAGTTTCTCTTTGAGATATTTTGGGGTGTTGTTGTATGAGATAGTTGGGGTGTTTATCAATGTTTCTCTTTGAGATCTTTTGGGGTGTTGTTGGATGAGATAATTGCAGTTTTGCATGCATGTGTTGCTTGTTGGGTTCCTAGACTATGGTGCTCGAGTTGTGGACATGATTGGAAGATTGGATTTGGTCTTGATCTGGTGTCTGAGTCAGGTTGTCTATGTGGTTATTCTCTTTGAGATCTCAGTGTTGATGTTTCTAGTGTGATGATGGGTTTGCATGTTCATTATGATTGATCTTTGAGTCATGTGGTTAGTGGATTAGCTACCCATTGGATGTAGTGAGATAACTCAGAAGTGGACTTTCTATATCCATGAGATTGATTTAGTGTTAGTGCAAACTTATAAGTTGGCCTTGTCTGTGGTCACTTGTGCATTGGTGTGGTTGCTTTGAGATGAGAGGATGGATGGTGTTGAGTACCTGAATAGTTAGTTAAGGAGACCTATAGCATGAGTATCATGATGTCACGAATAGCTTGATGCACGTTTTGGTGTAAGTTTTTGATAGTGATGGTCTTGTTTGCTTGGTTTGGAGATCTTGGTATCACTTGATATTATTGTCAAATAGACATGTTACTATGTGGACTTGAAGGATTTTCAGAGTAGCAGATGTCTGGTCATGATTCTTAGACAGCTCGGGTGTCACGGTTCAGTGGGATCTTTAGCAGTGATTGTGGATTCATCACTTGGTGGTGAAAGATCTTCTTTAGTGTTGTAGATGTTACTAGGAGAATATCTTAGATCTTGTTTTTATACAAGGGTTCTTTTGCATTGTCATGGAAACTATTTAAGGATGTGTAACATCTTGGAACCATGGAGGATTTTGGATTCTTTGGTTGAGGTGTTGGTTGTCCTTGATAGTTGATGTTGGTTTAGAGTTTGTTTATTTTATGTCATGGTATGCTCTTGCTTTTGTATTAAAGTCTTAACATGATACATTGCTCTTGAGACCATAGTATGTTCACTTGGAGCATGGTAAGATCATGATGTCATGATAAGTTCTTGGTACAATATTTGGAGCTTTCGATAGTGGTCTAGTAATTCTTTGTGTATTGGGTGCATTGGTCATATGCTTGAGAACTTCATGACAATGCAGTGGTGCAGATTGGAGTTTAGCATGAGATGATCACTTTTCGGTGCTCATGGATACATGGAGAGTAAGGTGAGGCTATAATTCTTTTGATATGAGAGAAGTTATATTGATGGTTACTCTTGATGATGTTTTCAAGAGAAAGTTTGAGGATCTTACACCTTGGTTGGATATGAGTACAACATAGACCAATGAGGAGATTGGTCTTGGAGAATTCATGAGGACTCGGTTACCTTGGAGGAAGCATTCTCATTCCCACTCTTGGTCTACTCGGTAGATTATCGCTTGAGAGGTATTGCCCATTGTTTCTCTCATGTGTTTTATGCTTTCTTTCATGAACATGGATCTTGAACTGCTATTAGATGATTTTGAAGGATTCATTGTAAGAGATGGATAACATGGATATCTCTTTGGATTAGTATTTTCTTTTATGATGATCATAGGGGATGGTATTGGGCTGATTTCCTAAAATTGGGAAATGGAGTACTTTGATCTTCCTATAGAAGCTTACATCCATATAATTGCATGATATATATGTTGTGTTTGATCTTGGAGGTTGAAACTTTGTGTGTTGTTATGTTGTTCTCTTTGGGGTGTTGTAAAGGAGATCTTACTTGACACAGTCGGCACTTAGAGTTGTATGTAGGAGTATTTTCTACAGGTTCATGATGTGAAGAGATGCTCTCTTTCGTCTTGGTTGTATTCTTGGATGTTTGGTTTCACATTACATTGGTTTGAGGTTTGGTCAGAGCTATAGTGATCACTAGCTTGTGGTCATGTGTTTTCACTCATGTTCTTGGGTGATGACATGGAGGTTATTTATCTCTTTCCTTTGTTGGATGTGGAGATCTTGAGAGAGCTATGCAGACTTGTTGTGAGAGTTGTATTTATAGGCTATGCATATAATTATGGATGTTTCCTTGGTACTACATGGTTAAAATTTCTACGTGTTACCATTGGTAGACTTGTTATGCCTTGTTATTTCAAATTTTACATTACCCAGTGGAAGTTCCTGGATGTGTTTTTTCTTCTTCACCTAGATGGCACATGGAGCTTGCTTTTGCAGTTGATGGGTTAGCTATGTAGGTGGCATGAGTTTTTTGATGAAGATAAATTGGAGGTATGTGTGATTGGATGAAGTAGCACTTGTTGTGTGTGTTATTTTTAGTCATGTGTGTTGATCTGTTGGATGGGAGCAGTCGGTTTCTTGGTTGTTGTTCTAGTTGATGTTCCATCTTGTTTGTGGAGGGTGATTTCAAGGTTGTGTTTTGGTTTGGGATTTGAAGTTGTTTCTTTTATATGGCTTTTTGAGCACAATGGGGTGGTGGCAGTGTGTTGAAGCTTTTACGATCCATTGGTTCTGTTGTTGTTGTCTCGGATTAGATTGGTGCATTTACACCATGGTGTGTTCTTTTCCTTCAGAGGATGGTTGGAAATGTTGCCTGAGATGGTGGACATTATAGATGTTGTTGCGGTTGTCATAGGTGATACATATATTTCATGCATTGATTGATAAGCAGTTCATTCTTTGGAAAGTGGGAGAATATTGAGAAATGGTGCCTTAAACGTACTGATGTTCGAGTCTCTAGATTATTGCCAAGATAGTTGGATATCACCGAGGCAGAGTCATCAGTCATATTGATAGCCCAATGAAGGGTGTTTTTGAGAAGTAGTGCCTCAAATTACTAGCCTATATCAGTGATTGGGCATCAACATGTCGGTTCTTACATGTTAAGTTGGTTAAGCTTTAGACTTGTTACTTAGTCTACTTTGGAGTATCAACTATTGGTAGTTGGATGGATCGGTGATCGGAGTTCGATCATTGAAATTTATTAAATGTTGTGAAGTCTCTGATATTCCTGACCTCAGATAGCTTTGATGGTGCCTTGGTTCGATAGTCGGTTATCAACATATCAGAGATTTCAAGGGTTTGAGTGGAAAGTCTGGCAATGTTTACTTAGCACTTGATCCTCCAATGCTCTGATAGCTCTGACACTCCGATGAGCCGATATAAATGAAGAGTCAAGGAGAATTGGTGGTCATGTTAGCTTGAAGAAAAAAGGTCAATGTTTTGACACATAGTCTTTTGTAGGTGGTTGTATTTAAACCTAAACAGGTTCATCTACTCGGTGCATGTGGGATAATGAATATCTTGTGAGTGTGAAAGGGAGAATGGTTGAACTACCAGTAATCGAATGGATAGAGTTCGATGGAGATTTAAAAGATGTTTGATAACTTTGTTGGAAATTGAGTGGTTCGATTGTGAAACCTCTCTCTATGTGAATCTTCTCTATATACTCTAAGAGTATTGTAATAGTGTGAAGTTTCTAATGGATTGAGAGGTTGATCAGAGAAATATAAAATAGGAGAGAGGGAAAGAGAATAGGGTTATGCTATCGAATTCTCTCTAGATGGAACAAGATGTAAACTCTATAAAGGATTAGAGCCTGAATTTAATTTGTAATTATTTTGTTGCTAAATAATACAATGGTAATCTAGTCTTTTGGCGTGTGGGGTTTTTTACCCAAATGGGTTTTCCCCACATAAATCTATGTGTTCATATCTTTTATTCCATCTTTCATGTTTAGTGGTTCTTCTTGATTGGATTTGTTTAATGGTGTTGTTTGGAATTGGTTTAATTAGCATTAAATTTTATCTAAAGGTCAATTTGGGAAATGAACTATGTCTGGTTCCACTTTGTGGCATAGGAGTATGTGTCTTTGAGGCAATCTAAATGAAATTAAAGTTACTAAAGGCACTACTGTTCTCAGATGTTCATTCTGGGATGACCATCATTTCCTTACACATACAATATATCTTGTAGTGTAGAAAAATGTAGCCCTTTACATTTTTCACACTTGTTTAGGCCCTGCCAGCTAAAATTAGGCTTCTTTATGCCTTATTTGGTCCTATTTTTCATCCACAAGCCCTATTTAATGCATCTTTCCAAAGATAATCTTGACACCTATCAAATTACCACTCATAATTTAGTGATTTTGGTTTGTATGGCCCATATTTAGTGATCTAGGACTCGTACTCCACCTTGGACCTATGGGTCTAGCCTAAGTTTTGGGGCCTAAACCTGAATTTAGCGTAAAACACAACATTTCTTAAAATTTTTGTCCCAAGCCTAGCCTACTGGGACCCATATGCCCCAACTAGCATATGATTCCCACTTAGCTTTGACCCAATTTTGAATTCAATTCTTGGCTATATTTTATTCTCCTAGATCTGATGTTGGATTTTAGTGTTGTAATTTAAAGAAATTTGGCATAAACAAGTATAAATATAAGGTTATTTCACATATTTTATGCTAGCAATTTAAGTGATCTTATGAGCATTCAAGTGAGAGCATTCAAGAGCATTCAAGAGTTGATTATCAAGCATTTTGGAGCATTATTCAAGATTCAAGCATCATGTCAAAGTCATCATGCATCATGTTTGCTTTTGAGCTAACATTTGTGATGTAGGTATTTTATGATTCAAGAAAGCATTCAAGTCAAGATCCATAACATACAAGAAAGAGTCAAGATCCACACTCATGCTAGCCATTACATACAAGATTACAGCCTTTGTTACAAGGGTTTGATCTAGGTTGAAGGTCCATTGAAGAGCAAGATTGGAGAAAAGTTGTAAGTTGTAAGTTGTCAAAATTGTCATCTACATCACAAGGTCACGAAAAGTCAACTACAAGTTGCAATTCAGTGATTCAGAATCAAGGATCTGATAGAAGAGAAGCTACAGGAGAACATTAGAGGATATAGAGTTTCAGATCAACCTCGATATTAGGACTAGACCACCACTTGTGGCGTATGAGTCCCAGTATACCTATTTTTAGGTATTTTCTATAGATCTTGGTTTAACAATTCTAGATTTTGGTTTTGGCTCGAAAATCTAAACTAGGATTAAATCACCCTAGTGGTGTATGAGTTCTAGTGTGCATTAAAAATCAGTATTTCTAACATTTTAGACCTCAATTCAAGCCTATTTAGTTTCCAAGTGCTCCTTTATCCTTCCTTAATCCATTCCTATAATTTTAAGTTTGTTATCTTGAGTTTCATAGTTAGGTTAACATATCATTGAATTTCTTTATTTCTAAGCCCTTGCTTGGTGGTGAACCCCCTTTTAGTCTTTAATCACACCCTAGCACACCTTATTTCTGATTTCTTTCCCTAATTTCATCCCGAGATTGAGATCTCCAAGGTTTCCTTGAATAAAAATTTTAGGAAATTGGTGGTTCTATCTCCCAAAACATAAAGAAACAGTTTTCTACATTTCATCTGCTATCATAGAATAAAATTAGAGTTGCTCCACTTTCTCTTTACTCAAAAAAACACTAGAAAACCCAAATCACCTATTTTTGGTTTTTTCAAACAGTTGCATTAGTAACACATTCACCTTCCCTCTATTTCAATACATACATCTCTACAAAAAATAACTACTAAGTTCAACATATATGCACAACAAAAAGGAGGAAAAACAAAACATTTAATTACAATTAATTTCAATCTTTTCTAGTGTAGGTTAAGATTTGGGGGTAGAATTAGCAATTAATTCATAGGTAATGTTGTCCTAATGTAGTGAATGTGAAGTTTGAAGTAAATGAAAGAATCAAGAGGAAAAAAGAGGTTTCACATGTATGGAGGAGTGACAAAAAAAGTGATGGCGGGAGTATTAAATGTTGTAGTTGGGATTAATTTCCATCACTTCTCCATAATCGCAACTATTTCCATCTATGATGCCCAATCGATCTATTTGATAGAAAAAAATATTTCCCTAATACCTTCATGAAAGTGTCTACACATTGATTAGGAGACTTGCAAAAATCAAAAAATATTTCTCGATTGTTGATTAGTCCTCTAGTGAAATGATATCTTGTGTTAATATGTTTGCTCCTCTTATGAAAAACTAGATTCTTTAACAATGCTAAAGTTTAGTTGTTGTCACAATATATCTTTGTTTCCTCTTCTTGTCCTTTCCTAACATCTTTCAAAACTCTTCTCATCCAAACTACTTGACATGATGCACTTGTGGTTGCTACATACTCTGCTTCAGCAGATGAAAGAGTAACAATTGGTTGTTTCTTTGAAGCCCATGATACACCTATTATAAAATTAAAAACATAACCAAAAGTTGTCTTCCTATCATCAAAGCTTCTTAAACAATCACTATATGTATCCCCTATGAGTTTGAACTCATTTGACCTTAAATAATGAATGCCATAGTTCCTTATTACACTCACATATCTGAGAATTATTTTCCCTAGTTTTCAATGAGAGTATTTTGGGGACTCCATGAACCTTGAGATAAGACTAACTACATACATAATATTCGACCTTGTGGTTGTTAAATATATGAGGCTACCAACAAGTATTTTATGCAAAGTTGGATCAATTTTGGCCCCTTTATCATCCTTAATTTTAGTCTTATGACAATTGGTGTTGGAGCTGATTTTCAATTTGTCATCTTAAAACTCTTCAAAATGTCATTATAATACTTAAGTAGGGAGATGAATATACCATTATCACTTTGATTCACCTCAATTCCAACAAAATATTTCATGATACCTAAATCAATTATTTCAAATTCTTTTTCATGTATCCTTTGAACAAATCATTTTATAAATCACTCACAAATATCAAGTCATCAACATACAAACAAAACATTATGTTTTCACCTTTGTCATTCATATTAGTAGATAATGTAGGCTCATTGTTGCACCTATTAAAGCCATTTTGAAAAAGATAATGATTCAATTCTACTATACCAAGCTCTTGGGGATTACTTGAGTCCATAGAGTGCTTTCTTGAGCTTGTAGACTTTGTCTTCTTGACCCAAAATCTCATTCCCATGTGGTTGCTGCACATAAAATTCTTCAATACAACCATTCAGAAAAATTAATTTTACATCCATTTGGTAAATTGGCCACTTTTTTTTAACTGCTATTGTAATTATTATTCCCATGGTATCTAAATGTGTTATTGGAGAAAATGTCTCATTGTAATCAACCTCGGGGTGTTGTGAATATCCCTTAGCCACTAGTCTTGCTTTAGTTTTTTACACATCAACATTTGCATTTAATTTGGTTTTGTAAACCAACTTCACTCCTATGAAATTATTGTATTTTGGAAGGTTCACTAACTCCCATGTTTGATTCTTTTCAATTGAATCAATTTCTTCATCCATTGCATTCACCCATTTTTCATGTTTAATTGCATCTTCAAAATGAATTGGATCTTCTACTTGTGAATAAAATATAAAAAGAGAAATCAGACCAGCATTATTCTCACCTTCATTTTGCTCATAAATTTCTCTTATACTTTTGATTTTTTTTCTCCTCAAGCTTTCCAATGTTGAATGTGGACATGATGATCCTCTATCTTGAATGCCATTTGTAGTTGGTGTTTCTTGTCCATTTGAAGAAGTAAATGCTAGAATGCCTGGTTTTTTCCTTACACTTGATGATGGTTTCATTTCTTGACCACTTTGTTGACCTTGATTTGGTGTGGGAGGAGTCTTATTTGATGGAGTACCTATTGGTATAAAAACTTCTTTACCTTATTGTGATAAGTTTGCTGCTATATTGATTATTTTCTGCAAACTTCCATCCCATGCTTCATCTTCTATGAATTGCACACCTCTGGTGATTATAACTTTCTTGGTTATTGGATTGTAAAGTTTGTATGCCTTAGATTCATCACTATATCCAACAAATATACATTTTTCTCCTTTGTTGTCTAATTTTCTTCTTAACTCATTTGGTCCATGTACATATGCCAGAAATTTAAATACTCTCATGTGAGAAACACTATGTTTTCTTCTAGTGTACGCTTCTTCTAGAATCATGTTCTTTAGACTCTTGGTTGGATGTCTATTCATAATACATGTTGCACAAGCTACAACTTTAGCCCAATATTCATTTGAAAATTGTCTGTCTTTCAACATGCTTCTAGCCATTTCCATGATTGGTTTAATTTTTCTTTCAACCACCCCATTTTGTTGAGTTTTGTATCTAGTTGTGAATTGTTTGTGAATTCCATAGTCTTTGTAAGAATTTAGAAATTCTTTAGAAATGTATTCACTACCTCTATATGTTCTCAATGCTTTGATGTAGTACTCACTTTGCTTTTTAACAAGAGCCTTGCATTGACAGAAGGGATCAAAAAATTCACTCTTTTTCTTTAGAAAGTAGACCTATGTCTTCCTTGAATAATCATCAATAAAATTCAATAAGTAGAAACTTCCACCAATTAAGGGTGTTTGCATAGGTCCACACAAATCTGAATGCACAATATTTAAAGGTGCTTTTTCTGTAATTGACTTATTGGCTGGAAATGTTTGTCTATGTTGTTTTCCAAAAATGCATCCTTCAAAAACTATTTTTGACTTCTCTATTAGTGAAAAAATCTTTACCATACTCTTCCTATTTAGTTGTTTTAGACCTCCAAGGTTGAGATGCCCAGATCTTAAGTGTCATAACCAATTTTTCATTTTTCATTTCTACTTGAAAGATTGTTTGTGTGGCTGTTGTAACTTCTTCTTTATCCTCTTATGAGTTTATTGTGGGGTGTGCTTGAGAATATTCCACATTCAAATCTAGCTTAATATTTAGGGGAAACATTATATTACTTGTTATTTTGACTTTGTCAATCACCTGGTTACTTGAAAATTTATCCAAAATAATGTATTCTCTATTTTTGAAGAAGACTTTATACCCCTTTTTAACAATTTGTCAAATGCTCATTAGATTATATTTTAGACAAGGCAAAAAATATACATATTAAATATACTTCTTCTCCCCTTGTTTAGTTAGAATCTTGATATTTCCTTTACCCATAACCGTCACTTTGTTGTCATTACCCAATGTGACATCAGATTTTACATTTTCATCTAAACTTGAGAACATTTCTAGGTTCCTCAATATGTGATTGTTGCAACCTGAGTCTAAAAACCATACATCATTTTGATTTTCTTGTGCTACATTGCATGTGTATAGGATAGAATTTCCACCCCTTATGCAAATTACCCTTTCGCCCATCCTCACCTTAGAAAATAAAATCCAAAGGTGAAATTCCACATCACCCAATTGCCTTCCTTCCATGTGGCATCTGTGTATTGTGTTGGTTGGAGAATATTTGTCAGGGACATGCGCACAATGTGTAGACGTTCGTGTAGTGCACTATCCTCCCTGAAAAATTCCTACATCTGAATTTGGCAGAGGCGTTACACTCTTGATTGGGGATGAATTGTAATGTCCCTCTTCGACCAACTAACCTGAAAAATGCCTTATTATTCCTCATTCTTCCTTCAAATTCATCCATTATTCATTCAACTCATCTTTCTTTCACTCTCTTGAAATTCAATCCATCTCTTTCAACATCCTCTTGCAATTCTCAATCATTTTCTAACACTTCAACACTCCATTGCAGCATCAACACTCCATCAACTCCACATACCAAGTGTGAAGCAATCCATAGCAGTGTGGGCTTAGAGTCTTGCAAGATCTCCTTCCATCACAGTCGAGGCTGTGGTGACCTTACCAAGTTCACTTTCTCCTCCATTGGTTAGTGAGATTTTGGGTGGAGGTGGTAACGTTTCACTCCTCTCCTTTGTGATCTGGTTGAGTAGCATTATATTGTTTTCTAGTGTTTTTTGCAACTTCTACTTTCGTTACTTCTTTATCACATATTTCCACTTTGTTGCTATATGGCTATCCATGGAGGTGTAAACACCAAAAAAAGGGTCTGACTGAGGCAAACCTCTACACAACCACAACCATTTTCCCCTCTTTCTTGTGTGTAGGTGAACGTGCATTTGGAGCTAGCTAGTAAGCTGGTGCATTGGTGATATCATCTTTGTCACCCTAGCTTTTATCTATCTAGTTTATCATCTTCATTTGTATTTTTTTGTATCTTATCATTTTCTCTTGTTCATTTAATAACAACCAGCTAGGTTGTTAGTTTTTTTTGTTAGTTTATATTGTACTTCTAATTTTATGGCTGCACAGACACAAGCATGCCCGAGAGACACTAGTGTGCCACGTTGTCGTCCCAGAACTACACTACCATCCCCAGACAACTTGATATTTTTGAAGTGCAGTATCAACTCCGAAAACTAGCTCGCTCAGCCTAAACTTGGATTTCAGGTCTGAAGGGTGATATAAGTACTTTATAGTCCTCAACATTCTTGAATTCTATCTGAAACACCCCTTTAGAGTGAGGTATGTTAGGGAAACCCTCCCCTGTTAGCTCTCCATGACCCAGAGCCTTGACGTGCTTGGTCCCCCTCTCTTATATTTTTAGTGAACCTGACATGAACCATTTTGGTCCCATTTAGCAGTACTAAAAGCTCCTTTCCTTGTGTTCTAGGAGCATTGTAGGTGTGAGCATTACATATATTTTCTCCTTGCAACCCAACCTATGACCCCTAGTAGGTGTAGTTGGAAGGTTTTGTAAGTGTTATGCAACAAAGCCTTAAGTGGGTCACTATTCTATTTTGTAACCTTTGGGGGGTTTTGTGAGAATATCGTCTAGTGTGCATGATGGACCCTCTTTTCTGCATCAACCTGTCCCCTCCAAGTAGCCTATGAGTGGTGGCTCGAGTATAACCTTCACCTCACAGGACCTACCGATGGGCTTCAATAGAGAACCATATCCCCTTTATATCCTTGCGCGAATCAATGGGAACATTGTAGCGGGTGTTCTTATTGACCTGACATCTTAGTTGAATATCATAACCAAATAGATAATGTTAATCAACTTCCTACAAAAAGATGGGTACAATGCACCTATGAGCACCATCCTTACGCATAGCGAACTTTCTATAGCTCCCCGTAGTAGTATCACTTTGTTAGACCTTATTGTACCTAGGTCCATAAACCTGTTGTTTGACATAATCCTGGGGTCTGAACTCTTCAGAGTGAAGATGGGTATCCCTTGGCTAGTAGCTACGAACGCAGTTCCCTCAATTATGTATAAATGTTTGAAGTTCATTCATGGGGGTTAAGTGCATGTGATTCATGACATTAGTTATAAACCACCAATCGTGTGTGATAGCTACTGATCCTTAGATCACTTTTGGCCTACACCTATTGGTCCTCTTCTACCTAGGAAGGACCTCTTGTACAAGACATATCAAAAGTATAAGAAAGGGAACTTAGTGCCTACAGTGAGGTACCCTCCATCACCTTATGTTGTTTCACATAGGGCATGCCTAAAATCTGAAAGTGATGCCACTAAGGCCCATAGGAGAGAAGAAGAAAAACCCTCTCAGGGTCCCTCTTCTTCTTCTTGCACTATTCAGCCTGACGCTTCCTCTCACCCTGTTGTGGTGCCATTATATTCTATTTCATGTTTGTGAGAGAATCCTATGGTGCCCACTTGGCGAAAGCCTAAGCATCCCACATTTGAGCTTCTTGTCTTACTCATGGAGCCTAGACCCATTCGATATGATAAAAGAAAAGGTCCTCATGGGGAATCCTCTATGTCCCAGCCTTTGCGGCCTCCTACCACTTCTGCTCCCAAAGTAATAAACGAGAAGAGTCCCATTGTCGAGGCACTAGAGCTGACTCCCTCCATTATTTCTCAAGCTGCTCCTCCTACTCCCATTGAAGAACATATCCCTCTATTGGAAACAACTATAGTGGACACCCCTATGGCTGAGCAAGAGTCTTTTGTCCCTATGCAGCTCCCAACTTCTACCTCAAAGAGTCATAGAAACCACCTTGCGCATGAGTGCAAGTGAAAATGAAAGGCTCTAGCGGCTGAACAAGCTGCTTTGTAGAGAAAGGATGAGGAGTTGATCACCCTTATATTAGGGCCTCCTGTTGTGTCCTCTCTCCTCCCCTATACTTTCGTTCAATCTGGCTTAGTCTTGCTTTTAGCTCCCTTTGTGATTATGAATGCACCTAACCCTAAGAAGGTGTAGGTGTTCATCACTCCTTTGGTTGAACTACCCTTTTTGATGTCCCTTCTAGACATCCCACCTTTTCCAAAACTTGTAGACATACTGAATACCTCGGTGGTGTCTGCAACGGTTTTCTCCTCCACTTCCCTCACACCTCTTGCCTTGTCTATGGGAAGTTCACATCCCCTGATGAAGTCAAAGGTAGAGGCTGGTCCTTCCAGCAATGAGGGGCATAAGAGGAGCCCACCTTCTCTAAAGGGTGGTCCTATGCTAGCTTGTTTTGTCCTAGTGACGGAGCCAACTCCAGATTCTCTTGAGCTCATTACCTCTCCCGAATCACTTAGTGAGCCAAGCGGTGAATCTCAGGTGCAGTCCTCTCTGTTTGTTGAGGTATGACATCAAACTCTAGTAAAGTGCATGTTTAACTCTCTGGATGAATTTATGACCTTGGCAGTGATCTTCACAAAGTCGTTGGCCATAGCTCCATAAGAGCCTAATGGAGAAGACCTTACGGGGGCTTCTTCCTTAGTCCTTGTTGCGAGAGGGTAGGAAGCTCCTCCCCTTAATATCCACCACTGTAGTCTTGTCCTCCTTCCCCTTATAATGATCTAGAGTGGGAAGCGTATGACCTCTTGGTCGATGAGTGTTAGGGGGAGGCCTCTTCTTTATCTTTAGATAGATGTGTGTGTTTGTTTTGATGTGTTCCCCTATTCTTGTGTCATGTGTTCCTAGATGACCCTTGTCACCCTTGTTGGTGCTTGGATACATGAGTGATTTTGTGTTGTAAATATTCATCTATCTGTATCATTATTCTTCCATGTTTTTGTTTGATTTTTGATAAATTGGGGATGATGCAAAGTGTTGGGGGCATTTAGGCTTTCCTTCCATGTTGACCCAATTTTTTTATGTTTACATTTTTTTCATGCATTCTTCTTGATCTGGTTGGGGATTGGTGATCTTTCACCTTACACCATGGTTAACTATTATTTATATGAGCATGAGGAGATCTGACCCCATGAAACTAGATCTGACCCTATGAAACCAGACCCCCTTGTGTCCTCTATTTGTGACTACTTCTCTTTCACTCTTTTCTTATCTTTTTCTCTTCTTTTCTTGAGTTGTCCCTCTCATGTGTGACAATGTCATTTCTATGATACTCTGATTTTGACAAAACACATTTGTTACCAACAAATCTTTTGTCAAGAATCTTTGCAAACTTTTTCAAGAATCACATTCTCAACTTGGGCCCCTAACGGAACATGTTTCCTTCATCATGGGTTCGCAAAGAAAGAACTTGATAACTTTCCTCCAAGATGGGAGTAGCTTTGGCCTTCCCCTCCCAAGGAGGCATTTTCTTCCTTTCAAATTCCTTGATGAAGTGAAAATATTTCAAAAGGATTCCTTGATGATGATTCAATTTGAGAAAAAATCTCTTTTGTACTTCTAAATGGCACATCCCTTGAGTGGAACCCTCTTCATGTTGGATTCTCGAGGGACCCCTTTGAAAACTTTCCAATTTGTCGACAGTCTGTGTGACTATTCACTTGACTACCTGCATGGCCATTTTGTTTTCGACATGCACTATCTACATGTAAACATGGAGCTTTGTAGGTGCACCTCTAAAGCCTCTTTCCAATTTGACTCTGTGAATTCCCCTCATTTGTGTTTCTTCCTTGCAAGTCTACAGGCATGTAAGATGGTTTCATCTAGGTTTCCTTCATGTGAGAGATCTTGGGGGATAACTTCTTCCAGGTCTATGGGCTTATAAGGCACATAATTTATGGGGCTTACTTCATGTGAGAGTTGCCTCCTTATAGGTCTGCAGGCCTATGAGATGCTTTCATCTTGCGAGATTCATCCATCATTAGTTTGAGGGCCTTAAGTCTACTTTGTGCGGCTTCATAGTTTTGTATGGCTGTGGATTCTTTTATTTTTTCCTGCACTTTTGAGCTTGTCAGATTGCAGTTTGCTTCCTCAATCATTCAGGTATAAATTTATAACCCTACTAACTCTTTGATTTACTTTATCGAAGCACTCATCAGTACTCGTGCTCGCTAAAGTGGGGGAGTAATGTATAGGAGAGAATTTTCACCCCTTATACAAATTCCCATTTCGCACATCCTCACCTTAGAAAACCAAATCCAAAGGTGAAATTCCACATCACCCAACCATCTTCCTTCCACTTGGAATCTATATTTTATGTCGATGGGAGAATATTTGTTGGGGATGCACACCCATCACGTAGATTTCCACGCGATGTGTTTTTGTCACTAATGGATTCCTGCATCTGATGTTCGCAAAGGCATTACACTCTCGACTGGGGATGAATTCTAACATCCCTCTTTGACCAACTGACCTAAAAATGCCTTATTCTTGCTCATTCTTCCTTCAAATTCATCCATTCTTCAGTCAACTCATCTTTCTTTCAATCTCTAGCAATTCAATCCATCTTTTTTCACATCCTCTTGAAATTCTCAAGCATTTTCCAACAGTTCAACACTCTATTGCAGTAGCACCACTCCATCAACTCCACATAGCAAGTGTGAAGCAAGCCATAGAAACATGGGCTTGGAGTCTTGCGAGACCTCCTTCCATCATAGTTGAGGTTGTGGTAACCATGCCAATTCCGCTTTCTCCTCCATTGGCTAGTGAGCTTTTGGGTGGAGGTGGTAACATTTCGCTCCTCCCATTTGTGATTTGGTTGAGTAGCATTATACTATTTTGTAGTGTTTGTTGCAAATTCTACTTTCGTTATTTCTTTATCCCATATTTCCACTTCATTGCTATCTAGCTATCCATGGAGGTGGAAACACCAAAATAGGGGTTTGACTGAGGCAGACCCCTATACAACCCCAACCACTTTCCCCTCTTTCTTGTGTGTAGGTGAACATGCATTTAGAACTAGCTTGAAAACTGGCACATTGGTGAGATCATCTTCATCACCCTAGCTTTTATCTATCTACATTATCATCTTCATTTATATTTTTCATATCTTATCATTCTTTTTTGTTCGTTTAAGAACAACCAACTAGGTTGTTAGTTTGTTTTTTTGTAGTTGATATTGTACTTCCTATTTTTTGGCCACATAGATTCCAATGCACTTGAGAGATTCTAGTGCAATAGGTTGTCGTCCTAGAATTATGCTATCGTATTCGGACAAAGAGCTTTTTGAGGTGTAGTATCAACTCCGAAAACTAGCTTGCCTAGCCTAAACTTGGATTCTGGGTCTAAATGGTTATAGAAGTACTATATAGTCCTCATCATTCTCGACCTCTATCTAAAACATCCCTTTAGAGTGAGGTAAGTTAGGGTAGTCCTCCGCTCTCAACTCTCCATGACTTGAAGCCTTGACGTGGTTGGTTCCCCTCTCTTACAACATGCTATGAACATATTGCCTTGAACTTGATTTTCTTTTGTGAAGTTTGCATTTGGTTTGCTAAAATCATATTGTTCCTACCTACACTCATTTGAATAATTCCCATACTTTTTACAATAATGACATTGAATTTGGGATTTATCATACCTTTGACCTTGTGACTGATTTTGAGATGAGTTTTGGATTGAATTTTGGTTGCTACCGCTTCCAGTTGAGCTTGATGAGCTAGTTCTTCAACCTCTATAATAATTTATTCATCTACTTCTAAAATTTAATCTATCTCTGCCTCTACCATGGCTAATTGAATCTTGTGACTTAAATGCATGCTCTAATGATTTGTTTGCTAAATTACTTAGCCTATGTTCATGTGAAATGAGAGATGCATGAATCTGATCAATTGAAAACTGGAGAGGTTCTTTTTTTCCTCTATGGCTACAATAATTGATTCAAATTTTATGGGAAAACTCCTTAGGATCTTTTGAACCACTCTCCTATCTTCAAGTGTCTCACCATGTGTTATAATTTGATTTACTAGTCCAATAATTTGGGTGAAGAATGAATCTTTTTATTTAGTTTCCTTCATGTATATTATTTCAAAATCTTTTCTCAACATTTGTGATTTAGTTGTTTTAACTTTTCCCATGCCTTGATAGGTTGTTTGAAGAATATCCTATGCTTGTTTTGAATTTTTTGTTGCTGCAATCCTTGAGAAAATGCTCTCTTGCACTGCTTGAAATATATAAAAGAGAGCCTTTGAATCTTTCTTTTTATTATCTTTCAACAAATCTTTCTATGCTTGATTCAATGCATTGTATGTTGCTACATCAGATGGCTTTAAAAATCTATTCTCAACAAGATCCCAAATATCTTGAGAGAAAAATAAATATTTCATGGTGATTTCCTAATAATCATAGTTCTTCTCATTAAAATATGGAATTTCCAAGTTTTTCAAGCTTCTGCTTGCTACCATTATTGACTGTGATAACTTGTCTCCTTGAAAATCCTTATTCTGACTTGGAGAGGTGAATGTGTTCTACTAGGGTTTCTTGTGTCTACGAAAATCATTGGCCCCTCTTGCATCATACTTCACCATAGGCGTAGGATTTTCTCATTTACTATGTGTACATCCGCATTTACTATGGTTTTCTTGGTTTTTAGTATGCTTTCAACTGGCTCTAACCCAACAGTTCTTGCTATTTTTGGCAGTTTGATAGCTCTTCTCAATGGCTCACCCTAGCAACCTCAATTTTTTTTCCAAAATTGTTTCATGAGGTAAGTCTTTTGACTCCCTAGCTTATGTGGTTTTACCCTTATCGAATTTTGATTCTACATGTCAATGGCTTGAGCAACATACTCTTTTTGGTTATTTTATGGGGAGGACTCCCCCTGGAAGTGTGCTTACAAAATGGGTTCATAAGGCCTGGGTCCCTCATGGGGTCCGCCTTGATATGGTCTAGAATTTTACCAAAGGTTCCTTTCTTTTTCACTTTGAGGAGGTCAATCATGTTCAGGAAATCCTCAACCATGCTCCTTGGTATGTCTAGTCATCTTTTTTGTTCTTCTAGTCATGGACCTAGGATTTTGTTGTCTCAGATGACACCAAGTTATGGGTTCCATTTTGGATTAAGTTTACAAGTTTTCCTTTTCCTTGTGTGCCTTTTTTGCAACATATTGTGTTCTCTCTAGGGAGGGTTATTTGTGTTTAACTAGATAGGTTCTTTCAATCTCAACCCCAAAATCAGGTTTGTGTCAAAGTGACCTTTCACAGGACTTGAAAGAGTCCATTGACATTCATATTGGTTCTCTCTGACATACCCAGAAAGTCACCTTTTTTAATTTGTCGAATATGTGTTATAGGTGTCATTCCATAGACCACAAGATTAAGGATTTCCCTTTGATAGTTCCTCACACTCCTTCACCACCATAGGAGACTAAAAATACCCATCAAGTGGATAGTTCTACTACCAAACCAGAGGAGAAATGGACAATGATTATGAATCAAAAGAACAAGTCTAGTGGCTCTGGGACAATTTCCAAAGTCCCCAAGCTAGCAAAACAGATTTCAAACCCTTCTGTGAAGGGGAAAGAATCCCAAGATGGCTCTACCAATACTTCTACATAGCCAAGGCCTAAGGCTAGAGCCTAGCCTATTGCCATTATGATAGAATAGCTGATTGAATCTCCTCCCATGTCAGGAGCTCACAAAAGGTCTTGAAGCCCTTCTCGACCTCTAGAAGAAGGATATTTTTTTCAGGAGAAATGAATATTTTCATCTACAACTATTCAAATTGGTTCACTTTCGCGATATTTTTTACATAATTGCTTCCCTACATTGGATGAGGAGCTAAACTCTGATGATTTGGAGGAGTTTCATTCATGAATTTCCTCTCATGGAATGTTTGAGTTCTGATTGGCCTCTCTAGGAAGTATCCATTAGGGATACTCTGCAAAAGTATGTTGGTGTTGAAGTACTTTATCTATAGGAAGTGAAAATTGTTGGTTTTTTTCTTGCTTCGACTTGTCATTTGATTTTTCTAGCTAGAAAAATGTTTTATATTGAACATGAGGCTAGATGTGGCAGAGCGGTCACCTTTTTTTCCCATGGTGGCATGCTTATGTGGTTGATCATGGGTCTGACCCCACACATCGGCTCATCTAGATTCTTCTTGTAGTGTCAAAAAATGTCATCGGGAACATTTTCACACTTGTTTGGGCCCTCTTTACAAAATTCAGCTTAATGTTGCCTTGATTTAGTGTTGTAATGTCGTTGACATATTTACATTAGGTCTTGGGCCCTTGTGAACTAGTGAACTTAAATGGTACCATTCTAAAGTGTTGTGAAGTGTTGTAACCCACTTTCACACTTTTCTAAGGTTTTATTAATTAACTAAACCTAATAAACCTCTTTTTAATCAAAATAAATCTTAATCTTGCCTTATTTGGAGTGTTGTGAAGTGTTGTAACACAATTTAACACTTTTCTAGGCTTTTCATTAATAATTGGGCTTTCTTATGCTTTATTTGGCCCTATTTTTCATCCACAAGCCTCATTTATTGCATCCTTTTTAGGATAATCCTGACACCAGTCATTAGCCAATCATAATTCAAGTGTTTTAGGCTTGAATGGCCCAAATTTAGTGATCTCAGACTTATTCGCCACCTTGGGCGAATGAGTCCCACCTAGGTTTTTGGGTCCCAAATTTGGTTTCACACGTTTCTAAGCATTTTTAAAAATGGTCCCATAAATTATGCCTAATGGGACTCATTCACCACCTTGGGTGAATGAGTCTGGTGTGGCCCAAAATCAAAATTAATTCAAAATTTTGGTAGGATTTTATCCTCCTATATCTGATGTCGACTTGTAGTGTTGTAATTTTGGGAATTCTTGCATAATTAGTTATAAATACAAGGTCATTTCACTCATTTTCTCCTAAAAATCAATCAAGTGACCTAACAAGTTGAATGAGCATCCTAATAGCAAGTTTGAGTTCACAAGAGAATCCAAGCATTTACAAGAGCATTCAAGAGCATTCAAGGGCAGATTATCAAGCATTCTAGAGAAGTATTCAAGCATCAATCATCATGTCAAATAATCCATGCATCATATTTGTTTTTGAGCTAATAATTTTGATGTAGGATTTTATGATTCAAACAAGCATTTCATTCAAGATCTATCACCTTCAAGAAATATTCAAGATATACATCCATTGGAGCCATCTCATACATGTTTGCAACTTCTTATTGCTAGGGTTTGGTGAGTGGTAACATCTTCTATTATTCATTCATCATTCTCCATGCATATTTCATTCTATTTCAAGGTTTAATTACCAACAAGGGGTTTGACTAAGGAAAACCCCTATCCACTAACCCAACAACATTTTTCCTTCTCCTTTATGTGTGATTTGCAAGTCTAGGTTTCAAATTTCCTAAGGAGAAAGATTGGAGAACACCTACAGATTGCAAATCATTAAAAGTTGTCATCAGGCCTTGAAGAACATTGGAGAACACCTACAAATTGAAAATCAGGGTTTCAAATCTGAAAAGCAATTAGGAAGGATAGAGAAGACTAAGAAGAGAAAGATCAAACTTTGAAACTTCAGAAAACCCTAACTGGATTGATTCAACACTTTTGGTGAATGATTCCCAGTTCTAGTCAAAAAATAGATTTTTACATACTCGGATACCCATTTGGTAGATTCTTGTTCCTACATGAAAACCCTCTTTTTTGATTGATTCGCCTAGCTTGGCGAATGCTTCCCACTGTAAAGCTTGAAAATTAACACATTCCAAATTAAAAATATTTCCATGCTTTTGATCATTACAAGTAGGGTAAAAGAGATAACATGTGCAAAAGTAATATCCACAAGTGCTCAAAGTAAATTTTTATTAAATGAATTACAAATTACATACACCAAAGGGTGTTACAAATCATTTGTTTCAATGATACAACATCAAGTTTACATCAGTAATTACATTCAGGAAATAGAGTTTACAATTTTACAATTTGGCTAAACAAGCCATAGATAAATGATAAGTGAAGTACATCCATAACAATAGAATATTTGAACCTCATCTGCCTTGACACCACTAGTCTTCTTGCGTTGAGGCCAAGAGTGTGGTTAAGGTGCCTTTTCTGCCCAACCATGAATTATATGACTTCCCCGAGTTTCTTCCTAACTCAAAGAAATCCCTGACACTGCATGAGGAGCCTAGCAACCTGGAATAATAAAGCAGGAGGGCACTCTCGATGCATGCATGTTTTCCTATATGCATTCCTATACCAAAAAATATATTTCTTGCAAGCAAGATGTGGTAGAGTCATAAATAACATAAAATTCTAGGATTTTAATCCATCTATTTCAATGGCGCATTGCTTGGGCAAGCATAAAGAAATATAAAAGGTAGTTTATGAAAAGGATAAACTACCATCTTTGTGTGCGCACATTCGGCATCCTATCCTAGAAGTTTCCCATAAAATATGAATAACACATGGTTTCAACAAAATTACATAAAGTTTAAGTATTTACTAATTCAACAATTTACAAAAAAATGGATTACATAAAAAACGCATAATTTCATATCAAACTATATAAAAAAATTCAAATGCTAATTCAACATTTCATGGAAAAACACATTACATATTGAAGTTTTCCAAAAGATTAATTTACAAGAAAAGAATTATGCATCTGGTTGATATCTATTAAAGACATAATTTAATCCAATTATATTTCTCCTTAATGCTTATTTTCCTATTTATTTCTAGTTAACCATTCAGCTAGTTTAAATTTAAATGGTTGGGCCAACTATCACATATTTGATTAATTTGAACAAAAATACCTTTTTAAGAATAAAACTTGTCCAACTTCATAAATGTATATGTATTTAGAAATACTTAGATTTAAAAGTGTATCTATTCTCTACTATATATATATATATATAAGCATCTTCAAATTTTACACAATTATTATATATTAAACAAGCTGAAACATAACTTTATCAATTCTAAAACATAAATAAAATATCTATTATTTCAACTTAGATTAGTTTTTTTATTCCTCTCAACATTTACTGTGTTCATATAATTTCAATTTTTGTATTGGTATTTTATATTTATATATTAATGTTTATATATGAATGTATATATAGATACAACACACACATATATATATATAGATGTCTATTTATGAATCTATATATATACATATATATATATATATATATATATATATATATATATATATATATATATATATATATATATATATGTAAATTTTAGTACATGCCTGCTTGAATGTTTCCAGAATAAATATCTATATAAAACTGTATATACATATACATATACATATATATATATATATTTAAATACTAAATTTCTAAATAGCATCAGATGTCAATTTGCATGCAAGATTTTCCAAGAGAACATATGAAGGTTTAAGAATATTAAAAGCAAAGTACCTGATGGTCTTTGGAGGCTGGCTATACCCAACCAAAAACCCCATTGGGGTGCACTGCCTGTGGGGGCAGTGCTCCCCCCACAAGTCACAACCTGTGGAGGGTGATGCCTCCACAATAGTCACCTTCCTCATAAGGGGAGGCTCAGTTGTGGCATAGCCCTTTCCCCTACCATTATAAATACAAATAATTTTATTATTACATTTTTGTAGTCCAACGTCAAAAAAAAGATGCGACTCAACAATCAATCAATTACTTTCTAGAATTTTTGCATGAGTATAAATTTTTGCCCAGATTCGTTTATATATATCTACAGTTCAAGGTATAAATATATTTATAAGTTTTCTCAGGTGAATTTATTTGCAACCTTGGTAATGTATTTCCTCAATTTCTCATGGGACTAATTCTGAATTCTATCATCAAATTCAACTTGCAGAAAAAATAATAAAATAAATACACAATACATATAAATAAATATATATATAATAGTAGGCTTTGAATGGTTTAGGCATACACAAGTTTTGTCTAGAATTTCTAAAAAACTCATTCAATTGGAGAAATTTCATAGACGAATTCCACTTTCCAGACACAACAATTTTGCTCACACATTAAATTAAATTGCAATGTAAAAGGAACTAGAAACCTAGAATTCACTTCTTGTTCAGTTTCCTCTCCTTGTTCTCCTTTCTTTCTAGCCTTTCCTCCTTCCACCGAGCTAGATTCACTGTACCTCAAAAACTCTCTTCTCGACAACCATTATTCTCGTTATTTTTGTAGAGAAAAACAAGAAGATTGCAAAAGAAGTTGTCTTTTCTCGTTAATCAATTTCTCTGTTTAAAGATTTCCTTCAATTCTCGAGACCTAATCTTGAAAATAGAGAATTAAATAAAATTTATTTCATGCTTAGGTTTTATCCCCAATTTAATAAGTAATATTATTTTATTTACAAATCAAATTTTTTTTCCTCAATTAAAATAATTAAATAAACCATTGTAATTGCAATCAATATTGAAACAATAGTGACAATAACATCGGTTGCAATCTAATTGATTACTCTAAATAACAAAACTTATCATTTAATTGAATATATACATATTTAATTGAACTAAAATTAACTCTATTTCTTTTACACTTTTACTTCATTGCTAATTAATTTAATTAACCATTTTAAAATACTAACAATAAAATATTCATCTAAGCTAAATTCTAAATGGATCTATATGACAGTATGTTCTTTGTGTGTGATCGAGGGAACCATTCTGATTTACCCTACCACGTAGCTTACCTCCTCTACCTTAGCCACACCCTTGGTCTTTGACAACCTGCAGCTCAAGTACACTCAGGCAACCAAGATGAGGTTAGTATCTAGATAAAATATAATCAAATCAACATAACTCATTCATTCTAAATCAAATCCTACATAATTCATTAATTATAAATATCACCTTTCTATTTTGCAACATTCTCGAAATAAAATGATATTCCATTCATTTCAACTTTTCACAAAATTAAAATCTCATTTTCATATTTCATTCCTCAAAACACCACATTAGTTATCATTTAATCTCTCACACACACACATTTAGTCATATAGCAAAACCACATAAGGTAAATGTAGGCATCACCAAATTTAGAGACGTGACATCCTTCCCTATTTGGAAGAGACATCATATCGATGTCTTATTACAAACATCCACATAATAGAGTCTCAAGCACTTGGTGTATCATAGTCATAATATGTAGTAAAAGAAAATAAACATGCTAAAATCTCAAATTAGGAAAGGATTTGTCAATATCCTTAGGATTCTCCTAGGTGGCACTGTCCACTGAATACCGGTCCCACTGGACAGGTATGTGTAGGATCATGAAGGGCCAAAAAGTGGTGATATCTAAGTGATATGATGGCCCATGTGGCTGATGACTCTTTTTTTACCCAAAATTGATGAAACGAAAAGGGTTTTTAAAGGAGATTCTCAACTTTCCACCAATATAAATTATGATTTACTTTGAATTTAATAAATAATTATTATTCATTTTCTATTTGAATTACGACTAAAGTCTTGATTGATAGGCTAATTGAAAAACATCTATAACTTTCAAATGGTATCACTTTTTTTGAATCTAAAACATGCGTCACATTCTATGCTTCGCATACTATAGGATTAAAAAAATAAAAATTTAATTTCATGAATTTTTGACCAAGTTAAGGTGGTTAGACATACGAGTTTTTATATTTTTAAAAATTTGTAATAAAAAAATCATATTTAATTTTTTTGGAAACAAATTACAAAAAATATGCATCACATCGAGACATGAGTCCCCTACTTATATATAAAATATTATATATATTTTTTTATCATTTTATTATGGTTAGGGTGGTCAGACAAACACCTACTTCTTATTTTTTTCCTGAAATTTAAGTACTATTGCATTGAAATTTTAAATTTTCACCAAATAGTTTTTTTTTTAAAATATAAACCTAGTAGTTTAGAAAATACATTCAATTTGCTACAGATTTTATTCTTACATATTTTTGAAATAATATAAATAACATATTCAAATTTTAACGTCAAGTTGCCTAACTTTGATGATCCAGCACATACCCGAACCCTATATTGCACAATATCATGGTTTTGCAACTTAACATTGCACCTTTCTAGAATCTTGATGGGCTCCACTAGCACCACCCCTAGATCCTACACCTGCAATGCATGCTAGTCAAGCACATGAGTAACATCTGGATGGTATGGTTTAAGCACAAAAACCTGGAAGACATTATGTATACGAGATAGATCTGGTGGTAGAGCAAGCCTATATGCAACTGGATTAATGACTTTCAAAACCTTGAAGGGACCAACAAATCTAGGGGTGAGCTTAGAGTTCTTCCCGAAAGAGATTGAACTCTTTTGCAGCCTAACTCTCAAGAAAAACTTATCGCCATAGAGAACTGTCTAAGAGTTATGTTGCTATCAGCAAAACTTTTCTAGTGATCTAAAGCTTGTTTCAATTTTTCTTTTATGAGCTTCATCTGATCATCCATCTCTCTCAACATCTTAGGTCTAATAACAATCTTGTCTTCCACCTTATCCCAAATTATAGGTGTGAAAGATTCACAACCATACAAAGCCTCGAAAGGTGCCATCCCCAGAGAGGCATGATAGGAGTTACTATATGCGAACTCCACCAAAGATAAATACTCCTCCCACTTATATTGTTGTTCCATATAGTACATCCTGAGGAGATACTCCACTACCTAATTTACCCTCTCTATCTGACCATCAGTCTGAGGATGATAAGAAGAACTAAAATTCAATTTGGTTCCCAAAGAAGAATTGAATTTAATCTAGAACCTAGAAGTCATTCGAGTGTCATGATCTAATATAATCAGTTTTGGCACTCCGTGCAACTGGAAAATCTCCTGCACGAACTTCTTCGCCAATGCCAAGGATCTATCCTTAAGATTCCTGGGGATGAAGTGATCTACGTTCATTAATTTATCAACCACAACCAAGATGACATCATGTCGGTTCTTGGTTATAGGCAACCCTTGAATAGAATCCATAGTGTTAACCTGCCATTTATACTTTGGCACTCGGTGTGGGTATAGAAGTCCCACTAAATGTACATGATTAGCCTTAACTTGTTGGAATTTCAAACATCAAGCTACAATAGAAGTAACATCTCTCTTAAGTCCTGGCCAAAAATAAAATGGCCTACGTCCCTCTACCATTTCATCACACTGGGGTGCCCTGAATATGGTGCATTATGAAATTCTTCGAGCACTAGCTCTCTCAATCCTAGTACGTTCAGAACATACATCCATCCTTGGAACCTTAAGAGTCCAATTTCAAACATATCACCAGAAAATCTATGATCTGAAGGATCTTGCTCTAGGGATTGTTTTACCCTTTCATGATTCTCATCCCCTGGCAAGGCTTGTATCACCTGCTACTTGAAACTTGACCTTATAGTTACCATAGCTGCTAGGTGTCTCCTCCTACTTAAGGCATCTACTACTCTATTTTCTTTTCCTTTGATATACTCAATTCCAAAATCATACTCACTCAAAAAATCCAACCATCATCTTTAATGAGCATTCAAGTTAGGTCGAGTAAAGATATATTGCAATCCTGTGTGATCGGTTTTCAGCTCAAAAGGATTCCCCAAAAGGTAGTGCCTCCACATTTGAAAATCATGCACTATGGCAGCCAACTCCAAATCATGTGGCACATAATTCAATTCATGTTGTTTCACTTTCCTTGACTTGTATGCCACCACCTGTCCATCTTGCATAAGAATTGCTCCTACACCTTCTCTGGAAGCATCTACTATCATAGTGAAGTGCCCATTTGGATTCGACACAATCAAGATAGGTGCAGAAGTTAGTTTCTCTTTCAGCAATTGAAAATCTTGCTCACATCTATCACTCCACTCAAATTTATTTCCTTTCTTTTGGAGTGCGGTGATGGGTGTTGCAATTGTTGAGAACCCTTGGACAAACTTTCTATAATAACCAAAAAGCCCTATAAAGCTTAGGCCTTCCACAACATTCTATGGTGCTGGCCACTCAATGATTGCCTTAATCTTATCTAGGTCCACTGCTATCCCATCAACTGAAATAACATGTCCCATATAGTGCACCTTAGTTTGGTAGAACGAGCATTTAGACATTTTCTCATAAAGCTTGTGGTCCCTCAACTATTCCAACACTATCCTTAGATGTTTGTCATGTTCTTCCTTTTATTTAAAATATATCAAGATATCATTCAAAAAAGCTACAACAAAATCATCTAGACAATCTTAGAAGATGTTGTTCATCACATTCATAAAGGTTGTAGGGGCATTAGTTATCCCGAATGGTAATACCGTGAATTCATAGTGCCCGTATCTTATTTGGAAGGAAGTTTTGAAAATATCATCATCCTTTATCCTTAGTTGATGGTATCCCGATCTAAAGTCGATTTTCGAGAATACCTTAGCTCCTTTCATCTGATCAAACAGATCATCAATCCTAGGGAGTGGATACTTGTCTTTAATGGTAACCTTGTTAAGAATTTGGTAATCAATGCATAGCCTTAAGGTCCCATCCTTGTTTTTTACAAATATGATAGGTTCTCCCCATGGAGACACACTTGGCCCTATAAAACCCTCATCAAGCAACTCTTGCAATTGGGCCTTTAGCTCCTGTAATTTAATAGTATTCATCATGTATGGTGCCTTAGACTAAGGTTCAACTCTAGGTAACACGTCTATTGAGAAATCAAATACTCACTTGGGAGGGAGTTCAGTCATGTCATGAGGAAAGATATCTTGAAATTCCTTTAGAATAGGATGATCATTATCTGATGACTCCGAACTATTGAGATCCCTGACTTTTATTGCATAGATCATGCACCCTTTTATCCAAGCCTTCTTTAGCTACATGGTAGAGATCTGGCTGAGTTCCAGGGGCCTTTTTAAACCATGAATTTCAACACAGTTACCCCAATCATTAAGCCACCTCACTATTTTCTCTTCACAATCAATGAGGGCCTTATGTTCAATAAGCCAATTTATTCGCAAGATTACATCGTATGACCCCAAAGGTGCTACATACAAATTAACTTGTGTCTCAAAACTAGGAAGCTCAAGTTCACTGTAGGCTAGGCATTGCTCCACTATCCTCTCTACTGAATTTCCATACTGAACCTTCCATGAATTGGCCATATACCCCAATTTAACAAATAATTTAGAAATAACATGAGGATCTACAAAACACTTTGTGGCACTAGTATCAATTAAAATGGAAACAAGACATCCAAAAAGTTTACCCGAAAGTTGGATAGGTGTAGCATAGTAGTCTGCTTGGCAATTATCAACAACCGCATGGATGTCATGCTGATTCATGTTCTTCTGATTATTCCTCTAAGGATACACATTGACATAGTGCTCACCGCTGCATGTATAACAACCTCTGTGGGGTTCTCTAGGTCTGTCAGAACCATCTCTCCTATTATTACTGTTAATATTGTAATTTTCTCTCTTATTATTGTTCTAATTTCATCATGGCGATCTTGAGAATTGTTACCTCTTTTGAGATTCCTGATTTGCCTATTATTATTGTTGCCCTAATTGTACTAATTTTGATTACTGCTATTTTGATGGTTCCCCCTTGACTTCCTCTTGGCATCTCTATTTTTTCTATAATTTGCAACCTATTACAGCTTTTGTTCCTTCTTAGTAGCTTTATCAAAAGCCTCATCCATGGTGGAAGGATTATGAATATCCACTTCAGCTCCAATTTGAGGCCTAAGCCCTAGAATGAACTTGTGGACCCTAAACCTCTCATCAAGCTGGTACTGGGGTACATACTTGAGTAAGTGGGAAAATATTTCCCAGTACTACATCACTTTCATTCCCCCCTGAGTGGGAGTCTAAAATTTAGTCATCTTTTTATCAAAATAGGACTGTGATAGCTACCTTTTTTTGAACAATTGTAGAAATCATTCCCATGTCACCTTACCATGCAAAAATTGCTTTTCTGCCTTTTTGTTCTCCCACCAAGTGGTAGCTTCACCACTGAGTTGATATGAACCCCATTCAGCCTTAGTTTCATTGGACAAATTCCATAGAGAAAACTACTTCTCCATCTCAATTATCCATGCTTATGCCCTGTCACCAATTGTTTTACTATCAAATTTTGGTGGGGTGACCTTTTTAAGGTCCTTTCCCAACTCCTCAGCCACTTTGCTTAACTTATGTGGGTTTTATTTAGTCTCGGGTTGTTCAACATTTATATTCTCTTCATTCCAACCAAAATTCAATCCCTATGGACCTCTGTGTCTTTCTTGCTCAAGGTTGTTGGTGCAAGAGCACCTAGTTGCCTTCAAGCCTCCATGAGGCCATTTGTAAATAGTTGCTCTATTTTATGTATTGGGTATTATAATAAGGTTTATCAAACCATTTTATAGGTTTTTGAGTCTTAGGAAGTGATATTTGAAGTCATTTGTCAGACAATATTTAATGTTGTTCCATATTGTAAAAATTGTAAAAGTTGCTCAAGAAAGTTGTCAAGCAACTTGCCAAAACTGTCATTAAGGTGTTTTGTAAACAAACTAATTAAAAGGTGGTTGAAAATAGTTGTTTTTTTCTGGAAATGTATAAGTACACCCTCCAAAACTCGAATTGAGGGGGTTGGAGACATTATTTTTTAAGTTTGATGAATGGCAACCTCAAGTTTTGTGTGAATTTTCCAATTTTTACATTGTTTTCAGGCTGAAGTTGTGCTTTGGACGGCTTGGTATGGACTCAAATAATGGAGTATCATATATGGATGGAAAGATCTCTATTTCTAGTTTCCAATTATTTTTGTCTCATTAATGTTTATTGAGTTTTGTGGAAGATATGACTATTTTGGTGAGACTGCCTATTCTAACAATATTTTGCAAAATTTACAGTCTAAAAAATGTGATGGTACGGATTGTAAAGTCTATATTTTGGATCTGGAACCAACTGGATTTTTTTTCTATGTGAATATAATTTCATTTTCTTCAAGTCTCATCAAAATTCATTAAGTTTTGAATAAGTTATGACCATTTTTGTGAGGGCAGATTTGAACACTGCCTAGGGTTTGCAGTTTTGGGAAAAATGTAATAAATTTAGTTTCCACCATTGGATCTTCATAAAAATTGGAAGGAAAGTCTATAATTATGTTATCTTCAATCTCACTAAAGAGATTGTATTTGTTATTATTTTTTGTGGAAGTTATAAATGGTAGTTTGGTGCATTGAATTGTGGGCTACCATGAGAATGTTTCCAATGTGATCTAGAATGCACTTAATCATTGTTTGAGATGAATAATTTTATGAAATTTGTCAAGTGAATGGAATGTTGAGTTGTGAATCCCTTGCTCTACATCATTTTGGTATCAGATCTTGAAGATGCTCTGGGAATGTTTTTTGTGGTTTGTGTGTGTGGTTGTTTGCAAGTTGAGGAAGGAACCTAATTTCCTAGGTGAGGCAAGGTGAAGTGGAAGCAAGGAGAGACTTACTTGTGAAGATGGAATTTTTAAAGAGATGTTGGAAGGCTAAGGATTCATGAAGGAAGAAGGAAAGAGAGGAAAAGGAAACGAGAAAGAAGGAAAGACAGAAGGAAAGACAAATAGAGTTTGAGAAAGCCATGGAAAAGATAAGCCAAAGGTTGGAAAGATTAGCCAAAGAACACCAACTTCTTAAGGAAGCACAAAGGAGTTGGAATATACAAATGTAAAAGAGGTTAAGATGGCCTCTAAAGAATATTATGAAGAAGCAAAGAAAACAAAAGAAGGCAACAAATGAGATAGAGGTAAAGTTTGAATCTACTATTCAAGTTGAGCAAGATAAGTTACAAGTTGAGATGCATGATATTTTGATTGTGTTTGAAGATGAACAAACTTCTTTGTTGGTTAATGACCATGTTGATGTTGAGATTAATGATGTGGTTGCTATTGGTACTCAATTAGTTGATGAAATGGTTGTTGATGAACAAGTTGAGAAGGTTGTTGATGTTATCGATAACCTTGGTATTGATACTCAAGTTGATGATGATAAAGTTGTTGATAACATTGATGTTGATATTCATGATCAAGTTGTTGTTGATAATAAGGTTGTTAATAAAGATGTTCCAGATCTATTTGCTAATGATGTATATGAAGGTTTTCAAGAGTATGATGCAGGTTATATATGGTACTCTAATTATAAGAATGAAGATATAGATGATGCTACTGAGGTTTATACACAAGAAATGGAGTTTTGGAGCCTAGATGTTGAGAAGATGATAGGAAGACACATTTTTCTTATTGTGTTCATGATATCAAGGAAGAAAAACCATGGGTTAAGATGAAGATACAAGGTTTTGTGATTGCATGTGATATTGAAGATTCATTTATTTTTGTAGGTGCTTTATTTTATGCTAACTCAGGGGACTTGAGTTTTTTCTTCAAGGGGTGTATGGTGCAGGAGCACCAAGTTGCTTTCAAGCCTCCACGAGGCCATTTGTAAATAGTTGCTCTATTTTATGTATTGGGTCTTATAATAAGGTTTATCAAACCATTTTATTGGTTTTTGAGTCTTAGGAAGTCATATTTGAAGTCATTTGTCAAATAATGTTTAAAGTTGTTCCATATTATAAAAATTGTAAAAGTTGCTCAAGAAAGTTGTCAAGTAACTTGCCAAAAGTGTCATTAAGGTGTTTTGTAAACAAAATAATTAAAAGGTGGTTGAAAATAGTTGGTTTTGGTTGGAAATGTATAAGTAAACCCTCCAAAACTCGAATTGAGGGGGTTGGAGACATTATTTTTGAAGTTTGATGAATGGCAACCTCAAGTTTTGTGTGAATTTTTTGATTTTTACATTGTTTTCAGGCTGAAGTTGTGCTTTTTACGGCCTGTTGTGGACTCAAATAATGGATTATCATATATGGATGGAAATATCTATGTTTCTAGTTTCCAATTATTTTTGTCTCATTAACATTTATTGAGTTTTGTGGAAGATATGACTATTTTGGTGAGACTGCCTATTCTAACAATATTTTGCAGAATTTACAGTCTAAAAAATGTGATGGTACGGATTGTAAAGTCTATATTTTGGATCTGAAAAAAATTGGATTTTGTTTCTATGTGAATATAATTTCATTTTCTTCAAGTCTCATCAAAATTCATTAATTTTTGAATAGGTTATGACCATTTTTGTGAGGGCAGGTTTGAACAATGCCTAGGGTTTGCAGTTTTGGGAAAAATGCAATAAATTTGTTTTCCACCTTTGGATCTTCATAAAAATTGGAAGGAAAGTCTATAATTATGTTATATTCAATCTCACTGAAGAGATTGGATTTATTATTATTGTTTTTGGAAGGTATAAATGGTAGTTTGGTGCATTGAATTGTGGGCTACCATGAGAATGTTTCCAATCTGATCTAGAATGCACTTAATCATTGTTTGAGATGAATAATTTTATGAAATTTGTCAAGTGAATGACATGTTGAGTTGTGACTCCCTTGCTCTACATCAGTTGTCAATCTTGGCCTCTTTTCAATTCAACAGGGCTAAAATCTAATCTAACCTATCATTTGTATCACCACGGGATCCACCCCCATGATTCTCACATTGATAGGTTCTAAAATCCATAGAGTTATTTAGAAACACACAACATTAAGCATAAGTAGGCATAGGTCCTAGAGTTTAACATAGATGCTCTGATACCAAAAAGTAAAGCTAAAAAATTAACACATTTCAAATTGAAAATATTTCCATGCTTTTGATCATTACAAGTAGGGTAAAAGAGATAACATGTGCAAAAGTAATATCCACAAGTGCTAAAAGTAATTTTTTTATTAAATGAATTACAAATTACATACACCAAAGTGTGTTACAAATCATCTATTTCAATGATACATCATCAAGTTTACATCAATAATTACATTTAGGAAATACAGTTTACAATTTGGCTAAACAAGCCATACATAAATGATAAGTGAAGTACATCCATAGCAATAGAATCTTTGAACCTCATCCATCTTGACACCACTGGTCTTCTTGCGTTGAGGCCAAGAGTGCAGTTAAGGCACCTTTTCCATCCAACCATGAAGTACATGACTTCCCCAAGTTTCTTTCTAACTCAAAGAAATCCTCGACCCTGCACAAGGAGCCTAGCAACTTGGAACAATAAATCAGGAGGGAACTCTTGATTCATGCATGTTTTCCTATATGCATTCCTATACTAGAAAACATATTTCTTGCAAGAAGGATGTGGCAGAGACATAAATAACATAATCAGAGATTCTTTGGGATTTACATTTGTGACTATGTGTCTGGCCCTCCTGGTGCTAGGATTTGGAGAGAGCTAGGCCTTTGTTGCCCCCATTCGTAGGATCTTAGTCGTCTTGCTAGATCGATTTAGGTGTTAATATCCAAGTTTAGACTTCCTTCCTATGGCAGAGAGGATGAATTCTTTTGGGCCTTAGATAAACAAGGGGATCTCTCTGTCAGATCCGCTTATAGTGTGCTGACGAATGTTAGTATTATGGAAGAACAGTGGAGGAGAGTTTGGAATAGGCGCTTGATCCCTAAAATAATTTTTTTTTGGTGGACGGCCTGTCATAATAGGATTCTGACCCAGGACAATTTGAGAATCCAGGATTTATGCTTTCCCAATCGATGCTTTCTCTGCAAAGAAGGGGAAGAAATTGTCAATTACCTCTTGCTTCACTGCCCGTTTGCTGCTGAAGTTTAGGGGATGGCCTATGATAAATTTGAGGTAGAGTGGGTTATGAGCAAGGATCTTTTATCATTTATTATGGGCTAGAATGGGCCTTTCTTGCATCCTCTAGTTTGTGAAATTTGGAGGCAGACCCCCCCTATCCTGGGTTGGTGTTTATGGAAGGAGAGGAATAATCGAGTCTTTTGGAATACTAAACGAAGCCCCAAGGAGGTGTTTGGGATTGGTGTTAGGCTCGTAGAGGAGAATATCTTCCTCTTTGATGGAAAACTTCCTGAGGTTGGGCCGAGGGACTTTGAAATAAAAATGGCTAAGAAATGGCACCAGGAGCTAAATGCTAATGCCTTTGACAATAGGAAACTTTTAGCTAGGAGGAACACCAAATGGGTGCCTCCGGATTGTGGGTGGTTTAAAATTAATTTTGATGGTGCTGCTAAAGGGAGTCCAGGAAGGGCAAGTATAGGTGGGTTGATAAGATATTCTATGGGCAACATGGTGGCAGGGTTTGCTGGTGGCATAGGGATTCAGTCAGCCCTTGTTGCTGAGGCTCATGCACTGTTCATGGGGCTCAAAATTGTTGTCTCTCTAGGAATTGTTAATCTTCATATTGAGGGAGATTCCAAGGTGGTGACAAATGCTGTGGAAAAGGAAAGATTCATAGGTTGGAACACCAAGGACATCTTATTGGATGCTAATTTTCTCATGTCTAAATTAAGAAACAAAAAAGTGACTCACATTTACAGAGAAGGTAATAGTGTGGTGGATGTGCTGGAAAACCTTGGCTCACGGTGGGACTCAGCTAGATGTTGGAGGAAACCAGAACAATTGCCCCCTAACATTCAAGCTTTGATCGTGCGGGAAAAGGCTTACATGATAAATAATGATTTACAACTTCTGGATGACGAGGACTGACGGGGGGGCCCACTGGCATTTTTGGGTGTGGTGGTGGATTAATGTCTTTTGGGGTATGAAAGACAGGTGGAGTGCCATGGGGAAAGATGAAAGGATGTGGAGTAGGGGAAAGGGCATTCACGTGTTGTTTTTTTGGGATGGGAGAATGGGTATAGGTTATAAAAATATGATGATGAGATGGCAGGGAGGAAATGTTCTTAATGTGATCCAGCCTAGATTTGGTGACATGATATGGGTTATTTGGAATGCCAAGATTGCTTCTCGGGAGGATGATAGTACTATGAGTATTAAGTTTTGGGAGAAAAGGGTACTTGGTTTATCTCCTAATTATTTTTGGAGATATGAGTGTATGAATAATGATGGGACCATCCAAGATGCGTACTAGTTGTATTCTAGAGGTTTCACGCCGGCTAATTTAACTGGTGGTTCCTTTGGCTTCATTTGGTTGATTACTAAATTTAGCTTGCTAGGTTATCTGCATGGGATTTTGTGCCTTTCTTGCCTTTCTACCAACTTTTGGCTCCTTCTCTGGTATCAAAAAATCATCAATTGCAGTGTCTTTTCTCACGTTTTCCTTGTTCTCCTCCACACATGTAAATGGCTTGAGGGAATTAATTACAGTAAGTCTTGCATTAAACATCCTTGTTCAATTTTTGTGCGCAACATTTGGCTCTAGTTTTTTCTGCATTTCAGAGTTTTTCCTGTTCTTCCTGATAGTATGGGTGGAGATAGGGTTCGGATGGAGCCGGCTAGCTGTGATGAATTCAAGAATAACCCTCTGGTCTGGCATATCTGTGTTGAGGGAGGTATTTCCCCGCTCATGGAGTGTCTGGTCGGCCATGATCCCATCCTTTCGGGACAATTTTCATGTTCTTAGAAGGATAGAAGGCTTTCTGTTGGGGGGATTTCATTTGAAGTTAGCTAGGAGGTCATTGCGCAAGCCACGGGCTTGAGCTATGAAGGGAAAACATACCCTAAGCACACCAAAAATCCTGACCACGAGAGCCTTAAGGCTTTCTTTAGAGGAGAGGAGACTCCGGTTAGGAATTAGGTGGGGTTCGAAAGAGCTAAGCTTCCCAAGCCATGGAATATGGTCTGCTTGGCTCTAATGAAATATGTGATGCTGGAAGGTAGGTACAAAACTTGTTTTTTCTATCACTTCCCTCTGCTTAACCATCTCAGAGACAAAATGCTGCTTAGCTTCCCATTTTTTCTTCTTATGGACCTGGAGAACTCGGTGGATAAATGTAATACGATGACCTGTCGTAATCTTGGTGACCTCCTGCCTCTCCCGCTCCATCAGGGGCTTATCTTTCGCCTGTACCACTTTCATCTCACCCTCTACCTGCCTAAAGTCATCTTTGTTTGTGTTGAGAATATTGATCCCATTTCTTCGATTCACATCTCCCCGACCAAGTCCATGAGCCCTCCTCGGAAGCCTGTTCCTGATAATGTGGGGAGTATCAAAACCAAAGTGGCCAATAAGAAGCTCAAGGGTGGGTTAGGCTTGGCTCATGCTCGGGCGGTGGAAGGGCTCTGCGAGCTAAAGGCCACCCAGGTTGACATGGCTGCTAATGTCACCAAGCTGAAGATGGGTAAGGAGAAAGGGTTGTAGGCCACGATTGCTAAGGAAGGCAAGGGCAAGGGCAGGAATGTGGTTGGGATCAACTCTAGAGGGGAAACGGTTGTTGGGACCACGGAGCTGACTGGTGGGGAAAGTGGTAGGAGGAGATCGGGGAGGCTAGCCAAGAATAGCAAAAAAAGATTGATTATTGAGGACTCGGAGGTGGAGCAGTCGGACAACAAGGGTTATAAGGAGGAAGAGTCTGACGATGAGACTGATGATTTGGGGGAGAAGCCCCGACCTAATCCGATGGACAACAAGACTCCTTGCCATGGCTCTAACTCACACACTCCATTCGTGACTGAGCCTAGTGAGATGCAGGAGACCAGGGATACTGGGGAAGATTCAGATATGGTGGCAAAAAGATTGAACACCCTGGACAAAAGATTTAGGGGCTTGACCCACTTTACTATGAAACTGAGCCACTTTGTTACTAGTGCGTTGTCAAATGTTATAAGAAGAACTGGAGGGGAATAATAGCTAGGAAAACAAGGGTTGGGTGGGCGATGAGGCAGTGGACCTCCTAATCAAGAACTGGGACGAGGCCAGTTAGTTGTGTTTGTTGGTGGTTTGTCGGTTGTTTTTTGGCTGTCAGTGTGCTGTCTCTATGGTTTTTTTGATTTTTTCGTGTTGTTGTTTCGTCTCTTTTTGGCCCTAGTGGCTCTTTGTGAGGGGTACAGCGCCCCGTAAATGCTGTTTAACTTTTCTAAAACATAATATTCTAGGATTTTAATCCATCTATTTCAATGGTACATTGCTTGGCCAAGCATAAAGAAATATTAAAGGTAGTTTATGAAAATGATAAACTGCCATCTCTGTGTGCTCACATTTGGCATCATGTTCCAGAAGTTTCCCATAAAATATGAATAACATATGGTTTCATACAAAATTGCATAAAGTTCAAGTATTTACTAATTCAACAATTTATAGAAAAATGCGTTACATGAAAAAAAATAAAAATGCATGATTTCATATCAAATTATAAAAAAAAATTCAAGTGCTAATTCAACATTTCATGAAAAAACACATTACATATCAAAGTTTCCCAAAAGATTAATTTACAAGAAAATAATTATGCATCTGGTTGATATCTCTTAAAGAAATAATTTAATCCAGATCTCTTTCTCCTTAATTCTTATTTTCCTATTTATTTTCAGTTAACCATTCAACTGATTTAAATTTAAATGGCTAGGCCAACTATCACAAATTTGATTAATTTGAACATAAATACCTTTTTAAGAATAAAACTTGCCCAACTTCATAAATGTATATGTATTAATAAATACTTAGATTTAAAAGTGTATCTATTCTCTGCTATATATATATATATATTAATCTAAAAATTTTACACATAGTCTATAGTAAACAAGCTGAAATAAAAATTTATCAATTCTAAAACAGAAATAAAATATCTATTATTTCAACTCAGATTACATTTTCTATTCCTCTCAGCATTTACTGTGTTCATATAATTTCAATTTTCGTATTCGTATTTTATATTTATATATTAATGTTTATATATGAATGTATAAATAGATACATATATTTATATATATACATGTCTATTTATAAATATATATAAATATATATATACATATATATGTATACATATATAGATATAGATATTTATATGTAAATTTTAATACATGCTTGCTTGAATGTTTCCAGAGAAAATATCCATATAAACCTGTATATATATAATTACTCAATTTCTAAATAGCATCAGATGTTAGTTTGCATGCAATATTTTCTAGGCGAACCTATGAAGGTTTAAGTATATTAAAAGAAAAGTTTGATAGTATTTGGAGGTTGGCCATACCCCACCGGCAGCCCCATTGGGGTGCGCTTCTTGTGGGGGAAACACTCCCTCCATAGGTCACAGCCTGTGGAGGGCACTTCCTCCACAACAGTCGCCTTCCCCATATGGGGAGGCTCGGCTATGGCACAACCCTTCGCCCTCCCATTATAAATAAAAAACAATTTTATTATTAAATTTTTACAGTCCAAATTCAAAAAAAAGGATGCAAATCAACAATCAATCAATTAGTTTCTAGAATTTTCGCATGAGTATAAATATTTTCCTAGGTTTGTTTATATATATATATATATCTACAGTTCAAGGTATAAATATATTTATAATTTTTCTCAGACGAATTTATTTGCAACCCTCGTAATGTGTTTCCTCAATTTCTCATGGGAATCATTCTGAACTTAATCATTGATTCAACTTGCAAAAAAATAATATAATAAATACACAATACTGATAAATAAATATATATATCATAGTAGGCTTTGAATGGTTAAGGCATACACAATTTTTGTCCATAATTTCTCAAAAACTCATTCAATTGGAGAAATTTCACAGATGAATTCCACTTTACAGACACAACAAGTTTTCTCACACATTAAATTAAATTGCAATGGAAAAGGAATTAGAAACCTGGAATTCACTTCTTGTTCAGTCCCCTCTCCTTGTTCTCCTTTCTTTCTTGCCTTTCCTCCTCCTTCCACCGAGCTAGATTCACTGTACCTCCAAAACCCCCTTCTCGGCAACCATTATTTTGGTTATTTTTGTAGAGAAAAACAAGGTCTTTTCTCATTAATCAATTTCTCTTTTTAAAGATTTCCTTTCAATTCCCGAGACCTAGTCTTGAAAATAGAGAATTAAATAAAATTTATTTCATGCTCATCTTTTATTGCCAATTTAATAAGTAATACTATTTTATTTACAAATCAACATTTTTTTCCTCAACTAAAATAATTAAATAAATCAGGGTATGTGTAGGATCATGATGGGCCAAAAAGTGGCGATATATAAGTGATATGATGGCCCATGTGGTTGATGACTTTATTCTTACCCAAAAATTGATGAAACAAAAAGGGTTTCTTAAGGAGATTCTCAACTTTCCACCAATATAAATTATGCTTTACTTTGAATTTAATAAATAATTATTATTCATTTTCTATTCGAATTACGACTAAAGTCCCGATTGATAGGATAATTGAAAAACATCTATAGCTTTCAAACGCTATCACATTTTTTGAATACGAAACATGCGTCACATTTTATGCTTTTCATACTATAGGATTAAAAAAATAAATTGAACTTCATGAATTTTTGACCAAGTTAAGGTGGTCAAACATTCGAGTTTTTAAATTTTTTAAAATTTGTAATAAAAAAATCATAATTAATTATTTACTTGGAAACAAATTACAAGAAAAAAGCATCACATCAGGACATGAGTCCTCTACTTATATCTAAAATCTTATAAAAAAATATTATCATTTTATTGTGGTTAGGGTGGTCAAATAGACACCTACTTCTTATTTTTTCCCTAAAATTTAAATACTACTGCATTGAAATTTCAAATTTTCACCAAATAGATTTTTTTTTTCAAAGTAAACCTAGTAGTTTAGAAACTAAATTCAATTTTCTACATATTCTATTCTTACATATTTTGTAAATAATATAGATAACTTATTCAATTTTTCACATCAATTTGCCTAACTCTGATTTTCTGTATTTTCATTGCCACTTAAGGGCCTAGTTTTTCCATGATGATCCTGCACACACCCACCATTATAATTGCAATCAATATTGAAACAATAGTATGGAAATAACACTAGTTTCAATCTAATTGATTACTCTAAATAAAAAACTTATCATTTAATTGCATATATAAATATTTAATTGAACTAAAATTAACTCTTTATTTCTTTTACACTTTTACTTCATTGCTAATTAATTTAATTAACCATTTTAAAATAATAACAATAAAATAATCATCTAATCTAAATTCTAAATGCATCTATATGACACTAAGTTCTTTGTGTGTGACCGAGAGAACCATTCCTCATTTACCCTATCATGAAGCTAACCTCCTCTACCTTATCCACACCCTTGGTCTTCGACAACCTACAACTCAAGTACACTCAGGCAACCAAGACAAGATTAGTATTTGGATAAAATATAATCAAATCAACATAACTCATTAATTCTAAATCAAATCCTACATAATTTATTAATTATAAATATCACCCTTCTATTTTGCAACATTCCCAAAATAAAATGAGATTCCATTCATTTCAAATTTTCACAAAATTAAAATCTCATTTTCATAATTCATACCTCAAAACACCACATTAGTTATCATTTAATCTATCACACACACACACATTAAGTCATATAGAAAAACCATATAAGGTAAAATTAGGCATCACCAAAGTTAGAGACATGACACCTACTCAGCATTAAAAGTAGAATTTCTAGTGTTTCAAATCTCTACCCAGTCATCTCCAGATTTTTAGGTGCACACCATTCATCTCACAACTTTCTGTTCTATTTCATTTACTTTTCTAGGTCACTTTGCAGGTCATTGCATTAAATTAGGGTTTAGTGTTGCATCTTGCATTTCATTTATCTTTCCAAGTCTAAAATTGATGGTGAACCCCTTATTAACTTATATTCAGCCCCTAGAACAACCCTCTTACATGATCTCTTTCTACTTTGCATTGAGATCTCAATGGTTTGTTCTTCACTGAAAGTTAGTGAAGATTTTTCTTCTAGGTCCTAAACCCTAGATAAAAGCAATCAATTTTCCACCTTTCATTTTGGTGAACCTGCATTTAGAACATCATAATTCTGATTTGCAGTCCATTATCATCCTAGATCTTGCTTGCATTAACATTGCATTAGGATTTACTTTAGTTAATTGGCATTTTAGTGTTTGTAATTTTTCATTAGTGAAAGTTCATATAGCTTGGATTTTTACACCTCATTTCACTAAAATCAAACAAAATATGCATTTTCATTTAAGATACAGATCACAAAACATAATACGCATAGAATTCAATTGAAATTTTCTAAATTTTTTGAAAACAAATCTCATTGAGACTCATTCCCCACCTTCGGTGGATCAGTCCTAGTGAAGATTATGCACTACATTTTTTGGCATTTAAAGCTCTATTTTTGAGTTTATGCTTTCTATTATTGCCTTTCTATTTTAGTTTCCATAATTTATGTTATAAGCATTTCATTATTCTTATCTTATATTGCATTTACATTCATTTTGCATTTAGTAGCCCTTGTATGAGTATTTGGTGTCCTATTTCTAATACTATAGTGAGATGAAGTTCAAGACTCATTTCATTCCATGATAGCACAATCATTATGGATCTTGGGTTGTCTAGATATTTCACTCCTAATTTTGACACTAGTACACAAGGCATGGACAATACCCTTAACAACTATTTACCTTCAAGTAGTGTGATGCAAGTTGAAATAAGGAATGATAGTGTCCTGCAAGAAAACATAATCCATATTCATGAAGACTTAGCAAACCTACAATACCAAGTGAAAAATGACAACATTTTAACTATCGTGATCCCTACTATAGATAACATTCACCGCATGCTTGAAAGTGAAGATGGACTTGACCTTATCCAGACAAGAGTTCAATTATTTGGAAAATACCTCACCAACCACTAGTTTCCCTTTACCTACACACAATGTCACATGACAAGGAGGAACTCAAATTCCTCCTCCCATAATAATTGCCTCAATACCTACCTATACCAACCCTCAAGTCACAACAACAATGCAAAAAACTAGTAATTTGATTCCTTCCTTGGGTATTTCCACTAGCATCCCTAGTACCTATATGGCATTGCATGTCATATCTCCTTCTACCTTACCACCTATAAGAATTCTTTTCACTTTTCCTTAAAACACATACAACCTTGCACCATTTTAACTTCCATCTCATAACACAAGTAATGACCCTCTCATAAATCAACTCTTCCAAAGCATTTCATCCCTTCAAAAACATATTTTGACCATCAACCAAAAAAAAAATGGCTCAACTATATATTATGTCAAAAGAAGTCCATTGTTCTTGGAGATATTGCAAACAACGATGCCACAAGGTGTAGAGGTGCCTAAATTTGAGAAATATGGAGGAAAGGGAGATCTTTCTAATCATTTCAATGCTTATAGTGCCTTATGTAGTGGCTTTGTCCTTGATGATAAACTTTTGGCTAAGCTTTTTCCTAGGTCCTTGAAAGATATTGCCTTGGAATGATTTTCTTCTTTACCAAAAAACTCAATTCATTCATTCAATGAACTTGTTGAGGCATTTGTAAACCATTTCCAAGTGAATATGACTCCTAAAATGAATTTGGCTGATTTGATGAGATGTAAGAAAAAAGAAGATGAAAAGATAATTGATTTTATCTCACAATATCAATCGCTTTATTCCCAAATCGATGTCAAGGTCCCCGACCCTCACCTTCAAAATATGTTCATAGAAAATTTGCAAAGTAAGATTCAAGATAAGATCACCATGATGAAATTATTTTCCTTCATGCACTTGTGTACCATCCTCTATGATTATCAAAATTCAGTTAGTAGTCAAGATACAAAATCCACTTCTAGTCAAACTGAGAAATTAGAGCCCATAAACCAAAATAATTCCCAACCTTTTAGAAAACAAAACAAAGGGTTCCTTCAATTTAATCCCCCTCAACAAAAAACTCAGAATGTCAATAACCACGTAGTTGTTGTTAAATTCATGACACCCTTTAGCTATGGGGAGCCAAAAAGAAAATTCACTCCCTTACCTGATACCCTTCATAACACAATGTCCCAACTTTTAGAACAACAAATGATTACCTTGCCTCCCATAAAAACACTCAATCCTAATAAGCCTTTACCCTTGAGCTTTAGATCAAATGCTTATTTCCACTATCATCAACAAAATGGACATGATATGAAATATTCGAAGCATCTTAAACATCTTGTGCAAGACCTCATTCATTTTGGTCTTCTTTCCATTGGAGGTGTTAGTGATCAAGGAAATAAGTTTATCAACCCTCCTAACCAAAGCATGCAAATCTTTACCAACCCCATGTCAAAACATAGTATAACATTTGTCAAAGCTAGTGAAACTATAAAGACTGATGTAATGAATGTTGAAACAGATGATGAAAACACATATACAACTCAAAAAATTCCTATGGATACTAATCAACAAGAAGAAAATCCTTTCAATGGTTTGGTTGCATTGGTCAAAACTCAAGATCATAAGGGCCGACCTAAAAAGCCTCTTGATATTGTTTTCTCACAAAATGACATACTTAAACATGCACTTGATGGTCCTCTTTACATAGTCGGTTGTATCTATGATAAGCCCACTAATGGGATATTAATAAATCCCACCTATAGAGAGAATGTGATCATCGAGGAATTCTTACTTCTACATGAGCTCTATCAAGACATATATGATAAACCAAAAGCATGGATCAAAACACACAATGGTTTTGCTTGCCCTATGATGGGATCGATCAACTTACCATTGCAAATAGGACCAAAACATTAGATATCTCATTCTCCATTATCACATAGTTAGACCAATTTTGTGTGAAGCTAGGCTATCCATGGTTTCACTCCATGAATGCAGTCACTTTAGTCGTATGTAAATGCTTAAAGCTTCCCTTTGACAATGAAATTTTCACTGTCCATCATAGTGGCTTTAACCCTTTGTCCTCCCATGGAAAATTTTACTTAGATTTCTTTTGGCTCGAGCTAATAGAACCTATAAAACCATGACAAGACCTTTTTTTCTTGTCCTATCAAAAGTTCAAGGCAAAGAAAATAACAAAATTATCTCTTTGAAACATGTCTCCACCTACCATCGAGCCTACAATTCTTGATGAAACCATGATTGAACCTATAGAAATTCCAAATGAACAAAACCTTCACCTACATCCTACAAAAGACCAAGAGACAATGAAAACAACCCCGTCATACCTCCTAGAATAAAGAAAGTTTACAAATTCAAAGAGAAAGTTGTTGAACGACCTCTTATGGTTCCTTCCATTCCTCCCCTTAGGGAATAAATGAAACCTATGGTTGATCAACCCACTCCTACACAAATGCAACTTGAAAATAAAATTAAAAGAAACAAAGGTGCTAGAGAGCATGGGTGTAGATGTCATGCCCTTGCTCCTAGGTTACATGAAGAATTAAATAAAGAAAATCAAAATCCAAATTTGATAGAAGTAGTGCATAATGAATCTACCCATTCCCCAAAATAAAATAATCCAATACAACAACCACAACAAGAGTTGAACTCTTCCATGGACATTATCATTCGACCTCCTATTGTGATTAACTTGGATGACGATGAAGAGGTGCATAATGAATTGAATACATTATTTTCCTCTTACATGATCTTAAACTGATCTGATTTAGGATCTATGAAAATTTCTATGAATTCTTAACTATTACAACAATTAATTAAGGCTTTAAAATTGAATTAATATAATTGAAAATACTTAAAAGAATAAAGCATAATAACTGTGATGGACAAAAAAGAGAGAGAAGAGAAAGAAAAGACAAAATAGTTGATAACAGAGTTTTCCAATATGGCTACGTCTCTAAGGCCCTCTCCAATGGAGTGACTGATCCTTGATTATTCTCCACAAAGAATTACAAGGAAACTGTCAATTTTACAAGTCTATCTCTCTTCAGCACAACAGCATAGCAGTCCTCTGTTGTACAGAAACAATCACTTGAGCCTTCAGGATGATTCTCTCCTTAGCCATCACCTGCATACCCAAACTATAAAATCTCACCCCCTTTTATACATAAAAAATTACTCTATATGGGATTTAACCATATAATTTACAAAATATTGCATATCTCTCCCTATCAGGTAAAAATCTCTCCTAATTCCCCTCTTTACATAATAAATCTTCATAAATCTCCCTTTTTACATAATAAAATCATTTTAAAATCCCCTCAATATTATCTTAAAATTATTTAATCCCTTTTAAACTTACATTCTTGGGCTTAAGAAGATTTAATTTTAATCTCCTTTACATTTGGGAGATTTCTCTTTTTTTTAAATAGGGCTAAATTCTTAATTTAGGGGTGATTCAGCCTTATACTCTTGTTTGTTAACAAACCAAGCCAAACCTTTTCAATAACCATATGCATAGCACAATGGTGGGGTGAGTGAATGGTTGGAGAGGGGTTGGTGGTTCAAACCACCCCCCCCTCCAAATTCGCTTTGATATTCTTCAAAAGGAAATGGCGGTAGAATATTATTAATCGCAATGCACATCCCAACGGTAGCCCACGATCCTTGGAGAATAGAGGTTGGGGGTTCAAACCCCACCAAATACTTTTATAAAATTGTTCAACTAACCAATGAACTAGAAGGAGAGATAGGTAGGGTGCCACGTGGAACCACTTGGCTAGGCCAAGTGGCAAGATCTGATTTACTACCAACAAACACCATAGCCAACATGTCAGCATGTTGTATACCATGTCTTCACCACATCACCTGCTTTGTTAGTTCTACAGATTGACATGTGTCAGTCTATCTTGGTCCACCTCAGCATACAAACTACTGAACCAGCATGTTGATGTCACGTTGATGTCAGCGTTTGTATTGTCCAGTCATCTAGTCAACCCTAAAGTTTGACAGACTGTATCTTCTACATACAGGCTCAAATTTTGGTGAAACGAGTGGCATTGGGTTTGTGTTGACGAGATCTTAATTTTTGCATCAATTTCATTGAATTCTGAGATGATCAATTTTCACCTTTTTGACTGGCCTCTGACACCTTGTTTGACCAAACTTTGACTAGCAATAACTCGAGCATACGAACTCCTTTTCCACTCGTTCAAGTTGTGTTGGACTCATATTTTTAAGCTCTTCAAGATGACGCTAAATTATGGAGCATATGGAACACTTCAATTTTCACTAAAAAGTATCCCCCTAGATTAGTCCTCCCCTCTAGAGAGCTTTTGGACCTCTGAAAGCTTCATTACTTAGAAAGAAAGTGAGGGTAGAGTTCCCTCACTTTACCAATATCCATCCATTTTTCCTTGCTTGGATTCATCCCCTTCAGGCCCACCTTGAGGTACTCAACTACGCCTCTTCATGAAGTGCTGAATTTCCTGTCTAAGATGACATCCTCTGGCAACTCTGACATGTACCCCAATGAAAAATCATCAACTGATGGAACCTGAATGTCTATGTCTTCATCCAGTATCATTGGAGGCTCGTACAACTTTATATTCTCATCATTGACAACTAAATAGATGTACATGTATGGAGAAACATTAAGGAAAAAGGCATTGGTTCCAATCTTTTCCAAGATCTCAAAGGGACCATATCGAATCGGCTTGAGCTTCCTTCCTTTGCCTTGCATTCTTTCTTTGTTGATATGCAACTAAACTCTATCTCCAACTTGGAAATAATGATCGACGCGATGCTTATCATATCAAACCTTGTATTTGGCCTGGCTCTTCTCTAACTATGCTTCCACTACCTGATGAATTTCTTGGACTTTCTAGATGAAATTCAAAGCCTTCTTTGCATCATGGCATCCATCTTTAACATCATCCTTCCCAAAAACAAAGTCCATCAGTATTTTTGGCAAATACCTGAAACAAGTCTCGAAAGGAGATCATTTTTGTAGAAGAGTGTGCTGCATGGTTGTATGCATGTTGCACATAATGAAGATTTCCATCCTATAACTTAGGATGTTTACTTAGCATGTTGATGTCATGTTGATGTCAGTATCTTTACTATCTAGTCATCTAGTTAACCCTAAAGTTTGATCGACAGTATCTTCTACGTACGGGCTTAGATTTCGATGAAATGAGCATCATTGGGTTCGTGTCAATGAGATCTTCATTTTGGTGCCACTTCTATCAAATTATGAGATGATCAATTTTGTGTCTTTCTAATTGGCCTCTGACACCTGGTTTGACCAAACTTTGACTGGCCATAACTTGAGCATATAGAATCCTTTTTCGCTCGTTCAAGTTAGGTTGGACTCATATTTTTGAGCTCTTCAAGATGATGCTAAATTTTGGAGCATATGGAAAACTTCAATTTTCACTAAAAATTATCCCCCTGGATCAGTCCTCCCCACTAGAGAGATTTTGGACCTCTAAAAGCTTGATTAATCAGAAAGCAAGTAAGGGTAGAGTTCCCTCACTTTACCAATCTTCATCCATTTTCCTTACTTAGATTCATCCCCTTTAGTCCCACTTTGAGCTACTCAACTACGCCTCTTCATAAAGTCTTGATTTTCCTGTCTAAGATGACATCCTTTGGCAACTCTGACATGTACTCTAGTGAAATATCATCAAATGATGGAACCTGAATGTCTATGCCTTCATCCAATATCATTGGAGGCTCGTACGACTTCAGATTCTCAACATTGACAACTAAATAGATGTGCATGTATGGAGGAAGATTAAGGCAAAAGGCATTGGTTCCAATCTTTTCCAAGATCTCAAAGGGACCATATTGAATTTTCTTGAGCTTCGTTCCTTCACCTTGTATTCTTTCCTAGTTGATATGTAACCAAACTCTGTCTCCAACTTGGAAATGATGATCAATGTGATGCTTATCATGTCGAGCCTTGTATTTGGCTTCACTCTTCTCCAACTGTGCTTCCACTGCCTGATGAATTTCTTGGACTTTCTAGCTGAACTTCAAAGCCTTCTCTACATCATGGCATCCATCTTCAACATTGTCCTTCCCAAAAGAAAATTCCATCATTTGTTTTGACAGATACCCGAAACAAGTCTTGAAAGGAGATCTTTTTGTAGAAGAGTGTGTTACATGGTTGTATGCATGTTGCACATAATGAAGATTTTCATCCCACAAATTAGGATGTTTATTGTAGTAGCCTCAAAGAAGATGCACAAATCTCATGTTCACTACCTATGTCTATTCATCGATCTACAAATGGAAGGATGTAGTCTTCTTCAGGCTAGTGTCCATGTGTTCCCACAATGCTGACCAAAATTCCCCCAAGAATCGAGAATCTTGATATGATACAATAGAATTAGGTAACCCAAAGTGAACCCATACAAATTGAAAGTACATATGAATTGTCATTTCAGAAGTGACCTATTTTTTTTAGGGCATTAAGATACACATTTTTCTTAACCGATCAACTACTACAAATAGATAATCATGTCCCTTCCTAAACATTGGTAGCCCCCCGACAAAATCCATTGAAAGAATTTCCCATGGATGGGATGGTACAAAAAAAAGGTGTGTACAACATCAATTTCCAATTGCTAGGTTTACTTGTTGCGCACATTACATGTGAGGCCAATAACAATATTTTTGCAATCGAGTCATTGTTTTACTTACCCCAAAGTTTCCTGCATTCAATGACGTGTTTGCTTCTCTAATTACCTATGTTTGTTCACCTTTTGGAATACATAGCTTCCCTAAATGATAAAAAAATCTATCCTTCACATAGTAATCTTTCTCTTCTACATGTTTGCCTGCAATTAGAGCTAAATAGATTTCCTTAAAGTCTTCATCGTTAATATATTGTTCCTGAAAACTTTCATGTACCATGGAACTACCTTTAAGGATAATAAAAATCATTCATAACAGGAGGCCTACGCAACATGTTTGCTACTTTTTTATGGACACCTTTCTTGTAATTAATTACCAAATGAAACTGTTGAAGAAAAACCATCCACCTAAAGTTCCTACTTTGTTGTAGTTTAGACTATGAGTGCAAGTACTGAAGTGGTTGGTAATCAATGTGGATTACAGTTTCTTTTTGCATTAAGTAGTTTTTCAATTTTTTAACACTCTAAACTAATGCATAAAGTTCCTTATCATAAGTAGGATAGTTAATTACTACACCAATAAATGTCTCAAAGTGATAGCAGATTGGCTTACCTCCTTGCATTAGCACTACTCCCATGACAAATCCACTTGCATCTGTCTCGATCTCGAACGGTTGATGTAAATTTGGTAAATCCAAAACTTGTGATGTGCTCAAATTTACCTTCAAAGTATTGAAGGCCTTCTGTTGTTGACCTCCCCACTGAAAATTTGTCTTTGTACCAGTCAATGTGTGCAATGGTGATACAATGTAGGAGAAGTTTGCAATGAACTTTCTCTAGTACTAGACTACACCTAATAAACTTCTAACTTCAGTGATTGTACTTGGCTTAGACTATTTTACAATAAATTCGACCTTCACAGGGTCCACTTTCAATTGACCATTTCCTATGACATAGCCTAAGTACACTAAGGATGTCTTAGCGAATTCACATTTAGACATCTTTAAAAATAGTTTTTCTTTTCTGAATACATCAAAAACCTTTTTTACATGACTTACATGATCTTCCCAAGTTTGACTAAATACAAGAATATCATCTAAATAGACTATGACAAAATCATCAATAAAAGGATGAAAGACATCATTCATGACTCACATAAATGTAGTTGGTGCATTGTAAAGCCCGAATGGCATGACCAACCACTCAAACAGTCCTTGTTTTGTCTTAAATGCAGTTTTCCAAATGTCATCTTCTGCAATTCTTATCTGATGATATCTACAATGCAAGTCTAACTTAGTGAAATAAACCACATGTTTTAATTGATCAATTAAATCATCAATTCGAGGAAGAGGATACCTTTTCTTTACTATTATCTTGTTCAAGGCTCGATAGTCGATGCACATTCTCCAAGACCCATCCTTCTTTAGAACCAACACAATTGGAGAACCACAAGGAGATGTACTAGGATGGATGACTCCTTTTTCAACCAACTCCTAAACTTGGTTTTTGATTTCTTCATTCTACAAAACTGATAAACAATACATGTCGATGTTTGGAAGAGGCACATCTTTTTGTAAGTAGATTTCATGTTGTATCTCTCTCTTAGGTGGCAATCCCTTTAACTCCTAAAATAAGTCATCATAAGCAGAAACTATTTTAACCATCACAGTTTTACGCTTTGGATCAAACCCCTTAAATTCTTCAGCTTTTTCATCCTCTTTGGGTTTTACAAGCATTAATACAAATTTCTTACTAGAATTGACCAACCTTTTCATCTGACCAGCATTAACTAGTGCAAAATTAGTCTTAACTTTGTCTGCATGTAGAATGTATTCTATCCCATCCTTAAAAAGAGGATACCTATTCTCCCCCTAGAAAAGATTGATTTTCTATCATACAAATAAGGACTCCCTAACACAAGCCCACAAATATCAAAAGGAACAACATCTACATCTACCTCATCAACAAAGTTTGTAGTGATAGAAAATCTCAATTTACATTGTTTTATTACCTGCAGTTGAGAATCATTGCAAACCCATCCAAGGGGATGTGGCTTTGGATGAGGTGTTGTAGTAAAATTATTTTTCTTTACCACTTCTTTAGATATTAAGTTGACTTGAGAACCCGTATCAAATAGTGTGTCAATCTTAGTGTGCTTAGTTACAACTAAAATGTGAAACATTTCATTTCATTGCTTATCAACTTTAGGAGGAGTATATACTTTACTTGTACTTGTATTAGAAAAAATTGCATCAGAAGAGAGAGTTATACCTTTCCCTTTACCTTGGACCCCCCAACAACAACAATCTATGTTTCATCTCTGGAATTAGATCCAAGATCTTGTTGAATCATTGCAGTAGTCTTTTGCTTGCCTTTATTTCCTCCATACCTTTTCAGTCTTAACTCTGGATGCAACTTCCAAAACCTCAAATCATCATGCCCCTCTTTATTGCAATGGGAGCATGTGAGCTTATCACCCTCCTTCTTAACTATAGTTGTCTTCTTCCCTTTGCATTTTTCTTTGTCTTTACCCTTAGGCTTACCCTCAGACTTAGATGGTTGCTTTGAGAAATTATCACTGAAAGTGTTCTTACCCCTTGATTCTAAATGAGTGGCTTGGACTGACACTTCATCCAGATTATTAGGACTCAACATTAGAATAGTATGTCTTAGGTAAGAATGAAAACTACCTATGTACTTAAGTAGTGTATCCTGAGTATACAATGGAACATTTAAAGTAATAGCCCATTTTCTAAACTCATGGGTGTAATCTCAGACATACTGACCCTTACCTTGCCTAAAGGTTTTCCAATTCATTGTTAGTTGTTGCATATAACTTAAAGGATAAAAATATTTTTTAAGGCCAGCAAAAAATTCCATCCAAGTCATATTAACCTTACCATTGCAAGCAATTTCTTCTTGAGTCCTACTCTCCCACTAGGTGAGAGTTGTACCTTGCAAGCGAAGAGTGGCTAGCTAGATCCAAGAAGCATATTTTGCTAGGCCCTGAATCCTACAATACACTTCTACCTGTTGGATCCAATCATCAAACTTTTTAGTATTTAACTCCCTAGAGTACTTATGCAATTTAAATTTTACATCCAGTTTAATAATAGGCTTAGAATTTCTGTTGAAAGGATTAACAATATTAAATGTAGAAGAAGGAGAAGAAGGGGGAGATAGAGAAGAGGGAGTAGATGGAGGAGAAGGAATTTCTAAAGTTTCTTTTCTTTTCTTGTTTTGAAGAATCTCCCTTTTCTTGTTTCGTCATATCCATATAAAGCTCTTCCACCATTGCCTTCATATCAAGGAAGGCTCACTGAAAAGACTTCTCATCAAGCTCTATACTTTTCCCAGCTTCAGTTTCTTCCATTTTTCACAAGGTTCTTCTTTTTCTGATCTTAGGATTATATTCTTCAAGCTCGCCTTCACCTCGCTGTTTCCTGGAACATGTTAGCATCCACTTCTGCAATACTAGTCACACAAAGCTATGATAGCAAACTTGATCTAATTTAGGATCTATGAAAATTTCTATGAATGCTTAACTATTACAATGATTAATTAAGGCTTTGAAATTGAATTAACATGTAATTGAAAATGCTTAAAAGAATAAAGCATAATAACTATGATGAACAAAAAAGAGAGAGAAGAGAAAGAGAAGACAAAATAGTTGATAATGGAGTTCATCAATATGGCTACGTCTCTAGGCCCCTCTCCAACAGAGCAACCAATCCTTGATTATGCTCCACAAAGAATTATAAGGCAACTGTCAAGTTTACAAGTCTAGCTCTCTTCAACACAAGAACATAACATTACTCTATTGCACAAAAACAAACACTTGAGTCTTTAGGACAATTCTCTCCTTAGCCATCACCTGGATACCCAAACTCTAAACTCTCACCCCCTTTTATACATGAAAATTACTCAATATGGGCTTTAACCATATGAATTACAAAATATTGCATATCTCACTCTATCAGGTAAAAATATCTCCTAATTCCCCTCTTTACATAGTAAATCTTCATAAATCTCCCTTTTTACATAATAAAATCATTTTAAAACCCTCTCAATATTATCTTAAACGATACTTCTCTGAAAAAGAGTGTTGAAGCTGGCAATGGCCCTACTTTAGGCTGACTTGCATGTGCCTTACTAGTCTTTTGCATCTTTCCTTTTCTTTTGTGTGATTGCATGTGCGTGATGTGATCCCCCATGACATTTTGTTTGATATTCTCTCTCTTTGTGGAATTCCTCTATTTGTACCTTCATTCTTCTATATGTCTTCAATATTTTACTCTTTATTTTTTATCACTTTCATTTGTCTTTTTTTTGACTTTTGGGGATGACGCAAGTTGTCAAGACATTAATGTCTTTTTCATGTTGACCCAAAAGCATTTCCTTTGCTTTTTCATTAGTTTCTTCTCTTTGTCTTGTGTTTTCCTTTTGGGGATGACACAAGGCATCAAGAAATTTATGTCCATTCCATGTTGACCTGAAAGGTATTTCTTTTCTTTCGATCTCTTTGTGTCATTCTTCCAGTTATATGTGTATTTGGGGAATGATGATAGTTTCGAGCTCTTTAAAAACATTGTAGCAAGGACATACTGACCCCAAATCCATATATCCCCTATATGTTTTGGTGTTTTCATTTTGGGGGAAACCCCTCTCTTTTATTTTTCTCTTACATGACATAGCTTTATTTGGAAACATATGACTTGGAATAGGTATTTCCAAGTTGGCTCTCATGTCTTCTTTGTTTTCTTTTATCATTTTCTACTTTAAAGTAATTTCTCACAACATGGTGTCTAGCAATTTCTTTAGAGTGGGGGAATACATTGGCATTATTATTTTCCATTTTTCTTTTTCATGGTTCATGGTGCAATTTTCTTATTTCATATGATGTGTTTCTTGCTTTGTGAATGGCATTGGGTCTGATGTACCTCAAGAGACCTGAAGAGCATGATCTATCTTAGCATATTACATTCCTTTTAGTTTCTTGATGTGACACACTACATCACCTCAGTTGTGAATCTTCTATTCTTTGATTGGTCCTCTCTTGGAGAGATTAGGCACAATGTTCCCTAAGTTAAAGACCCCACATGAACTAAGCAAGGCTCCTTTGAACATTCTTTACATTTTTGTATTTTGAATTTGTAGTTATATGGCCACCTTGAATAAAATAGCTTGCATGCCTATAGACCCATCTTGTATATTCATGAGCTCCAAGCATACAAAGTGTTGCTTGCCTCATGAAGCTCAAAAACCATCTTTTTGTGTGGCACCTTATTAAATTTATCAGGGGGTATAACTTTTGTATGGTTTTATGGGAAGCCTAATCGAGGGATGAATTTCCCTTGGCCACTCATGTGTGAGTGTGAGTTCATACTAGTCGTGTGTGTATGTGTCTCACCTCTTTTGGATCTTCACCCAGCGGACAGTGAGGAGTTTTGTTGTCTCAAAGTGAGCTTTCATTTTTTGGAAAAATAACCTAGATCTGATCCACATTTTGATGGATAAATATTCAAATCTTGATCTGACTCTTTTTATCTTTTACCTTTTTTCTTTGTCATCTTTGATAATTTATTCTTGTGCTTTATTGTTTCTCTTTATATCATTCACATGTGCATTCTTTTGTTCTTGTGTTGGTTTTTCATGGGATCTTGATCCTAGGGGTTTGATCACCCCTCTTGATCATTGTCATCCCATCTAATTGGAATTGGTGCACTTGGGCCCCTCTTGAAATAATTTTCTCTACTTTAGTGTGAGTATGAAGCAAGTTCATCCTCTCACTAAAGTGGGGGCTAAATATAGTGTCAAAAAATGTCATAGGGGACAATTTCACACTTGTTTGGGCCCTCTTTGTAGAATTGAGCTTAATGTTGCCTTGATTTAGTGTTGTAATGTGGTTGACACATTCACATTAGGTCTTGGGCCCTTGTGAACTAATGAACTTAAATGGTACCTTGCTAAAGTGTTGTGAAGTGTTGTAACTCACTTTCATGCTTTTCTAAGGTTTTATTAATTAACTGAAGCTAATAAACCTCTTTTTAATCAAAAAAAATTTTAATCTTACCTTCTTTGGAGTTATGTGAAATGTTGTAACACAATTTCACACTTTTCTAGGTTTGTCATTAATAATTGGGGTTTCTTATGCTTTAATTGGCCCTATTTTGCATCCACAAGCCTCATTTATTTCATCTTTTCAAGGATAATCCCGACACCAATCATTAGTCAATCATAATTCAAGTGTTTTAGGTTTGAATGGCCCAGAATTAGTGATCTGGGACTCATTCATCACCTTGGGTGAATGAGTCCCACCTAGGTTTTTTGGTCCTGAACTTGATTTCACACATTTGTAAGCATTTTTAAAAATGGTCCCATAAATTATTCCTAATGGGAATCATTCACCACCATGGATGAATGATTCTTGTGTGGCCCAAAATCAAAATTAATTCAAAATTTTGGTGGGATTTTATCCTCCTAGATCTGATGTCAGCTTGTAGTGTTGTAATTTTGGGAATTCTTGCATAATTAAGTATAAATACAAGGTTCTTTCACCCATTTTCTCCTAACAAGCAATCAAGTGACCTAGAAAGTTGAATGAACATCCTAATAGAAAGTTTGAGTTCACAAGAGCATCCAATAATTTACAAGAGTATTCAAGGGAAGATTATCAAGCATTCTAGAGTAGCATTGAAGCATCAATCATTATGCCAAAGAGTCCATGCATCATGTTTGTTTTTGAGCTAATAATTGTGATGTAGGATTTTATGATTCAAGCAAGCATTTCATTCAAGATCTATCACCTTCAAGCAAGAGTCAAGATCTACATCCATTGGAACCATCTCATACATGTTTGTAGCCTCTTACTACTAGGGTTTGGTGAGTGGTAACATCTTATCTTGTTCATTCATCATTCTCCATTCATATTTCATTCTATTTCAAGGTTTAATTACCAACAAGAGGTTTGACCAAGGAAAACCCCTATCCACTAACCCAACAACATTTTTCCCTCTTATTTATGTGTTATTTGCATGTCTAGGTTACATATTTCCCTAAGAGAAATGTTGGAGAAAAGTTGACAAATCATTCAAAGTTGTCAAAGTTGTCATAATCCTTGAAGAACATTGGAAAACACCTATAGGTTGCAAATCAGAGTTTTAGATCTAGAAATCATTCAGGAAGGATAGAGTAGACTACAAAGAGTGGGATCATACTTTGAAACTTTAGAAAACCCTAACTATATTGATTCACCACTTCTAGTGAATGCATCCTAGTTCTAGTCATAAATCATTTTTTTGCAGATTCGGATACCCATTTGGCAGATTATTGTTCCCACATGAAAACCCTATTTTTGGACTAATTCGCCTAGCTGGGAAAATGAAGCCCACTCAGCATTAAAAGCAAAATTTATAGTGTTTTAGAGCTTTACTCAGTTCTCTTCATATTTCTAGGTGCACACCATTTATCTCATAGCTTTATGTTCCATCTCATTTACTTTTCTAGGTCATTTTGTAGGTCATTGCATTAAATTAGGGTTTAGTGTTGCATATTGCATTTTATTTATCTTTCCAAGTCTAAACTTGGTGGTGAACCCCTTATTAGATTATATTCAAACCCTAGAACAACCCTCTTGCAAGATTTCTTTCTCCTTTGCATTGAGATCTCAAGGGTTTTTTCTTGAGTCAAAGTTAGTGAAGATTATTCTTTTATGTCCTAAACCATAGATAAAGCAAACAATTTTCCACCTTTCACTTCTTAACATTGATAATCATTCTTTTGGAATTAATAATGTTTATGCCTCAAATGATGCTCTTGAAAGAGCCCTTCTTTGGCATTGGATTGTTGATTCACTATTAGTTGTTATCGAGCTATTATGTGGGGATTTCAATATGGTTGAAATGGTGTATGATAAGGAGGGTACTCTACCATTCAAATGGGAAGATCATGAATGGGAGGATTGGTAATACATGCATAATAAATTGGGGCTCTTTGATCCCAATCTTGGACAAAACCATTATCATTCTCTCTATATTTAAATGCCTTGATCATGCCATGATCTCGGCTCAATATTTTTTCTCATTTTCTAGATCTTCACTTCCGGTTAAGCCATTAGTGGATGTGACATTGTCAGACCATTTCCCTATATTATTTCACATTGAATGGGAGTTAAGATAGCCTCATGCCAGCAAGACCCAATTCTTTTCTAACATGTCTTTGTTGAATCATCAGCCCATGCTGGCCCACATTCCTACAATCTAGAATTTGGAGTGTAGGCCACCTCATAATACAAGTTGGATTACTTGGTGGAATGATGCCATCAATTGAACGATGAGGTTTCTTCACATTTATGGGCACTAGTTGGACATATTTCATCACAAGTCCTATGAGGCGACCACATTTGATCTTCTCTATGCCGCCGAGGCTCTAGTGTCTAGCCCATTTCCCCCTTCCTTGCAAGTTAGGGTGGCAGAGTTAAGGCACAAAAAACAAATTGCTGATAATTATGTTGCATGAGGGGTGCAAATCAAGGCCAAGTTGCACTAGCTTAAAATCAGAGATCTTGCCTCCAAAGAATTTTTTTTGTCCCTTCATGCTAGGAAATCTTCTCTTCGCATCAAAAAGATCAAAGATGGAAACAAGGTGCTCTTTGAGCTATCTAAAATTATCTAGGCCTTTGTTAGTCATTATGAATAGGTGTTTACTACCCACGATTCCACATTGGAGTTTCAACAAGCTCTCCAGGATTGTCTTGTTGTTGTGCCAAATAGGCTATCTTCAGCCCATAAATCCCTCTATGAGCAAATGCTCACAATTGAGGACCTTAAGGAAGTTGTCCACACTATGATGGATGAAAAATCCCCAAGAATTGATTGTCATCCACCATAGTGTGGACAACTTCCTTAAGGTCCTCAATTGTGAGCATTTTCTCATAGAGGGCTTTTTGGGTTGAAGATAGCCTATTTGGCACAACAAGACAATCTTGGAGAGCTTGCTGACACTCCGGTGTGGAATCCAAGGTACTAAACACCTATTCATAATGCCTAACAAAGGCCTAGATAATTTTAGGTAGCTCAAAGAGCACCTTGTTTCCATCTTTGATATTTTTGATGTGAGGAGAAGATTTCCTAGCACGAAGGGCTAGAAAAAATTCTTTGGAGGCAAGATATTTTGTCTTAAGCTAGTGCAACTTTGCCTTGATTTGCGCCCCTCTAGCAACATAATTATCAGCAGTTTTGAATTTTAAAACTCACTTTGGGACTATGTTGGGCATGATTTACATAAATTTTATCTTGAATCTTTTCATTCCAAAACGTTATGAAATCTAATTAACAAAGGGAATATTAAATTTATACCTAAGTCTGGCGATCCTGAGGATATCTGCAACTGGTGGCCCATCACACTCCTCAATGTTTCCTACAAAATTACTGCCAAAACCCTTGCCTTGAAAATCTACCATATTTTGATTTAGATTGTGTTCCTAGAGAAAAATGGTTTCATAAGTCCAGATTTATTTTGGATAATATTATTGTAGTTTGGGAATGAATGGAATGGGCCAAGCACTCTAATCAAAAATCCATTTTCATTAAAATAGGCTTTTCTAAAGCATATGATCGCATTGAATGGCCTTTTATTCTCACCATGCTGGCTACTTTAGGGTTTGGGCCTAAGTTTATTCAAGCTATGCAAATTCTTTTCTCCGTTCCCTCTTCTTGCATCACCATTAATGGTCATCAGTCTCCTTCCTTCACTTGTTTTGGTCCATCTTCCAGGGTTCTTTGCTTGCTCCCTCACTTTATGTGCTTATTGTTGAAGGGTTTGGTTACTTTCTATCCAATGTCATCCCCCAACGATGGGTTCATGGAATTTACTTACCTAATTCACCAGCCTAGCTGGTCAATGGCCACTTTTTCGATGAATCTTTTCTCACTCTTTTGGAAGAGGAAAACAATGTTAAAGTTGCTCTAGATTGCCTCAAGACTTTTTTCCTTTCCTCTGGCTCTGCCATTCAATGGCATAAAACTTTATATTATAGATAGTCTATTTTTCCCATTCCTCAATGGATTCAATATTATGGTTGGAAATGGATTGGTCCAGGTGCAATATCTTGATTTCTGGGAATTCCTTTTGCCTTCTAGGATTTTACTATGGATCTTTAGCAAGAGGTGTTGTCTTGAATTGAGCAGAAGATGGCTTACTGGATTACCAATCCTCTTTCTTTGGCTAGTAAAATCCAAATTTGTTCTAAGGTGTGGGCCGCTACACACATTTACTATTCCTCATGTTGGGCCCCTTCGAAGGCTGCTTATGCTAAGCTTGAAAAGTTGTTTCACAAATTTCTCTAGGCCTCTTCTGAGACTCACTATGGGTTTCATCGCATTGCTTGGGAGTTTTGTTACTTTCCCAGAGACTCTAGAGGGCTTGACCTGCTTTCTACTCAACATAAAGGGATTTATTTTTATGTTAAATGGATTATCAGAGTCTTATTGGTGACGAGGCCTAGAAAATTCTCCTCGACATTGTATTGAGTCTGGATTTCCTACTCACACACCTTCTTGGAAAGGGATTGGCTTTCAAACCCTTCTAGTTCTGAGGGAACCAATCCATATTGTGAGAACTTTCATTGCCAAGAGTATCTAAAGACCCTAGGAGGTTGTTAAGGCCTGACTTTGATGGGATGGCTATGGTTTCCATGATTGGATTTTTCTCAATCAACAAAACGTATGGTGATCACCTCTTTTTGCAAGTAATGGTCAGTCGCTGGCCAAGTCACATTGGCTTAAGGCCCTCAGATTTCACAAGAAAGGTATCTAGACCTTGTAGAATGTGTTTCATAGAGGTCCATGATGTGTATCATGTCATGGGATGAATTTTGTGGTCATTACAAGCTTCAAAACAAGAATCATGATACTTATGATGGTCTAGCGAATGCTATTCTGGTTGATATTCTTCATAATGTGGGTATTCATGGCACCAAGCCCTATTAGAAGGACTATAAGTGGTACATAGATACCCCTTTCAAAAACTACAAGACTAGGCTTGGTTATCTATGGATTTTTCCTCATTTTCCTATGATTGGTAGTTTGAACCAGCGGTGGCATCTCCAGTCTTTTGTTTCTATTCAACATAAAAGATTCTCTGCCACTTGGTCTGCAAGTGTTGAGACTAATCTCACCCACTTTTATTTGTGTATTATTTTCCAAGGATTACATGTGGGGTATCGGCTTGTCCACTTGGGGGTTTAGGACCCTCATTACCCATTATGTGGGCAAGCTAAGTTTTTAAGCATCTTTTCTAGTTTTGTACCAAAGCTCAACAATTTTGGAATTAGATTCATGACTTATTTTGGCCATTTAGGCTAGAGCCATTTTCTTGGCATATGATTATGTTGGGTGATTTTCCCAAGATTCATGCTAAGTATACCCAACTTTGGCACACTTTCAAGGTGGAAATCCTCTTTAGTATTTGGAAAGATAGAAATGCCTACATTTTTTCTTAGAGCCAGATTGATAAATATGTATCACTATACTCTAAAGCAATTATTTGTTCTAATATTCTTTTGTAGATACAATTTCAAGCTAACAAAGTTGTACTCAAGGTCTCTCACCTTTAGGTTCTTCTAGATCACTAGGGAAATTCCCCTTCTATTGTGGCTCGTGTGCCCTCTTCACCTACCTCCTTCCGTGGCTAGTTGCCCTCACAGGGTAGGTGGCGGAGTGGCTCTGCTCAACCGCACTCTCAAGATCCTCCCTCTTGTGGCTTCTTCCCTCCTTGGAGGTTGCATTCTCCTCCTCTATGAGATGACCAAGGGTGACCCTCTTGAGGGGTGGTGGGGGCCGGTGGTGGCACTTTTGGGTGGCCCTCTAATACTACTCTTTCTAGTGACTCTAGTTGGCTGGATACTACAAAATGGTTCCCGCATTTGGACTTGGCAATCATTCCCAAGAACAAGGATAAAGAAAAATAGAGAAAAAAAAAGATGATGGTGGTTGGGGTCCTCCTAACATCACTCTAAACCCCACGGATGTATGGGGAAATAAACTAGATGACAAGCACCCTTTGCCTCCTATTGGCACTACGCTAACTACTTGAAGGCCATTTTTATTTTCATGTTTGTAATGTTTATTTATTTCTAGGCTCGACCCATGTGACTAACTTTCTGGGCTTGGGCTCTACCCATGTGACTCTAGGGGTGTGCCTTCTAACCACCCATTTTATTTTTGTGAATATGTATTATTATCTTTATAATTAATATAGATAACTGCCTATTCATCAAAGAAAACAAATCCTTGTTGTGATAAACTGCTCTTATACTAGGTAAAGAACTAAGGGAATAAAAAAAAATCCAAAATAGAGAGTAAAAAATTGTAATATAACATACAAATCTGAAAATGATTTCAATTTCATATATATTTGAAAGACTACAATATCTTTTATCATAAAAAAAACTTAAAACTACTACTCGTTTTCTTTACTTAAAAAGAAACTAAAAATATCCAACTCCCCTATTTTTGGTTGCTTCAAACTGTTGCAGCAACAATACATTCATCTACCCTAGTCTTTCAATACATTCATCTACCCTAGTCTTTCAATGCATATATCTCTACCAAAAATGATTACTAAGTTCAATGTATATAAACAACAAAAAGGAGGCAAAACAAAACATTAATTTCAATTATTTTTCTAGCATAGGTAACATTATGAAGTGTGAAGTAAATGGAAGAAGGAGGAGGAAAAAAGAGGTTTTAGTTGGAAATTTAGTATTAAATGGTGCACTTGGGATTAATTTCCAACATGACCTTTCTTGAAAACATCATTCGATTTCCTCTACTCTAAATTTGGCCTTCCTAGGGCCAGTGGCATTTGATATCCAGTGTTGATTTGATGGAAGCTTCCTCCTCGACAAATGCACTGGATGTTGATCACGATCTTCTGACAAGAAATGAATCTATTAGTTCTCCAAGATTATATGATGTATTCATTGACCATAGAGGTCTCGATGTGAAATATACTATAGCTACTCAACTTTAATAGTATCTTAAACATATGGGATGTCATTCATTCCTTGATTTGAGAGAGATTGAATTAGGAGATTTCTTCCCACTAACCATTAGAAATGCCATCTAGTCCGCTTTACTACAAATCACAATCTTCTACCCATGATATGCAGAGTCCCCTTAGTGTTTGACAAAACTAACACTTATGTTGCAAACTAACATTTTCTTCATTCTCCAGTTTTATCATGTGTGGCCTTCCAACGTATGCCACATAAATAAGGGAGCATATGTTGTTGTATTTGACTATTGCAAAGAGAAGAAAAGATATCTCAGCAAGCTTGTGGTGTGGGAAAAATACCTTAATGTTGGCTACCTCTCCAATGGCTATGAATATGGAAATGAGTAAAATTATTTGTTGTCAATTAGTTGTGATAGATGTTTGTAACTGAATTTGTGAATCCTCTTTTTGATCAAATCCTTGTTTCATATTATAAATTTTCATTGATAGTTGGGAGTTGTTGATCAAGATACAGTCTGGTGTGCTGCAAGAGCTGCAAAGGAGAATGCCTTTATATGTTTCCAAACATCTAGTTGGACTTAACAAGCTTGTGGATGATTTTGAAAATAATTTTCCATATAAGAAAAGGGGAAAATCCCAGATTATTGGAATTTGTGGCTTGGGGAGCTCCGGGAAAATAAATCTTCCTAAAGAGTTGTTCATGTTGAGAAAATGTCTCAACCTTGCTTTGTTTTTAATTTATTAAATGGAAATTTTTAATTATCTTTTAGTTGTCATGAAAGTTGCTAAATGCAACTATGACAACTTGCAAAGTGTTCTAATTGTTAAATTAGAAAGAGCATGAAAAAAAGGGGAAGATAAATGTGAGTCTGGAAAAGGATAAAACATATTTTTTAGTTGCATGTGCACATTACTAAAAAATGGATAAAATCACAAGTTGGAAGATAAATTTTCTTTTCTTTGTGATTTATGACTAAATGGTTTTGGAAACCATTCTCGATTTATGTTTTCTCTCATGCCTATATATTTAGTGCTTGAGTTGAAGAGAAAACAAGTTGCAGGTTGTTGAAGCCATGAAGTGGTGCAGTGATTCAAAGGGAGAAGTTATACTGATGTAACTGATTTGAAGGATTAATTTAAGTCTTGGATCTCTTTGGGTGTGGAGTTTTTTCCTGCAAGGGTTTCTCAACATAATTCTTGACTTATGGTATGCACATCTTTTGTAATCTAGTTTCAGTTGTGATTTATTAATTTGTTAATTTGGATGCATAAAATTATCAACATTTTTTTATTGCAAGTTTTATCCTATTTTTCAACATTTAGTATCAGAGACAAGTTGGCTTGATTAGAGAAGGGGATGCCTGTCTTGGAGTGTTTGAATTTTTTTTGCTATAGTGGGAGTGTGTTGTTTTTTCTTGTAGTTTCAGATTCAATGTGATGAGAGATCATGGTTGGCTCATCTCGAATAGACATTGAGAAGTTCAATGGTACTGAGTATGATATTTGAAAGTTAAAGATGGAGGATCTCTTCAAAGAAATAGATCAATGGGTTGTTGTTAATAAAGATAATAAACTAGAAACTATGTTAGTTGAAGACTGGATTAAGTTAGATAAAAAGGCTTGTGACACTATTCGTTTGTGTTTATCTGATTATGTTCTACTGAATGTATCTAATGAGACTACTGCATATAAGTTATGGAATATAATAAGAGAGATATACCAAACTAAGAGTCTCATTAACAATTTATTTTTGAAAAGAAAGTTATATTCTCTTAAAATGAATAATGGAGACTTGATTGAAGAACACTTGAATTTAGTTAATCTAATCTTGAGTCAGCTACAGTCAATTAATGGAAAGATAGATGAGGAGGATAATGCATTTTATTATTATGTTCACTACCTGAATCCTTGGATAATCTTATTATTGCAATCAGTGGTTCTTTTTCAGATGATTTGAAATTGAATTCCCTCGTTAAGAGTAGATTGAGGTGTTGGAACTGTGTTAAATGGGGGCATCTAAAAAAGGAATGTAAGAATAAAAAGAAAAATAATGATGATTCCTCTATAGATAAATCCTCTAATGATGAATCTACTGATGCTTTTATTATTTTTACTAATATGACTTATGATGAATCTTGGTTAATAGATTCAATGCTTCCTACCACATGACTCCTCACAAGGAATGGTTTTCAACATATTCAGCTTATGATGGTGGGAATTTTTTTATCAAGGATAATAGCACACAGGAAATTGTAGGCCAAGGGGAGGTAAAATTGATCTTCAATGATGGAAGGGTTAAAACCCTTAAAGCTATATTGCAGATTCCTGGTTTAGCTAGAAATTTAATTTCTATATCTAAACTGAATGTTTCATGAGTGCATGTTACTTTTGAAAAGAGTAGTTCCTAGTTAATCAGAGGGAATTTCGTTTTAGCTAAGGGTAATAGGTGTGGCACCCTATTTAGACTTGATGCTTCTAATTTTTGTAACTCTATTCATATAACTGATAACTCTATATCATGTAAGTTATGGCACCACAGGATGGGTCATATTGGTGAAAAGGGTCTCAAAACTCTCATAAATAAAAATATGGTTGATGGTTTGTTAGGTTACTCTACTGATTTTGATTTTTGTGAACACTGTGTGTATGGAAAAAACATAGAGTTTCATTTAAATCTAGAATTACTAGAGCTAAAAAAAATTGGAGGTAATTCATAGTGTTGTCTTTTGTCCTATGGATATACCATCTATTGGAAAGTCTCACTATTCCTTTATTGATGATTATTCTATATATTCATGGGTTTACTTTTTGAAGGAGAAATATGTTGTTTTTTCTATATTTAAATAATTTAAAACACTTGTTGATAAAGAAATAGATAAAAAAGTAAAGGTTTTAAGAATGGATAATGGTGGTGAATATTGCTCTAGGGACTTTCATGATTATTGCAAGCATGCAAGAATTGTTAGGAAAAAAACAAATCCATATACTCTACAAAAAAATGGAGTGGTAGAGAGGATGAATAGGACTTTAATGGATAGAGCTAGAAACATGTTGAGTAGTGCAATGCTTGAACAATGCTTTTTGGCTGAAGCAATCCACACTTCTTGTTATTTGGTTAATAGGTCACCTACTTGTTCTCTTGTTGATAAAACTCCCTATGAGTTACGGATATGTAAATGACCATGTCAGTTTGTCATGTTAGAATTTTTGGTATTGAGGCATATGTTGATGTTCCTAAAGAAAAGTGTTCTAAGCTTGACCTCAGAGCTAACAAATGTGTTTTTGTGGGTTATGAAGAGTTCATTAAGGTTTATAAGCTTTGGGATCATTATAGAAATTAAAATAATATTTTCTAAGGATGTAATTTTCAGGGAGCTTAAGGAATTTAAAAATGATGAACAACCTCATGTAAAGCCTAAAAAAATAGTGTATTTTGATATTAAGGTTGACCTGCAAAAAGATACACGGGTAGAAATACCACAAGAAGATGCACATGTAGATCAACCATAAGAAGATGCACAGTTGAACAAGAAGATGAAAATGAAGGTGAAGATGAAGGATTAGAAGAGAATTTTGAAGAGGAACAACATGAGCATCTTGTTACACCTCTAAGAAAATCCATTTGACAACATAAACCTATTGATAGGTACAAATATAGTCCATTTGATTTTTGTTGTGTTTTTGCTTTATCTTGTACTGGAAATGAACCTAGATCTGTGAAAGAGGCCTTATCTTCAAATGAGTATGATTATTGGTTAGAAGCAATGAAAGATGAAATAAAGGCCTTGGACAAATGTGACACATGGGATCTAGTTGAGATGCCTGAGGGTAGGAAATCCATTGGATGAAAATGGGCATTTAAAAAAAAATTTAAAGCAAATGGTAAGTTGGAATGGTACAAGGCTCGATTACTGGCAAAAGGTTACTCTCAAGTTGAGGGAGTGGATTTTGGTGAGATTGTTTCTCCTGTGGCTAAACTAACCTCCATTAGATTCCTTTTATCTATTTCTTGTGCTTTTTATTTGGAAGTAGAGAAAATGGATGTTAAAACTGCTTTCTTACATGGGGATCTTGATGAGGAAATATTTATGAAACAACCTGATAATTTAATTGTCAAGGGACAAGAACATTTGGTTTGCAGGCTAAAGAGATCTTTGTACGATTTGAAGCAGTCACCAACAATGTGGAATGAGAAATTTGATTCTTTTGCATTGAATCATGACTTTATTAGAAGTGAAGAAGACCATTGTGTCTATTTTAAATTAATTGATGATCAATTACTAATCATTGTACTATATGTTGATGATATGTTATTTATTGGAAATGATAAGGGAATGATTAGGGAACTTAAGAGTTAGTTATTTGGTACATTTGACATGAAATATTTAGGGGCTGCAAAATATATCTTGGGTATGGAAATCAACATGGATCAATTTAACATAAAAATATGGTTAAATAAAAGAAGTATGTTAACACTATTTTGTAGTGTTTTAGCATGCATGATTGTAAACTAGTTAGTATTCCCTTTCTAGTTGGCACTAAGCTATCTCTAGATAAATGTCCTAAAATAGAAGATGAACTTGAAGAGATGTATAAAGTTCCATATGATAGTGCTTTAGGAAGTCTTATGCATGCTATGATTTGTACAAGACCTGACATTTTCCAACCAATGGGAGTTCTTAGTAGATTTATGGAAAATCCTAGTAAAGAACAATGGATATGTAAAAACGGTTTTTAGATATTTATGTGGGACTTCTAATAATTGTATTTGTTATCATGGATCTTATGATATGAGTAAGGTGATTGATTTGCATGGGTTTTTTTATTCAAATTTTGTTGGTGATCTAGACTACAGAAGGTCTACAAGTGGCTATGTTTTTACTTTGTTTGGAGGAGAAGTTAGTTGGATGAGAAAAAGATAACCTACAGTTGCATTGTCCACTACAAAAGTAGAGTACATGGTTGCAACACATTCTTGTAAAGAGGTAGTGTGGTTAGAGATATTGTTTTCATGTATTGGCTTTCATTGTAAACAAGTAAGAATTGGATGTGAGAGTCAAAGTTCCATCTATTTGGCTAAAAATCCAATTTATCATGCCTGCACAAAGCACATAGATGTTCAGTATCACATTTTTTGGGAAATGGTTAAGAGTGGTAAAGTTATTCTATAGAAAGTAGATACTATAGAGAATTTTGCAGATTCTCTTACTAAACCTGTGAGCACAAAAAAATTTAGTTGGTGTAGAGAGCCCATGGGCCTCACATCTTCTAAAGCTTGATTTATTTAGTTTCCCTATATACTCTTTGCAAAGTGTTCGACAAGTGGGAGAATGTTGAGAAAATTTCTCAACCTTGCTTTGTTTTTAATTTATTAAATGGCAATTTGTAATTATCTTTTAGTTGTCATGAAAGTTGCTAAATGAAACTATGAAAACTTGCAAAGTGTTCTAGTTGTGAAATTAGAAAGAGAATAAAAAAATGGGGAAGACAGATGTGAGTTTGGAAAAAGATAAAACATATTTTTTAGTTTCATGTGCACATTACTAAAAAATGGATAAAATCACAAGTTGGAAGATAAATTTTCTTTTCTTTGTGATTTATGACTAAATGGTTTTGGAAACCATTCTTGATTTATGTTTTATCTTATGCCTATATATTTAGTCCTTGATTTGAAGAGAAAACAAGTTAAGTTTTAGGTTGTTTAAGCCATGAAGTGGTGCAATGATTCAAAGGGAGAAGTTGTATTGATGTAACTCGTTTGAAGGATTAATACAAGTCTTGGATCTCTTTGGGTGTGGAATTTTTTCCCACAAGGGTTTCTCCACGTAATTCTTGAGTTAGGTTTGCACATCTTTTGTAATCTAGTTTCAACTATGATTTATTAATTTGTTAATTTGGATGCATAAAATTATCAGCATATTTTTATTGCAAGTTTTATCTAGTTTTTCAATAGTTCAACCACAAGTGATCACAGTACTCCACAACATATTTTCTATATGATGTGAGGGAATCATCGACCAAAGGTGAAGTTTTTTTTGTTGCAGGTGAAACTCTTGAAAGATTTGTTCTATGAAGATCATCCCAAATTTTAAAGTGTAGATGAAGGAATCAGCTATCTCCACCATCATCTAGGAAGGGGCAACCTTTGGAGCTTATTTATTGTGCTAGATGATATTGATCACATCCATTAGTTGGATGCTCTACTATTCAGTGATAAGTTGAATTCCGGTAGCCTCGTAATAGTCACAAGCTAGGATGAGAGGGTGCTTAAAAGGGAAAACATAAGCCTCTATTATAGGATGAAAGAAATGAGTCTAGATTGCAGAAAATAATTTTTTTGTTGGCACGCCTTCCATCAACCTTATCCAGAGACTAGATATGCAGATTTGGTAGAAAATTTCATGTCAGTGTGTGGAGGTTTGCCCCTATCTCTGCAATTGGCTGGTGGGAATATTTTTGGTACTACTAAAGGGAAGGATTGTTGGAAGTTGGAATTGGCTAATTTTAAGAAGTTCTTGCCTTTGGAAAGAAAAAGAAATATTAGAATAAGCTTTGACATGTTGGACAATGAGCAAAAGAAATTTTTTATGGATATTGCATGTTTCTTTATTGGTAGAGGTAATTTTTTTTGGAATTAATGCTCCAACACAAATGAATAATGAACTGCACATATGATGTGCATGTGTCATCAAGTATTGTAGAGGTGTCTAGTTTGATGTCTATTAGTTCTAGTTCTATTTAGTTAGCTACAATTTGATGTTGAATAGCTCTAGTTAGTTGTCAATGTAATTAGAATAATTATGGGTTGTTTTTTAGATGTTCTACACCTTTAAATATGTAATCTATTAATGAATAAAAACATGAAAAGTGTTTTATTCTTGTTATTCATTATGTCTTTGTTTATGCATTTTCTCTTATATTTTTAATTATTCAAGAGTATGGCTATAATTATATGGGAGGGTTCTGGATGGATGGCTAAGCATGGTCTTCAGATCCTTGTAGATAAATCTCTTGTTGAAATAGAACCATCTTTAACCACAAACTCGTATATGAAGGAACTATATTTTCGAATGCATGGCCATGTCCGTGATTTTGGGAGAGAGATGGCAGATGAACTCAACCATCCTCATTGTATATGGCAACCTAAAGATCTTTGATTATTGGTTTGTTACTCTACTTTAAAATTTCTACTTTACCATTTGATTTTAAAGATTTACATTTTTAAGAACTTATTAACCCTTTCAATTTTCTTAATGGAACAAAAAAATTGACCTTGAATGCAAGATTTTTCCCAATTCAAAAATATCCTTTTGGAAAGATGCAGGCATAGTGTTAGGTGTCTACATTGGGTTTTTACTCATCCACCAATACATAAAATTACATATATTATAAAAAAATTGGATCATCATTCTGGGTCATCAACACTCTTGCTATGGATGGAGCTTGAAGTGAATGATCATCGAAAAATATCAACTCCCTCATTTTTTCAAGTAATGTCTTCTAGGATTTCTCTTAAAAGTTTGCAAGGCTTAGAAATTGTTAACAGAAATATAGACAACATATGGATCTAAATGACAAAATTAATTTGTTCTTTCTTAAGGTAAATTTAGTACTCCTTTTTTTGTCAACTTTCAAGGGTTCCATTAGTTTTCCATTTTCTTTTTTACAATAATTATCAATGCATATTAGTCTACAAAATGTGCAACAACCTTTCTTGACACATTTGTAATGCCCATTGGGCTCATTAAACATTGTATTTTCATTTCTTGACATTTTGTTTTGCATTTAGTATTAAGTATGAGTTTTTGGTCATTATGGTTGTGTGACATAACTCACTTGTAAATCTTGAAATCTATATATTGATGCCCTACCTCTTCTACTCTAAGGCAATTTGGGGCTTTTGTATGTTTTCTTGTTTTGTGATCAGCATATCACTTTGTTTGTCTATTATGCCTTCATCTTGTATCAAAGCCATCATTGATCTGGCAAGATCTAAGGAGAGAAACTTTCATCTTGTGTTTGGAAGAATTTTTTCTATGTGTAAGTTGTAGTTGTTTAGCAAGGAAGCCATCACAGTAAAGAGGATCATAGAAGCTATGAGGCAAGGGGCCATAGAACTGAGGGAGGCACTACCAAGATGCCAGTAAAAGGAGCTTGAATCTTCTTTTGATAAGATTGGAATAAAGTGCCAATCAGAATCATTGAAAAAGGAGGAAAAAATAACATAGTCACAACCATAGTTGTTAAATGAAATAAAAATCCATAAGAGGTATGCAACCATAGTTATTTGTCCTTGCTTGAAAAGAGGCTTGTGTAAAGGAAGCGTGCAATGTGAGAAATTGTGTGTGAAAATATTCTTTTTGAATCTTACTATGTGAAGAGGCATGAAAGTTTAAAAGGAGATTGTTGTGTAATTTACATTGCTCATGTGAAGAGGTGTGCAATGCGCAACAAGAGAAAGTGGCGTGTGAAATTAAAACTCTTTCTTTAAATTCAAAGCCTTTATTGTAGCTTTAAAAGGAGCTCGTGAAAGCCTTTCATAGGTTTATGAATTAGGTAGTAAAATCTTTTCTAAAAGGTTCCATTTTTATTTTTATTTTTTATTTTTAAAGAATAAAACTTTTTTAAGTTTTTAAAATTAGTTTTTAAAAAGTGATATGTAACTTTCTACATTGAAATTAGAAGTATTAAAAATTTCATTTTTTTTAGTGAGTATTATATAAATTAAGTGTATTATCGGTTGTAACTGACACTTAATCTCAAAAAATCAATATAATATAAAAATATTTTTGTGTGGGGGTCCTATTTGAAAGGAAAGGGAGAGTATCCATTTGTAGAGATCTCTGTAGGTTTTTTGTGTTGAGCCATTGAGTTATTGTCACATTACTCTTATGGAAAATATGGTAGGAAATGTTATGTCTAACATGCTAATTCTTGTATTTGAAGGAGACAACTTTACATATTGGTGTACTAGGATGAAAACCCTACTCAAATCCAAAGATTTATGGGAAATTGTACAAGTAGGGTATGTAGAACTAGATACAACTGCATTTAATGCAGTAAATGATCAAAAAATAAGAGAATAGAAAGAAAATGTAAAGAAGGATAATGAAGCCTTATTTTTGGTTCAAGGTGCAATTAATAAGGAAATTTTTCCTAGGATAAGTGGTACTAGTAATTCTAAACAATCATGGAAAATATTGAATAATGCATATCAAGGTGCACAAACTACAAAATTATAGACAATGAGGAAATTTTTTGAAAACATAAATGTTGATGCCAAAAATTGGCAAGGTAACAACCTTTATGGGAAACTCAGTTAAAGGGGGGGACCTATTGCGCTAAACTGAGTGACCTCTGAGTTTTTAAATAAGTTGACTTCTTCTGTAATTGGGGGTTGAAAAGGGTAGAAGGAAACAAATGAAAAATAAAATATAATCTAAGGTGACACACCAAGAAGTAGATATGGGAACCATAAACCTATTTGTGAAATATGATTTAAGGCTCGTTCAACAATTTTCTATGTCCTAGAATAATAGAAATCAAAATGGAAATCTGAATTATTTACTTAATGACATAAAATAACCTCCATACATTTACAAAAAAGAAGAGTCAAAGACATGGTCTGAATCAACAAGCTTATATTGAAATTATAGAAGTCTACAAACAAATTACTCAATACAATATCAGCATAGTATAAAGCTTTATCAAATAGTCAAGAAACATAAAGGGCGAATGATGGAATAGTCTGTGAATCTTACATTAAAATCTAAAACAATACAAGAGGCCTAGTGTCTTTCCACAAATCTTCTTGTAAGTTTTGAACCATTTTCTCGAAAGAATAAGCAATATTTATAGATGAAAATCCCACCGCTTGATGGGCCAATAACATAAAATATTCCTTGATCATGAGCGATGATAGCTAGAGCAATGATTTACCCTAGCCGTTGCAACATAAAATATTCAAGCCATGAACGTGGTTGTTTACGAGCAAGATTCATCCTTTTTGAATGATGGAAGTGGTCCTAGTGTAGAAGCAATAACTCTTCAGCAGACATGTGTCACTCACCCACAAAAGTAGTTAGAACATGTGGCAAACTTGATGAGGCTCGATGGTTTCTCCTTACTTTTCCTTGATGAAGTCCAGAAGAGACACATGGTGACAGGTCAAAGCCTATGGTTCATACCTCCCTCCTTGTAATGAAAACCTTACGCAATGAAGACACGTGGAGGTATCCTTCACAAATGATGATGTTAGTGGGGTCCACCTAAAAGTGTATGTGGATCATTGCTATGTGGCATTCAGACGTAGCTTGGTAGAGAAGCAAAGGGAAGCAAGCCAAAAGGGTACAAACTGCTAACACATGAAAGCATGGCGAAGCCATTTATAAAAGCAAAAGAAGAAATCCCTACAAAGTACGCCTAGAGGAAACATGGCGGTAGTTAGATGAGGATTTTGCAAAATGAGTCTAATGATGTTCAAACAGATGGGGCATGGGCCGATACTTAGCAAAAATAAAAACCACTTGAAGGGAGCTTGAGGAAATTCATGTTTGCAGCTTTTGGTGACTACCAGGGGTGTTTCGCCTACATAATGAGGAACCCAGAATCTCTGGTTCATAGACTAGAGTCCTAACCATTGGGTGATACAATCAAAGTTTAGAGAGAGCGGTCTATAGACGTAGCTATTCAGCCTCAGATGGCATTGATATGTCACACAGATTCTCTTGTGCTCCATGCAGATCGATTATTTCTTTGTATGGTAGCATCATGGATATATCGAACTAGTTATCAAGTTGGAAAAGAAACCATGCTATTGGATGGGTGGTTCCCTCAATATCTTATGTAGTAAGGGGATGACTAAAGCTCTTAAAAGTGGATGTGTCTTGCTGCTTCTCTTTAATCTTCACTTCAATATCCTCCGTCGTAGCCACCGATTCATCTAAAAGAAACAAGGATGGTAAGCCCATCTGAATCAGTTGGGAGAACATTTCCTGCATGCTATTCATGGTTTGGTCCAGTGTAGTAGCACACTCGCTAGCATTGAGGATGGTTGTGTGGAAGTGGATAAACCTATTTGTTGTTTTGGTAGCAAATTTACAGTCTATGATCCCTGTGTTTGCTAAGTCTTCATTTGGGACCATGTATAGCTTATCCAACAATTTTTTGGTCTTAGGGACCCTTTCTAGGATGGATTGTAGGAAATTATCGATCGTTTCATGAGCCTCCCTACCTAAACTTGTTGCCTCTGCCATAAATTGGAGCATTGGTTGGAGAGTCAGGTAGAAGGCCTTAACCTTTTCCTAGTATGAAACATCTAGCCACTGGGCTACTTGAAGGAGGTTGGGTAGAGCTCTTCAAAATGCCAATTTTTGCATCCTTCAATTTGATATTATGCATTAGCTCTGCAATATTTTGGTCTACTCTGGAGAGTTTCCCTTGCAGTGTTCTTAATTCTACGAGCCAATTTGGTTCAGCCCATTCTTTGTTTTCTGCTTCCTTCTTAAGGGAAGACTTCATTTGCTGGACCTCATCCTCTAGTTGAGTCCATCGGGCACCAAATTTTACATCCTTCTACTACATCTGTTGCTCTAATTGAGTGCGTTGATGGCCAAACTCCTCATTTTTTCGTTGCATCTACTTTGCCTGAGCCAACTGATCCTGTAACTCTTGGTTTTTCTGCTACAGCTTAGAAACCAGGTTGGGATAATAAGAATGGAACTTTTCAAGTTCCTCTTGGAGTTTAGCCAATTTTGTCTCTGCTTGTCATGATAAGTGCTTGAATTCTACATCCCTCACTTTATCCTTTGCCAGCAGGACCTCGACCCTTTCTTTGATGATTCTTAGCTCTTCTTGTCTTTTCTTCAACTGGTGACCAAACTTGAGGAAGTCAGTGGTCACCACCCACTAAGTAAGCTCCATGAGCTCAACTTTGTCTATGGTCAAGCTACATTTAGATCAAGTCCCATGGCATACACATTATAATCCTTGGGCTACATCTCTCCTTGTGGTTTGATGACGGTTGGGTACATGGTCACAAAATGCAGTGATTGCTGATCCTCATTGAAAACAGTCTACACTTTTGGCTTTGCTGGCTTCTTAGCATCCTTGGCTCTTTGTTTCTGGGCCTTGATAGCCCATGCCTATTTTGTTTTATCACCATCCAAATAAAATTCTATTGGCGACCTAATGAGCCCACCTGTGAAAGGTGCACTGAGAGGAAGTGTGAAAGGAATGAGAGGGTAGTGGTTCCAAGTGATTTTTTCCTTAGAAGATTGACTGTTTGTGGGGAGAAAGGAGGAATATTTAAGAGCCCATTTTGTGAACGAGCGAGAGGACTCAAGGGAAGCGGCGGTGAAAGAGAAGTCATAGAAAATTCCATTTGTTCGATGGACTAGGTCAGGGTTGACATAGTAGTAGCAAGAGAGGTATCAATGGTGGTCGTTGATGTGAAATATGAAGTGATAGTAGATGCAGACTGGGCTGAGGAAAAAGGTGAAAAGGTCCATGGGGGAGTAAAGGCAAATTGTGCTACTTGGGAGAGTTGTGTGAAACCTCCTATGACCATTGTAGCAGAGGGGGAAAAGGAAGGGCTGGTGCTTGAAGTGAGGGGCATCGTAGACACAACAAGAGTTACCAAATATTGTGAAGCAAGAGAAGAGGGAACGAAAGATACCTACAGTGCAGATGATTGCAATCCTTGGCTTGTTACAGTCTCTTGTCTTGCCTTGGTGTGATGTAATTTGACAGGTGGTGAGTCTTCCACCACTACGGTCTCTGATTGTTACTGTTGGGTTGTTCTGGTTCTTTTTGTAGTCTAGGTGTGAGTCAAAGAATCCCTTGCACATGATATGTTCACCTGCACATTTGATGAAACCTTTCTAGGTTACTTTATCACCTTCTCCTTCAGTTGCACTAGGGCCGTCTGAACTTCCATTTCCTTCTCTTTTCCTTCCCTAGTATGAGTTTCGGCCTCCTCTAGGTTGGTGTCTTCATCATCACTTGCATCAAAATTAGGATACTCATTGTTCCATAATTTATCGAACTTTTCATCCATCTTGATGCTTTCATAAGGGGCATGAGTGTGTTGGATTTCCTATTGGTAAATCTAGAAATCCCTAATCTTTTCTTCACTCCAGTTGAAATTCTTTGACAAATTATTGTGAAGAGTAGCTTCGATTGGATGCTTCTCATTATATTTTCCTGACCTGAAGTAGAACTTGAGCTATGGCAGCTGACTATCTCTAGTCAAAATATAGATTAGGTCCACCAATAGGTCATTCGCATCCTCCAATGGATTTCATCGTTTCTCCCAGTAAGGTCGGGGCCTGTGTGTTACCTTGACATGCTTATTTGGTAAGTCATTGTCAGGGTTGTAATGCCATTTTTCACAAATCCATACTAGCCCTAGATGAGCCAACTTCACCTTGAATAGCTTATGTATCTTCTTCTTGGCCATAATTACCATTTTAAAGCTCAACGGGTAGTTGAAAAATCCTCTCTTCTTGGTTGGTCCTCTACAGAAGGTGAAGTTGATAATTGACACTTTTTATAACATTTCAAGGGCCAACACTCAATCTCTGAGACATGTTGGAAGCCAAAATGGTTCCCCAGTGAATCCGTGCATCCGGATGAATGTGAAATCCTCTCCAAGAAACTAGTCGCATTTTGGAGTGAAATTTTGCATATACTCAATCTAGTCTAAGCTGAGCCGTAAAATACCACCATCCTCCTTCAAATCTTGCAGAATGGGAGTAAAGAAATAATTTGAAAATGTATAATAATCATAATTTGTGGAGAGGAGAAGAGTCCATATAGATAATGGCCTTCTCCTTTGATTTTCATCAAAAATGGCCAAACTCACATGTTTTTTGAAGAAATCGGGGTTTTTATGCAAAAACATGTGGGCAAGGAAAGAAGGAAACATGAACCTTTGATGTATTATGTATTCATTTATCCAGAGCAAGATCTTTGGTTTTCCATATTTTCTCTCCCCTTTTTGGAGTGAATGACTCCATCTTGTCCACTTTGGAGCTTCATTCTAGGATGCATAACATGTTTTAGATAGCTTCTATGCAGATATTAACCCTCAACTCTCAACCCTCAATAGTGTTAGTAGTTTGGTTGAAATTCTTAATGGCTTCATCGACTAGCTCTCGGTAGTAGTGCAAAAATGGGACCATATACCGTGGAAGCCCACTAAACCAACACTTTTGTGCTAAAGAATCTAGGTCGCTATTTTTATTCATCCTTTCAAAGGCTACCTCCCTAAGAGTCTTAGGGTTCTTTTTGAGGATGGGATCATGAATGTTATCCCATATCTCCTTTATTTGGCTGTGGTCTCTATGAGTTTTCTTCTTTTATGCGGCCTTTGTATATACCCACATCGTCTTCTCTGGTATTCCAGGTGAAGCATAAGAGACATTTTCAAAGACATAGGTGGTTGGTACTTCACGCGTGGTATCAAGAAAACTTTGTGTTTCTTCACCTTGCATTTTTGTTTGAGAACTCTGGGTTGCTTCCATTCTTTGCAAGCTTCTCCTCAGAAAGCACACTGGTACGGTATGAATGGAACCTAAAAAACAATGCAAGGATCTGAATGCAAACCTAGATGAATTCTTATCTTTCATTTTGGGTTCAATCCACACCTAACCAATGAATCTCTTGTAGCTTTTTCTTGGCACTTAGTTGCTTTGTTGATATTTTGCACCACTCTTGGGTTTCTCAACAATTTTGCACTCAAAAATTCTTCTGCATACTCAAGAAGATTTCTACACCATTTAGCCTTTGTATGCAACACTTAGCCTTTTTTATTTGTTTCCTTAGAGCGGTAGACAATGACTACATTTTTGCATTAAATTTGGTATGTACCACCAACTTTCTTGCTCATGCAAAAATGAATTACTTGCCCTTTTGAAAAGACATAATATCATTAATACTCACATCCTTAAGCGCAATTTTCCTAGGAAATTGAGCCGACAATTGAAAGCGTATAAAAATTTTGCATGCTCTGGAAATTAATATCCTAAAAGGAATATTTAAGACAAAGAAGTAATGACTACTTGTAAAGATTTGCATTTTTCCTTGGAGTTTGAAAAACCCTGCATTGTGATACATCAGCACCTGTCTGTATGAGCGATCACTTGGGACTGCCACCAACTTGCTCTAGTTAATTACTGCTCCTTAATCTTGCACACAACAATTCGTACCTGCAGATGCAAGTGGGTAGGAATGTCGAGCTAGCCTTTGGTAGGATTTTTGAGTTAAAACTCGATAAGCATCATCCTTATGGCACACAACTACCTCAGATATTTCTATAAATAGGTCCTAAGACAATAGCAAAATCACACTTAGCTTTTAGCAAGAATTAGTTTTAGGCAGTTGGCTAGGATTAGTATTAGGTAGTTGAGTAGAGGCTTCATTTACATAGAGCTAAACTTTTGCATTTGTACAAAGACTAATACCATGAATACTCCAATCAAGCTGGTTTGCAACAAAGCTTAGAGTGCATTCTTAGGCAAAATTTCCAATAGGTGCCTGAAGAGGATGACAAAGAATAAGCATTCACTAGTTATCATAGCCATGAAGTGGGTATTGGGTTAGGATTGCATTGAATACGGGGATAGGTATAGGGAAAACACAAACATCTGCTCTCATTTTGTTGCTTCTTTGCTTGACATTCAGGTCCCGAAAGGTAGGATTCTATGCCTGACACTCCAATTTTTTCTAAAGAAATATCTTGGTGGCCTTGGAGAAGCCATGTCGAATGTTGTATATGGCATGGGCCTTCCCGTAGTAAGTGACCTTCAAAGGCACATTGAAGAAGATGTCATGGTACCCTGGGTGCCATTCTTGAGTGGCTTTTGTGTTCAGTCTCATGCTGAGCACCATCAAAAGGCCACCTATGCTTGCCATTTCCTTATGTCCTGCTATAATGTAGTGCTATTCTACGATGTTGACTGGTACATGAACTTTAGAAACCTTGTGTTCCCTTCGCCACTCATTTTTGGTGCTATGAATTATGTCATTGCTGTTGGCCTTGCTACTGTCGACAACAACCCTATTGATAGCAACAATCTTGCTATTGATGCCTACAATGCTCCTACTCCTCCAACCAATTAAAGTTTCAAACACTTTTTAACTTCTATATGTATATATGCCTGGAATAGGCTTTACCGTACATACCTATGAAGAAGTTACATAATATATAGATATAATTTTAAACGTATGGCCTCAGAGCCATTTTGGAAATGTATTTAACAAAAAATATACATATATAATGAATATGCCACTTTTTAAACTTCTTGTCTCTTCTTGTGTGGTTTTGAAATATGGGTTATTTTTTCCACATATGAGATCATTTTACTTCTCTCTTCTTTTTGCAATAATGGATTCCATCTATTTTCCTACTTTCTTGCACTATGGAGTTAATTTAAAAGACCATCTGGAAAAAAACATGAAGGAAAAAAAGTTACAATACTTACATATTTACATGGGTAGAACCATCAGTAAGCTTAATTAAACAATTTATGGTGGATTTTGTTAACAAGAATCCCCAATGATTCTTTATCCATGCTTTCAATTTCAAAAGCTTTGTGCTTCTTGCACTCAATAATACGGAAAGGGCCTTCTGATAGACTCTCTAGCTTTCCATGTTGGCCAGGCTTCACGACCCTTTCATTGAACTTTAATACTAGGTCTCCACACTTTAAAGCTTGGTCTGAGGCTTTCTTGTCGAACCATCTCTTAACCACTTGCTGGCAGTTGGACATAGCTATCAGGGCCTTTTCCCTTTTTTCTTGCACTTCTAGCAACTTGGCCAACCAAACCTCCATAGCTCTATTTTTCTCTATCTCTAAAGACTTGAGTAATTGCAACATGGGAATTTCCATAGAGATGGGTAATAGTGCCTACTTGCCATACACTAGCTCATATGGTGAATTTTTGAGGGCTTGTTTGGGAGTTATGTGATCTTCCCAGAGCGTTGTTTGAAGGTTCTTGTGCCATTCCTTCTCATGATTTGACCCGATCCTTTTAATGAGTCAAACTAAATTTTTGTTAGTTGACTTAGCTAGGTTGTTCCCCTGTGGGTAGTAATTTGATGACGTTTTCAAGTATATGCCGTTCATGAGTGTGAATTGACATACCTTAGAGCCTAGGAAAGCCTTGGTATTGTCGAAAATGATGGTCTTTGGCAGGCTGAATCTTATTACTAGCCCCTCATGAAAGTCCACAATCTTGTCTTCATCGCATTTTTTCAAGGGTATGGCCTTAGTCCATCTGGTGAAGTAGTTTGTTTCCATGAGAATCCATTTATCTCTGGCATTGGAGGCAGGATTGATCTTCCCAATGAGATCAAGGCCCCATTGTGTGAAAGGTTCATCCGCTACTATTGGATTGAGGGGCATTGTGGAATTTTTCTTCTTCCTGCAAAGAATTGGAATTATTTGCAGGCTTTTATCAAGGAATATGAGTCATTGAATAGTGTAGGCCAGAAGTACTCACGCAGATTATTTTTATGGCCATGTTCTTCACAGAGAAGTTTCCACCCACAAAATGTTGTGGAAAGTGCTGAGAATTATCTTCACTTGCTCTGTGGTGACACACTACAGCAATACGCCATTGGAATTTCTTTTGAAGATGACCCCTTCAATAAGTGTATACTCGTTGCTCTGCAGTTGGTAGAATCTTCTCCTTTGAGAAGGAAGTCCCAATGGATATTTTTCGGTGTGCATGAATTTCACTCTATCCACTAGCTAGCAGCCTTTGGGTTTGAACATTCGTTAGAACCATCTTTGGTTGTTCTTCTTTAGCCGCCATTTCTTTGTCATTTCCCAAATATTATCATAGCCCCCTTCCTTAGATGGTATTTGTAGGCTTGACCTCAATGTTGTATTCAAAAATCTTAGTGATCCAATTGGCCCTTTTTTGGTGATTTCTCCTTCCATGATATATTCATGCACACTAGAATGTATGACATAAACAATCACCTTATTGCAAGATATACTATGTCATAACTTCTTGAGTCCCTTTACAATTTTGAATGCTTGCCTCTTGACAAAGTTTTATTTTGTCTCATATTCCTTTAAGGTTTGAGAGTGAAATGCTATCGGATGTTCTCCCTTTCCTTCATTATCCTTTTGAGTTAAAATAGTAGCTATGTTCGTCTTGCTACTGAATACATACATTATGAAGTCCTTCGATAGGTGTGGATTTTCTAGAAAAGGAACTGAATAAATAGCATCCTTAACCCTATCAAAGGATTATCTAGCTTCTTTTGTCCACTTGAATAATTGATCATTTTTTAGCATTAGGGTGATTGGTTTAATTATTCTTGCAAAATCAGAAATAAATTTGCTTACAAAGTTAACTTTCCCTAAAAAAGACTAGACTCCCTTTATGTTGACTGGTAGGGGAAGTTCCTTGATTGCTTTCACCCACTCTAGATTGATTTCGACCCCTTCCTTGGACACTACATGTCCCAAAAATTTGCCTTGCGGTACTTTGAAGCCATATTTTTTTGGGTTTAGGGATACCCTGAACTCCAATAATTTTTTGAAAACCACCTCTAGGTGATTGAAATGATCATCCTTAGACTTGGAGAAGACAATTAGATCATCCAAATAGATTAGGATAATCTTATTGATCAATTCATTGAAAGTGATATCCATTGCCCACTAGAAAGCGGCTCTCGCATTTGAGAGGCTGAAAGGCATTTTAGCATATGTGAACGTTCCCCACATGGTAGTGAAAGGTGTTTTGTGTTGGTCCTCTTCTTTGACTAGAATCTAGTTGCACCTGGAGAAACCGTCCAACAAAGAAAAAATCTTCAATCCTGCCATTGTTTGCAAGATTGACTCCATAGAAGGCAATGGGTAGTGGTCCTTTAGGGATGCTCTGTTTAGGTCCCAAAAATCAACACATAGGTACATATATCTGTTCTTCTTTTAGACTGGGACCAAGATGGATACCCATTTGTTGTGTTTGATCGAGAAGATGATTTGGGATTGAATTAGCTTTGTCAGCTCTTGTGCCATCAAGGCTTCAATCTTCGGATTTACTAGCCTCTGATTTTCGCGGACAAGTTTCACACCTTTTGTCAGCTCTATTGTATGTTGGAAGATGTCAGGATTGTATCCCTTAAGGTCATCATATGACTAGGCCACTACTCCTTCATACTTCTCACAAAAGTTTATGACCCTTTCTTTATCATGGTGCAGGACATCCTTCCCAAATTTGAGCTTTCTTCCATCTCTGACCTGAAGGTCTACATAGTCACTTTTGTTCACCACAAACTTCATCTTATCATTCCTTGCATTTTCACAATCAAACAAGTTCTCAAGAGTGACCAGTCCCTTTGGGAGCTTGTTGGATCTCAGTTGAATGATTTTTCCATCGTAGGCCTCAGATATCTTTGATTGGAGTTGGTCAGAAAACTCTCTTGATTGTTGGATGAATGAGGTGATGTGCTCATCACTTTGAAACACCTACCAACTCTGATCATTATCTAGGATCATTGGTCTAACTATCAATAGTACAAAGTGTTTGTTATGAATCAGGTCAGAGGTAGGATCGAACTGAGATCTGATTACGGCCATGCGATTTGCATCAGTATTTTATTCTCGGGGTACTATCCAAATGTTGAAGGCTTTGAAACCCTCAATTAGGTCCCTAAATCTATGTCTATAGGACCTCATGTGAACATTCTTTGCAGGGAAAATATCTCAAAAATTTATTGACCACCAGTTTGGAGTCTTTGAATGCCATTATTTGCTTGATTCCCATCCACTCTGCAAGGCTTAGACCTTGCACTAGACCCTCACACTTAGTCTCATTGTTTGAACAAGAAAACTAGAAGAGAAAGGACCTAAGAATCTTTTCATTGCATGGGGATATCAAACATATCCCAGCTCCTACTCCCACTTTGCATCTAGCTCCATCAAAGTGCAATGTCCATAGCTTCGAGGCTTGATCAACCATGGGGTCCTTTACCACCTTTGGGATCTCTTCATCTTCATCATAGATGACATAGGTTCCTAGTCAGGTAGCATGATAGTTGTCAAAAGGATCAATGTATATGTATTCACTCAAGATGACCTCTTCTCGATTGGTTTGATCTCGAGTCACCTTATCATCCTCGAGTAACTCTGTACCATATGTTTCTTCTTTAGTAAAAGAGGTATGAGTTGCCTCAAAGTTGACCATAGCTTCATCAGCCACATGTTTTGAATGTAGAGATTCAAATATTGTCTTCATTTTAGCTCTGTTCTTGGTCCTTAGGATCAGGTGAGACCAATCCAAAGAAAGATACCCACCTATCTTTGATGTGAATTCCCAGGATAGGAAGAGGTTGAACATGGGAGGAACATCTATGATCATAGTATCTTGTGGAATTATGATGCTAGGGTAGGAGAATAAGGTCAAGGGGAGGTCTTTGATGATAACTACGGTTTGGAATTTGTTCCCATCAAGCTGCATAACCCCCCTTTTCAAAGGTTCATAGCTAAGTCCTAAGGCTTTAGCTATCTACTTTGGAATTACTATGGTGCTAGTGCTAGAGTCAATCATGGCATTATGCAGTAGTTTCTTCCCCACAATAAGGGTTAAGAAAAAGGGCTTGGGTTTTGGATTTTCTTTAACTTTAGTAGAGGCCTCCTCTGCACTATTTGTGATAAATTTGGTAAGACGTGATGGGTCAATGACCTTTAATTTGGATGATTTCTTTGTTGGCTCAATAAACGTGTCTTCCCATAGGGATTTCTACAACAATGAATTTTTCTCTAGAATAGCTAAGATATCCCAAAGGGGTACGTTAGCAAAATATTTTTTTAATTGTTCCACCACATTGAATGGTGGTGGATTTGAAGGCTTCTATTCTTTGGCTCTGGTTATAACAATCTCCTTGCACGGATATGGTTGCAAACCAATTGCAGAAGGACCTAGAGTTTGGTTGGAAGCACTTGTAGTCTCAGGAGTGACCGGTTCACTTGTGAATCTTATTTTTGAGCGAGTATTGTAGTCGGATTGTACTTGTGGGGTTTCTAATGTGGATGATTTGTATGTGAACACCATATCCATGAGAAGAGCATGTGGTCGGGAGCTATGTCATTGTCTTGTTCCAAGGAAATTCCTTGCATTTGACTGGTAACCACCACATTTTCTATTTGTGGGGAGGCCTTCATAGCCTCTTGAACTTGATTCCACACACTGGTTGTGCTGTTCTGCCACCTTCTACTATAAATTCCCACGTGGAAAATTTAGAGGCATATGCACATCACCATAGGGGAAGCACCAAGGTTTGATATTTTTGGCGAGGTTGTTCTTCCTTGTGGTTAGCTCTCTGCTTGAACTTGGTTGAGCAACTCCCAGTGGAGTAGGCATTGGCACCATTTGATTAGTCATTTGAGCTTGCAGATTTGTGTGAATGCCTCCTTGATATTGGTTTTCTTGGTATGGAGGCCTTTCACCTTGATAATTTTGGTAGGCTGGTCTTGGAGGCACAAACTGGTTGCACTTGATAGTAGTTACTTCATTTGCTAGGTTCCACAAAAAATATTTTATGTCACTCATCTCGTCCTTTGAAGAGACAGATGTAGAAGCAACATTTTGTGGCATGCTTGGATATGTGTACATAGATTGGGGAGGTGCAAGTGCATTGGCATAAGGAATATCCTAGGTTGGAGCTGATATCTCAGGAAATATAGGCATGATGGGCTGAGGTGGCAACTTACCAGTGTTGATCAAATTGTTCTCCACCTTGACTGCTACATTGTATGCATTTGGTAGAGTGGTTCCGTCAAGAGACTGGATCATCATCGAGATATCAAAATTGATGGATTTCAAGTAGAACATGAATGCCAGCTCAGTCGGTGGGTGGATAGTAGTCTAGATCCTCTGCCAAGTTGTATGGAATTGGGCATTAAAGTTAGACATGGCTTCACATGGGGCCCACTTTATGGTTGCTAGCCAATGATATAGCGAAGACTTGTCTCCATAATTCAAGAATATTTCATAGAAAGGATCTCTGAGTTGATCCCAGGTATCGATGGTGTTAGCCAACAAAGTGTGGTACCAGTGTAATGATTTACCCCTAAAAGAGGCTGCGAGCAACCTTAGCACTATATTTTGATCTGTAACTTCATGCACCAAACACATGTCTGCCACATCTTGTAGATGTTTGGATGGTGTTCTTGAACTATCTTCGATAAATTTAGGTATAGATTTTAGAGAAGAGACTGGGATAGGAGCTCAAACAATAGGTGAAACTAGTGCTATAAGGGGACTTCCAACATCCCACATGACATAATTTTTTTTTTCAACTTGCAACATAGCTGGTGGAGGGATCAAAACATTCACTGGACGAGTTCTGGTTCGTATTGTTACAAGTGGAGGCACTAACAAACCAAGGTTATTCATTGTTTGAGACCTAGTAATAGGTTGATGGCTCATACACCCACTTTAGATTTAGGTACATTAGAGCAGTCCCACCAGGCATGCTAGAGAAAAAATTGTTGATGGCGAAAATTGGCAAGGTAACAACCTTTATGGGAAACTCAATTAAAGGGGTGACCTATTGCACTAAACTGAGTGACCTCCAGGTTTTTAAAGAATCCGACTTCTTCTATAATTAGGGGGTTGAAAAAGGTAAAACGAAATGAATGAAAAAATGAAATCTAATCTAAGGTGATGCGCTAAGAAGTAGATATGGGCACAATAAACCTATTTTTGAAATATGATTTAAGGGTTGTTCAACAATTTTCTATGTCCTAGAATAATAGAAATCAAAATGGAAATCTGAATAATTTACTTAATGACATAAAATAACCTCCATACATTTTCTAAAAAGAAGAGTCAAAGACATGGTCTAAATCAGCTCAAGCTTATATTGAAATTATAGAAGTTTGTAAACAAATTACTCAATACAATATCGACACAGTATAAATCTTTATCAAATAGTCAAGAAATAGAAAGGCCGAACAATGGCACAGTCTTCAAATATTATACAATAATCTAAAACAATACAAGAGACCTGATGTCTTCCCACAAATCTTCCTGTAAGTTATGAACCCTTCTCTCAAATGAAGAAGTAGTATTTATAGATGAAAATCCCACTTCCTGATAGGCCAATAACAGAAAAGATTCCTTGATCATGAGCGATGATAGCTAGAACAATGATTTCCCCTAGTCATTGCAACATAAAATATTTGAGCCATAAACGTGGTTGTTTATGAACCAGATGCATCCCCTTTGAATGATGGTAGGGTCCCAGTGTAGAAGTAGCAACTCTTCAGCAAACATGTGTCGCTCACCCACGAAGGCAGTTAGAACATGTGAAAAACTTGGTGAGACTCGATGCTTACTCCTTACTTTTCCTCATTGAAGTCTACAAGAGGCACGTGGTGATAGGTTGGAGCCTGTGGTTCATTACTCCCTACTTGTGATGAAAACCTTGTGCGGTGAAGACACGTGGAGGTATCCTTCACAAATGACACTGTCGGTGGGTTCCACCTAAAGGTGTACATAGACCATTGCTACATGGCATTTAGACATAGCTTGGTAGAGAAGCAAAGGGAAGCAAGCAAAAAGGGTGTGAACTAATGACACGTGGAAGAATGGCGAAGTAAGAAATCCCTACAAAGAGCATCTAGTAGACACGTGGCAGCAATCGGATGAAGCTTTTGCAAAAGGATCCTGATGATGTTCAAATAGATGGGGTGCAGGCCGGTGCTTAGTTAAAATAAAAACCACCCGAAGGGAGCTTGATGAAATTTGTGTTCATAGTAAACATGACTACTAGTGAATCTGTGAATGAATTCTAACAAAGGTAGAAGGTCTTGTAAGTCAAATGCAAGTTCTAGGGGAAGATGTAGTTGACAAGCATGTCATTGAGAAAATCCTAAGAAGTTTGATTCCTAAATTTGATGGTGTGGTTTCTATAGTTGTTATTTCTAAGGATCTGACAAGTATGCAAATAGATGAACTAAGTGGAATGTTGTTACCTCCTAAAGAAAGAATTAAAATTAATGAAGAAAACTTAGAGAAAGAATTTTCCTATAAAGAAAATATAAGAGGAAAAAGAAAATGTTCTTCAAAAATTAGAATAAAGGTGAATACAAAGGTGAATCTAGTAATTTTAGAGGAAGAGGTAATAGTTTTAGGAGTAACAACTTCATAGGTACTAGAAGAGGAATGGGTAGAAACAATGGGGCAAACTATGATAAAATTATTGTCCAATGCTTCCATTGAAATAAGTTTGGACACTATGCATCAGAATGTTCGAGTAAACAAGGTGAACCAGAAAAGAGAAATGCTCGCAATACTGTTGAAGATAAACAAAATTTGTTTATTTCTTGTTTCAATACAAATGTGAGTGAAAATTATGTATGGTACATTGATTCTGGATGTTCATCACATATGACATCTAATGAAAATTTGTTTATCAAACTAGATGAAAACCATCATAGTACAGTGGTATTAGGAGATAATCAATCTCATGGAACCAAAGGCAAGGGTACTATTGTAGTTACAACAAAATATGGTGAGGTAAAACATATCATTTAAACATTATTGGTTCCAACCCTCAAAAAGAAATTGTTTTTCACATGTAAGAACAAAATTATCAAGTGACTTTTGATGAGAAAGAGTGCATAATAAGAGACAAGCTAAAAAGAAATGCAGTTGTTGCAAGAGAAAAAATGGAAAGTTATGGGATGTTTCCTCTCCATTTCACCCAAGGAAACCAAGCATAAGGTCTAGTGAAATGAATAAAAGTAGAATTTTGCATCAAAGTTATGGCCACCTCAATTTTAGTGGGTTAATTTTACTCAAGAGACTAAATTTTTTTGAGGGTGTACCTTTCATTGAAAATAAAAAAAGAAGTGTGTGAAGAATGTATTATTAGCGAACAACACAGAGTTAGCTTTCCAATTGGTAAATCCAGTAGAGCTAAGAAGTATCTTGAGATAATCCATAGAGATTTGTGTGGTCCTATGGAAACACCTTCTTTGAATAAATCAAAGTAATTTCTAACTTTCATTGATGATTTATCAAGAAAGACTTGGGTATATTGTTTGACTACAAAAGCAGAAGTGTTTGAAAAATTTGTAGAATTCAAGAAGTTGGTTGAAAAGAAAAGTGGTAAGTACATCAAAGTGATAAGGTTAGACAATGGAGGTGTGTACAAATCAAATCAGTTTCTATATTTTTGCAAAAATCATGGAATCAAGAGAGAGTTAACTACTTCCTACACTCCACAACAAAATGGAGTTTTTGAGAGGAAGAATAGAACAATTGTTGAAATGGAAAGGAGTATGATGAAAGAGAATCATTTAGATAAAATTTATTGGGCAGACGTGGTATGCACAATAGTGTATATATTCTAAATAGAAGTCCTACAAAAGCAGTTAAAGGAATGACTCCTAAACAAGCATGGTCTGAGATTAAGCCAAGTGTTAATCATTTGAGAGTATTTGGGTGTGTTTCTTATGCAAACACACCAAAAGAAAAAATTTCTAAGTTAGATGATAAAGGCCTAAAATGTATTTTTAGTGGGTATGGATCAGAAAATAAAGCATATAGATTGTATGACCCAATAGGAAAGAAGCTTGTTATAAGTAGAGATGTGGTATTCAATGAAGCAGAAAAATATAGTAAGGAAAATGAAACAAAAGGAAATGAGATAATGATTGATGAAGTTGAAGAAGGAGAAGAAGAAGGAAATGAACCCGAGTCTTCTAGTATAGGAGCAAGAAATTATCCAAAATATCAAAGGACATAAAAGAATCATCCATCAACTCTTATGTTGGATTCAATTTTTGAGAAAATGACAACAAGATCACAAGCAAAAGTGAATTACGCTTTGATGACTCAAATCATGGAATTTAATGAACCACAAATAGTTGAAAAAACTCGAGAAAAAGAAGAGTGGGTTGAAGCAATGCATAGTGAGATAGAAACAATTGAAAGGAATAACACCTGGGATTTGGTTCAGCTACCTCCTAGTAAGGAAATTGTTGGTACAGGATGGGTGTATAAAACTAAGTATAAATTTGATGGAAGCATTGATAAGCATAAGGCTATATTGGTAGCCACAAGATACACTCAATAGGAAGGTATTGATTACACTAAAAAGTTTGCACCTATAGCACAAATGGATACTATCATATTGGTTTTGGCTTTTGCAACTCAACAGAGTTGGATAGTTTATCAAATGGATGTAAAGAGTGCTTTCTTGAATGGATATATTGATGAGGAAGTGTATGTTTCTCAACCTAGAGGTTTTGAAATACCCTCTAAAGAGGATTATATTTACATAATAAAGAAGGTCTTGTATGGTCTTAAGCAAGCACCAAGAGCATGGTATTCAAGGATAGACTCATACCTACAATAGAAAGGTTCCTTAAGAAGTCAATCAAATCTGAATCTTTATATTAGGATCTTGACTAAGTATATTTTTTTCTTAGTTCTTTATGTTGATGATCTTATCTACACTAGGAACAATTGAGCTTTATTTGCAGAGTTTAGAGAAGCTATGGTTGCTGAATTTGAGATGATAGATTTGGGACAAATGCACTATTTTCTTGGTATAGAAGTATGGAAAAAAAAAGATGAAATATTCATGTCTCAAAAAAATATGCTCTAGACATCCTATAGAAAATTTAAATGAATAGTTGTAAACCAATTGCAACACCCATTGAAGTTGGACTTAAGATGTCTAAATTGGATGTGTCAGATTCAGTGGACCCCACTATATACACATAGTTGATTGGTAGTTTGATATACTTAGCTACTACTCAACCAGATATCACATATGCAATGAGATTGGTATCTAGGTTCATGTCAGAACCTAAGCAAACAGATTGGAATGTAGCTAAGAGGATTCTTAGATATTTCAGAGGGACATTGAGTTATGGTCTTAGATTTCAATATTCAGGGGATAGTAAGTTGATTGGCTATATAGATTCAGATTGGGTAGGTTCCATAGATGATCGAAAGTCTACTTCTAGTTATAATTTTTAGTCTTGGTTCTACAGTATTCTCTTGGAAGTCCAAAAGACAACCTACCATATCACTTTCTATAGTAGAGGCAGAGTATAAAGTTGCAACATTTGCAACATGCCAAACAGTGTGGTTGAGACGACTATTGGAGAATTTGCACCAGATATAGAATGGACCTTCTTTGTTGTATTGTGACAACAAGAGTGCTATACAAATGACTAAGAATCCAATGTTTCATAGCAGGACCAAACATATTGAGATTCAACATTACTTCATTAGAGAGTTGGTTCAACAAGGATTGATTGAGATTATGTACTATAGTATAGAGGATTAGGTATCAGATATCTTCACGAAGCCTCTAGCTTGTGAAAGGTTCGAGACACTTAGAGATCTACTCCAAGTTCTTTCCAATGGTCATTATGGGGGAGAATGACAACAATTATCAACACATATCAGTCTACAACATGTGCAACAACCTTTCTTGACATATTTGTAATGCCCATTGGGCTCATTAAACATTGCAGTTGCATTTATTAACTTTGATGTTTTGCATTTAATATTAAGGTTGAGTTATTGGTCATTATGGTTGTGTGCCATAACTCACTTGTAAATATAGAACTCTAAATTGATGTCCTACCTCTTCTTCTCTAAGGAAATTTGGGACTTTTGTATGTTTTCTTGTTTTGTGATCAAAAGATCACTTTGTTTGTCTATTTTTCCTTCACTTTTAACCAAATTAAATCTGACTTCCAAGACCTTTCAAATCTTAAAGATCTGCGGATCGATATGAAGTCATTGCAAGAGTTATCAAAATGTGATTTATGGTAGTTGCAAAATCTCTATGTCTATGGCACTAAGGGTGTGCCTTTTGATAAGAGTCTCTTGTCAAAATTTTGTCTTCTAAAAAATATGGCTTTGAAAGATTTAGCATTGCCTAGAGAACTATTCTTGTATCGAATGCCTAAACTTGAAAAGGTAGACATCCATTTTGTAAAATTAATTAGGATGGTCTCAACTATCTCTTGTTGCAGGCTTAAGTTGCTATGCCTTGAGTTCCTAAAAGATCTGATAGAAGTTGATTTAAAATGGATATCATCACTATCTTCTCTTGAGTTGGAAGGTTGTAAAAATTTGAAACTTGTGTCTGTATCAAGCATTAATAATGAAAGTCTAGTAGATATTAACATAGGCAAGTGTTGGGAATTACAAGACTTGCGAGGGATTGCTAGAAATTTAATTTAGTTACTTCTTCTTTGCCTTGAGTTCCGCTTTAATCTCCCAGTTTGTCGATTGCACTATATTGAGCGAAATTATGATAAATGAAAATGGCGAGGGAAAAGAATCTCTACCAATGCCACAATAGTTGAGTTCTTTTTCTATAGCAGTCAGTGAAATTGACATAAAGGGAAAAGGGGAGGGGAAGGCAAAAGCGTCAATAGTAAGAACGCCACAACCGATGAGCACAATCATTGTATGCAACATTTTACAAATCACTCAGCCCTATCAATTCATTCAAATTCCTCTTCCTCCTAACAAGTTGGTAGAGAGCCATCTCCATTGTGGACAATGGGTTGTGACAACAGTTGTTACTGACCCACAAAAGTTAGCGTATGCGGAATGGTACATGGCATAGTTCTACTGGATCCCATGTACGCCATACGAGGGTAGTTCAATTCAAAGGGGTTTTGTAGAGGCGATTGAGGAGAGCCGAGAAGAGAGGTCCATGTCTCTATTCAAAACAATTATTGTCAAATTTTGTGAATGGTAATATCCTCTCTAGCAAGGTTCAATATAATAACAATTTTTTTTTAAAAAACCTCTCTAGCAAGATTATTTTGTTTTCATAATCAAGACGATCCATTTTATTTGTCTAAGGTGTATTTCTATAATATTTCTAAAATTTATTGTGGGTCTATTTTTCCATTTATTGATTTGGGTTCAACATCATTATGAAATCATTTGGTTAGGTTTGGGTTAATCATTTGTGGTCTCTTAGGACTAGAATTTTCATATAAAATTCTAGGGATTTTATCATTAGAAGTCCGAAAAATTCATGCTCTCATTTGTAAAAAACTCACTATATTACCATCCTCAAGGCTAAAATAGCCTTTTACCGCTATACCGCTACCTAAATACCCACCCTTTGCAACCCTCACCTCATACCTCCTTACCGCAACTTCTTGCAAGAGGGCTCATGGTATCACGGTCAAAAGTAGTTAACAATATACCCTTTTAATGCTACATCATGGAAGGTTAGAGCTTAGCCTATGGTAGAGCGGTACACTTGAAGAACAACAATAAGACTAGACACTGCCACACTGTAGGAAGAGGAATGATAGCCCGCAATGAAGCGGGATTGAAAGAAAAAGAAAGGCAGGACACCACCACACCATAGGGAAGTGAGCGGTAGCTCACGCTATAGCAGTATGTTGATATATGTGTGAAAGATACACCACGGTACCGCTAGAGAGTCAAAGATAATGAGCGGTGGAGCGGTAAGCTAATGAAAAGGAATGAAAACACACCACGGTACCGCACAAGAGTTCAAATGGTCGAATGATTTGACAATTAGCAAATGGCAAGAAAATACTTGGGCTTAGATGAATACTGATTACATACAAAGAGAAATGATCATACAGTAAAAGCTTTGAATAGGTCTTGGCTGACCACAAGCTTTTACTCGAAGATTAGCGGATTGTTACATTTTTTATTGTTTGTTTCTTTCAGTTATATCTTAATTCTATGTTTTGTTACCAAACTTTGTGACTTTTGGTCTGAAGCTTGTTGCCTCTCGTACAAATAAGAGAGACCAGGGCCATAAGAAAATTATTAGAAGATAGATAGGAGATAGGCTGATAGAATAGACATTTTTCAGAATGCTTACATTTCAAAGGACCGTGATGCATGTAGGAAATTTTGGAGGAATCAATGAAAGAACTCTAATTTTGTGGTATCATTCTAGTACCAGTTGTTTGTTGAATTAATCAAAAATATTATTACGTTGTCTCCAAGGCTGATATTTCTTTGTTATTTAAATTGATATATCAAGTATATACTCAATTTATCAATGCACATTTGTTGTATTCGTGTGGCATGATTAATTGGTTCTTTCAAGTAAAGATTAAATCCTTCTAGTCATTCACAATAATTTGGAAGTATCATTTGGATCATTAAGAAGAACTTGGTAATTATATTTTTGCATGTTTATACAAGTTATAAACTAATATTTGTATGTCACACAATTGGGATTCCTACCAAATAGAAGCCATTCATCATAGACTTTCATCTGATTCTGTCTTACCCAACAAGGCACTGGTCTCACCCATTTTATTCATTTAGTTTCATTAAATACATTTTAGAATTACACGTCTGATAACTAAACATATTCATATACCTTGATATTGCTTATACAATTTATACCAAATTAGGGTCGCATCTCTTCATTGTCAAATTGCCATTGTGGATAGATTGATCAAATAGGAATCATACAGTTCAAGTCTGCCTCATTTACATAGATGCACTTGCCTAGGTCTAGTAGAGCCTAAAGAGTAGAAGGTTCAATTGCATTAATTGTCCTTGTACGTTAGCCAAAAACATTTCAAGATATTGGCAACCTCTTGTGGTTCAAACCTACATTTTGAGACCTGACATGGTCAAAGGTCAATGATATGTGGTCAAAAGTCGATCTATTGAAAGAATTTATTTTCCTTAAACCCAAGTTTCAATAGGGTGTCTTGATTTTGATGAGATTGAAGATGCATTAGAATGGAGGGACCAATTTAAAAGAGATTAGATGGTGAAAATATAATACATAAATCAGCTAACCAATTCTATGTGTCATTATGTGATGAAATTTTCCCTTTGGATGAATTAGAACAATTTTCATTAATAGATGAGTGCTAAAAAGATATAATTAAAGGAGGCAAAGAAGAAGTATAGTAAGAAGAGGAATTTTTTATGTTAAATGAGCTTCCTTTAAGATGACATGGGAGGGATGTGTGAGATGTGTAGGGTGCACAATTTTTATGGAGAATAGCAAGTCACCCATGTTTAGCATTCATCAACATTATTTTTGTATATTGAGCTCATTGTCATGTAGTCATATGATAAGTACAAATATTAATACATAGGTTTTAATGTCTTTTAGATGTCATAGTGTTATCCATTTTTGCTAAAAAGCATATTAAAATGATCTATTTATTAAATATAAAATCTAACTCAGCATCATCTCTTCATAGTTTTTCTCATAACCTACAAATTTGAGCTTATATTTTTAAATTTTCAAAGGTGATCTTAAGGTTTTTCTTATCCTTATGACATAATGGTAGGGTGAAGTTTTATCTCAAGTTCTCAAAAAAATCAACTACCTATAAAAATTTATATATGATTCATAGATAAAACCTTCATTAGTTGACTTAATAATGTCCAATTTTCCAAAAATAAAAGTCCAAACCAAATTTCTTGAATATTTTGAATTTAATGGTGAAGCTATCTCTACTCTAACATGTAACCAAAATAAGATACAAATAAATTATTATTAAACTCATAAACTAAACCTATAAAATCTATATTATCTTTCAAATGATTCTATGTGAAGATGTTAAAAATTATTAAAATAATTTTTATGAAAAATATGCATATGCATATGTCTCCCTAATCCCAAAAAATGAGAAGAACTACATTAAGAAATTATAGATCTGATACCCTTTTAAATTTTATGATGAGCAAGAAATTAACCAGGAGCACAACACTAACTTAAAGAAACAAGGAAAAAACTAAATAGCACACCAAAGTAGAGTTCTTAATTTTGTAGAGTATCAAATGGAAAAAATGGAATGAAAACCCAAAATTAACTTAGATTTACGTGAAGAAACTTTTGTGGGAGAAAATCTCACTTGCAATAGAGACCGAGAAATATTATTACTTTAGTATTTAAGTACAAAAAATATTATTCTTTAAAGCTCAACAACCTATAACAAAATAGCTCCTCAAACCTATATAATATTTTTTGAATCATATCCACTATTTTCACCCAACACACATTCTTATAGCTCTCCAACTTATGCATACAAAGACTCATTGAGAATTTGAAATTGAAGGGTCACTTATGTCGTCTAACCATTCAAAACTCTCCCTCTAAAAAATCCAACGTGCCACTCTAAGGAATCATAACATTTGGAGTTTTAATAGTCACCTAATTATCATTTCGTCTCCTAGGAATCCACCTTGGAAATGAATAATGAAATTGCAATTTATATACTATTTATTAAATGTATAGTTTCCTGTTAATCCCACTTTCCATGATGAATATATTTACAATAATTCTTGGAGAAATAATTAATTATCCTCTAATACCTCATGGGTAAGTGCACAAAGATGAGGGACTAAAAAGGGGTCTTAAGTGGCCACTTTTTTATTGAAATCGAGAAATACTGACATTGGATGCGAAATTGGAGATAGTTACACTCAAGATTTTAAGATGCAACAAAAACAAGAGTCGTATTGCTCTGAATCTACTTTCTAAACTATAATTTTTTTAAATGATAGAGATTAAGGGGTTTAGAAAGGGGGTCCTCAAAAATTGGTCCTATTTATTTTTTTAAATAACATAGCATCTACTGTGGCTCCCCTATAAATGTTAAATTTTTTAGTATTTTAAAAATCGCTTTGGTGAGAAGTTAGATAACAACATGTAGTTTATCCCCAATTTTTTGCTAATTTTTTAATGAATATATAATTTTTTTGTAATTTTCAATGTGCACACATCCTGAAAAATAGAAATCTGAGTGTTCTTCCCCCTAGATTTTTGAAAACTAATTAATTTTATTTTTTTTGAATATGTGTAGAATGGAGTCTAATTTCTAAAAATGTAATTTATTTGAAATTTTAATGAACAATTAAAATTAAAGTAAACAATGGGAAAGGAATGATGACATGAGTTAAAGTGCACACAAGAGTCTTTGTGTAGTCCCATGGCCTATAATAGGCTACAATTTCATGTCCTCCTTTCTTATAGCATGGTGGTGTCATTCTTAGATCAAGGTGTGTGGTCTTTATTTGCAAGGGTGGGATGGTTTTAAGTGTTTGAGGAGGGGTTTTTGGTGCTCGATTCTTCTTTCTTTTGTTGTTATCTTTTATTTTATTTTTTGGTGCAAGGTCTTTATTTTGTGGGGCAGTTTTGGAGGGTTTTGCCTCTATTTTTATTGTTCATTGCATTAGGTGATTAAAACTTCAATCATGGTATGGATTTTAAAGCCTTTGTACAAGTGAATGCCCCGTCATTGTCAAAGCAAGCTACCAAGAGTAAATTTTTGTTTAAGGATTTGAGGATAGAGGGGATGACTTTGTTTGGAGGTCCTCATCCCAAAAATCAACAGATGCTTGGAGAGGTGCCAAGATAGGCCAATGTTGGTGATTCAACTTGATTCCATTGTAGATGATGTTCAATATTATTCTAATCATGCATTGTTATGAAATTTCATGGGAATGAGATTCTCTCTTCCCTTTTAGGAAACCTATGCCAAGCAGACATTGAATCTTGATGGAGAAATGGAGGTGATGTTGTGGGCTAGCAATTTTTTCAATGGTCATTTTTAACTACATGGCTAATCGCAATAGAGTTTTTGAGGGAGGCCCTTATTTTCACAATTAGATTGGTTTGCTTATAAAACCATGGCATATGAGATTCAACCCTTCTAAGGAGATTCTAAATAAAGTTCTCATCTTGGTGTGTCTCCCTAGGTTTCTGATTGATTTTTTGTAGAATGACATACTACCTATGGTGGCTCTATTTCTTAGGAAACCAGTTGGCCCTTCTTTGCAAGAACAAGATAAGAAGGTGGTTAGGTGAAAAATAGGGTCCACCAAAATGGATCAACAAGATGATGGATCACTTGGGATTTTTTTCATAGTAAATCACTATTAGAGTTTTTTAAGTTTTAACTTTGGGTACATTACTTTTATTAGTTTTTTACCATACTAGGTGGTTGTTTACCTAATACCTATTTATCTTGCCTTTATAACGCACATTGTATAAGATGTAAACCATCTGATCTCAATACATTTTCCATTTTTCCTGGTGAAAGAGCCTCGAGCTTCTATCATATTTGTGAAGGTGTTATTTGTAGCTGGTTCTCTTGGGTTTCGTGGAAATCCCCAACATGGTATCAGAGCATACCACTTTGTCCTTCTTCCACCATTGAGAGTTTTCATCAGCTTTGAGATCATTTTTATTCGACATTTGAAATTTTGTAAATTTCAAAATTGCCTCATAATTCCTTTTTCTGATTATTTCATTCTCTATCTAGCACATATGGAGTTTGTTGTTTGTGTTTGGAGGATTTTTTGGTTAGTGATTTCCATACTGGAGGCTACATTTCAAACTGAGAAGGCCTTTTTTTATGTGACTTTTGTTCTAGAGGGGTTGTTTTTTCTTGAAAGGGCTTGTTTTCTCTTCTTGCTGGCATTGAACTTCATTTGGAGCCCAATTTCTCTATTTGGGAGGCTCAATTTGCATTAAGAGGATGCCATTTCCTCTGTTGTGATTGGAGGCATTGGAAAGGTTGTGAACTATTTGTTGGAGGAGGCATTCAAACCTATGGAGGCACATTTTTTGACTTCTAATTGATGCTTACATTTGAAGGAACGAGTGATTGAAGCAGCTACTATCTAGAGAATGCACATTTTTGAGGAGTCATTTCTTGGCATTCAATCCAACACAACAATAGAGGGAGGTGTTTTTTTGGCCTGTGCAGCTAGATCAAGCCACAAAGGAACACTATTGTGTGGTGGTATCATTTTTATCCATGGAGGCTATACATTTTCTTTGGAACTTTATATTTTATAAATTTGTCTCCCTAAATATTTATTTAGGGCTTTGTGCAACAAAGTGGAGGTGGGCCCAAGCCTTTTGAAGCTATCTTTTGGGAAAAATTAACCCACATTGACTGTGAAGGTAAGTCTTTTGTTGTTTAAATAGCTCGATGTCCTCATGAATGGTGTGAGAAAAGGCTCACGTTCGTACAAGTGAAAGATTGCATGCACGCTAGAAGCTACCTACCTACATGTTTGGAGAAAATTGCAAATTTGTTTTCTTATGAGGTGGCACCCTTAGTGAATTGTGTATAAAGGTTCCCATAACTTTTTGCTCAATTTTTTTTCCAATTTCATGTAATTAGCTTTTTTCATGGAGTAATTATGGAAAAGTGGTGAAAATTTAAATTCTAGAGGCTGATTTATTGGAGGTTTTTTCAGTTTGGTGCAATTTTTTTTCTGGTAGAAACCTTGGTCATGGATACTCCCTAAACTATTGAATTGTTAACTCCCCATAATTACCACACCTAGAAAATAAAAATGCATAGATTTCTTCAGTCTCAGGTTTTGTGGTCTACATTGAGTAATGCCCAACCCACCCTTACCAAGGAACTTGAAATATTTTCCTATAAAATTAAGTGTGACCAAGCTATGGCTTTAATGAGATTGAATGTTTTTGATAGTCTCCTCTTTCATATTGATGAGTTGGATACACCAAGGAAATATGGGATAAGTTACATAACATGTGAGTTCCATGCCTTGCAATTGGAGGTTGAATTAACCTCTCTCACCCTTGAGGCATTTTCCTCTATTGATGACTTTCTAGTGAAATTCAAATTAGTAAGGTCACAACTAGCGGGATGTGGGAAGAGAAAAAATGATAAGGAGTCTATTTTCTTGATTCTGTCCAAATTAAGAGGCCCATTTGTTGTGTTTTCTTCTACCTTTTATTTCACAATGGATGCTTTGGGTAGTACATTCCAAATTCCTTCTTTTGAAACCTTTTGTGACCAGTTGACAAGAGAACAAACAAAAGTTGTCGAGTTAGAGGGGTTTCCTACAAATCATGCATTGGTTGCCTAAGAATCTAAGAGTAAAGGGAAGAAGCATCCTAAACCTAAAACATAGTCAATTGAGACTTCCACCTCTTCAAAAGAGGACAAGCCCAAGAAGGAGAAAATCACTTGTGCATATTGCAATAAAAAAGGGCATGTTGAGCATTATTGTTACATGAAGAAGATTGATGAACTCTCACACCTTCTTTAGAAAAAGAACATTCCATTTCCCTCTTCTGTAACTCATCCTTCTATAGCCTCTGCATCTTCCTCTCCATCATCATCAAACCCTACATAGTCTGGGAATGCAAGGTTTGCAAGTGGTAAAGAGAATAAACAATACATGGGCAAAGGACATGCACTGGTGACTTCTCCAGCTAATTATCATTGTGATAGATGGTTATTGGACTCAGGTGCATCTCACCACATGAGTTTTTCACCCTATCGTTTCATGGGTCTTCACCCTTCTGACACTTCCAAGATTTTGTTGGGAGATAGTAAGCTTTTAGATGTTGCAGGGGTAGGAAATGTTGAGATAGGTGATGGGTGTTTCAGGGATATACTGTGCATTCTAGAGTTACATACAAATATGGTGTCCATCTATTAGATAACACATGGAGAACTGACCAAGAGTGTGGAGTTTACTACCTATTCTATGTTTATCAAAGAGATTGATACTAGAAAAAATATTACAATTGTAATGCAGATCATGAGTCTCATATGTATACCTTCTCACACTTTGTTGATGATGATGACTATATTCCTCACACTCCTCTTGCAAGTGTTGATAGCAATTCAGGATAGATTGGTCATCTAAATTTTGGAGTAATTAAGACTCATTTTGATACAGTTCCTATTGCTTCAGAGGTTCAATCTCCAACACAATAGGATATCTCTGATCCCTCAGATCTTGTTTTATTGGATGAGTATTTGGAAAGCATCTCAGATTTTTTTGTGGAGTTTCATCTTGCAATTTTGGGAGATACACTTAAGGGGATTTCTCTCCTCTTTGATGATAGTTTCAGTATGGAAGTTGATACATTTGGATTGTCTTTGGAGGTTGAATTTGTTGAACCTTCACTTTCATTTGATTCATCATATTTCTTAGTTGTTTCTAATCATGATTATGTGGATGATTATTCTATTTGGATATTTCCTTCCTATATTCAGTTAGACATGGAGTGGCTTCTTCATCACCTACTAGACTTGTTTCTTCCAAGGGGAAGAGTTGTTTCTTGCAGGCATTAGAACATCTTTTATTTTCAAGCATACTTCATCCACATTTGAGCTTCTTCAATATTGGGGGGATATGATATCTCCTTTTTTCCTTCCTATGGGGGGACAGTGATTGCATATACATGATGTATGTAGTCCTTGGGGGGTGTGATTGAGTCCTCCATCCATGCATCTTGTTTTCTCTCTTTTGGGGAGGGGTTTTTTCCCACTTGGTTTTTCTCCTTTTCTCCACTTGTGAGAGATTTTATTTTATGCATTGTAAATGAATACCTAACATGGTTATGTAGCTAGGACCCATATTTCTTTTTTTACATTTTTGCATCTTCATTCTCCCTAAGTTGCACTTAAGGGGGGTGTTAGAGTATTTAAGTTTTAACTTAAGCTAAATTACTTTGATTAGTTTTTTCCTGTACTGGGTGGTTGTTAACGCGATACTTTATTTTCTTGCATTTATAAGGAACATTGTACAATATGTAAATCAGTAGATCTCAATACATTTTCTATTTTTCTTGGTGAAAGAGCCCCAAGCTTCTCTCATTCTTGTGAAGGTGTTATTTGTAGTTGGTGCTCCAGTGTTTGGTAGAAAACTGTAACAATTACTAGAATTTGATGTAAAAGGATGCAAATAGCAATAAAAAAATAACCCTAACTGTTATAGCACCTATGATGGAATTTTTTAGAGCATAAAATGGTGTGTACCTTGTCAAAAACTTGTTGCTTTTAGGCCATAAAGGACTCATTCTCCTTGAGTGGTGAATAGGTCTCTATTAGGGTTTCTGAAATTGAGATTAGGGTTTTGTTCCCTGATGTCTACACTCTCAAAGTCCTCATTATCAACTTCCAGAAATCTGTAAATAATTCTATAGCTTAAAATCTTTGATTTTGCACTTTAGATGGAAACTTTTGCAACTTGACAATTTTGATATTTTTTCTCCAAACTTGCTCCACTTGATCTTCCACCTATAAATATGCAATCACACATTCAAGGGAAGAAAATTTTGTTTTTTTTTAGTGAATGGGGGTTTGCATAATTCAAACCCCTTGTAGGTAATTAAACCAAATGATGAAATAAAGGAATGAAGCATGAAATATGCAATAGATGTCACCTTGGATGATGTCTTGTGAAACAAATCTGCAAATTAGAATTTAGTGGCCATGAAGAATGTAGATCTAGGATCCTTGAATATGATGTAAACAATGCTTGCAATGTAGACATTGAATGCTACCTCCACTTCTTTATCTCAACATACATGAATGCACTAAACCTTTTTCATGATGATATGATCTTGAATTGTTGCAATACACTCTTCAAATAGGCCTTGTAATGCCTTGTGAATTATTTTGTAATGTCAAGGATGCTCTCTTAAAGTTGCTAAAAGAAACAATGTGAATTAACCCCTTATTTATAATAAATTAGGAGATTAACCTTGAAATTCAAACAATTCAAGCCAACACCAGATCTGAAAGCAAAATTTATTAAATTTTCGCTAGAATGAAATTTGAAAAGGGGTTCCTCATCAATGGAGGGCCCATTTACCACCTAGGGTGAATGAGTCTTGGCTAATTTTTCCAGGACCTTACCCGAGGGGATGGAAAGAGTGTTAGAAACCCCTTTTAGATCAACTTAAAAAGGGGGGTCCTATTAAGGGAGGACCCATTTGCCACCTAGGGAGAATGGGTCCTGGAACCATTTTCCAGGACCTAATTTTTCCCAATTGAGATGTTATTTTATTTAATTATCAAGTGTTGGGAGAGATCTTTTAGAGGTTTCATGAATTTGAATTAAAAAGGGGTTAGTTACTCCAATTAACCATAATTAATTAAGACCACCCTATGTGAGAGTTATTTATCTTTACAACACTTAAATAAGGTACAAATTTAAATACATATTATTAAGAAAGGGTCCATTAAAATTAATTAAGTAAATAAATCCTAGAAAAGTGTGAAAGTGTGTTGGAACACTTCACAACACCTTTGAAAAGGACCAATTAAAGCATGTTTTAATCAAACAAAGGGTTTACAATGGTGTGAATGTACACAAAAAATTACAACACTACTCCAAGACACCATTAATTCAGTTTTAATGTCAATTATCAAACCAAGTAAGGGAAAAAAGCTACTTTTTTCGTTATTACATGTTTCCCTCACTTTTGTGAGAGGATGACCCCATTTCAAACTCACACTAAAGTAGACATCCAAGAAACTTAAGTATGCAACAATAACAAAGATACATAATCATATGCTTTCAAAGGCCAAAAGAAAAAGAAAAAGAAAGGATCAAGCACAATCATTCCAACACGATGTGGGATGGGGTTGTTTGGCCATAACATATGTTGCTCACTCTGGGGTAGTGGAACCTTAGTCTATCCACTAGTTGAGTTGTCCCAATGAAGTGGTTTAGTGAGAAATTCATGCCAGTGTGTTGGCTTCTCGCCATATAATGATAAATTCATGCCATTGTATCAGCTTCTCATCATACTAACTGTACCAAATCTATCCTCCTAATAACTTCAATAAGGCACCATAGTCTAATGCTTTTCGTAAATGCTTTTGTAAATGTAAAATTTTGTTAAAGGGGATTTTTCTTTGTTCATGTAAAGGTCTTCTTCTTAGGGAGCATTGTGCCTAATGTCTCCAAGAGAGGACAAGTCAAAAGTGTCAGATTGTCACCCATGGGATGCCTCGTTCACATCATTCCATGTTAGTAGATCATACAATCTTAGACAACATCAAACCTAATGACACCAGCAAGAATAGGACACATAACAAGAAAAAGAAAAATCACACCATAAAATTTTTCCAAAAGATGTCATCGATGTATGCCCCACTTTAATGTGGTTGCTACACCATCATTGTGAGTAATTTCTTTAAATTATCCAATTTTTTTAGCCTAATACATGAGAGAATTCCTCTGAAAACCCTATACCAAGTCATATGTTTCCGATATAAGTTGTGTCATAAAATAGGAAGGAGGGGTTGCCCCGAAAAATACATAAGGGATCTATGGATTTGCGGTTAGTATGTCTATTCTACAATATTTTCATAGATCATGGAACTATTATCATTCCCCAAACAATCATAGAACTAGAAGAATAACACAAAGAGAGCAAAAACAAAGAAAAATCCTTTCGGCTCAACATGGAAGAGACATGAATGCCTCGACGCCTTGCATCATCCCCAAAAAGAAAACACAAGTCAAATGAAAAAGATAAAAAAATAGCTTTTGGGTCAACATCGAAGAGACATGAATATCTCGACGCCTTGCGTCATCCCCAAAACAAAAATACAAGATAAATGAGATTACAGAATATAGAAGAATGCACAAAGAGAGAGGATACGTCAAAAAAAACAACATAGGGGATCACATTATTCACATACAATCACATAAATAAAAACATGAAAAAGGAAAAGACTAGTAAGGCACAGGCGAGTCAACCTAAAGTAGGTCATTTACCTCCCAATCTCAATCGGTATAAGAAAAAGGTGGGAAACTAAACAAAGGGACACCATCAAGTGCCAAACTAGGACATGGAACAAGTTCAACACTCTTAGTAGGCGATCAAACAAAACAACATAGGGGATCACATTATGCACATGCAATCACATAAAGAAAAACATGAAAAAGGAAAAGACTAGTAAGGCACAGACGAGTCAACCTAAAGCAGGTCATTTGCCTCCCAATTTCGATTGGTATAAGCGAAAGGTGGGCAACTAAACAAAGGGAAAACATCAAGTGCCAAAATAGGACATGGAACAAGTTCAACACTCTTATTAGGCGATTTCATCTAAGCTCATAGAAGAAGAAAATAATGTATTCAACTCATCATTCACTTGTTCATCAATCTTTTCAATACCGATGTCATCATCTAAGTTTATCAGGATAGGAGGTAGAATAAAAATTTCCATGCAATGTTATTTTTTATGTTGTAGCAAGGGTTGAGAGTCATCATGCATTGCTTCAGGTAGGTTTGGTTTTTTCTTTTCTTTGTTGTTTTATTGAGTTTGTAATCTATGAGCAATAACATGACACTTATTTCTACGCTCTCTAGCACTTCGATTTATTTGTAGTTCATTATTAATTTTTTTTGTGTAAGAGTGGGTTTTTCAATCATAGTTTCATTCTCTTCCTTGGGAGGAATAGAAGAAACAACATAAGGTTGTTCAATTGCTTTCTCTTTGACTTTATAAACTTTTTTTACTCTATGAGGGACAACTAGATTGCTTGTGTTATCTCATGGTCTCTTGTATGAAATTGTACGAGGTTTGTCTATAAGTTGTTCTTGTATGTTCAGAAGTGCTTTTGGTTCAATCATTGTTTCATCAAGGATAGTTTGTTCATTCATAGGTTGAGGCATATTCCAAAGGGATAGTTCTATTGGAATATGGCTAGAGAGATCAATATTTTATGGCTTGTAATTATTGTCATTGATGGCAACCCAAGCAACCTATCTGGTTGGAAATATAGTTTTTGTTTTTGGCAGAATAGAGGAAAGAACAGGGCATCTGGTTACAAACATAAAAGTTGAACTGGAAACCTTACCAGATAGATATTTTGAGTTGAGGATCTCTGAGGAAAGTCTGTTGATGTTTTCAATACCTTGGTGAATTATTTTTTTGATGCGCACTCTCTGGTACATGGTCTAGAAGATCCGGTGAACTAATTTGTTGATTATCTATGTAAGAAGGCTGACCCAATAAATATTATAATCATGGATGTATAAGATGGAATTAATTAAAAGTGTTCATGCTCTATTAAGTTTTATTTGGGTCCTCTCTTTGTCTTAATTGACCTTGAAGGATACACATAATGATTTAGTGGTGGATTTGGCCAACAAGATGGAAGTAACTTAATATTTTATGAAGTCGACTAATGGATGAATAAATCCTTGATTGTAGATATATATGAGTTTTTTTCTTTCATTTAGAGTGTGAAATATGAATGTATATGTGTAAGAAGTGTGAATGTGTGTGTAGTGTGAAATTTAGTAGGACAATAGTGTGAATTTGTCTTTAAGTTGTGCGAAGAGCAGAATAGAGCAGAGCGAAGTACAAAATTGGAAAGCAGATCTAGAATCAATTTATGAGCTTCACTGGAACTGTAATTTGGCATAGATAGATGCTATTATCTTAGGTCACCCTTCATATGGTTTTAATCTAAACTTTTGTAATTCAGTGAGCCTTTCTCTTGAGCAGTGAGCTCTAGGTAGTGTGCCTGAATGAAAGTGCATTCCCTTTTGTAAACAATTATATTTTGAGTACTCAAAATTGTGGATTAACCTCCATTGTGGTTTTTACCCTAACAGGGTTTCCACCCAAAAATTTGTGTGTCATGGTGTTATGAATGTTTACTTTAAATGTTTGCATCTTTTCTTTAATGGTATGTTAGAATGGTTTAAGTTTTCTGATTAATAATAGTTAAGATTTGTTGAACACTGATTCACCCCCCCATCTAAGTGTTCCCTTGAGTTCAACAATTGGTATCAGAGCGTAGTTCCTCTGAAGAAGTTTTACAACTTGAGTTGGATCTTGGAATGTGATGGACTCTAGTAGTCTTCAACAATAGCTTTTGGTAGCACTTGATAACCTTGATCAGTCTAAAGCAGAAGTTCAAGAATTGAAAGAAAACTTGAAGGATGATGAGAAATTCATTCAATCACTGAAGGATCAGATAGTGAAATCCAGGGTGAAGAGGAAAGACCTATGTGATCAGATAAATCAAAAAGAAAGTGAAAATATGGATGATGCTCATTTAAATCAATCCTTGAAAGAAATAACTGAAGAATGTGAAAGACTTGCTAGAGACAATACAAACCTAAAGCATGAGATGGAATCTATGTCGATGACTATGACAAAAGAGATTGAAGACAGGAAGAAAAATGAAGAAAGTCTTGCACAGTCCCTAAAAGAGAAATCTGACGAATGTAGTAGGATAAAATGGGAATTCACTTAGTTGGAAAGTGAACTACAAAGAACCAAAAATAGTGAAGAAGAACTTGATAAGCAAATTGTTACTCTTAGGAATGATCTTGTCATTGCAAATGAATACAAAGAAAAGTTAGAGATCAGTTCTATAAAACTTGATGAGATAACTCAAGGAAAAATGAGTGGAAATGATAAGAGAGGCCTTGGATATGAAAAGGGAGAAAGCTCTAGATAAGGACAAAATAATATCAGACAGAACAAAAATGGAAGATATCCGGTAAGACAACCTAATACAAAAAAGTTTAATGGGTATTTCTTTTCCTATAATAAGTTCGGTCATATGATTTTTCAGTGTAGAAGTAATATGAATTCAAGAGTTTTGTCATTCTCTGGTCAGTGTTTCAATTGCAAAAAAATTGGTAATAAATTAATTGAATGCAAAAATGTGTCAAGAAGAAATGTTCAATGTTATACATGTGGGAAAATTGGGCATATTTCTAATCAATGTAGATCTAGAAGAAATAATTGGAATGATTGGTTAGGACAACAAAGCATTGTGTGCTTCAACGACAACAAGCATGGTCACATTGCAAGATTCTATAGAAACATTGATAAAATAGGTCTGGTACGTAGAGATAGAAATATACAAAAAGATGTCAAAGAAAAAGGGAAAATGATTGTGGATGAAATGAGGGATCAGATGAAGAAGACATGGGTGAATAAAAGTGATTTTTATTTTGGAAATGGTTCCATACTGGAACTTGCCTCTGGTAACTCTTTCGGTAATTGATATTAGGCCACTTCCCCAAGGGGAGTATTTCAAGAAAATATTTCCTCCCCTATCTATGAATGGCACCAGAACAAAGAAAATAGTTGAGAAAATATATTTGTGGTGTTAGAAGTCTTCGATAGCTTTGGCAAAGAAAATTTAGTCAATTCATAGATCCGCAAAAGATTTTTTTGTCATTGTTTGAGAAAACAGTCTCCGGAAAGCATAGGGAAAATGCATTTATTGCACATGTGTGAGATATAAAATTAAATTTGAAGCCATCATTTGTGACTTTGCATTGAAGAAGAGAAGAAGGAGAGCACTCGACAATCGAAGTACGAAGCAACAAAATTGATTCATCGGCAAATTTTGAGATCTATCCAGTATTTCAAATTATTCTCGAAATCTTCATACAATTTGGTGTATGGTTGAAAACCCTAAATAAAAAATAAAATGGAACAAATCAAAGGGTTGATTACTCTAGATGAATATAACAGTGCAAAGATCAAGTCTATGAGGAATTTGTTACTACATAATGAATTAAAGCAATTGAGCGAAGCTAAACATGTGAATTTGAATTTGTGGAGCGAGTTTTCATACTTGGAAAATGTGGAATTCGTGAAATTCATATTGAGAAGATTACATGATGATGTTTTAACAAGACTTACATCATTTCAAAAGAGGCAATTGAGAATTTAACTAGATTTTGCAAAGTTGGAGATGTTCCCAGGAAGAAATCTATTTGGAACAAGGAAGTCGAAACCCTAATCGGTGTAATCAAAGATTAGAGAGCCTTGATGACTGCAACAATCAAGAATTCTATAAAAAGTTACATTTCACATGGAATAACCTATAATATTTTCTATAGAAATCAAGAAGGAGCCACATTGGTTGGCACACTATATATTGCTCACAAAATGATAATTGAAGGCAAGGACTTTGACCTATGTAGGTTGCTAAAGGATCAACTCATGGAGAATGTGCAAATGACTAAGGAATCAAGTTATCCATTTAGGTTTGGTACTTTGATTACATCCTTAGTAATGTATTTCCTAAATTGCTTGCCGAAAATAAAAAATGTTGTATGGAAATCAAACGAACTAGTATGCAAACATATATACTCTTACTCTAAGAGCTTGGCTAACTGGGATTTGGAATTTGAAAATTTCTTTAAGAATGTGCTTGAAAAGTGTGGTTCGATCAATATTTCCCTTCCGGTAAAATCAGTTGAAGTTGGTTCCTCCTCCGGTGGCACTAATAAAGGACAGAAAAGAGGAAAGGAAATTACTAAATATAGCCCTCTGAAAAGTAAAGTTCCCAGAATTGAGTGAAAAGTTAAAGAAAAGGAAATTGTGGACATTTTGGATGAAGAATCTGATGAAGATACTTAGAACCCACTGCAAAATAAATCTGAAGCAGAACAAGGTAGTGAGGAAGAAGAAGAAGATCTAACAAAATAAAATTTACAATAGCTTATTCAAGGAGAAGGTGGAATGCAAAATATAGCTAACTTATGGTCTGTTAGACCATCTTATGATCAAGACATGATTTTGAGTGTTCTAAATGCTCACATTGAGCAATGCAAGATTAAATTGGAGAGCTTGCAGAACATTCTACCCAATGAAATAATTGAGTGTAGCAAAGGAACATTGAATTCTAATGAAAAGGAAGCTAGTGAAGTTATTTCTCATTTGAAGGAGCAATTTAGACTATCTCTTTCCAAACTAAAGAAGAAGATGAGTGAGTCAAGGCACTACATAAGTTCAGCCACAAGAATCTACAACTATTGCATCTGTTGGCCCCATGCAATCAAAAATTACAAAGAGAAGTTGGATCAGATTGAATCAAAATTGAATAACATTGGTAAAATCTTTGAAATGTCTCAAGATCTGGATGGCACTGCTAGGAAAAGAATCTGAGAGCTACAGACAAAACACACAAAAAATCAAATTTCTAAGAATACTATTGTTGATACCTTTTGGAAGGTAAGGATCTAGTTGAATATAGGTTGGAGTAGATGGTGGACATTTTGAAGAATGGTGAGAAGTTTGAAGAAGCAATTACAATCCCTGAATCTCTAACTGAAATTGTGAACAAAACTTCCAAGAACAATAGCTTGATCATTATTATTGGAATTACAGTAGATGGATGGAATAAATTCCTTCCAGAAGTAAAGAAGAACCATAAGATAATCTTCTAAAGATTGCACTAATAGTGTTTTCAAGATTTTAAAGTTTTGAAGCCTTGAGAATTTTGAACACATGTTTTATCACTTTTTTGTCTTTTTGGCATATGGCATCCATGATTTTTCATTGATGTCAAAGGGGGAGAAGATGAAGTGAAAAATACCTCAAGGGGGAGAGAATGCCTTATAAATCTCAGGGGGAGAAAATACATTATACCTATAATAATTCCAACACTTAGTCATTTTTCACAAAGTGTTTCCATCAATGCCAAAGGGGTAGATTGTTGGCATATGGTTGGAGAGATCATTAGTTTATGGCTTGTAAGTGTTTTCATTGATGGCAACCCAAGCAACCTATCTGATTGGTAGTATAGTTTTTGTTTTTGGAAGAACAAAGGAAAGAACAGGGCATTCAGTTACAAACATAAAAGTTGAACTGAACACCTTACCAAACAGATATTTTGAGTTGAGGATCTCTAAGGAAAGTCTGTTGATGTTTGTAATACCTTGGTGAATGATTTTTTGGATGCACACTCTCTGGTACGTGGTCTAGAAGATCCGGTGAACTAATTTGTTGATTATCTATGCTAGAAGGCCGACCCAACAAGTATTATAATCATGGATGTATAAGATGGAATTAATTAAAAGTGTTCATGCTTAGTTAAGTTTTATTTGGGTCCTCTCTTTGTCTTAACCAACCTTGGATGATATAGATAATTATTTAGTGGTGGATCTGGCCGAAAATATTGAAGTCACTTAATATTTTATGAAGTTGACTGATGGATGAATAAATCCTTGATCGTGGATATATATGAGTTTGTTTTTTTCATTTAGAGTGTGAAATATGAATGTATATGTGTAAGAAGTGTGAATGTTTTTGTAGCGCAAAATTCAGTAGGACAGTAGTGTGAATTTGTCTTTAAGTTGTGTGAAGAGCAAAAAGGAGCAGAACAGAGCAAAGCAAAGTACAAAATTGGAAAGCAGATCCATAATCGAATTTATGAGCTTCACCAAAACTATAATTTGGCATAGATAGATGTTATATCTCAGTTCACCCTTCATATGGTTTAAATCTAAACTTTTGTAAGGCAGTGATCCTTTCTCTTGAGTAGTGAGCTCTAGGCAGTGTGCCTGAATGCAAGTGCATTCCCTTTTGTAAACAATTATATTTTGAGTACTCAAAATTGTGAATTAACCTCCACCATGGTTTTTGTTAGAAACCAAGATCAGACATGCAAACCAAAAGGCCTTCGACAAAAGAGAGAAACAATAAAAAGAAAGAGCTTTGCATGAAGATGTGCAAATTGATATATTTAGAATTAAGAAATTAAAAGAGATGATTTGCTTTATAAAAGCAATGTATGCAACCCTAATGTTGACCTAAAAGGGAAACCCTAGTGTGCACACTTAATAATTAATCAATTATTAATGTGCCTAAGTTTGGCTTAAGTAACTAAAGGAATAAGTGACTTAATTAATTAACCAATATGATATAATTAATTAAGTGTAATAACTTATTACTCTAACACCCCCCCTTAATACGAACTTAGGAAGTAGCTAAAACACTAGAAAAAAGATGCATAAAAGAAAAGATGGGTCCCGACAACTAGGCCTGATCAGGTACCCATTTACAAATGCAAGAATGAGGTAGAGAAGAAAAACCTAGTGGGACAAAAAACTCCTACAATGAGATAACATGCTACAAAGAAGCACTGGAAGAACACTGTGGAGTAACACTGGAACTGAATTCCGGCAAGCAAGGAAAGATACTTATGTTTACAAGAAACCATATCAGAATCATAATAATGCAACAATAGACCCGATGCCATGGAACACTCAAAAAATCCAAACTGGAACAACCCTGGAATCTATGAAGTAGCAGTCAATTATTGAATGATGTGATACTGAAATGAAGTGCAAATATGCAAGTTGCACTCTCCCAACTGCCAAAATATCCAAGTAATCTCCAAAACATCCATCGGGTCAAATCTTTGGTAATGATAAACCTAGGATAGATACATAAAAAAGTGCATGGACAACAACGTAGAGCTCCTCAACACCTTTCCAATGCCGCAAAGATAGTGAAAATGTAAGATCATGGAAAAAAGTAATGAGCTCGGAAGCGATAAATGAACATCTAACTTTAAATAGAAATAAATGTAGCTAAATAGAAAAATACTAAAAACTAAACTGCACCACAGGAAATTTCTCTCAACCATCTTTTCGACGATATCTTGTTTGCCCAATTTCAATACCGTATGCCCAAGTTATGCCAAAAAGAAAAACAATGCTCCTTTAGGGAAAACTGGGGTTAGGAGGGGGCAAAGAGGGCCATACAGCTGATGACGTCAACACTTCACAAAAAAAAATTGATGGCCATTTGGCCATTACTGCAAAAAAATGCCCCCTTGCATAAAAATATTTGGCGGAGCCCCTGGTCGTCGATATGACCAGGGCAGGGTGTTGGGAGTCCCATATGCCAGGTGCAGATGTCGACTGGGCCTGTGTGGGCTGGAAGGGGTCTGACAGCGCATGAGTGGTAGCAAACCGGCGACCACCTGGTGGCCGCCGAGCGGTGGGTTCTCTTATAACTGGAGGCGTTGGTGGGCTTCCCAAAAAACACATTTTTTTCAAAAATAATGCCTCGGAGTCTGTGCTGGGGAGGCCGTACGGCCTCCCTGGCAATTTTTTTTCCTTCCGGATCGAGAGCTCAGAAATCGACCAAATGATAGGCGTCCTTAGGGTTTTTGGCCACTACAAACATGATGGTGACCTCTATTCGTGCTCAAAATGCTCCGAAAAATCAGCTACCTCTAGAGCTTGCAAAAAATCACCAAGCTTGAAACCTTCACAAATTTCTTGAATGATGACCAAAATCAGAAAAATAAAAGCCAATCTTGACTTTTTCCAACGCTTTGAATCCAATGGTGAAGCCTGATCTGATCCAAAATTCCGCATAGATAGGTTCAAGGCATGAAATCCTCGAGGAACCCCGCACGAACTCTGCAATAATTTTCTCAAAAATCTAAGAAGGGGCTGCATGTCAAGGCTCTGATACCATGTTAGAAACCAGGATCAGACATGCAAACCAAAAGGCCTTCCATAGAAGAGAAAAAAAATAAAAAGAAAGAGCTTTGCATGAAGATGTGCAAATTGATATATTCAAAATTAAGAAATTACAAGAGATGATTTTCTTTATAAAAGCAATGTATGCAACCCTAATGTTGACCTAAAAGGGAAACCCTAGTGTGCACACTTAATAATTAATCAATTATTAATGTTCCTAAGTTTAGCTTAAGTAACTAAAGGAATAAGTGACTTAATTAATTAACCAATATGATATAATTAATTAAGTGTAATAACTTATTACTCTAACAGTTTTTCCCCTAATAGGGTTTCCACACAGAAAATTGTGTCATGGTGTTATGAATGTTTACTTTAAATGTTTGTATCTTTCCTTTAATGGTATGTTAGAATGGTTTAAGTTTTTCGATTAATAAAAGTTAAGATTTGTTGAACACTGATTTATCCCCCCCTCTCAGTGTTCCCCTGAGTCCAACAAGTTATACTATTTTCTTTGCCTTGAATTTTTGATATAATTTTAAAAATAAATCTTCACGAGGCTTGATAGGTTCCTTAGGCTTGGGTCAAAATTAATCTAGTGAAAAATTCCCCTTTGCCAAGGCAAGATGGAATCCACTATGATGCACAGTGAATATATCATTTCCAAATGCAAACTTTAGATGTTTGTACACAACCGAAGGGACGAAATTCATGGAGCACAACCATGGATAGCCTATCTTCATGGGAAATTGGTCTGATTATGGAATGATAGAAAATGAGATGGTTAATGTTTTCAGTCCCACTTTTAAAGGGAGATTTATCGAGCCTATTATACGACAAGAAAATTGGATTATGCATCTTGATCCACACTTTCAGAACTTGTCATATGTATCTTGATATATCTCATGTACATATAAGAATTATTCTATGATCACATTCTTTCCACAAACGGGATCACCTAATATCCCATAAGTGGGCTTATTATTGATTCAACCAGCTATGTAAAGAGGACCATCAGGTGCATGTTTAGGTATGTCATTTTGTGAGAAATAAATGTCAAGAGGTTGTCTAGATGAGCCCTTGCGAGGTCTATCTTTGAAAAATGCTACCACATTATCTAGGGGATTCTATAAAAGAATATCTATATTTACATCATTCATGTTAACATTCATCACATCCTTCTTGATTTCACTAGCTTTGACAAATGAAATATTGTGCTTAGGCATGGGATTTGTAAAGATTTTTAAGAGCTACAAATTTCTTACCTTGATCATTCACACCTGCAATTTGAAGTTGATTATTGTCAATAAGGTCTTGAACAAGATTCTTTAGTTGCTTATAATATTTTGTACTATGTCCATTTCGTTGATGGTAATGACAATGAGAATTTTTTGAAAGCCTTTAGGCAATGGTATAGTAGGGTCATGTTCTCTTAGAATAGGAGGTAAGGTAAGTATGTTCTTTCCAATAAGCTGCAACATGATATTATGAAGGGTATTGGGTAAAGGGGTGAACTCTCTCCCTATCCCTAAAAGGAGTTGTCGTATTTATAGCAACCACTTGATTATTTTTTTGGTGACTTGTCTGAGGAGGATTTAATTGTAAAAAGCCCTTTCTTTTTTCCTGAAAGTTTGGTAATTGTTTTGAGTTGTAGATTTAGAGTTTTTAGGATGACTAGGGGGATTTTTCACAGCACGACCACCAATCAAGTTTTGATGATCATGAAGGGTTGTACATAATTGTGTGAAGGATGGAAACCTCAAAATTTCATTTTTATTTGGAGTTTATCTTGTAATTTGGAAATGAACATTCATTGAAGGTCTTCATTAGGAATCTTAATGTTCACTTATGAATAGAGTGTTTGATATCTTTCTATGAAATTGGTCACTTTCCCATCCTCTTTTTTCTTGCATGTCATTAAATTAGCAAGGTTGATCTTGGGACCCATGTGAATATGGAAGTGGTTGTAAGAGGAATCAATGAGTTCATTGAATGAACCAATTGAATTACTCAGAAAAGAGGAGAACCACTCTAAAGTAGCATCTTTTGATGATCTAGAGAATAACTTAGCCAAGAGTTTATCCTCAAAGGTGAAGTCACTACACAAGGCTATGAAGGTGAAAACATGGCTAACAGGATCTCCTTTCCCACCATATTTCTCATATCAAGGGACCTCTATACCTTGTGGAATTTGTGCTCTTAATATTTCAAGGGAAAATAGAGTGGACTTGATGTATTGCAAGGGTTGACCATTATTTTTTTGTTGTAAATTTGTCACTTGTTGATGAAGAGATTTCATGGTTTGCAAGAGTAATTTAATGAGAGGGTGATTTTGGTTGTAAGGTTGATGGGAATAAGGTGGTGTAGTGTATGTATGTGGAGGGCTGGTGAATGACATGTTTGTGGAATTGGATTGTTGTTGAATTATTATGTTTGAAGGAATAAAGGTGGAAGGAATTCTTGTGGGAATACCTAAGGAAGTGTACACAGTGCTAGTGGGTGTGAATGTTGTGGTTGGTTTAATGGATTTTTTCGGTTGAAAGGTTGTTGTAGGTTGTGTACTAGTGTATGTAGGGATTGACATTTCTATTATGGAGGATGGGATTGTAATTTCACCTTGACTTTGAGTAGACCCCAAAGCTTGAGTGTTAGTGGTAATGGTAGGGATGGTGTTGGTAATGCTAACGACATTGGTTGTAGGAGGTGAAGTCATGGGTAATGAAGTATGAAAAATATGAGCCATGGAGGGTTGATTCTCAATACTATCATAAAGAGAGTTAGAGCACACAAGATCTATGATGAATGAGATATTACTAGATGACATGGGCCTTGAACTATATCTTATAATAGTATTGTGAATAGGACACCAAGTTTTAAAGCTCATACAATTTTTACAACCCCAATGTGTAAACCCTAGAATGGAAAAGAGGCAATGCAACAACCTAGAATGAAATGAAATTTACTAATTACACAATGCAATGAAATGTTTGAATGTAATTTTGAATTTAACAATGCACTAAAATGAAGAAAATTAATCTAAATACAATGAATTTGATGAAACAAAAAATCAGGAAACTGAAACAACAAAGTAACAACACCAAATATAAGATAAAAACTGAGGTTTTAATGTCCTAAAAATGTAGATCAATAGCTAACAAGGACTCATTCGCCAGTAAGGGAAAATGGGTCCTAGTTAGAAATTTTTGAACTATTTTATAAGATTTTTAAGCTTTTAGTGATATCTTTCAGTTCTAGGTTTGAGACATTGAATTGCAGTTTTAGATTTTCCATAAATGCAATATAAATATGGAATGAAAAGATGAAATGCAAGTTCTAACTTTAAATACAATTAAATGAGTACTAAATTATATGCAAAGTGACTAACTTGTTTTTGTAATTTTTAGATTTAAGAAATGTAAAATATTGCAAATCTAAACCCTAAATGAGATGCAAGATTGCATTGTGAAACAATTAACTATAAAAGAGATCTTAATTTAATGAAAATCTAAATGAAAATGAATGCAATATATAACCCTAAGATGCAAAAGAGACTTTAAAAATCATAAAATTGCAATACTTAGTATGTCAAATTCACCATTAATGATTAGGTCAAAACTAGGGTCCACCAAAATGGATCAACAAGATGATGGACCACTTGGTATTTTTTTCACACCAAATCACTACAATTTGATGTAAAAAAATGCAAATAACAATCGAAAACTAACCCTAAATTATATAGAAACTATGAAGGAAATTTTTTGAAAATAAAAAGGTGTGTACCTTGTCAAAAAGTTGTTTTTAGGCCACAGAGGACTCATTCTCCTTCATTGGAGAATGGGTCCCTATTAGGGTTTCTGAAACTAAGATCAAGGTTTTTTTGCTTGATGTATACACTCTCAAAGTAGCAGTTATCAACTTCTAGAATTATGTATATCAATCCGTAGCTTCAAATTTTTGATATTGCACTTTAGATGGCAACTTTTGCAACTAGACAATTTTGACAATTTTGCTCCAAACATGCTCCACTTGATCTTCCACTTGTAAATCTGCAATCACACATTCAAGAAAATAAAAACTTGTTTGTTAGTGAATGGGGGTTTCGCTAAGTCAAACCCCTTCTAGGTAATCAAACCAAATGATGAAATAAAGGAATGAAGCATGAAACATGAAATATGCAATAGATGTCACCTTAGATATGTCTTGTGAAACAAATCTACAAATTAGCATGTAGTGGCCATGAAGAATGTAGATCTAGGATCCTTGAATATGATGCTAACAATTCTTGCAATGTATATCTTGAATGCTATATCCACTTATTTAGCTCAACATACATGAATGCACTAAACCTTTTTCATGATGATATGATCTTGAATTACTGCAATAAACGCTTGAAATCTACCTTGTAATGCCTTGTGAATTCTCTTGTGATGCTTTTATGAACTTTAATTTTCTATAAGGATGCTCTCTTAAAGTTTCTAGGAGAAACAATGTCAGTTAACCCCTTATTTATTCTAAATTAGGAGATTGACCACGAAATTCAAACAATTCAAGCTAACACTAGATCTGAAAGAAAAATTTAATAAATTACCACCATAATGAAATTTGAAAAGGGGGGCCTCATTAAGGGTGGACCCATTCACCACATAGGGCGAATGGGTCCTGGCTCATTTTTCCAAGACCTAACCTCGAGAGATGGAAAGAGTATTAGAAACCCCTTTCAAATCAACTAAAAAAGGGGGTTCCTATTAAGGGAGGACCCATTTGCCACCTAATGTGAATGGGTCCTAGAACCATTTTCTAGGACCTATTTTCTCCCAATTGAAATTTTATTTTATTTACTTATTGGGTGTCGGGATAGATCTTCGGGAGGTGTCATGAATTTGAATTAAAAGGGGGTTAATTACTCCAATTAACCATAATTAATTAAGACCATCTTAAATAAATGTGAGAGTGCTTTATAGCACTTTACAACACTTAAATAAGGTACAAATTTAAATACATTTTATTAAGAAAGGGTCAATTAAGCTTAATGAAGTAAATAAATCCTAGAAAAGTGTGAAAGTGTGTTACAACACTTCACAACACCTTTTCAAAGGACCAATTAAAGCATTTTTTAATCAAATAAAGGATATAGAATGGTGTGAATGTTAACAACACATTACAACACTACTCCAAGAGACCATTAATTTAGTTTTAATGCCAATTATCAAACCAAGTAAGGGAAAATGGCTACCTTTTCCATTATTATAGAAGGTAATGACTTTTGCACATATTTTTGTTGAAATAGACTTGAGAAATCTTATTTTAGATTATTTGGAAATTTGTGTGGGTTCTTCCTCTTGGGTGCAACTATTAGACTATGAGGCTCTCCCTTACCATTTTTGGCTATTCCACGAGTATGCTCATTTGTACAAGAGATGTCCTAGGTACCATTCTTTAGAGCCTCTTCTGAATCATCTACCCTGTAACCCTCCTAAGGTGAAAAAGGGTAAGGAATATTTTCCTAGTGATATTGTTGATAAAGAAGGTTTCGCTCTAATGAAGCAACATAACAGGAATCATTGTCAGAAAATAAATTTCAAGGAGTGGTAGGAGGATGATGTTTTTAATTATTTGATGTATTAGACAATCTTAGGTGGCAGGAGGTGAACCCTGGTATGATTCTTCTAGAACAGGGAGTTTCAGAGGTGGTTTAGGAGGGTGCCAAGTCGATTGACCTTAAAATTTATAAGAGGAAGGCATGTCACTCACTCAAATGGATGTGGATCTAGACCTTATGATTCTGGCTAGTCTTGTAGTGCTTGGTACTACATAAAGGATTGAGGAAGAGAATGCTTCACATTTGGATAAGATGGTGACTGAGCCAAATAAAGGAAACAAGGCTTCCCTTCATCTTGGTCTCCTTCATAAAAATCCTATGATGGAACCCACCCCCTTGTAGGCACCCAAAAATCCACTTTAAATGAACAAACAAGTGGGAATGTAGGGGTTGTGATGTAAGAAACCTCACACAACCTTTACAAAGGTTTACACACGAGGTGCAAGTCCAACAATTAGTTTTGGACGCATAAAAAAAACTACAAAGACACAAACTAAGTTTTTTCAAAAACATACTATTTCTACGAGTACCCGTAGAAATAGTATGTTTTTACTCATAGTGCTGGTTGTAGGTGACTATTCAAAATTTCAGCAACATAAATTACTAAAAACTTGCACACAACATTTAATACTTCTAGATCAACAAACTCATAACCAATATAACTCATAAACACATGCATAGAGACAATAACTATGGAGAAAGAAAATATTATATTATATATTTAAAGTTTAACTTTTACACAATTTACATGCATTTACATAAGCATTTACAAAAAAAAGAGCACTCTTTGGTCTTATTTTTTCTTCCCTTTTGTCTTCTACAATCCTGCTATTGTCCTCTATAGAGTTTGCTTCATCTATTCTCTCCTCTATTCCCTTTGTCTCATCTTCTCTTTCTTACATATTGTTGTTCTGCACCTCTTTTTCATCTGTTATGTCTTCTGGGTTTCTATTGTTTTGTTCTTCTTTTCCCAACTACCAAAATTTGGAAGCTTTTCCTAAAAAAACTCCAAAGATCCAACCCAAATCTACTGCAATGTTCAAAAACCTACATAAATGCCCCAACTACCTCTTTAGAGTTCAAAAACTACCACTCATTTTTCCTCTTTCATTTCTCATTACTGTTGCTCATTAGATGAGCCCATGGGAAGGTAGTTGCTGCCACAAAATTAAAAAAAAATTAAAAATAAAAATAAAAATTTAAAACTACTAATACTTCCTTCACATGCCATTAGCTAGGGGAAAAATACAAAATATATTAAAACAAAATGATGCCCCTGCATCAAACTAACGAGCAAGAAAAATTGTGAGCCCCTGCTTACGATGTAAAGCTTTGTATTGCTTCAAGTTAAAGGTCAATTTATTGCGAGTCAAAAAATTTGTCATCTTGCATTAACTAGATTGATTCCATCTCTACTAGTTGTATCCACATTGTATCCTCCACTAGTCTACCCTTTGTTGTTCTTTTTTCATTTTAATTTCGGTTTGTCCTCACTCCCAAAAGACACTATGGTATACAAGTATACATTTTGATATTGATGGATCATTGATAGGTTGCTTTTGATCAGAATGAAATTGGTGAGTTGGTGTTTTATCTTGATCAAAATGTAATTGGTGAGTTACACTTTGATTTGCATGGTATATGACACATGAAATATGTGATTAGAAAATTTTCATTTTTGATGAAAAAGATAATAGCATTTGTGTTTTGGAATTATGTCAAATATGGAAAGGTGAAAGGTGAAAGGTCTATATGAGCATCATAATATGTTTGTTGATTTCACAAGATTTTTTTCTGATAAGTGTTGATATTATCTTTATAAAAAGATTATGGTGTGCACTATCTTGTGTGGCAATGTGAAAAAGACGCATCATTATGTTTGATTTTATAGCATATACATGGTTTTTATTTCTAAAGACGTAGTATTTTTGAATACATTATTGCAATTTAAAATGTATTTACCAAAGACATACTTATCAACAGCTAAAGGCTTTTTCTCATTGATTATTGCAAAGTCCTTATATTGAACATTGCACTTGCTAATGTCTCTGTGAAGGACATTCTTTCGAGCATATCATGGGAATAGCTAGGAATATTAATGAGGAAAGCTTGTGTGGTCAATAAGGAACATGTTTAGTTTAGTATTTTGGTACATGACAAATGTTTCGAAGGAAGAAAGTTCTCGGATACATTTTGTAAAAGAAATATATTTCTTTGTGAAATCATTATTTTGAGTGCTCAATTAGGGCATGAGAAACTTAGGGTTGCAATAAAATGATGATCTTGGAGGTCTTTGAAGTGAAAATTCTCAGCTTCAAGTGGTTTAACAATGGAAGAAAAATGGGTTTCAGGCACAAATTTTTCAGCTGGTCAACTTCCATGCTTCATTTTGGTAACATTGTTTCTCAACCAAGTATTCTTACTTTGAAGCACAAAGTTTTTATTTTTTAGTCTTCATGTTCATTATGGTGTCGTATAGAATTTCTTATTCTTTATATATGCGGGTTTATTGTTTTGTGTCTACAAAACCCCATTGTTAGGGAATGACATGAAAGCTCGTTGTTTGGTTGCATTTGGTATTTTCTAGGGCATGACTATGTGTCAAATATTTGAAGCTATTCATAAGATGAATATTAAGGGTTTTTTGTAACATTGATGTGGGTTTAATGTTTAGAATTTACATATTGTTTTTCTCACAATGTTGACCATGTATAAAGGTGTGGTACATATGTTTATAATGTTGAATATAGTCATAAAAATGTAGAGTCTACATTGTCAAAGAGAGACATCACGATAACTTGACAGGGGTAGTTATGGAAACAATTATTGTAACTAGTTTTAAAGATTACATTTGGAAGTTTCGATGAGGACAGGTGGCAACTTGAAATGGAACATAGAATGTTTATATAAATAGTGATTATCATTGTTTGATGTTTGGTGATTTTCACAGAGTTATCATGTTGAATGTATAAACATAATTTTGAAAAGAATTTTTGCAAACATGATGCAAAATAGATTGTATCACCAATAAATTTTGCATTTTAAAGATTCCAGAAAAATGAATCTTTAAGATATTAAGTGTATTAGATTGGCGGTAAATTATGATTTGTAGAGAAAAAAAGTGATCCTCTATAGTTGAATTATTCTTTATTGAGAAATGTATAGTGAAGTTAAAATGATCAAGTAAGTAAGATAGATTGATCATTGCTAGTGAGGCACATTTAATATCAGTGAGACACATTGCCAGTGATGCATTGATTTACTACCAGACAGGCATTCTTGTAACCAATGAGGTTCTTTTGTTAGTGGGGCCATTTTTTCTAGTGAGGCACTCTGTAAACAGTGAGGTTCATTAAGCCAGAGAGGCAATTTTACGAGTGGTATTTCTACCGCAAGAGGGTTTTCCACTCAGGAAATTCATTGTGTTATGGGTCTTTATCTGGTTTCATTTGTGATCTTACTATTTCATAGTTTTACATTTCGGCACTTGCATTTATGTAATTAAGAATCAACAATACAAATTGGTACACATGTTATCTTTTGAAACATAATTCATATTATTCTCAAAGGTTTTAAAAAGGGTTTTTAAATGTAAAAAAAATGAATTAATTTGTCTAGACACTGATTCACCACCCCCTCTCAGTGTCTCACGTACTCCAACAATTGGTATCAAAGCCAAAACATTTTCTAGAGTTAAACTAGGGGATTTTTGGTGGAGTACTAGTTGTCATGGGAAAGAGGAATAAGAATAAGAAATAAAAATCACAGCTACAAAAGTAGAAATGCCTAAAGAGAATCAACAACTTGTAGAAGAAAAGATGTCTAATATAGAACTTGATGAATTTGTGGTGGACATGAGTGATTCAGATATTGAAGCAGAAATTGAGTTTGAGGTAAGACTTATTTCTGCACTTGATTTGATTAAGAGTCTTAAAAAGGTGAACAAGGAAGTAAGATTTCAGTTAGAGAAAAAGGAAGAAGAATGCAAAAAGATAGAAACTGAAATTATCTTTTTGAAAGAAAAACTTGAAAAATCAAATGATTCAATTATCTATCTAAAATTAGATAATAAAGAAAGTAAGAGAATATCAAAAGTGACTAGGTCCAATTTAGAAGCCAGAGTTGTTGAGTGGCAAAAGTTAGAAAGTGAAATAGTTTTTCTAAGGAAAGATCTTGAAAGTGTAAAGATTCAGTTACAAAAAAATCAGAAGTTTGATCATAGTACCAACAAGCTAAATGAGATGTTGGATAAGCAAAAGCATCACAAAGACATTTTGGTTTAGGGTATGAAAAAGGACAAAGCTCTCTTAGATTCAAGATAAGCCTAAACATGAAATAGTATTTGAAATAAATGATGGAAAGGTTTTTAATGTTAGAGAGATTCTAAGAAAGAAGGTAGACCTAAACTATTACTCTACTGCCCCTGAGATTGAAACCAAGAATAAAGAAAAAGAGAATTTTGTTGATATTGGAAGAAGAAGATCAAGCAGGATCTCAAATCTATATCATTCAAAAGGTATAACTACTCTCAATTTAATGGTTATTGTTATTTATGTTTTGCATTTGGTCATAAAGCATTAGAATGTTAGATGTATGAAAAGAAAAATGATGGGAAAAATAATTTTAATGAGTTGGCATATAGAAATAATAATGTCACATGTTTTAGATATAACCATCTTGGTAACATTGCAAGAGATTGTGGTAGACAGGTTCTAAATGATGATGTTAGATTTATGAGAAGTTATAGATTCTTGGTCATCTGCAATAGTTGTAATGGTTTTAGACATAGAGCCAATTTTTGAAGAAGTAAATTGTTGAAATTAACTAATCAAGAAGATTCTTTGAACAAGAAAAAGAAGGAGCCTATAAAAATATAGAGAAGAAAACAAAATCAGGATAAAAAGGATTCTAAACATGTGTATATTGCACAAGGGATATCTCTTAGTACATAAAAGGTAGCATGAAGTAAGGGGGAGTAGGTTAGTGATTTACCTTTTAGCCCCTAGAGAAGACAAGAAACTTAAGTAAAAGCATGAGATTGGTATGAAATGTATCTATCTGATATCCCTGGTTTGATATATATATTTGAAAATTTCATAAGTTGGTAAAAAAATTCAATGTGTTGGAAGTGTAGTGTTACCATGCTGGGTTATCAAACGACGGATATGAGGCAATGGTTCCTTAGTCATTTGGTGATTTGTTGATAAGAGGCTTTGATATAAGCTATTCAAATGTACTATTTAATGTTCAATTGTTATACACATGCTATTACTACTTGTACATTGAATATCTTGAATTTCTCATTTTCTAAGATAGTGGATATGTTTTGTGCATTGCTAATTTTTGCTTGACACTTACAAAAACAATGGAGTTTCTTTGTGAATCAGGTATATAGTTTGTATGTTCTAGATTTTACTTTCAGTAACTTATAATGTGGAAATTAGGAGTATAGGGTAGTCAACATCTGCATATCCTACAAAGGAAGTGAGTATTCCTTTGGCTACTTGGTATCTTGATGCAGTAAGAACAATGTTGATGTCAAATTTCATGGTCTTATGGTGTCCATTGCAAAGTGTTGATTTGATACTTGATGCTTGTCTAAGTTGTCAAAAATGACAAGAGTTGCAGTGGTATTTGTACTAGTTTTGATACTTTCTCATTCATATCATCATGGTTTTGATGCAAAGGTTCTTGGATAAGCATTTCCATTATGTCTACATGATCACAATTTTGATATCAATCTCAGACCATCAAATGGTAGTGGTGGCATATATCAATGACAAAGAGGATTATATTCATTACAAAGATAGGATTGATTGATTCCTTTAATAAACTATGATTTAATTAATACTTGATAACCTATGTATCTTGTTACCATTAGATATTGGTGGCTTATATATATACTCATCTCTAATAAGTAATTAATGTCTTATCAACTTTCATTGGTAATTTATTAATAACTTGTTACATTCATAGCATATAAGTTATTAATGATCTATTGTATATAAGGTTCATGTGTTTCAAGCACTAAATGGTGAATAAGAAACACTTTAGGAATAATCATTTCTATTAAAATTGGTTTGGCAGTGATATTTGGTTGAGGATTTATATGGCAGTTTGACATGACTACTTGCTAGAGCTATTGGTCTTGATATTGAAAATAATTGATATTGGCATTTACATATTTGGTTGAAATAATTGATTGGTATATGCCTATGTTGACATTGATGCATTTGTGATATATTCTTGACCTTGACATATACTTGCATATTTGATGCACATATATATATTTAAGTGATGTGAATGACAATGGATTTAGGTATATGGATAGGTAAATTCAGATACAGATTGGTATATTTGATTCATATCCATTCACAGGGTAACTTGATTGGTGTATGGTTTACATGTATTCTTTGATATGGTTGGTATTGACATGCATTGATCAGTTTTTGACACTGATATGAAAATACATCTTTCAGTTTACATGTGAAATCTTTGGCATATTTCAATGATTATTCCACTTAACAAGGTTGGTTGATATGAGTGTAGATGTTGGAACTTGGATAAGTGAAACTTCAATGTTTATGCTGCTATATAAGGATAGTAAGTTTGAAGCTTACACTTGGTTTACTTTATTTGATATTGATATTCAGATTATTTGTAAGTTGCTAAAGGATAGTATGATTTGGTTATGGAAAAAGAATAATTCCTGGTAATTTGATATAGTTGGTAATTTATTTAACAAGTGGTAACATTACACCATTTTACTTGGCATAGTTGGTAATTATTGTATAGATGAGTACTTATGATGAAATTGGGACTTATCATCATCATTTTTTTCTGTTTGGAAGTATGCAATTCAGTGATTGACATCTTTACTATGAATTATTGCCTATTGTTTTGGTTCCTTCACACTACATACATCTTGATAGTGATCTTTTTTATATTGTGTTGATTCTTTGTATACATGGGTATGTGTAGGATCATCATAGAAAAAATAGGCCCTTAAGTGGCAAAAAAATTAGAAAAATCAGAGATAGGCAACTTGACGTAAAAATTTGAATAAGTTATCTATATTATTTCAAATATATGTAAGAATATAATCTGTAGCGAATTGAATTTAGTTTCTAAACTACTAGGTTTATATTTAGAAAAAAAAATCTATTTCGTGAAAATTTGAAATTTCAATACAGTAGTACTTAAATTTCAGGAAAAAATAAGAAGTAGTTGTCTACCTGACCACCCTAACCACAATAAAATGATAATATTTTTTTATAATATTTTATATATAAGTAGAGGACTCATGTCCCAATGTGATGCATATTTTTTTGTAATTTTTTTCCAAGTAAATAATTAATTATGATTTTTTATTACAACTTTTAAAAAATATAAAAACTCGTATGTCTGTCCACCTTAACTTGGTCAAAACTTCATGAAATTCAATTTTTTTTTTTTTAATCCTATAGTATGCAAATCATATAATGTGACACATCTTTTGGATTCAAAAAATGTGATACCGTTTAAAAGCTATAGATGTTTATCAATCAGCCTATCAATCAGGACATTATTCGTAATTCAAATAGAAAATGAATAATAATTATGTATCTAACTCAAAGTAAAACATAATTTATATTGGTGGAAAGTTGAGAATATCCTTTAAAAACCCTTTTCATTTCATCAATTTTGGGTTAAAAAAAGGTCGTCAGCCGCATACCCATCATATTGCCACTTTTTGGCCCATCATGATCCTACACATACCCACATCCATACTTCACAAGTAGTACGCATTGTTACATTTTTCAGCTTGTTGATTGTGGTTACACATTATAATTTTCTCAATGGTTTTTGAGTTGAATTAGAGGGAAATAATTGTCTCATAGTTTACTCAAGTTGATATAGGTTGATATACTCATTTGTTCTAACAGTTTGGTATAATGCTCATATTGTACTCAGTTGTTTCAGGTATTTAGTGATTTCAGTATAACAGTCATATTGCAATGTGATGGGAATGAAAAATAAAGTGATAGATGTTGCTACAGGTTGATCTGATAGTTTCCTATAACATTGTAGATCATATGTTCAAACATTGAGAGTTGGTATTTTAACAAGGACAATATATAGTCTTTGATAATTAGTTATGTATTATGGCTACACAATACATGGTGATAATGTATTATATGGACAATGATCTATGTTATGTCTCTATGATTTTACATGGAGTTGGTATTGCTTGGTTTTGGGCAATGGACACTGACTTGATGCCTATGATAGTGCTCTATGTGATGTTCTTAGCAATCTATGAAGGTCATATAGATATGCAAGATAGGGGGAGTTTTGCATATACAAAACCATTGGTTAAGATGAAGATACAAGTGTTTTTGATTGCAGGTGATAGTGAAGATTCATTTCTTTTTGCAGGTGATTTATTTTATGCTAACTCAGGGGGCTTGAGTTTTTTCTTCAAGGGGTGTATGGTGCAGGAGCACCAAGTTGCTTTCAAGCCTCCATGAGGCCATTTGTAAATAGTTGGTCTATTTTATGTATTGGGTCTTATAATAAGGTTTATCAAGCCATTTTATAGGTGTTTGAGTCTTAGGAAGTAATATTTGAAGTCATTTGTCAAATAATGTTTAAAGTTGTTATATATTGTAAAAATTGTAAAAGTTGCTCAAGAAAATTGTCAAGCAACTTGTCAAAAGTGTCATTAAGGTGGTTGAAAATAGTTGGTTTTGGTTGTAAATGTATAAGTACACCCTCCAAAACTCGAATTGGAGAGGTTGGAGAGGTTGGAGACATTACTTTTGAAGTTTGAAGAATGACAACCTCAAGTTTCGTATGCATTTTCTGATTTTTAGATGGTTTTCAGGTTGAAGTTGTGCTTTGTACGGCCTGATATGGACTCAAATAATGGATTATCATATATGGATGGAAAGATCTCTGTTTCTAGTTTCCAATTATTTTTGTCTCATTGAATTTTATTGAGTTTTGTGGAAGATATGATTATTTTGGTGAGAGCAGGTTTGAACACTGCCTAGGGTTTGCAGTTTTGGTAAAAATGCAATAACTTTAGTTTCCACCATTGAATCTTCATAACAATTGGAAGGGAGGTCTATAATTATGTGATTTAGAATGCACTTAATAATTCTTTGAGATGAGTAATTTTATGAAATTTTTCAAGTGAATGGAATGTTGAGTTGTGAATCCTCTTTTCTCTGCATCATAGTGGTATCAGAGCCTGAAGATGCTCTAGGGAAGTTGTTTGTGGTTTGTGTGTGGTTGTTTGTAGGTTGAGGAAGGAACCTGATTGCCTAGGTGAGGCAAAGTGAAGTGGAAGCAAGGAGAGAATTGCTTGTGAAGATGGAATTTTTAAAGAGATGTTGGCAGGCTGAGGATTCACGAAGGAAGAAGGAAAGAGAGGAAAAGGAAATGAGAAAGAAGGAAAGACAAAAGGCAAGACAAATAGAGTTTGAGGAAGCCCTAGAAAAGATAAGCCAAAGGTTGGAAAGATTAGACAAATAACACCAAATTCTTAAGGAAGCACAAAGGAGTTGGAATATACCAATTTCAAAGAGGTTAAGATGGCCTCTAAAGAAGATTATGAAGAAGCAAAGAAAACAAAAGAAGGCAACAAATGAGACAGAGGTAAAATTTGAATGTACTGTTCAAGTTGAGATGCATGATATTTCGATTATGTTTGAAGATGAAAAAACTTCTTTGTTGGTTAATGAACATGTTGATGTTGAGATTAATGATGTGGTTGTTGTTGGTACTCAAGTAGTTGATGAAATTTTTGTTGATGAACAAGTTGAGAAGGTTTTTGATGTTATTGATAACCCTTGTATTGATACTCAAGTTGATGATGATAAAGTTGTTGTTGATAATAAGGTTGTTAATAAAGATGTTGTAGATATATTTTCTAATGAGTTATATGAAGTTTTGAAAGAGTGTGATGCAGATTATATATGGTACTCTAATGATAAGAATGAAGATATAGATGATGTTACTAAAGTTTATACACAAGAAATGGAGTTATGGAGCCTAGATGTTGAGAAAATGATGGAGAAGAGATGGTATAAGAAGAAGAGGAAGACAAAACCATGGGTTAAGATGAAGATAAAAGTGTTTTTTATTGCAGATGATAGTGAAGAATCATTTATTTTTGCAAGTGCTTTATTCTATGCTAACTCAGGGGACTTGAGTTTTTTCTTCAAGGGGTGTATGGTGCAAGAGCACCAAGTCGCTTTCAAGCCTCCATGAGGCCATTTGTAAATAGTTGGTCTATTTTATGTATTGGGTCTTATAATAAGGTTTATCAAGCCATTTTATAGGTGTTTGAGTATTAGGAAGTAATATTTGAAGTCATTTGTCAAATAATGTTTAAAGTTGTTATATATTGTAAAAATTGTAAAAGTTGCTCAAGAAAATTGTCAAGCAACTTGTCAAAAGTGTCATTAAGGTATTTTTTCAACAAACTAACTAAAAGGTGGTTGAAAATAGTTGGTTTTGGTTGTAAATTTATAAGTACACCCTCCAAAACTCGAATTGGAGAGGTTGGAGAGGTTGGAGACATTACTTTTGAAGTTTGAAAAATGACAACCTCAAGTTTTGTATGCATTTTCTGATTTTTAGATGGTTTTCAGGTTGAAGTTGTGCTTTGTACGGCCTGATATGGACTCAAATAATGGATTATCATATATGGATGGAAAGATATTTGTTTCTAGTTTCCAATTATTTTTGTCTCATTGAATTTGATTGAGTTTTGTGGAAGATATGATTATTTTGGTGAGAGCAGGTTTGAACACTGCCTAGGGTTTGCAGTTTTGGTAAAAATGCAATAACTTTAGTTTCCACCGTTGGATCTTCATAAAAATTGGAAGGGAGGTCTATAATTATGTGATTTAGAAGTTTCCACTATAAGTTGATCCCTTTTAAGACAAATATAAGGGATAAAGGGAAGGCTAAGGTAGTATTGTTTGGCTATAAGGAGCCTTTGAGGCCTAAGGACAGCAGGTCTGATGTGATTGCAGACATAGAGCAGGTTGGTGGAGTTATGACAGCAAGGAGAACACCTAAAAATGGTGTTAAGGAAGTAGTAAGTTTTTTTTTGCAAGAGGTATGGAAGGAACTTATGCCTAAGTCTGATTTGATCAAGGCAAATGCTAAGTGTGCAAAGGAGTATGAAGGACAGGGTGAAATTGTTGTTGGGACCATGGTGTGTCCTATCACTAGGAGGATTGCTGAAGTGAATCTTGGTAGTATAAGGGAGGATAAGGTTGTTAATGCAGGGGTACAAGAGAATAGTCTCATGAAAGGTTTGGGAACAGTACAAAAAGAACACATCAAGCAGAGGTATACAAGTTTGATCACAAAGCCAGTAAGGCAGAATGTGCAAGAAATTGTGATGGGCTATCCATGTAAGGGTGGAGCAAGGAAGTGAGCAGGTTTATGTGATTATAATTTTTTTTTGTATGCAGGTCTAAGGCCTAGAACAACACCAAATTTTGATCCAGGACTAAAGAGATCAGTGCAAAGTCTGAAGATGCTTGAAGCAGCAATGAGGAGGCACAAAACAAGTTTCCACTCTTGGGGCAAGAGTCCTTTTTATGGGGGGGTGTATGGTGCAAGGGCACCTACACCTCGTGGAGTCTAAGTTGGTATAAGTGTCTCTTGAGTTCATTTATGTTAAATAAGGTCTCAATGACCATTTTATATTGTATTTAAAAGCTGTGAGGATTAGTTAAGAGGGATTTATAAACTCACATTGTAAAAGGGATGGTGTTTGGGAGCAAAAGTGGCAAAATTACCATTTTAGAGTCTAACTAAAGTTGGTTAAAGTACTTGGTCGGTTCTAGGAGGTAGTTGGATTTTTAAACCTTAAAAAACAATGTAATTCCTCATGATAAGGGGGTTGAACAAGTTTGGAATGGGTTTCTAAGAAGAAGTTTGCTGTTTTTTTTGGGTATTCATTAAGAAATTTCTGATCCCGTGCATTGTACGACCTATACATATTGTGCCACACTACAAGAATATAATGGTTGGATAGATAATTGAATAAATTTCTTTTGGCATTGGAATGGTGTGATTCCATTGAGAATTGAGTGAGATATCCCCATTTTACTACCGGGTGGTCTCAAACTCCATGTTTTCCCTATTTTCCTGAACTTTGTAGGCTTGGTACGGATTCGTACAGTATAGTTTGGTTCTAAAATCATTTTTAATGTGTATATATATGAGTTATCTTTCAAATGCATTTTATTTGAGGGTTTGAATGTTCATATTGAGGGAGAAATCATTATTTTTCTGAAACTGCCTGTTTTCCCTGAACCAAGGGTTTGAGAGAAGTCAAAATGATGAACTAAGCCCTCCACCTACTGTGAAGACCTGTGACTCAGTGGAAAGGCTTAGATAGGCTCATTAGATATGTTAGTACCTTTATTTGTACAGGGAAGATGACTTTTCCAGTTGTGGGGTGTTTGTAGGGTGGAAACCATTGGAAGAATGTGTGATTTGGTGAGGACAGTCGTGCATATGGTCAAGTGAAGATAGAAGTGGTCAGTATTATGCTTTGAAAATCTTGATGGGGTCAAAATAAATGTTTTTGAGCAGTTTATGTGGCCTGGGATAGTTTGGAGAATGTATTTTCAATAAGGGGTCCCTAAAACCTTATGTTTATAGGCTTTTAGAGAGGTTTTTGGCATTGGCGATGAAGATGAGCCTTTAGGGTCTTAGAACTTGGAGAATTAGGAGTTTTAATACCTTTCCTAAGAATTTTAAAGCTAAATTGGGTTGGAAGTCAGTTTGTAGAGGGGTTCCTTTGAAAAAGAGGGCTAATTGTGAGGCCTAGAACCCGGGTGTGTGTACTGAAAGTCCATGTCGGTCCAAAAGAGTGACCCCTGATCTTTCTATATGTTGTCTAACTCTAAAAAGGGTATCTCAATACATTATTTAAATTCCAAGTGCTTTGGGAAGGTTGTCAATAAATTAGCCTAAACTTGTTTTTGAGTACTACAAGGGGTAACCATTGTGAGAGTTGCTGAATGGTGACTTTGGAGTGATAAGTCATTGAGATTAAGGTTGAATGGTCAAATTGCCATTGTATTCATGTTGAGAGGTCTTGTGGAGTCTGGGTGGAGGTCTTGAGTGTTTTGCAAACTTGGGGGATTAAGATCCTTGAGGGTGAGTTGATGTCCATGAGATTGGAGTTGGGTTCTTGGTAGAGAGTTGAAGTTTTTGTTTTGTGAGTGATCTCCACCTAGCCTCTGCATCAATTTTTGAATAATGATAGTGGAATATACTTTTTTTAGTTCTCTTCATTTCATGCTACTCATGTTGACTTACAGATAGTGGTTCAAATCCTTTGTCTTGGATGTCAGAAAGGGGGAGAATTTTATGTTTTTGTCACCAAGGACAAAGGGGGAGTTTTTTGTTCTTTGCTCCTTTTTTGGTTTGGTTTGTCCTTGCTGCCAAAAGACACTATGGTATACAAGTATACAGTTTGATAATGATGGATCATTGACAAGTTTCTTTTGATTAGAATGAAATTGGTGAGTTGGTGCTTGCTCTTGATCAAAATGGAATTGGTGAGTTACTTTTTGATTTGCATGGTATATGACACATGAAATATGTGATTAGAAAAGTTTCATTTTTGATGAAAAAGACAATAGAATTTGTGTTTTAGCATTATGTCAAATATCGCAAGGTTTCAAGGTGAAATTTCTATATGAGCATCATAATATGTTTTTTGATTTCACAAGATTTGTTTCTGACAGGTGTTGAGATTATCTTTATAAGTAGATTATGGTGCACACTACCTTGTGTGGAAATGTGAAAAATACACATCATTGTGTGTGATTTAATGGCATATACATGGTTTTTATTTTTAAAAGCATATTATTTTTTAATACATTATTGCAATTTAAAATGTATTTACAAAATACGTACTTACAAATAGCTAAAGGCATTTTCATTGATTATTGCAAAGTCCTTATATTGAACATTGTACCTGCTAACATATCTATGAAGGACATTCTTTCAAGCATATCATGGGAATAGCTAGGCATATTAATGAGGATAACTTGTGTGGTCAATAAGGCACATGTTGCGTTTAGTATTTTGGCACATGACAAATGTTCGGAAGGCAGAAACTTCTCAGATACATTTTGTAAAAGCAATACATTTATTTGTGAAATCATTATTTGGAGTGCTCGGTTAGGGAATGAGAAACTTAGGGTTACAGTAAAATTATGATGTTGGAGGTCTTTGAACTGTAATGCTCACTTCAAGTGGTTTAACAGTGGAAGAAAAATGGGTTTTGGGCACAAATTGTTTAGCTGGTCGACTTCCATGCTTCATTTTGGTAACATTGTTTCTCAACCAAGTATTCTTACTTCAAAGCACAAAGTGTTTTATTTTTTGGTCTTCATGTTCATTATGGTGTCGTATAAAATTTCTTATTCTTTATATATGTGGGTTTATTGTTTTGTGTCTACAAAACCCCATTGCTAGGGCACGCCATGAAAGGGTTGTTTGGTTGCATTTGGTATTTTCTAGGGCATGGCTTTGTGTCAAATATTTGAAGCTATTCATAAGATGAACATTAAGGGTTTTGTGTAACATTGATGTGTGTTTATTGTTTAGACTTTACATACTATTTTTCTCACAATGTCGACCATGTATAAATTAATTAATTTGTTGCTTCTTGATTCGATTGTGTGCTTGTTTTTTCATCAAAATTTTAGATCACACTCAGTGATCCATCATCAGGATAGAGATCTGAAATGCCGATGAAAATTGAGCACATAATCGAATCCAAAAGCAACAAATTAATTACATATGGATTGTGGAAATCTAATTACATTCATGTATAAAGGTGTGGTACATATGTTTATAATGTTGAATGTAGTCATAAAAATGTAGAGTCTACATTTCCAAAGAGAGACATCATGATGACTCAACGGGGGTAGTTAAGGAAACAATTATTGCAACCAACTTTAAAGATTACATTTGGAATTTTTGGTGAGGACAAGTAGTAGCTTCAAGAAATGAGCACACAATCAAATCTAGAAGCAGGAAATTAATTACATATGGATTATGGAAATCTAATTGCATTCGTGTATATAGGTGTGGTACATATGTTTATAATGTTGAATGTAGTCATAAAAATGTGGAGTCTACATTTCCAAAGAGAGACATCACGATGACTCGACAGGGGTAGTTATGGAAATAGTTATTGCAACCAGTTTTAAAGATTACATTTGGAAGTTTCAGTGAGGATAGGTGGCATCTTGAAATGGAACATAGAATGTTTATATAAACAATGATTTATCACTGTTTGATGTTTGATGCTTTTCACAGAGTTATCATGTTGAATGTATAAACATAATTCTGAAAAGAAATTTTGCAAACATGATGCAAAACATATTGTATCACTAATATATTTTATATTTTAAAGATTCCAAAAAAATTAATCTTTAAGATATTAAGTGTATTAGATTGGAGGTAAAATATGATTTATAGAGAAACAGAGTTATCTTCTATAGTTGAATTATTCTTTATTGAGAAATGTATAGTGAAATTAAAATGATCAAGTCAATGAGACAGATTGATCATTGCTAGTGAGGAATATTTAATGTTAGTGAGACATTTCCAATGAGGCATTGATTTATTTCTAGTGAGGCATTGATTTATTTCTAGTGAGGCATTCTTGCAACTAGTGAGGTTCTTTGGTCAGTGAGGCCATTTTTTCCAGTGAGGTTCATTAAGCCAATGAGGCAATTTTATGAGTGGTTTTTCTATCCTAAGAGGGTTTTCCACTCAAGAAATTCATTGTGTTATGGGTCTTTATTTGGTTTCATTTGTGATCTTACTGTTTCATAGTTATACATTTCTGCACTTACATTTATGTAATTAAGAATCAACAATTCAGATTGGTATACATGTTAGCTCTTGAAACATAATTCATATTGTTCTCAAACGTTTTGAAAAGGGTTTTTAAATGTCAAAAAATCGAATTAATTTTTCTAGATACTAATTCACCACCCCTCTCAGTGTCTCATGTACTCCAACACCCTTCTCTAAATATTCATTGTACTCTTTGCCCCTTGTCTTTCTTACAACTCTAGAATCTAAATTTTTTCTTTGATTTCCTCTTGTGCTTTCTTGGGAAACTCCTCCATCCATTTTCCTAGTACCACTTTCTCTATTTCTTGGTGTTTTGATGTCTCTCACTCTTGGTATGTATACAAATCATAAAAATTAAAAATTGGAGAGATTTACAAACCTTTAGGTAGCTCCAACTCATAGGAATTTGGTGAAAACTTCTTGACAATCTTGCATGGTCCAATCTTTTTCCACTTGAGCTTGTTGTAGGTATGGCTAGGAAATATTTCATTTCATAGGTGTGCCAATATCATATCTCGAACTTTAAATTTATTTTCTCTCCTCTTCAAATCAACTTTCCTTTTATACTGTTGGCTACTCTAGCTGAGTCTTTCCCTCACTTTCACTTGGTGTAAATCTTGCATGTATTTGGAAAAATCTTCTCCTTCATCACTTCTGTTATATCCATCAGCATTTGTAGGCTATCTTAGTTCTGAAATAATCCTCGGATTGTACCCATATACTATCTAAAATGGAGTCTTACCTATACTTTTATTGACCAATTAATTGTATGCAAACGTATCTTGAGGCAATACTAAATCCCATACCTTAGGCTTGTCACCAACTAAACATCTTAACAATTACCTAAGCTACGATTAACAACTTGAGTCTATCCATCCCTTTGAGGATGATATGTAGAACTAAACTTCAAATCAGTCCCTAATTTCTTCCGAAGTGTCCTCCAAAAACGTCCTACAAACTTAGTACCATGATCTAAAACTATACTTTTTGGAAAACCATGTAATCTAACAACCTCTATGAAGAACACATTTTCTACATTTGTTACATCATCCATCTTCTTGCATGCTATAAAGTGAGCAATTTTGGAAAATCTATCAACAACTACAATAATGGAATCCTTACCTCATTGTGTTCTTGGCAATCCAAGCACAAAATCTATACTTACATCTTCCCATGGTTTCATTAGTATGGGTAATGCTTGATATAAGCCTGTATTTTGACTCCATCCTTTGGTATATTGGAAAAATTGACATCCTTGCACAAAATTTCTAGTTTTTGCTCTCATCTTTGGCCAAAAATATCTTTCACTAAGCTATGTTATTGTCTTATCAGCTCCAAAATGTCCAACTAAACCACCACAATATTTTTCTCTTCTCAAATTCTACCTCATTGATCGTTGTGGTATGAAAAGTTATTGTCATTTGAACATTAGTCCATCTTGTATTAAATAATCCATCCAAGGTATCCTATCAACACTAGTGGCTCCATACATGTTGTCCATGCAACCTTAAAGTCTAAATCATCCTTATACAACTATTTCATGGCATCAAATTTGACTACTTCAACTCTCATTTCATCAAAAAAGGTTTCTCTTCTACTTAATGCATCCACCACTTTGTTTGAACTCCCACTTCTATGCTTCAGAACAAAATTATATCCTTTTAGGAATTCTACCCACCTCATGGGTATGTGCAAGATCATGATGGGCCAAAAAGTGGCGATATGTAATTGATATGATGCCCCATGTGGCTGATGACTTTTTATTTATCCAAAATTGATGAAACAAAAATGGTTTTTAAAGGAGATTCTCATCTTTCCACCAATATAAATTATGCTTTACTTTGAATTTAAAAAATAATTATTTTTCATTTTCTATTTGAATTACGACTAAAGTCTTGATTGATAGGTTGATTGAAAAACATCTATAGCTTTCAAACAATATCACATTTTTTGAATCTAAAACATGTGTCACATTCTATGCTTCACATACTATAGGATTAAAAAAAAAATGAATTTCATGAAGTTTTGACCAAGTTAAGGTGGTCAGACATATGAATTTTTATATTTTCTAAAATTTGTAATAAAAAATTCATAATTAATTATTTACTTGGAAATTTTTTTTTTTAAAAATGCATCACATCGAGACATGAGTACTCTACTTATATTTAAAATCTTACAAAAAAATATTATCATTTTATTGTGGTTAGGGTGGTCAGATAGACACCTACTTCTTATTTTTTCCGTGAAATTTAAGTACTACTGCATTGAAATTTAATATTTTCACCAAATAGATTTTTTTAAAAAAAATAAACCTAGTATTTTAGAAACTACATTCAATTTTGTATAGATTCTATTCTTACATATTTTTGAAATAATGTAGATAACTTATCCAAATTTTTACATCAAGTTGCCTAGCTCTGATTTTCTGAATTTTCATCACCACTTAAGGGCCTATTTTTTCCATGATGATCCTGTACATTCCCTCTGAATATGTCTTTGGTTTAATTTGGTTTGACTATTAATAAATTATAAAGCATGGTGATTCATGTAAATAATAAACTCCTTTGGAAGCAAATAATGATGCCACTTCTTTAAAGCTCACACAATGGTATAAAATTCTTGATCATAAATGAAATACCTCTTCTTGAAATCATTAAGCTTCTCACTAAAATATGAAATAGGTCTTCCCTCTTGACTTAAAACCACTCATGTAGTTGTCCACTTGAAAAACCTTTCCAAAATTAGGTAATGCTAATATCAATTTTTCAGTCACTTTCTTCTTTAAAATATTAAAACTATTATCTATTGGTGCTATCTACTTAAACTCTTTCTTGTCTCCTCTTATAGTGTCAATTATGGGTGCACATATCCCACTAAAATTTTGAATAAATTTACGATAGAAACTTGCTAAATCATGGAAACTTCTAACATCAGGAAGACTCCTAGGTGTTGTCCATTCCATGATAGAACAAACCTTTTCTGGATCCATTTGTAGCCCTTGTTGAGATATAACATACCCCAAAAACTAATTTCTCCTTCATAAAACTATATTTTTTAAATTTTTCCAATAACCTTTCTTCTTTGAGCCTTTGTAAGACTTTTCTAATATGCAACAAATGATCCTCTTTTCTTTTTCTAAAATTCATAATATCATCAAGATAAACAATCATAAACTTCCCTAAAAATGGTTTTTGTGCTACATTGGTGGTTGTCATTGCACCAAAATATTGACCTGTTAATGCCTGATACAACCACCAGATTTATGTAAGATCCATAGGAGGTGGTTAAGCCATGTCACAAACCCAAGCACCATGCTAGACAAGGAAGACCAAGTGACACACCATCTTGCAACCATCCCCCTAGTGCAAGCGAGGGGTTTGAACCTATGACCTCGGCTCTAATACCAATTATTACATTGGTGATTGTTGTTGCACCAAAATATCAATGTGTTAATGCTCAATACAACTGCTAGATTTATGTAAGATCCACAGGAGGTGGTTAATCCATGTCACAAACCCAAGCATTGTGTTGGAGAAGGAAGACCAAGGGACACACCATCTTGCAAAATTTAGCACTTCATTAATTAACCTCATAAATGTATTAGGTGCATTTGTTAACCCAAAGGGCATTACTAACCATTCATACAACCCCTCTTTGGTCTTCAAAGTATTCTTCAATTCTTCACTCTCTCTTATCCAAATTTTGTGATATCCACTTTTTAAATCAATCTTTGTAAAATACTTAGGCTTTCCCAAATAATCTGTGAGATCATCAATTCTTGGTAAAGGAAAACAATACCTTATTGTTATTTTTTTGATGGCTTTTGATTCTATGCACATCCTCCATTCACCATACTTCTTTGGTGCTAACATAGCTAGTACCACACATGGGCTAAGGCTTTCTCTAATATGTCCTCTTTCAAATAACTGTTGCACTTGCTTGCTCACCTCTTCATTTTTTGCAGGTGTCAATCTATAGGTTGCCTTGTTGGGTAAACTTTCCCTTGGAATAAAATCAATGTGATTATTTATGCTCCTCATAGGTGGTAGTCCTTCTAAAAAATCCTTGGAAAAAATTTCATCAAACTCTTCAAGCAACCCCTTTACTTCTAAAGGCATGTCACTACTGTCCTTTGTTGCATCTACTTGTAGCTCCTTTGGAACTACTAGAAAACATAGTTTCTCCCCTTTAACCTCTTTCAATAATTGCTTCCATGTCACTAGCAGCATTTTTGGACCACTTTCCACCTCTTCTTTGTTAGTTTTCGATGGTGTAAGAGTGTGTTTCATTCCATTTTTTCCAATGTATAAGCACTTTCTCTTCCATTATGGATTTCCTTCCTATCAAACTGACACATCCTCCCTAAGAGTAAGCACCATACATCCATGGGAATGATATAACACCACACCTCATCTTCATAAGTGCCAATTCAAAAATTCACTAGGCATTGGTGATCAACCACGACTTGGTGCCCTTTTCACAACCATGATACCTTGTAAGGGGTTGAGTGAGCTATCCTTTTTAACCCCAACTTATCAAGCATTTCAATTGAAACTAAATTATCAGTGCTACCAGTATTTATTACGACTTTGCAACATTTTCCACCCAATTTACATATTCTTCTAAATAAATTTTTCCTTTGCACAGGTTCATCTTCTTTCTTAACTAGTTTTAATAGGGTCCTCTTCAACATAAGTGTGTTGGATGTTGTGGTTGTGTGGCTGATATATTGTTCTCATTGATGTCAACACTATAAGCATTTTAATCTACTTAAAGTTGTATATGTCGAGGAGATTGAGAAAATTGTAAAAAATATAGTACAGGCAGCCAATGGAGCTGAGAAGGTTAGAATGTTGGAAAGCTCTGTGTGTTGAATATCTAAAGGTGCACTTCAAAGGGTTTGGTTTTGAACCTGTCTAGTATGGTGTCCTTAAGTTTCAGTGGTGTGCATGAAGTTTTGTGGAAGTTATGATGATTTGTGTGCCTACAGTTATTCAATTTCTGTAGATGGTGTTCTTGGTCAAAGCGGGTGAAAGTATGGTAATCTCATGTGTTTCTCATGTGACTATGACATTCATCAATAAGTCTAGATCGTACTCTATCATTGGTGTATGTCTGCAGTGATTGGAGTGTTCATGATTGGAGATTTTACTGATATGTGCCCGAGTGTTCATGTTCTTGGCTGACATTGTGGTGTTAGCATGTTGCGGATCCATGAGGATTAATATTTTATTATTTGGCATGTTCGGAGATGTTTTTTTGGGTCCTCACTATGTTATGGCCAAATTGTGTTGGTACGCATTGAAATTTATTCGTGTATCAAGGCCGACAGTTGTAATTTATTCTTTATTTGTGGCCAACTGAATAGTGGATGCAAATCCATGTAGCGGATATATATACAAGATTTTTTTCCTCATTTAGAGGGTGTGCTCAACTGTACAAGTGATGTACAAGTGCAAATAGAGGTAAGATCATTCAGAGCAGATTGTGGAAGAGTTTGAAGATGTTTTGTGTGCCTAATTGGACCTATAATTAGGCTTTTGTAGAAGCTATTTTCTCAATTCAAATTCATTAGATGGATTTAATTTGATTACCATATGTAAGGAAGTGAGTCTTCCCTTTGAGTAGTGTGCTCTAGGAAGTGTGCCTGAATGGAAGTGCATTCTCTTTTTATTCTTCATTATACTTCTAACAAGGTATAATCTTGTGGACTAACATCCACCATGGTTTTTCCCCTAATAGGGTTTCCACGTATTAAATCTTGGTGTTTATGTGTCTCTGATATGTTGTTCTTATGATTGCACTATTAATTATCAGATCCATGATATAAGGATTGGTTAATGTTGTATAAAATTGATTTTGGTAACAACTGATTTACCCCCCCTCTTAGTTGTCTATCCTTGTTTTGCCAACAATTGGTATCAGAGCTAGTTCCTTTGAAAGAAGCTTAATAGCTTGAGGTGATCCGAGATGGCATCATTTAAGAAGGATAGTCTTAGATTATTTGGTACAAACTACTCTCTATGGAAATCCAGGATGGAATGTCATTTGAGGTGCATTGGTGAACCTTTCTTGTAGATGACACTAATTGGATATAATATTCCTCAAAATGGTCCCTCCTCTGAAGATGAGATCAAGCACGCATAAATTAATACCAGATCAGTAGAAACACTGGTGAGTGCTTTTAAAGATTTAGAAATGACAAATGTGATGGGATTAAAGACTACATACTAGATTTGGAAAAAGATGGAAACATTGTATGAAGGAGATGCACTAGTGAAAAGTGCTAAGCTACAAAGTCTAAAAGGAAAATGGGAGAGCTTGAATATGAGTGAAGATGAGAACATCTTTTTCGTCTTTCATAAGATAAATGAATTGGTGATGGAAATTAGATGTGTCGGTGGAACTATGAATGATGATGAAATTGTTGCTAAGATACTTAGATCTGTGTCCCCTTCCTACAAGCAAAAGCTCATGCTATTGATGAACTCAAAAAAATGACAAATATTACAAAATACATGTTTGGAAAACTTGCTGCATTTGAATTAAGTGAATTTGGTGAGTCTACTCCTAAGACTGAATCTACTTTCAAGGCAACTATATCCGGGAAAAAGAGATATGATTTAGGAGAGAGTTCCTAGAGAACATTCAGATATGAAGATGAGATGAAGTGGATTGAAGATGAAGAAAGGGAATTGAAAGAACTGGAAGCATTGATTCTGAAAACAGAACCAAGAGGTCATGGTAAGTACAAAGAAAATTTACCTATTAAATGCTTTTCTTGTAGTAAGATAGGTCATTTTGCTTCTAGATTCCCTGAAAGAGTTTCAAAATATAAGCTTGAGAATACTAGATTTCAAAGAAAGTGTTATTATGCTGAAGAAGGTGTAACTGATGAAGAATCTGATAAAGAAACTGGAAATGAAGATGAATGGGTATTTATTGCTATCAAAGAAAATGGTTAGGTGTCCACTGAATCTGTTAGTAATGTAAATGTTGAGAAAGCTCTTGCAGCCAAAGTTGACAAGAAAGATGAGTGGGTAATTAACTGCAGATGCTCACATCATATGACTAGTGACAAAAGAAAATTTGTAAGCTTGGAAAACTATGATGGTGGTGTAGTGAGGTTCGGTGACAACACTTCTGGTGTGATTCATGGCAGAGGCACTATTTCTTTTGGTTGTAAGCACAATATTGATAATGTTCTCTATGCACAAGGCCTAAAGAATAACTTGTTGAGTGTTGGAAAAATGGTAGACAAAGGCTACAATCTGCAATTCAAGAATGGTAAGTGTAGAATAATAGGAAGTTCAAGAAATATAATTGCTTCAGGAACAAAGACAAAAGGTAATATATTTCATTTAAGTACTACTAGTCAAAGTTGTTTGATTGCTCAAATTGATGTAAGCTGGTTATGGCATAGGAGGTTATGTCAAGTGAACTTTGATAACATTGTCAAGATAAGTTCTACTCAAGCAGTTAGAGCTTTACCTAAGTTAGTGAAGCCTACTAACACTATGTGCAAGGAATGTCAGATGGGAAAGCAAACAAGAAATTCCTTCTGGAGAAATAGTATAGCTCTAATAGAGTACTGGATTTGATACATACTGATCTATGCGGTCCTTCTAGAATCAGAAGCCTATAAGGTGAAAGGTACTTTATGTTACTCATTGATGATTATTCTAGAATGATATGGGTCACTCTCTTGATAGAAAAACATGAAGCATTAGAAAAGTTCAAATTTTTTAAAGCTATGGTAGAGAATGAGACAAGTCAAAAGATCAAATGTATAAGGTCAGATAGAGGTGGTGAATTTACTTCATGAGAATTCAATTCTTTTTGTGAAGAGCATGGAATTCAAAGACAGTTATCTTCTCCACGTACCCCTCAATAGAATGGAGTTGTTGAAAGAAAGAACATAACCATTCTAGACACTGCTAGAACCATGATGCTGGAAGCAAATGTTCCTTATTTATATTGGAGAGAAGCTATAAGTACTGCTGTGTATACTATTAATAGGGTGAATGTCAATAGTAATTCTGGTAAGACACCTTTTGAGCTATGGTTTGGTTATAATCCTACTATCAAATACTTCAAAAAAATTGCAAGCAAATTCTACATCAATAGAGATGATGATATAAGTAAGTTTGATGCTAGAAGTGATGAAGGAATATTCCTAGGATACTCTACTAAAAGAAAAGATTACCAGTGCTTTAATAAAAGGTTGAAGAATGTGGCTGAAAGAGAAAATGTTAAGGTTGATGAAGATATTGGTAAATCATCCAGATTCAACGATTATGATTCAGATGATCAACATGATGATTGTGACAATGATGCTCAGATATAGAATCAACTTCAAATTGATTCGGTGAATCAAGAAAATCAAGAAGAAGAAACAAGAAAAAGTGCAAAAGAAAGATCACAAGAACAAGAGGTAAGAGAAAACTTCAAAACTCCTAAGTATGTGAGAAGAAATCATTCTGATAGTCAGATCATAGGAGAAAAAAACAAAGGTGTGAAAACTAGAAGAAGAATTCTAGAATATTTTCTAATTTCTAAAGTTGAACCTAGAAATATAAGTGAAGCATGCAAGGATGAACATTGGATGAAAGCCATGAAAGAAGAACGGTTGCAGATACAAAAGAATAATACATGGGATCTTGTTCCTAGACCTCATAACAAAAAATTGATTGGAACCAAGTGGGTGTTCTAGAATAAGATGAATGAACAAGGTGATGTGGCTAGAAACAAAGCAAGATTGGTTTGCAAAGGTTACTCACAGATGGAAGGTATTGATTTTGAAGAATTTTTTTCTCCTATTGCTAGAATTGAGGCTTTTAGACTACTTTTTTCTTATGCTAGTTTCAAGAACTACAAATTTTATTAGATGGATGTAAGTCAACATTTGTGAATGGTGAACTAGAAGAATTTTATGTTGAACAACCAGATGGATTTCAGTTGATTGATGAAAAGGACATGGTATGCCAATTGAAGAAAGCTCTATATGGAATAAAGAAAGCTCCTAGAGCTTGGTATGATAGATTGGACAAATATTTATTGAAGTTTGGATTCAATAAAGGTATTGCTGACAACAGTTTGTATTTCAAGTTGGATGAGAACAAATAATTGATCATTGAATTCTTTGTTGATGATATTATCTTTGAAAGAGATGATGATTTGTGTATGAAGTATGCTGACGAAATGAAAAGTGAATTTGAAATGTCAATGATAGGAGAGATAAAATTATTTTTGGGATTGCAAATCACTTAGTTAGAAGATGGGATATTTATATCTCAGTCCAAATATGTAAAAGAGTTACTGAAAAAGTTTGGCATGGAAGAAGCAAAGCTTGTTGGTACACCTATGGTGACCGGATGTAAACTCACATAGAATGATGAATCCCTTAAAGAGAATAAAAAAAGGTATAGGTCGATGATTGGTGGAATTCTCTACTTGACTCAGACAAGGCCAGATATAATGAATGTTGTGTGCATGGTTTCTAGAGTTCAAGTTGATCCTAAAGAGTCCCATGTGACTTTCATGAAAAGAATATTCAAATATCTGAAAGGGATAACTGATCTTGGTCTTTGGTATCTGAAGAATGATGATATTACTCTAAGTGTTTTTATTGATGTTGATTGGGTAGGAGATATAGGTGACAGGAAGAGTACCAGTGGTGGTGCATTCTTCTTAGGTAAGAAGCTGGTATCTTGGTTAAGCAAAAAGCAAAACTCAGTTTCATTATCTACTATTGAGGCAAAATACATTGTTGCTGCAAACAATTGTACCCAAGTATTATGGATGAAGAAAATGTTTAGAGATGTCAGAATTGAGTATGGAGAACCCATTGCTATATTCTATGACAATTCAAGGGTCATTAAAATTTCTAAGAATCTAGTATTGCATTCAAATACAAAGCATATATCCATCAAGTATCACTTCTTGAGAGACAAAGTAAGTGGAAAAGAATTCAGACTAGAGTACATACCTAACAAAGAGAAAATTGAAGTTATCTTTACAAAGTCGTTGCCTAAGGATACTTTTGAGTACCTTAGAGGTAAGTTAGGGGTAATTTCCCCTCCTAATTAGAACTAAGATGCAGGTATTTGCATCAGTCCATGAATTCATTACTATATCATATTCTGGATTCATGTTGTGGTGACTTCTACTCAGGGGGAGTAGTCAGATGTATTCAAGATTGAAATTAGAGCATGTGTACCTTTGCCATTGGTGTCAAAGGGGGAGAGAAGCAATGTGAAAAAGTGGGAAACAAGAAGGAAACCAAAAAGTGCACAATCTCAAGCGACATTGTCGAAGAAGAGTTAGTTGGGTTGATGGTATTATTTTTCACATCATGCATTGCCATCAATGCCAAAGGGGGAGATTGTTGGATGTTGTGGTTGTGTGGCTGATATATTATTGTCATTGATGTCAACACTATTAGCATTTTAATCTTCTTAAGGCTATATATGTCGAGGAGATTGAGAGAATTGTAAAAAATATAGTACAGGTAGCCAATGGAGCTAAGAAGGTCAGAATATTGGAAAGCTCTATGTGTTGAAGATCTGAAGGTGTGCTTCAATGCCTTTGGTGTTGAACCTTTCTATTATGTTGTCTGTAAGTTTCAATGGTGTGCATGAAGTTTTGTGGAAGTTATGATGATTTGTGTGCCTACAGTTATTCATTTTCTGTAGATGGTGTTCTTGGTCAAAGCAGATGAAAGTATGGTAATCTACTGTGTTTCTCATGTGCCTATAATGTTCATGGATGAGCCTATATCATACTCTATCCTTGGTCTACGTCCGTAGTGATTGGAGTGTTCATGATTGGATATTTTTCTGATATGTGCCTGAGTGTTCAAGTTCTTGGCCGACATTATGGTGTTAGCATGTTGTGGATCCATGAGGATTATATTTTATTGTTTGGCATGTTTGGAGATGTTTTTTTGGGTCCTCACTATGTTATGGCTAACTTGTGTTTGTATGCATTGAAATTTATTCATGTATCAAGGCCGATAGTTGTAATTTATTCTTTATTTATGGCCAACTGAATAGTGGATACAAATCCATATAGAAGATATATATACAAGATTTGTTTCCTCATTTAGAGGGTGTGCTCAAGTGTACAAGTGATGTACAAGTGTGAATAAAGGTTAGATCATTTAGAGCAGACTGCGGAAGAGTTTGAAGAGGTTTTGTGTGCCTAACAAGAACTGTAATCAGGCTTTTGTAGAAGCTATTTTATCAGTTCAAATTCATCAAATGGATTTAATCTAATTACTATATGTAAGGTAGTGAGCCTTCCCTTTGAGAAATGTGCTCTAGGCAGTGTGCCTGAATGCAAGTGCATTCTCTTTTTATTCTTCATTATACTTATAACAGGGTATAATCTTGTGGACTAACATCCACTGTGGTTTTTCCCCTAATAGGGTTTCCACGTATAAAATCTTGGTGTCCATGTGTCTCTGATATGTTGTTCTTATGCTTGCATGGTTAATTATCAGATCTGTGATATAAGGATTAGTTAATGTTGTATAAAATTGATTTTGGTAACAACTGATTTGCCCCCCCTCTTAGTTGTTTATCCTTGTTTTGCCAACAAAGTGCTTCTCCTCTCTCAGATTCATCTAGTTGACTAACAGACCCTGTAGATACATTATCACCCTTTGCTACATGTTCACTTGTTGCCCCTGTTCTCTTTGATCCTTCTTATCTCCATTGTGAGCATTCATAAAATAAATGGCCTGATTGATCACAGTTAAAACATGTTCCTTAAAAGCCTCTACCTCTCATTGGGTATGGTCTTAATCTTGTTCCATCCTTCTCCTTTTGACTTTTGGATGGGCTGGCCTCCTTACCATGGCTGTAATTTTTCTGTTGCTTCACTTTACCTTTGTTGAATCCACCTTTGTTTTTATTTTTTCTTTTCTTTCTTACTAATTTATCTTTAGCCTTTAGTGCATACTAATATGATTCTTCCACATTTCACAACCTTATCAAGCTCAATTCATCTTGAATGTTCAAGCTCAATCCTTTAACATATCTTTCTAATTTTTCATGGTCTAATTCATTATTACAAGATATGATGCAAATCTTATAAAAATCCTTTGTATAATCCTTAACACTTAACTCCCTTTGTTTTAAATTTTGCAATTTATTGAGAATTTCAAGCTGATAATCACCAGGTAGAAATTTAGCCTTCATTTTGCTTACCATTTGATCTCATCTTATGATATTATCTCTTGCATTTCTTCTACTCTTAGTATGTACATCTTTCCACCAGAGTGTTGTACAACATTTCAACCTTTTTAAGCAACCTTCACTCTTTTGGGGTTGTCTACTTCATCATATTTGAAGTATTCCTCTATAGTAATAGAAAAATTTATCCTTTTTCCTTACTTGGTTTGGGAATAATGAACATTGAATTAACCTAATTATTTCTTAGTCTAATGTTGTTATGTGTTGTACACATTCAAATTATTCTAGGATCCCTACTTAATTAAAATGTACTTAAAATTGTACCTTGCTAAGGTGTTGTAAAGTGGTGTAACACACTTTCACACTTTTCTAGGGTTTGTTTAATTAATAGACCATAATGGGCCCCTTTTAATGAAATGTACTGAATTTGTACCTTATTTAGGTGTTGTAAAGTGTTGTATAAACACTTTCACACTTATCTAGGGTATCATTAATTAATGGTGGTTAATTAGAATTCAAGCCCTCTTTTTAAGGATCTATCCTGACACCCAATAATGATATGGTATGACATTTAATTTGGAAAATATGGTGTCTTGAAAAATGCTGCTAGGACCCATTTTCCTTTACTAGTGAATGAGTCCTCTCCACATAGGAAACCCCTTTCTTTACATTTTTGAGGTGGGTTTTTTATTTTATTTCACCTCCCCAAAGCTTGGTCATGGAAATTGTGCTAGGACCCATTCACCTTTAGTGCCAAATGGGTCCTCGTTGAGTAGGACACCCATTTTTTAATTTAATTATGGTGGGATCCTTATGATTTTAATACCTAGATCTGATGTCAGCTTGAATTGTTTTTAATTTAAGGGTTAATCTCTAAATTTAGTATAAATAAGGGGTTAATTCACCTAGTTTCATCCTAAGCAGTTCTAGATCTTCATGAGAACTCAAGATTACATTAACAAGAGAATTATAGAGCATTTCAAAGACATTCAAGGGTATATTATCAAGTGTTTATTGCAATAATTCAAGATCATTTCATCATGTCAAGGGTTTAGTGCATTCATGCATGTTGTTTAGATACGAAAGTTGATGTAGCATTGAAGATCCATCTTGCATGCATTATTTGAGATCAAGATCTACATTTTTCATGGCCACTTCATGTTAGATTGCATATTTTCATTCTATGACAACATCCAAGATATAATCCATCACATGTTTCATGTTTCATTCTTCAATTTTCTTATTTTATCATTTGGTTTAATTAACTAAGTCAAACCCCTATTCATTGACAATCAACAAGTTTTTCCCTTCTTGAGTGTGTGTTTGTAGATTTATAGGTTGAAGATCAAGTGGAGAAGAAGTTTAGAGAAAAATTACAAGAGTTGTCAAGTTGCCAATTTGACCTTCATAGTGTAAGAACACAAAAACAAGGCTACAAAATTTATTCTATACTTTCTAGAGCTGGAAACCTAGAACTAAGAGTGTAGAAATTAAAGTATAGGACCCAAAAAATAGTTTTCTAATACCATAAAAGGACCCATTCACCACTAAAGGTGAATGAGTCCTCTATAGGGCTTGAAGCAGTGAAAATTTGGGATCTAGGAGTGTTGAATAAGAGGAATAAAACCCATAAGTCATTTTCTGGAACCCTAACAGGGACCCATTCACTACTAAAGGTGAATGAGTCCTCTGTGGCCTGAAAATAATAATTTTTCTACAAGGTACACATCATTTCAAGCTCTCAAAACTCCCATTTTCATTGCTATAACAATTAGGGTTCGTTTCTAATTGTTATTTTCATCTTTTGACCTTCATAATTGTATGTTTCATAGCATTAAAAATTAGTGGTTTATTATCTTGACTGACTCATTTTGATGAATGCTATTTTTATATGTTTCATTTGTGTGAACCTGACTCATTGAATATTGCAATTTCTTGATTTTGAAGCCATTCATTGCATCCTAGATTATATCTTGCATTCATTTGCATCTAATTTGTATTGGATTAGATCTCATTTACAATTTATTAGTTTGAATTCAAAACTTGCATCTCATTTAGGGTTTCAAATTATATCATTTTACATCTCTCTAAATCTAAAAAATACAAAAAAAACCAGTCATTTTGTGCATCATTTAGATCTCATACATTTACATTTGAAAATAAAAACAAAACTGCATTTCAAAAGGTGTTATGCAGGTCATCATTTTCCCTTCATTTCACTTGCATTAGGTCATCAAATTCAATAATTTTCTATCATCAAAGTTACTGTTTGAAACTGGGCACAAAAAGAACATAAAACAACTTTAAAATTGTATTTTCACCTTTTCAAAACCTTGATTTGGGACCCATTCTCCTTTACTAGTGAATGATTCCCTAATCAGGCTTGACTTGAAGTTTTTAGCATCTGAAACTCACTAAAAATCACTCAAAAATCAACAAAAATATTTCAAAAATCCTTATCCATGACCCATTCGCCAGTAAAGGTGAATGAGTCCTTGATCGGGCCTGAAACTACCATTTTACAACATTGAAAACCTTGTTTTTGTACTTCCTAATCTTGTTGGTAACCTATAGTATCAGTCTATAAAGTTTTAGTAACTTTTTTTTTATGCATCTAGGTCAAAAACATCAATTTAGGGTTGTCATTTTTGAAATCATTTCAATACCAAACATCATCAGATGTACAAAAGTTCACATTTTTGAAACTTTTCATAGTATGGATAAAAGTACTTTTCACTTTTTCATACAAAATGTTTACATTCATAAAGCTTTGTACATAACTTTGATAAAAGTTCTTTTAATTTTTGGATACAGTTTATTTACATTTTTGAAGTCTTGCATACATTGGATAAAAGTACTTTTCATCTTTGGATATACATTGTTTATAATTGTGAAGAACTGCATAAGATGGCTAGAAGTACATTTCATTTTTGGTCAAACAATGTTAGTATCCTACCTTTCTAAGCATGCTAAGAAAAATTCCATCCCCCACCCTTATGAGAATGCTTTAGTGAAAGAGAATGCAATTATGGATAATCATGACAATCAAATTTGGTCTTCTCCTAATATCTCTCCTATTTTTGATTAAGATATTTTGGTGATAGTGTAGACATGAAAACTGTACAATTTCATTTTGGCACACCTAATCCCGATTACTAACAACGTTTCCTGTTAAGTCACATTCTCAAAATTTCATCACATTCTATTTCTTAATTCAATAAATCATTATTTATTGGATTAAGTCTTCCTCTTTCAAATGATTAAATTAATCAATTAATTTAATTAACCATTGCTTATTTGTTTAATTAAATAAATCATTTTATTTAATTAAAATCTCTAAAGTTCTCCTATTAAATTAAATAAATTAAAGCCTTATTTGATTTAATCTAACATATTCCTTCTTGATTAAATAAATCAAATCATTTAATAAATCATTTTCTCTCAATTCTTGACTTAAATCAATTCATAAATCTAAGTCTAAAATTGTCACATCACCTAATTCTTCATTAAATTAATCAAAACATTGATTAAGTTAATCCTTCTCACTAAAATCCTTTAGAGAATGCAAGTTGCACAATAAATCAATTACTTTGATTTATTAATTCTTCTATTTTCCCTCACAAAGCATCAAAAGGGAATATTCCCTCATTTGAATTCAAAAAGGCCAAGTGGACTTGGTCCTTCCAACAAGGCATTCAATGCCTCTTACATGTCCTTGACCTTGAGCCAAGTGACATTAACTTCACTTCTCTTCCCTCTTCAACATGTCAACTCACCATTTCAAATTCAAATTTATGCATTTATCATGCACATTGGCCAAAATGTGCTCATTCCTCATCCAATCACATGTGGATAAGTGGTACAATGCCATTGGATTATCTTTTGTCCCACATTGCTTAATCTTGCTCACTTCTTCCAAATAGAAGTCTATAAATTGGAGACCCTTCTCCTCAATCTTCATCAACAATTTTATTCAAAGTTGCTCTCCTCAATTGAGAACTAATTTTCCTCATTCCATCCAAGCACTCACCATATTTCACATTTGCATCAAGGTTATGCTCAAATCTCTTTGGAGATTTTACCATTTCTAGATTCACATATCATTGCTTCTTAGGAATTGGGAAAGGGCCAATTTCAACACATCATTGGCACCAATTCCCCCATAAGATCATCAATCTATTGGCTAGATTAGGATTTACTCTCATATTATTTAAGTTTCGTTATTTTCCTAATTTTAGCTTGAATAGATGGATTTCATGGGAATCCTTCATATTTGCATACATTTTAATCTAACACTAACAATGTTTGTCGTCTTTGTGCATTTGCAGGTTTAGGGGTGCACAGATAGAAGATCAAAACAATGAGAGTTATGAGAGTCCTATTTGTCTCTCTTTCCCTATCTCTCCTACTAGGGAAAACATGATTGACCAAGAGAATGCTACCATTAATGAGCCCCCTATTTGTGATGTAGTTACTTTAGATGAACCAAACATTGAATTCCATGAACATCTAGTTTGTAGCTCTTCTAAATACTCTCCTACTAGGGAAGACATCATGGTGGAAGAAAATGAGAACATTGACAATAGTAATTCCTTAGATGAAGATGATGAAGTGAAATTAGACTCCCCTTCACTAAGATAACATGAAAATAAGGATAAGTCTTCTGAATTTATGCACATTAGATATCCCTTGAAGTACTCTCCTGAGCCTAAGCTTATCAATTATCGACCCTCACAAAAACCAAAAGTTGAAAAAAAACTCATGCTTATCTTCGAACAACCTAAAAGGAAACTTGATAATGATTATGTTTCAGAAGAAATGAGTCACAATACCATTTCTCATACATATTACACTAGGAACAATCCACAACCAAAAGAAACACCTTCAACATCCTCCCATTGCCTAATCCAATCTTGTCTAGTGCTCCTCATTTGATAAAAAATAATGGAAAGGAATATAATCTTGTTGAACACCTTAAGAGTACTCCTACTAAGATCTCCATATGGGAACTACTTCAAGGGTAAACCCAAAAAAGTGGTTTACAATTCCAGTGAGGAAGGAAAAGTTGCAAAAACCGACCCCATACAAAAAAAATTGATTTTTGGGGGTTCAAGCAAACCCAAAGGGGGTTCGCTAGAAACCCCATTTGAGCGAACCCATTCAATTTTGGATCCCACATTTCACAGAAAAATAAGAAAAGAAAATGGTTCTGGAAAGGGGGTTCACTCGAACCCCCCTTTTCCCCCCTTCTCCCCCTCTAGCACCAAAAATATCCAAAAATTTTCCCTTCGAAGGTTGGGTTGAGGATGAAAATGGAGAAGACTTCACAGACCCAACATGATGCTAGTAGTCCTCAGAACGAGCTATCCAATAAATACAATTTTAATATGTATTTGTTTTTTTAGTTTTATGAAAGATAGGTTTTTCACCGAAAATCAAGCTCTCTATTCTACACATGTGGAAAAATAGCAGATTATCAAAAAAAATTTGAAAAATATGAGTGCACTAGATATTGAAGTCCTTGATCCAACAAAAATTTAATAATTTCGATACATACGGTCCGCCTATGTTTGAATTGTAATTGGTTTGACTTCGAAACTTGATTAAGGAAAAAATATTAAATAAAACACTATGAAACCAATTGGGAGCACTAGATATCGTAGTTACAAATATAAATTTGAAAAATTAGAATATTATCCTTCATGGAAAAAAAGTTATCTTGTATATGGTGAGTGTCACTCCTTAAAATTGGTGTTAACTAAAAAAACTAGTTTTCGAAGGAGATGGAAAAAGAAGTGTAATCTCATTCCAAAATTTTTGAAAAAAATATATTTAGAATCTATAGACAAATTGTCACAAATCACTAGTTTTCATCATCTTCAAATTCCTCACTGTTTAGCCACTATAGGTGCCCGAAAGTGAATATTTAGTTAGAAAAAATAATTTTAGTCTCCAGTTGGGCCAAAAATTGTAAACCAGTATTGTGGGATCACCCTCAAGTATCACCTAGTTATCATAGCATACTCGAAGAGGCCTTGCAACAAGTAATGATTTCCTCTAACACTAGTTCAAATGATGTAGCAGCGCTAGTTCAAGTTACGAATGAAATGAACTTGGACATAGTTTTTCACTAGCATGAGTTACCTCCCTTACAAATTCAAAAGAAATATGACCCTTTCAACATTATAGTCTACATCGATGAAATTGTGATAAAATGAACCCTTGTTGACAATGGTTCAACTTTGAATGTGTGTAGTGTGAGCCTTTTGGACAAGATTAACATGAGAAAAAATGATATTAAGCTCGATTCTTTATCTATTCATGGATTTGACAACATAGGAAAACAACCACTTGGAGTCATCACATTACCTATCAATGGTGGGGAAGTAACATTACAAACTCTAGTCCATGTTATGTCTGATGATCTTTCTTACAATATCCTTTTAGGGAGACCTTGGATTCATGAAATGAATGGTGTTCCTTCTACTTTGCATCGTCTCATGAACTATGTCTATAACAACAAAGTCTACAAATGAAAATCCAATCCCAAACCCAAAAGTTGTTTGATGGCATAGAAAGAAGGATGAGACCCTTTAGAAGCATTGTATACAATTGAAAAAGTGGAAGACAAGAAGGAAGAAGAACACAAGAAGAACATTGATCAAGTCACTAAGCTATTGGAAGATGATTGGGGTTCCTTATATTTCACACCAACATTCATGGGAGAATACAAGATCATAAACAAATGTTGAAAATAAATAATGTCAATTTTTTTTTTCAAAAGCATCCATCTCAACTAATTTAAAATATCAAACAAATTACACAACAAACTTTGATGAAGTTGATTATTAAAAAGCACCAAATCTGAAAGAAATGCAAAAACTTTACAGAAGAGATTATGAAAGTATGAAACAACTTGTTTATAGTGGAAAAGGATGTGGTGCTAGAGAATAAGGTATATATGTCCCTATAGAGCCTAACACGCAAGAACCAACATGTGGTCTTGGTTATTGTCCTTTGATACAAATCAAACCATCAAACAAGCTTTCACTCAATATCAACACTCTTTCAAAAGATTCTCTTACACCAACTTTAACATTAGAGCATCCTAAACTGATAGATACTAGTGGTCTTGATTATTGTCCTTTGAAAGAAAAAAAAGAAACAAAGAAGTCTTCGCTTAACATTAATGTCATCACATAAAGCACTCCTCAGACATGTCTTAGTAATGATTGGAGTTCATCAGATTTTACACCCTCTTATAAAGGAGAGTAAAAAATATTGCAATCTAAAGAGTCTTGTGCATGTATGACATCTTGTACTAAGCAAGAGATATCTTTTTCACTAACTAAAGGAACATCTTCTACTTTTGACTAAGAGAGTATCTTGTCGAGAATCCTCCAAGATCATTTGATATCTCTCTCTCCAAGAACGCGAAAGAAATTTTACTACAAGAAGAATTCATTTTGTGCATATCATAGAGTTCATGGTCATTCTACTAATGAATGCAAGGCTTTGAGTAGCAAAATTCAACATCTTAAGGATTGTGGTGCTCTTCCTTGTGTTGCAACACCTAGTTCCTCTAACTGATTTTAATTTTCATGGCTCACCCTTGTCCTACACTCAGTGGGGGCAAGAGGTTAGGTAGTTGGACACTTTGTGCCAAAGGTGGATGCTTTACACAAATCTTTATATTTTTCCTTGTATGTCACTTGTCAATTGCCTCTTTTGGCTAGTTTACTACCTTCCATGTTTATTTGAGAGCAATCTTTGGATGTGACCAACATGCCTTTAGTTGACTCGCATGTGATGTACTAAGTTTTGGGGGCAACCCCTCCCCTTTTCATGATGTAGCTTATTGGAAATATATGACTTGGCATAGGGATTTTTGAATAAGCTCTCATGTCTTCTTCTATTTTAAAGAAATTCCTCATAGCAATGGTGTTAGCAACCACTTTAAAGTGTGGGCATACATTGACACTCATGTTTCACTATGTGATTTTCTTTGTGGTGTCATTGGGCTTGATTTCCTCCAAGAGTGAAATATTTCTCTGACTTATCATATCTTGGGGACATTAGGCACAATGCTCCATAAGAAAAATACCATACACGAACAAAGAAAAATACCTTGTAAATTTTGTTTACATGACATTATGAAAACATTTACAAAAGCATTACATTGTGGTGCCTTATCGAAGTTTTCAGGAGGAGAACTTCGGTATGGTATGAGAGGTTAATATGATTCTCTCATTTTCCACCTTGTTGGGATAACTCACCTAGTGGACAGACTGAGGTTCCACTACCCAAGAGTGATCATACACATATTTGGGACAACTCACCTAGTGGACAAACTAAGGTTCCACTACCCCCAAGTGAGCAGCATATGTTACGAAAAAACAACCTTGTTTCACATTCCATTGTAATGGTTGTGCTTGATCCTTTGTTTTCCTCTATTTTTCTTGGCGTTTTATAGGGTATGATTATCTATGTTTGTTATTGATGCATACTTAAGTGTCTTTAATGTCTACTTTAGTGTGATTTTGACATGTGGTCATCCTCTCACTAAAGTGGGGGAAAAATGTAGTAACGAGAAGTGTCCTTTTTCCTTACTTGGTTTGGGAATAATGAACATTGAATTAACCTAATTAGGCCTTGGTCTAATCTTTTAATGTGTTTTACACATTCACATTATTCTAGTGTCCTGAATTAATTAAAATGTACTTAAATTGCACCTTGCTAAGGTGTTGTAAAGTGTTGTCACACACTTTCACACTTTTATAGCGTTTATTTAATTAATAGAGCCTAATGGGCCCTTTTTAATGAAATTTACTTAATTTGTACCTTATTTAGGTGTTGTAAAGTGTTGTAATAGGCTTTCACACTTATCTAGGGTCTCATTAATTAATGGTGGTTAATTAGAATTCAAGCCCTGTTTTCAAGGATCTATCCTGACACCCAATAATGATATTGTATGACATTTAATTTGGAAATCAGGTGTCACAAAAAATGCTGCTAGGACCCATTCACCTTTACTAGCGAATGAGTTCTCTCCACATAGGACACCACTTTATTTACATTTTTGAGGCGGGTTTTTGATGTTATTTCACCTCCTCGAAGCTTGGTCTTGGAAATTGTGTGAGGACCAATTTTCCTTTAGTGTAAAATGGGCCCTCCTTGAGTAGGACACCCATATTTTAATTTAATTATGGTGAGATCCTTGTGATTTTAATACCTAGATATGAGGTCAAATTGAATTATTTGAATTTCAGGGTTAATCTCTAAATTTAGTATAAATAAGGGGTTAATTCACCTAGTTTCATCATAAGAAATTTTAGATCCTCATGAGAACTAAAGAGTACATTCACAAGAGAATTATAGAGTATTTCAAAGACATTCAAGGGTATATTATCAAATGTTTATTACAAAAATTCAAAATCATTTCATCATGTCAATGGTTTAGCGCATTAATGCATGTTGTTGAGCTAAGAAAGTTGATGTAGCATTGAAGATCCATCTTGTAAGCATTATTTGAGATCAAGATATACAGTTCTCATGACCACTTCATGTTAGATTGCAGATTTTTATTCCAAGACAACATCCAAGGTATCATCTATCACATATTTCATGTTTCATGCTTCAATTTCCTTATTTCACCATTTGGTTTAATTACCTAAAAGGGGTTTGACTTAGGCAAAACCCTAATCATTAACAATCAACAAGTTTTTCTCTTCTTGAGTGTGTGTTTGTAGATTTACAGGTCGAAGATCAAGTGGAGAAGAAGTTTGGAGAAAAATTACAAGATTTGTTAAGTTGCAAAGTTGACCTTCATAATGCGAGAACACAAAAACAATGCTAGAAAATTTATTCCAGACTTTCGAGAGTTGGAAACCTAGGAACTAAGAGTGTAGACATTGAAGTATATGACCCAAAAATTAGTTTTTTGAAACCCTAAAAGGACCCATTTTCCACTAATGGTGAATGAGTCGTCTATAGGGCTTGAAGTAGTGAAAATTTTGGATTTGGGAGTGTTGATTAAGGGGAATAAAACCCATAATTCATTTTCTGGAACCCTAATAGGGACCCATTTGCCACTATAGGAGAATGAGTCCTTCGTGGCCTAAAAAAAAGTTTTCTACAAGGTACGCATCATTTCAAGCTCTCAAAACTCCCCTTTTAATTGATATAATAGCTAGGTTTAGTTTCTAATTATTATTTTCATCTTTTGACCTTCATAATTGTATGTTTCATAGCATTAAAAATTAGTGGTTCATTATCTTGATTGAATCATTTTGATGAACCCTATTTTTACATGAAACATCCTCTATCTCTATTATCCAGTCAATTAGTTCATCTAGTTCTAGACTTCCTAAGAAGCTTGGTAATTCTACCCTTGTTCCTTTCCCAATATTGGAAATAGCTCTTATGAGTCAACTTTCACCTACATCAATATCTCCATCTACATTTTCACCTTCTTGCCCAACCATCTCTGCTCCTCCTTCATCTTCACTTTCACTTTCTTCATGTCCTTTGCCTCTTCTCTTTCCACCTTCTATTACATTTATTCTTTCCTACATTTCTCTTAGGGTTTCCAAAACCTCATCTATTCTTCCCACTACTTCTACAATTGCAACCTCTGCTATCCTTCTCCTTAGTTGCATCTAGTTGCTCTAACTCACCTTCTTTTCCTTTTCTCTTTTACTGTAGTCTTGCTTGCTGCAATATCCCTTGTTGTAGGGACACACCCATAGTTCACACTCAAAAGGGATTACTCTAACCCCAATCTTAAGCCAATATACTTCTTCCCAGATTTGTATTTGTGCTTTGATACCACATTGATGGCACCCACCCCCTTGTAGGCACCAAAAACCCACTTTGAATGAGAAAAAAAGTAAGAAAGGAGAGGTTGCGTTGCTATAAGAATCCTCACACAACCTTTATAGAGGTTTACACATGAGCTGCATCTCCAACAATTATTTTTGGAAGGATGAAAACAACTACAAAGGCACAAACTAAGTTGCTATAAAAAATAGACTGTTGCTATGGGTACCCATAGTGCTGGTTGTAGGTGACTATTCATAATTTTAGCAACATAAAATACTCAAAAATTGCACGTGCAAAATTTGATACTTTCAAAACAGAAAACTAATAACCAATATATCTCATAGACACATGCACAGAGATAGAAATTATGGAGAAGAAAATTTTATATTATATATATAAAGTTTAAATTTTACACACTTTACATGTATTTACATAATACAAAAATAGAGCTCTCTTTGCTCTTCTTCTTTCCTCCTTCTTGTCTTTTGTGATCTTGCTACTGTTCTCTACAACTTCTGCTTCATCTATTCTCTCCTCTATTCCCTTGGTCTCCTCTACTCTTTCCTACATATTGTTCTGTATTTTTGGTTTTTGCTATTTTGATCTTCTCTATCCAACTGCCAAAATCTAAAAGATTTTCCCAAAAAATCTCTAAAAATCCCACCTAAATCTACTGGAATGTTCAAAAACCTACATAAATTCCCCAACAAGGTATGTGTAGGATCATCATGAAAAAATAAGCACTTAAGTGGCGATAAAAATTCAAAAAATCAGAGTTAGGCAACTTGACATAAAAATTTGAATAAGTTATCTATATTATTTCAAAAATATGTAAGAATAGAGTCTGTAGCAAATTGAATGTAGTTTCTAAACTACGAGGTTTATTAAAAAAAAAACTATTTGGTGAAGATTTTAAATTTTAATGTAGTAGTACTTAAATTTTAGGGAAAAAATAAGAAGTATGTGTCTGTCTGACCACCCTAACCACAATAAAATGATAATATCTATTTATAAGATTTTAGATATAAGTAGAGGACTTGTTGCTCTATGTGATGCATATTTTTTTGTAATTTTTTTCCAAGTAAATAATTAATTATGATTTTTTTATTACAACTTAAAAAATATAAAAACTTGTATGTCTGACCACATTAACTTAGTAAAAACTTCATGAAATTCATTTTTTTTTCTAATCCTATAGCATAAAATGTGACACATGTTTCAGATTCAAAAAATGTGATATTGTTTGAAAGCTACAGATGTTTTTCAATCAGCCTATCAATCAGGACTTTAGTCATAATTCAAATAGAAAATGAATAATAATTATTTATTAAATTCAAAGTAAAGCATAATTTATATTGGTGGAAAGCTGGGAATCTCCTTTAAAAACTCTTTTTTTTTCATCAATTTTAGGTAAAAAAAAAGTCACCAGCCACATGGGCCATCATATCACTTACATACCACCACTTTTTGGCCCATCCTGATCCTACACATACCCAACTACCTCTTTAGAGTTCAAAAACACCCGCTCATTTTTGATTACTGTTACTCATTAAATGAGCACATAGGAAGGTAGTTTCTGCCACCAAATAAAACAAAATTCAAATTTAAAATTTAAAACTACTAATACTTCCTTCACATGGAATTAGCTAGGGGAAAAAGTACAAAAGTCTATTAAAATACAATGATGCCCCTGTATCATTCTAAGAAAAGGGTTAATAAGAAATCCCTCAAGGTTGAGAGGAAGAAGGATTTGGAGAAGATTAAGATGATGCATGAAATGTTGGTTGAGTCTGGGACTATTAAAACTCTTGACTCCCACTTTTCAACCTCTTAAGGATGATTATTCTCTCTTGGAATGTGATGGTCTTGAATAGTATCCCTTGACAAAATATTTTGGAGACTTGGTGAGAAGGCATCCACCTTTAATATATTGTTTCTTCAAGAAACCAAAATTTTTGTGGAGAGTATGAGTAGCTTTGTGCCCAAACATTGGTGGTTGGGTGAAGGTTAGTGTATTGGTGCGTAGCATAATGTTGGGGATTTGGCTTTCCTATGGAACCCATTGAAGCTTCACCCTATTTGGTGGATAGCTAGTAGGTCTTCTATTTTTGTGGCTTTTGTGAGTCCAGACTCTAGTGAGACCATTATTCTTTTGAACATTTATTCCCCAACTGATATGTTTCGTAAGTAGTGTGTACATTAGAATGTGTCAATCAAATTGAATCTAAACTAATACACCAATGAAACATTAGATTGAAGAAATTAAATTAAAGAAAGTAAATGCAAACTCTAAACCACAGTTTCTTCATATTCATCCCATTGTCCTCTATCTCCAAGGAGTCACTTCAAGATGCTTGCTCTCAGTTATTCAAAACAACAGCTTGTAGAATGGCAGCTTGAGAGAATGAGATTAATAAGAATGCATATGCATCTAAAAGATTAAGCTATTGAATTGAAATGCTAATGAATGCTAAGATGCGACTATAGTAACTACGCATGAAAATCTAAGATTCAAGGTTCTTTTTAGCTCATGAAAGGGCTGTATTAATAGATTTTTGAAGGTAGGAATTCGATTGGCCAAGATCGACAGTTGAGTTCAAACCTATTGAAATGAATGGTGAGAGATCAAGAATTCGAAAAGAAGATGGAATTCTGAGAGACGAAAAATGAAGAGACAATTGAAAGGTGTCTCTCATAATTAAATAATTAAATATTTAATTATGTGTGAGAGAAATATGAAAAGGCTTTAATTAAATATTGCAAATATTTAATTATGTGAGAAAAGAAAAAGCCTTTTAATTAAATATTAAGAATATTTAATTTTGTGAGAAGAATGAGAAATCTGGAAATGTGTTTTAATTAAATATCGAAAATATTTAATTAAATGTGGAGAGAAGAATATTATTTAAATTTAGAATTTAAACTTGTGATAATTAATGTAAATAAATTGTAAAATCTATTTAATTAATTAAGAGGAAGGTAGCATTAATTAAATAAACTTTATTTATTTAATTAAATTAGAAGAATTAGAAAAATGAACGATATAAATAAATAATTAAATTTATTTATATGTAGATGACTTAAGAACATTAATTAAATAATTCATATTTAATTAATTAACAGGTTTGATTAACCGTGACCATTTTTAGATGCGTACATTTTGCCCCTCTTTGAAGTGATGTGTTTCATGCATTGCTTCAAAGAAATTGCCCCTAACTTTGAAAAATTTACTGATGATGCTATATGCCCCCTCAGGTGATGAATCAGATAAAGATGATTTTTGGAAATTTTTACTGATTTTCTATCTGATTCATTGACCGATAAAGATGATTTGATGAAAACACCTATTGAAAGATTGATATGAAGATGAAGAACTTTGATTTTTCCCCGATTGATGATGCTTTTTGATTGATAAATTTTCTTCCATGCGATATGAAAAACAAATTGTAGATGGAATTGATTGATAAATTTGCTTCCATGCGATATGGAAAACAAATAGTAGTTTTGATTGATAAATTTGCTTCCATGCGATATGAAAAACAAATAGTAGTTTTGATTGATAAATTTGCTTCCATGCGATATGAAAAACAAATAGTAGATTTGATTGATAAATTTGCTTCCATGCGATATGAAAAACAAATAGGAGATTTGATTGATAAATTTGCTTCCATGCGATATGAAAAACAAATAGTAGTTTTGATTGATAAATTTGCTTCCATGCGATATGAAAACAAATAGAAATGATAGATTTGCTTTCTTGATTGAATGCCAAATAGATTGAGTCATGATGACTGTTAAATTTGCTTCCATGCAATATGAAAAACAAATAGTATTGATAGATTTTCTTTCCTGATTGAAAGTCAAATAGATTGAGTCACGATGACTATTAAATTTGTTTCCATGCGATATGAAAAACAAATAGTATTGATAGATTTTCTTTCCTGATTGAAAGTCAAATAGATTGAGTCATGATGACTGTTAAAGTTGTTTCCATACGATATGAAAAATAAATAGTATTGATAGATTTGCTTTCCTGATTGAAAGTCAAATAGATTGAGTCACGATGATTGTTAAATTTGTTTCCATGCGATATGAAAAACAAATAGATGTGAACTTGTTTGATGTATTGATTGATTGATGATATCCATTGCTAATTGATTTGCATGCTTTCCTGATGATATTGATTGAGATGATGTAGATGAGATGTGATGGATATGATAATGAAATGAAATGATGATGTAAGTATGCAAGTGCAATGATAATGATAATGGAAAATGACGTGAAATGAATGTGAATGATAATGAAAATGAGATGTACCAAATGTCCAGTCATACTCAACCATTGTCTGAAAAGGATATTCAAGAATGTGATTAACCCTCAAAAATCTACTGAAAAGGCCCTCGAAATGTAAATGCATTATGTAGTCCTAATAATGAATTATGCAATCCTAAATGAAATAATGAATCATTCTCCTTGTTGCCATTTCCTATTGTGTTTAGTTGTCATCATTGAGCCTTTTGATATGTTGAAAGTTAGTACAAGCATCAAAGGGTATGTTAGCACCAATGATGACCTGAGTACTGCTTCCATAATGTTTGATGTAGCAATTTAATACAAGCATCGAGGTATAATTGAACCAAGATGACCTGAGTATTGTTTGCATAAATAGACAAAAGTTAACCAGTTTCCTATGCAAATTCCGAAATGTCATCAATGATATGTTGTAGAGCATGTCCCATGACCAATTTGCACAATACTAATGATTAACTTAAAAACAACAATCAAAGAAAAATCATACTTCTTCCTTGTGATTCTAGTTCAGTACATCATTGAACCACTCCAAAGATATGATGTCATCAAATATCAAAACAACATTTTGCAACTTATTGCTTTTAAGTTTGTCATTCATTTAATTCAGATTAAGATCATCCAATTTGTTTCAGTTTCAATGTATGACATGTCTCAAAGTTGTTTTGACCAAGCTTGATTGGATATTCAATTGTTGATCTGATACTCGATAATTGACACATGTTGCTTGTTTGCTCAAAAAAAGTTGATTTCCCCCAACGAGTTCAAAATTTTGCCCCTAGTCTAGGGTGAGACATGACCAATTTATTGATGAAAGCATATGATTTATTGATTTTTCTTTGGATTTCAGGAAGATTTTGATGATTTATTTTATTTTATTTTATTTTATGTTTTTTGATTTTTTTTTTGGATTTTGATGATTTGGATATGGACATGCATGGTGATATCAGTGCTTTGTTTTGAGATTTTTTTGAAAACCAAGCTAAGGTTGATTAATCAGATTGATGGATTGATAGTTTGACTAAGTGTGTTAAGCCAAACGAGGTGATGATGGACTTGTAAACCCAAAGAAGTTGTGTTATCCTAGAGTAAACTCGTTCACAAGATGATAGTTTGACTAAGTGTGTTAAGTCAAACAAGGTGATAATTGATTGGATCCGATTGATCAAGATTGATGAAGCTTGATTTGGAACAAAATTATTTTGATGATTTGATGTGACACTGACACGCAAGTTAGATGTGACTGATATGAATTGTTTAGATTGATGTTCAACGAAAGATAAAGCCTGATAAGGAGCATCTTCCTATCAAAATATGCCATGGGCTAGTGATTTGGATCTTTTGGCTCACAAATGCTTGACCAATTTGATTTTACATCTTCCAATGTTCAAATCACCACATAAGTTAGAGGATATATATCAAGATTCATTCCTGAAGCAAGATGTAAACATCTACCCCCAGTGTCTAGCAATGTTTGAACAACCATGAGTGGATTCTTGAATAGGTGTATGGATAGATATTGTAAGCATGCAAAGGATGCCAAGGATTATCTTGTGACAAGATAAGGTGTTCGAACAGAGGAATGCTCATTCGGATAATTCTTCAAGGCTCAGATAACATTTGGATTGGATAGGATCAATGAAAATGACTCATGTCAAGATGTTTACCATGAACAAGTGTAAAGTGTTAACCAAACTTTTTCGAGATCAAGATAGTGTAAATAGACGGTAATGGGCTAGATAAATGGTTCATGGATGAACGGATGATATGAATGGAATGTTGGCTTTATTATGGATGCGATAAGATGTTTTCTCTTGAATTGGTGCACGTAGATGCTTGATTCTACACATGATGCCTGTTTCCCAGGTTTTCATCATGGTACCTGTCCAAAGCGCCATCGAAATGGTTTTCGCTAGAGGACAATTTTTTTCTTTACTGTTTTCAATCCTTTTTCTGCTTTTTTTGGATTTTTTTGATTTTTTGATTTTTTTTTTTTGTCACCAAGATGCCTGTTTGACAGGTTTTCATCAAGGCAACGATTTTTCTCTTATTTTGATTTTTTTGTATTTTCTGAGAGATTTTAAGTTGATGCTGAACCACCTAGTGGTGTTGATGTTGATGCTTCTATCATAATGTGCCATCGATATCCTACTTGAAGAAGTTGCTTTGCCAAGATACGTGCACTTGAATGCAACTTTTGAGATCCCTGATCTACTTTGTTGATACTGGAGTTAACTTCATCTTTGTGCGCACATCGCGATAGAGTGCCTTCTAAATCCTTATGATGAAGGGTCGTTGCCAATACATGGTCAATGAAAGAATTGGATATTATGCGTTGAGGCATGGATGTTGTGCGTTTAGGAAACAAAGGTGGATTAGTTGAAAGTTTGGAACCTTTGACTCTCCAAACTTGGGAAGATGAGCAATGATGAGTGGATATAGAAGTGTGCATGGAATTAGGACCAACTGCTTGATACACTTTGTATGTTGCTTGAGAAGCTTGCTTTTGCCTTTATGGATATCTTTGATGGATACTTGCCCCTTTTTTATTTTGCCCCATAGTTTCTTTGACTGATGGAGTTTGATAGGGATAATCTTTCTTTGTATTTTTTGGTATCCAAGTGCATTTGATTTTTCTGATATGCTTCTTAGCTTCTTTTTTTTTTATAATGTTCTTCATTCTTTGATTCAAGTCTTTCTTTTGACGTTGGTTCCAATTTATGGATGGGGTGATGGGTGGATGAAGATTTATGACGTGGCTGGTTGTAGTATTGGCATTGGTTTCATCATAAAGATTCTTCGTGCCCCTTATGTTGACATTTGCTTGAGATGAAGTTGCCCCCAATTTTATGGAAGTATTACTGATATGTTGAGATCCCTTGGTTGTCGAATAACCAAGGCCTTGATTCTTAGGATTTCCAATAATTTGCACTGGTTCTAGGATGCCTTATTCATGTAGGCCTAATCCTCTACCTTGATAATTCATCTGTTGAAAAAGCCTATTTGCAATAGGATATGATTTACCTTGGAAACAAGGTGCTAATCCTTCTCTACTCTGTGGTGGATCCTCAAAAATGACAACTTCCTTATTGATAAGATAATTTTCCCTTACAAAGGTGAGTGATCCAAGTTTGTAAGTGATAGGATTTTCCATAAGTGGGATGAATTCCTTATTGGTATGTTTATCTTGATCTTGTGAGATATCGGATTGTAATGCTCCTTCAAGAGGTGCCGATGCTTCACTATCCTTGTAAAAGTGTTCCTCATGATTCATTATTGATATGCTCTCACATGATGTTTCTGATTCACAACTTTTGTAGAAGCCTTCTTCATGACCCATTTCTGACATGTCTCTAGATTTCTCTATATTTTGACCATGTGTATAAATGTTAAGAGTAAGAGACTCTTGTTCCTTGGTAAGAGTGTGAGATTCTTGTTTTGAATGACGATCATCTATGTGTCCATCCAAAGAAAGCATATTATGGGTAGATGGAGGAGTATGTGCTATATGGATATGATCATCATTTGCGATATCTTGTATAGATAAGAAATTTCCCATTAGGTCATTGTAGTATCTGGGAGATACGAATCCTTGATCTTGACTAATTCTGGAATTATTTTTGATGGATCAAGTTCTTGACATGGGTCGATTTCAAAGGATGGCTTGCTTTCAAAGGGTTTTTGGACATCGTCATAAGGCATGGGAAGTGGCTCAATATCCTCTTGATCTTTGAGTGGACTTGGATCAAATGGTGAGTTGAGGATTCTTTCACTATTCACAACCGTGAGATTGAAGGATGTCAATATGCCTTGGGAGGGACCATTGCTAGACCTTGGCGATAGCTGTTGATCATGCTTTGAAATATGTTCTTGAGATATGTCCTCTAACTCATTAGGCATTGTAGAGACATTTTCAATATGATCATTGGTTAATGGATCATGGATTATGTCAATAGGATCAAATATCATCAACACTCCTTAAATAGATCTTTGTACGAGGGGTATTGATCATAACTAAAAAATGGCTCTTGATGAATGTTGATTTGATCAATAGATGGGGTAGAAATATCTTCATAGTGCTCATTGATGGATTGATTTTGATCATTGTCTTCAACAGTTATGGTGGAGAAATTGTCAATGTTTTCAACCATATGATCAAATGATGTTGATATTTCTTGAAGAGGTGTGATGAGCCCTTGACATGAGGATGATGGGATACTTTGATCTTGACTTGGAAAAGAATCATTAGATGAAGGAGATGGAGTAGCTTGATCATTATATGGAAAGGAAGCTTTGGATAGGATGGAAGAATTTTCATGCTCTTGGGATATGATTGAGTCATGAGAGGGTATGGATTCATAAGATGGGGTGGAGGGAGGACTTGGAAGAATATTTTGTTCTTGAGATGGAAGAGGATTATCATGGGTGAATAATGAAAGGAGGGGATCATCATATGATTCTTGATATATGGGATCTTGATCAAATATTAGAAGGGTTTGTAAAATTTTGGTATCATGGAATGGAGTGGAATTTTTTTTTTGATCAAGATGTGTAGATTGAAATGAATCACTGGATGTAGAGGATATGATAGAAGAAGGTAATTGAATGGGATCATTGAATTGGGTGGAAGAACCATGAGGTTCATTTTGAATTATGGGGGATGAAGATAAATGCATGGCATGATAAGATTGGTCAATGTTATTTGATGGCTTAGATTTGGGCTTCCCCTTTAACCTTTGCAAAAATTCAGAAACATTGAATTTGGTTGATGTTGTTTTTGGAGGAGAAAAGGTTACATTCATATTTCTATCAAAGGAATTTTTAGTTGTGCCCCCTTTTATTTCCTTGATTTCCCTTTGGAGTGCTCTTACTTGTTGGGTAAGAGTACTAAGATCATTTAAGGGACTTTCATTCCTTTTAGGATTCTCTCTAATTTTCTCCATATTGTAGTTAGAGGGAAATTTGGCACCTTGGTTTGCCAATAAAAGAAAGTATCCTTCTTTATTTTGCACTAAGATCTTTTCCATAGTTAAGAGAAATTGTGGATCTTGTTCAACTTCTTGAAGCATTTCTTCTATTATCTCTTGATTTGAACTATTTCCATAAAGCCTATGAACAAGATTTTCTTCCCTATCACCCATGCTTTAAAGTTTTTGGATGATCTTATTTGAATTAATGTTTTGAAAACACAACATGCAATAGGAAGACAATATTTTTTAAAGACACTGAATCTAAAACATTGAGTGTATGTTCTTGAGAAAATACAACACCACAAACCCCAAAGATCACCTCCATGCAAATAACCTATCACAAAAGAAGAGATGGAGACAAACAAGCAAGAGTTCTCTGAAAATTGAAAATGTATATATCATAGAGAATGAGAGAATGAATTAATATGAAATACAATGGGATCAATCCTTATAAAAAGGAGATCATGCAAACCCTAATAAAACCCTAATAGGAAAAACCCTAATAGAAGCCCTAATAGGATAACATTTAATAATTAATATAATTATTAGATGTCACTTTATGCAAACTAACGTGAAATCTTAAGAAGGGAATAAAGGTAACTTAATCAACATAATTAAGTTAAAACCTTTACTCTAACACCCCCCCTTAAGATGAGCAACAGTGTAGCTACAAACAAATGCAGAAAAGCAAAGGTAACTACAATGCAAGAAGGCAAAATGGGTCCCGACAACTAGGCCAGATCAGATACCCAAATACAACCAAATCTCTGTAAAGAGGAGAAATGGAGAAAACCTCATGGGAAAAAGCTCTACTCCAAAAAGAGATGCAGAAAGCCAAGAAGAAGAACATCACTGAAGCAATAGAAGCTGCAAACAACTGTCGAAAGATGACTGCTATGGTGCTGAAGAACCTCCATTGAAGATAGGATGATAAGGAACAAGAAGACAATAATCTGCATAAGTGCCCATACGACACTACTCGAATCAGATGGAAAACAAAGGAAAACACCTGGAACGAAGATACAAATGGCACAAGAACCAATAGTCTGAAACACTGATCAACTGAGAATGGAAGATTCCTTCCAAGGTGAAACCAAGGAAGCATTAGCACGAACAGTATAATACCCCCCCATAATGGTGAACTGGGAGCCTGACAGATCAACTAAAATGGTGTACAACACTCTGTAGTGCATGAAGAAGATACAACATTTGAAAGTGCACAAGAAAGCACCTGCAACTGAAAAATGGTGTGCAAAACAAAGCATGCATGCATGAGGCTGGAATCATATGATCCACTGTCGTCATGGAGGGACACTCACCAGACAAGGATGTGATGGCAAAACAAAAGAAAACTACACAACCCCTCATGGCACTTTATAATATCAGTGCAAGTACAAAATATGGCACAACCTTATGTGCAAAATCCCAAAAGATGCATGTACAATAGTGTGGCACTTTATCTCAGTGCGTTTCCATAAAAGATAGCTTACAAATGATGCTCAAAATGTCCAAAAAAGGACAAAATGCTGGAAATACATGAAGAACAGCCAAGAACAAAGCATCCCATGTGAACAAAAAGTTTTCAAGAGCAAATATGTCCATGTAATCCACCAGAATGTGAAAACACAAATAACTGAATAAAAGGTACCTAGAGTGAAATCTAGAAAAATGGAATGGATAAAACTGAAGAGCTCATAAATATGGTTCCAACGACACTAATATTGCGAAAAATGGAGAAACTGATCAAACGTTATGAGCTTGAGACTGAAAAAAGCCCCTTTGTCTTTAACTAGCTATAGAATGCACCAACGAAAAAAAGAAGTAATGAAACCCACACCACTAGAAAGATGAGAAAACTAGCTTTCCGACGATATCTCGTTTGCCAGAAAACAATATTGTATGCCCAAGTTACGGCCTCCGGAATAAATCAGCTCCAAAGAGGGAAAAAATAAGTGTTGGGTTAAATTTGACGGTCATACGGCCGTCACAGCAAAAACACTGGGTTAAATTTGATGGCCAAACAACCGTCACCATAAAAGCGCGACTAGGCTATAAATGAAAAAAAATGTTTTTTATATAAAAAAAACAATAAAAAAAAGTATGTTGATTTTTGTTTAAAAAAAATCATAAAAAAAATGCATTTTTTTTATTTGTAAAAAAAAATTAAAAAAACACAGAGGGCGGGTCCCACATGGGCCACCACCTGCCAATGTGGCAGGGCGGTACCCATGAGGTACCATCCACTGTAGGTGGGGGCGGCGCCCAAGGGCCATCACCTGCCGTAAGGACAGGCGACGGTACCCTTGGGTACCATCCCTGCCTGCGCAGGGAGCCCGCAGGCCTAAGCAAGCCTTTAAAAGGCTTAAATTTTTTGGCTAAAATTTATTTATTTTTTCGAATTTTTTTTGGAAAAAAAATCTTAAAAAAATACAATATTTTTGTCGATAAAAAAATGACGAAAAAAAGGGAAAAGTTTTTAACCAGCAAATGGACGACCGTACGGTCAAAATGTAAAAAATTTTTGCCTCAGATTTCGACTTTGTCCAAAATGGACGAATGAACAGTCAATTTAGGGGTTTTGGACCACTACGGACGCAATGGCAATATCCATTTGAGCTAAAAATGCTTCAAAAATGCAAGTGTGTCCTAGATCAAAAAAACAAGCCCCAAACCCTTGAAGCTCCAAAAATCTTCAAAACAAGAACAGGAAGCTGGAAGTGTGGAGCTCTGATACCATGAAGGAGTTGAAAAAATACAACACCACAAACCCCGAAGATCACCTGCATGCAAATAACCTATCACAAAAGAAGAGATGGAGACAAACAAGCAAGGGTTCTCTGAAAATTGAAAATGTATATATCAGAGAGAATGAGAGAATGAATTGATATGAAATACAATGGGATCAATCCTTATAAAAAGGAGATCATGCAAACCCTAATAAAACCCTAATAGGATAACATTTAATAATTAATATAATTATTAAATGTCACTTTATGCAAACTAACGTGAAATCTTAAGAAGGGAATAAAGGTAACTTAATCAACATAATTAAGTTAAAACCTTTACTCTAACATGAAGGAGTTGAGAAAATACACCACCACAAACCCTGAAGATCACCTGCATGCAAATAACCTATCACAAAAGAAGAGATGGAGACAAACAAGCAAGGGTTCTCTGAAAACTGAAAATGTATATATCAGAGAGAATGAGAGAATGAATTGATATGAAATACAATGGGATCAATCCTTATAAAAAGGAGATCATGCAAACCCTAATAGAAGCCCTAATAGGATAACATTTAATAATTATAATTATTAAATGTCACTTTATGCAAACTAACGTGAAATCTTAAGAAGGGAATAAAGGTAACTTAATCAACATAATTAATTTAAAACCTTTACTCTAACACCCCCCTTTAAGATGAGCAACAGTGCAACTACAAACAAATGTAGAAAAGCAAAGGTAACTACAATGCAAGAAGGCAACATGGGTCCCGACAACTAGGCTAGATCAGGTACCCAAATACAACCAAATCTCTATAAAGAGGATAAATAGAGAAAACCTCATGGGAAAAAGCTCTACTCCATAAAGAGATGTAGAAAGCCTAGAAGAAGAACATCACTGAAGCAGAAGAAGCTGCAAACAACAGTCGAAAGATGACTGCTATGGTGCTGAAGAACCTCCGCTGAAGATAGGATGATCAGGAACAAGAAGACAATAATCTACATAAGTGCCCATACGACACTACTCGAATCAGATGGCAAACAAAGGAAAACACCTGGAACGAAGATACAGATGGCACAAGAACCAATAGTCTGAAACACTAATCAACTGAGAATGGAAGATTCCTTTCAAGGTGAAACCAAGGAAGCATTAGCACGAACAGTATAATACCCCCCCATAATGGTGAACTGGGAGCCTGACAGATCAACTGAAATGGTGTACAACACTCTGTAGTGCATGAAGAAGATACAACATTATCTGAAAGTGCACAAGATAGCACCTGCAACTAAAAAAGTGGTGTGCAAAACAAAACACACATGCATGAGGCTAGAATTATATGGATCCATGGTCGTCGTGGAGGGATACTCACCGGACAAAAAAGTGATGGAAAACAAAGAAAAACTACACAACCCCCCATGGTATGGATTCACTGTCATCATGGAGGGATACTCACTAGACAAAGATGTGATGGCAAAACAAAGGCAAACTACACAACCCCTCATGGCACTTTATAATATCAGTGCGAGTACAAAATATGGCACAACTTTATGTGCAAAAATCCCTAAAAGATGCATGTACAATAGTGTGGCACTTTATCTCAGTGCGTTTACATAAAAGATAGCTTACAAATGATGCTCAAAATGTCCTTAAAGGACAAAATGTTGGAAATACATGAAGAATAGCCAAGAACAAAGTATCACATGTGAACAAAAAGTTTCCAAGAGCAAATATGTCCAGGTAATCTACCAGAATGTGAAAACACAAATAAATGAATAAAATATACTTGGAGTGAAATCTAGAAAAATGGCATGGATGAAACTGAAGAGCTCAGAAATATGGTTCCAATGACGCTAAGATTGCGAAAAACGGAAAAACTGATCAAAAGTTATGAGCTTGAGATTGAAAAAAGCCCCTTTGTCTTCAACTAGATGTAGAATGCACCAACGGAAAAAAAACGTGATGAGACCCACACCACTAGAAAGATGAGAAAACTAGCTTTCCAACGATATCTCGTTTGCCAAAAAATGATATCATATGCCCAAGTTACGGCCTCCGGAAGAAATCAGCTCCAAAGAGGGAAAAAACCAATGCCGGGTTAAATTTGACGGTCATACGGCCGTCACAGCAAAAACACTGGGTTAAATGTGATGGCCAAATGGCCATCACCGTAAAAGCGTGACTGGGCTATAAATGAAAAAAAATGTTTTTTATATAAAAAAAACAATAAAAAAAAGTAGATTTTTGTTTAAAAAAAATCATTAAAAAAATGTATTTTTTTTTATTTGTAAAAAAAAATTAAAAAAACACAGAGGGCGGGTCCCGCATGGGCCGCCACCTGCCAATGTGGCAGGGCGGTACCCATGAGGTACCGTCCACTGCAGGTGGGGGCGGCGCCCAAGGGCCACCGCCTGCCATAAGGACAGGCGGCGGTACCCTTGGGTACCGTCCCTGCTTGCGCAGGGAGCCCGCAGGCCTAAGCAAGCCTTTAAAAGGCTTAAAATTTTTGGCTAAAATTTATTTATTTTTTCAAATTTTTTTGAAAAAAAAATTTAAAAATACAATATTTTTTTCGATAAAAAAATGATGAAAAAAAGGGAAAATTTTTTACCAGCAAATGGACGACCGTACGGTCAAAATGTAAAAAAAAATTGCCTTGGATTTCGACTTTGTCCAAAATGGATGAATGAACAGTCAATTTAGGGGTTTTGGACCACTGCGGATGCAATGGCAATATCCGTTTGAGCTGAAAATGCTTCAAAAATGCAGGTGTGCCCTAGATCAAGAAAACAAGCCCCAAACCCTTGAAGCTCCAAAAATCTTCAAAACAAGAACAGGAAGCTGGAAGTGTGGAGCTCTGATACCATGAAGGAGTTGAGAAAATACAACACCACAAACCCTGAAGATCACCTACATGCAAATAACCTATCACAAAAGAAGAGATGGAGACAAACAAGCAAGGGTTCTCTGAAAACTGAAAATGTATATATCAGAGAGAATGAGAGAATGAATTGATATGAAATACAATGGGATCAATCCTTATAAAAAGGAGATCATGCAAACCCTAATAAAACCCTAATAGGAAAAACCCTAATAGAAGCCCTAATAGTATAACATTTAATAATTAATATAATTATTAAATGTCACTTTATGCAAACTAACGTGAAATCTTAAGAAGGGAATAAAGGTAACTTAATCAACATAATTAAATTAAAACCTTTACTCTAATAGAAGGTAATTGAATGGGATCATTGAATTGGGTGGAAGAACCATGAGGTTCATTTTGAATTATGGGGGATGAAGATAAATGCATGGCATGATAGGATTGGTTAATAATATTTGATGGCTTAGATTTGGGCTTCCCCTTTAACCTTTGCAAAAATTCAGAAACATTGAATTTGGTTGATGTTGTTTTTGGAGGAGAAAAGGTTACATTCATATTTCTATCAAAGGAATTTTTAGTTGTGCCCCCTTTTATTTCCTTGATTTTCCTTTGGAGTGCTCTTACTTGTTGGGTAAGAGTACTAAGATCGTTTAAGGGAGTTTCATTCTTTTTAGGATTGTCTTTAATTTTCTCCATATTGTAGTCAGAGGGCAATTTGGCACCTTGGTTTGCCAATAAAAGAAAGTATCCTTCTTTATTTTGCTCTAAGATCTTTTCCATAGTTAAGAGAAATTGTGGATCTTGTTCAACTTCTTGAAGCATTTCTTCTATTATCTCTTGATTTGAACTATTTCCATAAAGCCTATGAACAATATTTTCTTCCCTATCACCCATGTTTTAAAGTTTTTGGATGATCTTATTTGAATTAATATTTTGAAAACACAACATGCAATAGGAAGACAATTTTTTTTAAAGACACTGAATCTAAAACATTGAGTGTATGTTCTTGAGATTTTCATAGGTTTTGAACAAAATAAGCATTCCAAGCAGACTCACTCTTAGTTGTGAAATAGGTCATCATAGAAATCATAGCCCACAGCTTAAAATCGCGTTGACTCACACAGCCATGTCACCCCCTAGAGGGCGCCCATGTTTTTGTCTTTTCCAGGTGTGTACTCAAGGTGACAGAAGTGGATACCGAATCCCTTGAGCAAACAATCCGTGGTGATTATATGGTGAGTGTCTTGGGGGTAGATTCTTCCCTCCCCTTGCACAATGATTAAGATGATGTTTGGATACTGACACGGCTGACTTTCGACACTATGGTTCATAGTCAAGGTTTCTGTTCGGTGCGACAATAGATAAACTTCCTCAGGAGACCTCCCAAACTTTAGAACAAATATTTTGGGGATGGTTATCTTTGTACACTGTCGTCGAATTGCAGACTTTCCCCGAATTCACTTTTGATTATAGTGGGTTGGAAAACATGGCTTTGGTTGTTCCCACTTAGGTCGTTCCCATAGGGTGAGTACTTTTTCCCACTACGGCAGGCCCTCTAAAGGTTGTAATAAATTGAAAACATTGCATGAAAATGAAAAGGTAGTCTGGTATTTTGGTCACCCAGTTAAGGGGAGAGCATAGACCTATTGCCATAAACAAAGCAAACAATGTTCTTTTTATAGCACCAAATGACAATGATTTAAACTAAGTGAAGATGTTGCCTCACAATAGGCATGGGGTTCATTTTAATTGCAAAAATATTGTGTCGTGACTATCCTAGGATTGATAAATTCCAAACTTTAAATTTCTATCCTAGGATTGCTTCATTTTATTCCCCATACATCAATAAAATCTCTGGTCGCGGTCACGTCGGATCCAGACAACAATTTAAGAATGAGATTATAATTGCTCCCAAAGTGTTTAAAAACACTTGATACAATAGAAAGATGATTTCATAAGAAGCTTTTCCTTTGTTTCCTCTTCCCTTTTTGATTCTCTAACCTGCAAAAATTCTCCAAATGCTAGATTAAACCAAGAAACAAGAAGGTATAAGGGTTACATGAATCATTCAACATAAAAATCCTAAAAATTAGACCAAGTTATAGTGTGATTTGACTTTAGATTTGAAATTTATAAATTTAACTCAAATAAAACTGATAAAAACCTACACCAAGTTATAGTATGACCAAGATATTGTTGTTTTAAAAATTAACTGTAAAAGCACAAAACAGAGGTCTATGCGCTAAAATAGAGCTCGTATGCACTAAAACAGAACCCAAATGCACTAAAAGAAGGCTCGTATGTGCTAAAACATAACGCGGATGCGCTAAAAGAAGGCTTGTATGTGCTAAAATAGGTGCCAAATGCTCTAAAACAGTCTGTATATGTGCTAAAACAGTTAGTATATTTCGCTAAACCGAGGATCGTATGCGCCAAAGCGAATTTTTCAGTCCATCACCTATAAAAACATAAGATTTTTTGCGAGAAAAAGATTAATACGGGGGGATGCCCCACGGTGGGTGCCAAAAATGTGTACATTAGAATGTGTCAATCAAATTGAATCTAAACTAATGAAACATTAGATTGAAGAAATTAAATTAAAGAAAGTAAATGCAAACTCTAAACCATGGTTTCTTCAAATTCGTCCCATTGTCCTCTATCTCCAAGGAGTCGCTTCAAGATGCTTGCTCTCAGTTATTTAAAATAGTAGCTTGTAGAATGACAACTTGAGAGAATGAGATTAATAAGAATGCATATGCATCTAAAAGATTAAGCTATTGAATTGAAATGCTAATGAATGCTAAGATGCGATTATAGTAACTACGCATGAAAATCTGAGATTCGAGGTTCTTTTTAGCTCATGAAAGGGTTGTATTTATAGATTTTGAAGGTAGGAATTCAATTGGCCAAGATCGATGGTTGAGTTCAAACCTGTTGAAATGAACGGTGAGAGATCAAGAATTCGAAAAGAAGATGGAATTCTAAGAGACGAAAAATGAAGAGACAATTGAAAGGTGTCTCTCATAATTAAATAATTAAATATTTAATTATGTGTGAGAAATATGAAAAGGCTTTAATTAAATATTGCAAATAATTAAATAAGTGAGAAAAGAAAAAGCCTTTTAATTAAATATTAAGAATATTTAATTTTGTGAGAAGAATGAGAAATTTGGAAATGCGTTTTAATTAAATATCAAAAATATTTAATTAAATGTGGAGAGAAGAATATTATTTAAATTTAGAATTTAAACTTGTGATAATTAATGTAAATAAATTGTAAAATCTATTTAATTAATTAAGAGGAAGGTAGCATAAATTAAATAAACTTTATTTATTTAATTAAAATAGAAGAATTAGAAAAATGAACAATATAAATAAATAATTAAATTTATCTATATGTAGATGACTTAAGAACATTAATTAAATAATTCATATTTAATTAATTAACAGGTTTGATTAACCATGACCATTTTTAGATGCGTACAAGTAGTTTCTTTGGTCTCACATTTAGTTTATCTAAATTATTTATCCTCTTTATCCTTGGGTTGTTGCTAGTGATTTAAATGTTATTATTGGGATGGGGAAAAAATAGGGTCGAACATTGAGGCTAAATCCATCTTCCTTTCTTCTTAGAGATAACATTTCATCATTAAATATGATTGACATAAAACCTATAAATGATCAATTTACCTAGAATAGTAGGTTGCGTGGCAAGGACTACATTGTAAAGAGATTGGATAGATTCCTAGTTTCTTATTTTTGGATAGGTGGATATTTGTCTTCTAGCTTAGAGATACTAGACTTGAGGAGCTTTGATCATTTTCAATTTAAGTTCTCAGCTTCTTTAGCTAGTATTTCTCATAATACCTATTTCAAATTACAACTCATGTGGTTGCGAGACCCTTCTCTTTAGGACCATATCGATGAGTGGTGGTGATGGGGTAGACCTACATTCAACATGGATATCTACTATTTTTTTAAGAAACTGCAACTTGTGAAGTATCATCTCAAAAGGTGGAATAGGTAGTATTTTGGCAACATCTTTCATGTTGAAGCTATTTCTCAAGCCAATTTGGATGATATTACCCATGAAATTAGGGAGAATGGTCTATCGTAGGAATCGCACTTGGAGGAGTCAAAGGCTTTGAAAGCTATAGAGGAGTGTGAGTTACGTGAGGAGATTTATTAGAAATAGAAGGCATGGGTGGCACGGTTGCAAGATGGGGATATAAACACTACCTTTTTCTTCAATTTTATGAAGGATAGGAGACATGATAATTCTATCTCACATCTTGTGAATTCTAGGGGAGATCATCTAACTTCTTGTGGGAATATTTTTTTTTATGATTCTCAATAGTTTGCTTCTCTCTTTAGGGAGGACTCCCCTGATGTGGGGGAGGATAAAAATCACATTCTTACCTGAATTACTGCTTTGTTCTCTAGGGAAATGAATGAGAACCTTATGTGTCTAATCTCTCTATAAGAATTGGAGGCAATGAAGAAAGGAAATGCACTTGGGCCTAATGGTTTTCTAATTGAGTTCTTTCAATAATTTTTGAAAATCATCAATTGGGACTTATTGGAAGTGGTATGTGAATCTCAAAGGAATAAACATATGTTGAAACCATTGAATTCTATTTTTCTTACTCTTATTTCCAAGTGTGATAGGGCGGATAGGTTGAGTCTTGTTGATGGTGTTTTTAGCACTGCAACAAATCAGACAGAATACAAGTATCTTATCACTCTTGAAAGGTAAATTTCTATCACTAAGCCTCAAGAAATAACCCCTAGGTCTCTAATTTCAGGTCTTGACAATGCAACAAACAACTAAGTGATAATGTGAAAATATTGGTAATCACAAGGGACCTTACAAAAAAATGTTGGAAGCTTCAATTCATCAAATGTAACAATAATGGTAATACTTTGTGAATATTTCTCTAATAGTAATCTTCAAAGAAATTGAAAACGATGTAGGGTGATGGAGCCTCAATTTTCTTTCTTTGAGTTCCATTAATTTTCTGCCACATTACTGGTTTGTCATACTTTTCTGGAGAAACCTAGGGTTGGGGTTTTATCTATGCCTCCATGAAATCCTAATGTTCTATCTTAAACTCTAGGTCTAGTCTATTTCGTCATTACCTTTTTTAAGAGAGGTTTTAAAATGACTTATGCCCCATCGACTCATCTAGGTCGGGCCCCCTTTTAATAATTGTGTTAAATATTTTACCTGACTTTATAATTTCCTAAGTCTAGGATGGCCCATGCCCCACATTTTAAGAACAACCTTATGCCATCGTTTGTCGTTGGCCTAGGCGATGTCCCCTTTCCCCTTTTAATAACTATCTTATTTTGTAGGGAGAATATTTTAATGATCGTTGATCTTCTTACGGTTAATCTTGACCATTGCCCACGATCTTGCGATGACATCACCACTGGGTTTCAACTGATTGCGATATCACGAGTGGGCACCACGTGTCTTAGCTACCGATGTCGAAAAGGGATTAATAAAATGTTTAATATTTGTATCAGGTTTTGATACGTTAAAAGGCGGGTTACTAAAAGAGCTGTGAGATGCACGTGCTCGAGATCGATGACGGTGTTTTAATCTTGATGATAAAGTTGCCTAATGGTTATGTTTGGTGCTGCTAACTGCTGTGAGTGAACACGATCGTCGATGGTGGAAATTAACAGTTGCCCACCATCGCGTGATCCAAAGATGCAGGGTGTTTAGTGATTGCAATATCACGGGCAAGCCCCACGTGTATTCCTTTGGAGTTGTGTATTATGGTGGGCCCTCGACGCTGACATGGAGATTACATCAACCTTTTTGAAGGTGTTCGTTCGATGATTTGACAAAAACAAAAGATCGATGGCTGAAGTTTAAACTCGCATGAAATGCGATTGGAACCATTGGCGTGGCATGCAAATGGGCTTTAATGGCAGATGAGATGTCTACTGGAAAATTTCAATCGACATAAAGGATTTGATTTCATTCTATCTTCACCACAAAATAATTCAAGTGTTTTCAAAGTAGTTCAGAGCCAGAGATAAAGTTTTTCAAGCAATCACAGTGAAGGTTTGGTTCTCTGCAAGGCACAAAATCCCATGAGTTACTTTCTGTATCACTGGTTTAATTTGACTGTGATTCTTGTGAAAGGTTGCAGTGTACTAGTTAGGAGGTTGTTGATTATTGTTATAGGGTTACTGGTTTGTTTGAATTGTTAGAAATTGCATAAGTGTGTTGTAATTTTGCTTTCTGGGTAGCCCTAGTTTATTCAAGAATTTGAATTTTAAGAAAGCCCTAGTTGTTTGAAATGGCACCACCAAAGCAGCTCTCTAGCCATATTGATTACATGTAGAGGAATTTATATGATGAATTTCTAGATCAACTCCCATTATCGACAAATGATAGAAGGAGGGGTTTGATTTTAATGAATGGAAAAACCCTAGGTGAGGGACTAGTATGCAAAGACTATAATATTGCAGATGCTAGGGTTCCAATGACAAGTCTAGAAATTTTTAGACTTTGGTATGGACAAAGGAACCTACCCCACCCCTTTTCAAATGGTTGGAGATACAACATGGGGAAACTAGCAATGCCGAATGTGTTTCCTAACGTGGACCTACTCAGAGCAGTGGCAACACGTTATGACCCAGTCACAAGGGTAATTAGAGATAATGATGGTGGGATTCTGCTGAGCATAAGTGCAGTTGAGATCCAATAGGTTTTTGATTTAAGTGAGTCTAGCTCATTCTTGGTCCAAATTGACTTTGAGGAGATGAAGTAGGAATATGTGAGGTCAAGACCTCTTTTCAGGTCAAAGTTACTTCCTCCTCACCTGGCCAGGGCAAGCAGTTCAACAATTCTTATTAGCCCAAATGACCAAGAGCCTTTCAGGCTAGGCTATTTTGCCAATCACTTTTTGGCAAAATTTTATTCATTGTGCCAAATTTTGGGATTCAGCCCAAATACAGTAATGCCCATTGCATATATGTTTATGGGGGCTCAAATTCAGCATCCCAACTTCTCCATGGTGTATGACTGCATATTTTCTGGCATAAAAGATACATGATGGTTTGCTGAAGTTGCTTGTGGGGGATGTTAGCACTCCTTTCTTTTGGTACTCCATGTTGATGCATATGTTCCTATATAGGAATTCAATTTCTTCTCAGAGAAGATGGATTTGAGGAAAGAGGTAAATGGAGAAAGGTTACTGGTACAGATGTGGAGTGCATATTTATCTTACAATAGGGGAGGTGCCAGCTTTGTGCAGTTTGATAACTGCTTTGCCTCCAGACTCAGTGCTCGGTTAGTGGTGAATGTGCCAAGAGTTCTTGAGGATTTGCATGACTTCCTCTGACCGAAGGTGAGGAAGCCTAATTTAAAGGTCTGCCACAATTGGGGTGATATCATCTTATACCCCGTGAGCACTATCCTAAGGGTGTTTGGTTTCCAAGGAGCTCCTCACATTCTCCCTTATAATGTACCATCAAGGATGGGATTTGCCGAGGTCATGTGGCAGCTAGGTTGTATTCATGAAGACAACCTAATAGGAAGAGGAAAAGGGACTTTGTTCCCTGACTATATTGTTGTTTCAGATTTTGTATTTTCCAAGGGAGGATGGGTCCACTTTGGAAGGTTTTTTGATAACTATCATTTGAAGAGTGGATCTAGGAGGCAGCATGACCCAGAGGGATTCTTTGCCTTATTCAGGCAACGAATTAAAGGTGGCAAATTTGTACATGAATTCAACTTTCTTGAGGACCTAATTAGGAATGAATTTGACTTAAATAGGTAGGAATTGAATAAGGAGAAATGGATTGCCTATGATAAGCTGCTAGCCATGGTGCATAAAATGGATCCAAAATATGATCCATTAATGGAGTTTACTCCATTCCACAAGAGAATTGCTTTCTTGTTGGATAATTTTAAAGAAATCATGGGCACCTTGAGGACTAAGAAAGTCAACTTGGAAATGGATTTTGGAATTCAAAGACAAGAGGTGAGGCCTGAGGAAACAAGGCCAACCTATCAGCCCCCAGTTGACAAATCTCTATACAAAAGAAAGAGGAATGATAGCAGTGAAGAGGATGAGGGGGATAAGAAGGGAAAACAAATAATGCAAGCATCATCACAGTCAGCCCCATGGATCAAAGTTCCTAGAGGGATAATGATTGTGGATTTAGATTCATCACCAAGAGGTGATCGTATAGTACTACCATCAGAGCCAAGCCCTAAGAGGCAAAGGATTGAGGAATCACAAGAGGCTCTGATGGATGAAATAATTATGATTGATCAAGACATGCAGGTTGGTATCCCTTCCCCTCCTAGATCAACATAACTAGTGTTATCTGATATGGATATCAAGGGGTAGTGTGTACAAGATGCTAGGATGGAGGCCTACAAGGCATTATTAGATGATGATTCCTTTGTGAAGACTCCTATTTTCTTGTAGCTGATTTGGAGGATGAAACTGGAGGAATACCAGGACAAGTGCAAGAGAAGGAGAGAATCAACACCTGATAGGTCTGAGCAGGAGAATGATGATGAGGTCAAGGTCAAACTAATGGAAGAATTCAAGAACATCACTCTTGAGGAAGGTAGGAGACTTGTGACTCAGGCTAGTGTCCTAATTTTGCCTAAGTGGGATATAGCCGATGCTGTAGCATTCAATGCTATGCTACAGTCCAAGCATCCTATGCAAAACAATGAAGAAGAGGTTAAGGCATCTTTGCAAGATTATGCTTTCAATGAGGAATATGAAACTCTCACCATATGGGCATTGGCACCCCAGGGAAGAAAGCCGAATGTAACTAATATTAGACCAAACCTAAGGGGAGGGCTAATTATCAAGAGAGCTTCTGAAACCTCAACAATAGAAGCTACAAGCCTGATGGTAAATGTGGCCAAATTGGCCCAAAAGACAACTGAAAGAGAAGAGGCTAAAAAAAAGAGTCTGATGGAGAAGTACAACATAATAATTGGGGAATATAGTAGGATGCAGCAAAGGAATGTTGAGCTGCAATCTGAAGTAGATAGATTGAAATATGGATAGGTAGGAGAATCCTCTAGTGCTCCTGCTATCAAGGCATTACCTCCTACTTCAAGATCAGTCCCCCCTACTACTCCAATTATTTCTACTCTAGGATCCCCCATCTAGACACCTTCTCTCAGTCTTACACCAGGGTCAGTCAAAGAAGAAGTTGAGTATTATGTGGATCCCACCAAGAAGTAAATGTTGAATATGACCACATAATTATAGGCTTCCTTAAAGGCAAGTGAGGATGGTGCTACTGCCAAACAAAATGAGGTGGTGGATGGTAGATTACCATCTATACATTCTTTGTATTCTTTATTCTTGGATGGAATAAAAAATATAAATAGGGACCGGGAAATAGTTTTTCCTCTAGATGAGAAGTGGATCCCTAGAGCCAATGATCTAGATATTATGTTTATGGCTTCTAGGTTTGATGCAGAAAATAGGCCCCAGTCATTAAAGCCTACTCAAAAAAATTTGAAATCATTGAAGGGATTTCAGGCCCTACCTGATGATTTGAGTAGAAAAATTAGGGAGCTGGTAAAGAGCTTTGATGACTGGAGTGATACATTTTTGCTAGACATCACTGATGCACAAGGAAATGTTAAAACATTGTATTAGTGGCAAGAAAGGGCAGAGGAAGTTATTAATGCACAAATCAAATTGATTTGTGATGATTCTGATTATGACTTGTTGGTAAGTAGCATGGACAAAATAATTAATACCAACACATTCTTAGAGTCTTTTGAAAGAGAGGACAATCAAGTTGTAGTGAAGTATACACCTTATAATATTAAGGTGAATGAGGTGGTGAATTTTGACTGGCCAATGGATGAAGTGTATCAGAAATGGGTGGACAAATATTTAACCGAGGAGGAGTAAAGCGGTGTCTACTACCGGCAACTAACAGCTCAGCGGTTATGGTTATAACTTATTATGGTTTTAGCTCCATGACGGTTTTTGGCACAAGTTTTGAGGTTTGGCCAATATAGTGGCTATCCCCTAATGAGTGGGATCAACAGGAAGATGCTCTGGGACTTGACGATTGTAACCATATATTTGAAATGTCATAGAGTGATCCAATTGACCGGTGACATGTGTATATTTCTAGCCCGATGCTTGTTTGCTCCTTCTTTTTCTATAAGAAGGATTTCAAGGCCAGAAATAAGGGTTGGCAAGTTAGATATTTTGAGGTCGAGTCTAGGCATAGTGGCAGAGTAGTTGTAAATCCTGATTGTTTTCAGTGTAAATGCAATTGAGGTCTTGTGTCATTCTGTAGTCGGGTTTTGGGTTTTATGAAGGTTTGATGTTTCATAATAGTACTAGTATTTGAGTTATAATGATTCATTTCAAGCTCATGTCTCTCCTTTGTATAAGCATATCATAATTTTGAATAATATAATCAAGGGTTATTGCGTTCATCTCACTGTTGTGGTGTGTATGACTTCCATTTTGGCTTTAATTCAAATAATTAATTAAAATGCTTAATTGGAGTTATAGATGGATATGTTTATAAAGGGATTTGGTAAGAAGTATTGGGTTAGGATATAAATCGATGATGTTGTAAGGCAATTATTGTCAGAGATCTTATATGCTGCATTTGAATGTGTCATGAAATTTTAAATGTTTGTAAACTTGACTCCCCAATGGTATATGGCATTGGTCTAAATCGTACGTATGTGTGAGGTTCTGTGTTTTTTGTATCTTCTTAGAGCTTGCTACCAAATTGCAAATTAAATAACTATCTTAACTTGCGAAATATTGTTGTAATCATCTCATGCTCCAAGTAGTGGTATTACTGATGAAAAGCCAATTCAATTTAGTATTATCCTATTCTGTTGAGCTATTAAATGGGATTATCTATTAATTGTTAATTATTGTTTATAAGTTTGTCGCAGAGATTATAAACACATTATAGGGACCACCCTCCTGGGTTTTGTAGTGCCTGAAGTGTAGGAGGTTTATTGTTAAAATCCTCGTTAGTTGGTCCAGGTCCTTCAAGCTTCCCTCAATTAGAATTGGCAATTCTTTAGGTAGAATAGGAGATAAACCTGGTTACAGTAAAAACAACCAACATAGGGTTTAGAGAGATATCTAATCTAAAACCTAAGATCAATTATGCAAATAATAGAGTGTTCAAGATAGACTAATCTTCCAAAACCAATCCTTGCTTAACCAAGATTAAATCTACAATATCACAAAGACAATTCAATCTCCAAAGGAATTAAATATTTTATATTGCAAATATTCAAACATCCATTCAAACATTCACAATTGAACTTGATCACAATATAGAGTAGGCCCAGGCTAACTTTACACTGTAATCCACAATCAGTAGATCACCAAAAGTATGGACCAAATATTCCTCAACACCTTAAACACTTTATCATGAACACAAATGAACTACAACTAGTTCTAAGATTAACCATAAAATCACTTACTCAAAAGATAATAGATTAGAGACACAAGAACCATGCATGAATGGAATAACACAAAGAAGAATACAAAAATACAATCCCTTCACTTGTATTCACTTCACAAAAATTCTACAACAATTCAAGTATCTCAAGCTCAGTAGCATCAACAACTAGCAACTATCAACAACCTTCCAAATGACAAGGTCCCAATATATAGAACTTCTTATGTCTTTTTGGCCTAGGAGAAATATTAAATTAGGTTTTACATTAGGTTGGCTAGATAGGTCAGCCTTGACACTTTTTAATCACCCTAATTTAATTATATAATTAAATATTATAAATTCAACCCAAAAGGAACTTTACAATTAAATTAAATGATGTTGGCATAGAAATCTAGATGTAGCCGACTTGTAGCCCTAACAACCCTTGATGATATGCACTTTGTTCGAGGAAGATAGGCTAGGTTGTCCTCATTGTTCTTATCTTCCACATTTCTAAAAAGTTCCTTAACTTTATAAAGCACATCACCAAGTTCAGTTGGATCTAGGAATAGGATGAACTTTATTCTCAACTTAAGTGTTCTTAACTCTTCCTCATATTTAATCAAAGACTTCTTGCATTTAGCATGTAATCTCTAGTATTTATCCATGTTGAAGATATAAATGGCTATATCTTCAAGTTGATCTTTGATGATTGGCCCATTATCAGGTGGGGAGTAAACTTCATGCCACCACTTCTATAATTGGTCCACATTTAGATTTTTATTTCCAAATTTCTTTCTCCCAGTAACGATTTCCAAAAATGCAACACAACTATCAAATATATCCTTTACTTTGTTTTGGATCTTGGATATCTTCTTAAGAGCTTTCATCATAAGTTCTTTCATGAAATTCCATGCCTCCATCCATTACATTGACTTACCTATATCTTCTGATGTGAAGATATTCTTCTTGATCAAATCTTCCTTGGAAATCTCAATGATTTTCTTCAATTCAACAATGGTAGTATCATCTATCTTCTGAAAACATAAGTTGTGAATTGAGATATGTCTTCAAGAGATGATTCAACCTTATCATATGTGTGCAATATCTTTTCAATCATTTTTTTCCCTCTCTTACTTACACTACCAATCCATCCTTGAGTAACTTGCAGTGATGTTCTCATCTTTTCAATCTCAAAAACTGCATCGTTAGATAACAATCCTTCAAAAAATGAAGTTCCCTCACTAGACTGAATTTGCAAAGGCTTGATCAAATGTTGAACATATCTATGTACCTCTCTTAATTGTATTTGTAAATCCTCCTTGGCCTTTGTTTCATTATCTAATATCTTGAGGATTACCTATATAGATTCCTATAAGCCCTCTTTCTCCTACTCCTTTGTAGAAGGGCCCAAATTGATAGTTTCTACCTTGTAGTTTGATGGCTTCACCTCATATTTGTATTTTTCACTAGCAGGAGTAGCAATGTGAATAATTTTATTATTAAATTCATCCCTTGCAAAATTAGAGACTGTTCTAACCTTCTTTCTTTGTTTAGGTTGGCCCCAATTGGTTAAAAACTTGTCCCAATCAGGAGTCTCTTCTTCAACAATGATTGACTTAGGCTTCAATCTTTCTTTTAACCAACTAGGAACATCATTCTCTACATTTTCCTATGAAACATCCCCTTGCTAGAAATCCTTGGAGATATTATTTTCAATATCATCTTCATCTTTGTTAATTTCATCTGTACTATGTTTCCCCTCATTTTTACTCTCTATATCTAATACATTTACATGCTCTTTCACAGGAGAGTAAGAAGGAACTTACTCTATTATTTTTTATTCTTCAAGGTTTCTCAAAAAAATCTCTTCCTCATGAACAATTTCTTCATCAACTAGCACATTTTGGATAGGGGAAGTGGGTGGAGTATTATTTCTTGTAACTGCTCTCTCTACTTCCTTTGGAGCTCCATAAGTAGGTGCCTCTTCACTATCCTTCTCATGTTCACCCACCATTTCACTGTCATTCTCTATAAGAGAAGCCTTTTTTTTGGGGAATATCTCCTGACATACACCTATGGATTTTCTCTCGAGCTTTCTATATCAACCACCTTAACATGAGAGGTGATTTCTTTATTAAACTTGGCCTTTTTGGATTTGGATTTAGCCATCTTTTGGCCCTCGATGACAATTCTTCTCTTCTTAGAAGGCTATGCTTCTTCAATTCCTTCCTCAACAACTTCTTTTGAGGGCTTCCTCACCTTGACAATGGCCTACCTCTTAACTTATTTTCCTTTTTCCTAGTGTCTAGTTCGCCTCTTGATTATAAATTAAGTTTCTTCTATATCATCCTCCTCATGAAGCTCAACAATATAATCTCGAGCATTTTCTATTTCCTCTTCTAAATGGGACTCCAAGTCTCCCATCAGTTCATAAGTGAATTTGGTGCCAGTTGCTTCTAAATCTAGAATCTTATGGTTCACCCACAACTTAGAGTACATCAGCACCAGAGCATTGGGAAGATTTAAATCGACTATCTCCTCCTCTGACCAGTTCACAATAGGAAGTGGCTTATCTTTGTATTTTTCATAATCATGGTACTACACAGGATCCTTTTCATCATCCACATGATCAAGAACATTGGCTATTTTGTGAAGTCTATTCAATTTCAAAGAAAATCTTGAGTACTTTCTTTTAATCACTTCTATTTCATCTCTAGAGTTGGCCCAATAGTCTTCAATATGATCCTTATGCTTGAACTCTCTGTTGGCCACCTTTTTTTGCAATACCATCGGGATCAAAGTTCCCTCTATCTGTATGTGAGTATAAATGAAAATTGATCATATCCCTTTCAAAATGGTGGGCACTCTATATGGAAGGACAAGCCTCCAAAATTCCAATCATTAAATGAAACTCACCTCCAAAACTTGTCTTGTGCATAATATTCAGAATGGTGTCAAATGCAACCAATTTCCTTGACTCTTCCAACAATATGAGTTTAACAATAGGATAACTTGGAAGTTTGAAGGGAACATGTGAAGGTCTATCCCGATACCCAATAATTAAATAAAATAAAATTAGGTCCTAGAAAATGGTTCTAGGACCCATTCGCTCTAGGTGGTGAATGGGTCCTCCCTTAATAGGAACCCCTTTTTTAGTTGATCTAAAAGGAATTTCTAACACTCTTTCCATTCCTCAAGGTTAGGTCATGCAAAAATGATCTAGGACGCATTCGCCCTAGGTGGTGAATAGGCCGTCCCTTAATGAGGACTCCCTTTTCAAATTTCATTATGGTGGGAATTTAATAAATTTTGCTTCCAGATCTGTGTTGGCTTGAATTGTTTTAATTTTGGGGTTAATCTTCTAATTTAGTATAAATAAGGCGTTAATTCACATTGTTTCTCCTAGCAACTTTATGAGAGAATCCTTATAGAAAATTAGAGTTCATAAGAGCATTACAAGGAAAATTTCAAGAGTTTATTGCAGCAATTCAAGATCATATCATCATGAAAAAAGTTTAATACATTAATTTATGTTGAGCTAAATAATTGGATGTAGCATTGAAGATCTACATTGCAATCATTATTCACATCATATTCAAGGATCCTAGATCTACATTCTTCATGGCCACTACATGCTAGTTTACAAATTTGTTTCACAAGACATCATCCAAGGTGATATCTATTGCATATTTCATGTTTCATGCTTCATTCCTTCATTTCATCATTTGGTTTAATTACCTATAAGGGGTTTGACTTTGGAAAACATCCATTCACTAAAAAACAAAGAGTTTTACTTCCCTTGAATGTGTGATTGCAGATTTACAAGTGGAAGATCAAGTGGAGAAAGTTTGGAGCAAAATTTTCAAAGTTTTTAAGTTGCAAAAGTTTAACATCAATGAGGGGAATTTTTTTATTAAAACAAGGAAATGTTACAAAGCAAGGGAATTAAATAGCCCTATCAAGTTCCACCAAGTGATCCAACTGTTGAGACAAATCTAGGGGTAGTTGATAACCGAGACTTTGGGAGTGCAGACATCAAGGAATAGAACCCTGATCTTTGTTTATAAACCCTAATAGGGACCCACTCTCCACTGAAGGTGAATGAGGCCTCTATGGCCTAAAACAATAAGTTTTTGACAAGGTAGACACCTTTTTATGCTCTAAAAATATCCCTTGTAGTTGATATAACAATAATGGTTAGTTTTTTATTGTTATTTGCATCCTTTTACATCAAATTATAGTGATTTAGTGTGAAAAAAATACCAAGTGGTCCATCATCTTGTTGATCCATTTTGGTGGACTCTATTTTTCACCTAATCACATATCTCTCCATCTTTCTATCTATATATTTAACTATCTCCCTCTATTTGTATCACTTCCTATTTCTATATCTCTCTACTTCTCTCTCTTATTGGCATGTCACTAGGATACACATCATTTAGTAGCTCACTATTAATCACCATGGTATCTGATCTACCACCTTGATCACCCCTTGTACTCCCTAAATATCTAAGATGACAATGAGTAATCTAATGGGAGGTGTCACCCTTTGCATCATTGTCTCTTCCAAATCATATATTAAAACAATTCAAGCATAGGTGAAATATAGGGGTAATAGAACAATATAGTTGGGCTACTAGATCATGTTGGGAAAATGTGTCTTAACCTTGTAATTATATACGATTTATTGATAGGATTTATGTTGGTATGTGATGACTAATCATGCAAATATTGTACACTCGTAACAAGACACGGGGTTCGGGGCAACAACCTGAAAAAAAATCATTAACACGTCAAGGTTTTCCCATTGACACCTCAAGGTTTTTTCTCACTAACAAATCAAGTTTTTTCTCGCTGACACATCAGGGTTTCTCCATTAACATGTCACATGAAAAATGACCTTGTAAAACCCAAATTATACAAGGTTTCAAAAAGTTTTTATAAGTGGGTGGGATGTATGTAGATGACGGTGTATTCTGAGAGTCTGATAGTGGTCATGGTGTCTCTTGATCTCTGGTAGTGATACTCATGTGAGAAGCTTTCTTTGCAAGTATATTGTAATCTTTTAATTTTTGAATAATATGTTGGATGACTTTTGGAGTGTGGGGTTTTTCTCTTGAAAGGGTTTTCCCCACATAAATCATTATGTTGTGGTATGCATGATATTTTTGTTTATTTATGTTTAAGTTTTTGTAACTAGTAAAAATCTATAAAATTTTTACATTATCCTCCTCTCAAAGTTAGCGTAGGAAGTTGTTTTTCTACCTTAGGTTCCTTACAAGTGGTATCAGAGCTTGATCACCTTTGGTTCCAGTTCTGGGTTGTTGGGTTTTTTGAAATCATCCAGATTTGAGTGGGAGCTTGTGTAGAAGACACTTGGTGATCTTGTTGTAGGAATTTTCAAATGGCAAGTTCATCAGAGGGAATAGAGGTGGAGAAATTTTCTAGAAATAATTTTGGGATGTCGAAGCTAAATATGGAGAATCTATTAATAGATCAAGATCTGTGGGATGTTGTTTATGAGAATGTTTTAAGGAATGCAGATCCTACTTAAGCCACTCAATATGATGTTATGGACCATAAAGCCAAAGGTCTAATCAGATTGTGCTTGGAAAAATATTTTTTAATTAATTTCCATGAAGATACCCCTACATAGAAACTATGGAAGAAGCTTCGTGAGATGTATCAAGCCAAATATTTAGTGAATAGGATTTTCTTAAGGAATAATTTGTATTCCTTGAGAATGGAAGAGGGTGGAAAAATAACAAACCACCTAGAAGTATTCAATATGTTGGTGGCTCAATTGGCATCAGTTGATGTCAAAGTGGATGAGAAGAAGAAATGCCAAATCTTGCTTTGTTCTTTTCCTGATTCATGTGATTCTCTTGTTAGGAATATTGAGATTACTTCTATTATATTGAAGGCTGAAGCTGTGGTGGGTTATTTTCCTTTTGAAGAGATGAGGAGGAAGGTATCCATCACTGCCAAGGAGGCCCTAAATGTTCATGGAAGACCTAAGGAAAAAGGAAAAAGAATGAGAAGCATGAAAAATCTAAGTCCAAGGGGATATCTAAATCTCCTCGAAAGTCCAAACTTATTTTCTAGAATTGTATTAAGCCTAGACATGTTTGTAAGGAAGGCAAAGAAGAAAAAGAAGAAATTTGATTATGATTCCAAGTATGAGAAGGAAAATGGTGATGCATTCATTGCAGCTTTGGAAACTCGTGCAGGTAATGATACATGGTTAATTGACTCAAGTACATATTTTCATATGACCTTTAATAGAGATTGGTTTTGTGAATATGAATAATTTGATGGAGGTAAGGTGTACTTGGGTGATGATTCTCATTTAGAAATTATTGGCCATGGTAAAGTTAAAATCAAGTTTCCTAATGGTAGAATAAAAAGGATGAATGGTGTGTTGCATATCCCTATATTATCATGAAATTTGTTATATATGAGAAAACTAATAGATGTGGGTGCGCAAGTAGTATTCTTTGATGCAAGATGCAAGATGATTAGAGGTGCTATGGTGATTGCTAGAGGTGTTGGATATGGGACATTGAATAAGCTTGATGTGTGCACTATTGAGTGCAATAGTACTTCTGTGAAAATAAATTCTATAGTAGAAGTGAGGGTTTCACCTTCAATAGATGGTCATGGCTTTTAGGTACCCAAGGGTGCTCTTTCTTCTAAGACAAAGCTACCTATAGAAAAAACTATGTTATGGCACCAGAGACCTAGCCATATTGGAGAGAAGGGTCTAAGGACATTGAGAAACAAAAACCTTGTTGAAGGTTTGTGCGATTGTAATATTGAATTCAATTTCTATGAGCAATGCATTTATAGAAAACAAAGTTGTGTTCAGTTTTACTGATTTCTCATAAATATTGTGGTGTATTGGATCTTATTCATTATGATGTATTTGGTCCTATAGATGTTCCTTCAACTAGTAAATCCACATATTATGTTTCATTTATTGATGATTATAGTAGAAGGACATGGGTATATTTTGTAAAGAGTAAATCTAAAGTTTTCAGTCGATTTAAATAATTTAAAGCAATGGTTGAATTGAAAATTGGAAAGAAAATAATTTTTTTGAGGACTAATAATGGTGGTGAATTTTTCTTTAATGATTTTGATAGATTATGTAAAGATTGTGTTATTTATAGAAAAAAGACAACTCCTTATTCTCCACAACTTAATGGAGTTGCAAAAAGAATGAATAGGGCACTGATGGAGAAGGATAGGAGTATGTTGAGTGGTGTTGGCCTAGAACAAAGGTTTTGGGCTGAAGTTGTTTCACTGCATGTTACATGATTAACTGGTCTCCTACATCAACTCTTTTTGATAAGATTCCTATAGAGGCATGGTCGAGTTGCAAGCCTTCATTAAGAGATATTAGATTTTTTGGTTGTGAGGCATATGTGCATGTGCCAAAGGAGAAGCAAACAAAGTTAGAGAAAAATCCCATGAAATGTATCTTCATTGGATATACTTATGGTGTGAAAGGACGCAAGCTTTGAAATCCTATTGCATAGAAGGTAATACACATTAGAAGTGTTATTTTTAGAGAAACTAAGCCTTATTTTGTTACATTGAAGCTAGAACAAAGTAAACAAGAAGATGTGACTCAATTTCCTTTCACAATAGAGAAAGTTGAATCGAGGCCCAAGGATAGACAAGAAGTTGAGGAGAGCTCATCTAGCTTTGGGTCTTTAAAAGAGGAGGAAGATTCTCCAACTCAGATTGTTCGTAGGTCTAAAAGGCATAGACAACCACCTGAAAGGTATTCACCTCATGATTGGAGATGTATCTTTGCTTTGAATACTAACATGGATGAACCTAGATCTGTAGAAGAGGAACTAGGTATGAATGATGTAGAATCTTGGAAGATTGCTATGGGTAAAAAAATTGAATCTTTGAAAAAGAATGATACATTGGATCTTGTACCATTGCCTAAAGGATGAAAAATTGTTGGTTGTAAATGGGTGTTCAAGAAAAATATTGGTTCAGATGGAGATATTGAGAAGTAAAAAGCAAGGTTGGTTGCGAAGGGTTACTCTCAAGTTGAGTGTGTTGATTATGGTGAGATATTTTCTCCTATTGCAAAAATGAAATCCATTAGATTTTTTCTTTATACTATTGTTGCTTATGATTTAGAGGTTGAGAAAATAGATGTGAAAACTTCTTTCCTTCATTGTGATTTGGAGGAGGATATTTATATAACACAACCAGATCACTACATGGTGAAAGGTAAAAGTAAGTTGGTTTGCAAATTGCAGAAATATTTTTATGGCTTAAAATAGAGTCCTAGGATGTGGTACAAAAAAATTGATACATATGTGTTGAGTTTTGGATTTGAGCATTCTAAATTAGATCATTGTATTTATTATAAAATTGATGGTGATTTTTTCCTATTTATTGCATTATATATTGATGATATGTTATTTACTGGTAGAGGGAAAGGTATGAGTTTAGAACTAAAATCTCAACTTGCTGCTAAATTTGAAATGAAAGATCTTGGTGCAGCTAAACACATTCTTGGGATGGAAATTAAAAGAGATAGAGTGAACAGAAAGCTATGGCTTGGCCAAAGCAAGTATGTAAACTCAATTTTACAAAGGTTTGATATGCATGATTGTAGACCATTGTGTGTTCCTGTTTCGATTAGAAAAAAGTTATCTATTTCAGATTTCCCAACATCTCCATCATGCATGGAAGACATGAGCAGAGTGCCTTACTAGAGTGTATTTGGAAGTTTGATGTATGTTGTAGTTTCTACTAGACCATACATTTTCCAAGTAGTGGGAGTTCTTTCCAGATATATGTTTAATCCTGGTAGATTTCATTGGGATGCAGTAAAAAGAGTCTTCAGATATTTGTGTGGTACCTTAGATTATTCCTTATGTTATCATAGTAATATGACTAAAGATGAGATTTCCCTTTATATTCATGGTTATATGGATTCAAATTGGGTAGGTGATGTTGATAACAGAAGATCCACCAGTGCTTATGTGTTTACTTTATTTGGTGGTGTAATTAGTTGGATGAGTAAGCAATAGGCTATGGTTTATTTGTCCACTACTAAAGCTGAGTATATGGTAGCTACACATGCTTGTAAATAAGCCATTTGGCTTAAGAGACTATGTTAGAATTTTGGAATAAAACAAGATGTAGTGACAATTTATTGCAGCAACTAGATTGCGATATGTCTAGCCAAGAACCCGATGTTTCATGCTAGTACCAAGAAAATTGATGTACAGTATCATTTTGTTAAAGATATGGTCAAAAGTGGTAGGGTGAAATTGGTTAAGTTAGAGACTTTGATGAATTTTGTTGATTCTTTAACTAAGCCTGTGAGCACAGAGAAGTTTAGATGGTGTTCAAAGACTATGGGCCTTTCGGCCCCTATCAATTAGAGATAATTATGACACCCTTCCATTGTCCTTGCAAGGTATTCAACAAGTGGGAGATTTGTTGGGAAAATGTGTCTCAACCTTGCAATTATATATAATTGATTGATAGGATGTATGTTGGTATGTGATGACTAGTCATGCAAATACTGCACACTCATAACAAGACCTGGGGTTCAAGGCAATGCCCCCAAAAAAAATAGTTAACACATCAAGGTTTTTTCTTGTTGACACGTCAAGGTCTTTTCCCACTAACACGTCAAGGTTTTTCCGTTAACAAGTCAAATGGAAAACGACCTAGTAAAACCATAATTTTGGAAGGTCTCAAAAAGAATTTTATAAGCAGGTCAGATGTATGTAGATGACAGTGTATTCTGAGATTTTGATAGCATCCATGGTGTCTCTTGATCTCTAGTGTTGATACTCTTGTGAGAATCTTGTTCTACAAGTATATTTTAATCTTTTGATTTCTAAATAATATATTGGGCAGCTTTTGGAGTGTGGTATTTTCCTCTCGAAAGGGTTTTCCCCATGTAAATTATTGTATTGTGGTATGCATGATATTTTTTTTATTTATGTTTAAGATTTTGTAACTGTTAAAGATCTGTAAAATTTTTGCATTATTCTCCTCTCAAGGTTACTATAGGAAGTTATTCTACTACCGTAGCTTCCTTACAGATCATCACATGAATCAAAAGGCTAGGATATTTGTGTGTCATTCTCTATAAGTGTGTTTTTAAGGCTAGAAATTGCATAGAGAGTCTACACCTCCATAGTCTCCTTGATGACTAATGTAACTGTAACATGATGAGTAGATTTTTGTGCTAGTGATATTTATCATTAATGGTTTCCTACTTGTTGACCTCCTAATCTATCTTGGGAAAATCCTCCACCTCTACACTAAAACTCCCTCATCAAAATAATTCCATGGAATTTCACAAAGAACAAACTCATAATATATTTTTCTCAAAAAATATAATAGTGCCTCATGATTACTACATGGGGGTTTTTCAAAGACCATCCACCACCTATTCTAGAAATTATTTTTATCTCATCATGATTGCACCAATATATTCAAAATATCATCAAAATAATAAGGGGTCTATTGGTTCTAGGGTCTATAAAAAGAGCACATATTGTTTCTTTTGTTATGTCCTTTTTCACTTCATCATAGAATAATTTTGTCACATAAAATTCATAAAATGAATCTATATAATTTTTCCATTGATTTATTTGACTTGTCACAATGTAATAATTGATCATTATTTCATCCAATTATGTTCAACAAGTTATCTATGATGGGTGTTTGATGTTGAAGTTTTTAATTTAGAAACTACTATAATTTAAAGTCTATTTTGTTCCAAATTCCCAAGCAAGTCCTCTTGGTATTTTTTTAGGGGTTTTTAGAAGGGTTGGAGGGGAGTTAGGCATTTTAAGGTTGTATTTAGGCATTTATTCATTCAAAATTTTCTTTTGATCGAGATTTATATGATATTCTATAATTCTTTTTAAAAATAAATTAAATTTATCACAAATAATTTATTTTTTAATTGCAAACCAAATTTGATTCTAATACATACAAATTTAATTCTTACCTCTTTTATGGTGTGGTATTGTGGAGATTCTTGTAAAATTTTCTAAACCACAAATACATTTTGGAGAGTAGGCTCGAAAATCATGAGCTAGATGTCATGGTTGTGGGTTGCAGAATGAGGGTAGAGTTTTTGTTTACTCTTTTTAATTAAAGAAAACACACTCACATTACATTGAGCTAAAAAAATGAGAACCTTTTAGCTCAACATAATGCACTTGCATTATGTTTAGTTGAAAACACAATCCTATTTTTTAAAATATAAAGCACAATTTAAAAAAAAAAAATTAAAATAGGAGCGGATTTGTGATTTTCCTAATAATGCACTTTCATTTTGTTTATTTTGACACATTGACTAAATTTTTGTACACCATTTTTATGCACATATGATTCTAACAAACCTAAAACATATTAAAGTCTATTTATTTTAAATTACAACTTTACGAATAGTTGTCACAATTTCAATACCTTTTCAAATAATCATGTCTTTTTCTCTTATATTACATCAAATTCTTTCCTCTCATAACTATTTAACTACCCCATTTTTTGGTTTAAAAAAAATTGAAATAATTGAAATTGTTGATTTTCATACACAACCATTGGAGGGCACCAAATATACTAAGAGGGGGGTGAATCAACATATCTATGTAAAACTCTTTATTTCAACATGAATCAAACAAATAATATTAATTAGGAAACATAGATGCACACATTCACATAATCAACACCAGATATATGTGGAAACCTGGAATGGAAAAAACCATGGTGAGAAGAGCTTCTTGGATCTACTATCCAAATCCAACCTCATAAAAATAATAAATAAGTTACAATCATGAAATAGGCACCAACCTACAAGAGAATCCAATCCACTATTATATTTTTAGACACCAACCTACTAGAGACACCAAACCCCTATACAAAGATCTGAGCACCAACTCAATAAGTAAGACAATACTCATACTAGATTACATAGATGAGATTTATAAATCTTTAATGCTGATCACATAGCTTAAACTCAATCCGATCTTCCTTCAAAAACTGCCACACAAATTATGATCTTTTGATGATAGTGAATTATCATGATTAGGATGGAACACCCATTACATCACCAAAATTTGCACTTATTATCATAATTACACACTAATTCACTTACCTAGAACTATGATTATTAGTCATTATATACACCTCCTTATATTAGCATCATTTCATGTTGGTTAGAAAACTCTTAACACCATCTACAATTAGGTAGGTTAGCTAAGCTAGACCTAATTTAAATTTGTATAAAATGTGTAGTGGGTTAGTCCTAAGATAAATTTAGTGCTACCAAAATAACATGATATTGTTTGATCCCTTCAAGGAACTTAACCTAGACATATTTCACCTTCCTATTCTATCTTCAAAGGTCACACACAACAAATCACTGCCGCACAGATTCAAAACATCAACCTAGTTGATTAACCAACATAGTGAACCTTCTATCACTTCAAATTGTCTACCTACTAAACATGAATATTTAAAAATCTAGAACAAGATAAACCAAGTGTAGACATACTCTTCTTTCAAAATACAAACCAAAACTCATATCTAGGAAAAAATAAATATCAAAATTTGTTTTCCTAAAAAATATCTCTACCATAGTAACTAACATCAAACATTCCAAATCAAACATCCAAATTAATTCTATCAACACAATTGATACAAGAAGAATACTAGAACAATTTTCTTCATTATTCTCAAATTCTCCAATATGACATTCAACAAAATTACACCCTTATTTCAATAGCATGATTACATTCAATTTTCATTGATCTACTCACATTAATTCTCTGACATCACAAAGAACTGATGGCATCAAGGACAATACTCCTTTGGAATCAATGGCAACATATGCTACAAATTCTCCCCCTTTATCATTGATGGAGAAAAAAAAAATGTTGTTGGCATAAGAAGACAAACCTAACATGTGAGGATCATGAAGAAACCTCACTTTGAGTTGCACTTTCTCACCTTCAATGATTTAGCATTTTAAGTCCCCCCCTTTGATATAAATGAAAAAGGTCAACTTCTTATTACACAATTTGGAAAAAAATTTCTTAAATAGGCTCCTTCTGAGTCCATGCTTTAACCAGATCTTTTAAACACACTACATTTGTACAAACAAGTTCAGAAATACTCTACAAGATAACCAATTCTTCTTATGGTAGGGAATCAAAAATTCCCCTCAACTTGTTCTTCTTCTTGATCCAAAAGGAGGGAGCAACCATTCTTGTCTTTTTCTATATATTATCAAATGTATCCTTAAGATTTGATTTTTTGAAAATTTCTATAATTTTCTCCTCGGTTTCAACATATTCCAACTTCACCTCTTTGTCTAAAACTTGCTCTCTAAGAAAATGATAATTAAAATTTGTAATATGATTTATCTTTGAGTGCATCACCAAATTATTGGAAATGCTTATAACGTTGGTATTGTCAAAAGGAATGGGAATGGTTCCATCAAGCTCTATTTTGATCTCCTTCAGGTTCTCCTTAATCCATAATACCTAAGTGCAACATGAAGACACTAAAATGTATTCTACTTTTTTTGTAGATAAAATATTGAATCCTACTTCTCTGTTAACTAGGATACAAGGTTTTCACCAATAAAGAAAGTTCCACCACTTGTACTCTTCCATTTATCTATATTTCCTTCCCATGTTGCATCGGTGTATGTAGTTAGTGTGAATTTTTCACTCTTAGGATACCACAAACCACAATCTGCTATAGCCTTTTGTTGGTTGACATATTTTTCCTTCAAAAATAAACATAAAAAATGACTCAAAATGCCCAGAAAAAAGAACAAATAGTACTAACAGTTGGAGAAGTTTCCATTGGATTGACATCTTTCCTCTAAATTTTAGAGGTATAGCTCCCTCTTAAGATATGCAATGAATGAAAACATGGGGTATTCTTTTATCCAGAAAGCAGAAAAGACAACTAACATCTACCCATAACTATGAAAGTAGATGTCGTAGATTAAACTCAAAATGATGTGAATGCAAGAAAAGACACACAGTCCACTTATCTCACACCCACAAATGAGAAACAAGAAAAGAATGAGCAATAAACTCCGTTTCAACAGATGAATTAATCTGAATTCAAAGTCTCATAAATAAGGGCATACATAATTTGACATAATAGATAAAACATTGAAGGATAACCACAAAGAAACACAGTTCATTTGCAATCAAAAGGAAACATTAATAAGCGCACAATCTTAGAAATATCTCCTTTATTTCTCCAATGCCAAAATGAGTTCAAAGACTCAATTCCTTGTACAAAAAACTGTAGCTGAAAAGAAAACAAATTGCCCCTACTTCCCCTATTCCAGAATAGCTGAAAAAAAGATCCCCCCTTTTGTTACAAAGGAAAAAATATTTATATTTTTCCCCTAAGCCCTTTCGGTTCCATACCGATTCTTTTCATAACCGATTCTTGGTAACTGAATTGTCATTTTATTGTGAGAAACTTTTTGAATTCCTTCCAATGCCTCTTTTTCCTGGGTTGCTTTATAAAGCTAAATTTCTTGCGCTATCATATGGATGACATAAAATGATCATTAGGAGAAAAATATAGGAATTTCATCTTGAACATATGTCCATGTCTTGACAGCTGGAAATTCTCATATTTTATGAGCATCAGATTTCAATTTATTAGAAATGTTTTTGTATACTAGGAAGTTCATGTGCAATTATATGGGTTTGCTCTAATGTATCATTTTCTTGAATTGTCTTTGAAGAATTTATTGAGCCCACTTTTTTTGTGAATGCTAGTGCTCAAAAGTATAGAGCCGATTCAACAAATACATCTGATGCATATCCCATGATCATCATTTTCCATACTACGACACCATATTCTATTGGAGCATTCGTGGATCGACCCTTTTATAAGCTTTCAAACCTATAGTCGGGCTATCAAAGCTTTTTAGAACTTTTGAACCCATTAAGAAAGAGTTTGAGAGTTACAAAAACTCCCAACTTTTTGACCTGGTAACTTAGCCTTTAAGCTTTATTATTATATTTTTTTATCGTGAAGAGTTGGGTAATCGGGTATTCGTTTAATTTTTGAACTCATAATGATGAGTTCGGAACTTTAACAAACCTCTGATTTTATGACTCTTGATGTGACAGGTGGAATATTTAATTCAAATGAAATCTTCCTTTTAAAACTTTACAAACATTATCACCATGAATAAAATATCCCAAATGTATTTATTCATTTTTCAAGCATTTGAAAATATATCTTGTCAAACTTAAACCTTGAAACCATGACTTGATTTGAAAGTGAAAACCTCCATATTTTCCTCATATCAACACTGTTTCTTCTAAAATTTGGACAACAAGATAAATGGGCCTTCCAGAGCACAACCCAAAAATATTTTAATCTCTGTCAACGAGAAAATTATGTTTTGCTCACATTTGCAGATTGCTAATGAAAAATGTGAAGCTTAAAAACTCGTAAATGGTAAAACATCTTGATGCGAAAACAAGCTATATTGGTTGGAATGTGGTTAGGATCAGGTTCATAAATAGATTTTCCACTAGTTTGCACAGATTTTGAAAATTAATTGTTTTTATGATTTAGCAAGCTCAAGGGTGTGTATATAAGAGGAATCCAATAAAATTTGGAATTTTTCAAGCTCAAAATTTGGGATAACAATAGGCTCTAATTGGGGATGAGGACTGATAAGGACGAAGAAAGGGACCCAAAATCTCAAGCGTGGGATAGTGCATAAATCCATTGGGCAACAGAGTCACATAGTACAGGGGACAAAGGAGCCAAAGAAAACCAAAAACAAGACACAAAAAGAAAGGAAACAAAACCATGACACAATAAAAACTCCTAATATGTACGCCAAGATGACCCTACCTCAAATGGCTCTAGGATGGTCATGAAAATCCATTAACATACTAGGAGAAATAGAAGCATGTGTGAAATAATGTTGTATGAATGAGAAGCAAGCACGCAATCAACTGCTAATTAGAGACCATCCTGATTAAATTGATAAGATTGGCATCATATAAAAGCTCTTTGGATATGACTTGACACCCAAGAAGCCATTCCTCAATATATAATTCTACCATCAGATGACTCATATCAGTATTTCCCATCATATGATCATGAACATTTGTCTGAATAACACCAAGTGTGACATCATGATGCAATTGATTTAGCCAGCCAGGAGAAACCAACCCACGAATTGGACATCCCACACACAAATCATCAGATAAAGACCCCACTTTTGTGCTACATGTGTAGATGACTGCATCATTTAAAAATTTTGAATCTTCACTTGCAACATATTATTGATGGTGAAAATGACAAACAACTTAAAAATATATATTTCTACTTTATTTCTCCTAAAAAAGAAAGACAACATATAGTAGCCTAACTCCCAAGGTCCTGGTAGTTGGTTCTCAACTATTTGATGTCACTCAATTGGCCAATGCAACTGTAATATTCAAGGGGCCTTTGCTAGTGATAAGGAATACAAATGGTATCAGATTCATCAATCTATGTTTAATGGGGGGGTTTAAATAAATAGAAAAAGATAGATCAAGGCACAAATCAGTAAAATATGAACAAAATTCTCTAACATCTAGACATATATTATTAACAACGAGTGCTTCTTAACAGATCAAAAACCATAACATGATGCAACTCACAGAACAATCCATACAATTGCATACATTTACAGTGCTTAGTTTAATCATCACAATACCTCAAGATTCAAAAAAAACTCCTCATTTGTTGCCAATAATATAGATCAACAAACATGTAACAATTCCATCCATAGACAATTTAATGAAATAATCTTTAAAACTTGGTTTCCCCTATTGATTCAAATCAAATAAAAAACATTTATCCACAACAAAATCACTTGCATACAGACCGATTATGGTTCATTAACCTCATCCAAGAATTTCAATTCGAACATAAAACTGTATAAAAAGTGTATCTAAATTCAACATGAACTTAAAAAAAAAAGTATCTTTACTCAAAGCTATAAAAAATCCTATCTGCTATTATCAGGTAGCTAATTCTACTTTCATTATCTAGACCTTTACAATATGGAGCTCAAAAGTACATATAGAGATGCTAAGCACAAATCCCTCTCAATCAAAAATTGAGATCCACAAATCAAGGAACTAGAAGCCTCATCAAGAAACTCTGATTGGCTGATCTTTAGTTCAAATGTTGATTGCCCTATGAAGTAGGAGAGAAAAAGGGGAAGTCATGTGCCCAAAATAGATCATCCTAATGCCAGCTCATTTCTGCATAGTTTTCTCAAGAAGTTATTCATTATAACTGGAGAAGACTTGTTGAAGAAGATCCAAGAAGATTGAAGAGATGAAATCTCTTGAAACCAATCAAACATGGGATTTGGTTTCTTTACCACCAAATCGAAAGTCACTTAAGAACAAGTAGGTCTACAAACTGAAAGATGAAGGTGGAGGTTCTAAATGGTTCAAAGCCCGATTAGTGGTGAAAGGGTATGCTCATAAACAAGGGATTGATTTCAATGAAATTTTCTCACCGGTTGTCAAAATGACAACTATCTGCACTGTTTTGGAACTTGCAGCAGTATGGGATCTTGAATTGGAACAGCTCGATGTCAAAACAACATTTCTACATGGCAATGTTGATGAGGAGTTATACATGGAGCAGCCTCAAGGTTTTGTCAAGAAGGGAAAATAGCATCTTTATTGCAGATTGAAGAGGAGTTTGTATGGGCTCAAACAAGCCCCACGTCAGTGGTATTTGAAGTTTGATAAATTCATGCTTGCACACAATTTCACAAGGTGTGAATCTGATCCATGCATTTATTATAAGCAACTTCCTAATGGGGAGTTTTTTATCCTTCTTTATTTTGATGATATGTTGATAGCCGGCACTAGTCCGAAGATTGTTAGTGAGTTGAAAGCTCACTTGGCCAACAAGTTTGCAATGAAAGACTTAGGTGTAGCCAAAAGCATACTTGGCATGACGATAACTTGGGATAGGAAGAAGAAAGAGATTACATTGAAAAAGTGGTGGATAGGTTTGGTATGTCTGATGTGAAGGTTGTTTCTACTCCTCTCGCTTCTCATTTTCATTTATCATCGGATTTGTGTCCCCAATCACAAGTGGACAAAGACTTTATGGCTCATGTCCCTTACAAATCAGCGGTGGGTAGCATTATGTATGCTATGGTTTCTACTCATCCCGACATTGCTCATGCGGTGGGAGTTGTAAGTAGGTTCATGAGCAATCCCGATAAGCAACATTGGGAAGCAGTGAAATGCATTTTAAAGTATCTTAAAGGTACTTCTGGTTATAGTTTATGTTTTAATGGCAACAATGTTCAGTTGCAAGGATTTACCGATTTTGATCTTGCCGGAGATTTGGATAAAAGGAGGTCTACTACTGGTTATGCTTTCACGTTTGCTGGAGCTGCTATTAGTTGGGCTTCTAGGTTGCAACATTCTATTGCCTTATCTTTAGCTGAAGCCAAATATTTGGCTCTTTCCGAAGGTGCTCGTGAGATGATTTGGTTACAGTGATTGCTTAGTGATTTGAAGTATAATCAAAGCTCTTATATTCTATTTTGTGACAGTCGTAGTGCCATTTTTATGGCTCATAATCACTCATCTCAGCGGTGATCAAAGCACATTGACACTCATGCTCATTTTGTGCATCATATGGTTGAAGAGGGCAGATTGCAAGTGATTAAGATTGACACAAAGATCAATCCGGCAGATGTGTTGATGAAGGTTGTACCCAAGGAGAAGTTCGAATGTGCAAGAACTTCTCTTGGGCTTGTAAAGAAAAGATAAATCTGAAAATAAGACAAGAGGTATGGCAGTATTCGTTGGTCATCAGGTGGGAGTTTGTTGAGTAAATGAATCCCAACGGTCATTCGTAACTCCCTTCGCATGTCTCTTCATATTCGAGAGATATGGAAGGCCATTCTTTCTTTTATGTACTATTGTTGTATTACCACATGTAACTTGATTAACTGAGATTAATAAAATACCTCTGCTCAGTGTGGATGTAAGCTAGCTTGGTTGAACCATGATAAACAATTGTGTTGTATGTATGCTCTATTTTTCTGCTCTGTAATTTCTGTGTAAATCTCCATTTCGAATTCTTCAATTCAACACAAATATGGTCAATCATATTAAGATTCTTTTAATGCACATAGGTTTTTTTTTTAATTTATTATTCCACTTTCAAATCATTACAATAGAATATATTTGATAACAAAGAAAAAAACAATAACTATAGTTAGTATTAATTTTTTTTAAAAATAAAGTATGTTAAAATTCAAAGTATGATGTAAGGAGAGTACTAACATATCAATTTTATAATTTGTCTTTTAATTTATTTTTTAGTTGTCACTAAATATTGTCAAAGAAATCATAAATTAAGAAGAGACGATCCAAGACAATCCATAAAACTTACATGCATCAAATTTTTAATTAGAATGGTCAAATGATGATAATCCAAAAAGTGAAATATATTGTAATCTAACATTTAAATATACATGGATAAAATATAAGTGCATTAATTTTTTTCACATAAATAATATATAATTTTAAAGGTAATGGTTAAAGATAGAAATAATGGTTATCAAATTTTCTTTTATTTCAAATATCATATTTCAAACTTCTCAATATAACATGAAGGCTAACATCAAGATCTATATGAGTTCAATATCATTAAAAAATCTATTTGAAGTATGATAACTAAAACATAATTATATATATTTTTTTATATAAAGCTATTAATGTATATAAATTTAATTATTATATATTATTATTTATACCTATTAAATATAAATATATAGGGGTAAGTGCACCAAGATGGTTCCCAAAAAGGGGACTTAAGTGGACACTTTTTTTCTGAAATCAGAAAATACTGACCTTGGACGTGAAATTGAGGATACTTAGACTCAAAATTTTGAGATGGAACAAAAAGAAGGATTCAAGTGCTCCGAGTCTACTTTCTAAACTACTAATTTATTTTGAAAATGGTTGAGATTAAGGGGTTCAAACGAGGGACGTACACAAATTGGTGTTGTTTTTGTCAAAAAAACATAACATAGCAACTCTTGTACGACCCTCGTATGGTGAACTTTTTTTTAGTATTTTTAAAATCGCAACAGTCAGAAGTTAGCTAACAATATGTAGTTGATGTATGATTTTTCTGATAATTTTTTAATGAATATTTGATTTTTTACTAATTTGTGAAGTGGACATATCCTGAAAATAGAATTTTGGTCGTGCTACCCCTACAAATTTTGGAAACTAATTGATTTTTTTTTTTTTTTTTTAAATTTTTTAGAATGGAGTCTAGTTTCTAAAAATGTAATTTATTTGAAAAACTGATGAACAGTTAATTTATAACTAAAAAAATACCAAACACTACTTTTTGGCAAAAAAAAGACATACAGATAAAATAAATTATGGATGAAAGACTTAACATTTTCAGAAAGTGAAAAAAATTACATCGTTGGATAGCTAAGAGATAACCCAACATTACCCATGTGCTCGATTTTTTCGATATTGAACCACGTGCAATCTTGACAGTGAGCACGAACTTGATTATGAGAAACATGGTGGATTTTTTAAAAACACGTCTTTGGTCATTGGGAATGCCCTCCAAGCCTTTGGGTTGGTATTCCAAGGCAAGTACCAAGCTTAAAGTTTGGTAATTCCAAAAGAAAGATATAACGCGTGCGTGTTATATCTCACTTTTGACATGGTTTTTGCTTCTGCGAGAAACATGTCTACTAGAACAAATGCGAGCGCATTATAACGTGCTCGCGTTATGTGTTACTTTATGTTAAATGCTAATATATTAATGTATGCTGATATATTTTTTCTATACATGTATGTATGTATGCTTATATGGATGTAAGATTATATGTACATATGTATTATGCTTGTATGTATGCATTTATGTATGTCTTTAGACGAAGGGAGAATTTAGAGAGAGTCTAGAGAGATGGAGAGGGGGTCGAAGTGAGAGTTTAAGAGAGAGGGAGTGGGAGAGAAGGGGTTGGATTGAGGGGGCCTTAGCTAGATAGGGTGGGAGGGATAGAGGGAGGGAGAGAGAGAGGGGGGGGGTCGGAGGGAGAGAATTGAGGGAGAGGAGAGGGAGAGAGAGAGAGGGGGTGGGAGAGAGAGAATTGAGGGAGAGGGAGAGAGAGACAAAGAGAAAGAGAGGGTTATGTAGGTAGGGTGCGAAAGGGAGAGAATTGAGAGTGTGAGAGGGAGAGACTTGAGAGTGTGAGGGGGGTGAGAGGGAGAGACTTGAGAGATAGGTAGTGAGAGGGAGTGTGAGAGAGGGAGTGGGAGAGAGAGGGAGTGTGAGTGAGAGACCTGAGAGAGGGAGAGGGTGTGAGAGGGAGTGACCTGATAGAGGTAGAGAAAGAGGGGGGTGGAGTGAGAGGGAATTATCTAGGTAGGTTTGGAGGGATAGATAGAGAGAGGGGAGAGAGACAAAGAGAGAGTTACCTAGGTAGGTTGCCAGAGGGAGAGACCTTAGAGAGAGAGGGGGTGGGAGGAAGAGACATGAGAGAGAGGGAGAGAGAGGTAGTGGGAAAGAGTGGGATGGAGTGGGAGGTACATAAAGAGAGATGGATAGAGGGAGTGAGAGAGGGTGGTAGGGATTGATTGAACGAGAGGTACGTAGAAAGAGGGAGATGATAGATAGAGACAATTAGAGAGGGTGGGAGGGAGGGAAGGAGGGAAAGGTGACATGTATAGATAGAGAGAAAGTGATAGGAGTTGAGGGTATAGGGTTGAGGGATTAGGGTGGAGGACCTATAGGGTTGATGGTTTCTAGGTTATTAGGGTTTAAGGTTTGTGGGTTGAGGGAATAGGTTTGATGGTAGAGGGTATTTGGTTGAGGGTATAGGGTAGAAGGTTTAAGGTTTAAGCATTTAGGGTTGAAGGGTTTGGGGTTAAGGGTTTAGGGTTAAGGGTTTACTTGGTTGAGGGTAGAGGGTTTAGGGTATAGTTTTGAGGGTATATGGTTGAAGGATTAGGTTAAGGGTCCAATGTAATGGGTAGAGGGTTTAGAGTTTAAAGATTGAGGGTTGAGGGATTAAGGGTTGAGGGTTGAGAATTGAGGGTTGAGTGTTTAATGTATAGGGTAAAGGGTAGAGGGTTTAAGGGTTGAGGGTTGAAGATTGAGGGTTTAAGGTATAGGGTCGAGGGATTAGGGTTGAAGGTCCAATATATAGGGTAGAGGTTATAGTGGTTGAGAGATTAAGGGTTGAGGGATTAGGGTTTAGGGTAGAGAGTATTGGGTTGAGGGTAGAGGGTAGAGGGTAGAGGGTAGAGGGTTTAACAATTTAGGGTTTAAGGGGTTAGGGTTGAG